>JAGSMP010000016.1:1384508-2769016 GCA_029286625.1 Parnassius orleans
ATTAGGAAGTTGTCGCCGTGTTCAATCTCGATCTGTGGAGTATAAATTAGTCACCACCAAATATTTCACAATTCATTACGACATAAAATCGATAGTCCTAACAAACAAGGTCAAATCGAAATGCGACACAAAATATTTATAACTAGGTGTGTAATCGCCTGGCCATGTAGTGGCGAGGTAGGAGATTCGACCATGCCTACTGTCCCATGATATTGTACAAGTTTACTGTTTTTATTCTGTTACAAACCAGGGTTTGACTACAATCCCACCTGATGGTAAGTGGTGATAAAACTCTAGACCTAGATGGTAACTCGCACTATCTTTGTGTAACAAAAGCTATTCACCCTTGTCTTGAAGAAACCTACTATATTACACTATTTTAGCTGCCCCCTACTGTACGCATTACGAAAGAAGAAGCAAACCGTTCGTTTCGAATGCAACCGACCGCCTGGTTGTCCAATGATGGAAAGGGGAAGGAGGAATTAAGGTATGTAATTCCTGCACACGTTCTCCGAAATGCATACTGTAGAACAATCTGCTACAGGCTGACTTCTCTGCACCTGTGCGTGAGGCTGACAAGATTGGACCAAATTAACGTCACCAATAGGCCGTTTAGCACGCCTGTCCACTGAGTCCAACGCTGCTAGATGGCATTTTGCAGTACAGCCGATATGTGAAAGCAGCATACACGTGGTAGAGTCTCATTGCAGCTATACTATGACTGTTGTACGAATTGGTCACCTCGATGGTTTCAGGACGACACTCTCACTATATAGCTGTCAATCCTCGTGCAATTTATGTTTGTAAAATGCCTCCACGATACGGGAGAAAATCCTAGTGTGGGGTAACGTTTTTAAAAAAAAAAGTAGCTGTATAATGCTGCTGTGTAAAGTTTCAGCCTATATACGTTTGAGTAGGCTCGGCTCCTGGCTCAGACAATTGACATTGAAATGAATACTTTAAATTATTCTTTAATAATATTATTTAAAAGAATAATTTAAAGTATTCTTTTAAATAATATTTTGTTGAACCACTCATTGTCACAGTGTCTGCTGAAACTGAAATGAAACAAAATTTTAAACTTTAAAATAAATACAATAGCAGGTATAAGGTTTTAAGCGTGGTAGAGCCATGCTGCAGCTATATTAATTGCATAGTTGTAGCACGAATGGGTCGGCTCGACCGGGGAAGGACTACGCTCTCACAGAATACCAGCGTAAAATAGCAGCTTAATGCTGCAGTGTTTCGATTGGTGAGTGTAGAGAACCGGAGAATCTTTTTACTGGTAACGAAGTATTCCATCTTAGTCCTCACGGGTGACAACGCTTCTGCATTTCGATTCGCAAACGAGGATAGATATAGATGTCTATGAACCACAGCAACCACTTACCATCAGGTGGACTGTGTACAGCTGTGTTCCGGTCTGAAGGGCATCGAGAGCCAGTATAATTAGAGGCTGTGAGACATTCTATCGTAGTTCTCAGAGGTGATAACGCATCTGTAGCCTTCTTTGTTGGAAGTTGGCCGTAGGTTTTTATGGACTGCAGTAGCCACTTACCATGAAGTGGACTGTAAGTTTGATTGTCAATTCCGTTTTATAAAAAAAAAATATCTAAAAATATAGTCGCCTAGTCTCTGAGACAGACGCCAATTTTGCTGCCTGATCTTATTAGAGCATAATAAATCTTAAGGAGTATAAAAGTTTGTCCTTGTATCGTTGTAATAATATTTATGACATTGGATATTCTACGCAGACACTTACAGATTATATCAAATACTCAATATGTCATATTACCTTTTCAAATACACAAAGGTGTATACACCTTTTTTCAAACTGTATATTATGAACCAACAACCGATGGTGAAAAAAAGGTTCTTGGTGGCCATCCTTAGGGGAGGTCTATGTTTAGCAGTGGACCTGTGAAGGGCTGTAGTATGTAAGTGAGAGCTTTTCTTTTAATATATCACAGAAACGCTTCAGTTATTGATGGGTCTATTATTTAATTTTTTTACAAACTGGGGAATACCTGGCAAATATCCCCCTATGAGTAAAATCTATGGGGGAGGCCTATTTTTAGCAGTGGACTTGACGGTAACGGAGGATACCTGCGTTTCTTTTGCCGTTTCTTCTTCGATCAGAGGAATCTCATTTAAAATAATAGTGGGGATATAATGTTTATTGCTTCGAAAACTAAATGTCATTATTTTCTTTTCATTTAATTTCATTGTAATTTTTACGCCGCTGTGTTTCGTATGGTGAGTGTAGAGAACCGGAGACCCTTTTACTGAAACGAGGCATTCCATCTTAGTCCTCACGGGTGACAACGCATCTGCATTTTGATTCGTAATCATGGATAGATGTAGATGTCTATGGGCCACAGCAACCTCTTACCATCAGGTGAACTGTGTGCTCGTTTGTCACCCTTATCCTATAAAAAACAATTTGTAACTAAAAATTATATATTAATTATCGTCATGAAAAAGATATCAGCTTATACATTTACACCACAAAATGAAACCAATCGTCAGACATCAAAACGAAGCCTGCCACGATTACCACTAGACTTGCACAATAGCATTTCAGATTTCGAATCGCCATTTAGAGCCAACGTTTACCCAAAAGCAAATTGTTGATTTTTCAAGTCTGGTTGTTGTGATTGCCACCGTCTCTCTAGCACTTTATTCTAGTATACCTACAGTGAAAGTATCAATCTAAGTCTAAGCCTTATATAAATTTAATTCAAAATGGCGACTTAAAACCAGAAGTTTAAAGTCTCTAGCTCTTCGAGTAATTGGTTTAAATGAGGAACAAGACAAAGAAACAGACAGAAAGTCGGTTTATGTTGCATTGCCGTCCAGTTTGGAGATATACTTCAAATTTCAAGTCTCTAGTGCATCGGGAAGTTCGTTAGAAATCGATTGTAATATTTGAACCGAACAAACAAACTGCGTCTCTGTTTAACGAGTTAATAAAAACGTGGTAAAATAATTTATGATGGCACTAAGACAACATCCTTCAAATGCTATAACTGGTTTACGCAGTACGCACATTTCCCACACTTAATCTTGTATGAATGTGTTCATTAAAGGCTTTAATATGATCACGATGAGTAAGAGCAAAAATTATAAGAAACGCAAATGATTTTTTTTTTCAGATATTGGAATCACAATAAAAGTCTTGAGTTTTCATGTTGATTCTCCTTTTAAATTTTCAGACCGCTCCACCACCGCCTACTTACCCTGGTATTTTTGAGGCAGTCAATAATGAGGTGATATGCGCACAGCCAACATTACGCGGTCAATCTTACCACTTCCCAACCTGTACTGGTTTGGATTCAGGGTGAAGAGTTCACAACATCGGACCCAATAATACACTCCTTTAAAAAATTTATAGACGAAAATATTGTAGTTGTGAAGATCAACTATCGCCTTTCCATCTTTGGGTTTCTTTGTTTAGGAGTCGAACAAACGCCGGGCAATGCTGGATTGAAAGATGTTGTTCAAGGATTAAAATGGGTTTGGCGGCGATCAAAATAATATAATACTATTAGGCCATGGATCAGGAGCAGCTATGGTCGATCTCATCACTTTGTCACCTAATGCCAAAAATTTCTTGCATAAAGCGATCGTTCAGAGTGGATCAGCTCTGTCTCCAGGGGCTATAGCGTGTGATCCTGTTGGTTACGCTGAGGCATTAGGAAGAAAACTTGGTTATTTCGATAGATCCAAAGAAGAATTAGCTAATCTACTAACTACTACAGATATAAATGTATTGGTTAGTGCACTAACTACCTTTGAATTATTTAACAACACAGCATTATTTGCACCCTGAATTGAAAATGATGCAGACAAGGACAATATATTTCTTAAGGATGCACCAATAAATATACTGCGTTCTGGTAACTATAGTCACGTGCCATATATTGCTGGTTTCACTGACAAAGAAGGTATAATAAGAGCTTATCAAGCAGCTTACAGTCAATGGTTATATATTATGGGGAAAATTTCGAAGATTTCATCCAAGTCGATTTAGACCTCACATCGCAAGTAAACAAAACTGCTCTTGTAAATTCCATACACGAATATTATTTTGGAAACAGGACCATTAACATGGAGGTAATTAAAAATTACTTGGATTATCACGGGGATACTATGATACTTGTATCTATGGTGAGACGTGTACGTGAAAGGGCAAGAACTTCTTCCGCGGAAGTAAGACTTTACAATTTTGGATATTTGGGAACTTATAATTCCAATTGGGCATTTCCGCAAATTCCTCTAACGGGTGTGATGCATGGCGGTATTCTAAATTATTTGTTAAATTTTGACCTTAAATCAAACGATGTATATATTATGCAAAGTATTATACAACGATATTCAACATTTATGCGTATTGGGTAAGCAAAACTACTTCGTCTAGACTTTTAGTTACCTTAAGGAGTCTAAAGTTGTTTTATTTTTGTTTCAGTTCACCAGACTTTGCTAACTCAGTAGATTGGCTGCGAGTTTCAAATATTGTTTACCATCTTTCGTACGGTGGCAGCGAGTAATCACCAAACGTAACAGTTACTAAGGAGTACTTATTAAGTAGCCCACAGCAGCAAACAATTACATTTTGGGATGAAATATACTCAAATTTATTATAAGACTCCTTCACCAGTATCATCGGCCCAGAAGGTTATCAGTTTTTCAAAAAATTTCAAAAAGTGTTTTAAATGAATCCTAGAGTGATAATGAACCACTATAATTTTTATATAATTTTTTTTAAACCGAATAGTGCCATTAAAATTACTTTTAATCTATCGTTTTAAATTTTCGCGTGAAAACGATAGCCGCCATGCTGTTCAACTCGTGACGACACAGCCCTAGAATTTTGCCGATTTTGCAAAGGAATAAGATACTTTTGGATGTTTAATAATGAGTTATCATCTATATCATTGTTGTGTTGTGCCTGAATGCAAAAATACGAGCATATGAACGCCGGGGAAGTTATGGATTCAAGTGCCAACTGATTTAAATATGAGAAATACTTGGTTAATACTGGCAAGAAGAGACCCGAAGGCATTGTCTACAAAATCTAAACTATACTTCTGTGAAGATCACTTTGATGTAAGTATGACTTATATTTAACTATCGTTTATACAAAACAAAACGTCATGATATGATAGGTGCATGGCCTATTGCAAGTCAAATTTTGTAATCGATTAGGTTAGTCGCTCGTCTGTCCCGCCCTTTGAGGGCCATTTTGACAGCCCTTGCAAGTGCAGTGCAGTGTTTTACTTAATTCGTGTTTTCTTCTATTATATGGGAATAATGACATAGTTTGTACAAAAAAATATTACAAAAAGTTTTTCTCACAAAATCTTCTATTATAATATCTATAGCATTAGTGCTAAAAGCGAAGTAATAAACTCGCTTTGATTTCAAATGTCATAAAGATTATTGTTCGCCTTAGCTGGAAAATGACATGGAAAATTACACACAATATAAGATTATGGGTTCTGTTAAACGAATGCGAATTAATAGAATAAAGATTAGTACTTTCTGCTTTTACGAATCCGTCTTCTATGATGCCTTTTCAATAAAATTCGGAATAAAACTCAACAATCCTAATGATAACTTGAAAAAGTTAGAAATAACACAGCACAATTACTATCTACCGAGACCACAGCACATTAGCTAGTTCTCTTACCCAGTGACGTCACGACGGTATCTAATATGGCGGACAGCGTTTTGCAGATTTGAGGCACAGATAAAAAAAATATTCTTAAAATTTAAATGTGCAATTTATAATGCATTTGTATAAATAGAAATCAATATTTTTCGTTTACTTTTTACAAAATCTATCATAAATATATATTTTTTGTTTTTTTTTTACATGGTGTAAAATACCCTATTCTGATACGGCAATTGCAAGATAGAAGTAAATGTTTTGTGACAAATAGTAAAATAACTTAATATTGTAATATTACAGTTGAAATTTTAATGATTATGGTCATAGCTACAAAAACAACGTTGCGGTAAGCTTATGGATGCGATGTCGGCAGTATTCGGAATGCCTTGACAGCTTTCGGAATGCCGAAGCAATACTCATTATGAAATGCAGCTTTGAATCAAAATAACAAATATCCGCTATGAACACTCTATTAAATACACACATACAACTAATTTATTAGCTTGCCACGGTATACAATTGTCCTAAAAGCTTTAGCTCGGCGCGAGCACGATGTTGCTACAGTATGCTACGGCTTGCCTTGTCCTTAGGCGCATATCAAGACACCGCAGCATGTCTAAGGACATCGAGCCATAGATTTTTTTTTCTTCGGTATGGAATCGTACTGTAGTAGTTTTGCCTGTGTGAAGTATATTAAGAAATTATATTTTATAATAATTTGTTTAAAACTTCTTTACAATATGTTGATGCGTCACATTGTAAGGTTTTGGAAAATTTTGATGGCAGTTTTAGCCAGCAGACAGCCAATCTCAAAGCGCCTAGGCAGACACGTTATGTTGAGGCTCACATCACCATCGCAGCACTTGTTTCATCGTTTCCACCATGGACGTATAAACAAAGGCGGACAGAATTTTGTTAAGAAAGAACTGATGCACTGCAATGGCGGCGGTGCAAGTATGTTTGCGTGCAATAAAGGTTTTTTTTTATAGGATAGGGTGACAAACGAGCACACAGTCCACCTGATGGTAAGTGGTTGCCCATAGACATCTACATTTATCCTCAATAAAGAATCAAAATGCAGATGCGTCGTCACCCGTGAGGACTAAGATGGAATGCCCCTTTTCCAGTAAAATGGGTCTCCGGTTCTCTACACTCACCATACAAAAGACAGCAGTGTCAAGCTGCCATTTTACGCTGGTATTCTGTGAGAGCGTGGTCCTTCCCCGGTTGAGCCGACCCATTCGTGCTACAACTATACTACTAATATAGCTGCAGTATGGCTCTACCACGTACAAAATTGTCATGTGAAACAAAATTTCCCCATATTTTTTTATAAAACAATCTATCAAAATATAACATAACTGACACGATACAAATTATTATTACGTACCTAATGTAAATAACACAAATGACGTATAAAAATTCTATGAATTTAGATTTTGATTGAAATCGAATAATTCTATTTAACAACAAAATATGTATTCCTGTTCACTTCACCGAGTTCTATGGTAACTTCTTTACAGTTCAGGCTATACGTCTTTGCAACTCCTTGCCCGATGACATCGAAACGCTCCCAGTAAGTATGCTTTTAAAAAGGTACGTAATCATCTATTAAAGACAACGCTTCTTACATGAATCATTCATGTCATATACAGGGTTATTTCTCAAAGAATAGCCAAATTTTAAACTTAAGTTCAAATTTATAAATAATGATATCACGTTTTTGCAGTTTTAGAAAATACGATTAAATAAGACTTCTACTTTTATTTGAAATTATCCTAAATCGAATATGATATATGGGCCACAACGTTTTCGCCTACGGATTGACCTGTGTGCGTGCGCAGTAAAATACCTTTTTTTTATTAATTTTCCTTCACCATTTGTCTACATTGCTTATTCTGAACCTTTTCTGCGAATTTGGCCGGTTATTGCAAAATAACCTTGTATATTGCTAAACAGATGTATATATTCATAGTTATTAGTATCTACTAATTATATATGTATATAAATATGTATATATTTGTATATAAGTATGTATATATTTATTAGTAAAATGTATATATTACGTAGGTAATTATCATTTTTATTTTGTTTTTTATTCGATATTGCTAAACCTACGTCAATTTCTCACCACTCCCTGGGTTGACTGGTAGAGAATGTCTCAAGGCATTAAGTCCGCACTTTGTATTATTTTGTTTTAAGCAACGTAATAAAGAATAATTAAATAAATAAATAAAATATTTTGGTCGCTTGGATATTAATAAAAACGTATTGATTTTAATTAATTTTATTACAAACATTATATCATACAAAAATTAAATTGTAACTGGAAAGAAACATATTATAAATAAGTAACTAACCAACTATTATGTATTCGAATCTTAGGGAACTTTTCTAAGCGAACCGAAAAATGATTTTACGTATAAACGTTAATAAAATATAAGACGTGATGGTAATAATTAATTACGATATATTAAAACTAAAGCTCTTAAAATTTAGATGAAATTACCGAAGGAGATGATGAGCTAGATTATTTTTACCTTTGGTAAAGAATCCAAAAATTATTAGAATAGAATAGAATGGGATCATTTTTATTCAATACAGATTACAAAAGTACTTATTGAAAAAAACACGCAAGCAACCTCGCTGGGTGGAAACTTTTTTTTGAATAAACGAAATTTAAATATATTACTTTATACAATTAGTATGAAAACATTTAGAAACAGCATGGTAGCAATTACCTCATTTCCAGGGGTTATTATCAATCACGTACTCTTTAGTAGTATAAAACAATTTTTACTTAATAAATATTTAAAACTTTTTGATAGATAAGACCTGCATATTTTCTGAGACTTAGTTGTAAAAGCGTATACAGTGCCTTATTTGCCTTAGTAGACGCTTTCAGAACGTCGTGTGCTCGTTCCTAGTATTTACAGAATGAAAATACCAATAACAAGTACAAGCGCAACATAGTGGACTATCCGTTCCGACGTGGGTAAAAATAGCAATTTCCCAAATTTCGGGTAGTTTTTCCCCAAATATAATTAAGTACACTGATCACGTGACGCATGTTTTGTGTTCCAAAAATAGCAATTTTAATTTATGACAAAAAATTCTCAAATAAGTGCTTATAATTACTGACTTTTCCATAAAAGTGATTCCTTGATGATTTTTCATAAAACCACTATGATTTTTGCAAGATTTAACGACGCAAGACGGAATATTTATTTTTGTTTTTTACTTACGACAGCTACTTCTCGCGGACGACGTTTGTTGCGTAATGGCGGGCCGTAGACTTATTATTAGTGTGAATGTGTGCGTGACCTCTTGTACGTACAAGCGAGCTGACTTATTTTGGGTGCTTCGTTGGGTTGTATATTGTATAGCGAGATTCAGTCCGCCTTATTTATACGTCCATGGTTTCCACTAATAGTTCAGATGCGGAGACATTTAATACACAGAATCACACCACTTTTACGTATCAAAATCTACTTCAAACCAATAATTAAATAATAATAAAGGAGCAGCAGTCCGTCGCCGGTTAAGTTTCCGCCAAAACTCCAAGCATAGTTGCTGTCAGTGTATGCTTGCATTTAGGGATGCGATCCCTTGCCGTTTCGTCCCGCCAATAAGTGCCGGGCCATTGTCGTTATTTTTAATAATTACATCAAAAGAGGGCATTGATGTAAATAATTTAATATACGAGTATATAGTAAGGTGTTTTTTTTTATTTCCTCTCCTTCTTAACCAACCTTTTTCTTTTTTACTTTTGTTAGGCCTCCTTTTTTGCCCAGGAGTCCGTCTGGTTACGTACCACCATCTTACCTATTTCTACTGCCAAATGTCTGCCTGTGTCTAAAGGACACAGAGCCAGTATAAGGATAGTACTTACCTGAAAAAATATAAAAAGAATAGAATAAGAATGAAAAAGGAAGTAAAATACTAAAATGAGGTCTCTGTAGCCTAATTAGGTAAGTGTTTTTTGTTTAGGTTCTCGTGCCACGAAACTCCAAATATTGTTGAAATACAAATAGCATTTCAACGAACATAGTGAATTAGTAGATTTTGTAAAATACAAGCAGAAAAACAAAAAGATAAATGTCGTCAAGCAAAAGAAATTTTACAAGTTTTTTGCGACAAAAAGTCATAAAAGGATTTCAGTAAAATTCTCCCGGAGAAACAACTTTTATTGCTAAGTAGAGGATAACTTTGACTGACAGTTTCATCCCACTTGGAACTTGTAACGTATCCCATATTTTAAAGTTTAAGTGTTATGTTACAATGTATGCCGGTGTTTTAAGGGTTATTGAGTCCGAACTTACAAGCGTATGTTAGGGAACTCCAAGTCAATTTGATTCGAAGCTAGATTACCTAATGTACACTAAATTAAAAGGTTTTATTAAAATTGATTCTACATTTGTTTGATTCTTTATTTTAATTAGATTCAGGCGCTACTTTGGGAAAATTTATTATTCTTCGGTGGCGCTCTTTTTGCACTACAGTAACATACATTTTTGAAAGAAGAACAACCGTCATCACGCTATTGAAGTTTCTAAATAAAACCGCATAAGTACAACAAGCCTCGTACTATTAGTAACTCCCCGGCCTGGACACCTTTCTTGGCGTGAGTTTTCCCATTGACGTGATATAAAATTATGAACACGCAATCTACAAATTTTCGGAAATCAAAAAAATTTTTTTACTTAACACTATTGCCACATTTGAAAATATTTACATATAAACTAAGTACTTAATCTTAATTAAATTTAGGCAATCGGAGGTGACTCAGCTTTTGCTTGCATGGGACTAAGATCCCATGAAGCAGAAATTTCGATAAGGTGATTTAGGCTTGTTTGCCTGGCTTTGGGTTTGTTCTGTCCTTTTCATTTCATTCATCATGCTATTGTGTCACATATTAAAGATAGAAATAGAAACTTTTTTATTTAATATAGATTATAAATAATACTTATTGAATGTCACTCTTATGTTTAATTTACCACTGGTTCGAAAAATACCTCTGATCTAGGAAAAACCAGCAAAAAACCCAGCGGGACTTTTTTTTTGAAAACAGAACAGCTTACAATCATATCTGTACACAACTAACAACACAAAACAAATTAGAAATAGATTGGTAGCGATCACCTCATTCCAAGGGGTTATTATCATGCATAAATTCCTTAATGTCCCATAATAACCATTTTTATACAATTTTTTTATACTGATGATTTTCAACAAATTTAATAAGATTTGTAGAAAATCAAAATGAATTTCTACAATATACATTTATCCCGTAACGGAATAAATTATTTATCTGAAAATATAAATGTAAATTTTCAAGATACATAAAAACATTTTGTCATTTTAAGCAGAAAGCGATTTATGAAATTTGCGTGTGTTTTATTACGAAATTCCGCACCATTGATGCGGTGGTATCGGGGCTGCGGGGGGAGAGGAGTGTCGGTATTGCGAGGCGCCGCTCTCCCTATCCTCCGCAGCCGAATCTTGGTTGGCGGCAGAGCCATAGACCATAACCGCCGCTGGGGTCGGGAAAGCTAGTGCTTCCAAGTGCTCGTTTTTCCTGGCCCCATGGCCTCCGCGTATCGGACTCGGGGGAGTCCGTTTCGCAGTTGCAGTAAGAGGCCGTGGAGGAAGGCGCGCCTTGTGTTCCTGGTGCGTCTTACCTGAGAAGGAAGGGGAGGAGAAGTCCTCCCCGAGGAGGGGCTGCCATGGGGCTGCCGGCGCTGGTGGGGCCGCGGATGTGTGCGGAAGCGTTCCCGTGGCCCTGCCAATATGCGGCGAAGGTGGAACACCATGGGGTTTTAGTCGGCGCGAGTCTGACATAACTCGTCCTTGCCCCGTGAGACGGGTATGCGTAGGCATTACCCCATGAAAAAAAGTAACTATCTCCGCCCATGAACAACTGCAAAACCAGGATAATTGCAGTTGCGTTAAATGAGTGCGTTAGTTGTTTTGTATTACCTGTCGGATAGTCGGATAGTCGGTTAAGGTGACGATAGAGTTCATTAGAAGGAAGTCCCTTGAGACTTATGACAGGAAACGCAGACAACAAAGACCCAAAAACGTAGACCCAAAGTCAGATCAGATGAGATCAGATATGAATTTGAAAGTCAAAAGGGCCACAGCCGAGGACGCTAACGACCGGGCGACGTGGAGATGGATGAGCAGGAAAGCGGACCCTGGCAGTAGTCGGGATAAAGCGTAAAATAGCAGATGTATGTATCTATCTACCAGCTTGTAAACAGTTTACAGCTGTGGCCTGGTCGCATAGAAGGAAGTGTTTGTTATAATTATTCTGTTTGTGAAGTGGATTAGCAATAGAGTTGCTAAAATTAAAAGATTGCCAAAAATTAAAAGTAAATTTACAACATTTAATACGTCCCACTCCTGGGCCCAGGCCTCCTTTCACTTTTTTAAAAACAAAACGTTACCCCACACTAGGATTTCTCTTGTATCGTGGAGGCAGTTAACAAACATAAATTGCACAAGGACAAACAACCAGACCAGCCAGGCTATTCACAATGCCACGGAAAGATTTTTCTCGGAAGCAGGAAGGTTTCGTACGTCAAGTATTCGATCCGAATGTCACACACTTTCGTATTCACATCTCCTCTCGTTTAGATTCGACACGGAAAGTTTTCGTATGTCAGTGGGAGTGCATTATAGATTGTCTATGCGCGGAAAAGTGACCTCCGTCCTCACACCAATTTGTAGTGTTTATAAAGATGGATTGTCGAAAATAGCACTAAACTATATAAAACGTTAATGTCTTTAAATATTTTATATTTTAATACACATGCAGTAAATTAATCTAAATTTTCGATAAAATAGTATTAAGTTAAATTACAATAAATTAGTAAAGTATATTAAATATACTTTACTAATGTGGTCCATATTTTCATAATTGAAAATTAGTCTTTTTTACTACCATACTTCGTAAATGCTATTTTACTGTCATTGCGTTTTGGAGCGAAACAAGAGTTGATTGTTGTCATAAATTGTTATATTTAAATTGTTTTTGTGATACAATTATATGAATAATGGAAATTCCCTTGGTGAGTAGAGCTATTCAAGTTATTTCATTGTTACATCTTGATTTCTTTGATTCTAGTACCTAATAAGTTTGTTGATTTCAACCCTGCGTCTGCCTGTGATGATGATGGCTGATTAAAATTTTACCTATTTTCATAGAAACTAATTTTGGTATATTATTTTATATTTCAGCAAAAAAGAACACGTGTCTCTTACGAGCAGCGTGAAAAAATGCTGGAATTCATGATGGCGCATCCCGATTTTGCCAGAAATCGGGTGGCAGGCGTAGATGCTGCCCGCAAAAAAATAAAACTGCAGGCTGAACTAGCCAGTCTGTTAAACAGCTGTGCCACAGGAGCAACTAAAAGTGCAGACAAATGGATAAAGGTATGTCTGTGTTATGTTAAAATTAGGTACTACAAATTCATACATTTTGTAGTGCTAATCTAGTGGATCGTTTAAGGCCAATTATGTTATGTATACCTACAAATGTGCATTCTAGCCCTTATTAATGCAAATATCTGATAGTGTTGGCAGGACTGGCGCAGCGACGTGAAGCTAAAGCGCCAAAATCCACCATGCACAGCAGCAGACTGGCGGAGGCCCTGGACCTGCACCACTATCTGTCATGGAGGAATCTCTGATGGCATTTATTGGCTACAGTAGCAGAGAGCATGCCGTTGCCGATACTTTAGAGGTACTACACATTCATATTTAACTTTAGGATTCAATACTCTCCATGTCTCCTTTCGATTCCATAAAAAATGGAGCTTTGTAAGTAAGTTGTATTTGTTTGGTACAACAAACATTTATTACAAAAATATAAATAAAGTTGCTAAATGTATGTTTATAACTATTTGAAATTTACTATTAAATATCCTGCAGTATTGGTCCATAATAGAATAAACTCATTCTAAGGAAATGGGCATCTGCATATTCTTGAGTATGTACAGACTTATAAGAGATCCTTAACCCATTTATAAGTGAGAGAAGTAGGAAGGATATATACAGTTTGATTTCAATGCATTTCGTTTTGTCTTTACAGATTCCCGAATGTGTTACAGAAGTTGGTGATGAAGCCACTGAACACATTCCGGAAAATACAAGAACAACAAAAAAACGTAATTATATTGTTTACTTTTTTATTGTTTACTTATTATTTCATCTTTTAATATGTATGTCGTATGTTGTTTTAGAAGATAAAATTGAAGAGTGCTTGGAAACTGAAGCTGCGGCCATGGACCAACTCTCACTATCTATGAATAATCTGGCTGCAGCCATAAATAATTTAGCTGCAGCCCTCAACTCCATGGCCATTAATAGTAATAAAGTTTAATCTAAGGTAGGTCAATACAATTAAATAATTTTAATCGGTATGAATTATGTTTAATTAAAACTATTAAAAGAATAAAAGATATAGATATAACATTTAACAAATAATAAAGCTATTTAGTGATAAAATAATCTTTGTATTAGTTGTTGTCGCACTTGAAGACCCCGCTCATATATTTGCCTATCTCTATATACATCTGCTGTACTCGTGTCTGGCGCTATAGCATCTTCATCAACAATTTCGGGAAGAGTGAGTCCTGCTGTTATGCACACATTGTGTAAAACTGCACATGCATTTACAATGCAGCCTACTTTTGTTGGTTCGTACTCCATCTTCCTCAGCAGACATCGAAACCTCGATTTAAGTACACCGAAACACCTCTCAATGCAGTTCCTTGATTTTATATGGGTGTTGGTATACCGACTTTGAGGTGTGCTTTCTTCAGCATTAAGAATCGGTGTAAGGAGCCATGGCTCCAAGGGATATCCAGAATCACCTGTAATTCAAATAAACAACTAGAACATAACAATACTGTTTTAAATTGCGATTATTTGTTTCAGATTTATCAAAAATATTCTATACCTAGAAGCCAGCAAGTACTGCCTTCACCATTAAGGTTCATCATCACCTTTCGTAGTGCACTAAACCTCCATATAAAGGAATCATGTGTTGCACCTGGATATCGTGCACACACATTTAATATTTTTAAGGAACTGTCACAAACCTGGAAAAAGCGAATTAAATTAGTAAAGAATTTTGATCATCTTGCATAATTAATATACAGAAATCATAATATTACAACTTATTATTAAAACCCATAACCGATTGTCCTTAAATTTTGTAAGGTATTCGTACTTAAATATAAATAACACGGTCCCGAGGGATCAACATAACAGAGAGTGTAGCCATGGGTGAAATCTAATGTACTTACCATTTGTGCATTAAGGGTGTGTTCACCTTTTCTATTTACATAAAGTTCTTCATGTTGTGTTGGCTTCTTAAGTTTTATATGAGTGCCATCAATATAGCCTAATACTCCAGGAATTCCGAATTTTTGGTAATTTCTGCAAATTAAAATTAGACTTTGATTGTGATACTAGCCTTTTAGACATTTGAAGGATAAATCTATCTGTGTCTAGGTAATTAGGTACCTACTTAGAAGATAATTGTTATTTTTTATTTGTAGGTGTTTTGCTATCTAATTAATGTTCATTTGTTTTAAGTACCTACATATCGTTTGTTGACTGCTTATTATAAAGACTGAAAAATTATTTAATATGTATACATAGTAGAATAAGTTCATAGTTACATGTTCATAGTTATAGTTTTTAAAATTTTAATGTTTTGTAATTTTTTATTGAAATGTTGACTTGTTATAATAATAAATCATTTATGTAATATAAAAGTATTTATCATTCATGAAGTTTTCTGACAAACTCTTTATAAACATATTTATGTCCCACTGCTTGGGCATGAGCCTTCTCATAAGGGGTCTGGCCTTATACCTCACTTAGCTGCGGGTTATTCACAATGCCTCGGAAAGATTTCTCTCGAAAACGGGAAGGTTTGTTTTGGAGATTTTAGGAAGACGGCACATACTGCTGCTGCGGTTTCCTGGTTAGTCCCTAATGTATGAAAACCACATGGTTTACTTCAAGATGGTAGATGGTACTTAATTTAAATTTGCTTGGGACAAGATCGCCTTAATTTTTGAAATGTTTACTTGCTGATTGATTCATATTATACTGTTAATAACACCTACCTACAGATTCATATGAATAAGTATGCTATAGCTACCTATGTAATTTAAATCTTGAGATTTACCTTAAAACAGTTGCCTCCATTTGAGGACGATTTGGGAAATTAATCCATTTTTTGATAATTTGAGGTTGATTTAGAGCCGCCACTGCCTCATTAATGGCTCTGCTGGAAGTAGGCTGGCTAACTTTAAAGTCCACATCCTTTGTAAGGCTTTTTTGATAGGAGCCATGTGCGAAAAAATGTAACGCAAAGGAACTAAGTACAAAAGAAAATTAAAATAACAAAGTAGGTAACAACATAGGTATGGTAGTGAGTTCACTAACTAGGTACCTATTTACCTTCAGTTCTACAGGGAGTGAGCTTGAATAGTGGTGTTGTTGCCAAACAGGCTTCAAATCTCTCAATAGAGCCAAGGCCAAGTCCGGGGTGAGTCGGTAAGTAGTTTGAAAATTTGGGTCCTCGTACGGATTTGACAAATCGCGAAACCGTTTGTTTCGTATCATAGTTTGCATCCGTAATTTCTCTTTTTCTTGATTGCGGACCCGCCTATGGATAATTAATGCCACAATGCCTGACATTTCTATATATATTCTATATATTATATCTGTAAAATTAGTGATAGAAAACTTATAAAAACACACCTTTCTTCCAAATATTAGCTTTAGGTTTAAGTGCAAATATTAAGGTAATTATATGGAAATACGTCCTATAGGTAATTGTAATTAATTTTTGTTACCTACCTTATAATTAAAAGGGCTTATTTATTTCTTCTAATCATCAATATTAAAGTTTTCGCCAGCCTCAGAGCTCTCGTGAAGTTTCCGATGCAAACTGTCACAATTGCCGAAAACAAATGTCATATTTATCCGAACGTCAAATGTGAATAGCGTTTAATGGTTTCCGTGCGAGAAGTTATCGAATCCAAGTCGATTTCCCTTTCCGAGACGATTGTGAATAGACCTGATTCGAACTCGCAGCCCCCAGCGCTGCAACTCATTGCTAAGCCACTGTGCCACGGAGCCGTCTAATAATAATTAATGAGAGAGTTAAGGAGCAATTAGTCCGGCCCGCTGCTGTTATGCGTGTGTCCACTAAATATTATATTTATTAAACATGCAAGTTTCCACACGATGTTTTCCTTCACTACCGATTACATTGTAAGTCAGCATTTAAAATTGCAACTAACAATTTGATTGGTGCCGACGGAGATCGAACTCAGACTGCGTTTGATAACATTTACAGCGAGCGCTTAACCACTGAGCCACCGCGGCTATCTATCTATTATACTGAATTAATTATAACTATCTATTGAATGATATTGATTTGACGGCTCTGTGGCGCAGTGGTTTTACAGTGAGTTGCTGCGCTTGGGGCCGCGGGTTCGAATCCCGCTCGGAACAAGTATTTGTACGGCCTACAAGTGATTGTTCCGGGTCCGGATGTTTGTCCTTGTGCAAATTGTGTTTGTAAACTGCCTCCAGATCCAGATACAGGAGAAAACCCTAGTGTGGGGGTAACGTTTTTTAAAAACGAAAAAAAAATAGATATTATTTCTCAAAAACGTTGACAAAAGTACTCATTTATCAGCAATTATACCAAACTTATCTATTTTACACAACGAAATCAATGAAGAAACACCTACAGTTAATGTTCACTAATTGTTGCATAATGTTATTTTCATTGTCTGGTTTGACAACTTTTTTTATTTTGTGCACATTCAAAATATAGTAGTAATTATAGAAATAAAACTATAAATGAGGTTTTTATTTATATACCTACTTTCAGCCTAAATCATTCATCATCATCATCAGTTCATAAAAGTCCGCTGCTGAACATTATGTTATTTGCGGTGGTGAGCGCAGTCGTTGCGGCAGCGCCGGCACAAGAGAATCCCGTAGTAAGTACTACACAAGGATGGATACAGGGATCCAAAGTACCCGATAAGAATTATTTCGCCTTTTACGGAATTCATTACGTAGGATCAGTGTCAGGCGGAAAAAGATTTAAGGTATTCTTTTAAATAATATTTTGTTGAACCACTCATTGTCAGAATGTCTGCTGAAACTGAAATTAAACTAAATTTTGACCTCTACAATATTTTTAAGAAAACTTTAAAATAAATACAATAGCAGGTATAAGGTTTTAAACGTGGTAGAGCCTTGCTACAGGTATATTATGGTTGTAGCACGAATGGGTCGACTTGATCGGAGAAGGACCACGCTCTCACAAAATACCAGCGTGAAATAGCAGCTCAACGCTGCTGTGTTTCGTATCGTGAGTGTTGAGAACCGGAGACCCTTTTTATTGGAAACGAGGCATCCCATCTTAGTTCTCAGCGGTGACAACGCATCTGCATTTTGATTCTTAATCGAGGATAGATGTAGATGTCTATGGGCCACAGGACCCACTTACCATCAGATGGACTGGGTGCTCGTTTGTCACCCTTAATCTGTACAAAAAATAGGGTTTGCCTTAATTTGCCAGACGTAATTTGCTCGTACCTTTGACGCTGCTGTCAGTCCCTGATCTAAGTGTTTTACTTTTTTTGTATAGTATAAGGGTGACAAACGCGCACACAGTCCACCTGATGGTAAGTAGTTGCTGTGACCCATAGACATCTACATCTATCCTTAATAAAGTATCAAAATGCAGATGCGTTGCCACCCCTGAGGACTGAGATGGAATGCCTCGTTTCCAGTAAAAAGGGTCTCCGGTTCTCTACACTCACTATACGAAACACAGCAGCTTTAAGTTGCTATTTTACGCTGGTATTCTGTGAGACCGTGGTCCTTCCCCGGTCGAGCCGACCCATTCGTGCTACAAAAAAACTTGACGTCAAAGGTATAGTAATACCACCAACTATCGGAATCCGAAAGATGTTTCTGGCATTTATCGTAGTCGCCTCTTAGGACACCCACGGGACGAAATGGAGTGATGAATTATTTATGGTAAGTCTATTTATTTATTTTATTGGAACACGTAGTATTATCGACGGCGATGTGTCTTTCCTAGTGTAGCGGTGTTGGAAGTAGTATTGTTGGGATTACTGGTGACGTGGATAGCGCACGCAACTGAGGGCGGGAATTGCTTTTCAAACTAGATAAGACACATCATTTTATTTAAAACCCGGATCTTAGCTAATTAATTTTTAACATAGGTATTTAATATAATAGATTTCCGCAAAGATACGCCCGATGCTATTAATTTAGATATAAATACATGTATTGCGGCGCTGTGAGCCGCGTGTTCAGAACCTGAATGCCTGTGTTGTGGGGCCTTTATCATACATGAATTGTTCTTTGGCAAATATCCAGACGCGGAACATTAATTTAAAAAGTACGCAGTAATATAAAGTCAATGACCCGAAACTATTATTTGTAGGCCATAAAAACACTTGTTTCGTGTGAAACTTGAACTCGCGGCTCGAAGTGTGACAACTGAACGCTTAACTGAAATGTTACCGATTTCTGTGAATACTAAAAGTACATAATGATTTCTTATATTTACGCGAACACTACACATTGAATAAAACTATTTTTTACGGATTTTATCGCGTTTAATTTTTCTATTTTGATTCTCGACGTTTCAGGTGCTTTACAGCACCCATGGTCCCCCCCGTGACCCGAAACGTCGGGAATCAAAATAGAAAAATTAAACGCGATAAAATGCGTAAAAAATAGTTTTATTCAATACTAAAAGTGCTTTTTATAATCTTAAAGTTAAACACAATGGAGCTAAACAATCCACCTGACGGTAAGAGGTGGATAAATGCAACCAACTTCAAACAAAGAAGATAAATGCATTGTCACCTCCGAGGACTTCGTTAGATAATTATGAATTGCGATATATATACTTGCTCTATATATATACTTGCTCCAGAAACCGGTACACAGCGGTGAATAGTAACTACTTAAACGTACTATTTGATAATTTGACAGAAAAGGAATCCTCCCGCCTTGACTGACTCAATGGAAAGGTGTGTTAGGACTTAGGAGGCTTATTGGTGACACCAATATGGTCAGTTCCAATCTCACCAGTCTCGAGCACAGCCGCAAAGTAGCCAGCCTTTTGGTGATTAACAGGATATATTTCGAGGAGTGTGTGCAGGAATCGTATGAATTAGTTCCTCCCTCTCCGTGCCATCATCGGACCACCAGACGCTTTTCTTCGTTGTCGACATACCAGGCATTAGAACCAAACGGTTTGCTTCGTCGTTCATAATGCAAACAGCTAGCAAGGAGTGCAATAATTTGTCAGCATCTATCTTTCTTTCCGATTACGTTGTAAGATGTCTTTGGCAAGATGAATAGAGTTTTATTAAGCTAAGTTAGAACGCTTTACCATCTTCGACTGCATCACCACTTACCATCAAGTGGGGTAATAGTCAAGCAAATTCACTTCTGGCCATAATCTGTACCCGGAAAGGAATAAGTTAATAAATCGGGCTAGAACGATAAGGACAGAGAACCAACAATTAGGTTCTGATAATGATTACGGTCACGCTTGGCTTACGGATTTACACGATAACAGTATCAGACGTCTTGCCCCTTGACTCATCAGACGTATCGCACATAGATATTTTACGTTATCTACCGGAAGTTATAAGATCTTTCTGGCATATTCCATAATTCATCATCATTTCGTAATTTAGGCTTTGTGTTGCATTTCAAGACTATACCCGTTATAATAACGCTTAAAATAAACTATTTTAGCTTATAATAATAGTTGTATTCGACCTGAAAGATAACTCTGACACATATTTTCGTAAAACGCTATTGAGGGATTTTCTTCACTCTAAAAACCGTCATTAAAATGACTTCATAGTCGCCTCTTACGACACCTCCGGAACGAAAAATGATAATAGATTTTCTTACGTTGCCGTACACCTTTACCATTTTTCACGGGTCATTATATCCTCTGCTATGTGGTTGCCTGATAGAGATCGCTTTTAAGCGATATGGCCGCCAATTGTATTTTTGTTTTTTAATTTGTTTTTTTTTCTGTTATTTATCGATGTACAATAAAGTATATTTCATTCATTCACTGTAATTATTATTACCACCACTAATATTCTCCATTCTTGTGCTAGGAGTAGTTAATGACAGTAAGCTAGTGGCGGATTCAAGCCCACTAATTTTTAGTTTCAAAGTCCGTATCCTTAGTGGGTTAGTGGGTTCCGTAAGGCATCCATGATTTCAGTTCGTCCTGTAGGCAACTACTGGAAATGTTATAAAGATACGGATACGGATAGATGAATGCACAACAAAGCCCTTTAAAGTATAAAATTACCCAGACTAGCAACGGGAGCAGCGTCAAAGGTGTAAGACGTCTGTTACTGCCATTGCCCATCCACCTGCCAATCGTGGTAATTATGGCAAATCCTCAACAAAGAGTTCCTTATACAGCAGTGCATTTTTGAAGCAGATTAAAAATTACAATTATTTTTATTCTCACGTGAAGGATAACGCAAATACCGGAACTACGCGAGATCAAAATCATTGACCCTGCATCAATGATATTTATATACATATAAAAAAGGTAGATAGGGTAAAACACCCGGTAGTCAGCCCAGCCTTTGCAGACATTATTAGTCACCAGCACTCAGCCTTTACAGACATTATTTCTATATAAATAGTGTTGAAATTTGTTTACACCTTTAAAATAACGTTTAATTGAATCTGTGTCTCCTTATTGACTAATACGCACACTTACGAACCAATAACATGTCAGGTTGACGAGCTACACTCGTTAATTTGCACTGCTGCCAAAGACATGACTAGATGCGTCGCTTTGCAATTTTTTTCTTAAGGAAACGTACTCGAGATTTCGGTAAGTTTTTGTGTGTATTTGCTGTAATTTGTGGTGGATTGTTATACTGTGTTACAATAAAATGTTTATTTTGTGATAAAATTAACTTTTACATGCATTTTATTTGTTTAATATGTTGTAATTTAGGTGGCCGACTATAGTAAAATTATTTTGTCCGTGCAGTTGGGGTCATAAATTATAGCTCGGCCTCAGCCCGGCTAGGGCGGTGTAAACACTCATTATCGATAACAACAAATGAATCATCGAAGGCAGGTACACGGCGGCGGTGCGGTATACAAAGGGTGGTGCGACATTGTTATGTTATGAGTCATTTGTTTTCCATTATTACCCCCGCCTAATACCAGCAAATTAGTGCAATGATAATTTAGTACATATATCGAAGAGAAATTTGTTTTTGCGCATTCGCTCTCTGAATTTCTTTAGTGATACAAATATCTAAAAATAAATACGTTGTTTTATCTATTTTTTTTTAATTTTTATCACTAACCCACATAATGACAAAACTAAATACACTATCGATAACGCTTATCGACAACAATAATGCGCATCACTATGCTCGCCCCTAAGGCCCGTGAGTGGGAGAGAGAGCGAAATACTCCGATGATTTATGACCCAAACTGCACGGACAAAATAATTCTAGTATAGTGGGTTTCGAATTTTTAAGGTAGATCCAGTACTCAGCAGTGGCTGACTACTGGTATTTTCGCGATTTTCTTATATGTAGTTGAAATTAACGGAACGAATAGTACCAATTTTGCTCATTACTTTGGGTTTAACTCTTATAAGGCGAAAAGTGTATTTTACCAGTAGTCAGCCGCGTACAAATGTAATTGCATGTCAAGGGCCGACCAATGGGTCTACAAATCCAGTAGTCAGCCGTTAGTCCTGTTGCACAAAATAGTACCTTAAAGCCTTTTCAATAAGGGTTAAATTTATGCACGGTTATTTTAACATGAAAATCATTTGTTTTAGAATTCCATCATATCAAAAATCCATCCATCAATACAAAGAAGAGCAATTAACACAAGCTATGGCGGCGATTAGAAATGGGATGAAAAGAATAGGAACTATTTCTTCCAAAGAGTGGAGACAATTTCAGAAACAAAAAGAAGAAGTGAAGCAACAGAAAAAGAACGATATATTGATTAAATAATTAAAAATTAAAAAATTTGTACAAACGACTTCAATATAAATTATTAAGAATAACTCAAGAACTATTGGTCAGACCTTGATCAATTTATATGGGACCACATGAGAAGCACCAGCTTTCAAATAAAAAAAAATCATCGAAATAGGTTCACCCACAAAAAGTTATGAGGTAAAACACATTAAAAAAAAGAAAAAAAACATACAGTCAAATTGAGTACCGTCTCCTTTTTGAAGTCGGTAGACAAATTAAGAGATTTGAAGCTAAAACAAAGAAAGAAGAAGAAAGTCAAAAAAGAAAGAAGAATTACAAAAAAGGAAAGCGGAAAAGCTGTTAAATTCCAAAAATAGCAAAAGGAGGAAGAAAAATACGATATGTACAATAAACAAAGTAAGATGCAAAAACTGTGAAGAGGAATTGACTGGCGACACAGAAATTATTGACTTAAAGAATATTGGATGTGATAATTGCCTTGCATGGTACATTTGAAATGTACTGAATTCGCTGGGAACATATATGAAAATTGGACTTACCTAGTCGCACTATTTGTCCCAGGTAAACATATTCGTCAACAACTTCGAGCTTAGTGCTCCCAACAACTACCGGCATAGGTGTGACATGGACATTAAAAACGATTTTTGTTTTGTCCATGTTTATCTTAAGACCTATCCGTTGGGAGACACTATTGAGGTCATTGTGCATAGACATAGTGCTTAGGTCCTCCACCGATTCTGTCATAAGGACTATATCGGAGATTACGACACATCTTCTCGTCAGGCATACCTCAAAACCTAAAAAATAGATTGTACAACCAGTGCGTGTTGCCAGTGATGACTTATGGATCTGAGACGTGGTCCTTCACTGCTGGCCGTATGAGGAAGCTCAAAGTCGCTAAGCGAGCTATGGAGAGGGCTATGCTCGGCGTTTTCCTGCGTGATAGACTTAAAAACGAGGATATCCGCAGTAGAACCAGAGTAACCGACATAGCCCAAAAATTTTTAGTAAGCTGAAGTGGCAATGGGCCGACCATATAGTTCGAAGAACCGACAATCGATGGGGAGGAAAGGTTCTCGAGTGGCAGCCTCGTACCGGCAGGCGAAGTGTAGGACGTCCCCCCACTAGATGGAGTGACGATATGGTAAGACATGCAGGAAGCTAATGGATGCAGGTGGCTCGGGACCGTGCTTTGTGGCATTCCTTGGGGGAGGCCTATGTTCAGCAGTGGACTTGTGAAGGGCTGTAATGATGATGATGATGATGATATTTGAAAATATACATAATAAAGAATTTTTATGCCAAATATGCAAGAATAAGCGAGAGGCTGATTACAGGGTAAGACATGGCTGACTTGTGGAGAAATTAGGCTGACTACTGATGAAAAGTGCCATAATTTGTTGAATGTTGATTTTTTATGTAATTCTATTATAAATATAATGTTTTGTTAATTTCTTTACTAAATTTAATAAACAACCTTTCTGAGAATAATGATTGTTTTTATTCATAATGTTTAATATTTCAAATACAGTTGAATCAAATTTTCGTCCTCACTAAAAGGCTGACTACTGGGTGTTTTACCCTACGTTACTAGCCAAAATTAAGCGTCTGAAAGTGGTCAATTAGCTACTACGGCCCTTGGCTAGCAAATATGAAAAGGACATCTTGAAAGGCTTAAAGAAAAGGACAACAATAGACGTTCCAGAACTGGTGCGATAAGAACAAGAAGAGCGAGAGAGAATGTAGTAAAATGTAAGTAAAACATTAAAATATGTATGTGCTGCCGCTGGGACGGCCGAGTTCGGAACATTTTTTGGTGGTTTTGTGGGCATATAACGTAGGGGAGGTAGGGGAGAGTTGGGCAGTTGGGAGACATGGGCACCCCCTCGTAATTTTAATTCAATAGTAGAATTTATTTAAGTTTTCTGTTGGTTGTTTATTTTACTCACTGGCAAAACTGTTCATCTATAGACAATCTGTAATTTCGTTCAGTTATCAAAGTTACAGGCTCTTTAAGATAAAGTGCGCGTCAATGTAAATATTTTGTTGTGGTTTCGCAATAAATAATCGAAGAACCAGTGAAGGTATGTATTTTATTTTTATTTTATTTCCGTTGTATATTTACTTACCTATATATTAATCTGTAATCTAAAATTTCTAACTAACAAACTTGACAGGAAACTTAAGTTGAATAAGTATGCAGGGGGAGCAATGGGTAGTTATTTAGAGGGTGGTTTGGGCATGCCCAATGCTCCCATCTATATGTAATGTATATGATGAAACTGTTTGTTTTACATAACCTGATTTAGAAATGTTTAGATGATTTTAATTGCAGAAAGATGCCGTTCAGGTATAAAAAGAAGGATAAGCGACGCGAAATTATTCCGAAAGACATTATATTACGTGCCATAGAAGAAGTGTCAAAAGGCGGTAAGATAAAAACAACGGCAGATAAATTTGAAATCCCTAGAACAAACTTGCAACGATATCTTAAACAAGAATATGTAAAGGATTCTTCATCCAGGTTTATATCTTCTCTAATTTTCGGTTTATATAATGGATATTGGGTGTTTTAAACATCATGCCCAAACCTCCTACCATGGGGAGCTTTGGGCACAATTCATATATTTCTGAAATCCTTTTGTAACTTTGAGATTGATCATAATTTGTAGACTGTTGTTTGTAAAACATCTTGCCAAATATGTGGTGCAATTGAACTTGGCAATATATATATTGGATATATGAAATATGTGCTTTTTTATTACCTCTTATTTGAACAAGTGACCATCCCTCCACTACCTCCCCTATCTATAAAAATACCATTGTTCTGCATATCCAAGATAACAACTGACTTACGGGATACGATGTCCTAGCTACTTTCTACCCATTTACCTGTTTTGTCGGTTGATTCTATTAGATTGAATAAATTCGATTTTATTTCCGATCCCTGGACTCAACTAATATTGAGAGTATTTGGTTATATTAGAGTTAAGTCCACTAAAGTGAAATGGTTATATTCTTTTTAATACGCATTAACGTATAACCGGCAGAGCAGTTCCTATAACGGCCAGTCACAGGCCAGTCGGCAGCAGAACACTATTTCAATCGCAACATGTGAATCAAGAGTGTGGTGTTTAAAAAAAATTAGATGTTTACACTACACTAGAAACCAGCAAAGAAAATAGCCAGCTCGCGATCTACAAATATTTATATCTGCGAACGAAACACGCCGCGTACTGAGCCCCTATGCGTATTCAAAGATCGACCTGTCTCGAAGCGGCTCTTCCGCCACAGCCACAAGCAACCGAAGATTCCTTTAAAATTTAGTTGGGCTTTATAATAAAGGCTTTTTATTTAATTTCTAAATATCTATGATGTAATTTTTTTGAACTGTCGCATTTCTTACCTTACGCATTAGAATAGAATAGAATAATTTTTATTCAACATAGATGCTTCGCTTTAGTAAAAGCACAGAATAAATAATAGTATAAAAGTAATAAAAGGAATAAAAAACGGACGAACGAAAAACGAACGGAATAAAAGCCTCTGTCCTGGGAAGAAACGGCAAAAAATCCAGAGAGTCTTTTTTTTAAAGCTACGATACCTTTTTTACTTATTATGAGCCAGTGCTTGACCACAATCCCACCTCTCTTGTTACTTTTATTAGCAGGCAAATTGAAAATAAAATGTAAAGAAATACCAACTAGACGCTGTTTATGACTCTGTTTCCTAAAATATATGGAACACCCTAAATCATGACGCAATAATTCCACTCATACCAAAACATTCTTCGAATTTTGAAAAAGAACACCAAAGTGATATTGCTTATCGCTATTATAAATTTGTGAGAAACGCTGACCTCATTGATATGATATCCGATCCATATACTTGATAAAAACGTATAAGAGGTGTGGTGTGGCAGCACAGCACGCACAGCTACATTTAGCCATTACGTTTGTGTACACTGTAGGCGCTGCACGTCGTTTTTGTGTGTCAATGTGTGCGTAGCTCATCGTCGTGTGTGTAACCGTGGTATAATGTTGTCATATGTAGTGGTGTGCGTGCTCGCGGCAGTTGCGCACGCGCAAAACAGTCCGCAAGTGAATACAACACAAGGATGGATAGAAGGCTCCGTGGTGCCTGAAGGCAATTATTATGCCTTCTATGGTATACATTATGCGGGTTCTGTGTCGGGGGAAAATAGATTTAAGGTGATTTTATTGTGTTATGCTTGTCACAAAAACGTTTACAGCTTAGGCAAATTAAAAAATGTCCTACTTAGGTAAATATACAGTTGACGACATATTCTATCGAAAATATTGATTAGGGTGTTATCACATCTTAGTGTGATAACGTACCGTGTGTATAGGTAACACTTTACAGTAAATATACGAATAAATAAGCGGTAAGACGATAATGATAGGTAATCAAATATTATTGCTATCAGTGGTCATGCACAGAATAACCATAAGCTTTTGCAGACTAAATGTTGCCCATTCAATCGGGCAATGAGCGTCTCTAGGCAACGCCATGACAACCTTTTCCGATAATTTTATACCTTCTTCATCTTTAAGCCGATTTCAACAATGGTGGTATCTTGAAAATAATTTCGAAATGTTCGGCTATCAACTATGCAGAAGAGTTTGGCATTATTAGTTATATTTTATTAGTCCATAATACAACGCTCCATAAAGTTTATAAAATACGATAGAAGACAGACTAGGATTCAATGTTAAGCCAGACCCAAACTACAATTAGTGGTTTTTGACAAATAATGAACTTGTTTTTGTTGTAATGTGTCATACAGGAATATAATACACTTTTCTAGTTAAAAAAAAATACGTGCGTGCTGCATTTAGATCTTTCTGATCTGATCATTTAGATTTCTATAACATTTGAAATGGCTTAGGTCCATATTACGCATAGTATTTAGATACAATCTCGATTTTTATAAATTTTAACATAATTTTAATCGATTACGAAATATTATAAATCTGTGGTCTACGCTCAAATTTTGTAACTATGAAGTTTGAGCTCAAGACCTCTGAATACAGTAGGTAGTCTTGCAGTTGTAACTCTGTGCCTCTAACTCGAACCTTATACAGGAATGAATTGAATCTCAACATACAGTTAAACCTAGACTAAGACCTAAACAAGAATCAGAGCTTTAAATTTGATACTTCAAAATGTTATTATTTAATGGAGAAACTTATAATTATTTTGGGAATAATTTCGTAATAATCTTAGGCTACAAAAATTATATATATTATATTTATAATTATTATAATTCATAAATTCGCGTCGAAACAGTTAAGCCAGCAATACATGTTGGTCAAGTTTTAAAAACTGAACATATTGACATGGCCGACTAACATGTGGACACGGCTAGCCGAGTGCAGGCGAGCGCCTTTGATTTGTGCAGAAAAACCGACACTGTTTCGAAGTGAGACGAGTCGTGGCTAGCGATCCCGAGTGGTTGCAAGGCACGCCAAACGAACCGTATACAAGTTGGCACTCGCCTGTACTCGGCCAGCTAGGCGAGCGACGACAAGCAATGGCGAGGCTAGACAAATGTTCTGACCATATGTTAGTACTCGTCTTCGCTCGGTGAGCTATGGCCAACATGTATAGCCGGCTTTGGACATTGAAAATGTTTGTGACATCCCCATTCCGCAGTATAATATACGCCACAGACATATTGTTCATCATAATTGTTCACGTACTAATACGCGGTATCTCAAATTAATTTAGACTTTCTAACTCGAGCAAAATGTTATTTCCCAGCGAGGTATTGATAGTACATTTTTATATTCTACTATAACTCTAATTTCAAAAAGAAGACCCCGTAAGTCAAAGTTAGTAAAATATAATGACGTCTTACTTGAAATTCTCCGAATTCATAGCAATAAAATCCAAAAGGAATATTTGTTGCTTCTGTTCCATTGTATGAACTAAGTACACGTGCAATTAATGAATACATTCATTAAACTTTCTCAATAACACGTCTTGTACTTTATGTTTGGAAAATAAAATGTCGAAATTCTTGTTAAGTCGAAAACTCATTAACTTGAAATTGAATATACTATGTTCACGGATTCTATCGCGTTTAATTTTCTTATTTTTTAATTCCCGACGTTTCGGGTGCTTTACAACAACCCATGGTCACGGGGGCACTGAGATGTTTGACGTCCCGATGTCATAGATAGTCCGGCTACCTTCAGTTTTTGAATATAAATTTTTAGTTAGATCTACGCGAAATGAGCTTACAGTATCTTGAAGTCTTGCAGTGGTATGCTTGGGTTTGGATTTAATTTTGTTAATTATAGGATCCCAAGCAGATGGCAGCACCCATCCATCTTGTCTATTGAAACTAGGATGTTTTTTAATTTCAATAGCCTCGCGTATCATCTTGGTAGCAATCGGTGTTCTTTTGCGAGGATTTGTGGTCTATCAAATCTGATGTAATGGAGGGGACGATCTTAAACATGTTCACAGACTGCAGACTTTCCGAGCGTCGGTACTTCACGTCAGCTACATGTTCTTTCACGCGGGTTTTATTCTATTAATCTATTATATTTAATATAAAAATCAATTAAGAACATAAAAATCAATTGCTGTCCGTTAGTCTCGCTAAATCTCAAAAAGACTCGACCGATTTTGATGAAATTTTTTGTGTGTGTTTCAATGGGTCCCCAGATGGTTTAGGTTCACATTTGGACCCGGTAGGTAGCACTGTTGTCGAGATCCAGAAATCACCCATGCGAAGCCGGGTCGGATCGATAGTATTAAATAAAGAAAGCTTCACATCTACTCCACCATCCATTACCATTTGGCAGGCTGGTTGGCAATCGCAGTTTTTTTTTGTCGATTAACTTTTAATCTGAAGTCAGTTTTACTTTTTACCCTTTTGAGTATACTAAGAAATATAACAATGTCAATGTCGTCTAAATAGTAATTGAAAAAATTCACCTCCTGTTTCTTCTTGCTTTCTAGTGATGGAGAATAACCTATTTAATAAAAAATTAAGTAAAAATTTAAAATCGTTTAGTTAAAAATTAAATAATTAAAATCGTTTCACAATTGACGAAGATATTAAGTAAACAATAAAAAAAAACACAAGCCCTTACTAAAAAAGGCTTACTTAATCGTATGTATATTTTTTTCAGGCTCCCCCTCCTCCACCCACTTATCCAGGTGTCTTTCACGCGATCGACAGCAGCGTGGTATGTGCCCAGCCAACGACTCGCGGTATTGTCGGAGTTGAAGACTGTTTAACTCTCAGCATATTTACACCCAATATCACCGCTTCCCAACCTGTACTGGTTTGGATTCAGGGTGAAGAGTTCACAACATCGGACCCAACGCTACACTCCTATAGAAATTTTATGGATGAAAAAATTGTGGTTGTAAAGATAAACTATCACTTACGATTTTGACAATTAATATAGAGAGGTGTAGAGAGGGTGACGTGTATCCCGAAACTCTTCACCGCTGCATTGGAAGACGTTTTCAAGCTACAGGACTGGAAATGATACGGTATTAACGTCAATGGTGAGTACATCACTCACCTTCGATTTATAAACGATATAGTCCTTATGGCAGAATCGCTGGAGGACCTAAGCACTATGCTCAATGACCTCAATAGTGTGTCCCAACGGATAGGTCTTAAGATGAACACGGACAAAACAAAAATCATGTTTAATGTCCATGTCACACCTATGCCGGTAGTAGTTGGGAAAATAAAAAAAATAGTCCGACTAGGTAAGTCCAACTTTGCTGGGCAGCGTTCGGGAGATTACGACACATCTTCTCGTTAGACACCTCAAAACCTCAAAACTAGATTGTACAACCAGTGCGTGTTGCCAGTGATGACCAATGGATCTGAGACGTGGTCCTTTACTGCTGGTCGCATGAGGAAGCTCAAGGACGCTCAGCAAGCTATCGAGAGGGCTATGCTCGGCGTTTCTCTGCGTGATAGACTTAAAAACGAGGATATCCACAGTAGGACCAGAGTAACCGACATAGCTCAAAGAATTAGTATGCTGAAGTGGCAATGGGCCGGCCATACAGCTCGAAGAACCGACAACCGATGGGAAGAAAGGTTCTCGATTGGCAGCCTCGTACGGGCAGGCGAAGTGTAGGGCGTCCCCGCTGAATGGTGTGACGACCTGGTAAGACATGCAGGAAGTCAATGGATGCAGGTGGCTCGGGACCGTGCTTTGTGGCATTCCTTGGGGGAGGCCTATGTTCAGCAGTGGACTTGTGAAGGGCTGTAATGATGATGAATATAAAAAAAAACACGTATTGTTACTTCATGAATGTTTTCTTAAAAAAAGCAATATTGTAGACTACATGTTATTAATATTGTTACAAGTATAGAAGAAGTAGAGAAGTATCGTGTCATTATAAGTAAAGTATACTTGTTATGGTATTAATATTATCGTATGACAAAAGTTGATGTTATACTGTTTGTAACGTATGGCCATAGTAAATATCGATAAATCGTATCGTATTTACACTATTTTTGACTTCACTAAATGGTCACTTGTCACTTGTCAGTCTCTCACCTGTGCTCTCCTCTGTCAATTACATTGGCGTCGCTGTCGCTCGCTCTTCGTAATTACATCGGTGTATTTTGGGGACTTTCGGGACTATCTATTGAATATTACGACTTGGCTATTTTAACGGACTCTGATTGCTTTCAAAAACGATTTTATTCAGATTCTCGTGATGTATTTAGAAGATGAACAATAAACATGAAATTAAATCTGTGTTTTATTTCTAATTCAAAAATAATTAGTTAATGTAGGTTTAAAAACAACTTACTATGTAATTGGTAAAGCTGTTTTCATGGTCACGCATTTTAACAGTGCCGTCCAGACGCCCACGCTTGCAAATGCACTAGATAGTAGACGCGACTATATTCTATGCATTTATACGTTACGCCCTTACATAGTCTTTAGAACAAAACTAAATACCCAATTATCTAGGTAGGAACTAAAAATAGCTAAATGTTTTGGATATTGTTTTTCAGTTTCTTAAAAATTACTCGGAGCTATGAAAAACCATAATGTTCGTGGTTCGATAATAACCTCAAAATCTGATACTTTTTGAAATATATCTATTCTGCAGCTAGTCCGCTATAAAAATACGATCACATAGGAATTTACTAATTATCGAAAATGCATCACATAATTTTCCGATGCTCTTGGTTACGCGGAAGCGTTAGGCGCGAAACTTGAATACACTGGAAAATCGAGAACAGAACTAGCGAAATTACTCACCACCACAGATTTAAGCCTGTTAGCTAGTGCATTAATCGATTTTGAACTATTTAATAACACGGCTTTGTTTGCTCCGTGTATTGAAAATAATGTCGATATAAACAACACAATTGTAAGTGATGCTCCAATTAATATATTACGTTCTGGCAATTATAGCCATATACCTTATATTGCTGGTTACACAAATAAGGAAGGAACTATAAGGGCTTTTGAGGCAACTTACAATCAATGGTTGGATAAAATGCAGGCCAATTTCGAAGATTTCCTTCAGGTTGATTTAAATATTACATCAAACTCAAACAAAACGACAATTATCAATTCCATTCGTGAATTCTATTTTTCTCAGAGAAACATAAATATGGAGACTATTGAAGATTATTTAGACTATCACGGGGATACAATGATACTCGTGTCAGCAATCAGAGGTGCCCGGGAAAGAGCTCTCACTTCAAGAGCAGAAGTCAGACTTTATGAGTTCACTTACAGGGGATCTTATAATACCGACTGGGCATTACCGCAAATTCCGTTGACAGGTGTGAGACATGGCGGCGTCCTCAATTTTCTATTAAATTACGATTTAAAGCCAAGCGATAAAACAGTTATGCAATGGCTAATAACACGATATTCGTCGTTTATTCGAACTGGGTAAGTGAAAAGAACAGTTCTATATTTTATGAATCTACAATGAAAAAGTCAAAATGTATTTCAATTGGAGTAGATCTTATAGATATACTGCAATTCCTAGAACACTAAATTCATCTGTATTAATTACAATCAACAACAGTCTTTTTAAGTTCACTGCTGGATAGTGTTTTTTTTCAATAATGCGTAAAATTTTAACTATTTTACCATTTTCCGACGCTTAGCAAGCGGTTTTATCAGGGTGGTTCCGATATTTTCACAATGGTAATGCTGTTATCTAGGTCGCTAGAGCTGTGATCCTACCAATCAGCAATGTGTATGTACTGCATGCAGATAAATGACAAGTTTGGAAATATGTTGGCGTATTACTTTCTATCTCTTTTAAAACAAACACATTGTACAACGTGCAAGTAGAAGGTTAGCCAATAGCGTTATGATGACGCACGTCTGTCTCAATATGTCATTCATTTATTTATTTATTTAACTTTTACCTTACAATAAGGGATATAAAGGGCGGACTTAATAATGCCTTATGGCATTCTCTACCAGTCAACCCTGGACTCATCACTTTTTAAAGTTTTCCATTAGTATAAACACTTACTTTTTAAAGTTTTCTATTAGTATAAACAGTCACTACGATAGCACTAGTATAAGAAAATATAAAATAATAATATGTAATGACAGATATTATTATATAATGTATCGAATAGTGTATTTTCGGAAGCCACTAGTGGTAATATCAAATATTAAATAATTATTATCATATAACCTTTAATAATTGATGGAAAGATATCAAACCGCCACTAAACCGATTGTGATAGGAGCAACTGAAATAGTTGCTAAAAGAATCAATAGTAATATATAAATATAAGGGTATAAATTCAAATACAAAACATTTATTGTAAGTTGAGTGTCATACATTTGGTGTTAATTTTATCAATACTACGTATCTTACAACTTAACTTCGGGTATTATTATGTTTGTTATATTATATAAGACTGTTTTTAATTAAGTATGTTACTTATGTTAAAGTTACATAATTAATTAAAGTTATCAAATAAAGGTGTTAATTATATTAGTTTAAGCAATTAATTAAAATAATAGTGCAGAAACAAGTTGCGTATTATCAGTAAAGCAGTCCGTAATATAAAACTTCACAACACGCAAGACGCTATATATACATTAAATTTAAATTAATTTATCTTACTTTTTCAACCGACTTCAAAATGGAGGACAGTATGTTTTTTTTATGTGTGTTACCTCATAACGGCGAATCGATTTCAATGATTCTTTTTTTTATTAGAAAGCTGCTGCTTCTCATGTGGTCCCATATAAATTTGATCAAGGCCTGACCAATAGTTTTAAAGTTATCCTTAATAATTTATATTGAAGTCGGTTGTACAAAATTTTTCATATTACCACTTGTTTTCTAATAGTGTAGTTTGGGATACATTGACAATACCGACAAACTTAGAAAAATAAGCGTTAATTAATTTTTTCTAAAATATAAAAATATGTATGTCTTATCAACTTTTGCTTTATTTCAGTTCACCAAATAATCCAAATTCAATTGAATGGCTGCCAGTAAGAAGCAACGCTTTCAATTATTTGTTGTACAGCGGCGAAGAAGTATCTGTGAATGTGTCAGTCGCTTACGAAAATCCAAGAACAGACCCCCATCAGCAAAGAATGACGTTTTGGAATGATAAATACATGAACTTTTACAAGGCTCCTGCTCCAGTATCGTCGGCAGGACGACTGACAGCTTTATTATTTGTAGTGGCGCTCTGCCAAGCGTCAATAAATTTCCTGTAGACTGTATCTTTAGATTTTATAGCTTTATTAACGTATTTTTAATTTAGTTGCAGAAGTTTATTAGTGTGTTTGTAATTTACTACCAGTAAGTATTGTGCACTATGAAAGAAGAAACTTTAGTGGGGTGTATTTTACTATTGACTTTTGAAAATATTGTTGTGTTCCTTTAATTTGTTTTAAATTAAATAAATTTGTTGTGCTTACTCTGATAAATATCATTAATTTACCTTTGTAGAGCAAAATTGCAAGATTGCAAGTGAGTAAATATTTAGAGTAAGTTTTATTATAAAAGAAGTAAAAATTGACCCCAAAACACTCACTTCTAAGAGGATTTGGAAGTTTGAAGGAAACCACCGTGGTGCCGCGATGCGTGTTGACTTCATTAAAATTTTTTCAATACATTAACATCTCACCTATTTCTGCTGTCGACAGCAGTGCATGCACTATTATATTCCAGTGTGAAAGGTGTAGAGATATAATTACAGGCTGTGAGGCATTCTTTCTTAGTTCTGATAGGTGACAACGCATCTATAGCTTCCTTTTTATTTGAATTTGGCTGCAGTAACCACTTACCATCAGGTGGAATGTCAGTTCGTTTGTCATTTCCGAGATTATTTTGAATAAAAATAAAAATATTTATTCATATTTCTCCGAAATACAGGCTTCGGAGCAAATTTTTCCTTCATCGCAGCACTTGCTCTTAAAATTGCAATTAAAAATGTTACTAATGCCGACAGTGAGCGAACTCGATTTTCTGTCATACCATGAAATTTTATGAGAACTGCCTATTCATTTATTTGTTAATTTATTTATTCTTAAATGAAAACACCTTAAAATAAAGGTATATTGAGCGGAACTTACGCCTAGCGTCTGATCTCATTTCTTATTAAATTTGCAGGGAAAATGGAAATGGACATTTCTGGTTACGGTGTAAGATAATCGATCAGTCCATTTTTCCCATGATTGTACTAAGAAGCGACTATAAGAAGTGCCAGAAAAATCGTACGACTTTCGATATATGGCGGTATGCCCATCTCATTAAAGCCAGGCGTCAAATACTCACACCCGCGTCGAGCAGCTGTGTCAAAGGTGCGAGACCTCTGGCATCGCGATCCTCAATTCACAATTGGAGTTAAATTAGAGCAAATACTTTCTACAACGTGAGACAGATATTTTATACGTGGTAGAGCCATGCCGCAACTATATTAGTAGTATTGTTGTAGCACGAATGGGTCGGCTCGACCGAAGAAGTACCACGCTCTCACAGAATATCAGCGTAAAATAGCAGCTTAACACTGCTGTGTTTCGTATTGTGAGTATAGAGAACCGGATACCCTTTTTACTGAAAAAGAGGCATTCCATCTTATCTCCAAATCCCTTGCGTCTTATTTAATACATAAAATAAATCCTTAAAAAAAAAACGTTTTAAATTTCACATCCTTTATCATGATTTTTCCTAAGAGTCGAAGTAAAACCTTTTCCTCTCAATATCGGTGCACTCCTTTTCAATATATAATAAGTCTTTCTATGTTTTGGAGTAAAACTTTGGTACTCCTACCCTACGTCGATTCCATTCGATACGGCCTCCCCCATAGATTAGCATTATAGTTATTCTATTATTATTATTATTATTATAAAAGGGATATTTGCCATAGTTGCCACGCTTGGCAAGCGGGTTAGCAACTGCAATTTTATTTATTTTTATATAGCTTTTATCATGCAGATGCTGCTGCAGTGGATATTCTTACACCGTCACTACCCGATAATTATATCGATTAAACGTGCTCAATCTTTGCATTTGTTCAAGAAACATGTTGAGGAACATTACACATATATTTCTTCATTATTTCTTTAACAGACTGTTTAAGTCCACTGCTGGACGCAAACTTATGAGAATAAAACCATGTGGTGTTTTGGTTGGGACTCTGTTTTATATATCTGTATTCACTCCTGTATACTGAGAGAGCGTGATTTTTCCAAGGTCAAGCCGACCCCTTCGCGATAAAGGCAGAATATAATTGCAACATGTCTCAACTACGTCTTATACTTAATGCTAATGTAATTCAAAAGTCATTAGTCGATAAAAATTAACATTTTATTAGCAAAAGATATTTGCTACATTTACTAGAGTCAATGATAATTTTAAGTAAGGTCGTAGGCCTAATAGTAAAAATACTGTTGTGTTTTGTATGGTGAGTATAGTAAACCGGAGACACTTTTTATTGGTGACGAGGCATTTCATCTTAATTTTCAGGGTTGACAATGCATCTGCATTTTGATTCTGAATCGATGATAGATGTAGGTCTATGGGCCACAGTATCCACTTACCATCAGCAGTAATATGTGCTCGTTTTTCACCTTTACTTGTATATATAAAATATCAGAAAATGCAGCTTACATAATGAACTTTACATTCATAATAACATGTTTACGTTTACGTGGAAGAGCAATGTCGCAGCTATAATAATTGTATAGCTGTAACACGAAGGGGTCGGCTCGATCGGGGAAGGACCACGCTCTCACAGAATACCAGGGTAAAATAGCTGCTGTGTTTCGTACGTTGAGTGTAGAGAACCGGAGACCCTTTTTACTGGAAACGAGGCATTCCACTCAGTCCTCACGGGTGACAACGCATCTGTTTTTTGATACGTAATCAAGGATAGATGTAGATGTCTATGGGCCACAGCAACCACTTACCATCAGGTGGACTGTGTGCTCGTTTATCACCCTTATCCTACAAAAAAAAAACAAATGTTGCCAAGACACTGGTTAAATTAAACTGTCTTTAAAAGACATAAAGGCCAGTAATGATTTTTTTTTTGTTTAGCAAAAGACAAATTTTCGTACGGTAAAAATAATTATATTGCGCTGTGTACTCCGAAGGTGTTACCTTTGCCCATTCTAGTCTATTTTTCTTATGTCTTATTGTTAGCTTTGGTTTTTTAGCAGCAACACATCCTCTTAGTCCCGCAGACAGTAGACGTCTTTTAAACGTTGTTATTGAAATGGGTGTTGCTTGCGTATCATTCACAGCTGCGGTTATTTGTGGTGTAGTTAAGTCGATTCCGTTTAGAGAGAACTCTCCTGAAGTTATTATCCTCTTGATTTGTTGTGGATTTGGGCCTACCAGATCCTTTTCTAGCTTCATTATTCCCAGTTTCTTGTTTTTCAGCAAGCGTGTAGTGGACACCTTTACAAGAAATTCCGAGTCTTTCTGCGATTTGACGTTCACTGTATCCTTCCTCTCATAGAGTACAAATAGCGCTTCGCTGTTCAAGTGTGATTTGTTTGCGTTTTGCCATTTTCAGAAGAAAAAGTACGGTCAAAGCAGTAGTCAAAATTTTTCGCATACAGAGAATGTTAATATCACAACCTTCGCGTGTCAATGCTCAAGTGCGACTACAGTGGGTCCAAAAAAGATAAAACAAGCAAAAATGTTCAATAAAACTACACCATTGCATTAAAGAAAGCACCCGACGGATTATGTAATAAAACACGTGTTTCGTCAAAATTAAGGGATTTCTTAAAACTTGAGGAATGTGGTATGATAATCCTTTTGCTTTTGTGAAAGGTCGTAAAACTTAATTTTATTACTAACTTTTACCGCATATTGTCGGCGATGTTTTGTTTTGTATGAAAACAGATGTGCTTCCAAACTTTTGGACGGTAGTGTAACTACTTAACTAAAATTGAATACACTTGGCAAATCTAAACAAATCTAAAAATGGCAAAAAATTTAAACTTTCTTGTTTTGTAAATAAGATTTTTAACTTATGGAACAAGGAAGTTGGGTGAAAAGGGGCCGAAAAGAAAACATTATTTTGCAGTATAATGAGTCCAACTTATGTTCACTAATTATATGATTAAACTATGTGTGTGATAATAAAATGTTATTCAGATTTTATAAAATGAAGTAATTATATAGGTATTATAAAGTAATTATTAAATTAATGATTTTATTATCTATACATAATAATAAAATTAAAGTGACTGTCTGTAATATCGAAATAACTGCCTTTTATTGAGCTGAGAGGGTTATTTATTTACATGCCATTAAGACGTTAATAAAATTTTGTTTTTTGTCTATTTGTCTGTTCAAGCTAATCTTAGAAATGGCTGAACCGATTGTAATGAAACTTGACGAACATATAGAGAGCATTGGATTAATCTAGGTTATAATTTATCCAAAAAATCTTGGAAGTATTTTTTTGAGAAGGTGTTTGATGGTTATATTAAATCTAAATAACACCACATTAACAGATCACACCCAAGCGAAGCCAGGGCGGAACATTAGTTCCAATATTACAAATTTAAAAAAATCTTTCATAAATAATGTACCTTTCCAAAATTAGAACGTTACCGTATAATTAAAAAGCAGTGAATAAATGAATCAGCTTTATATATTTGAGCGGAGTTTGCAATAGGCATATTTTCTTATATCGTCATATATAACGTTGTGGACAAAAGGGTGAGCCAGATATGAACTCGCATTAATTGTGCATTCATGCAAAACGGCCACACAGAGCAGCCACTTCTCGCGGCTTTCGAGAAAAGTGTAATTTTCATTATTAGAAATATATAAATATTACTAAATTAATTACAATGTCTAACAATCTTTAAAGTTCTCAAAGTGGCTCTTTGATGAAATTGCTTATTAATTTTTATGGCTCCTGTTGCCATTTATGGGTCTTCATCTATTAAATTGCCGTTGGCATTTACTATAGAAGCCTGTTTACACGAGAACCGATGTATTTTCAAGGCGTTCTTTATTGTTTTTACGGATTCTTTGCCTATCGAAAAGTTATATTTTAATTTTTACGCTGTAGCTATATTATGGTTGTAGCACGAATGGGTCGGTTCGACCGGGATGGGACTACGCTCTCACATAATACCAGCGTAAAATAGCAGCTTAATGCTGCTGTATTTCGCATGGTGAGTGTAGAGAATCGGAGACCCTTTTTAATGGAAACGAGGCATTCCATCTTAGTCCTCAAGGATGACAACGTATCTGCATTTTGATTCTTAAGCGAAGATAAATGTAGATGTCTATGGGCGCCAGCATCCACTTAAAATCAGGTGGACTCGTTTGTCACACTTATTCTATAATTTTCTAGAAAATATGGAGAATAAAGCTTTAGTTCTGCTAATTCTGCCAACGTCTGTTGAGCAGTATTGCGGTATTATATATGAAGAAGCAATTGTGAAGTGCAGTCCATCAATCCGGTTTATTTGAGTGCCAGCTTCTCCACCATCATCTGCAATTCTCAAAAATAACAGGTCAACAGTAACAGCACACCAAATGACAAGAAGCTATAGTGAATGACACCAACATTAGACTCTGTTTCTGTCGTTTAGGGCTCTGATTGACTTGAGCGCCTGGGTCTAACCAACATGAGTTGCCCTGTTGTGGCAGGCACTTTTCATTATTTATTATTATTATTAAAGTGATATCAATCAGACTGCACATCTCCGGTTTCAGTTTCCTTCTGTCGACTCCTACGACATCCATGGGACGACAGCTGATCGTTTACGCAGCCACTATACGGACATACCAATGTAATGTTAATTACAAACATATTACCTAATTAAAATACATCCAATATTTGTTAAAAAACAATCAACTGGAGCTCCTTTCCAATAGCAAAATTTAATCCAGATCGATCGTATTTATGAAAAATGAAAACGCAACTACGGCCACACATTGCACGAAGGGACTCTAGACGCAAAAATATATACGAGTATCTACTTGGATTGTTCACAATTCTTCTGAATAAGCAACCCAACTTACACATAGATACCTCCTTGGAGACTTTACGGGTAGGTAGGTAGCTTTACTTACATTCAAAAGGTCTTTACAAGTAGTTTTGTTGGATTGCTTTAATGTAAAGGATTTTAAACTTAATACACAGAGAATAAGGTTAATTTTTAATCTGAAGTACACAATGACTAGTCAGGGTAACGTAGGTCGTTAGTGGTGGAAAAGAAAACTGTATCTTGTAAAAATGGAGCTACTTTACTGTTTATTTGTGAAATAAACGTTACAAAGGTGGCGAATTGTTATATTTTATCCTCAAACACATTATGTGTAATTTAAAACCAACGATTGGAGTCTTTCACTCTGAAAGACAGAATCCGCAACAGATGTACGCAGTGGGACCAGAGGAAGTTTTTTTTTATAGTATAGGGTGACAAACGAGCACACAGTCCACCTGATGGTAAGTGGTTGCTGTGACCCATAGACATCTACATCTATCCTCAGTAAAGAAACAAAATGCAGTTACGTTGTCACTCGTGAGGACTAAGATGGAATGCCTCTTTTCCAGTAAAAAGGGTCTCCGGTTCTCTACACGCACCATACGAAACACAGCAGTGTTAAGCTGCTATTTTACGCTGGTATTCTGTGAGAGTGTGATCCTTCCCCGGTCGAGCCGACCCATTCGTGCTACAACTGTACTACTAATATAGCTGCAGCATGGCTCTACCAATATACAGAAAGTTTCATAATCCAACAGATTTTTTTTATTTCACAAAACGAGGGAGTAGTTGTATACATACATGAAAACCTACAGGTTTCTGTAGAGGAACCCTCATTTCTAGATGCAAATTGTCTCCAAATAAAAATAAATCAAAACACCATTTTGTTAGTAATTTATCGACCACCAAGCCATAGAGATGTCACTAACTTCCTGCATTCGCTTGACATAATCCTGACTAATATCACACATTACAACAATATAATAATAACTGGGGACATAAATATTAACATCCATGACCAATGCCAGGATACAAGTAAACTTAATTACTTAAACTTATTAGCATCACACGGCCTGCTGCCTGCACATTTTTCGCCCACTAGACAAAATGCATGACCTGATCATTTTGTCCTTAAAACTCTGTTGCCTGCTTCAACATTAGTAGCCCACTCAGCACTAACTGATCATGAAACCGTGTTATTATTCCTCGCAAACAAAATGCCCAAAATCGCGGTTAAAAAAACCACGACGCGCATTAACTATGATCAATTGACTGACGACATAAAAAGAATCGACTTTGGTGAAGTATATAATACCCAAGATCCTCACGTAGCAGCAGAGTTAATGATAAGTCTTATCAAACAGGCGGTCGAAAAAAACACAAAACCGTGAAAGTACCAAACCGTAAAAAAATCATTAAGCCATGGATCACTCCAGGTCTCTTACGCTGTATCCGACACAGAGATAATTTGCACAAAAATCAAAAAGTCGCCAGACAATGAAGTCTTAAAAATATCTTTTACTAGGTACAGAAACTATTGTAATAATTTGTTAAAAAATTAAATTGGAATATGAAAAAAATGAATTAAAAAAGGCTAGTAATAATCCTAAGCAAATCTGGGGAGCAATAAATAACATAACGAACAGGGCAAAAAAGAAAGAAAATTCATCCCATCACTTATTAACCTCATCATCCACTCCGGAGCTATCTGTTAATTCAGTTAATGATTTCTTCGCTAATATAGGCAAAAATCTCGCGGAAATTATATCGGGTGGACTTATAGAGTCAACAAAAAAAGCTTTTAACAACAACAATAACTCGCAGTCCATGGTATTGTTACCAACGGATGAAGACGAGGTTGCAAGATTAATAATATCTCTCCGTAATGACTGTGCTGTGGGTTGGGATGGAATATCCTCTAATCTCCTTAAAAGGCATATTAATGTAGTTGTCCCACCCTTGACATATATCTGTAATCTGGCTCTCAAAACTGGAAAATTCCCTAAAGCTTTTAAAAAATCGATTATACACCCGATTTATAAGAGTGGAGACAGAGATCGTGTCAATAATTATAGACCTATAATTGCAGACAAGGCAGGCATTGTCCAAAATACTCGAACGCATAATGAACAACAGGCTCGTAAACTACTTGGAAAGAAATAACTTACTTTCGCCCTCACAATATGGTTTTAGGTCAGGTAAATCTAAGTCCGATGCGATTCATGATCTTACTAATTATATTGTTACAAACTTGGACAATGGGCATAAAGTTCTTGGCATATTTCTAGATCTCGCCAAAGCTTTCGACACGGTTTATGTACCCATACTTTTACGTAGGATGGAGAGTATGGGAATTAGAGGTATACAACTGCGACTTCTTGAAGACTACTTGAGTGGACGTAATCAGTGCGTTCAGGTGGATAAATTCGTCAGTGCGGAACGCACAATTACCTATGTAACGCCTCAGGGCAGTGTACTCTCTCCAACTTTATTTCTCATATATATTAATGAACTGGGTATGCTCACTCTTCCTAAAGGGCGGATCATAAGTTTTGCAGATGATACGGTCCTCCTATTTAGTGCAGGTTCATGGCAAGATGTACGTATAGACGTACGCCCAGTTATGCAACAACACAGTCTCAATTCTCAAACTGGCTTCGAAGTAATGTGCTGACACTGAACGTAGATAAAACATGTTATGTCACGTTTAGATTAAAAAATAACACATTAACCACATCATCACTACCACATACCATCGTAAGTCACTGGTGTTCCAAACCACTTAATAACGCAGAGATATGTACCTGCATAAAACTATGTCAAGCGGACAAAGTAAAATATCTAGGAGTTATAATCGATAGCACTCTACGTTTTCATGAACTCATTAATACCCTTAATAGCAGGTTGCGTAAACTAATATATGTATTTAAAACTCTGAGAGACGCGGCTGATGAAAAACTAAAGAAAACCGTCTACTACGCCTTGGCCCAATCTCTGTTAACATATGGTATTACCTCCTGGGGCGGTGCTCCAAAATCTAAAATACTTCAATTGGAGAGAACGCAGAGAGCCATCTTAAAGGTCTCTTTTTCACTGCCGTATCGCTATCCTACAGAGCTCCTATATAAAGAGTTGAAAATATTAACTGTGCGGCAATTGTTTATACAAAGAACCTTACTAAAACAACATGCTCTATTAAAAAACCATCCCTCACTCTCTCGAGGTAAAAGGCGTTTTAGCCCCGTGGACCGCTATCATATAACACTATCCACCAAATTATCTAAACGTTTCTTTTGTCACCTTGGAGGTTTTTTATACAATAAAGTCAATAAGATTATTCCTATATTCAACGTTAATAAGAATATATGCAAAAAGAAAATAACTACCTGGCTCCAAGAATTAAATTATGATGACACTGAAAAACTACTTACTAATCCTATCGAATTATTAATTGAATCAAAGTTAATTACTAACCCAGTCACAAACTAACAAACAAAAGCACACACACACACACACACACACACACACACACACACACACACACACACACACACACACACACACACACACACACACGTACGCACACACACACACACTCGCACGCACGCACGCACACACACACACACACGCGCACACACACACACACACACACACACACACACACACACACACACACACACACACATAAATACTAACACCAGTTTTTAATATATCTAAAATCCTAGTTAGATAAAAGAAGATATTATGTTAATTATAAATATGGTACATGTACGAGTACATAATAAAAGTATTGTAATTACCAGCATGGGGCCGAGACCTGGAGTCCTGAAATACAGGCGTAAAGCCTAGCTTAGGCACCAGTCTCCCACAGTATAATATTGCGGCTATACTATAATATTATGTACAATAATTCTGCATTGTGGTGAGAAAATAAATTAGTTATTATTATTTATAAAATTGAATTGTCCAACTAACTTACAGTCCACCTGATGGATGCTAAGTGAATTCTGCTGCCCATGAACCCTGCAACCAACTTTAAGTAAAGAACGTTACAGAAGCTTTGACCTCTAAGGACTAAGATGGAATCCCTTATAGTCTGTAATTATTCTGGCTTTCTCCCTTCAGAGAGAATTAGTGTAGTGCAGGTACTGCAATTTGGCGGTAGAAATAGGTACGAGGTTAGTACCTACCCAGATGGACTTCTAGGTAGAGAAAGAGTTCTATCAGCTAGGTATACCTTAGCTGAAGTGCAAAGCGCCACATAGCTTGACAAACTGTAACAGAACTGAACAATCAAGAGAGCAAGGAGGTTCTCACGTGGCAGACTCGTATATGCAAGCGCAAAGTAGGACAACACGTGTAGTGTTGACACGTGTATTTAATTGGAGCGACAACTTTGATGATTTGCAATGGCTGTACTCCAGACCAGAACTTTATAGAAGTATGTATGTATTATTATACTCGTAATATGATTGTTTTAAGCATTGCAGTTTGATTGATTCAACAGTCATTAACGATGATAATAAATAAATTTATGTGTACATGATTCAATTAATGATTTAATTTCACTTAATCAATTACTTTCCTTATAGTATAAAAATGCATAAAAGTACCAGGTATTATGTTTTTTTTATCTCATAGACAGATTTCTATTGGAATGCCTTCTACGTTCCAATATCCTTTCAAATTAAAGAGGCTTTTCATAAAGTTGGATGAATAAAAATTTATATTTTTACGCAGTCAAAAAAAAAGATAATTCGAAAACATTCGAAGTTCGTCAACACGAACTGGGGCAGCGTGGCGGACACTTCCGTGGTCTAAATCTCTCTAAGGCTCACGTCCGGAATGAGACGCCAGTAACTTTACTAGGTAGTAAAGCCACTATGTGTGGAGGGGTGCAGCACGAATGGGTCGACTCAGGCAGGGAATGATATGACCATGACCACGCTCATAGAATTTCATATTATATTAAAAAGTGAAAGTGAAAAGTGCATATTATATTATAGTTACAGATCACGATGTAGTTGCATTTTCGTTTGACTTCGATATTTTTGATGCAAAATTTGTTTGGAATTGTGTATCATATAGTTACTTATCAATTTATATGAATTACTTTAGTATAATTTTCAAGAACACCTAAGCGACAATGAATGGAGCATTTGAATTAGCCGTGTAATGGAGGTGTAAGAATCCCACAACCCCATATCGTCTCGTGGGTGTCGTAAGAGGTGACGGAGGGAACCAAGCCAGAAATGCAGCAGCATCTTACCAGAAACAAAATCAAAAATAAAGCTGCGGTTGCCAACCCGCCTGCCAAGCATGGCAACTGTATCTATGATGCAACCTATGAAGAAGGCCAGTATCTAGTTGACTTTTGATAGGTTATAAGTTATAACGATCGGAAAACCTTACTGTTGATAAATAAATATAATATGAAATACTAGAGTTCACCTTACCCAGACAATCAAATAAAATGAAACGACGATGTAAATCCATCATAAATTGCAATGCCTTTGCGAAAATATAATTCAATAAATTTTCTGCCTTATAATAGAGCTTTTGAATTCAATTCACAATAACATTCGCAACAGGGTAACTCAAGTACACCCTATAATCACAGTATACATGCACGGACAATTTAATATTGGTAAAAATTTTCGGTTAAAGCTTCTTTAAATTCGATTTGTCAAATTTGCTCCCGAGTTAACTTTCGTTCGAAGGTTATTGTTCCCACGTTTTGAGGTTCTTGTACGTGTGTGCGTATTTATTTACACACACATTTCTCGTATACTGCTGACGTTATCATTATCATTGTCCTAACCACCTCCTGAGCTACCTGCATTGACTTTCTGTCACATGTCACTTACATACAGAATTAATATAACCGAAATAGCTCAAGGAGATAATAAGAGCTAAAGCGGGCAAAACAGGTAAAAAGCAGGTAAGCCATGTAGTTAGAACAAACATGCGTGAGTGTCGTGGAACACTCGGTTGGAACGAAGTTCTTTTCGTAGTATATTATTAATGATAAACGTATTATATTGATTAACAAATACAAATAAATGAATTACTAGCGCCTATTAAAATGAAGCGTCACTGAAAATAATATTTCTTTCATGGCAACATAAGAAAAGTGCGAGAGAAATGGAAATTATTCCATCTCACTCGCACTATAGAAAGGATCGTGACGGAAAAATCTTACACTTTTTGTCGTCTAGCCACCATCCGCCAAATTCATACCGTGCGATAAAGAACTTCGTTCCAAAACCGAAATTTGACGAGAAAAAGGTTCTTATGTAGTATACAGTGCTGAGTCTAGATACAACTCTGTGTAAAAAGTATCGGGAATATGTCAATAAAAAGACCCGCGTAAAAGAGGTCGTTCTAATTTTTTTACTGCATGTTGGTAGCACTGTACTGATTTAGCGCGCAAAGTTTGAGCGGATCTGTCATTTAATTTGTTTTAAACTACACTTTTGTTGGTCATAGTTTTGAGTTATCGGCGATTTTACAATGGAAAATATTGTTGAACAAAGTGTGCCTTAAATTTTGTGTTTCGAATGATATTTCATGTGGTGAATCACTAAAAATGTTGCGAAATACCTACGGCGAATCGTGTATATCGAAAACAAGGGCTTATGAATGGTATAAGGCTTTTAAAGAAGGCCGAGAAGTAGTAGTAGACTTGCCTCGTTCTGGTAGACCTTCAACCGCTACGACCAAAGAAAACATCGACAAAATCAAGAAGCTAGTGCTCGAAAATCGACGTATGAGTCTGAGAGAGTTGGCTAGTGAGGTGAACATATCTTTTAAGTCCGTCCACAACATTCTCATTGACATTTTAGGCATGAAACGCGTCGCCGCTCGACTAGTTCAAAAGAGCTCAATTTTGTTCAAAGAGCGCAGCAGCATGTCGCTGAAGACATGGTTTCCCGAGCTTCTACGGATCCGACCTTTATGAAACGTATAATAACTGGCGACGAGACATGGGTTTATGAGTACGACATGCAAACAAGCCAACAGTCTTCAGAATGGCGTCTCGAAAACGAGCCGAAACCCAAAAAACCGCGGCAAAGTCGCTCAAAATCAAGGTGATGCTGACAGTTTTTTGACTACCGTGGTGTGGTTCACTCGAATTCCTTCAAAGGGAGAAACAGTGAATAAAGAATATTATTTAGGCGTCATGAAGCGTTTGCGTGAGTATCCGCCGAAAACGTCCAGATTTGTGGCAACACAACTCATGGATGCTGCACCATGATAATGCACCATCACACACAGCCATTATAGTGAAAGAGTTTTAGCGAAACATTCAACAAAAGTTCTCGACCAAGCACCGTATTCACCTGATATGGCTCCGTCTGACTTTTTTATTTCCCAAGTTAAAATTACCACTTCGAGGAAAACGTTTTGAGTCGATAGAAGCCATAACAAAAAATTCGCTGAATGAGCTAAAGGCCATACCGCAAATAGCCTATGAAAAATGTATGGAAGACTGGGTGAAGCGTTGGAGATGTTGTATTGCAAGCGATGGGGCCTACTTTGAAGGCGATAAAATAAATTTAGATGAATAATTTGTATTTTTTGTTTTATTGACAAATTCCCGATATTTAGTACACAGAATGTATATTGACTATTCTTCTATATACATTTATCCATCCATTCCATCCATTACAGTCTATAAAAGTCCACTGCTGAACATAGGGCTCTCCTATAGATTGCGTTATATGGAGAATTTTGTCATAGTTGTCACGCTTGGCACGCGGATTGTCAACCGCAATTTTTTTACTGTTTTTAGTTGTTATCAGGAAGATGCTGTTGTTCATCATCTGTTTTAGTTTCCCTCTGTCGCCTCTTACGACATCCACGGGACGATATGGGGGCAGTGGATATTCTTACACCGCCACTACACGGTCAAACATACGTGGGTAAGGTCATAAAAAAATGTACTATTTAAAAGTTTTGAGGTGAGCCCATGTTTGATTGTGAATACCATGCGCTAACAAATAGTATGATAATATTATTATTGACGTGACAACGTCTTATAAATTGGTTTGCCGGGTGACACTTCAAGAAACTGCGTTACGCTCCGCTCACGTTATGCGCTCACAACGAGAGCGAGTGAGAGGCGCGCGTCCCTTCCACTCGGGCATGGTTAGCCCGCCTAAGAGCGAGAGAGACAGACATAATAAAATTATTTTACCACTCAAAGTCGTTGTCACGTAAAACTTTCGCCCGTATACCGACTTTACAGGCAACCAATTTTTTTTAATAATATATTGATAATCATGCTTAGAATAATATAGAAATAACCAGAATATTCGAGAAGCTTAAACATAAGAAATAAAAAATATTTTTGAATCAACGAAATAAAGTTGCATACAAAAATTTATTTGTCTCCTATCAACCTAGAGGATGAAAAATTGCATCAAGAAAAATAATTTAGCATTATGGTTTTGAAATTGTAGTTTATTTTTAAATCAATATAGATGCCGTGTGATAATGTATAAATTATTGCAATAATACAATGCTAGTGGAAAAAAAACCTATTCTAATTTGTGTCTCCAAAAGTTATCCAGTGTGTTATTCCGATTCGATATGGGGTAAATTTTCTATTTTCAACAGTAGACAACATTACTTAGTTAATTTTGATGTGGCAATACCATAGTCTTACTGTCAAATGTCAGTTTGGACATATTTTTTTCATTTGTGGTCGCAACCAGGCTGGCGCAACTTCCATAGTAAAAATTGTACGTACGAGATTGGTCAAATTTTAATGACGGTAATCTCTTCTTTCTGCTTTTCGTAATATGTCTATTAACGTCATTGTCAAATCAAATAGGTTCAAATGTCAAATCAAAGAATTATATTTGTATAATTTTATTTATTAAGATTGCTTTAAATTTTGTTATAGAAGCCGTTGTTCATTTACAGAATTGTAAAAAAAATAAATATACATTATAAAACTTGCGAATTAAATGGTGCAAGAAGCGGAAAAAATAATAACAAGAAAAGGCTATTCGTAGCAATATTTCCCTTAGATGATGAAAGGTTTGTGATGATTTCAACTTTAATTATAATATGATATTTAACGCGAGTACATTTATGGACTAGCCATCTATGTAGGACATGTTTTTATAGTGTACGATTGTGTGCATAAATACAAACACACTATTTCCTAAATCTGATACTACGGTGGGATGGCAATCCGAAACGAGCTATACTTACAAACTACATTATCAATTGTGACTGCTAACATTCTATTTGTTCAATAAAAATGTGATTTTATTTATATTATTTTTTCAGATGCAAGCAATAGGTGAAATAGCTGGCACATGCACTAATTGAAAAGATTCACATGTTAAAACATATTTGTGGCAAACATTGCAAATCCGAGGATTTTGAACCCAACTAAAACGAACTGTTATTTCATCAGTGGACTTAATTTAAACTTCCACTATTATGTGTATGTTAATTAGGTTTCATTTACATGTAGCAAAAGATAATATCCCTCTAAAGTCACATTTGGTAAGAATTGATTATATAACTAAACTCAAAGTTATTCGTAATTACCTGGTTATAATTTTTTTTATATGTTCATCTACAAACATTAGCTATAATGAGCACTCATTTTGAAAGCGAAAATTAGTAAACAATCTCTGCGAGTAGTATGTACATAGGTACCTCTGTGAAGAAGCCTAGCGATTTGTACATATGTAGTATTTGTTACACTAAAAGGAATTTAATCCAATCAGTGTTAAAACCCAATATTTTACCCTTTAAAAAGAACTAATGTTGAATGAAAACAAGCATCTAGACGCATACTATTTATTTTACAGCATAGCAACACTTCTTCAGTGCGGGAACGAAGTCTCGGTCCTGCAATGCCGCAGCCAACCGCTTAGCCACTGCGCTACGGAGTCGTCATTTATTTTTTACTTAATTAATTATTAGTATAATAGTGCGTTTTTATTTTATATTTTCTTTATACATATTTTTGTACCTAATAATTGTAGAGATATAATTACAAATTGCTGTGAGTAAAATATATTTATTTCTTATCCTCATGGGCATTTTTACTCAATCCCCACGTTAAAAAAATATTTTTCATAAATTATTCAGTATAGGGATCTAACTTTTATAAAAAAATATCGATAAACAATATATCGATAAAAGTTATATCGATAAAATTAGTCGAGCATAGACATTTACAGCACTATTATAATTCGCCTATGTTGTCAGCACTGTTTGTTAAAAAATAAATGTCATGTCTTGATGTTGGTAGAGTAGCTTGGCGCAATATCATACATTTACTTTTTCTTAGGAAGTCCCGCCTTTTAAACGTAGTGATTATATTCTCTTTGGTCGCAACCGTAAACAATTGTAAATTCCATAATTTAGTGCACAAATTTCGGGCAGTTTATCTGTGAATTTCTACGTGGTAAGTACAAAGATATCGTTTAATAGGTTACTGATTCAAAATTTATAGTAAATGACCAGAGTATATCAAGTTTTATTAAAGAAATCGCGCATGATTTGTGACCGGTATTCATTGTTGAGGTTTGAATTTTCGAGTGTGTTTGTTCCAGTTCGTTATGTGTGTTATGGTGTTTGTTATGTCACACACTGGAATGTTATAAAGGAGACTGTTAACATAACTTAACCGACTGCGGCGAATTAAAAAAAAGAATAATGTTATTCTGACGTACCTACTTAAGAGTGGAGTGTTATACTATTCTGATTTATTATTACTATTGACCCCTCAGTAATCGAATTAGGTCCGTATAAACGTCAACTATACCAAATCTCGCACTCCTCCGTGCGCGCATTTTTCTTTAAAAGGGTCCGAACTTTTTGCTACACGTAATAATACATTAAACACTAAATCAATTAAACAGAGTGAAAGGCTATAATGTCATTTTCTCTGTTTATTATTACTATACATTTTTATAACAAATTATATTTGCAACTTGAATACATATACCTATTTTTTAAGATAGTGTGTATTTATTTAGGTACGTGTTATATTATTTTTATTTATTACAGATGCCTACTCAAGCCGAAAGGCAAAAACGATATAGAGAACGTTTGAAACGAGACAACCCTGAAAAATATGAAGCGATTAAAAAGAAAAATGCAGAAAGGACAAACAGAAATAGAAAAAGGATCAGTGATTGTCAATCTGAGAAAGAACAACAAGAAATGCCAAAAAAAATGGAGAGAGGATAAAATGAAGGAAAAAAACAAATAATCTAATAATATTGAAGATGAAAATAAAAATCCTCCTAAAAGAATTAATAGAGTCAATTATAGATTAAAAAAGGAAAACGTGGAATTAAAAGCTAAATTACTATCAATTACAAAGGAAATGATAAAATATAGAAAAAAATAAACAGAATGCAGCGGAAAAACATAGAATTGCTGAAATATATTGAACAGTTAAAAAAGGAAAATAATGTAACACATTACACAGACCATACAGTTTCTCAAGAAAATGTCGAAATGACTCCTTGTAAAAAAGCGGATAGTTTCATTAATCAAAACTTAGCAAACATATCCATAGATGAAAAAGAAAATGTTAAGAAACAACTTCTGGAGCATAATGTTTTAGTAGATTCTTTAAAACAGTGTTACAAAATCACACGAAATAATTATTCTAAACGCATTATTAAGAGTGTAGTAGATGATTCTTTCGTTGAAAATTACAAAATGAAGGGTAAAATATCAAGTTATTTAGGGTTGAAAGGCAAAATACGTTACATACACGTGAAGAAAAAATATTATGCTCTACTAAATCAACTTAAACAATTTTTCGAAAGGGATGATGTAAGTCGGGCCACAGCGGGCAAGAAATAATTTAAAACGTTACATAAAGATAAAAGACAGATAAGGTATTTACTGGACACTTTGGAAAATCTATTTAAGAAATATAAATCTGAAAGAGGGAAAGGCAAATTGACGACGTTTAAAAAATACAGACCATTCTACATTTTACCACCTAAAGTTGACAGGCGATAAACATGCGCTTGCATAAAGCATGAAAATATACTTATGAAAGTGAAAGTTCTAAAATACTTGGGTTTTATCAAAAGTCAGTCTCTTGATGAAATACTTTCCTTAATTTTATGTAATCCGAAATCAAAAGATTGCTCCTATGGAGAATGTTCTACTTGTGAAAAGAAGTCCTTCGAATTCAACTTAGATGAGAAAAATCTAGAAGACATTGTAAAATGGAAAGAATGGTCGATGCAAACACATGAATATACTGGTAAAGTAAATAGTAATGAAAGAAAAATAACGAAAAAAATAACGAAAACTGAAAAAACTGGACTATTGAAAGATTTGGTTGAAGCTTTTACCCAAGAATTGTCTAAGTTTAAAAAACACTCTTACAACATTCATCATCAGTATATTGAACACCAGCGGTGTATTAAAAATTTAGATAATAACACAGTATCAATACACATCGATTTCTCCGAAAATTATGCCACCAAACTGAACACAGAAATTCAAGCAATGCATTTTGGTGCATCTCGAAATCAAATTACCCTCCATACTCTATAGTAATCGTGATCCTCTTCCGTTCTGTTCTATCTCTGCGAACAATTATCATGATCCGGAAGCTATTTGGGAACACCTAAAACCGGTTTTGAATTATATTAGAGATCAGTATCCCACTGTCGATACGGTCCATTTTTTTTCCGACGGCCCCACCAGCCAGTATAGGCAAAAAAATAATTTTTATTTCTTTGCAAAATACACTATAATGTATGGCTTCAAAGCTACTTGGAACTTTTTTGAAGCCTCCCACGGTAAGGGTGCTGCCGACAGCATAGGCGGTACCATCAAAAGAAAAATGGATTCCTTGGTAGCTTACGGATCAGATATTACGAACGCTGAATCAGCATTTGAGCTGTTGAAGAAGTTTGGGATTCAAATAAAACTATTCTACATCCCTGAAGATACCATTCAAATACAAACAATGAACTTAATACCTGTACCAGGGACGATGACATTACATCAAGTAATTAACATGAATTCAGAAAACACAATATCATATTGCAGTTTAAGCTGTTTTTGTTCACAAACAGGAACTAAACCAGGTTTTTGTGACTGCTTAGATTTGCAACTAGCCACATTAACAAAACAAGAGACAGACACAATACGTGTAATTACAAAATCTAACAAACCATTAGTAACAATTTTCGCTGATATAAAAAACACGTTGGAAAACAAAGCATTCTTTGATTTACGTAAAATTGGCCCATTTTCGCTTACAACTGTTAAACCAGACACTAAACTATTTAAAGAAAACCAAGCTCAGACCAACGCTGTTGCATGTGAAGATATTTACAAAAAACCCATTGCATCGTGTTCCAGAACATATACTAAACAAAAAAAGTGCATTACGCCGAAAAGGAAATTTTTTATTGGATCAGTTGTACGTAAGCCAAAAAAATCAAAAAATAATTATGATAGTAGCACAGATACAGATATTGATGAACAATATTCCCTGCATAATTCTTCAGAAGACGAGTGTTTTATTTCTGATAGTGAAATAGAACAGATTGATGAAGACAATGGCATGGAGTTAAAAAATATCGGTTGCAAAGATGATGTTAGGATGACACAAAAGCAAGAAATTATTAATCATATATCAAATATAAGTATAGATAATGTTTTGAACATAGAGCATGACAAAAGAACAAATGAAAAAGATAATATGACTTATGATGATGACAGTCATATATTGGAATTACAAACAAATGATAGTGTGCTAGTAAAGTACTTCCAAAGAAACTCCTGGAAATGTTATATTGGTTTTGTAGAAAACATACATATTGCGTTTTTTTTTTTTTTTGAAATGTAATTAATTGGCAAACTATAAATAAGTTATTATTAAAAACACATTTCTATTGTGGCATTTATTACATTTGTATGCTGAGTTTATTAGATAAACACATAAAAGTTGTTTTTTTTTTTAAAATAATTACCTATTAAATTAATACTACTTTATAGTTCGCCTATTGATTACATTAAAAAAATGCATTTTTAAAGTTAAATTTCTTGATAAATACGGCTCTGTGAGTAGTTTCAAATAGTAGCCCTCATAATAAAAAAAAACCGTAAACAAAACTCCGTGACACGTGGTAATAATTACAGTACCTGTACTAATTGTTGATTTTTAAACACATAATTATTAAATTTGTTATGTTTCTCTGTCTGTAATCTATGCATAGTCTAAGATTAATTTTTGGTTATTGAATTTTAATTTCATGAAAATAAATCATTCATAATATTTTAAAATGGATGTTATTTGAACCTATTTCCAAGTGAACATAGACCTTTACATTATTCCAGTGCGTTATTGTGTTATCGTGTGTTGTATCTTCCAGTGCGTTATATTACATTTTTTGACGACCTTACCCACGTATACCACCATTAAAACAACTAGTGTCAAAAATAAATTATGTTAAAAACAAAAATAATGGAATATTTGTTTTAATAGCACTGTCGGGCTTCCATAAAATATACGCACACTTTCTAGTTTGCAACTAAACAATAACAAACGTTACCCAAGGGACGTAGTAAAGCTCACGGAAATAAAGTTTAGTAGAGACTGTCCAGAATTTAGTGCACATGTCGATACTGTATATTTTCTTCTAAATTAACTATAAGATTCCTTACAAATATTGATTTGGTTGGCAATAAAGTAATGAAACACTTTTACGGTTTGAAATTTCCAGAATGTATACTTTTAAAATGATACAACTTTGTAGAACATTCTGGAAATATTGCCTGAGGGAAAAAGCCAAGAAAGCGCAGTTCAGCGATAAATGCTGAAGTGAATATGTCACAATGAATAAATGTCACTTCCCTGCTGGCAGTTGGCACACAGCCCGCTGCCCTCATGAGCAGCGGGCTGTGTGGAGTGCTATGCTCGGAATATTATCATCATTTTGTGGACTTATAAGAGGCTGTAATGATAATGACGACGATGAATAAAATGAAAGAAAAGCAAATTCGTGTGATAATGGTGTACAAGTTCAAACAAAACCACAGTGCCCATTTTCATGGTCGATAACTCGGTCGATACAAGCGGGGACTCTCCGCAGGCGGATCAATGAAATTCACCAGTCGATATCCATCATGCGGGAACCCGTCACCTCCCCGTCACAATGTGGTCACCTCTTTCTACACGACAGTCACGCGTTTTTGACTTAATACTTTTATTAACTTTTTTTGATAGACAAAATACTCTGCCGCTGGGTACTGATCCCCCTGGGTTTCTTGCTAGTTCTTCCCAGGAAAGAGGTATTTTCGATTCAGTGTTAAATAAAAAAAATACGTTCAATAAATATTATGTAATAATCTATATTGAATAAAAATCATTCTATTCTATTATATTCTCATAGCAATGAAAAAAAATCGCCATGTGTTTTGTAGGAACTTGCATAACCTGCAAATTCGATATGAGAGTGATGTTGAAATCGCACGCATCCAGAATGCTTTCGCCATCGACCGATGAAAACATTTTCCCGGACGCGGTACTTATGGCAAGTAATTTAAAATCTTCAGCAACCCGAATGTGATCCCTATCGCCCAATGAAATAAGTGTCTACCATATTATTAAAAAACTCACCATAGCGAAAATACGTGTCAATATGAGGAATTTACACTTACCTGAAATAAAAAAATAATATTTACACTGTAAGTTAATGATTTGTTATATTTACACAAATTCTACACATTAAAGAAAACTATCTTTTCGATTTCATCGCGTTTTTTTTACAAATAATAGACTAATGCCCAAATATTCAAACGCTACTTAATTTTAAGATGTCGTCAAGTCTCGTGCTGTCACAGTCACTTTGACTTAAAGTGATAGAGACAGCACGAGACTTAACGTCATCGTAAAATTGAGTAGCGTAGTATCGATTAAACACTTACCATTCATTAATTCATTACAGCCTATCAAAGTTAACTGCTGACCATGGGCCACCCCATAGATTGCCTCTTAAGGGGGATATTTGCCAAAGTCGTCACACTTATACGTGGTAGAGCCATGCTGCAGCTATATTAGTAGTATAGTTGTAGCACGAACGGGTCGGCTCGATCGAGGAAGGACCACGCTCTCACAGAATACCAGCGTAAAATAGCAGCTTAATGCTGCTGTGTTTCGTATGGTGAGTGTAGAGAACCGGAGACCCATTTTACTGGAATAGAGGCATTCCATCTTAGTCTTCACGGGTGACAACGCATCTGCATTTTGATTCTTTATTGAGGATAGATGTAGATGTCTATGGGTCACAGCAACCACTTACCATCAAGTGGACTGTGTGCTCGTTTGTCACACTATCCTATAAAAAAAATTTGCAGGCGGGCTGGCAACCGCAGGTTTATTTTCTGGTTGTTTTAAGGAAAACACTGCTGCCCATCTCCTGGTTTGTTTCCCTCTGTCAACTATTACGACACCCATGGCACGATATGAGGCGGTAGATATTCTCACACCGCCACTATACGGTAAAAAAGCACTTACCATAATATGTCACACAAACAAGCCTAAGAATTTCGCGATATCTTCGTCAATTGTTAAACTATTTTTATGGTTATTGTTTTATTAAATAGGTTATATCTATACAAATAAATAAAATTGAAGTGTCTGTTTATAATGTCAAAATAGCAGCGTTTTATTAAATGCATATGAATGTATATACGGTACTTATAACAAAAATACATTTTTTTTTAAATTTTGTCGGTCTGTATGTCCGACAAAATGGCTGGACCAATTTAGACGGGACTTTCACTGGCAGATAGCTGATGTTTTAAGGAGTAACTTAGGCTACTTTTATTTTAGAAAAAGAAATAGGGTTCCGCACAAAAAAATTAAAACCCACGAAATCCAATCGTAATAAATTCGACGAGGATGAAGTCGCTGATAACAGCTAGTTACTCATATAATTTAAAGAAAACTTCCACCCCTAAGGTTGTCAAAATAGGGGCTGTAGTTTTTAATGTAACCACTTATACGACATTCAAGCTTGTAGTTTTTTTATAGGATAAGGATGACAAACGAGCACACAGTCCACCTGATGATAAGTGGTTGCTGTGGCCCATAGACATCTACATCTATCCTCGATTACGGATCAAAATGCAGATGCGTTGTCACCCGTGAGGCCTAAGATAGAATGCCTCCTTTCCAGTAAAAAGGGTCTCCGGTTCTCTACACTCACCATTCGAAACACAGCAGCGTTGAGCTGCTATTTTACGCTGGTATTCTGTGAGAGCGTGGTCCTTCCCCGGTCGAGCCGACCCATTCGTGCTACAACTTTACTACTAATATAGCTACAGCATGGCTCTACCGCGTATAGTTTTCCTTAGTTCACTCAAAAGAGTAAAAATAGACAAAAAATAACAATTTATGAGACGAGCCTTAGAAACTTATACACATAAGATTCTCTACAACGCGTCATTGCTTAAGACTTTAAATTATTCAGTTGTTCCATGTCTCAAAGAAGATAAACTTAACCTTGCTCCATTTGACTTTTGTCCGCTGGGTATATAATTAGCTCTAACACGACAAAATTAGTATTTATAGTCTGTAGTTGCAAGGTACTGTTAAAATTACATCACGTCTCGCTCTTTATTTTGTGATTGTAGCGAGTGGACATGGCGTGAACCCTATTTTTCTCTTGTACGCCACTCAATATATTACATCGAAAATTGTACAATGAATTCACATAAATTTTTAAACTGACTGTAATTTTTTAAACAACATTTACAGCTAGTACATTTTTACCAACGTATGTATATAAACATATTTTGGATATATTATCTATACATCTATACAAATAAATAAAATTGAAGTGTCTGTTGGTAATGTTAAAATAACAGCTTTTTACTAAAGGCATATGAAAGTATATACGGTACTAATAACAAAAAAACAATTTTTAACATTTTGTCTCTGTCTGTCTGTCTGTTTGTTCCGGCTAATCTCCGAAACGGCTGGACCGATTTTGACGGGACTTTCACTGGCAGATAGCTGATGTTATAAGGAGTAACTTAGGATACTTTTATTTTAGAAAAAGAATCAGGGTTCCGTGCAAAAAACCCTTGAAATCGTAGTAAATTCCACGCGGACGAAGTCGCGAGGGACAGCTAGTGTTAAGTTAAGTTATATTGTTATGTACTGTTTTTGTAAAGATAAGCAAATAAAAAAAAAAAAAAAAAAAAATATAAGCCTTTATAGATTTATTTGTGCAAAAATTTAAATATTTTTCCACAATTTTATCACATATATTACTGTGTAAGATACCTGCGTCAATGTTGTGTGTACCGTACACTGTATTTGGGAGATGAAAGCAATTGTGTGTGCATGTGTAAGTGTGTACTCGTATAAAATAAAAAATATTTGTCACTGTATTTTGATTCCGGATCGAGGATAGATGAAAGTATCTATGGACCTCAGCATCTATTCCCGTCGGGTGGGCTAAGATATTGCTTGTCTCTCTTACTTTTATAAAAAAACCGTAATAACAAAGTGAAGTATTAGGGTTAATTTTATGTATCACATAGGAAATAGCAGTGCCGTACGTTACCAATTTTGCTCAAAAAATTTGTGTAGTTTATAAGTGCTAATGTAATTATAGTACCCGGCAGTAGTTTGCATATCGAACCCTGAATACATACTACCGGCCTCACTCGGCTAGCTATTTGTAGATCATTGCCACTGTCAAATCCCATATGTTTTATCGTCAACATTTCAGTCATCGATCGTTGGTGTCCAAGTTTATTAAGAGTTTAGCCATTCATTAGTTTATACTTAACAGCCTACTGGCGATCCGCCCCGGCTTCGCACGGTTGATTTCTGGATCTCGACAACAACGCCACCTACCGGGTCCAATTGTGATTCTTAACAATTCTCTAATCAACTTAATAACACACACAAAATTTCATCTAAATCAGTCCAGCCGTTTAGGAAGTTCAGTCACATACACACGGACAGAAGAATTATATAATCTCGTATATAATATGCATTTATTTTCCTCTTGAATCATTCTGTCTATTGATGAAAACCGCATCAAAATCCGTTGCATAGTTTAAACGATCTAAGCGTACAGACGGCGGGAAGTGACTTAGTTTTATACTATGTAGAGATATATAAAAGTCCACTGAACCTAGGCATCTTCCACAGATTGCCTACTAAGGAAGATATTTGCCATAGTTGCCTCGCTTGGCAAGCGGTTTGGTAAGCACATTTTTTATTATTTAAGCTCTTAACAGGAAGGCACTGCTGCCAATCCTTTATTTATAGAATAAGGGTGACGAACGAGCACACAGTCCACATGATGGTAAGTGGATGCTGTAGCCTAAAGACATCTTTATCCATCTTCAGTTAAGAATCAAAATGCAGATGCGTTGTCCCCCTGAGGACTAAGATGGAACGCCTAACTTCCAGTAAAAAGGGTCTCCGTGCGTGCTATTTTACGCTGGTATTCTGTGCGTGGACCTTCCTGTCAAGCCGACCCATTTGTTTTACAATTATAATATATGTTGTCTACTGTTTTAGTTTCCTTCTGTTGCCTTTTACGACACCCACGGGATCATATGTGATGGTGGATTCCTTTTCTTTATTGTATAATAAAATGTTACCAAAAGAATGTATGTTTAGTGACATCAACTAAACAAAAGCAAATTGCTTACTAATTTCACCATGTGGTGGCGGATTAAAATATTCATCCTGTTTACCCCATTTACCACTCCATTTCGTCTCGTGAATGTTGTAAGAGGCGACTATGGGAAATGCCGAAATCATCTTATGGCTACCGATAGAAGTCAGAAGTAAAATGCCCAGATCGGACTGGGACTGGGGCGGCTGGGAGCAGCGTCAAGGTGTGTGAGATGCGATCGCCAATCTGCCTGCGAAGCGTGGCGATTAAGGCAAATTCTCTCTAACAGAGAGACCCATGTCCAGCAGAAGACGTTTACGAGCTGCTGAATAAAAGAAGACTCTCATTTTATAAAGGTATATGAAAAGGATTTACACAAAAACGATTGCAGCCGATAGCCTCTTTCTAAAGCTCGATGTAACATTTACGACCGGGTATTAATGTGAGTTTTTCTATACAAAGTAGAGACATTTCTACGATACTTTATTTAAATATTATTTTAAATATAATATGGATTGATCAGCCCTAAATAAGCCTTAAAAACAGTAACGTAATTGGCCCAAAGAATATCAATAATTAATTACATTTAGTTAAGGATTAATTAAATCATTGAGGACTGTGTAATCATTTGTCACCCTTACTTGTATAAAAAATACTTGGATATGATGGTTTTTGTATATTTTTAAAATAGTATTTTTTAATATGACCGTACAGTAGTGGCTCAAAATATTTCACTGTCTTAAGTATCCTATATATACAGAAAGAAATGAAACAGGAGATGAACAGCAGCATTTTCTAGACAAATAATTAAAAACTGCGGTTGCCAACCCGCATGCATAAGCCGTATCCCAACATGCTAATATGTGCCGTAGTTTATGCGACATTCATGAGGCAATGTATAAGGAGATATAGAAGTAGAATATTGATAGGCTGAAATGTTGATGAAATTTTTATATAATTGCTGCAGTCATAAAAAAGCTGCAGCAAATATCTACCACGTAGTAACGTTAATGGATGTTTATTTAAAATATCAGAAAGTTATATGACTAGTGTTTAGTAAGATTAGACAAGAACACTGCTCATTCAATCTAGAGGTCACAGTTATCACGCAATTATGATATTATATTATTACAAAATGCAATATAATACAATATCTTTATCTCCAGACATCAAGGACTTAAATATAAATGCATTTGCCTATAGCAACCTTAACCTAAAAAGATAATTTAAAAAAAACATAAATATAACTTAACCTATATGATCCTGTCTGCTGTTTTCAGAATGCGGTGTTTAACACTGAATAATTTCTTGTACGAGGAATGTCTGAAAATAACTTGTGTGTTCATAAAGTATTTAGCGTGGTTGTTGACCGTGAAATGTTCTTGTTTTATTATTTACAAGTAACGCCCGCAGCTTTGTTTGCGTGAACTTTAATATTCATTCATCATTGGAACAGAATCTATATATTAATATGTGAAGGGCAAACAAGCGGGGTGTGAGATTAATATGTGAAATGCAAACAAGCGGAAGTGAGAGCAGTGTGTTAGAAATACATTAAATTTTATAAAATAAAACGTTCATTGTTTAATATAAGTCTGCCGTTAGTGTATCTTCAAACTGATGTCAAACACATAATAGTTTGTGGTCAAAAAGTCGCACAGGCAATGTAAATTGAGCCTTACAAAATAAATAACCGATAATAACAGATATATTAATGTGAAGTTGAAAGTGAAATACAGCTTGCTTAATATACAAACTAAAAAATTTAATAAATTCTGGTCGTTCGATTACTAAGCTACCACTAGTATACATTTTTTGCTGAATATTGAGCCAGGTCGTCACTCCATCTAGCAGGGTTATCCAACATGATCTTATCATTTCGAGGCTGCCACTCGTAAACCTTTTTCGGTTGCCAGCCTTAACCTTCATATTTTAAGTTTACTTTATTTTTTGTTTTTAAATATGTTATTTTTTATTAAATAATCAACTAAAATTTGAATTAATTTATAAGTTTATTATTATAAATACCATAAACCATAACTGTCGCTATTTTAAAATTGCGCCCATAATTTGCTCTATTCCTGCTTTAACAAAATACCTTTAGACGTCTGCTAAAACCTTATTAGAAAAAAATACAATTACATTAATAAGAATTGTTTTAATTCAGAAATTTTCACTATTAGTTATATATTTTTGTGTGGACTGAGGAACCACAGTTTAGATATTTGTATCTTTTATCTTTAAAATTTTGTGATTTTTTATTTATTAAATAAGCTTTACAAATTTACTAAAAGTATGTTATTACATTAATTTCATTTTAAGATGCATTCCTGCATAACTGATAAACTGTAAAAACTGAAGGAACACACTGTAATTTTTTATATACTTTTCACAAATTAAATATTCCAAGATTGGTTCTGCAATTTTTTATGCCTACTACTAAATCCTTATAATAGCAATTGATTTGGCGAATTCGCAACATGGTCCCTCAGTGCTCACACACACAAGAAAATATGTACGTAGTGTAAAACACCCGGTAGTGAGCCCCGCACCAGTACTCAGCCTTTACAGATATTATTTCCATATAAATAGTGTTGAAATTTGTTTACAACTTTAAAATAACGTTTAATTGAATCTGTGTCTCCTTATTGACTAATACGCACACCTACGAACCAATATCATGTCAGGTTGACGAGCTATATTCGTTAATTTGCACTGATGCCAAAAAGATATGACTAGATGCGTCGCTGTTGCAATTGGAAACGTGCTCGAGCTGTCGGTAATTTTTTGTGTGTATTTGTTGTAATTTGTGGTGGATTGTTATACTGTGTTACAATAAAATGTTTATTTTGTGATAAAATTAACTATTCCATGCAATTTATTTCTTTAATATGTTGTAATTTAGGTGGCCGACTAGTGAGTTTCGAATTTTTAAGGTAGATCCAGTACTCGGCCATAAGTGGCTGACTATTGGTTTTTCGTGATTTTCTTATATATAGTTGAAATTAACGGAACGAATAGTACCAATTTTGCTCATTACTTTGGGTTTAACTCTTATAAGGCGAAAAGTGTATTTTACCAGTAGTCAGCCGCGTACAAATGTAATTGCATGTCAGGGGCCAACCAATGGATCTACAAATCCAGTAGTCAGCCGTTAGTCTTGTTGCACAAAATAGTACCTTAAAGCCTTTTCAATAAGGGTTAAATCTATACACGGTTATTTTAGCATGAAAATAATTTGTTTTAGAATTCTATGATGTTAAAGTTTCGTCCATCAATACAAAGAAGAGCAATTAACACAAGTTATGGCGGCGATTAGAAATGGGATGAAAAGAATAGGAGCTATTTCTTCCAAAGAGTGGAGACAATTTCAGAAACAAAAAGAAGAAGTGAAGCAACAGAAAAAGAACGATATATTGATTAAAAATTAAGTGATTTGAAGCTACAAAGAAAGAAGAAGAAAATCAAAAAAAGAAAGAAGAATTACAAAAAAGTAAAGCGAAAAAGCTGTTGAATTCCAAAAATAGCAAAAGGAGGAAGAAAAATACTATACGCACAATAAACAAAGTAAGATGCAAAAACTGTGAAGCGGAATTGACCAGCGACACAGAAATTATTGACTTAAAGAATATTGGATGTGACAATTGCCATGCGTGGTACATTTGAAATGTACTGAATTCACTGGGGACATATATGAAAATTGGACTTACCTAGTCGGACTATTTGTCCCAGGTAATTATAATAAGAAGAGAATATTCGTCAAGAACTTCGAGCTTAGTGCTCCCAACAACTACCGGCATAGGTGTGACATAGACGTTAAACACGATTTTTGTTTTGTCCATGTTCATCTTAAGACCTATCCGTTAGGAGACACTATTGAGGTCATTGAGCATAGTGCTTAGGTCCTCCAGCGATTCTGCCATAAGGACTATATCGTCGACAAATCGAAGTCCTACTTCGACCCAGAGGGCAGCGTTCGGGAGATTACGACACATCTTCTCGTCAGACATACCTCAAAACCTCAAAACTAGATTGTACTATGGATCTCAGACGTGGTCTTTCACTGCTGGCCGTATGAGGAAGCTCAAAGTCGCTCAGCGAGCTATGGAAAGGGCTATACTCGGTGTTTTTCTGCGTGATAGACTTAAAACGAGGATATCCGCAGTAGAACCAGAGTAATCGACTTATAGCTCGAAGAACCGACAAACGATGGGGAAGAAAGGTTCTCGAGTGGCAGCCTCGTACCGGCAGGCAAGTGTAGGGCGTCCCCCCACTAGATGGAGTGACGACTTGGTAAGACATGCAGGAAGTCAATGGATGCAGGTGGCTCGGGACCGTGCTTTGTGGCATTCCTTGGGGGAGGCCTATGTTCAGCAGTGGACTTGTGAAGGGCTGTAATGATGATGATGATGATGATATTTGGAAATATACATAATAAAGAATTTCTATGCCAAATATGCAAGAATAAGTGAGAGGCTGACTACAGGGTAAGACATGGCTGACTTGTGGAGAAATGAGGCTGACTACTGGTGAAAAGTGCCATAATTTGTTTAATGTTGATTTTTTATATAATTCTATTATAAATATAATGTTTTGTTAATTTCTTTAGTAAATTTAATAAACAACCTTACTGGGAATAATGATTGTTTTTATTCATAATGTTTAATATTTAAAATACAGTTGAATCAAATTTTAGTCTTCGCTAAAAGGCTGACTACTGGGTGTTTTACCCTAAGTAAACTAAGATCAGCTGTTACAACTTAGAACTACTGAACCGTCGAGCTATTGGAACCCATTTTTCAACATAATATATAATTACTCTAAATACGCAAATCAAGTCAAATGTTTTATTTTTTATTGTTGCTCCCAGCGGCCACATTCCATATTTAAATTTTATTTTATTTCCTTGCCGTGGCGGCTACAATCGCCAATCCGCAAGAACGAAAAGTACGATTGTGGTAATAAGAGTTTTACGACCAGATGCTTGCTAATTAATATTCCTTGTAAATTATTAAATACTGCTTGTTATGTATACAGTTCATTTTAACACTCAATTTTCACTTTGTTTAGAATGGATCACTTAATTTAATATAGCAAAAAGTAACCTTTCTCAATATATTACATTAAACTAAAGAAAAGAGTATAGCTGTAAATCCCATGATCAAGGAAAAGAAAGGTCACTTATTTATCTGTACAAATCACTTGGTTCCGCGGGGATAAGCCCGACACAGACGTGTCATCAACGCTCTATGCTGTTACGTAATAGAAATAGGGTTGCTTTAGAATGAAAACCATTTTGTCGATAATATTATTTTATTACATATACATATTTTGATCAGCTAATTTTTACCAGCCCTCAACTGTTCACTAGACATGAGCTTTTATCAATGTAGGAAAGATTTGCCATAATCAAGATGCTAGCCAAGCGGATTGGCGATTGCGCCAGATGTCTTGCACATTTTATAATATTCATCGGTTTGGATATAACATCTGGTATATTTCATTATATTGTAACAACCTATAAAAGCCATAGCTCAATTTCATATTTCGCCATAGTACACAGCACACAACAAGCTCATATTTTACCATAGTAACCACGCTCAGCAGGCGAGTTGGCAACCGCAATTTTTTTATGATGTTGAGTTGTTACCAGAAACATGCTGCTGCCAATCTCCTGTTTCAGTTTTCCTCTGTCGCCTGTTAAGGTGACACTAGTCGACATTTTTTCCATAGAAATTTCAGGAGAATTTGTTATTTGGACGCCAAATGGCATAGAAATTGATTTAATTGAAAGAGATGATGCGTTTTGGACAACAGACAAAATTTTAAAATTAGATAGGTACCTTTTATCAGAAATGTGTTTTGCCGGAGCTGATAGATCCCCGTTACCCTCGCAAACTACAATTTAGAGATCGAATGTAAATCAAATTGACATAAGCACAGACAAAATTAAATTAGTAAACTTTATTAATGTTCCGCTAATTTTATCTGTACTTACCTATGTCAATTTGATTTATATTCGATTAAAATTAAATATAATTATAATCGAATATTATTATTAAAATTTTGTCTTTAATATAATAATATTACAGACGAAAATTTTAAATTAAAAATAAGCAGCCGACAACCTCCTTCCTAAGTTGACCTGCGAGATGTCAGTCTAACAAAACAAAACAGCCCAGAAAAACAGACTTTCCAACCGATAACTAAAAACAAAAAGTTTGTTTCATTACCTATAGTAGGTACTGTTTTCTTGCAAATGTGTTGCAAAACGTTGTATGATACACGTGTAAATTGGACTTACATTCGTCTACTCGTTTATAAAACCAACTTTCCCACACACCACACATGACCACCTGGGGAAAACTAAACATAATAAAATAAGCAATCTACATTAGGTATCTATAGAGCCATAGAGGTATAATTTAAAGCGATAACGCAGCGCCTAATAATTTAGTACGAGTTTGTAGGTACTTGCTGATTTCTCGGCAAACGTCGAGCGGCACACACAGCGTAGCGACGGTATGTATGTGTGCATCGTGTAACTTCGTTTTGTTCGGAACGGTTCGGAACGCCGTACGAACAAGACGTGCGTGAACTAGCATCTAACTGCTCATCACTGATACTATCTCTGTCGGGCACGATGCCAGGTGAGACAGCGTGCTTTTGGCCACGCCCACCAGTGACGAGCCCGCAACTAGTGCCACCTTAAGGTGTCACTAGTCGACATTTTCCATACAAATTTCGGGAGGGTTTACTCACTGTTTGACACTGTACATCCAAAGTTAAGCATGATATCATTTTATCTCATTATTAATTTTGTCTGTGCTGAAACGGAATACTAAAATAAAAGCGATTAAAAGTTACGAGCTACAAAGATTCATTTTATTGCCAATTTTAACACAACTTTGGGCGTAAATTAGTAATAAAAGTAGTGTAAAATTTCCAAGACAAAGTCGGTACCGACAAAGCGCAATTATCGAAGAATACAATAAATTTTATTTATAAATGAATTATGCAGTGGTTTTCATAAAACTCGATTTTACTATGAATTATCGCGCATCTCACTGAATAATGTTTTCCCGGTGCGGTGCGGGAGGACGACGCTCACGCACAGATGCACGCGCGGTGACGTGCGCTTATTCGAGTTTTATTCGACTCAGTCTGCTGCGGCCTATGTCGTTTGTTCAAGGCCCAAGGCCAACTAATGATAACAAAACGAAAGTTTTGCTATTTTGTTAATTGGACGCCAAATGGCATAGAAATTGATTTAATTGAAAAAGATGATGCGTTTTGGACGACAGACAAAATTTTTAAATTAGATACCTTTATCAGAAATATCTTTTGCCGGAACTGATAGATCCCCGTCACCCTCGCAAACTACATTTAGCGATCGAATGTAAATCAAATTGACATAAGCGCAGACAAAATTAGCGGAATTTAAATAAAATTTAGAAAAAAAAACGATCTCTAATTTTTATTAATGTTCCGCTAATTTTATCTATGTACTTACCTATGTCAATTTGATTTATATTCGATTATAATTATATTATATTACAGACAAAATTTTTAAATAAATAAAAAAATAAGCAGCCGACAACCTCCTAGGTTGACCTGCGAGATGTCAGTCTAACAAAACAAAACAGCCCAGAAAAACAGAATTTCCAACTGATATCTAAAAACCAAAAGTTTGTTTCATTACCTATAGTAGGTACTGTTTTCTCGCAAATGTGTTGAAAAACGTTGTATGACACACGTGCGTAAATTGGGCTTACATTCGTCTACTCGTTTGTAAAAACCAACTTTCCACATAGTAGGTATCATTAACACCTAACTATTTTTCTGTGTATTGGGAATAATTTATTTTGAGCTATAGTGGCCGTAACAAACCGCAGACGTAAAAAGAAACAATGTCAGTAATTGTGTTATTAATTCAATAATAATAATTTAATGACAAAAATATACCTATTTTAAAAGTTTTTATAAAAATAATTAAAATGTGATAAATATGTATAAAAATGTTATTAAAGTTAAAGTTACAGCCTATATACGTCCCACTGCTGGGCACAGGCCTTCTCTCATTTCTGAAAGGGTTTTAGGGCAAGGAAATGTCCGCCGCGCTGCCCCAATGCGTGTTGGCGAACTTCACGTCTTCGAAATATTTTTTCTTATTTCTCAGACATGCAGGTTTCCTCACGATGTTTTCCTTCACCGCCGAGCACGTGGTAAATCGGAATTGCAATTAACAATTTAATTGGTGCCGGCGGGGATCGAACCCGGGTTGCTCGCGTACTGCGATACTTACAATGAGCGCTAACCATTTGAGCTACCACGGCTCTCAATGAAAATGTTATAAAGGAAATAAATAATCAATAAAGATTTACAAAACAGTTTAATTTTATTTAGGTATTCGACGACTTTTGCGGCGGACAAAGTAGGTATATGTGGGATTATCATAGGTGCCTACTGTTATAATTATCTAGGTACCTACAATACAACAAAAATGTCACAAACCGTCGCCGCGTCGTGGACACTAAGGCCCAATTTACACTGCCGCGGAACGGAATGGAAGCGAATTTTTGAAACGAAATTGTACATAGTAAAATGAGTTTTATGTTAATTGTGTAAAGTTCAAACTAGATATGAGCCAAAAAAAGTCGCGCGACTTTTTTAACATATCTAGTTTGCACGTTACGCAATTAACATAAAATTCATTTTACAATGTACAATTTCGTTACAAAAATTCGCTTCCATTCCATTCCGCCGCAATGTAAATTGAGTCCAAAATGTAAACTTCAGGTAGGTACGTCGGTACTAAGATAACAATCTTGACGGGTCACTTGTCTTGATAAAAACATGTGTATACATTTAGTGATATTCTTACTTTTTTTATATATACTCAATATAAAAAAAGTAAGAAGACAGGTAAGAAATTTTGAAAACAATTTATAGGTAGGCAGAACTAATTACAATTATTATCTAAATATTATAAATGCGAAAGTTTGGATGTTTGGATAGACACGCCAGAACGGCTGAAGGGATCTTGATGATACCTACATAGCTCAGAGATAGGTTATAGTCTGGAATAACACATATGATACCGTTTATCCAGGTATTACGTTCCTGTGGGATAATTTTCGAGTTACACGCGTGCGAAGCCGCTGGCAACAGCTAGTACGGACATAAACTGCAATGACTGTTCAAGTGAGCATGCGTTGGCGTCGTGAACTCTTGAGCGATCGCTGCATGACCACCCGGGAAAAACTAAACATAATAAAATAAGCGATCTACATTAGGTATCTTTAGAGCCATAGAGGTATAATTTAAAGCGATAACGCAGCGCCTAATAATTTAGTACGAGTTTGTAGGTACTTGCTGATTTCTCGACAAGCGTCGAGCGGCATACACAGCGTAGCGGCGGTATGTATGTGTGCATCGTATAACTTCGTTTTTGTTCGGAACGGTTCGGAACGCCGTACGAACAAGACGTGCGTGAAGACTAGCGTCTAACTGCTCATTACTGATACTATCTCTGTCGGGCACGATGCCAGGTGAGACAGCGTGCTTTTTGGCCACGCCCACCAGTGAGTTCGAGCCCGCAACTAGTGCCACCTTAAGACACCCACGGGACGATAAGGGTTAGTGGATATTCTTATAGTTATTCGTGAGCGGCGGTTGACACTTATCATCAAGTGAGCCGTGTAGTTATTTGCCCCCTCTTCTATAAAAAAAAACCGCCACTACACAGTTGACCTGGTTACTTGACGAGTTGGCCTGTCCCGACAGATAACACGCTCGCACGAAATACCAGACAGCACTGCAAGGGTGCTGGGAGTAGTAAATAATAACTCCAGGACGTGTTTAATTTGCAAAGCAATTAAGGGATTAGGAGGGATCCAGTTGCGTTTCGAACGGAGATCCCGGTAACCCTCGTCAGTTCTGATGGTGGCAACCGTAGGATTTTTATCCTGGACGAGGCTGGCATTAAATCTCCGTTTGTCAAGGATGTCCCCACGTTAAAAAGTGCCTGTGGGCCACAGCATCCACTTATCATCAGCCTGTGTACTCGATCGTCAAACTAACTTGTATAAAAAATACAACTGGTGTCACTGACAAGATTGGCTACATCCTGAAGCGTGCTTCTATTAAAACATACTTTAAGCCGCCGAAGAAGATTAGTCAGTTTTTACCATCAGTTAAGTGTAACGACCCTCTGCAAGATGCAGGAGTGTACAAGCTTGATTGTGAATGTGGTCTCTCTTATATAGGACAAACTAAAAGATCAATAAAAACCCGCGTTAAAGAACACATAGCTGATGTGAAGAATCGACGCTCCGGGAAGTCTGCAGTCTGTGAACATGTACAGGATCGCCCCCGTCACTACATTAGATTTGATAAACCACAAATCCTAGCTAAAGAACACCGATTCCTTCCAAGGATGATTCGCGAGGCTATTGAAATCAAGAAACATCCTAATTTCAATAGAGAAGATGGCTGGGTGCTACCATCTGCTTGGGATCCTATAATTAATAAAATTAAATCCCAACCCAAGCATACAACTGCAATACTTCAAGATACTGTAAGTTCATACTGCATAGATCGGAACAAAAATTAATAATGTTTAATCTGGAGGTAACCGTGGTTAACTATGACATTGGGACGTCAAATACCTCAGTCCCCCCCGTGACCATGGGTGCTGTAAAGTACTCGAAACGTCGGGAATATAAAATAAGTTAATATACGCGATAGAATCCGTAAAACTAGTTTTATTTAAATGTGTAGTGTTCGCGTAAATATAAGAAATCATTAAGGAAATAAGTTTCTTGTAATACAGTTACTACGACCTACTTTCAGAATCCCTGGCAAACTTATATTACAAGAAAATGTTATTCAAGCGTCGAATCAAAAGTTTTACTAAAGGGATAAAATACTAAGGACGTACACATATACAATGAAAAGTGAAGGAGACGGAGCGCTGCATAAGTAAGTACCTTTCAAGTGTCGGAGAAACCATGTTCAACTTGACACGCACTCACACATGCACATCTTCCTTTTTTGTTTCCTTAAGGACGCGTTTGCAAAATTGATAGGTATAGAATCGAACTACTACATTGACACGGGTCACACACACAAGTGTACGCACGGTTAGCTGCGGGAATCGTAATCAAGTAAAAACATTTTGATAGGTAAGTACATAATTTGAAAGATTGATTTTTTTTTCTCATTTCTTATATGTACCTTCAAAAATATACTTTAGATACGAAATACGAATAGCTGCTCCAGAGACTGCTAGGCACTAGAAGCCCTCTACTAGCAGTGAGATGGTGGCTGTGGACTTTGGGCTGGTTTTGTTAGTTATGATAAGACTTTAGCTCCGGACTTGGTGAAGTGACTTGAAGGTATACTTCGGTGACAGCTACTGGAACTCCTCGACGAGTAGTACTAGGTGTGCCGAGTTTAGGCTCGTTTTGTTAGTTACGATGGGACCTAACCTCCGGGCTTGATGGAGAGACCTGATGGTGTACTTTGGTGACTACTACTGGAACTCCTGGACGAGTAGAAGTAGATGTGCCGAGTTTGGGCTCGTTTTGTTAGTTATGATGAGACTTAACCTCCGGGGTGTATGGAGAGACCTGATGGTGTACTTTGGTGACTACTACTGGAACTCCTGGACGAGTAGAACTACGTGTGCCTACTTATAGTATTTTTAGAAATCTTAATACATGTTGATAATAGAATAAAAAATGTACCTAAACATGAGCCGGTATCGTTAATTTTATAGAAAATGGTTAGGGAAGATCAATCAATATAAAAAACTATTATTTTCAACAATAAAGTTACTGCCATTTGAAGATGAAGAACCATTCTATACGTGATAGTTATTAGCTATGTTAGGTTTGGTTTAGTTTTGTCACAAAATGTACCGAAAAAACAGCATAATTTTGCCCGATTTGCAAACGCACCCTTACCAGCCCGTAGCTTATTTTATATTCCCGACGTTTCGAGAACTTTACAACATCCATGGTCACGGGGGAGGGGGGGGACTGAGGTGTTCGGCGTCCAATGTCATAGTTAACCACGGCTACTACTAATTTTTGTTCCGATCTACGCGGTATGTAATTATAGTATCTTGAATTCCAACCCAAGCATACAACTGCAAGACTTCACTTCTTTGACACAGAGACTTATAGTGTGATACAATAAAATGTTTTTTTTTTTCTGAGCCTTAAATTCCCTTCCTAAGGAACTATTCATCCATAGCACGAAAAACCCACAGTACTGTAGCGACTACTCCTTCATAATCTTTAAATCTCTCAGATATCTTACTAATATCCCTGTTTTATAAGTCAATATAAACTTTTTTAAATTTCAAAAAGTTTGTACCGCATTCTCACTTTTTGAACGCCACATTTAATACGGCAGTAAAGTAAAGTTTCTTAATAAATTTTCTGGAAACTATTAGTAGAGTTAAGAGTTTGATTTATTATCTATATAAAAAATTTCATTTTTTACTTTTATATTAATCTGACTTTTATATGCCAATAAATGAGAAATATGAGATACCATCTGAGTAAACCGTGTAATAAATCATACTGATTTGTTTAGACATATCGCCCAAAACTTACCTACTAAAACCTAAAATTGATTTACTTCCAGTGATCCGTTTGTTCCATGTAAAGTAGCTATCAACATGCTAGCTAAGATTTTTTACTTTGGGAGAGAACGGGATGTCATTGTTTATTAGCTTAATTGATGCCAATGTGGGAATATATAATTTATTTATTTCGCCAACCATGTCGATATGATTTCGCCCTGCGTTATCGAGTCATTCGTGGTAACATAAATAAGCCGCTTTTTATTGTTATATTAATAGTTCGTTTACTGTGCCATTAAGTCAAGAAAATTATTTAAAAGAGCTTAATATAATTTATCAAATTGCGGTCTCTAACGGTTTTTCGAAAAATCTCATTAACAATTTAATTAAAAAGAAACAAGCATGTCGTTCGCAATTCTCTATGCTCGGTTCAACCTCTAAGTGTTCGCCGATATGTGAGCAGTTGACCTACTTAGGCTCCATATCTGAAAAAATAGCTAATATTCTTCGACACAGCGACGTTTACGTGGCGTTTAATACAAACAATGGTCTTAGGAATATCTGTAATAATAAAGATAAGTTGGATATTCGTCAAAGGTCGGGTGTTTACAAACTTGTTTGTGACGAAAGCCACGCTGTTTACGTGGGTCAGACGGGTCATTTTTATTTTAACTTGCGTGTCATTTTTATCACTCACATTCACTTATCGAAAACCTAGGCCTAGGTTACTTAGAAACTTGAGATAAGTGCGCATATACAAAGGAAAAATATATAGATATTATCAATATTTGGTGTTGAAGAAGTCTCGACAAAGTTATTCGTGTGGTTAGTTCCTAGTACTGTACTTTAAACTAACTTGTCGATCTTGAATACTTGTAGCTTGAAGTCTTGATTAAAAATATAGATGCGTTGTCACCCCTGAGGACTAAGATGAAATGCTTTGTTATAAATAAAAGGGGCCACCCATTCTCTACACTCACCATACGAAACACAGCAGCTCTAAGCTGCTTTTTTACGCTGGTACTCCGTGAGAGCATGGTCTTTCCCCGGACAAGCCCACCCATCGTGCAGCAGCCACAAAATAGCTAAAGCGTGACTACCACGTGGCATATATTATATATATATATATAGCTAGTTTGTCACTGGCATTAAACTAGTCTCTTATTGATCTCCAGACACACACATATATATATATATATATATAAATTTTTTCAGTGTAATTCAGAGATTAACATCAAGCCAGCCGATTGTATATTTATGTGTACTAATCAATCTGCTGTTCATGGACAACTACAACCAACTTCATACAAAGGCAACAGATGCGTTCTAAATAGCATTGCAAGCACTACGTATTTAGCGACAGAAGGTAAGAACCTTTTTGGTACCTTCCCAGACGGACCCCAAGGCGGAAAAGAAGTCTTACATTTAAATAAAACTATAGTACGTGAGGGTAATATGGTCACTTTTTTATAACACAGAAACTACAGCCTTGTTTGCATGGATAGTTATGTTATACGATAGCTCTTCATCAGTCAATCAAATAATAAAGGGTCAAAAGGGCGCTGCTTTATCGACGCCATTTTGATAGTCGACATCATTTCATGGCAATTTTTTTAAAGTTAATTTCTCGAAGTGTTCCTACTTATTGCCAAAGCTAGTTTGCAAATTTTTTCTTATAATAGTTATAGTATATGATTTTGTGTTTATGTCTCTGTCATCCTCCTAGTTTTGTTTTTATAGGGCGGCAAAGCTTATGGTGACCATATTACCCTCACGTACCTTAGTTTTTACGGAATTTATCGCGTATATTAACTTATTTTATATTCCCGACGTTTCGAGCACTTTACAGCACCCATGGTGACGGGGGACTGAGGTGTTTGACGTACCAATGTCCAAAGAGAATATAATCACTACGTTTACCAATGTCAATGTTAACCACGGCTACTTCCAGATTAAAATTATTAATTTTTGTTCCGATCTACGAAAAAAATTAATTAATAATTTTAAAAATGAAATGCTTTGTTATAAATAAAAAAGTGACCATGGGTGCTGTAAAGTGCTCGAAACGTGGGGAATATAAAATAAGTTAATATACCTACGCGATAAAATCCGTAAAAACTAGTTTGATTTAAATGTGCAGTGTACATTACGCTTTAAACTGAATGAAATTAATTTTGCAGATTTTTTTAACGACTTTGAAAAATAAATTTAAATTCCTTGTACATTAATACCCAGTAAAATGTATATTTTGACCATAATATATTTGTTGATCGTCATACAATTTTACGATTTCTTTTAATTTTTGATATCTAACAGATTTCCTCTCGCTTTCCTGCAATCTGTGGGAGTGATTTCTTGAAAAGGGACGGAAGTGTGTAATAGGATGCCGGGGAAGCGCGCGCTATTTGAGTTGACCATGAGTAGGATCGCTACTCGCGTGTTTCTAATGTCAACGTATCGAGTCAGAAAGTTTTATAAGTTAGGATGTAAAGAGATTGGTTGTACATTATGTTTATTTTACTCTAATTGGACTATTGGATTTCCTATTGTAATCTAATTAGACTGACTAAAGTAAGTTTAAAAATAATTTTGAATGTTGTTAGAATTTTTGTATAATTACGTTAGTTGATAATGAGAATGTTTGTTTGTAGAGATATGTCAGTAATTTTGTATGTCTCAAAGGATAGTTTTAGGTCTAGAACTAACATTCCAATTAGAATCATAAAAATCGGATAACCCGTTTAGAAGATATGAGCAAAATTGTATAAAGGAAATGTGCAAATCTGTATTATTTAAAGTTTATGTTCTAGAAACTGTTTAGTTATTGAAGTTATATAAAATATTGTTGTTTAATATAAGAAAGGGATACATATTAAGAGAATACCTGTGATAAAATTATTAAGGTTTAGGGGTACAATTGTATTTATTAGTCTATTGTCTCAGCTCCCCCCCAAATTGAACAAAAATAATTCCTAGCGTTAATTTAGTATTTATTTTTTATTATAGTTTTTAATAGTGTATATACTAAAATATTGTATATTATGTTATGTAAATAAATGTATTTAAAAAGTGTTGATAAAACAAATTACAATTTTCTTTAAAAGTAATTATTCTTCGTTACGAAAAATCATTACAAATAATACCTGAATCATTTTTTAGGATATAATGTTAATGTTGCTTATTAACTAGGTGATACGTCAGATGTTGCACATCATATGCGACTACTGTAAGTGCTCATACGCACTACGCGGATAACCGCAATGCGGCTAGCCGTCCGGCTGACAGCAAGATGCGGTTGCGAATGCGGCCAACCGGATTGCGGGCAGCCACATTCGCAACCGCAACCTGCGGTTGAAGAACCGTTGCGATTTGCGGTCATATCGATTAATTTCAAAGATCGACGTGGAATAAGTTGCAGCTATTTACTACATTTACACACGTTACGTAAAGAAAAAAAAAACAAAGAAAGAAGATTTCGATATCCATCATTAACGTACCACGTGCACACAATCTCACTCAATGTAAGGCTCGCTCGTTTTTTTATTTCTTCGTTAGCACTACGTCTTTCTTTTTAGTCACTTTATTCGTTTCATTATTTTATGTTGCGTGTTGAGTCTGTCTGGAAACATACGTATGACGTAACTGTGAATAAAATAATAACAAGTCAATAGTACTTTGACGCAAGTTATGTCCCACTGCTGGATATAATAGGTCGGGGAAAAAGTTTCTTCGTATTTTATATACAAATTCAAGACTTTTTTTTTTCAAAGTTTAATTACATTTAATTATAATATATATGTGCCATTTTGTTAGATAACATGTTGCCATCTTGTAGGTAGTGACATAATCCCGTTACTGTAGAAATCTTGGGATTTTTGATCAAAAAAATGCGACAAGTAGTTTTGACAGTCCTCTTGATGTCAACCTAACACTACCCAAAGAATTCTGAGACCGAAACAGGGAAAAACTGGGGTGCAAGGTCAGGACTGGATGCATTACCACTTCCCAACCAAGCTCTCTCAATTTTTGATCAGTGGCCAAAGATGTGTGTGGTCTGGCTTTAGTTTATTTTTCTTTTTCTTAATTTTCTATATGTATTGATATTAAAATCAGCATCTGGCTGATTTTAATATCAATACATATATGGTCAAGCAGTACAACCAAAGAGATTTTGTTCAATTTTATACATACAAAATACGAAGAAACTTTTCCCCGACCTATTATATTAAGAAGCGACAGAAACCTAATTGGTCATGGATACGGACTGTGAACCTCAAAAGTTGTGAGTTCTCTATAAAAATAAAAAACACCTCTACAATTGCACATACACACAGCAGCAGTACCGCAACAAGTGGTACTGAAACAAACCGATTATGTTTATGACCCACTGACTCGGTCAATATCAACTATAAAAAAAAACAAATCTGTACGCATTTCAACATGATTTAAAAGTCGACCTTAAAGAAATAGCTTCAGGGCTAAAAGCCAAAAATACATTTTCACCAAAGCATCGGATGCAGTAAAATTGTAAAAACAAACATGTTACGTACCAAAGGAAAGTGATGCTTTTTATAGAACCACGTGATCATGCAAACGCGAAATATGTAAAAAAACGGACAAGAGCAAGTAGGATTCGCGCTCTGGGGGTTCCGAATATATTTTTTTTATGTACATAGCTCATCATAGGGAACCAAGAGTCTTGACCACAGAACAAAATTACTCTCTACCAAGAGAAGAACGCCAACTTCATACTAAAAAACGGAAACACGTGTTTATGAGTGTACACTACAAGCGCTACGGTGGGCGCCTATATAAAACTTTTTTAGCGGGAATTTCAGACCTTTGTATTGTGTAACTTTGAACTTTTTATTTAAGGCATATTCGAGTAATTTTGGCTCAAGCCTCACAAACCTATGGGGTAAATTCCCATACATTTGAGAGGTTGCACCAAAATTACTCGAATATACTTTGGATTAGTATGTGGGCTAAAATAAAACTATAAATATGTATAGTTATGTAATTTTATTTTCTGAAAAACAGAATGTTTTATAAACTATACATTATTATAGGTGTTTTTATTGCTTTTGCACATAATATTTCCACGCTTGTTACTAATATATAACACATGTTATTGTCAGAGAGTTATTCTTCACAGAACATTAACGTAAATTTAAATCAGCAAAATTCGCATGATGAAAACTTAACTCAGCCCAAATACGTGATCTGAAACAGATACAATTCGAGTCAATATAGTAATAATCCCTACAAATAACGGTCAATAAATTCAAAATGCTTATAGACTTACCACAATATTGTCATAAGTTTTTCTTTTCCTACTATAGGAAACCTGCAGAAAGTGATCAGATGCACCAACACTTAACTTACTTTCGATGATGATCACACATCGTGCATAAAATTTGAAATAATGAATTCATTTATAGTCAATATCTTATTCGTTTATTATTAAGTTAACATCTCACAAAAAATCTTTACTGTATATTCACGACGATATTATGACTGTGTATTCGCCTACAAACGAAAGTGAAGTATTCTGGGCCCATAATAACTGAATTTAAGCAAAAATCAATAATAAATATTAAAATCTAAACCTATGAAGTAAATTTGAATAAATTTCAGAAAATATTTTTAATATGAAAGACGTTGACAAACAAATGTCTTTTTTTTTTCTTCTATTAATTCATGGCTTCTTTTGATAGAATTCTGCTGATATTTAATAAATTAATTTTAATCAATTAATATGTAAATTAATTGTGCAAATCTCAGAGTAATATTAATATGTATGTAATTATACTTTAAAGAGCAAACCAAAAAAAAAGTTTAACACAGAATTAACATTTTTAGTTTCTTCCGATATAATATGAATTTTTGTATCTAATTTTTAAAATGGCAATCTAAAACAACATGAAGGAAAGAAACAGCGCTATTTTTTCTCGCTTTATTTTTACAAGCCCAACATGAACATTGACAAAACAATGATTGTGTGCAGATTTTTCAGCTTTCATACAAAGTTGTATCACCCTGGTCTTGACGATTCTTGCCTGCTTTTGATATCGATACACGCGTAATTTTTAACAAAGACTAGCGATCCGCCCCGGCTTCACACGTGCGATTTCTGTATCTTGACAACAGCGTCACCTACCGGGTTCAATTGTGAATCTAAACCATCCAAGGACGCACCCAAACGCATACAAAAAATTTCATCAAAATCAGTCGAGCCATTTTCGAGTCTTAGCGACACTAACGGACAGCAATTGATTTTTATATATAGAGATAATATTCATTTATATACAACTAAAGATCCGCCCGGCTTCGCACGGGTGATTTCAGGATCTTGACAACAGCGCCACCTACCGGGTCAAATTGTGAATCTAAACCATCCAGGGATCAACTCAAACACACACAAAAAATTCATCAAATTCGGTTCAGCCGTTTAGGAGGAGTTCTGTGACAAACACACGTACAGAAGAATTATATATATAAAGATGGTGCGTATTACAGTGTAAGCAGTTAGTAAGTACTTTTTATAACAGTTTTATCTATCTATCTATACTGTAATAAAACTATAACACAACGTCTGTCTGAACACGCATCACGCAAAAACCTGTGAACCGATTTGGATGGGACTTTCACTGGCAGATAGCTGATGTTATAAGGAGTAACTTAGGCTACTTTTATTTCAGGAAAAGAATTAGGATTCCGCGCAAAAAAAATTAAAACCCATGAAACACAACCGCAATAAATTCCACGCGGGCGAAGTCGCGCAAAACAGGTAGTTAAATTATATTTTTAAGTAACAATAGAACTTACCATTCACTACGTAGTCAGTGGTACTGTATTCCATGGGCACCTGCAGCCAACTTCAAACAAAGAAGGCTACAGATGTGTTGTCTGTCCCCATTGAGGACTAAGATGGAACGCCTCACAGCCTGTAATTATGCTGGCTCTAAGAGGGTGGTAATTAAACAGACAGACTCACCGAAGTGGTACGTACCTAGTACCAATAATGAGGGCTAATAATTTTCTGCTCACCAGATGTCGCTAGTTGACACTGAGGTAAAGTTTTTGTTACACAATGTCATTTAATTGAGAAGTTGTTTTTTAATAAAAGTTTATCAGTTTCTAGAGTATTATATTAATACACAAAACAATGCGTCAGTGGTTTGTTTGCTCATTAATTATTTGCGCATTTTTAACTTTTTTTTTAAATTTTTCTTCTTTTAATGAATATCTGTGGTTTGGTTTATTTATTTTTAATGTTATTAATATAAAATATAGCTAATAGTACAGAAAGATACAATAAATTTTACATTTTCCGAACAAATTAACTTCCCCGCTACGAAATCTGTCAAATATATACCTCACTTTCTAGTTGCGCCGCCCTGGTGACAGAAAAATTCGTGGATGCCGTCATTACTTTCATTAAATAATTAACTCACTGAAATTCTTAGATTATACTTGTAGGTGACAAAAATTATAGTTGAAGACATTTTTCGCTAATACCCTACGGTCTATACTACGGTCGATGCTCCAAATAAACCAAATAAACATATAACGACAGCTCCGTGGCGCAGCAGGGCTAGCATGGGCAGGAGACAATTTTATCTCCGGGGAAAGGAGAAAATGTTTATCCCCTCGCTAAGTTTTATCCACCCTTAGAGCATGGGCAAACCGGTGGATATAATATCCACAGTAGATAAAATGGGAGATAGACTTAGACTTAGATTGATTTTTTTGTATGAATATAAACTTCAACCCACGTCCAATGAACTAGGATAAAATTGTCCCTTTCAAATGTCAAAAAAGCATAATTTTTTATCTTTCATTTGGCTCCATGCTACGGACGGGGGATATATGTCTACTCGTTATATCAAACGGGGATATACTTCTCCCCGTTTGACATAACAAGATAATTTTATCTCTTGTCAGTGGATATAATCGGGGGATAAATTTTTGTCCCCCGCCCATGCTAGCCGTGCAGTGGCTTTACAATGAGGTGCTGCGCTAAGGGCCGCGGGTGCTAATCCCGCACGGAACGCGTATTTGTACGGCCTATTAGTGATTGTTCCGGGTCTGGATGTTTGTCCTTGCGCAATTTATGTTTTTAAACTGCCTCCACGATACAGGAGAAAATCCTAGTGTGGGGGTAACGTTTTTCAAAATAAAAAAAAAATAACTTTGGTATTAGAAAAGAGAATATTTTTATGTGGAATATTTTTATATAACAACAAATTAACGGTTTTCGGAACGGACTTAGAACTTTACTAACATCTCCGAGGGACCAAAGGATGTTTGACAGACGGACAAAGACAGACAGACGGATGGAAGGACAAAATGACCCTAAAATACGTGGTAGAGCCATGCTGCAGCTATATTAGTAGTATAGTTGTAGCACGAATGGGTCGGCTCGACCGGGAAGGACCACGCTCACAGAATACCACCGTAAAATAGCAGCTTAATGCTGCTGTGTTTCGTATGGTGAGTGTAGAGAACCGGAGACCCTTTTACTGGAAAGAGGCATTCCATCTGAGTCCTCACGGGTGATAACGCATCTGCATTTTGATTCTTTATTGAGGATAGATGTAGATGTCTATGGGTCACAGCAACCACTTAACGTCAGGTGGACTGTGTGCTCGTTTGTCACCCTATCCTATAAAAAAAAAAAAAAAAAAAAAAAAGGTTCTGTTTTTTCATTTGAGATACGGAACCCTAAAAAGGTGCTGATGATGATGTCCAGTAAATATTTACTTTAAGAGTACATCATCTCAAAATAAACCAGTAACCGTCTCGTGGTTTTACATTTCGATTTCAACTATTTTTTTATGGTCCAAGTTAGAAGCTGTAACGTTTTTAAACTGGAATTCATTTTAAATATTAATTAATCTTTTTGGGCTATGTAATTATTATGAAGAGTCTCAAAGATATATTATAATAGATATTTAAAACAAAAAAACACATCACCATCACCATCACACTCGTAGTCATCCTTTTTTATTCCATTAAGGAACTCAAAGCTTTACAACAATAAAACATTATAAAGAATTTTTCATGTTCCTTAGCTTTTATTTTTACGTTCACATCTGGACTAGAGCATCCTTACAAGAATTTACCAGCAAGCATGATTTAAAAAAAAAGCATTGAATGACCAATCCAGCCAGTTGGCTTAATATTGTCATTAACAAATTCTATGGTGCCAGCGTGGATCGAACTTTGGTTACTCGCGTAAGTACTACACATGTAAGTCGAGCGTTCAGACTTTGAATTACCAGAACCTTCAGTTATATATTATTTCATGCACAAGGTTTTGATTTTAAATTTAACTTCTAAATGTCAAAATCCGCATAAAATAGTATGGCCTAGACTTAAACTTTGAAAACAGACAATCTCGAGCATAAACTCTAACTCCGCAATGTTAAAATTTGAGACCGTAATTTTGGTGGAGTTAAAGCTTAAACTCATTATTGTCTCTGAATACTGGCCTAAAATTTTTTTCTATTTGTTTTTAAACCGTACAAGTATGTGCTTTGTATGTATTATTAATATTAATGGCTAGAGAACATGTTAACTGGGAACCTCATCAATGGTCGTTGATACTTTTCACCGTTGTATCCCGATTTGATTTCATCCTGATACGAGGAGAGTACGTGTTTGCAGAGTTCCTGGTCGTACAAGCCGGCTTCAACACCGTCACGAAGTTCATCGATACCAAGGTGGTACAATTATGATGTGGGCAGAAATTCGTTTTGGTGGAAGAACGGACCTCGTTTGGATACAGGACAATATGACGGCTAAAAAATACTGTAATGAGGTGCTAGAGCCAATAGTCTTGCCACATCGAACACAAATGAGTCAAACTTTCCTGCTTATGCATGACAATACCCGTTCATATACGGCCAGGGTGGTAACAGCTTGGTTGCACGGACATGATGTCACGACCCTAGAATGGCCAGCGTAATCCCCAGATTTAAATCCCATTGAACCTGGGACAATATTCCCCAACAGGATATTGACAACCTCATTCAGAATATGCCCAACCGATGCAGATGGGTTATGAGTGTCATGGGTGCTTTTACTGATTACTAACTCTTAATTAATAGCCGCCCTTAAAAGGGTTTTTACTTTATTTTTTTATTTAAAAATTAAACTTTCATGATGTACAATATCACACTTGCATTTTTTTTTTGATAAAAATCTAAAATCACATTTATAGCCAATGTTTATATAAAAAATGGTAGATTATTAAATAAAGTTTTCTTGATAAATATACATGTCTTAAGAAAAAATTTACATACTACATTCAGATGTTGTTAAAATATTCCTATACCGTGTTGATTAGCGTATTAATACGTAAAGAGAAATCATTTTAACCCTTTAAAAGCATATTGCGTACACGGAGGAGTGTAAGATTTGCAATAGTTAACGTTTGTATGAAGAAGGAGCGCAGAAAGCTAAAATTTATATACAATATGTGTTATAAATAAACACACAACATAGGCCTCCCCATAGATATCCCCATAGGAGGGATATTTGCCATAGTTGCCACGCTTGGCTAGCGGGTTGCCAACCGCATTTTTTATTTTTAGTAGATTTGTTTCCCTCTATCGCCTCTTACGACACCCACGAGGTGATATGTGGGAGTGGATATTCTTACACCGCCACTACACGGTGAAATGTTGCCAACAAATAATTACAAATAACTTATAAATTACTTATATAAAATTCATGCATATAAAATTAAAAAAATATATAAAGTTTGTAACAGATAATCTGCTATTTTCGGATTATGTACCTTACCAAAAATAAAATGTAATCACTGGAATTGAAACTATACTATACTCTGATAAAGAACAATGACGTTCAAATTTAAAAAAGTAATGGATGACTGCCGAATTTCGACCACAAATTAAAAATCAATACTACAGAATGCGGAATACCACGATTAAAAATAGTGTGGTGATTTAATTAATAGAGAATATTTCAACTTTCTTTTCGCTTGTAAGTTGCACCACGTAATAGTCAATACCTTGCTCTTAGATCGATTTTTTAGCGGAACGGGCGCCGGTCAAACACTGGAACTGGAAGTACATAAAAAGGCTACACATGCCGCATTCAGCAAGATTGCTAATAAACACTTATTGAAATGAATGGCCGCGTACATATACAAAGTTAACAACTACTCGAATTTTTTAGTTTAATGTGTGTAAGAACTGCTACAATAGAAAAATTTCTTTAAGTCGATTTTTTTCACATTAGTCGATTTTAAAAATATGTCAGGTTGGTTACCCTTTCAACCTTTATCTTTTAGCTTTCTCTTTGCTAACGTGGTGTAGTCATTAAGCCACAGATAAAAATGAAATAGGATTAAGCGTTAATTTTTCTTCTGTACAAACGCCGAGTGCAAGGCCTTTAGTTACTTTCGCAGTCGTCTAAATTATTAATCATGTAGCTTAAATCAAAACTTAGGTAGAAATTTGCGAGTAAATTTACTTTACGTTATTACTATATTGGTTTGTGGCAGTGAACTGTAGTTAGTTCCATTGGAAAATACGATTTTGATTCCACCCAGAGAAAATCATACTAAATTAAAATTGTTTTTAATGAATTTACTGTTAGAATGTTTTCCATTATTTAACTAAATATAAAACGGGATATTTTCCTATATTATACTAAGCCGGTTGAGAGACATACTCGAACCCAAGCTCCACAATGACAAAATTTGAGCTTAGACCATTATAAGTTACACAATTTTGACATTATGGAGTTTGAGTTTCTTTAATAGAATAAGGGTGACAAACGGGCACACAGTCCACCTAAAGGTAAGTGAATGTTGCGGCCTATAGACATCAACATCAATCCTAGATTAATAATAAAAATGTAGACGCGTTGTCACCCCTGAAGGCAAAGATGGAATGCCTCCAGAAAAAGGGTCTTTGGTTCTACCTTACGTAACACAGAAACATTAAACTGCTATTTTACGCTGGTTTTCTGTGAGAGCGTGGTCAGTCCCCGGTCGAGCCGTATAAAGATGTAACAACGTATGAAAATGGCTTGTATACAGAGACGATCTCGAGCTTTAAATCGATATTGCACGCCTCATAACGCGAAGCGTTATTAGGTTAGTGCTCTACTCTCGACACGTGAAAGTCAAGCAATTTTGTGTTCTTAAAATGCCTCTATCATAACCATATTGCACTTACACGATATTATGAGTAGCCTTATAACAAGAAAACACTCTAATTAACAAATCATTTTATATTTATTTATTTTATTTATTTAATATTTTTTACATCTACCTTATAATAAAGGATATAAAGGGCGGACTTAATGCCTTGTGGCATTCTCTACCAGTCAACCCTAGATGATTTGAGAAGCTGTGGCAGGTGTAACAACCACTCCATAAATTAATAAATAAGTAAAAAGATTATATCTTACAACAAAATGCAAATAAATAAAATATTTTTAAAATATACAAACTTAATATCTACTTTGTAATAAAGAAAGAATGAATAGTAAATGTATAAACGGATACTTATATATACAAAATCTTTAAATAAATATAAAATAATATAATATAAAAATAAAATAACATGATGCATATTAAAATACATATTATACAAAATATCAATTACAAAGGAAAGAGAGAAAAACAAAAGTCGGATAAATGAGGTGGTATTATTCCTGTTAAAGAATTCTCCAACTAGTCTTTTAAAATAATTTTTGTTACTGGTTTTTTTTATATGAACAGGCAGGACATTCCAGAGCAGTATGGACTGCACAGTAAAGAGGAATTAAAGCACTCTTATGTGGTGGATACGAATTTAAGACTATTTTGAACGGGAACTCTATCATGAGTAGAATATTGGTACTGAAAGTTATCCTTAAGATAAGAAGGAGAATTTGGGTCATTTAAAATTGAATATAGTACTTGTAAAATTCAGGAGCTACGCCTTTGACGAATAGAAAGCCATTTGAGCTTAGAACGGTAGTGGAAACATGGTCATACTTACGTAAGCCGAAAATGAACCTAATACAATTGTTAAGAAGGCGCTCAACTTATCGAGAAGATATTGAGATAGATCTGGGTAACACACATCCGCATAATCAATAATGGGTAATATCAAAGTCTGGATAAGTAGAAGTTTAGTTTTAAAAGGCAGAAAGTTTTGAGACAGCAAAGAGAACGTAAGGTGGCAGTAACTTTACGGCTTATTTCAGCAACTTGAACTCCCAGCTTAAGGTATGGTCCATATATGGCCAAGATTTTTACAGATTTACAAAATGGCAGCAATGTTCCATTGTAAAATACGGGAGCAAGATCATCGTTATTAATCTTGGCTAATATTCTGCTACTACCTATAACCATTACTTTATTGTTACTTTTAAAAAAAAACGGTTTGAAAAAAAATTACGTAGACGTCCGAATGTTGATTTTGTATTTGGTCGAGACCAGGTTTTTTTATTAGCTTCAGAATTACATCAACTGGTTTCCTATTTCATATCATATGCCTAGTACGCGTAGTTTATAATTTTTACCTTTTATAACCCTATTATTAATTGGATTAAATATATCATAGAATTTAAATTAAAATACGAACTCTTTATCGTCTGGGAGAAGCAAATTTTGTTCTTAAACCATATTTAAAATACTAAAATTATCTTTGACTAATCATGGCAGCTCGTGTAAACGAATAATAAGTTTAAACTTTCACCAGTTGTGTTAATGAAGGGCCTAATTCAGCCTATTGATTTAATTGAAACAAAGAACAAACAGCTAATGGGGAATCCAATTTAACCTTTGAGTTTCAAACGAGATTAATCCAAATTATAACCAAATTGTAGTTCATTAACACGGACCTGTGCGAGTGCTTAATTAATCGAAGTGAGATTCGGTTCCATTAGGAATGTAAGTTATGTCCTCTTGATATCTAGTATATATGTCTATAGATATCTATAGTCTAGTTATTTTCTAGTCTATTCTTATATTATTAAAATTAATTATTTTAATTTTGGGTGATATGCGTTAAAGTTAATATGGGTAGGCCTAAACGTGCTGCTCAAATAAGACAATGTGACGTTTAGAGGAAACATGTGACGAATGGTATCTAGGTCACCATAATATTGAATAGTCATCTAAAATTAGACATCAAGAACTAGGGTCAAATAAAAAAAAAATATTTTGAGTCCTACCTCTGAGTCATAAGCTTATTCAACTAAAAAGAAACATTAACATCAGTTCACAATCGGCGAAGATATTGCGTAACATTACTTAAAAAAAACAGTCGAATCGAGAACCTCCTTACTTTTCGAAGTCTATTAAACATAGTTTAGGGTTTAAAATGATAAAATGAATTCATAAATTTTAAGAATGTACCATGTCGTGTCCCGTCTCATTTAGATTAAATTATTTTTACGCGGTTGCACTGTCTATGTAGTGTAGGTATGTTTGAACAAATTTATTTATGTTCGTCTTTTTGTAATTTTAAGTTGAATCTAGTCGCGGCTAACTATGAACACCTCAGTCCCCCTGTGTCCATGGAGGAGTGGAAAGTACTCGAAACGTCGGGAATATAAAAATAAGCTAGGAATATAAAAATAAGTCGGGAATATAAAAATAATTAAACGGGATAAAATCCGTAAAAACCAGGTTCGTTGTGCGTTGTTCGGTTTTTTTTTTTGAAAAGGGTGACAAACGGGCACACAGTACACCTGATGCTAAGTGGTTGCTGTTACCCATAGACATCTACATCTATCTTCGATTACGACACAAAATGCAGATGCGTTGTCACCCGTGAGGACTAAGATGGAATGCCTCGTTTCCAGTAAAAGGGTCTCCGGTTCTCTACACTCACCATACGAAACACAGCAGCGTTCAGCTGCTATTTTACGCTTGTATTCTGTGAGAGCGTGGTCCTTCTCCGGTCGAGGAACTTTATACTACTAATAGCTGCAGCATGGCTCTACCACGTATAATAATAAATATAAGAAATCATTAAAAAAATTGCTATTGTCAAGATTGGCAACCATAACAAATATCCCCCATGTGAGGCAACCTAAGGGGGCGGCCTATGTTCAGCAGTGGACATTTGATAGACTGTAACTATAAGCTATACTTAAAACTATACCCTGTGCTATTTAAAAGTACACTACTTAGTAGAATTACTTGTATTAGTAGAATCGACTGCTTCGTTGGTCTACTGGTTGTAGGCAGTTGCTGATTAGGGGTCCAGGGTTTGAATCCGGTGGTCAGGCCCAAAATCAGGTATTGGGTTTTTCTGTCAAGAAATTCTCAGTGGCAGCCCGGAGTCAGAAAGTTGGCGGTGTTTCACCCACGTGCCTCGGAAAGCACGTTACGTTGGTCCTGCATCTGATCTCTCGGGTCGTATCCTCACTCTCATAGTCTCATCGGACTATGAGAGTGAGGGAATAGAGGGTGCACCTATGTTAGTGCATACACTCGGTAACTATAATCCTGTCCTGCGCAAATGACTAGTCTACTTTGAAACTGACCGCCGTGACCGTAATTCGGTATGGTGGACATTATTACTTAGTAGAATTATTATGTAGCCATCTCAGTCGGCTGAAAATTCTGGTAGTATATCTCACGAAAAAAATAACTTGACAACAATTACATACAGTCAGGTTTTACTACTGATAACATTGAAAAAACGCGATAACGATTCGACGCTATAAATCACCCATGGATAACACTGCTGCATAGCACAATGTACCTTATGATTAACGTAGTTAATGTCAAAATGGTTTGCAATTTTAAAGTACATACGACGTTTAAGGATCTGCTTTATACTTACTACTTGGCGGTACTGGAAAATTTTACAAGATCAATTTAACGTTTATCGTAAAATGGTAATAAAAGGCATGCTTGGTAAATCAGTGGTCGTTCAAGGTTGAAAATAAAAATAAATTACACGTGCCACTAGTGTGTACACTTGTGTCAATCGTTCAATTCTAGTGACACGATCCTTCAAGTATTGATTCATCATACGAAATTACGAACCGGGTCATTCAGGTAGATCATTCAAAAGGATCATATAGTGATGTCAATACTCTGTGACCAGTGAGACCCACAGGGTTTTCTCGCTCGCGACTCTTTGTCACGACTCTTTGATCGGTCAAAGAGTCGCGAGCGAGAGCGTGATCGCAGGTCATTCGGTTTTGATGGAACACAAACAAATACTTAATTTTACCGTATTTATTGCATAGTGTTCTGAACTTTACTATGTGAAAATGACTAATATTTTAAATAAAATTTACTACTTAATAAATGAAATGCTTTTTTATGTCTTTTCATGTGCTACGATAGATGAAATAGTCTTTTCGGTTGCAAGTTGTTACCATTATTATCTCAAACTCAACTCTCGTGCTGTTTGTTTCCTTTTCTAAGTAGTCAAATACTTGTGCTCAAAAAATAAGATAAGACATAAAATAAAATAAATAGTTTTTTAAGTGGTAGAGCCATGCTGCAGCTATATAGTGGTTGCAGCACGAATGGGTCGGCTCGACCGGGGTAGGACCACGCTCTCACAGAATACCAGCGTAAAATAGCAGCTTAAAGCTGCTGTGTTTCGTATGGTGAGTGTAGAGAACCGGGGAATCTTTTTACTGGAAACGAGGCATTCAGGAATCAAGGCAGGAATCTGACCGTCGGCGGATTACTGCTCCATTAACATCGTTTAAATAATCGTTTGAATTGGATTTTGATACGTAGAAGTATTTTGATACGAGAGCCGTGGTAGCTCAGATGGTTAGCGCACGCTGTAAGTTTCACAGTACGCGAGCAACCCGGGTTCGATCCCCGCCGGCACCAATGAAATTGTTAATTGCAATTTTAAGTGCTGATTTACCACGTGCTCGGCGGTGAGGGAAAACATCGTGAGAAAACCTGCATGTCTGAGAAATAAGAAAAAAAAATTTTTCGAAGACATGTGAAGTTCGCCAACACGCATTGGGGCAGCGCGGCGGACACTTCCTTGCCCTAAAAACCCTCTCATAAACGAGAGGAGGCCTGTACCCAGCAGTGGGACGTATATAGGCTGTAAACTTTAACGTAGAATTGGTTTAGTTTTATGTATTAAATATTTGCATATATGAACTATTAATGGAAATGATGAAACAAGTGCCCCAATGTTGATATAAAACTCAATACAATTTATTTTACTACTTAGGCGCCTTGGTCCTTGAGATACTGTCGTCATCGACTATCTGTTTTCATAACGAACGCGTCTGCATCTCGCATCGTACGCATCGGACAGATAGCATCAAACGGATTTTTGAAGACAAACAAGTGTATATATCTTTGGTCCGCACGCGTCGGTCCGTCGGTAATGCCGACGCAATTTCTCGGAAGGGCGACTATTCCGATGCGTGCCGATAACGTCATACTGATTGCCGAGTAGCGCCATCAATCACGAAAAATTTTTATTCATCACTTAAAGCTCTATTGTCGCACACACAGTTTCCGCTCATTGTTAAAATATCCGACTGCAAATGGCCGTTACGTCGGCAATCTGATTACTGCGGATTCAGAGGACGCACTGCAAAATAACTCTTTTGAAACGATCCGTCTGATGCGCACGATGTGAGTCTATGGACGCACGCACGCACTCATACGCACGCACACACACACACACAAATACGAGATACATAAAAAAGTAAACACGGCTGTTCCGTCAAAATGAATAATTGCCAAATACTAGCCTAAAGTAGAGTAAATTTTCTTCCCACACACGTCTTGTGTCCACTGCTGGACACAGGTGGGACACAGGTTGTTACTAATGACCAGTAGACGAGATAAGAGTCTTCCGCGCAGCCCTGATGCGTACTAGCGGACTTAGCGAGTCTACAAAATAATTAATATCTCAGACATGCACTGTCCATACAACAATTACTAATTTCATCGGTGCCGACAGATCAAACACAATTTGTTTATTCTACGAAAGTTCAAGGCGAGTACATATCCCCTGAATTACCACGATTCTATCGTATTAGTTTATTTACTACTTTATGGTACCATTTACGTCACACCACAATAAATCAAAGATTAAGTTGAAAATATGACTCCATGATATAATGTGCGCCGAGAATAAACACAGAAGGCTTTAAAAATAACCGCCATGTAAATATTGCAACGTAGCAATGACGGCAACGGTAGGAATCCTTCAGCTAACAGGGTAAGACTAGTTAAGTACAATCAATAGATATGGAAGGTATATGAAATAAGGCTAATATAATCCAACGATTTACGTCTGACACCTGGTAAAGAGTAAAGTAATAACCTGGGAACGTGGCGGCATGGACTGCCATGTTGATCTTATGGTCTGCGCAAAAAAAATCAGTTATTAAGTTTTTCTGTCAAGGAATTCTCAGTAGCAGTCCAGAGTCAGCAAGTTGGCGGTGTTTCACTCCCTTGCCTCGGAAAGCACGTAAAGCCGTTGGTCCTGCACCTGATCTCTCCAGTCGTATCGGTTTGCTGTCCCATCGGACTATGAGAGTGAGGGAATAGAGAGTGTACCTGTGCTTGCGTATACTCTCGGGCACTATAATCGTACCCTGCACAGATGGCTAGTTTCCGTTGAGACTGGTCGCTGTGATCGGAATTCGATTTGGAGAACATTATTATACCTACGTGTTGACACGCTTCACATGTCCTCAGAATATTTTTAATCGTCTTTTTTTTTTCTAGGAGAGGGGGCAATCGAGCATGCGGCTCACCTGATGGTAAGTGACTACCGCCGCCCATGAACAACTGCAACACTAGGGGAATTGCAGATGCGATGCCGGACACCAGGGGAATTGCAGATGCGTCGTCTGCACTTTGTAAATTAGTATTTAAAATTGCAAATAAAAATTAAATTGGTGCCAGAGAGAATCCGATTTGGGTTACTAGGTTTCGTTTATAAAAACAGTCGAAGGCTGCTCAGTTATGCAATGGTTGGGTTCCCTTGAGATACACGTATTTGTATGGCCAAAAAGCTAATTGCTTTTTTCTAGGCTTTGTTAGATATTTAATAATGTGCAATATGGATAGAACAGGAAAAATTCCTAGTAATAACAACCCCGCTTTGTAGCGGAGTGACTTAGTATTCCATTGCAGCGCTAAAAGCCCCGGGTTGGAATCCCAGACGGAACAATTATTTATATGGCCGACAAATACTTGTTCCGGGTCTGGCGCAATTTGTGTATGTAAATTGGCCACGATACAATACAATAGAAAATCCTAGTGTGGAGGTAACATTTTCTTTATTTTTAAAAATGTTAAAAAAATAAGAGGAGTTCTCTCCTCTTATTTTTTAAATATTTTCTACCTTTAAAGGTTACCTGTTTCTTTCTACCTTTTCTAGCTCATAATCAACTAGTCAATTATTCAAGTATGTACAACAACAAACAAAAAAGCAGTGGACTTGTGAAGGGCCGTAATGATGTTGAACTGTATATTCATGATCTATTTTTTAAATCAATAACGTTTGAAGTTTGAATCTATTTATATATTTTATAATGTTAAGTAAGAATACGATAATGAATATTTTTATAAAGACCACTTTTGTGTGCACTAGGCTAGCATAAAAACAAACAAAAAAGAGTCAGATCTAGTGTTAAGAAAAGCTTGAATTATTTCGTTACGGCTTCGTCGTCGAGTCGCGTCACCAAATTGTAATGAAATGAATTATATTTTATTTCTCAATATTATCTGCATCTCACGTACAATATTTAACAATATTCTTCTTCTTCATCATCAGCCCGTAATAGTCCACTGCTGGACATGAGCGTCTCCCATTGAAGGGAGGGTCTGCCATAACCGGTAAGCCTAGCAGGCGGATTGTAATAATATTGATCCAATATTTATCATACATACTATGAAGTCCGGCAACACGCTGGGGCGGTGCAACGGACCAAGTGTCCCGCTCTCTCAGAAATCAGACGCCTGTGACCAACAGTGGGATGTATATAGGCTGTAAATTTATATTACAAGTACCAGCTAGGTTAAGTTCATTGAGGGTAATATGTTATAATTCACCTGCATATATGTATTTGTATTATAAATTACGTCTTAAGAATATTAGTAAACCATAAACAATAATCGCATAGCTTGGTAAATTTACTTTATGTAAAATACATAGTTTAAAAAAGCTACAAAGAAATAATTAAAAATGTTTATTATGAATGCTAAAAATTAGAGTGTTATTGTTAATGACTTACCTTTTGGACAACATTTTGAACAGCGTCCTGCAAATATGCCGATGTGCACAGAATGGTATAAACAGGGGCTTCAGTAGGAATGCCCAGAGACGCCATCTTGAAAATTTACACGCCCAAGAACAGTTATGATGAACACATTGTTAATTTGAACTTAAGTTAGTCGTTTCAATTATTAATAAGTACATATTTTTGTTTATCAAGAACATTGAGGTATTACCAAAAATGTTTTTTAATCAGAATCACTCTAAAAGTTTCAAGTCCACTACTAAACATTATAGGACTGTCCCTTTGGTAAAATAATTATCGGTACCGTTATATTAAACTGTGTGAATATTCGAAATAAAATTTAAAAATAAAACTCCACGCGAAGTTGAAAATAGTTTCATAAGTTAGAAGAAGACTAAATGTGGAAAGGCGTTTCATTAAACAGTATATTGCTTTATTAGCACACACCCGTTGACGTGCGACGTAACCTTTCGAAGTAGTGCTTGATTTCGTCCAGTTATGCACTAAATTTATGTTGCTTAAAAACAAATCCAAAAATCAGGATAAAGTTCATTAGGTAAATGACAGTTGCAACAAAAAGTTTACTGCAAAACTTAAGAAATGCCTATATCATCCATAGCCATTGTTGGTGGATACAGGATACGACTCGATCACACTATAATTTAAAAGGGGGGAAGTATAAAAAGTACAAAATATTGCATAGATTGATTAATAAATAAGTAAATTCAATTCAGGTCTCGAGGTTCAATCGAGCACAGGTCGATACGACAGTGTTGCCATTACATAAACTTTGAATTACAATATTATTGTGCCATACAAGAATATTGTAATTCAAGAACCATTACATTAATATTAATAATCTTAGAGAGTTTTTCAGAATACAGATTCATAACATTCCAATAATTGTCATGAAAATATTAAAGAGACAAGAGAGAAAAACAAAACTAAGATCGTTTTACATTTAAAAATATTCTTAAATACTTCCAATTTTTGTTTAATTAATATTTGTTGCGTTTAGCCTGTGCGCTATAATATCTAGGGCTATATTACCACTTACCGTCAGATGAGAGATTGTAGTTAAGTATTCGCTTATAATAAGTAAAAAAAAATGAGAAGCAAATCCCTAGAAATTTTAACAAATCTCGAATTTCTTTTGTCCATTGATTGATGATGATTGATGTAGCGGTATATTTATTTAAAAAACATACTAGCCCGCATTAACAAAGTCACTCTAGCTCGAACGTAGGCTTAACTTATCAAGAGTGTCGAGTAAATAAGATCTTCACAATCACACAGTTTGTGTATTCAGAAGAACCGTAACGGCTGTACATATGAATACAACAGAGAAATCGTCTTTTCAGCTAATTTAAATGAAAAAGTAAAAATACTAACACATTTTTATAGAAGAGGGGCAAACGTGCATGTGCCTCACCTGATGATATATGACTGGCCTTTTAAAAATTAATCTTTTTGACCTTTTTGAGTGGACTAAGAAATATCAAATGCTCGAATGTCTTTCTTTTAAAGTCGAATCGGTCCGGAAAAGTCTCTGGTGGTAGCCGATTCCACAAAGAGGTCGTGCGAGGAAGAAAATTTATGGTAAATCGCACAGTGGTGGATCGTTAAGTATCCAGATGGTGTGGATGGTATCGCGAATTTGTCACGATGTGCTTTAATGAAATTTGGCGTCTAAATTATTATATTAAAAACTTCGTCCCCTATTTGCCACCCTCAGAGGTGTAATTTTTTCAAATTTATATGGGACCACTCCTGAAGTATAACCTATTTAATAAAAAATAATCATCAAAATCGGTTCACAATTGAAGAAAATATCATGTAACATATGTACATGCAAAAACACATACAGATGAATTGTAAGCCTCCTTCCATTTTTGAAGTCGGCAACAATTTTGAAGTCAGCAAAAAAGGAGTAGGCTCTTTTCGTAAAAGTCCTTAAATCGTACTGGTCCGGAAAAACCACTTGTGATAAATAGCTTCAATAGCATATGCTTCGCCAGTGGGACGTTAAATAGGTTTATTTTTACCTCACTGACCCAGAAGAAGGGTTATGTTTTTGGCGGTTACTTATGTGTAACCATCGACTAGATAGAATTTATTTATAATGTGCTATTGTGTCTCTCTAACATTCGGACAAACCATAGATCAACGCGGGCCACCGACGTGGGGAGGACCACGGGGGGAGTATCCATAGCGTTTTTCCCCGATACACAACTGTCTATCATTTTTTGCGAGGGAAAATCTGCGCACACATAAATGATCGTCTGTCTCTACGAAACTCAGACAATAATTAAAACAATAAACTTACAATTTCACACACATAGATACATTATAACAGTATCGCTCGGTGACAGCGACAATTCGGATACAGACACGGATCAGTCGCTCAACCGATCTGCATATTGTAGGAGGGCGAGCGGTCTGTGTTGGTGAACAAATCCGAAACAACACGACCGTTATTATTGTAATTTTTAAGTTTTAAAGAAGTAAAGAGCAATAATGTAAAAAAAACTACTTATATATGAAAGGTAATGCAAATTTGTCGTGGCAGATTTCTTTTTGCAGTAAAATACTGAACAATTCAGCGTTTTAGTAGGACGTCGATTCAGCCGCACAACTAGATTTAGTCTAGTGAGCAGTGCGGCTACGACTACTTTTATTGTACACATAGTACCGCGTGGACTTATACTTTGACTGACACCTGCGCATGGCAACTTCCTCCGATCTGCCGGTGGACCGTGTTGCTTTATGGGATATACGAGTCTTGTTAGTTAATAAAAAATAACTGCACCGGTATCCTGAGTTTCTTATTATTATTGTATAAATAACATTTTACAAGTTATTCATTGAGATTTTTGTTACATTTTTATAATAACTAAAAAGATCTTCAAAGATGCATATCATTAGAATTTTTCAGTTTCACATGAAATAAATCAGAGAACTTTATGAATTTTGTGGATACAGCGTTCGTGTGACTTTGACAATATCTTTCTTTTATGATCCGATCAAGTTACTTGGACTCTATCAGATAAATTTATCTGAATACAAACCTACGGCATCTTTTGATGATATCTTTATTATGAGGAAAACTTCGGAAAAGTTACTGTTTGTATCATTCATTTAATAACGAGGAATCCTAAAACAGCGGTGTTTTTTTTCACCATTTCGTGAAAGAGAACATAATTTAAACATCAAAGGAGGTTAAATTTTTTATAGGATAGGGTGACAAACGAGCACACAGTCCACCTGATGGTAAGTGGTTGCTGTGGCCCATAGACATCTACATCTATCCTCGTTTGCGAATCAAAATGCAGATGCGTTGTCACCCGTGACCACTAAGATGGAATGCATTTTTTCTAGTAAAAAGGGTCTCCGGTTCTCTACACTCACCATACGAAACACAGCAGTGTTAAGCTGTTATTTTACGCTGGTATTCTGTGGGAGCGTGGTCCTTCCCCGGTCGAGCCGACCCATAGCTGCAGCATGGCTCTACCACGTATAAACATTTAATTAAATAAACATTTTAATTAAAACGTAGTGATTAGGTATATACTTATCTGAGTAGTCTTAGTGATTATATTATTCTTAGATCTTAATGAACGAAATTTGATATTTTTAACTTTCCAATATCACGGAGAACTCAAGTGTGTAAGTAATAACGCTGAACTAAATTATATGTCAAGTTTACTTCTTTTGGTTACATGTGTATATTAAAAAAAAAAAACTATTCCCACCTTTCAACAAATAATATTTATGTGAGTATGTATAATAATTAGATCTTAACTGTACCCAGTGAACGTAATATAATCACATGAGTAAAGAAACCGCACCGTAATATAATGTCTTGGTTGACGTATATATGAAGTATTGGTAGTAGGTCAACAAGATGGAGTACAAAGATGTCATGACACCATTTACATATGGTGATGCTTATTGCTTGGCACATAGTAACACAACGGGCAGAATAAGCAGGAATAGATCGTTTTCACTATCTCTGGTCGACATAGTCTGGAAATAGAATATTTTGCTACCAATTGTCTTTTTAGTTTTGTTATACGAGCAGCAATACTAGCCAAGTTAGCTTTCTACAATCGTCAACGCTAATAGAAACTATAAAAATGAATAAAAGCCACATCGTCACGTGACAGTTATTTGTCGTTGACATATTATATCATTCCCATTTCACATTCATATTTTACAGTTTGCTATTAGCAATAACGATTGCACAAGGTCAACCAGATACTAATTGGACGCTGTGGTCAAAAGACACCTACTTCTATCCTTAATTAAGAATCAAAATAGTTTTGCGTGATCACTCCTCAGGATTAAGTGATTGACTAATGAGTTGAAATCTTAGGCTGAGATCTATAGACCGTACTTTAACTTTGCTCAGACTTTACTTTCGAGCTGAGACAATGTCGGTATTTATAGAGCTAACTTCGATGTCGTGCTGAGTGCGCGCTTAGCAAAGCCTAAGTCAACGAAATCGACTACTTACGTAAAACTCAGGATATTATCCAAAACTACCGTATTAATTTTAAATTGTTGTTTTTATGTTACTATAATTATTTATAACAATAAATAGGTACTGTTAGGCCGTCTTCTGGTTTTAAATAGCATTAAGCCATTTTCATTAAAAAAAAAAACTTATTTCGATTTAAAGTCGAAAAAAAGTCGTAGATGTCCATCTACGACTTTTTCTGCCACCAGGGAGGCGCCACTTAAAAGTGAGGTATAATATTTGACAGATTTCATAGAGGGGAAGTTAATTTGTTCGGAAAATGTAAAGGTTAATGTTTCTTTCCGTACTATTGGCTATATTTTGTATCAATAATATTAAAAATAAATAAACCAACCCACAGATATTCATAAAAGTAAAAAAATTTAAAAAAGTTCTGATGTACAAAAAATTAAAGAGCAAACCACTGAGGCATTGTTTTGTGTATTAATATAATACTCTAGAAACTGATAAACTTTTATTAAAATTTACTTCTTAATTAAATGACATTGTGTAACAAAAAACAGTCAACTAGCGACATCTGGTGAGCAGAAAATTATTAGCCCTCTTTTTTTTCCTTTTTTTCTGATTTTGAACTCTTTTCATTCGTTCCCCTTCTCATACGCCCGTTTTTTATTTCATGTAATAATAAATTATTTATGAAATACAATTTGGACTGTTTTCGATTTTTAAATATTTTTTTTTTTATTTATACAGTAAAATCTAGAATATAATGCGGGGAATGAAGCATCCAGCATCCAAGCATACTTTATTTATTTCTCTTTACTTGGAACTTTTCTCTTTGTGCTGTACAACTTAATGTTTTCTTTCATATACATATATAAACTTCTTATCTGAAGACATTTTTTTATTATAGCATTTTTATAAAAGTCCACTGATATTTGCCACATTTGCCACGCTTAGCAGGCGGGTTGGTAACCGCAAAATCTTCTCCATAAGGCAATCTATGGAAGAGGCCTATGCTCAGTAGTGGATTTTTATTGGCTGTAACGGATGGATGGTTTGTCGGAATGTCTTAAGACTGTAGTCCTTGAGCGTGGGAACTTCTAATAGAACACCTACATTGATATTATCTAGTCACACAGACGCACACAGAAGTATACGCACCCTGGACATGAATAAATTACTTTTGGTGCTTCGCACAAGTTACATATTCATCACGCGTTCGTCTTCGTAGGATGTTCATGAATGTCACAAAAACACGCATTGTATGTAGCCATTTGCAATTTCTTCGGTGTCATTTGCTTGTTACATAGCGAAGTTCGCGAGCCCGTAATTAATAGCTGACGGCAAAGGGTGGGGCCAGAGTGTACGTTTCCTAGGTATTATTTTAACTATTATTGTTTATTTATGAACAAATTAAAAATATTATCAATGTTTTGTGTAATATGGGAAATGTGGGTTTCATAAATGATATTTTATTAAAAAAAAAAAGGTTAATTAAAGGCTTATTTTAACAATCACAGTGGTTTAAACAATTTATACAGTGTGTAACAAATAACCCGTTGGTCGTTTCAGGGACGTATAGGTGTACTATGAATGGGATTTTAGCGTTACTAATCAAGTAACTAACTAAATTTAATATTTCTAAAAATGTTATTTGCATCTGTACTAAACAAAACGTGCCGACATACCTACGGCCACTGTGAGGTCTCTGACACGGCCGATACAGCATTTTTCAAAGCGAGCCGCTGCGCGTCGCGCGCACCGCCAAGGTTTGTGTGTGAATAGTTCCCTCAACAGTATCTTTCAAGATGGCGGATCATATCTTATATGTTGTAACCATTGCGGCAATTTTTTACTGCCAATTTTAAATATACGGGTATAATTATGGTTCGTACAATAAAGTAGGTATAATAAAAATGTTTTTCGTCTAAATTTATATATTATTATAACATTAGTGCTAAAAGCGAAGTATAATAGTTTTTTCCAGTAATTTTTTCTAGATACAGTTATTCTCAGAAACTTTAAATTTAAAAATATTACAAATAAAAATGAAAATATTTTTAATAATGTGCTGGTAGCTAATAAATGTATAATATACCTAATAATGGATAATTTATAATATAAGATAAATATGTTCATATTTATTTAATATTATAAATTATTTTACAAATATCATTATACGAAGTCACTTAACGAGAAAAATTCTTAGTTCCGCTACGTAGATGACGATGTTTTGACGAGTTCTAACAGTTTCTAATATTATGTTAAGATCAAATTATACATTGTTCATTCATTCATTAAGATCTATCAAAGTCAACTACTGAACATAAGCCTATCTACCTGATACACTGAGATAACCTCATAAGGGGGTATTTTTCATAGTTTTCACTTTTGCCAGAAGGGTTGGCAACCGCAGTTTAGTTTTTTTAGTTTAGTTTAGTTGTTGATAGGAAGATGCCGTTACCCATCTCCTGGTTTCCATCTGCCTTTTACCACACCCACGGGATGATTTGGAGTAGTGAATATTCTTTCACCGCCAATACACATTGTTATTGAATACTTATGTTATACGCACTTCGAGTGATCGCCAAAGTATCGTCTAGTATACTCCAACTGACTTATTTTGAGCCCGTGTTTTTTCAGTAGTTATTTAAAAGCACGGAAAGTTTAATAAACATAGAACTTTGTCACAATTCAATTGTCATGAAAATATGTATATAAAAATAAGGGTTGTTTATCAACGACCGATAAAAAATGCCTATGTTAATTAAGGTTTTTGTATTTTAGAAGGTTATTGCAGAGGTAATCAATCCACATACATTTTATAAGTATTATTTTATTTAAATTTAATTTGATTATTTTTATGTTGAGTTTTCTGAACAAACATTATTTATATACGTTTGAATACTGATTCTGATAACGCACTTTACGGGAACCACAGAGTTATTGTTACATATTGTATTTTATCGACACTAATGAAAAGCCATAACATTAGAAGACAGGCTAACTGACTAGACTGTTCTATATTATAAATATTAGTTATCAATCTAAATTTAATTACTGCAATAATAACCTCGGCATAAGATATTACTAGAATAACCTAAATGTCATCGTAATCGTATGGTAACCTCAACAAAGAACCCGACGAGTCAATCAGGACAAGACTATTCTAGAAGGTCTGAACTGATATCGCATTGGGTGGATCCCACAGAGGGTAACCCACTGATCAACAATTCACTCAAGGTCCAGATTATAGATCCCCACTGCACCAGTTGAGTCGAGTCCTAAAACAAGACTGTTTGCTTAGCGAGTTTCCGAGTGGTTCATATGCTTTCATTATTAATTTGATTTTTTAATTCTAATAACTTTCTTTTCGTTTTCCCATATTATCTACCTGAAATGGATATTAAAATTAATTACTATTTTATTAAGTACATTAATGTCTGATAATTACAAAAAACAATACATAATATAACTCACATACCTAGTTAGTCTACTTACTCAAAGAATACAAATAATTTTAGCAGTCGTGTCCGACACTCGCGACCCACACTCATGCTATGTCAAACAATAGATTTATCGACTCGACTCGACTCGACTCGTCAAATCGGGCTACGAACGGACGTGCAATCACCTCAAAAATTGAGGCAGCACTGAGTTTTTTTCACGCGTGTTCTCTAATATAAGGCCTTGACGCACTGCGATATTTCACCGCGCGATATTTTTCTCGAATTCCTGTAACACATAGAATCTTATAGGAGTAGCCGCACTGGCGGTAAAAAAATCACGCGGTAAAAAAATCTGTTATTTGATGCAAATTGAACGCGAAGCGGTGCGATTTATTTCCGCACGAATATTTTGTGCAGTATAAAGTAAGTATGGTTATGTCCGCACTGCGGGATGAAATTCGCGCGTTTCGCGTCTCTCTCCAGCTAAAATTATTTTTCTCCAATTCGTATCTTGATAGGTAAAAGCCCAACCAACAAGTCGTAGTAAATTATCGAATGATTTTATAGTCATTCAGTAATATCCGAAAAACTTTTTACTGTATTTTCGCAGTCTTTGATGTTTTATGTAGAAAAATACTTTCATAGGTCTCAAGGCCGTAAATTAGTGAATCCAGTGTTCATGAAATCTTTTGATACGTCTATCACGCCGCCGCCGTAGTATCAGGTAAATTAAAAAAATTCTGTTGTTCATTTCTAGACGTGCGTTTCAGTGGGGAACTGCATCGAACTGACAAAAATCGTACGAAATTTTATTCGCAGTGCGTACTAGGTGTAATTCCTATCACGGAATATAATACGCCAGAATAAAAGTCGCGCGGTGAAATATCGCAGTGCGGACAAGGCCTAACCGCTTCATACTAAAATGTATGAAAAGCGGGGAACGATTTCTGCTAAAAAATGAATGATATTTAGGCTTAGATTATTGCTTTTTGGTTTGAATTACTAAAAAAAATGAATGATGAATGTATTATCTATACTTTTATCTCACGTTTTAACCAAAAATATTTTCTAAAATAATAACGAAATAGCCTAGAGATTTAAAATAGAAAAGGCCGTTTTAAGTGTTTTACCATTGTTGACGATTTTTTTCTCGAAAACCAAGATTTTTTTTATAAATATGACGCGGTGAAAGTGAAGGCTCATCTATTAACTAATTGAGATATATTTGAGGTGTCATTCAATGAAGTCAGTTCTTTAATATTTTTAAAACCGTAACTGCTTATTTGCGCGTTTGTTAAGGAGCGGCCTCTTAAGTTCTGTGAGCGAGAAGAATGAAAATAATGCCTTAATTTATGTAATTGTTTTCATCGTTTAAAAAGTACAAATCAATTAGTAAATAAACCAATGTATATCTACATTATCTTCCATAAAGCTGACACAACAGGCGGTCTTATCACTGAATATAAACAGACGTCATTGATTATATTTTTAAGTTGCATTTGCCCGAACTTAAATTTCACTATTACTTGTATCATAAAATTTAGCAATAACTTTTATAAGTTATAAAACTCGTAAAATTATTATGACTTCGCCTTACTTAACCTAAGTTAACTGCGGCTCTAAAGTATAATTAAGTTAAGTACAAAACTTTATAAATAAACCACAACTTCAATCTTAAACAATGCATGCACACACATCAGCTAGCATGTTCATGGTTTCATGGTATTTAAAATTTATTCTAAACAGGCAAATACAAATTACCCGTCACTTATTACAAAAGAAATAATTGTGGCATAAGACAAACTATCGACCCATTTATTTTGGCCAATTTTTTTTGAGTGACGTTCTTTCATTCTTTCATTTATTACAGCCTATCAAAAGTCCACCTCTGAACAAAGACCTGCCCTATAGATTACCTTATTGTCCCAATTTACCATAGTTGACACGCTTGGCAACCGTAGTTTTTTTATTATTTGGTGATGCTGCTGCCATCTCTTATTTCAGTTTCCCTCTATCGCCACTTTCAACACCCACGGGACGATGTGGGGTAGTTGATATTCTTACACAGTCACCACAGTCTAAAGTTAGGCTGTGTCGCCACTACACGGCAAACGTGGTGTCGTAAGAGGCGAATATGGGCAATGTTAGAAAAATCTCATGGGCTCCGATAGCGGCATCTGATTTGACGTAAGTACGATTGTCGAGGTCTATGTTCAGCAGATTATTTATAAAGGCTGAAATTCATAGATGGGTGGATGAAAATACAGTAATTTTATGACAATGGCCTAGTATCCTCACTAGGATCATGTCTGTTCTCTTTTTTATTAATCTTGTTCAAGTTCTTTTGATCATTAACATAAATACTTAAGAATGCTCACAATTCCATTTAGTACAAGATAATTTTTAATCTCTACACTGTGCAAGACGAAACTGAATGTTCCGGACAAAGTTAAAACTAATGGTCTGAAAGGCTATTACGTGTCTAGACAAAGAGCATTGTCTAGGATATCTAGACATTATTAACAATGTTAAAAAGATCCTTACGAGTAACTCTTAAATAGAGAAAGGTGAACACGATAAAATATTAAATTTAGTTTAATAAACTTTATGAACTTTTATTGACGTGATTAACCCATCTTAGTATACAAACGAGCACACAGTCCACCTGAGGTTAAGTTGGTGCTGTTCCCCATAGACATCTACATCTATCCTAGATAAAAATCAAAATGTCACCCCTGAGGACTGATGGAAAATCTCGTTTCCAGGAAAAAGGGGTCCGGTTCTCTACACTCACCATACCAAAAACACATCAGAATCAAGCTGCTATTTTACGCAGGTATTCTGAGAGGGCATAGTCTTTCCCTGGTCAGTATACAGTAGTTTTATCTCATAAAATTCTATATTTAAATGGTAAAAGGTAATATCATACAAGAAAGGAAGAAGAATATACTATAAAAACTACTCTTAACGAAGTACAATGAAATATTGCAAAATAAAATGATTAAATTAATTTTTAACTATAATTTTCTTCATCATCATCATCATTACCTCCCATCACAGGTCGCATGCCGGCCTACACTTTTCTTACCGGTACAAGGCTTGGCACTCGAGAATATTTCTTACACATCTGTTGTTGCCAGTGATGATATATTATGTATATAAATAATATATAATATATACATAATATATAACTTGCTATATGCTAACACTAATATAATGAGTATCAGACAAACATATAATTTAAAACAATGTATTTAAATTCTAAAAATATAAAATACATATCTTCTTAATATATAATTACTAGGTAGGTAGATGTGGTCAACAATCATGCAAAAGCTTAGTTTAAGCTTTTATGAATTGTATTTAAACAAATACGAGGGCCGTGTAGTTCGCCATGAGATTTCATCATGGCACGGGAGCAAAACGTGTACGATTCCCTCGAGGATCAATCTGTTGATTGATGTAACATGCATGTAAGCTGCTACTTTTTTACTTTTCATGGGGCAATATATGCAGTTTTTATTTCATTCATATTTTCGTGTATGTTCTTTTTTGTTTTTACTCTACTGTAAATTTCAAGACAATTTATCTTTCTTATGGATACATCTGAAGACACGTCCAATATAAAAAATTGTAGATGTTTCTAGACATATGATATTAATGCAATTCTGAAAAGCTTATTTATTCACGTGTTCCTCAATCATCTAGGTCCAATAGTCTTTGGGAATTCAAAAAAATTCTTTGACAAACTGACATAGATACACAGACACCGAAGTGACACTAAAAGTGATCAAATTTTGCTAATTTTATCGCGGAATAGCATTTAATGATGTTCCTAAATTGAAGACCACTCGAGCGAAGCCGCGGGTAAAAAGCTAGTATAATAATAATGACCTCCAGACCGAATATCAGTCACAGCGGCCAGTCTCAACGGAGACTAGCTTACCTGGACTAGCTCTTATTATAATAACCCATAGATGTACCTACTTCTTATAAATGTGAACAATGTTCTTTTGAGAAATAAAGTTTCTTTTAACCTATGTTTACTGTCAGAAATCTTTAACGAATTCACAGCAATAAGAATCACATTAAAGTTTAAGTTTTCATTAAATATATAGATAATGTGAATACTCGGTCGTACTGATAAAATTATTGTATTGTCGTTTCTTAATTCTTCTGCTAAATGTCAGATTATTCACACGTCTGGAAGTGAGTGAAAACTGAATTTTTAAAATTCCACTACATTCATACATTTATAAAGAACGTAAAAAATAAATAACCGGCCAAGTGCGAGTCGGACTCGCGCATGAAGGGTTCCGTACCATCGTAATACACGTTTCTAGTAGGGGAGCCCCTTTTAATTTATTTTAATTTTTATTGTTTGTTGTTATAGCGGCAAGAGAAATACACATTCTGTGAAAATTTCAACTGTCTACCTATTACGGATCATGAGATACAGCCCGCTGATTGACAGACGGACGGACAGCGGAAGCTTAGTAATAGGGTCCCGTTGGTTACCCTTTGGGTACGGAACCCTAAAAAGAATCCATATAAAAAATCAATAATTGCTAGATGTCAAAAGGATTCGGCATCGATGATAACCTGTGTGTGAGGTTCCACACCAGTGGTTTTCAATCGAGACTTTCATTGACAAAGTACAATTAATCTATATTGCATAAATAAAATTGAAGTGTTTGTCTGTAATATCAAAATTAATGCTACAATCATTAAATAACCCCCTTAGCTCAATATAATTACTTAAATTGAGATGAGGGGGTTATTTGCATGACATTAAGACATGAATAAATATATTTCAATGTTTTGTCTGTTGTCTGATATACCGACAGTCGACTTGGCACCGCTGAAGTGACTCTTTTCCAGTAAAAAGTGTCTTCGGTTCTCTACACTCACCATACGAAACACAGCAGCATTACGCTGGTATTCTGTGAGAGCGTGGTCCTTCCCCGGTCGAGCCGACCCATTCGTGCTACAACTATACAATTAATATAGCTGCAGCATGGCTCTACCACGTTAAAAACCTGATGGTAAGTGGCTACTGCAGTTCATTCTGCCAACTCTAAACAAAGAAAATTCTCACAACCTAGAATGTGTTTTTGTTAGTCGCCTGTACTCGCCACGCCTGGCACGCTGGACAGCAAGCGTAGACCCGATATGGTAGAGCCTGGTAGAGCCATACAGTAGCTGTATTTTCAATGCAGCAGGAATGAGTCGGCTCGATCAATCGGGGAAGGATGACGCACGCTCCCACAGGACACCAGTGTAAAATAGCAGCATAATGCTGCTGCATTAAGTGTGGTGAATACAAAGGACAAGAAATCCTTTTTCATTAATAACGAAACATTCCATCTTAATTATATCAATAAACTGCATTTTAATTCTTAATTGAAAATAGATGTGTGTCTTATGGGCCATCGAGTACTTTCAGTAATTAATAATTCTACGTTCTTAATATTTATTTAGGTACTTAAAAGATTTTGTAGTGTAAAATCAAAATCTATATTATACATATAAATAAAACTAAAGTGTCTGTCTGTACTCTGATATCCAATATTAAAATAACTTCCTTAAACTTCTATTAAACTCAAGAAGTTACAAGTATCTGTCTATCTTTCTCTCCGAGCTAATCTTCGCAATGGTTGAACCGATTGTGATGAAACCTTATAAACAGAAAAAGAGTAATGCCAGGAGGGATTAGGCTATATTATATCCGATAAACCTAGGTTAAAAAAGTAATGAAACGAAAAATTAATTTAAAAAATGGTCATTGATTACCTTAAAGCCACATTAATCGATCTTATCCAGGCGAAACCGGGGCGGATCGCTTGTTATATATAAAGTTAAAGAATAAATTAAAATTTCTTTTCAATTGTGTTAGCGCCCGTATCAAAAACAATGATATACCAGAGTGGTCTGAAAAGTTTCCGACCTCAACGTGAAGATGGCAGCACTCGTCAATAAAAGCTAGTGAATGTAGTTGTGCATCTTTTGGCAGTTAGCCTCCAAAATTTCAGCCATTTTGGACGCGTAGTTGTTATTTGACAGTCGTTTGAGTGAGTCGATGTAAGTGTTTTTGTGAAAATGGAAAAAATTGAGTATCGAGCTGTCATTAAATTTTTCTTTTTGAAAGGCAATACGCCTACGCAAATCAAAGATGAGTTGGATTCTGTGTATGGAGACTCTGCATCATCATTTACCACAGTGAAATTTTGGGCTGCTGAATTTAAACGTGGCCGTGAGAGCTTGGGAGACGATGAACGTTCGGGACGTCCAAAAACTGCACCTACTGACGATAACATCGCTAAAGTTCATCAAATGGTGCTAGAAGACCGCCAAATTAAAGTGGGAGAAATACCAAAGGCTATGAAAATGTTCAAAGAACGTGTTTGTCACATATTAAATCAAGATTTAGGCATGAGAAAGCTAAAAAACGTGTTCGAATGAACATTTCCAACGCTCTGTTGGCGCAGTTTTGGCGCCGATTAATTACGATGAAACTTGAATACACCCGAAATAAAAATACAGTCAAAACAGTGGACTGCAAAGGGGGAACCGGCTCCAAAAAGTGAAAACTGTTTATTCGGCTGGGAAAGTGATGGCGACTGTTTTTTGGGATAGTCATAGAGTTATCTTAATCGATTATCTCCAAAAAGGAAAAACCATTACAGGAGCATACTACGCATCATTACTTGACAAACTGAAGGCAGAAATTGCGGAAAAACGGCCACATTTGCAAAAAAATAAAATCTTGTTTCACCATGACAACGCGCCGTCTCAAACCTCAGCGGTTGCCATGGCGAAAATCCACGAATTACGGTTTGAACTGCTTGACCATCCGCCTTACTCACCAGATCTAGCCCCAAGCGACTTCTTTTTGTTCTCTCATCTAAAAAATTTTTCTTTTTAAAACGTTGCGTTTGAGGACAGAGATTTTCGTCAAATGAGGAGGCAATCACCTTCGTGGACAATTATTTTGCAGAGAAAAACGCCGAGTACTATTTGGACGGGTTAGAGATGAGAGCATCGCTGAGAAAAGTGTGTAGAGTTACATGGAGACTATGTAGAAAAATAAAAATAAATTTTAAGAAAAAATGTCTTGTATCTTTGTTAGGTTGGAAACTTTTCAGACCACCCACTTAAAGGTTCGAATGCTAAAAACGGATGTCTTTTCAATCAGTCAATACGGTTGATGGGTTTTATTCGTAATATATTTAATTTATAAGATACGCCAAATTCCTTACGACGTTTTATTTACGGTCGGATGTAAAGGAAATCAGTACATAAAACGAATAAGAAAATTTATTAATTTTATAAGAAACGCGGAATTCTTTACGACCTTTCATTTACGGTCAGATGTAAAAGGAAATCAAATACATAAAACGGACAGTAAAGCTAGCGTATCTGAGAATATCCAGAGAATTGAAAATATCCCTTTAAAATGGCATTAATTTAAAAATTATTGCCTCACATAGAGAGATAAAATGTTATAAATACGGAGCTTAGCAGGCCAGTTGACAATCACAGTATTGACATGACATTCAGTATGGATTTAAATAAAGTATGGATTTAAAGTTAGTTATATCTATGATTTTTAATAACATTGACCAACTAAAAAAGTACTGGACACTTTAAAATGTTTTAATATAAAATTGTTCGCCATTTATGCTAGATTGTTTATGAATTTAAATAAAAGAAAAATAAAATGTGTTAGCGATAAAAATTGAGTTGAACTAGAGGGGGCAAATTTGGTACTCGGAGTAATTGTTATTTTTTTGTTGAAAACCGCAATTTAAACATCTTTTGATTCAACTTGGGTTGATTGTTATAATTAGACATTTTATTGCAATGAAACGTCGACATTTAACTGGAGAAGAGATGTCAGGAGTAGTGGGAATGCTGCAGGCTGGTGCTTTTCAATGTGACGTCGCTGCGGCAACAGGCACCAGGCAAATTGTGATTTCGAGGTTGTGGTCACGCTATCGTACCACGGGGAGGTGGTGGAGCAACATATAGGACCAAGCCGCATTACTACACCATGGCAACCGACCTTAGTGCTGCTGAGTCTCTCGAGCAGCTCATTTATATATAAGTTAACAAGTTGAGGTGAACTTATTCCACCTAGTCTCATGCCACATTTCAACTCGTACGGTTCAGAAAGCTTACCTGCCCATTTTACATGATTGGTTTGATGAGTGTACCAATAGTGGAAGATACCCAAGAGATCATTAGAAAAATTACGAAGTCGGTTGTACAAAATTTTAAATTTTAAATTATTTTAATTAGGAACATAACCAACAACCAACCACCATAAAGCAACACGGGATAACATATTTATTAAAGTTGAGTGATTATTACTTTCAAATAAATTTGTCTGTACAATACGCGCGCCACCTAGTGTAAGTTAATTGTAACCTATAACCTTCGCAGAAATGCAAGCAATAACTTGACAAAGTTTTACTGCAATCTGATGAACAGTATGGGCAGCGTATAAAATACGAACAAACAAACATTAATTTTTATATGTTAGATAAACCCTTAGTGCAACACGTATAACCTCGTACATAGAAACTCATTCGCTATAACCTACCGAATCCTTAGACCATACATACTCTACGGCATTAACCGCTGTTGCGTATGGCGAGTGTGGAGAACCGGAGACCCTTTTTACTGGAAACGAGGCATTTCACCTTAGTCCTTAGGGGTGACAACGCATAGATTTAGATGTCTATAGGCCACAGCATCCACTTACCATCAAGTGGACGGTGTGCAAGTTTGTCACGCTTATTCTAAAAGAACGCACACAGAACAAAGAAACATTCATTGTTTTTGATAAACAATGATTCTGACTGAAAAATTAGCTTAGGCTTGCTACTGAGTAATACGTTACCTTGAACGCGGTCTTCCCAATAAACAAAATCTTTTTTATTTTACCTGACTTACCACAAAAGCAAAATACTGCAAGAAAGGTTGAAGTCCCACTTACCTGAAATATGAAAAATATAGAATTAGAACTCAATCTTGGATTTCTAGGTTAGTACGAATAGCTTTAACGTCGTTTTATTGTTATAATGTCAAGGGCTATGTGCAATTGAAAATGTTTAAAATAAAAATTTGAAGGTCTATTAATTTCACGTGAAAATGGTGTTATTTTCTTATCATTAAAACACTCATAGCTTTGTTGTCACATGGTGCTAATTAAAAAAAATATATGTTAAAAATCGATGTTGCATCAAAACTTTAAGAGATAAAATATGAAATGAAAGGACTTTTATTGTGTAATTTTGGGAACAAAAAAATTGCTCGAAGATTATATTCTGTAAAATTAGTATTATTTAATTTTAAAATGGTTATACTTATGTATGAAGAATGAAAATATTTATTTTCTACCTTTTATCCTTCTATTAAGAATGAATTTATTTTGAAATTAGCAATGAAACAAAAGAGCGAACAGATAGAGAGCAATCGTCATCATTACAGCCATTCACAAGTCCACTGCTGAACATAGGCCTCCCTCAAGAATGCCACAGCACGGTCCTGAGCCACCTGCATCCATCGACTTCCACATGTCTTACCAGGTCGTCACTCCATTTAGTGGGAGAAGCTACACTTCGTCCGCCCGCTGAGGCCGCCACTCGAGAACCATCGGTTGTCGGTTCTTCGAGTTATATGGCCATGCATTGCCACTTCAGCACTAATCCGTTGGGATATGTCGGTCACTCTGGTTCTACTGCGGATATCCTAATTTCAAAGTTTATCACGCAGAGAAACTCCGAGCATAGCCCTCTCCATAGCTCGCTGAGCGACCTTGAGCTTCCTCATCCGGCCAGCAGTGAAGGACGTCTCAGTTCCATAGGTCATCACTGGCAACGCACTGGTTGTACAGTCTCGTTTTAAGTTGTAGTATACCTGACGAAGATGCCACAATTTCCCGAACGCTGCCCAGCCGAGTTGAATCGTCGATTGACTTGTCGGTCGAAGTTGGACTTACTAGTCGGACTATTTGTCCCAGGTAAACATACTCGTCAACAACTTCGAGCTTATTGCTCCCAACAACTACCGACATAGGTGTGACATGGGCGTTATACATGATCTTTGTTTTGTCCATGTTCATCTTAAGACCTATCCGTTGGGAGGCACTATTGAGGTCATTGAGCATAGTGCTTAGGTCCTCCAGCGATTCTGCCATAGGACTATATCGTTGGCAAATCGAAGGTGAGTGATGTACTCGCCGTTGATGTTAATACCGTATCCTTTCCAGTCCAGAAGCTTGAAAACGTCTTCCAATGCAGCGGTGAAGAGTTTCAGGATATAACGTCACCCTGTCTTACACCACTCTGCAGTTGGATAGGTTTCGTACTATGGTTCTGTACTCGGATAGCCATCGTAGCCCTACTGTACAAACACGATATACCGACATTCGACTTGGCTCCGACTCTGACTCCGCTGAAGGACTCTTTCCAGTAAAGAGGGTCTCGGTTCTCTACACTCACCATACGAAACACAGCAGCATTACGCTGCTATTTTACGCTGGTATTCTGTGAGCGTGGTCCTTCCCCGGTCGAGCCGACCCATCGTGCTACAACTATACAATTAATAGCTGCAGCATGGCTACCACGTTAAAACCTGATGGTAAGTGGCTACTACAGTTCATTCTGCCAACTCTAAACAAAGAAGGCTACCGATGCGTTCTCACAACCTAGAATGTGTTTTCGTTAGTCGCCTGTACTCGCCACGCCTGGCACGCTGGACAGCAAGCGTAGACCCGATACGGTAGAGCCTGGTAGAGCCATACAGTATTTGTATTTTCAATGCAGCAGGAATGAGTCGGCTCGATCAATCGGGGAAGGATGACGCACGCTCCCACAGGACACCAGTGTAAAATAGCAGCATAATGCTGCTGCATTAAGTGTGGTGAATACAAAGGACAAGAAATCCTTTTTCATTAATAACGAAACATTCCATCTTAATTATATCAATAAACTGCATTTTAATTCTTAATTGAAAATAGATGTGTGTCTATGGGCCATCGAGTACTTTCAGTAATTAATAATTCTACGTTCTTAATATTTATTTAGGTACTAAGTTACAAGTATCTATCTATCTTTCTCTCCGAGCTAATCTTCGCAATGGTTGAACCGATTGTGATGAAACCTTATAAACAGAAAAAGAGTAATGCCAGGAGGGATTAGGCTATATTATATCCGATAAATCTAGGTTAAAAAAGTAATGAAACGAAAAATTAATTTAAAAAATGGTCATTGATTACCTTAAAGCCACATTAATCGATCTTATCCAGGCGAAACCGGGGCGGATCGCTTGTTATATATAAAGTTAAAGAATAAATTAAAATTTCTTTTCAATTGTGTTAGCGCCCGTATCAAAACAATGATATACCAGAGTGGTCTGAAAAGTTTCCGACCTCAACGTGAAGATGGCAGCACTCGTCAATAAAAGCTAGTGAATGTAGTTGTGCAGCTTTTGGCAGTTAGCCTCAAAATTTCAGCCATTTTGGACGCGTAGTTGTTATTGACAGTCGTTTGAATGAGTCGATGTAAGTGTTTTGTGAAAATGGAAAAATTGAGTATCGAGCTGTCATTAAATTTTTGTTTTGAAAGGCAATACGCCTACACAAATTAAAGATGAGTTAAACTCTGTGTATGGAGACTCTGCATCATCATTTACCACAGTGAAATTTTGGGCTGCTGAATTTAAACGTGGCCGTGAGAGCTTGGGAGACGATGAACGTTCGGGACGTCCAAAACTGCAACTACTGACGATAACATCGCTAAAGTTTACCAAATGGTGCTAGACGACCGCCAAATTAAAGTGGGAGACATATCAAGCCTATGAAAATGTTCAAAGAACGTGTTTGTCACATATTAAATCAAGATTTAGGCATGAAAGCTGTCAGCGCGTTGGGTGCCGCGTTTGCTCACGTTAGACCAAAAACGTGTTCGGATGAACATTTGCAACGCTCTGTTGGTGCAGTTTTGGCGCCGATTAATTACTATAGATGAAACTTGAATACACGAAATAAAAATACAGTCAAAGCAGTGTACTCCAAAGGGGTACCGGCTCCAAAAGCAAAAACTGTTTTTTCGGCTGGGAAAGTGATGGCGACTGTTTTTGGGATAGTCATGGAGTTATCTTAATCGATTATCTTCAAAAAGGAAAAACCATTACAGGAGCATACTACGCATCATTACTTGACAAACTGAAGGCAGAAATTGCGGAAAACGGCCACATTTGCAGAAAAAGAAAATCCTGTTTCACCATGACAACGCGCCGTCTCACACCTCAGCGGTTGCCATGGCGAAAATCCACGAATTACGGTTTGAACTGCTTGACCATCCGCCTTACTCACCAGATCTAGCCCCAAGCGACTTCTTTTTGTTCCCATCTAAAAAATTTCTTTTAAAACGTTGCGTTTTAGGACAGAGATTTTCGTCAAATGAGGAGGCAATCACCTTCGTGAACAATTATTTTGCAGAGAAAAACGCCGAGTACTATTTGGACGGGTTAGAGAGATGGGAGCATCGCTGGGAGAAGTGTGTAGAGTTACAAGGAGACTATGTAGAAAAATAAAAATAAATTTTAAGAAAAAATGTCTTGTATCTTTGTTAGGTCGGAAACTTTTCAGACCACCCACGTAAAGGTCCGAATGCTAAAACGGACGTCTTTTCAATCAGTCAATACGGTTGGTGGGTTTTATTCGTAATATATTTAATTTATAAGATACGCCAAATTTCTTACGACGTTTTATTTACGATCGGATGTAAAGGAAATCAGTACATAAAACGGACAAGAAAATTTATTAATTTTATAAGAAACGCGGAATTCTTTGACCTTTCATTTACGGTCAGATGTAAAAGGAAATCAAATACATAAAACGGACAGTAAAGCTAGCGTATCTGAGAATATCCAGAGAATTGAAAATATCCCTTTAAAATGGCATTAATTTAAAAATTATTGCCTCACATAGAGAGATAAAATGTTATAAATACGGAGCTTAGCAGGCCAGTTGACAATCACAGTATTGACATGACATTCAGTATGGATTTAAATAAAGTATGGATTTAAAGTTAGTTATATCTATGATTTTTAATAACATTGACCAACTAAAAAAGTACTGGACACTTTAAAATGTTTTAATATAAAATTGTTCGCCATTTATGCTAGATTGTTTATAAATTTAAATAAAAGAAAAAATAAAATGTGTTAGCGATAAAAATTGAGTTGAACTAGAGGGGGCAAATTTGGTACTCGGAGTAATTGTTATTTTTTTGTTGAAAACCGCAATTTAAACATCTTTTTGATTCAACTTGGGTTGATTGTTATAATTAGACATTTTATTGCAATGAAACGTCGACATTTAACTGGAGAAGAGATGTCAGGAGTAGTGGGAATGCTGCAGGCTGGTGCTTTTCAATGTGACGTCGCTGCGGCAACAGGCACCAGGCAAATTGTGATTTCGAGGTTGTGGTCACGCTATCGTACCACGGGGGAGGTGGTGGAGAAACATATAGGACCAAGCCGCATTACTACACCATGGCAACCGACCTTAGTGCTGCTGAGTCTCTCGAGCAGCTCATTTATATATAAGTTAACAAGTTGAGGTGAACTTATTCCACCTAGTCTCATGCCACATTTCAACTCGTACGGTTCAGAAAGCTTACCTGCCCATTTTACATGATTGGTTTGATGAGTGTACCAATAGTGGAAGATACCCAAGAGATCATTAGAAAATTACGAAGTCGGTTGTACAAAATTATAAATTTTAAATTATATAATATTTAATTAGGAACATAACCAACAACCAACCACCATAAAGCAACACGGGATAACATATTTATTAAAGTTGAGTGATTATTACTTTCAAATAAATTTGTCTGTACAATACGCGCGCCACCTAGTGTAAGTTAATTGTAACCTATAACCTTCGCAGAAATGCAAGCAATAACTTGACAAAGTTTTACTGCAATCTGATGAACAGTATGGGCAGCGTATAAAATACGAACAAACAAACATTAATTTTTATATGTTAGATAAACCCTTAGTGCAACACGTATAACCTCGTACATAGAAACTCATTCGCTATAACCTACCGAATCATATTCTACGACCATACTCTACGGCATTAACCGCTGTTGCGTATGGCGAGTGTGGAGAACCGGAGACCCTTTTTACTGGAAACGAGGCATTTCACCTTAGTCCTTAGGGGTGACAACGCATAGATTTAGATGTCTATAGGCCACAGCATCCACTTACCATCAAGTGGACGGTGTGCAAGTTTGTCACGCTTATTCTAAAAGAACGCACACAGAACAAAGAAACATTCATTGTTTTAATAAACAATGCTTCTCACTGAAAAATTAGCTTAGGGCTTGCTACTGAGTAATACGTTACCTTGAACGCGGTCTTCCCAATAAACAAAATCTTTTTTATTTTACCTGACTTACCACAAAAGCAAAATACTGCAAGAAAGGTTGAAGTCCCACTTACCTGAAATATGAAAAATATAGAATTAGAACTCAATCTTGGATTTCTAGGTTAGTACGAATAGCTTTAACGTCGTTTTATTGTTATAATGGCAAGGGCTATGTGCAATTGAAAATGTTTAAAATAAAAATTTGAAGGTCTATTAATTTCACGTGAAAATGGTATTATTTTCTTATCATTAAAACACTCATAGCTTTGTTGTCACATGGTGCTAATTAAAAAAAATATATGTTAAAAATCAATGTTGCATCAAAACTTTAAGAGATAAAATATGAAATGAAAGGACTTTTATTGTGTAATTTTGGGAACAAAAAAATTGCTCGAAGCTTATATTCTGTAAAATTAGTTTTATTTAATTTTAAAATGGTTATACTTATGTATGAAGATAGAATGTATTTTCTACCTTTTTATCCTTCTATTAAGAATGAATTTATTTTGAAATTACAAAAATCCAAGTGAGTGCTACGCTTGGTAGGTGTAGACTCCGCCGTACAAATGATTAATTTCCTAATGTTGAAATGCTAGCAGTCTTCGTTGTAATTTTAATTTAAATTATTAATAGAAAGTTTAAGAGGATGGAGGATACTTACTTATTATTATAGATACCGTGAAACCTGGCAACTTTGCCATTATTGGAAGGACTTAAAAGTTTAAGACCAATTTTCCAACAAAAAATGTACTATCAGACTGGGCGTCAATGTTAAATGTGACATTATATTCTTCATAGATTTGGTATTTATTAATGATTTAAACAAATACTAATATTAAATAGACAAAATACTCAAAAATAGAAAATGGCGTACGTAAATTTACCTCACTTTCTGACATCTTTGCCATCAGGGTTTATAATGAAAATAATAGGATTTGACTTCAAGGTTGAAGGTAAGTTTACCTCATAATATAATACACAACACCCAGAGTTATGATTTGCTTCTTTAATTGTGTTACAAATAGCAAATTTTACGGTTGTGGCAAAGTTGCCCTCCCATTTTTCAATATTTCATACAAACTTGAAAATATGTTTCAGGGTTGTCAAAAATCCTTGATTACATACTTAACTTAATTTTTGTATTTAAATCTTGTCACAATAATTTCTTAAGAAAACATCTAAAATATATCAAACAAAAATACATTCGTCTAAAATTAAAAATTAAATTGGTGCAATAATAAGCTTAAATCAATTATACTATAGAATAAAAAACTTTTACAATCATTTTAACAAGTATTCATTTTTTTTATTAGTCATCATCACCATTTTATTACGGGATGTAATAAAATGATGTCAGGCCATCATTATTGTAATCAATCCAAATATTGTTTTTCCACAACAGCAAAACATTAACAATCATTAAAAATGACAATTAATGTTTTAATTGTCATTTTAAATGATTATTAATATTTTGCTATTATATATTAGTTTAAATTGTCAAAAATGACAATTAATGTTTTGCTTAATATCAATACACTAAGTTGAAATTATGACAAATACTGAGTAGTAATAATATTAGGTCCTTACATATGAAATTGCCGTTTTGTACGGGAGGAATATAAAGTCAATTTTTTTTTGTAAAAAATATTTAATTAATCAAAGTATGTACCGTTGTTATCTATGCACTTTTGCCATCTCATAGGTAGTTCATTGATCCCTTTAATAAAAAAACCATGGGGGCGAGAATCAATAAACTCTTTGAAGGCGGTTTGGACTTCCGCATCGGGTTGAATTTTTCTCCTTGTTAGAAGTTGTCCAAATTCCGGAAAAATGGTAATCTGTTGGAGCAAGGTCCAGGAGTACGGTGGATGTCGCAGACATTCCAATTGTAGCTCATCTAACTTAGTGGTTGTTTGTTGTGCAGTGTGTGGTCTTGCGTTTTCGTGAAGCAGCAGTGGCCTAGAGCGATTGACCAATCTCGGTTGTTTAGCAGTTAGTTCTTCCTTCATGGTTTGCAGTTGATATCTGCCGTAATCGTTTGGCCAGATTTTAGAAAGCTGTAGTGAACGACACCGGCGCTAGTCCACCAAATACTCACAAGTAACTTTTCTGACTCAATTTTCGTTTAGGGCAGGATTTGGCTGGGTCTCCAGGGTTCAGCCATTGCGACGAGCGCTTCCGATTATCGTACAGTATTCACTTTTCATCACAAGTAATGATTCGATTTAAAATCCTTTCATTATTGTGTCGGTTGAGCAAAGTAACACAGCAGTCGACGCGTGTTTGCAAGTTCGATTCACTCAATTCATGAGGTACCCATCGTTCAAGTTTTTTTACTTTCCCGATTTGCTTCAAGTGGATTAATACAGTTTTATCACTTACCCCGATGCCTGCAGCTATCTCTGAAGTGCTTTGTGATGGATCCGCTTCCACAATAGCCTTTAATTCTTCTTTTTCACTTTGGTCTCCGGCCGTCCACAGGGTTGGTTCTGAAGGTCGAAATTTCCAGAACGAAAACGTTGAAATCAAAAACGTACCGTGCTTTCTTTTGCGACACCAGCGCCGTACACATCATTAATCCTTCGAGCTGTTTCCGCAGCACTGGTGACACGGTAGAACTCGTACTCGTAACTATACCGATATTTCATATTTTCCATTGAGCGGTAATAAGCGACGCCAAAGAATAAAATAATGAGGAAAAAACAAATGAATTAATGTTTTCAAAACTCAAATGTACCAGCTAAATGAATTTATAAATTTGAATTTGGGATTCTTAACCAATGAGGAGATATTTCAGATCAAAGTGGTCAGTACGACAAAACGCTAATTTCATATGTAAGGACCTAAAATTATTAATGCCTGACAACGCAGTAAATATAATATATATTTCTCTATTATTTTCCTTCACTTTCAATAAGATGAATTGATTGACGACTCATTTGGTAAAATCGGTCTAATGGGCTACTACGGTGAAACATCGATACAAACATACATACATACATAGAATGTCAAGTGCAGAACACTTTGTTTAAATAGTTGTAATCGGTTGAAAATATAGATTGAAAGTGACAACCCTTGGTTATAACAAAACATGGCAAAGTAACCGTCACATCGTGGCATCACTAGTATGGTAACTTTGCCAAGTTAGTTTTATAGATAAATGTTAAGACCAACATGTTAAAAACGATATATTACATTTGATAACCATTTATATTACGTTACTAGAATGATATAGATACCTACATTCAGTATTTGAAACAAAAATAAACTAGAGTTCTGGAGCACTGAACAAAGAGGTTATTTCGCCAACACAATTCCGCGTAAAAATAAAAGGCCAAAATTAACTCTAATGTTACCATATCGAAAGCAATGCTGTCAATTAGTTATTGTATTTTCATCCAAAACATGGCTTATCTCGAAAAACGTCACGTTTGTCGTAATTTTGTACCAGTACACCCCTGATAGCAAAGTTAACATCCATTGGTAAAGTTGCCAGACCTGACTGTACTTTGAAACTTAATTAGAAAACTAAGCTCAATATAATTAAAATTCAAAGACATGATTTATGAATTTATTTAACCGAACCTAAAAAAATATGTGCAAATTATCGTCAAAATAAATCATCATTAAAATAAAAATATGTAAACTTTTGTAAGTTTAATAATTAAAAAGTTCACAGATTTAGTTATCCACAGTTTTGACGCCGTTTGATAGTTATTGGTGCTGTAGGTTTAAATCAGGCGAAAATAAAAATAACTGTACAAAAACGCGATTCATTCGCTTTATTGTGTAGTCTGCGGTAAGAATCTGCATCATTTAGAGATTGCTTATTATTTAATTCTAATCACCTAACTGCGATTCACTCTACATGCGACGCTTCAATAGGCCCCCCGTATATCTGAACTGTCAAGCAGACTTAGTTTAGCAGCATATTACGTTGTAAAAAAATTGGAAGTTTCACCAACGTTGAAACAGCTGGCTTAGTTTATTTTAGTTATTTAAATAACATACTTAATGTCGTATGGTACTTTGCTATGGTGCAACGCGACAAACACTGGAATTATATTTGTTTTGCAGAAGAGGACCTTATGAGCAATTTATGATTCAAAACTTAAGCCTGTTAAATGTAAGTTTAAGAAAAATAATATATTCATTCTGGCCTCTCAAGAAAATTTCGAAAATGTCATGTACCTACACAAAAACTTAAGTAGTTTTAAAAAAATAAATCACACACATTCTGTAAATACTAAGATCAAGAAAAGATTCATTCTTGAGTCAATGTTTACGCTTTTACCACAAAATCTTAGAAAATAAGCGGTTATTTTTTAAATATAAACCGCCCAATTTAAAATTTTATTAATCAAAGATTGCATAAGAAAAGTTATAAAACATTAAGAAATTTATGGATGATAATAACCCCTGGGAATGAGGTGATTGCTACAAAGCTATTTTTAATATGATTTGTATAGTTAATTGTCCAACAATACATGATTGTGAACCTTTTTTTTAATGTTCTGTATGTGTAATGTATTTTCCGAACCAATGGTAAATTAAATTATTAAAAAAAATATTATATTAAATTATATGACATTAGTCTGTGTTTTTGAGTTGAGTTGAGTATATGTTTGTGCCATTTGCTGTAGAGACTATCGGTCCGTGGGGTCCACGTGCGGTGAAATTCCTAAAGGAACTGTATCCGCGACTGGTCACTGCTGCTGATGGTAAGGGGGCTGGTTCTTTTCTCGCTCAAAAGCTAAGTATATTCACGGAGGAAACGCAGCCAGTGTTTTTGGCATAATACCACGGGGAGTAGGAATGTATGATGATTTAAGTTTTTAGTTTAAGTTTTTTTTTATTATAGTATTTTAACATTGTATTTATTTCAATGACATGTAAGTAAATAATTAAATTTAAAAATTGACTTTCAATAATATAAAAATCTATTTATTTTTCTTCTGTACTTCGTAGATACATGACAGTACATTATACTTGTTTACATTGAAGTCCCCTAATTCAGGCAGATTAAGATAAAATTGCCTTAAATTACAAGTTATGTTTAAACATAACAAGTCTCAGTTAGAGCCGTGGTAGTGTTTAGAGTCGGCTGCAGCTATCTACTAGGTCTAGGTGCAGCAGCTGATGGATTACATGCTCGTTTATCAAATGTGATTGACAATGTGAAATGTACAAACATCGGCAGTCTTATACAGCTGAAGAGAAGAAAGATCTAGTCCTTTAGTCGGCTAAATCAAAACCACCCAACCAACACTGATAACCAACCGACACCGACACTAACACCAAAGTGTACTTCATGCTAGAATAGACACCGCGAACAAAATCTGTGCGGCAGTGCGGGGAGCGTGGAAGAGAGCACAGAGTACCTTTTTATGGCACAGGCTAAGTAAGTTTGAGCCCGTGGTTTATGGCACAGGCTAATAAGTTTGAGCCGAGCTTTAACGCGTGTTGCAAACAACCAAGTCTCGGCGTCTCTTCCAGTGCGTAGTACATTTACTTCAATGAACGCGACGGCCGATATGATAAGCTCTATGGAGTTGAAACAATATCGACTATGACTAAGTTATACTTGGTTACAATAAGACGGTTCCGACCCTAAAACCAGACCTAAGCGTATTGAAGCACAACAAAAGTATCGATTTTCAGGCCTGTTTATATTTTGACTGTGCCCATGTCTCCGACACTGTACACGTTCAAACGATCGTGTTACTAAGTCTGCGTACAGTAAACAGAGTGATTTTCCCACTCCCAGTTAGTGCGATATTTACCCCGTAGTTTATAAACATATGCATAATAAATAGTTTCCAGTACATGCTAGAATATCGAAGAAGTTAAACAACTTTGAGTAACAAACGTTTTATTTGTGCCTTGCAATAGAGGAGTTAAGTTAAATAAAGTTAAATTAATTAAGATGCTCTATACTAAGCTCAGCTCAATATGGCCTACATATTTTTTATTTATTATAAAATCGTTGTCTTGAATAATATCTCCGAATCACAAAAATACACTAAACCTTAAAATGTGTTCTTATCATTATCAAATTCCTTACTAGTTTTGGAATATAGCTGACTTTTTTAAATATTACCACCTCTTAAATTTTTCCGCTTTCGTCCCGGTCAGACCAGGTCACCTGGGACAGCCAATGCTAGTGACTTGTTTAAAACATTGTTTACTATGAAGCATTAGATGAAGGTTATCTAACGTTTATCAGAATGACATTCATTTGCTTACCTTTTTAGGAACTTTTTTAAAAGTCTTCTGCATATACGCCGATGTGCAAAGAATCGTATGAACGGGTGCTTCTGTGGGTATACCCAGTGATGTCATATTGGTTACACGTCATGGGCTTCAATATTAACATTTAATACCAATGATATAGTGTTCAAATCAGTTTGTATATTTAAAAATCTTATTTTCACTTAACACAGAATTTTCCATTGACTGGATTAACTAGGATGGTTCGATTTAATTAATAAAACACTCCAGCTTGCACGTTACCAAATAAATATTTCTTTTGGAATTGGTCAAAACTATAATTTACACGTAACTCAATATTCTCCACAGACACTTGGGTGAAGGTTAGGTCTTTGAAAAGCGACAAAATACGCATTACGCCGCCTAATGCTAGTAAATACATCCGATAACTCAGCGACGTGAGTTTGTAAAGACGTTCACGAATTCACACGCGTATAATAACCAAACTTACTAAGACTCTTCAAGCTCTCTAGGATTTGCTGGAAGAAAACTCTTAAGCTATTTATTATTTAAAAAGCTTTATAAGTCGTTGGTGTGTCTGTTAGTGATCGTGTAATGTCGAGGCGATGGTTCATGCACTGTAGTCAAACTCTATATTTATGGCTCTCTACAAAATCTCTTATATTAACTATGTAATGTAATACGCTGGTAAGTGCCAATCAATCAATTAATCAATCAATCAATCATTTACTTGGCATGGGCATGGGTACAGACGGATGGATACAGAGTCAATATTTGTGACCACATATTTTGCCTTTCGTGGCATGCGAAAAAATTATTTAAAAAGTGTGTTCAGAACAAATGAACAAAAATTAGAAATAAACACAAATAATAGACCAGTATGTAACTGCCACTTTGTAATGATTACGTTTATGTTTTTAGAAGAACATAACAAAATTAGAGAAATAACTTTTTTTTCAATTGAGAAGTGTCACGCAAATTCATGGACACATAGTTAACGTAACGTTACGTAAAGTTAAGCAAAATCAATGAAAAATTAAATGCGAAATCAAAATGTATGGACAAAGAATTCTTTGATATTATAAAAGGCAGTATTTATTAGCCACTGCCTTAAACTTTTTTTCATTCGCCTTAATGGCTGTTCACGAACATTTTTTTTTTTTTTTATAGGAGAGGGGGCAAACGAGCATGCGGCTCACCTGATGGTAAGTGACTACCGCCGCCCATGAACAACTGCAACACCAGGGGAACCAGAGGAATTGCAGATGCGTTGCCGGCCTTTTAAAAAGGAGTAGGCTCTTTTCTTGAAGGTCCCTAAGTCGTATCGGTCCAGAAAAATCGCTGGTGGTAAACTATTCCACAAGGAAGTTGTGCGAGGAAGAAAACATCTTCTAAATCGCACAGTGGTGGACCGCCAATCATCCAGATGGTGTGGATGGTATCGGAGTTCTGCCGCGATGTGCGTTCGTGATTTGGCGGCTGGGATTAATCCGAACAATTCCTCAGAGCACTCCCTGGTAAATGCGAAAGAAAATGCAAAGAGATGCAACATCTCTTCGCAGCGCCAATGAATCGAGCCGATCGGAAAGGACTCGGTCGTCGACGATCTGAGCCGCTCTGCGCTGGATGCGGTCAAGGGAAGGAGCTGGCACTGGGAGCCCCAGCCCAGATGGGAAACAGTATTCCATGTGAGGCCGAACCTGCGCCTTGTAAAGTTGCAGGCGTTGTGCCGGCATGAAATACTGTCCTGTTTGTTGAGCACGCCAGTTTTTAGAGGCCAATTTGGCCTCTAAAAAGCTTGGCGTGCTTTTAAGGAACTTTATTATACTCTTCTTTTAGTTCTACAAGATAGCATCAGTAGACGTGTCGCATCTTTTTTTGCTACAAATTTATTATTTTCCTGCACGGTAACAAATTGTTTAGAATTATTTTTAACGAAAACGCAGATTTCTAACAATATAATATATAACCCAGTTAAAGTGAGAATATTTTTTTCCTTAAACAGGGTCTACAGCTCTCAAGAGTGCCTACGTTACACAGTGCACGAATACATTTACCAAAAAAGGAAATCAAACAATCTGGACCTGAGAAAGCGCGGAATGAATTCGGCATCTACTGGAAAGAGCATAAATTGCGTCTGCCGAACCAGATAGGGTACTTAAAAACTTGGAACCCAACAATACATAAATTCGTTTTTTTTTATAAAGTGAGTGATTTTATCAAAGAAATCTCTCACATTATTGTTTTGTAATGTTAAATAATTCAGACAAAGTAATGGTTTGTTCGCCTCGAAATTATATTGCGGTCACCCCGTAAGTACACTACCATACTTAGAACTTTTCCTAACATAAAGAGACCATAATCTCCACGCTTGGCAGGCGGATTGGCGATCGAACTATCTAGATATCTCGCACCTTCGGCTCTGCTCCTGTCGAGTCTTATGGTACCTTTGGCAATACACCCTTTTGTAACTTTAGTGGTATATACCAGATGGTTACCACAACATCTGTCATGACATGAGACTAACAAAAGGAGACCAATTTCAAGGTACCTCATTTCGAAACGGTAGTACGTAGTACAACACTTTAATTTCCTACAAAATAACTAATAACTAATTACATTTTATTTATTTTTCAAGTCCATTGCGTTACGGGGTAATTAATTTATGGTTACGATAAACTAATATCACTTATTTAAAGTATGAAAGTATAGAAATATTTATAAAACTCAGGCACTCGTACTTATACAATAAATTGTTTCTAATTAATCTCAGAAAGTACCTTCTCCTTCTGGGATAAAGTTTGTTCCTATTTCGAATGTAAGCTAAAGTTTTTGATATAATTAATAGGGTTCATCTCTATGAAATTAATTTATTAAACGAAACTTTAGCAAATTCCGTTTAAATTGTTATTACTTTTCATTTAATATCCGTTAGGATATAAAATGAATTTTATATACCCGATGGTAAGTAAATGCTTTGATCCATATACTCCTCTCTCCTCTCCTCTAGAGTGTCTAGAGATTGAATAAGTACATTGACGTTATGTCACTGTCCTAAGGTTGACTGGCAGATAATTCTTTTAGCATTAGTCCGTCTTTTGTTTCTATACGTTGTCTAAGGTTTATAAAGAATAAATCAATTGACACCTCTAAAGACTAGGATGGAAGGGCCCATTATCAGTTGTGAGCTTGTGACTGGTTCTCACCTGCTATATTATTTTAAGAAAAAATACTAGCAATGCTACTAACATTACTAATATTTCCTGGAACCACTCCAGGTAAGCTTAAAATGCCTGTGTCAGGAGTGGTCGACGACATAATCCGAATTGCGGATTCGAATCCACGACCTTCACGAGTTTGCGGTCCTACCGTTAGGCTACTGTCGCTATATAATTCTGTTTTTCTGAATTAATTTTCCGCCAAACTTATTGATCCCAAATTTTCTATTTGAAGTTCACATAACATTAAATTAATAATAACGCACTCCGCGAGATTTAATTGAATATTGTTTATTGGTAGGGTGTCCAGTAGGAAAGTTAAATTTTCAAGTTTGAATTACGCAGCAACGGTTGGCGCGGTGAAGTGGGGAGGGGTCTCAATCGACGCGTCAGGCGTGCGGGTTTAACAGTCGCGATGGAGCGTTGGACTGGAGCGTAACGTGCTTTTGCTGTCGAAGCTTACTTTAAGATTGGTGACTCGTGCGCTGCTGCGCTTCGGAAATTTTGTTCTCAATACAATATTCGCCGAACAAGAGATGCCCCAAGTGTAAACCTTTTAAAAAAGTGGATTAAGAAGTTTCGTGAAACGGGTTCTACCATTAATCAACCCATTCCAGGCCGCACACCTATTGTATCAACCCAGGAAAATGTGCGCCGAGTAAGTGATTCGGTCCTTGCAAATCCGCGGTGTTCTTTACGGAAGCATTCGGCTGTTTTGGGAATCCCTAAATCAACAGTTCACGTCATAGTTAGGAAAAAAATGCGTTTTCATTCCTATAAAATACAGTTAGTGCAAGCTTTAAAAGAAAGTGATTACTTATTACGGAAATCTTGTGCTGAAAAGATGTTGGAAGATTTTCCTACACAGACTCAATAACGTTGTTTTTAGCGATGAGGCCCATTTTCATTTGGAGGGCTATGTAAATAAACAATTTTTTTTATAGGATAGGGTGACAAACGAGCACACAGTCCACGTGATGGTAAGTGGTTGCTGTGACCCATAGACATCTACATCTATCCTCAATAAAGAATCAAAATGCGTTGTCACCCGTGAGGACTAAGATGGAATGCCTCTTTTCCAGTAAAAAGGGTGTCCGGTTCTCTACACTCACCATACGAAACACAGCAGCATTAAGCTACTATTTTACGCTGGTATTCTGTGAGAGCGTGGTCTTTCCCCAGTCGAGCCGACCCATTCGTGCTACAACTATTCTACTAATATAGCTGCAGCATGGCTCTACCACGTATGAAATATATAAGGTTTAGGTACATATAAATAAAGATAAAAGGGAAGTTACACTGAATTAAATAAATCTTATTATTATCATCACCAGTCCAAAAACAGCCATGGATAGGAAATGCAGAGATTCTGTTGACAATTTTGTTATGACGCGTTCTCTGTCAACATACCCACGTCCTTATACGTGGTTACTCCGCCATCTGCCTGAAAGAATATTATTGAGAATGAGAACGGTCAAGCTTTGACGGTGAATTCGGAGCGATATAAGAACATGATCGAAAAATTTTTTGCTCCTTTTGTAAGAACGGAACGCCGTTTTAACAGAAACACATGGTTCCAACAGGATGGAACCACTTCCCATACCTCCAGAGTCGATGGACACGGTAAAGTCACTTTTTCCACAAAAATTGATATCGAGGTTTGGAGACATCTGCTGGCCACCCAGGTCGCCCGACCTCACACCATGTGATTATTTTCTATGGGGTTATCTAAAGTCAAAAGTTTATTCAAACAAACCACGGACACTACCGACACTGAAAGAAAATATCCGGCAAGAAATAAACAATATCTCCCCGCAACTCTGCAAGAAAGAGTTTGAAAATTTGCGTGTGTGATTAGAAGAATGTGTACGAAGAGATGGTAAACATTTGGAGGAAATGATATTCAAAAAATAAAACCCGCTGAGTTTCTTAATATTGTCAATTTAAATAAATATTTTGTGTTCATTAACTTAGTATTCTTTTTCTTAAATCGAAAAATGAATTTTCCTACTGGACACCCGGTACTTTGTCTCGAAAATTTGAAGCACAGTATGTAATATGGTGAAAGTTTCCGAATATTTTATAATTAAAACACGTTTCAAAATTTAAATTTAAATATGAACAAAAATTAAATAAAACAGAAGCAAATATGAAAATTAAGAAATTAAAGATTAACAAGCGGACCGCTCTGTGTTATTAATTAACTGCTTAATTATACTCACGTATTTGAAACATTAAAAAAATGATAACCCTTTTTGTTTAACAGCAAAATTACAAAGCCCTAATCATTTCAAAATTATACAGCGCACCGCTGTGACAAAGTCATTACATTAGGAACGTTGGCTTAACTTATCAAGTCCCGAGTAAATAAGAGGTTCACAATCAAACAATTTGTGTAATCAGGAGCGGCGCAACGACTGTACAAACGAGCGCATAATTCAAATATTCAGTTCGCACTAAATTAAATTAATTCACAGTACGCGGGCATCCGGGGTTCGATCCCCGCCGGCACCATTGCAATTTTTAACTGTAAAATGTACTGATTCACCACGAGCTCGGTGGTGAAGGAAAACATCGCGAGTAAACTGTAACACTTGCATGCGTGTAAAACTTGCACGTCTAAGAAATAAAATATTTTCAAACATGTTAAATACCTAACAGCATTGGAAGAGCGCGGCGTACTAATTCCTCCATAAGACACTTGTTCCACCGCCGCACCGTCGAGGTAGCGATTAGCTATCGACTATTTTCTCGCTCAAGAAACGAACAAAAGATATTTGCGAAATTTGATATTTGCTGTCAAATTCCATACTTTAGTTCTAGTTCGCATATTTCCGCGGGACTTTTTTAATTGAAACAAACAAGTATAAACCTAAGACTATTTTCATTGCAATTATTACTCGATTGTTGCCATCGGCAATCGAACCCGGGTGCATTTTCAGAAACCATCGTGGTACCCAGAACCGGAGGAATCTACACCACGCTTTATAATTTTATTTATCCTGAAACCATTGCGTGGTATAAAGCACCGGCAGTTCTGTATTGCATACTGATTTCAGACTAAAACCGTTGATAATTTAGTCGAAAAACGTTTCGGTGTACAGCTCGAAGCTATAAAATTATAATAACCAATCTTAACAGAGACTAGCCACCTGCACAGGACAGAATTATAGCGCACAAGTGTGTACGCAAACACAGGTTCACTCTCTAGTCCCTCACTTTCATAGTCCGATGGGAGGGCAATCCGACACGTTTGGAGACTTATGAGGCGCAGGACAAATAATGACTTCACGAGCTTTCCGACGCACGGGGGTGAAGCAACAACAACCTCCTGACTCCGGGCTGCTACAAGGAATTTCTTAATAGAAAAACCCAATAACCCAATAACGGGATTCGAGCCTTGGACCCACGTGATCAACATTTGCGCTTGCGACCAATAGAGTAACGTAGCAGTCAATATAATATAATGATAGGTCCTAAATAACCAATGTATATTAAGTTACTATGTAGCCTTTATTGTATTTAATAGACAAACACAACTAAAACTAGACATTTCTTGGTTAAACGTGGGTGTATTCGATTTATTTATGGCTCAATTTAAGGTGTAGCCGAATGCCATTAGGAAAGGTGCGGCTGAGGTGAGCCCCTGGCTACCCCAAATCCGGGAGCACTAACATAATATATAATTATTAGGCTAAAGATAAGAAAGTTTAGTGTAAACTATGCTAAAAAACGAATCCTTCGCTGGGATCATTAGGGACAACAATGACGGAAGTTTGAGGGTGTCCTTTGGTGTGCACAGACAATGAAATGGAATATTCTGGCTGGGTCCTTATTGTACAGAATTTACTGACTTGGCATATATCTGAAGGTACCTTTATATTTTGATTCGCCGATATATGAAATAATAACTAATGTTTGCTTAAAGTAAAAGAAGTAAGATAAAGCAGGTGTGGTATTTTCATGCATTAATGTTTTCATACGTTGTCCTGTTCTTTTTTTTATTAAACTCAAGTGACAAACGAACTTACAGGCCACCTGGTAGTAAGTGGCTACTGCAGCCCCGGGTAGCGTCGTTTAGATTTAAGATAATCATCAAAAACTATTTATTTTATAAATTTTTCGACGATTTCACAAAAACGTCTCCAAGTTTTTCGAAAATGCAGTATAAATCACTCCTGTCATTACTCTCTATCTGTTCGTGAAGTTTCATCAGAATGGGTTCAGCCATTCTATTCCGAAGATACGCCGGTACAGACAGGTGGACAGAGAGACAGACAGAAATTTTAAAAACCTGTGCTAAATAAAAGGCAGTTTTTTGATATTACAGACATATACTTCCATTTTATTAACCCCCGACGAAAACAGAGGAGTGTTATATGTTTGTAGTGTGTATCTGTGTATATGTCTGTGGCATCATAGCTCCAGAACGGATGAACCGATTTTGATTAAGTTTTTTTGGTTTGAAAGGTGTCTTAATAGAGAGTGTTCTTAGCTGTGTTGCAAGAAAATCTGTTCAGCCGTTTGAAGATCATCAGCTCTCTTTGTTTCGTACATACTAAAACTTAAATGGTTTGTTTTTATGCGTAGGTGAATTTATGTATAGGTGAACATTATACCGAACTAATGTAGTATATCGATCGAAATAATGTTGTGGCCTAACAAAACTAAACCTCAATTTAACCAGCTAATGAATACTAAGATGAGCCGCAACGTATATAATATTATTCCTTTTTTTTACTTCATATATATTCCCATTTGTCTTTCAGTATAAATTTATCTCTCACTCCAGTTCAAATTGTTTTTTATGACGACACAGCTCAATGAACTGAGAAACATAAAGCATTGCGCTATCCAAAGTTCAAGAGCGACGTTCCTGTTGTATACAAACCTATGTACAAATCTGATACATAATGATGCTGTGCTATACATAAAATTCAGACAAGATAATTTTCATTTTTTGCTCAAAACCATTTTGCAATACAAAACTGCCGAAACTCTGTACTATCTATACCATAGACTTAGAATATATACATCTACACCATATAAAATCTAGATTAATAGGGTACTCTGTGGAAATGGATTGGCTAATGGGTTACAAAATAATACTAATTATTTAAGTTTCACTTAGTTGTTAATTATATTATGTAAATTTTTGTTCAATATTAAACACACTAACACATAAACACACTTTATTGCTTAACTAGCTGTTCCCCGCGATTTCCATTCGCGTGGAATTTATTACGATTGTATATCATGGATTTTAATTTTTGTGCGCGGAACCCTAATTGTTTTTCTAAAATAAAAGTAGCCTAAGTTACTCATTATAACATCAGCTACCTGCCAGTGAACTGCCAGTCACGTCATAACCGGTCCAGCCATTTCGGAAATTAGCCGCAAGCCGCAACAAACATACAGACAGACAAACAGACAGTTAGACAGAGAGACAATTTTTTTTTTTAATTGTAAATACCGAATATACTTTCATGTGCATTTAGTAAAAAGCTGTTATTTTGACTTCAATTTTATTTATTTGTATAGATTAGTTACTAAGTTGTTTATGTAATGCGTAATTGCAATAGGTTAGAAATGTTTCTGGTGTCTATTACTATTTTTAATATTAGATTCGTTTGTTAAAGTACAATACACGAATAAAATGTATAGATGTTTGCCGACTGTTCGTGTGTTCCTGTCACCGGCGCCGACAGAATAACAGCGATGCGCCTCGAATAAAAATTTCATTCTTTTTTTCTAATATAATCTATGGTGCTTGCTTTGGTCTGTTAGTGATCGTGTAACTTCTGAAAGACTTTACCGATTAAGGTCTTATTCACTTACTAGCTGTTGTTCCCCGCGACTTCGCCTGCGTGGAATTTATTACGATTGGATTTCATATGTTTTTTTTTTAACGCGGAACCCTAATTCTTTTTCTAAAATAAAAGTAGCCTCAGTTACTCCTTATAATATCAGCTATCTGCCAGTGAAAGTCCCGTCGAAATCGGTCCAGCCGTCAGAGATTAGCCGGACAAACAGACAGACAGACAATTTTTTTTTATAAGTACCGTATATACTTTCATATGCATTCAGTGAAAAGCTGTTATTTTGACATTAAAAATTTATTTATTTAGGTGGTGTGGAATCCAATGGTGTGGTGGTGCTATTTAACAAATTCTATATTTATGGACTATAATTACTCATATTCACAATAAAATATTTATGTGGGCTTAGTAACAAAAAAGAAAATCACAAAATCTTAACCCGATAGGTGGTGCTGCGGTCGAGTTATCATCAATTATACTGTTAATTACAAAAGTCCGGAGTGAATCTAGAGTGAAACTCATTATAGCACTTACGAAAAGAGCAGGTAATTATTATATATTTTAAATTACAAGATCATTTTTGGGTCTGAAATAGAGGTGACTTTTGAAATAAAGGACGACTGGCAACCCTAGTGGTCTCGGTGAGGGTTAGGTTTCTCGGCAAGTGTGTTTAACGATAATTCTCATTATTTATACAAAACTGTTCATTGCAATACAATTTCTATATGCAATAACAATATTATGTATGGCTTTTGTACCTAAAGTAGATACAAAAGCATATTGCAGTAAGTTTATACTCGTACTGACGCTGATGGAATATAGTAATTCTGACGGCTCGGATACTGTCTGTTGGCCCAGGTAGTTAAATTATAAAGCATTGCGCGGTGCAGACCACCTAACAGTTTGGGTTGGTTTCTGTATACGCAACGCAACCCGCATTGCCTGCGTACTGTGAAATTTACAGCGAGTGCTAAGTCCCTGAGCTACAAACTTTAACTAAACAGTAATTAGTTTTGAGGAATAAACACTGTTATTATTGTTTCTGTCGAAGCAAACGAACAAAATCGTTTAATGTGAGTTTTAACGGCCAACTTTTATACTTTTTAAAGTGAAAACTTCTTTAGAATCGTTGTGATTTGAAACTCGATAAAACGAAAAAGCGACACTAAAAAGAGACAAACATATACATCTATAGGGTTTAGTATGCGAGAGAATAAGATAAAATATACTATACAGTGTTTCCTATTATCTCGGTCTGCTTTACTGAAGGTCACACTTCTACCGCGTGTGAACTGCACATATTTTTATTACTTCACCTGTATAATATGTATTATATATGTATATATTAATGAATGAATTTAATGCAATTTTCTAATTTAGTTTCCACAACTCAATAATCTGAAATTTTGTTGCTAGATTAGCTGAAACAGGAGATGAGTAGCATCTTGTTGATAACAATTAAAAATAATTTAAAAAAAAACATGCGTCAGTGTCGTGGAACACTCGGTTGGAACGAAGTTCCTTTCGTAGTATATTATTATTGATAAACCTTATCGTATTGTATTATTGATTAACAAATACAAATAAATGAATTACTAGCGTCTATTAAAATGAAGCGTCATTTAAAATAAAATAATATTTCTTTCATGGCAAGATAAGAAAAAGTGCGAGGGAGATGGATATTATTCCACCTCACTTCCTTATAGCCGCCAAAGCCGTCTACATTACGTCAGAAGGGTCGTGACGGAAATATCTTACACTTATTGTCGCCTAGCCCCCATCCGCCAAATCCGTACCGTCCGATAAGGAACTTCGTTCCAAAAAAAGTTTACACGCGGTAAAAGTGAAACTGTGAAACCTTCAGAACACTAAACTTCGAGAAAATGAGACGAATGTACAATGTCAGGAGTAGAATAATTGTAGGGTTTAAGTAATAAAAATATAAATAAATTTGTAATAAACACTTCAGGTATACTTTCTCAGAATACATAAAAAACTGTATTCTATCTCATTCTCTCGCAGGCTAAATCCTATAGATGTATATGTTTGTCTCTTTTTAGTGTCGCTTTTTCGTTTCATCGAGTTTCAAATCACAACGATTCTAAAGAAGTTTTCACTTCATATACTGCGGTTCCTTGCCTGCCTATCTAACGTGGTTATGACAAATATGTGACGATAAACCGACACGACCGGAGAGAGATCAGGCGCAGGACCAACGGCTAACGTGCTTTGTGCGAGTTTTTGGGTGAAGCGACACCGCCAACTGCCTGACTCCGGCCAACTACTGAAAATTTCTTGACCGAAAAACTCAATAACAGATTTTAAACTCTAATTTATTTACTTTTAACCAACTTTACCAAAAAAATATATATAAAAGATTAAAAATATTTTGGAATTTTCATTCCTTCATCACGGTCCTGTAATATTTGCAGCCATATTACAAAATGAAAGCGTTTTTGGTCGGCGACGCCATCGACAGCTGCAGTCGACGCACCGATAACTACCGTTGCTAGTTTACTGCTGTATTTATCAATAAAACTTCCACGCCGGTGGAAATTTTTTGACGCTACAGCTATAATATTATGAGTGTAGCACAAATGGGTCGGCTCAACCGGGGATGCACCACGCTCTCAGAATACCAACTTAAAATAGCACTTTAATGCTGCTTTTGTTCAAATCACGAGTGTAGAGAACCGGATACCCTTTTTACTGGAAATGAGGCATTCTATCTTAGTCCTCAGGGGTGACAACGCATCTGCATTTTGATTCTTCATCGAGGATAGATGTAGATGTCTATGGGCCACAGCATCCACTTAGCTCTCAGGTGGACTGTGTGCTCGTTTGTCACCCTTATTCTATAAAAACTGGCCAAGTGCATGTCGGGCCACGCACAATGATGAGGTAGGGTTCCGTAGTTGCCCGTCACAATACGTGGGCTTTCTTGATAATGAGAATAATAAGTAAGTTCGCAGTTTGACCGCTATAACGACTAAAAATGGGCCCAAATAGGAAGATCGTAACTGAAGGACTTATGGGAAGGGAGGACGGGAGTGGTATTCAAAAAAGATTTAAAAAAACTTTTCGATTTTGATAATAATACCCTATCTATCCCGCAAGTGAAAAAGTAAAGCTAATAGTAGAAATGCATATAAGTCGTTTTCTTCACAAAATGTTTATTTTTAACAGTTTACAATAACATTACAAAGCAGCAAATTTTAGGTCATTTTCTATGGAGTTGTAACGAAATTTTTACTAATCCAGTGCATTTTATAAGTTGGTCGACTATTACTCGTTAACTTCTTAATTCTACTTGGCTGTGATAGTTTTCCTTTTGTACACTTTTCACATTTCCAAAAACAGCGGTTTAGTTGGTAGAGGGCGGGGACACATGACTTTAATGAAAAATACCACTTTAAAGCTAAATATTTCGCAAACGGACCCCTAAATCGAAAAGGTGTTGTTCCAAACCCCTAGTGTTTTTAAAAGACCTATCCAACTATACCCAACATGATGTAATAGACGGGTAAAAAAAATCATCCTCCATTTACTTGAATGGGAAGTACCAAAAATAAAAATGTTTTTTAAGATTTTATTTCACAGGCGTGCTTAATATCTATAACTATGCCAAATTACAGATTTGTAGCACCTAGGGTTTCTGAGCAAAACCGCGGACGGACGGACGGACGGACATGGCGAAACTATAAGGGTCCCTTGTTGTGTAACTACGGAACCCTAAAAAGTGCCGTTCGGGCGTATGCACTGTAAATCAAAAAAAAAATCGAAACAAATACTATCACAACTGTACCTCGCCAACTGTAAACATAAACAGTTTGACGTATTATTATTTGCAGACGTTGATACTGGCAGACAAGGTTCAATAAATACTTATGTTTGGATGTTACTTTTCGTCCTCAGTTCAGTAACAATTATGCAGCTGAAGAATAAAGTCCTGAGGACCTTATTTTAACCATTATTATGTTGCGTATACCGAATTAACTGTAATTGGAGTTTCTTGTGAGTGTACGTGACCAGTGTCTCTGTATTATTAAGGTAAATATCTTTCTCTTCTGTATCAGCCCTAAACATTCCTTACTGAAAATTACCTATCCTATGAGAGAATTTGCAAAAAATGTTATAATAATATAGGAGTAAGGGAGTGCCGTGTACTGGCAGCGTAAGAGAATCCACTACCCAATATTTCCCTTGGGTGTTGTAAGAGGTGACAGAGGGAAATAAAGCAGGGGATATGCAGCAGCATCTTCCTGATAATAGCTCAAGATAAAAAAATTGTTTTTGCCAACCTGTCTACCTTTAGGGTTGGCAACTGTTTTGCCCTTAAGGGACAAAAGATCATGAATTTATGAAGATTAAAAAATAAGTGATATTTTTTAAAGGGAATCAATATCTTAACTAAACATTGTAAGCGGGTCGGCTTTATTTAAATTAAGCGTGAAAGCGTTACCATCATCAGTCCATTTTAGACTAATTTGCGAAAATACTCTTTCCGCGAAACAATTTGAGCTTTAAATTACGGTGAAAACGTTGCTTAAGCCTGTCTTCGAAAAATATTTTTTTATATAAAGTAAAAGCCGACTCCTAAGAACTAATAATCTATGTATATATATCTTATAAAAAAATTGAAGTGTCTGTATGTAATATTGAAATAACAGGATTGTATTAAGCTATTTGAATGCCATAGAGACTTAAATAACTATTTCAAAATGTTTGCCTGTCTGTCTGCCCGGACAAACGAGCTAATCGGAATGGCTGAACCGATTGTGATGAAACTTCACGAACAGATAGAGAGCACTACCAGGAGTGATCTAGGCTATTTATTATCCCAAACACTTAGTGTACTTTTATAAAAAGGACAACAAAATGGTAAAATAAATGGTCAAATCTGAATAACGCCACGCGGGTCGCTAGTATTTATTATATAGTAATATTTAGTTATTATTTTTTTACCCTTTAAAATAATTTATCCCCCATTTCGCCACCGTCAGGGATGAAATTTTTCTTTAAATATATATGGAACCACCCCTCATATATAAACTATTTAATAAAAAAGTATCATCAAAATCGGTTCACAATCGACGAAGATATCGCGTAATATACAATAAAAAACATATAGTCGAAAACAGTTTTATTACAAACGGCCTTTTTCTCGATCGACCTACATTTTGTTTCCAAAATATTTCTTATGTATGCGGGACATGGCCTGTCCCGGCGGGACTTTGTAATTTATACAAGAAATACGGGACGTCCCGTTACCAGAACCCATCACCCCATATCGTTCCATGGACGTCGTAAGAGACGACTATGAGGAATCTTATAGCTCCCGATAGATATATAATATACCATCTCGTTTACGCCAGACGTAAAGTACACTGACCGGCGACGGATAGCAGCGTCAAAGGTGTGAAACATCTGGTCTATCAAATCGCCCCAACAACGGAGGGACCCATGTCCAACAGTGGACTTCTACGGGTTGATTTTGGAGAAGAATACATGACGCGACAACCGTGTGGTTTAGTGGTTAGAGTACCTGGTTACGATATATTAAATTCGAGCCAGTGTTTGACTAGAATCTCACCTGGTGGTAAGCGGTCATTAAGCCCTAGGGTTTGGTAGGTAAATTTGATAATTAGTTTGTGTTGTGATTGTCTTCATGCTTCTCATAAGCAACAAAACTACTGATTCTATATCACGAACGTACATTAAGTTACATAAAACACGGGTGAACTCGAATTAATGTTTTTACTATATATCGCACAGTTGATAAATTCCGAAAGTATACCGAAGTTGCTGTGGTCAAAATCGTTAGAAATAACATCATCACGAATATTAATTCATCATTCTCGAAAAGTACTTTCATCATCATCATCATTAGCATTACAGCTTATCACAAGTCCCTTGCTGGACATACACTTCCCTCGTAAATTGTCTCTAAGCACGGCCCTGACTCCTGCGTTACCTGCGTCCATAGTATTTCATTATGCCGTCACTCCATCTAATTTGTTCTAGTAATATGTTGATTAATACATTATGTTTGTAACATTGTGTGTTGGTGTAACGAAATGAATAACATTTGCGTTCAAATTGCCATAGTACCAACACATGCATACATAATTATAACTGAAGCATCAGGTGTCTATGCGCCAGTCGGCACACGTTTCTCAGGCGGTAAACTGATACTGTTGCCAACTGAACGCTTGTGGACACGAAACGGGCGCTTTGTTCGCCTGCCAGGATTTAACTACCGTCCCACTTGATGGTAAGTGGGCATAAAACCAATATGAATGACTGAAATAGAAATGAATAAAGTGCACTGGCTCAGTTTTCCCTCTTGTCTAAAAGACAGAAATATTTTTTCCATACAAAAATAGCGTCTAATTCCCGGTAGCGAAGCCTCAATAGAAGAGCAGTTTGATAGGGCAAGCCCGTAATATCAACTAATAAAATAACTCGTAAACTGTTTCAAACTATTTCAAATTTCCGCGCGCTTCTCTGTCGCTGTTCTACACAGGCCTTATAACGTCAACACGCGGCAAAACTGCGCGATTCTGTTGTCATAATAATTGGTCGTCTCTCGCACGCGTGGGCTTTTACCGGGCTTTCGAGAAGACGATCGCTCCTTTCTAACCTGTGGCAAAATGTTCTACAATGAAATATAATTACGATTGTTTATATAGCAATTTGTATGCAGCGAAAAGCCCGGCTATTAGTGTGAAGTTAGTCATTAGTCAAGCGCGGGCGATACCTTTGCAAGTTCCTTCACATTTCAATGTTTACTCTGTGTGTTTACTTGAGCGAATAAATATTGCGAGTTGAAAATTTATGCTTTTTTATAGATTTTTAGTAAAAATGGAGGATAATAGTGTTCCTTGTGATGAATTGAAGTGTGTTAAAGTGCTAATCGGCGAGGAAAAGGTAAAATCGAAAAAGAGAAAAGGTAAATTTTTATAAAACTGCTAAAAAAACAAAACCTTTAGCTTCGCCACTGCTAATTCCAACTTTTAACTACTAAACCTTTCAAACAGTCGACTGCTTCTAAAATAATCGAGAGAATTTATTTATCCTGACTGTATTTTTCGCCACACTTGGCAGGCGGGTTGAATCCCAGACTTTCCCACCTTTAACACTGTTTTCTATTATATACAGAGTATTTAAGATGTGACATGCGTGATGAATATTCCAAAATCTGTCGGAAACCGAGTCCTACAACTCCCTCGCGACAAGATTTTTTTCGAATAAATAGAATTATATTATCTTCAGACTAGCCTCGACTAAGGCATTGTCCTCTGTTTATACATCCATGTCAGACTTTCAGCGCAAGCTAAGGAGCACTTACACCTAATAATTTAATATTTAACTTAAATAATAATTTTTATTTATTATATACTGATAAAATTTAAATTATTTTTTTTATAACCGCAACTGCTGGCACAAAATTTGTTAATATAACTAAATATTACTAAATCTTAATTTCTTAACACTATAATTTACATGTAAAATAAATTAAATTAAATTTCATAAATCGTAAAAGATTTATTTATGTATACAATTTTTCATATAGATTTTTATATTAATATATTATTAAATAATATAAATAAAAAGTAAAATATATTTTTATAAAATTATCCAAATAGAAATATACATTATATATTTCTTTTTTTTAAATTCTTTTTAAAAAACGTAACCTCTACACTAGTATTTTCTCCTGTATCGTGGAGACAGGAGACAAACATAAATTGCACAAGGACAAACATCCAGACCCGGAACAATTATTTGTAGATCATACAAATAATAACAAGGTATATAAGATATTTAATATTAATTATTATTAGATATTGAATAATTTCTCTCTAGAAGTTACATGTCCACTTAATCTAGTAATTCAATTTTAGTAACTTCATATCCAGCAAAACTGAATTACAAATTTCCATTTCATTACATTACATTTGTCTTTATAATACATACATCCATACATACATACATACAGGTCAAGCTAATAAAAGCGTGTTCTAAAAAAGCGTGTACTGTGTAGTATAATCTAGTAATCGCTGTAGCTTACGAGTGTATAAGCATGTAGCGTTTTACCGCCTATTTTATAGCCCCAATCTAAAGCAGTAGTCAGTGCGAGAGATATTCCCGCAGAATATTACTTACTGTGCATTATTACATTAAAGGCTGACGTATGATGCTTATATCCATCATTACATAATTAAAAATTCGAGTTTCCTTGTTTCAGATACGCCCAGATATGTAAATTCCAAGAAAAATTGCGGTATGAAATAATTTTTTTTTATAGGATAGGGTGACAAACGAGCACACAGTCCACCTGATGGTAAGTGGTTGCTGTGACCCATAGACATCTACATCTATCCTCATTAAGAATCAAAATGCAGATGCGTTGTCACCCGGGAGGACTAAGATGGAATGCCTCTTTTCTTATTATTCTTATTGGTCTCCGGTTCTCTACACTCACCATACGAAACACAGCAGCATTAAGCTGCTATTTTACGCTGGTATTCTGTGAGAGCGTGGTCCTTCCCCGATCGAGCCGACCCATTCGTGCTACAACTATACTACTAATATAGCTGCAGCATGGCTTTACCACGTATAGAATATATAAGGTTTAGGTGCATATAAACAAAGACAAAAGGGAAGTTACACTGAATTAAATAAATTTTATTATTATCATCACCAGTCCAAAAACAGCCATGGATAGGAAATGCAGAGGTTCTGTTGACAATTTTGTTATGACGCGTTCTCTGTCAACATACCCATGTCCTTATACGTGGTTATTCCGCCATCTGCCTAAAAGAATATTATTGTAATTTCCTTTAGCTGGTTCTCATTATGCCAATACGAAACTAGGCGATAGCGATTAATTCTTTGCTGACAAAATGACTTCCACATAACACGAATAAATCTTTTTTATATTTTACTTAACTTTACATTTACAAAATATTACATTTAAAAAGATTTTTTTTTTCTTTATAGACCGTGCCTTTAAATAATAATTTGAAGTGTATTCTAACACGTAAAAGTGATGAGTATTTTGTGTATGAAATGTCTGCGTATATGAACTATTAGTGGAAACAATGATACAAGTGCTCCGATGTTGATGTAAGCCTCAAGTTATATTGCCGCTTAGGCGCCCTTAACTTGAGATATTGTCGTCATTGACTGTCGCCAGGTTAAGCTGTCGTCAAAATCTCCTATAAACTTCGACATATTGTTAAAAAGTTTTTAAAACATAATGTTAATGAAGGAGAATTTCTTATTACTTGACACTCAGAAATATGCGTATGTTTATAACCAAAGAATTTTTTTGCAACATTTCACTTTTTAAGTGAAACCTATGATTAAACTTAAACCTATATAACATTTCAGAATGTTGGCAATGTGAGAGAATCTATCACCACATTTTATACGTGGGTGTCGTAAGAGACAACCAAAGGAAATGACACCAAGATTCATTCATGACTTCCGATCAAAATAACTATTTAGTACTTTTACCAGATACGGAGACCGGCGACGAGAATTATTGTTAAAGGTGCATAAGATGATTAACTGCTATAGATGTTTTATATGTGGCGAGTTATATATTTTATATGTGAATATTTTATGTATAAATTTTAAGTTTTTATCAATGCATGCTTGTTAATTATAAATGATATTTGATTGTTAATATAAAATTCAATATTATTCCGAAGTAAAATATGTTACCTATTAATAAAGTAAATTATTGTACAACCAGATACGGGCCATGCATTTCTATGTACATACGAGTAAAATATGGTGAATGGTAAAACTGGTTCGGTCGCTGCGCCCGCGCCTTCTGGATGGCAGATCGCCAATTCGTCCACCCCCAAGTTGCACGTGAGATGTATCCTATGCTAAACCTTTGCTCGCCTAAGACCCACGCTTATGTAGTAGGTATTCCTATTGTTTAAATTCTTCTTTCCGTATATTACTGCATTTCTACCTTTTCGCTTGTCGCTGTATTGTGCTGTTGTTAGACTATCTTTTCTGTGTGCTCAGCGCAATCAAAAATATAAGAGTAAAAACGGACTATTAATAAAATATCCCCATACACGCTTACATATAATATAATGAAGAATGACTGCTATCTCACGAAGACGGACAGGACATACCATATTGCGTAGCATTTGACACATTATTTTCTTAACGTTACTGTTACAGCCTATCGAAAGTCCACTGCTGAACATAGGTCTCCCCATAGATTGCATCACATTTACTATCTTTGCCATAGTTGCCAAGGTTGGCAACCCCAGTATTTTATAATTTTGAGTTGTTATTAGGTAAATGCTGCTACTAATCTTGTTCGCGACGATACAAATGATTAAAACAATATATTAAAAACAATATTAAATTAAATCAAAACATTCGTTAGTGACGAAATTAAGTGCAAAGTGCAATAACGTTATTTATAACATATTTTTCAATCATTAGTGTATAGTATAGAGCTATAGAATATCATTTGTAATAGTTTTGTATAGTGTTAAGACAAGAACATATTGTGGAACACAAAGCCGGCCAATCAGAGCGCGGCATACGGTAGATCAATCGGGCATTGTGTAGCGTAAGACCCGAAATTAATTAAACATGACATAAACATAAACACTCACGCCTGTCACCCAGAGGGGTAGGCAGAGACTACGGACTTCCATTTGGCACGATCCTGACACACTTCTCTCTCGCCTCCTTTACATCCATATATCTACGCATACACGCTCGTCGGTTAAGGGTAAAAAGAATTGTAAACGTAGTATTTAATTAGGTTAAGGTGAATAGTTTTAGAAAATAAAAGAATATTTCGCGTGGTGTACTTCATTTCCCATAAATTGTTAAGTTAAATAATCAATGCTCCCAAAATAGTGTAAAATTTAGGATATTTTCATTAATAACTATTTTAAACTTTAACTTATTAAAAAATCTTTGTAATGCTCTAATAGATAATTAAATTACCTATCGAATCATGTATGACACAATATGATAACAATTAACCGTGTATTGTAAAAATAGTAAAATATGATATTTTGATAGTGAAAATAGTTAACAATAAAGAGGCAAGTACGGTCAATGGCAAGCGGCTCACTTTTCGAAAAAGCTCCGGAGTACGTAAGCGACCCCGGAGCTCGGTTAAATTGTATACATAGCCACTACCAGGATGCAGCGTCTGCTGGACCTGTTGCCACCATGGCTGGACGAGTGGAGGATGGCCGTCAATGTTGGTAAGACGACCGCTCTGCTCACCCGCCGCCTTAGAAACCTACCATCACCATTGACGCTCAGGGGCCAAGAGATCGTGTACGAGAAGACCGTGACCTACCTTGGATGCCGCATCGACAGGATGCTGCACATGACCGCGCACGTCGATTTCGTCGTCCGCAACGCCAGAAGTGCGCGAGCGGTGCTCCATCCCGTCCTGGCATCCAAGCTACCACTGATAACCAAAGTGAAGTTATACAAGATGTATATAAGATCCCGACTAACACATGCTGCTCCGGCCTGGTACGCACTCCTGAGCGATCGACAGAGGCGGCGACTGCAGGCCCAGCAGAATTTATCACTACGAACCATCGTCGGCGTAGGTCGCTACGTCCGGAATGACGACATTGCGGCCAACCTGAAAATGGAGACCATACAGGAATTTGTGGTCCGGTTAGCGCGCGCCATTTCGACCGCGCAGACAACGGGCCACACCCTCACCTTAACAACTTGGCACCTTTACATGCCCGGTCCCCGGACGGGCGACCTCTACCAAGAGAACTCCTCTCTATAGAGATTAGAGAGTCGAGACAACCCACAATGTCACTGATATACCAACTTTGACTTACTCTGATACCAATTTGCAGCGACCGGGGAGTCGAACCCCAGACCGCTGCTTTATATTTAAAATGCCGTGACGGCTCCCACGACCGGTACAAAGTTGTGTACCGCGAGGAGAATCTGAGCAATGGGGGATGCCCCGAGGCCCGAGACCTGCTGTGTGCGGTTAAATTGTAGAAAATCACTACCGAACAACTGGAAGAAATAGTCAACTGAAGAAATCATCTGAAGAAAGTAGTGAACGGCTAATAGTGAACAACTTATAGGGAACAACCGATAGTGAACAACCGTAGTCAACAACCGTAGTCGACAACCGATTGTCAGAAGATTTCCGCCAAACAGTTGAGCCGTCGAACCGCTGGTCACTGCCTAGCCATTCATATCAGCAATTCGTGCATTTTCATTGGACGCCCGTCCATAGTACCCCAGCCGCACCCAACGACGGCGGTAGACGACCACCGGAACCTATAGATGTTGGACGTCAACGACTCGTGGAGTATCTTCGATAATGTTTACCCCCCGAGTTTCGCCCGTCTGGCACAAATCTTCTGTTTAGGTTTTCCTCTGTCGCCTCATAAAACACCCACGATATGGGGTAGTTAATAAATATCCTTACACCGCCACTACACAGTTAAACGTGTTATTGCGGTGCCATATAATAAGAAAAAATAAAAAAGGTAAAAAAAATAAGGTAAATGACGATAGAGTTCTCATGATCGAAAACAATCTGATACGCGTCCATCAGATAAATCTGTACCTTCATACTTGGCTAGCTGGAAAAATACTATACTGCGATTGCTAATCCAGCCAAGCGTAACAACTGTGTCAAATCCACTCATACATAAAATAAATCAAAGATTATTATAGTTTTCTACCAAATTGACAATCGAGTCATGTCAGGTGTGAATAGTACATTCAACAAATGTAACATGTTCGTTCATGTAATCAGATAATAAAAAAGGCGTGTCGGGCCACACACAATGTAGAGGTAGGGTTCCGTAGTTGCCTGTTACAATACGTGAACTTAGAAGGGGCCTTCTTGATACTATGAGCATATTGAATTCGCGGTTTGACCGCTATAACGACAAAAATGGGTCCAAGTAGGACTTTGGTAACTGAAGGACTTATTTTCCAAGCAGTTTTATATAAAATGGTACTCAAAAAAGATAAAAAAAACTTTTGGATTTTGAAAATAATACAATCTACATCAAATCACTCACATGCCAAGTCCATACAAAAATGGTCCCTATCCATCTATTAGTTTCCGGCAGTGCAACCCTAAGATAAACATGACCGTAATGAACCTTCCCGTGAACCACCTCTACCCTAAACTATTCTGAGGGTCGCCCGCGTAAACTAAGAGTACCAATAATGAAACTGTAGGCCTATAATAGGTAATATTTAAAAAGTAAGCGAAAGTTGTAGATAAAGATCGATCTCTTGGCGATCGGTCCTCTCTGCCTACCCCGCAAAGGGAAACGTAAAGCTATAGTAATAATGCATAAGTGGTAGTTTTTCATAAATATTATTATTTTTTACAGTTTACTATAACATTACAAAGATATAATACAGCTATTTTTAGTTCATTTTTTAGGGAACTGTTACGAATACATACATAACATACATAAACACTCACGCCTGTCACCCAGAGGGGTAGGCAGAGACTACGGACTTCCACTTGGCACGATCCTGGCACACCTCTCGCCTCCTTTACATCCATATCTACGCATACACGCTCGTCGGTTAAGGGTACCCTAATCTGGCCCATTTCAATATATCGCCAATTTGGTCGATAAACCTTCGTCTAGGGCGTCCTTTCCGACTCTGCTGTTCACTTGCAGCATAAATTTGCTTTGTCACTCTTTCTTCGTTCATTCTTTCTACATGACCAAACCACCGAAGCATTCCTTTCTTAATCCTGGTCACAACGTCATCTTGCAAACCACACTTTTCTCTTATCACACTATTTCTCACCTGTCATTCAGATTCAGCCCTAGCATACTCCTTAATGACCGCATTTCACAGCATTTATTCTACTCTCATGCTTCTTCTGCCAGACCCAACTTTCACTACCATACATTAAAGTAGGGATTAACACAGCATTGTGAATTGCCAAACGTGCCTTTTTGACACATTCTGACTCTTCACAATAGCGTGTAGAGCCCATTCACTCTATTTCCTGCGTTCACTGTCGTTCTATATCCTTATCATATCTACCATCCCTACTAAATAAACATCCCAAATATACAAACTCATCCACTTGCTCAATCAACTCCTTCTATTCTTATTTCACATAACGTTTTACTTTCTTCTCTTTCAAAACCATCACTTTCGTCTTACTTGCGTTCACTTTCATACCTCTTTCTTTTAATGATCGGTTCATTAAAGTAACCATCATTTGCAACTCGGCCGCCGACGATGCAAATATGACTTGATCATCGGCGTACAAAAGGCATTTGACGGTTAACTCACCCATTCTCAACCCACATTCTTCAACTTTCAAAGTTTGCAAACAACTGTCCATAAATAGGTTGAACAGCCAAGGAAGCTACACAGCCCTGTCTGACACCTTTTGGATGCCAAACCAGTCCTGTTACGAAATTTTTACTAATCCAAGTGCGTTTTATAAGTTCGACTATTACTCGTTAACTAGTTAAGCATACTTAGCTGTGATACTTTTCCTTTTAACTTTATTATACAGGGTTACTGGGAACTCGACAACTTCCTAGCAGCTAACGAGCTAATAGCTAACGTTTTAACGAACATTGTAGCACGCCGGCTCGGTATGTCCCAGTGGAAGGTATGGTCAGTGTTGCACCTGTCAGGTCGACATCCGTACCATTACCAATTGGTACAAACGCTGTACGAGGGCGATCCAGCGAGTAGACTCCAATTTTGTCGTTTCATGCTGAACGCCGACGCAGACGAAGAAATTTTTTTAAGAAACATTCTATGGACGGATGGGTCCAAATTTAACCTAGATGGTATTACAAACCACCATAATCTTCATTATTGGGCACTGAAAGTGGACAAAAATCCAAAAAAACTTAAAGAAACAGCGTTACAGCGCAGATTTTCTTTGAATGTGTGGATGGGTATTGTAAATGACAAGTTTATTGGGCCTTATTTAAATTTAAACGGGGAAATTTACGAAAATTTTTTGCGAAAAGATTTAGAAAACTTATTAGTAGATGTTTCAGAAAAAATTAAAAGTAATTTGATTTATCAGAATGACGGCTGTCTACCTCACTTCCGGCTATCTGTGTGGCTAAATAGCCAATACCCAAACAGGTGGATTGGAAGGGGAGGACCAATTCCATGGCCTTCGCGAAGTCCTGATCTGACGCCACTAGACTTCAAGTTTGGGGTCACATGAAGGACTTAGTCTACGTGACCAGTGTCCCAGTGAATTCTCGTGAAGAACTTCGAAGGCGTATCTTAAATGCGGCAGAGCAGATTAGGGCTAGAATAATCTTCAAAAATAACGAAAACCGAAGTTAGGAAAAGAATCTGGACGTGTATCCGCAACCAAGGGGCTCATATTGAGCAAGATGTTTAATCTTTAAAAATTAAACTTAGTAAGAAAAATAGTTTAAGCTTAGAAATGACCCACATTAGTTTAATTGACTGTACGTTGTGAATAAATGTCTCCACCGGGTTATTATTACCTTTTTGGATAGCTGATTAAATGGGCATGTTTTTTAAAATGTTTTTATGTCCCATGTCATAGTAAATTTTTGAAGTACGTAACATTTTATGATACATAAAGTGTAAAAAAAGATTTTTTTATTAAGACCCATAATTTTTTATTGTGAATACTTTTTGAACTTTTTATGATTGTATTCGCTTGGTTGAAGCTTCAAAAAATTAAATAAACTTAAAAGAAAGCATATGACAAAAAAAGGTTTTATTTTTATTTAGAATTTATAACGAAATTCTGGGTGATTATTGAAAAATCTTTCAAATCCGTATATCTCAAGACCTGTTCATTTTCGGACATACATATGGGGGGTCAAATTTGTAGTATTTTAACTCCCCTATCACGCTCTGCTAGGAAGTTGTCGAGTTCCCAGTAACCCTATATACATGACTCTAATAAAAATACCACTTTAAAGCTAAATCTTTCGCAAAAGGACCCCTGAATGGAAAAAAATGTTGGTCCATATCCCCAATATTAGACGGACGGACATGTCGAAACAATAAGGGTTCCTTATTTTATTGCACATTTCTGTAGGTATGATTAATATCTATAACTATGCCAAATTACCTAGAGATTTTTAGCACCTAGGGTCTCTGAGTAAAACCGCGAAAGGACGGACCCACAGACATGGCGAAACTATAAGGGTTCCTTTTTGTTTAAATACGGAACCCTAAAAACCGGCTCAAATGATAAAATAGGAGCGTAAATTATATCTCTTTATGACTTAAACATTTTCATAAATATTCCCTTATCCTCTTATCTGTTACAGATTAAAAATTATTTGTTATCTGGCTTTGTCTATCAATAAGCCTTTCCATAAATATAAACAGGTTATGTTACTGGCAACACAGTGAATTAATTAAAAAGAAATCGATGAACGCGGCAAGAGCACGACAATAGCTTTGCTGCCCGCAAAGGGTAAATTTTACATACCAGCAAGGCTAGCATGGGCAAGAGATAATTTTGTCCCCGGGGAAAGGATAAAATGATTATCCCCTCGCTTAGTTTTATCCACTCTTCGAGCATGGGCACACCGGTGGATATAATAGCCACAACAGATAAAATGGGAGATAGACTTAGATAGATTTTTTTTGTATGAATATAAACTTAAACCCACGTCCAATGAACAAAGATAAAATTATCCCTTTCAAATGTCAAAAAGCATAATTTTTTATCTTTCTTTTGGCTCCATGCTACGGACGGGGGATATATATGTCTACTAGTTATGTCAAACGGGGATATATTTCTCCCTGTTTGACATAACAAGATAATTTTATCTCTTGTCAGTGAATATAATCGGGGATAATTTTTTTGTCCCCAGCCCATGCTAGCCGTGCTGTGGTTATAATAATAAGCATTTTTATTTCCAAACAATAACAAAAATATTTTCGAACTTTACCATTTAAATTAGATAAATGCATTTTTTTAATGTTATTAAACGGATTCGATACCCTCTACTAGGGTAAAGGCTAGTTTTTTTCATCTTTCTCTGTCCTTCGCCTATACTATCCAACTCTTTTCTAATTTTACGATGTCGTCGCTCCACCTTGCCTTTTGGCTCCCGATGGGCCACGCCGAAGCGTGACTATCTTAGTCCATATTTATTTGTGTATCCTCGCAATATGTGGTCAGCCACCGCAGAGTTACCAACTTTAATATAAAGGATTTCCCCAAAGTGACGCCTGATTCTATTAATTATTTAAAATCTGACAAAATGAGTCAAACGGCGGACTCTATCTTGTCTACTTGTGTCTGTTGCTTTACATTAAAAAAAATTGCGTAAAGAAATAATTATTAAATTTTATACAATTAAGAGGCCTTCCGCAAGGAATGCCACAAAAATGTTCCTAAGCCACTTGCATTTATCGATTTCCTGCATGCCTTAACAAGTGTCACTCCATCTAGTAGGAGCCGGCCTACACTTCCCGGTAGGTACGAAGCTGCCACTCTGGGAACATTTCTATTTTTATAACTTTAGATGGGCATTTCAGCAAATTAACTTTTTCGATGATGATACTAAAAATATAAAAAAATCCGGGTATTTTGATCGTTAACATTCACTGCCTTTTGTTATCCGCTTTCCGTTTCCCCTCTACAATAACTTTAAATATCCGTGCCGCGATTACTGTATTTTATTGCAAAGTTAGAAATCCTACTCAAAGAGCTAAATTTACTTCCACACAACATAATAACGCTCTCACGTTAATGGAAATATGGACCGACCTCAACAATATCCTATACTATTATATGAGCAATATTTATATATTTGTTTATTTGTTTCCCGACTGCCCCAGGAGGGTAGTGTTTTTCGAGAGTATGTGCTCGTGCATCTGCAAATAAAAAAAGGGAGGAAAGGTTTTTTTTCTGTAAACTTTTTAACGTCGGGTTTTTTAAATCACTGTTTTAACTAATAAGCTTGTTTGTAATCACGTTTTGCTAATGACTCTAACGAGTTAGTTGAATTTCACAATATGGGGTTTACGGGGAGAAAAATTAATCTAGGTAAGTCTCATTTCTGGGAAAAATTGTTTGCTTTGTGTTTTCACGCACACAGCAACAAACTGGACTTGCCTGCGCAATATGTTTGGTTATCGCGAGTGCGCGAGTTTGAATCCTGCAATATGGTCAGATTTTTTTATTTGTCTTTTTTTACTTTAGCATTTTAGCCCACACGGCCGCGTTTTAATCTATTGCTTTTAAAATGTTTTGTTTGCGGAGATACGTAGATTTTTATGGCGCAATGCGTACTTTTTCACCGTGAATTCAAAGCTTTGTGTTTTTACGCACACAGCAACAAACTTAACTTGCCTGCGTAATATGTTTGGTTATCTCCAATGGCTAGAGCGTAGGTTTACCATGAAGGAGTGCGCGAGTTTGAATCTTGCAATATGGTCAGATTTTTAATTTCTCTTTTTTTACTTTAATATTTTAGCCCACACGGCCGCGTTTCAATGAATTGCTTTTAATATGATTTGTTTGCGGAGATACGTGGATTTTTATGGTGCAATGCGTACTTTTTCACCGTGAATTCAAAGCTTTGTGTCGAAAAATGTTTATGTATTTTGTACAGAAAATCATTGTTTTATCATGGAAACAAAATCAAACCCATTTAACCCTAGATCAAACAGTCACTAAATATATGTCGCATAAACTAACAAATTGAAATCTCAATATTCTTCAAAATCAAAGCATTTATTGGCCAAAAAGTAACTTATATATCTAAGATTATTTAACAAATTTACTTATTTACAAAACTAACATTAGCCTCAAAACATCTATTCTTGGCAGTCGGGACACACTGGAACCGAGTGTTCGTCACAAATGGCCTTTATGCATCAGTGGCATGAGTACTTGGTCATCCTGTCCTTTTGGTATGGGCAAAATGCGCAAGTTTTGCGTTTGTTTGGTTGTCCTTAAGAGGTACTGGGGACAACATTCTCAATTTTTAAAATATCTTTGATACTGGCTTTTATATCCCTCCTCAAAGTCACGGTATCGTATCGCTCGGCTCTATAAGCTTATCGGCCAAACTTTGCACGAAAGCTCTGCGTTTCAATGGTTTCTGTCGATGTCTAACGATTTTGACACGTAAATGATGTACGAGTTGAGCATGCACAGGTTTAACATGTTATAAAATACATTGAGGCCATCTATTGGTTTTGCGATTGCAACTTATAGCTGAGCGCATTTGATCGATAGTATCGACAGCTCCTTTGGTACTATTGTAGAAATATATGATTTCAGGATTTTTCAAAGTGGCATTAATATCCGTCGATAGAACAAAAACCACTTTGTTAGATTTTGGTTTATACGAGACCAGGGTCTTCTCAACATCGAAGCCAAATATCGAAGTGCCAACCTTTCTAACTTTTTGTTTATCATCTCTGGTGGGATCTCTCGTTTATTACTACGTATTGTCTCAACAATCGTGAGTTTATACGGATGCCGAAGTCATTCTGAAGCAAGTGGTACTGATGTTTCTTGTTCATTGCATCGGTGTTTTCGAATAAGTCCTCCTTTAAGTTGTCATCGGGTTCAGTCTGAAGGTGGAGGTCCAAAAATGGTGGATCATCATCGTCTTTGTCAGACTCGCTCAAAATCTGCAGTATGCTATCGTGATCCCGCATCAAATATACCTAAAACATAAAAAACTGTTATTACAAAATGTTCAGATTCTCTAATTTAGTAAAACACAACAGATAACATTTACATAAAACAAATTTTATATGTTGTCACACACAGGTATATAGGTAATATTAAGCAATTAAAAATTAATAAATGCAGGAAAATATCAATGAAAAAAATCTATATTCATAACTCACCTTGCTGCAGTTTTGTGGCGTAATCACTAAACTTAAGCCTGAGAGGCTAGTATTTCGCAAAATCTCAGGAACTAAGAAGCGTGCAAATGTAACGTGTGTCCCTGGTTTCTGATGATGTTAATGCTGTTAGCCTTTTTGGCTGTTTCAGCTTGATAGGTCTCAGGGCTCTAAAAAAGATGATTTTATAATTCTGCATCGTTACTTGCGTAACGATGTTCACCTACGACAGTTTAAAGTGCACGTAAATAAGTTATCTAACGGCCGTCCGAACAGGGGGTTTAGGGGCCGGGCTCTGACGGCTAACACGTATCGTTCAATGTTCTCGGCGGTGAGGACCGCCCAGGGACGCGGGTGTACGGTGTGTACGCGGTGTGGAGGGGTGTGCGGCGCGCCCGTCTGTGGACTCGTTGCGTCCCATCCGTTGCGTCCCATCCGTTGTTGTCATTTGGTGGTACTAGGTGATTGTGTAGTGTTTGTGTGTGACTGGCCGGCGACATTTCGGTCGTCGGAATCTAGTGGAACGGGGATTCGATTAGAACGTTACGGAGCCTCCGGAGGCTATCCGTAACGTTCGGAGTCAGAGCGTAGGTGGCGTTTATCACTAGCTGGTTAGGATGTGTCTCGGCCCTCTCGAAATAACGCCGAGACATTTCCTTGAAATATTCAGAGATGGTCGGAAGTTGGCAATCTGAATCTGAATTTGGCACAGTTGTGGACATTGCAATGTGTTACCGAATGTCATACCGTGGTCGAATGTGACCCTAGAAATTTGGCCGTCGATTGCCAGAGGATCTCGCAGCCGTACAGGGTGATCGTACTTATCGATTTCTTGGGATTTTTGTTTTTACGATTGAGAGTGGAGGTTCTTTGAAAATGTATTGCTACACTTATCTCAGGATCACTTCGATTCTCCATAAGCGTAACCAATCGCCTAAGCGGTTGACGACTGTTTGGAGCATCTCTGTGAGAATTCTTTTATTATGATGGGCGACGTAAAGTGTCGTGTCATCGGTGAAAAGAGCAGTATTCACTACTGGGTCCTTCGGGATGTCACTCGTGAAGAGTGTAAAGAGAAGTGGGGAGAGGACGGAGCCCTGTGAGACTTCAGCCTTGAGGGGACGCTTTGTAGAGCGAGTACCCTCTATTCGATGGCGAAAATGGCGATTGGCAAGAAAGGCTCTGATGATGTGGGTGAGCCTAGCAGGCACGTTGAGTTTATACAGCTTGTAAAGCAAGCCGTCGTGCCAGACTTTGTCAAACGCTTTGGCGACATCAAAGAAGAGGGCACCAGTCATAATGGTTCTACGACTTCTTTTTGGAAGGTTGAATCCTTTCAGAATTTATTCTGTGAAGCGAAGTAACTGGTCTGTGCACGAGTGTTCACCTGAAGCCGAACTGCCCGTCTGGAAGAAGTTTGTTAGTAAAGACGTATTTACGAAGGCAATTCAATATGAGTCTCTCGTAAACTTTCCCCAGTGTGCTGAGGAAGCTGATTGGTCTGTAGCTGGAGGCTAAGTTGCGCAGTTTCCCCGGTTTCGGGATTCCTATTACGTCTGTCTCTTTCCAAGCATCCGGGAAGGAGCAGCAGGAAAGAAGAGCGTTGAATATGCCTACTAGCAGGCATACTAGCGGCGCGGTGAGAGATTTCAGTACCCTGTTGCTAATGCCATCAGGGCCGGGTGCAATGTGTGTGCATGGGTCACTGATTGCCTTAGTTAGACAGCGAATGCGTCGGAGTCAGGTTGCTTGTGAGATTATTATTTAGTGATCTAGTGTTAATACTTTTTTGAGTAATTAAAATAATTGTTCTCGGAAACGGCTCTAACGATTTGGATAAAATATTGTATTTAAATAATGTTTTAATACAAAAGTTTTTCTAGATAGGCGAACCCAGAAAAAAAATACTTATTTTTATTTCTAACGCTGAGCAAAGCTTAGTCTCCCAGGTACTAGACATATTAAGTATCTTGTATATATCCGTCACAGCCTATTAAAGTCCATAGGTTTACTATGGACTTTAATAGGAGTATAGGTCCCCCATAGATGGTCTCATAGGGGATATTTGACATTGTTGCCACGCTTGACAAGTGGGTTGGCAACCACAGTTTTTTTTAGTTTTTAGTAGAAAGACGCTGGCGACTGGCTTTAGCGTGGCAACTTTGGCAGACATAATTATTATTTGTAAACAAAACAGTCACAAATTTTGCAGTTTCTTTTTACTCTTAACACTTACATGAGCAATTATCAAGGTTGTTGGCGTTGTACTAGTTTATATTATTATACTTCATATTAGTTTATGGTTGGCGTACAGCGTACACTTGCTCCGGCCGTGACTTACTCCGTGAAAATTGAATTTGATACGACAGAGTAATAAACGCCAAGCACAATTTAACGTCTGTGTCATAAGTACACACTTTGCTGCGATTTGTAGGCATTTGCTCTAAAATATATCGAAAGTAATTACACCCTCTTAAGAAGTGATAAGTTTCAATTCGTGATTGACTGTCGCACCGAAGTATTGTGAATGCAGAACCAATATATTGGTTCGACCAGGAAGGATCGCGCTCGTTCTGAATACTAGCGTGAAATATTAGCATATTGTTGCTTTCTATCGTATAGTAAGTGACAATAACCGAAGATCTTTTTTACAAAACGCCTCTATATTTTAATCCTTAGAATATAAAGGCATTTTTAAATCTGCATTCCCCAAAACATACCCATTAAACCAAAAACAAATTTCTAACATCACGTTATTATATACTCGTCGTAAATCTTCTGTGACAGAAAAACAGACAGACAGAAAATGAGGTGATTCCATAGGTAGGTATTCAGTTTGGCTAATTTTGCCACGAAACACTAAAATATTAATTAAAAACAGATTCTAGTTTGAATATACTTATAACAACTTTAATATAAACAATTTTAATTTACAATAATAATTACAATACAGGATTTTGATTATTGCACTATGGATTGTGTCATAGGTTTTATGCACAATTCTAAAAAAAAAAGTATATTTTATACAAACAAAATCAATAACACATAACAGCAATAGTCACATCAAATGCGGGGTTTCTTACAAATGTCTTAAATGAAATAAGCTAGGGCATTGCAAAATCCTATAAAATTAAATATTCCATTCAAATACTTACAACGTGTTTTATATTCCAAATGCTGACGACATCTAGAAATTGACAGAAACCGAACATACCAGAGCGAATCAAAACAAACATCATGCTCGGACAGCTGCAAGACAATGGGCCCACTGTACAGCTGGGAGTCTCTCACGAATTACAATTATAAATATACAGGGTGGTCCAAAGGTGACGTCCAAAAATTTTTGAATGCTGACCTTCGGCTGATGAAAATACCCATGTATGTTCCATGATTTTTCTTAGTTTACGAGATATGATTTTTTTGTATTATTTTAAAATGTCGACTTAGCGATTCAAAATTTTTTCTTGAAAATTTTGCTCTTTTTCTACTTTTTTATTCTTAGCGTAGTCTTAATGAGTTGGACTCTTTGACATAAAAATAAGCTGCCTACCATTAATACAAATTGCAAAATTTTAATCGAAAACAAATTATGCAGATATGATTGAATCAAAGTTTAATTTTGAAATTTAAACTAAAAATTAAATAATGAGTTCCATGACTTTAAAGTAATTTTAAAAACTTGCAAGACCCTAAGCTTTAGTTATAATACAAAAAGTGGTGGTCAATGGCCTTTTTTAGCCCTAGTCGGCCTTTAATTGCACAGAGCCAAAAGTGCAAAATAATCGTTTTATTATGCACCTATTGTTTATTACTAAGGATAATTAGATTTTCATGGTATGTCATAATCTTTCATAATAAATAAAACAATTTGGTTTTTTTAATACTTATTTATTTATGTTACAACCAATTCTCAAAGTACCCCCCCTCCACTGCAATACACAGTCTACAACGCCTTAGAAAATTTTGTTTCAGTCTTCTAAAAGCATTTGAATTTTGTCTGATTTTTGTTTCGCCTCCGTTAATTTATCTCGCAGTTCTGCTTCGGTGTTTGTTTCGCTTGCGTACACCATCTCTTTGTAATATCCCCAGAGAAAGAAATCTATGGGGTTCAAATCTGGTGAACGTGCAGGCCAATGAATCGGTCCGCCACGCCCAATCCATCTATTGGGGAATTTTGATTAAGGTGCCCTGCACCTCTCTTGCATAGTGGCAAGGAGCACCATCATTTTGGTAAATCATACCTTCTTGTCAATAAGTTTACACCGCCTAATAAGCCGTTTAAATTGTTTTGTAAAAGTCTAAATATTGGGCTCCGTTTAACCTAGCAGGCAATTCAAAAGGTCCTATAAGTTCTCGTTCAAAATTCCTGACCACAAGTTTACACTATAATGTGTTTGAAAATTTGAAGGCCTTGCCTTATGTGGGTTTTCAACAGCCCAACTATGGTAATTGTGGATATTGAAGACTCCTGTTCTTCAAATCTAGACTCGTCTGTCCACAGAATTTTATCAAAAACCTGATCCTCCGCAGTTCTTTCCAGCATTGTTCGACAAAATTCACCCGTCTTGAATAATCTGCAGGATGCAATTTTGGACGCGTTGAATATGATAAGCGTGGTATCCTCTGAAAAAAAACTAAATTGTACTTCCAGGAATCACTGTTTTATTCCATGAAATGTGGTTTTTGCCCACATAAGTAATTAAAATTAATTGATCGCTCGTCGCTATTCAAAGGTGCGCTTTAATACGGTGTCAAAGTAAAAGTTTTAAAGACAAAATGAACTTACCTGACTTAAGTATCCTTATAACTGAGGTTCGTGGTACACCAGTCGTTCTCGTAATAGCTCTGGTGCTAGTAAAGGATATCTTTGCACTTGTTCCACGACTTCTTCTCTGACATCTGGATCCACTCTGGGTACTCCTTCGTGGAACTGCGTCCCGGAATTCGTCCGTCCATAAATGTATTATGTGTATTTATGAACACTCTGTGATCGGGATAAAGTTCCGTTCTTCTCCTCGCCGTTCTAGTTTCTCTCTGTACAGCTGGGAGTCTCTCACGAATTACAATTATAAATATATACACGAATGAAACACAATAACATGGATTATGAACGATGAATGATGAACGATTTGACATGAGGAATGTGGTAATTTTGTGGGTTCACATCATTTTGTGGGTTCTTAGATGAGTAAATAAAATGATTTTCACAAAAACAAATAAGAAATATATAAATTGGCCAACTTATAAGTAGTGCTATCCTCGAATCCTAAAATAATAAAAGAAAAAAAAACAATAATTAATAAAAACTAACGTAAATTTTGAAGACATCAACAAATAAGGTTACATAAGAACGTAAGTATGTTTTTAAAAAAAGGTAATTCTGTTGTAAACTCACTTGTGTGTCACATTTGACTACACTGATTTTAAACGTTTATCAAACATTACCCATACACAAGGTTTCTTGTCTGTAACTTGGAGGCGTTTTACATTCATAAATTGCACATGGGTAAACAAGTAACAACGTTGTTCCGTGCGGGATTCGAACCCGTGGCCCGCAGCACAGCAATCAAATGATTAGCCGCCACGCTACTAAGTCGTCAATAATAATATTAAAGCAGTGTGGTGGTGGTTTGAGAAAATCTATCATCCCTTTCCGTCCTGTGGGTATCATAATATGAGACGACAGCTGGAAACTGAAACACGGATATACGGCAGTATCTTCCTGATACCAACGAAAAATAATAAATAAAGTGCGAGTGCGATCGTGCCTCCCAAACGTGGCAACTATGGCAAAATATGAGGTGCTGTAATCAATGAATGAAAACCAACTGCCGGCCGCCTTCCCCTGGCAAGGGACAATTAGCCACGCCATTACCGATTTAGTATCTATTTGTATCTAGCGTTTTTTAAGCGATTCTAGAACTGACGGCCGAATTCAAGTAACAGCAGTAGTCGGAGCTCTGCCATCTAGTAGATGCGACTACTGCGGTAATAGTGACAAAGAATCCTATTAAGGATGTAACACGTAGCTCAGACCCGCATGAAAGTAAAAGCTAACTTATTCATAATGATTTCTTATATTTACGCGAACACTACACATTGAATAAAACTATTTTTACGGATTTTATCGCGTTTAATTTTACTATTTTACTATTCCCGACGTTTCGGGTGCTTTACAGCAACCGATCTTTACAGGGGGCTATTACACTATTCTTTTAGTTCTATTACTGGGGGCTGAGATGTTACACGTCCCGATAGATTGAACCAAAAATTACTTTCGATCGAACTTTTTCACGGACATCCGTAGAGAAACGTCTGATTCAATTAATTATCGCAAAAAATTCCATCACCCCAATTTGTTCTGTGGGACTAGTGAGACCTATCTGAAGAAAAGGCTAAGCGAATCAAGTTTGTAAATGAACTTTGATATCCAGAACAACAAATTCAGGATTTGAAAAGAGTATAAACTTTGGCAATGCAATCGTTAATCTATTTGCAAAACTTTGAATCTGTCACTTATCATTAATGATTATAATGGCTGATTTACACAGGACAGTAACTGGCTCCAAATTCGAGGCAAGTCAGTGCTGACCCGCTACTGAACCAAATAAGAATGAAAATTGAAAATAATTACGCGGGGTAATTTTCACGCTCAATAATTAGGAAATTAATTGCCGGCAATAAGTTATGTCAAATAAATTCCAAACTCAATACCAATACATTAAATTAACCATTAAAACTCTGAGCGTTCGAAATACAAATCAGCAGAAAATTATTCAGAAAAAAACTTTTATTAGGTTTGAAATTAAAATCAATTACTAATGTACTTTGGAACGTATCCTAAAATGTCCTTATTGTGAGTGAAACCAATAACTAACGCGATGCTTAAAAGACACTTAAAACATATTTTGCAACGTCGTCGTAGAGCCGTGCTACAGCTACTCGTATATTATGGTTGTAGCACGAATGGGTCGGCTCGGCCGGGGGAGGACCACGCTCTTACATACATAATACAAACGTGAAATAGCAACTATGCTGCTGTGTTTCGTATGGTGAGTGTAGAGAACCGGAGACCTTTTTTACTGGATATGAGGTATTCTATCTTAGTCCTCGAGGGTGACGTATCTGCATCTTAAATTGTAACGGAGGATAATTGTAGATATATATAGGCCACAGTATCCACTTGCCAGTCAGTCATGATTAACGACAACGAGACATTCAAGAAGAAGACAAAAAGTCACACTGATCTCTAGGCATTCCATATTAGGTCTCAGAAGTCACATGGATCTCTAGAACAATATATATTTTCTTTTTATATGAGAGGGTGACAAACGAGCACACAGTCCACCTGATGGTAAGTGGTTGCTATGGCCCATAGACATCTACATCTATCCTCGTTTGCGAATCAATATGCAGATGCGTTGTCACCCGTGAGGACTAAGATGGAATGCCTCTTTTCCAGTAAAAAGGGTCTCCGGTTCTTTCGGAAACACAGCAGTGTTAAGCTGCTATTTTACGCTGGTATTCTGTGGGAGCGTGGTCCTTCCCCGGTCGAGCCGACCCATTCGTGCTACAACTATATTACTAATATAGCTGCAGCATGGCTCTACCACGTATAAATACCACGAATATATTTGTAATATCTGGATGGGTTGGCGATCGCATTATCATGATTCTTAAACTTGATGTCGACTTTCAGTCAAGAGTCTCAGTATTTTACACAATTGCATATTTTATTGCACTGTTAGCTCTTTTGTGACCACAGCTGGGAATGGACCTTTTCAAGAATGCGCCATCAGGCATGTATTTCAGACTGGGATCAAGATGTTTACACTCCTCAAGATGTTATTTATTGGCGGCTATGATATCTATATCTACGTAACGTATCCCTTAATCTCTCTTACGACAGGTACGTACGCGATGTAATCTACATAAAAAATAGATTAAAACAATGAACGTAACTATCTGAAATTGTGACTTTAATAGCATTGATGATAAATATATATTGACATTGAAAAAAATTACATGGGTAATTTTCACTCAATAATTAGAAATTAATTGCCGGCAATAAGTTATGTCAAATAAATTCCAAACTCAATACCAATACATTAAATTAACCATTAAAACTCTGAGCGTTCGAAATACAAATCAGCAGAAAATTATTCAGAAAAAAACTTTTATTAGGTTTGAAATTAAAATCAATTACTAATGTACTTTGGAACGTATCCTAAAATGTCCTTATTGTGAGTGAAACCAATAACTAACGCGATGCTTAAAAGACACTTAAAACATATTTTGCAACGTCGTCGTAGAGCCATGCTACAGCTACTCGTATATTATGGTTGTAGCACGAATGGGTCGGCTCGGCCGGGGGAGGACCACGCTCTTACATAATACAAACGTGAAATAGCAATTATGCTGCTGTGTTTCGTATGGTGAGTGTAGAGAACCAGAGACCTTTTTTACTGGATATGTGGTATTCTATCTTAGTCCTCGAGGGTGACGTATCTTCATCTTAAATTGTAACGGAGGATAATGGTAGATATCTATAGGCCACAGTATCCACTTGCCATCAGGTGGACTGTGTGCTCGTTTGTCAAACTACTTCTATAAAAAAAAAATTACATTGTATTGGAACGCAATCTTATAAGGTATGCAAGCATATTAATTAGCTTGTCGTCATATATATATATATATGTGTAAAAGTATTTATTCACAATATTATGACAAAACCTGATAACAACTCAAAGAAACAAAATACTGCGATTGTCAACCCGCTTAGGAGACAATCTATCTTTAGGAGGCCTATGTTCAACAGTGGACTTTGATTTACTCTAATGAGACATGGGGGGGGGGGGGGCTAGCAGATATAATATGTATATCGAACAAAATCATTAATTCAAATCATCAGTCAGTCATGATTAACGACAACGAGGCATTCAAGAAAAAGACAAGAAGTCACACTGATCTCTAGGCATTCCATATTAGGTCTCAGAAGTCACATGGATCTCTAGAACAATATATATTTTCTTTTTATATGAGAGGGTGACAAACGAGCACACAGTCCACCTGATGGTAAGTGGTTGCTATGGCCCATAGACATCTACATCTATCCTCGTTTGCGAATCAATATGCAGATGCGTTGTCACCCGTGAGGACTAAGATGGAATGCCTCTTTTCCAGTAAAAAGGGTCTCCGGTTCTCTACACTCACCATAGGAAACACAGCAGTGTTAAGCTGCTATTTTACGCTAGTATTCTGTGGGAGCGTGGTCCTTCCCTGGTCGAGCCGACCCATTCCTGCTACAACTATACTACTAATATAGCTGCAGCATGGCTCTACCACGTATAAATACCACGAATATATTTGTAATATCTGGATGGGTTGGCGATCGCATTATCATGATTCTTAAACTTGATGTTGACTTTCAGTCAAGAGTCTCAGTATTTTACACAATTGCATATTTTATTGCACTGTTAGCTCTTTTGTGACCACAGCTGGGAATGGACCTTTTCAAGAATGCGCCATCAGGCATGTATTTCAGACTGGGATCAAGATGTTTACACTCCTCAAGATGTTATTTATTGGCGGCTATGATATCTATATCTACGTAACGTATCCCTTAATCTCTCTTACGACAGGTACGCGATGTAATCTACATAAAAAATAGATTAAAACAATGAACGTAACTATCTGAAATTGTGACTTTAATAGCATTGATGATATATATATATTGACATTGAAAAAAAACATGGAGGCACTAAAAATGTACATAAAACTTTTAAAAAGGAGAGGGGGCTCACAAAACATGCCAAGGATACTATCACAGTCACAGTTTTGAAATGAATAAAACAAAATAGCGGATAGCGCCCGTAACACATAAAACAAACTCGCCGGGGATTCTTTTTTAAAATTTACACAAACATACAAATAAAGTAATATAACAATGATAATATTCACGATGTTTATGATGATGAAGATGTTGGTGATGAAAATGATGATGTATATAACGTTGATCATGCTCCACACGAGCTACTGACTTTCTTTTTGTCATCGACTGGTATTGACAACGACAGCATCGCCAGGCCGACTTTTTTGAGGCCACTTTGCACCCCCTGTTGAAAATAAATAGTTTAAACAATAAATAATAATCACAATTGCTTACTTTAGTATAAGAAAAACGTTTGATATTAAAAACAAAAAGTCCACAATTTTTTTCCTATCTCCTTGCTCGTTATCATTCATCCTTGTTTTTATTACGCAAAGTACTTCAGGGCTTTCATTTTTCTCCTGCCTACTAAGAAATTAAGCTTTTCTTTCTTAAATTATTATTCAATATAAAAACTTCTTCTAAAATAAAAAATATTTCGGTAAATTCTTTCATCATACTGATTTTCGGGACATAAGCTACTGAAGTGTTTTCCTATCCAATGCCTGAGAGCATTGCTTAACTTAAATAATAATACTACTTATTTACATTCTTTCTTTCACAAATAATCAGTTTTTAAGGTAAGTATTGTGACATTTTTGCACTATTTGTAATTTTCTTTAGTATTATACATTATTAAATTTTATTAATCCATTTTAAGCACGAAATATACTAAAATGAAATTGTCAAACGCTATTGAATTAACTTTCTTGTGGTTTTGATGATATATTTTAATTCTTTTTTTTTGTAACGTTTGTTTACGAAACCTTATAGGCCCTGATCATCGGGCGAGCTTTACCGCGGTCTTGGAGGCTCACCGGTAAAGTTCATTGGCGGATCATCGCAAAACCGCGGTTTGGTGGGCTAGCGAACCGCGAGTCTCGCTCCGTTTTTCTTGAAGTTTATTTGCCACCAAGATTAAAGTTCGCCCGTCTATCGGCGCCTTAAAAGACATATAAAATAATATCTATCTAACCTCTCGGTAGAGAGTAATTGTGTTCTGTGTATCTGACCCTAAAAATAACTTACATTACTAACAAACATAAAACTTAAATATTGATTGATTGTTACTAAGCTAAATCTACATAAATAAACTTAAAAACACTGGGCGATTATGACACATCTCGTCACATATTCCTTAAAACTTGAAAACAAGATTGTGCAACTAGTGCGTATTATCGATAATGATATGTGGATCTAAGACGTGATCCTATATTGCATGAGGAAGCTAAAGGTTGCTTAGCGAGCAATGGAGAGAGAGCTATGCTTAGTATCTCTGCGTGATAGAATTCGTAATGAATATATCAGTGGAACCAGGATAACCGATATAACCCAACGGATCAGTAAGCTGAAGTGGCAATGGACTGGCCATATGACGCGAAGATCCGACACTGATATATGTTTTAGTTTTATAATCATCATAATTCCAGCCCTTAACAAATCCATTCCTGAACATTGGCCTCCCCCAAGGAATGCCACAAAATACGATCTTTGGAAATTGGTCTTAGGTAATTCCTGAATAAAATATTCTATTTCTATTTCTATTTTTATAAAACTTACAGCCTTGAACTCTTACAGTTCTTTACCAATAAATTGTTGGTTATTTCAACTATATGTCCACCCATTGCTAATTCAGCCTCCAATCGATTGGTAGCCTAACGGATGTCGCAAAGAAGACCGCAAAGAAACCGGAACCGAAGACACTTTTCACTTGTAACGATGCATTCAATGTTAGCCGTCAGCGGTTACCACTCATCTACATTTTGATTCTTAATCTAGAGTACTCGTAGATGTACACTGCATCCACTTACCATCAAGTGGACTGTGTACTCGTATGTCACCATTAATTCTATACAAAATATTATCTTAACTTTTATTATGCTAGCGCAAAGGTTCAAAGCTGCCACAGCTTTGTTTGTTGTACTAAAGAAGGCCAAGGGCGTAATAAAAACTTCTAGTGCACTTGCTTCGACGATGCACACCGGAAAACTTTAATGTGTATACGGCACGCAAACTTCTGCTAGATTCATTCAATTTAGGTTACAATTTACTAAACTTCTCTCTCCTTCTTTAACAATCTCTTCAAATCTACGAGTAGTTATTTTCGAGAATACGCCTTGGAACATTTAACTTAATATAACATAATTATCTAACTAGTAGTGAATTATCTTTCTTGTACATATAAAATATAAATACGTGAAGCGAAAACTTTGTACCCCTTTTTAAGCATACCTATTGCGCGTACGGGTATTGAGAGAATTGGCATAGTTAACGTTCATATGGAAGTAGGAGTGCCGAAACATAAAATTTAGTTATAATAATTATAGTTCATTGTTTACGTTAATACTGCCAACGTCAATTGTCAAACACATAATATTCCATGGTCAACTAGTCGCACAGAGTAGAGATTGTCGCCAATTTTTTTTAAATGATGCCAAAAAATAATTACCGACAGATTAACTAAATGAGCTGTAAATTTTATGTGATTTAAAATGTTTATTTTTCGATAGCTTAAGGAGGTAAAATACAGATTGCTTAATATATAAACTTAAAATTTTATGAATGACGGTTGGTTAAGTTTATTAGCCGACTACAAAAGGAGGAGGTTGTCAATTGGACTGAATATTTTTTTCGTATTTTATATGTTGTTTTATGTCTAGGAGTTCGTCTCTATAGGTACCACCGTATTATCTAATTCTACTGCCAAACAACAGTGTACCAACTAATGTGTTCCGGTCTGAAGGCTAGAGAAAGCCATTATTACTACAGACTGTGTCCATCTTGGACATCACAGTTGACAACGCATCTGTAGCCTTCTTTTGTTTGACGTTGGTTTCATGTGTCCATAGACTATAGGGACCACTAACTATCAGATGAACTGTACGATCGTTCATTTTAATTAAAAAAAATAACCGCAACTGTTTGGAACATCACGGAACTATAAAAAAACCCGGGTACCCGGTATATTGTATTAAGCTATGAACGAAAATTTAAGCCAGTACCATCTTCGACTACATATCTGTACATTCAGACGCGAAAGTCAAGTACTGTTCAACAACCGTCATACAAGAAGGCGTACTCCAATGTTCACCTAGCCATCACTGTTACACCAGCAAAACAAACTGACTCACAATTAAGCAGAATAATGAAACAAAATACAGTCTATTACTCTAAAAAATCGTCCAATCAGCTTTTGATACATAACTTAGGAAAATTTATTCGGTTTACATTCATCATGACTCTTTCCAATTTCAGAAATATTGTCTAAAGTTTTTTTTTGTTCCAGCAACAAGCGTAACGGTCCTTAAAGCTGCACCTAGTCGTAGGTCTGAGTGTTTTACATCTGGTACATATAAATGGTTACACTGCCATCACAAACGAGGCCATCAGATTATTCTGGGATATCCAATAGTCGCCCCTTACCACACCAACGAGACGATCCGGGTAAATAGATACCTACACCACACAAAATCTAGCAGTTATAATGAAAAATTACTGTCGTTCAGAGTGTATTACTAAAGACTTGCTATAGCTATACTTAATAAAAGAAAATCGCTATTAAATATCCCATTAATGTCAAATCTCGTAAGATAAATGAAGGTTAGTGTCCTATTAACATCACTGCAATAGCGTTAATTTCATTGTTTAACTCATATCTCTGTGCTCGGCGTTGGAAAGATCGACCGTGATATTGATAATATGCATATGTAGAGCGAGGATATCCTTTATATGTTTTTTCTTATTGATTTCCTAAATAAATTACACACTTCGCTTTTTTGAGAATCCTTGTTGTGGCGGTGTAAGAATATCTACCCTACCACATATCGTCCCATGGATATCGTAAGTAAGCGACAGAGGGAAACTGAAACACGATTCCTGACAACAACTCAAAATCATAAAAAACTGCGGTCGCCAACCCACCTGCCAAGCGTCTACGTAGTGAGGCCCAAAAGTTTCTGGCCTGAACTATAAAATGAAGGATAAATCTCAAACCACACTTTTCACAGCACTTTACTAAGTTTTCTTTAATACCCTTAAAAAAATTGTCTGAATTTTTGCCCTCAAAATGTGACAAAACTGCTGACTCCACCTTATCATCGTGTAAATTTTTTTCCACGTAAGTAGGATTTCAATTTTGAGAATAAATAGTAGTCACTTGGGGTTAAGTCGGGGCTATATGGTGGATGGTCGAGCTCAGCGAAACCGTATTACTTAATGGCAGCCTTGGAAACACCCGATGTGGCAGCCTTGGAAACACCCGATGTGTGGACCAGGGCATTGTCATGAAGCAACAACACGTTTTAAACGTGGTAGAACCACGCTGCAGCTATATTATGGTATTAGCACGAATGGGTCGGTTCGACCGGCACCACGCTCTTACAGAATACCAGAGTAAAATAGCAGATTAATGCTGCTGTGTTTCGTATGGTGAGTGTAGAGAACCAGAGACCCGTTTTACTGGAAACGAGGCATTTCATCCTAGTCCTCACGTGTGATAACGCATCTGCATTTTGATTTTCAATCGAGGGTAAATGTAGATGTCTATGTGCCACAGCATCCAATTACCATCAGGTGATGACTGTGTGCTCTTTTGTCACCCTTATTCTATAAAAAAAACTCCTCACGACAATTTTCGGAGAAAATAGGCCTTTATTAATAACCGGGTTATGAAGGAGCTCACCCGCCGTACTCGTCCAGTATATAGGTAAAATTCACGTGTCCAAAAAGTTTCCTAACGAAGCTTCTCCTTATACTGAATACATGTTAAATCAGCTCTTAAAATTGAAATTAACAAAATGATTCAAGCGCAGATCAAACTCGGGTTTGCTCACGTACTGTGATATTTAAGACGACCGCTTAGCCAGTGAGCTACTACAGCTCTCTTGTATTACTCCACTGATCTAACGTACTGTCCTATCATCATAATGAGCATCATCATCATCATCATCATAAAAGTATACAGCTGAAAATGGGCCTTTTGCATTATAGGGAGGATTTGTCTAAATTTTCATACTTGTCATGCGGATTTACTACCGCAGTACCAGACGTATTGAAACTTTGACGCTGCTGGTTGCCGTGCGTCTGGGGATTTTACGTCAGGTCTGGCATAAGCGATGTGGTTACACCCCCATCTATCGGGAGTCATAAGTAAACAGTTTTTTTTATGGTTTGGTTCGGCAGTAAGGTGAGATTTAGCTATGTTTGAAGATGGTGAGAATTTTTTAGGAAATATTTTAGTATTCGCACAGGATATGAGTATCAAGCTGACACTTCGCTTCGCATTGCGTACTAACTTCAAGTGTCTTGTATTAAAAATAGAGCCCTTCATAAGTCCACTGCTGAACATGGGCCTCCCCCAAGGATTGGATACAGGTGGCCGAAGACCGTGCTTTTTGGCATACAAAGCAAGGTCTTGGGCCTTCGTCGTCTGCGTCGAACTTTATACTTCTTCTTCATCATAGCCGCCTTTTACGACACCTACGGTACGAAATAGGGTGATGTACTATCTTACGCCTTAGATTGCAAGTAATTCTTATTGAGTCATTTTTGGAGTTTTGTCACATAGCTCATGCTATTTTAAAGACAACTACATAACTATATATGCACTGTATATGTGTGTATAATATAAACACGGTTATATGGCGGTTTCTAGTCCTACTGTGTTACCTCGCTATGGAAGAACGGTGCTTCCTAGCACAAGCAAGATTATTTGCTTAAAAGCTTATTTCCAATTACTTAAAATTCTATTAGGCTAAGTTACCGTAATAAACTATTTGTATCTACATAATTTATTATATATATAGTGTATTCGTAATTTTTCTCCTTCTAAACGACTTGTCCGATTTTGGAAATTTTTATGGGGTCACCTGGATGGTTCTTAAAACAAATATACCGGGTGATTGGGAGATGGGTGCAAAGCTTTCAAGGGGCGCTAGTATAGACAATTTAAAACCATTTAAGCCATGCTAGTCTTAGATGAAGTCTAAGCATTTTTTTTAAATAAGTTTTTATGATTTTTAGCAAAAATGCCCAAAATTTTATAATTAACTATTATTTATGGCCAAATTAAACAAAAATAAAACACGTTTTTTTATTTTATTCTATTAAAGTCATGTGCAAGCAATCTAATAAGACATGTTTTAAGCACATGTATCTTAAGAATTTTTTTACAGACGTTTGAAGTTTATGAAAAAAAATCTAAAATTTATAAATACTGTGTTTAGCTCTCATTTTAAAAAAAAGTTAGGCTAGGTTTTTTCGTTTAAACCTCTTTGAAAACATGCTTGATTATCGCTCTTTGTTTTGAGGTATCATTCATGCCGATATCATAAAAAATGTTGAAATTAGGACCTGCAAACCAATTTGAGGAAGAAAATATTTTTCTTTTGATATCTAATTAAAACAAAATCTGAACTGAAATTACCAATTTTTGATGTTTAAAATAACTGCCGTGATTATTGATTACAAGCACAGGCCCGGTTTTTGATCTACAAATACTTTTTTGTTCAAAATTGAAAATGAAAAAAAAAATTGTAGTGTAGTAAAATTCTAAGAAAATACTTAGTTGACATTTAGTGCGCTCTTACGCTGTTTTTCTTGATTATTAAGTGACTATGGCTACTTTTTCGAATCAGGAATATGCGGATATCATCTTTATGTATGGTAGAGCAGATGGCAATGGATCATTAGCACGACGGATGTATCAAGAGCGCTATCCAAATCGCAGAGTGCCGAATGTTCGAGTATTTTACAACACGTATCGACGATTGGCTCAAGATGGGATACACCATGTGGGACCTGGGGTGAACCCAGACATACATGCACCTGACGTCGAAGATGATATTTTGGCAGCGTTTGAAGCGGATCCTACAACTAGTACTAGAGTAGTAGCTCGAAATTTAAACATTTCCCAATGAAAGGTGTGGCATACAATGCACCAAAACGACAAATATCCTTTCCATGGCAGAGGTGTGCAAAGTCTGGAAGTGCAAGATTTCCAAAGAAGTATGCAGTTCTGCCGTTTCCTACTTAACAGGGATATTGAGGATGCATGGTTTTTAAAATCGATCTTGTGAACAGATGAAAGTAAATTTTCTAGGGAGGGAACCACCAATTTCAATAACCTGCACGAATGGGCGGACAAGAACAACAATCCACATTGGAAAAAACAAGTATCCTTCCAGAGAAAATTTTCAGTAAATGTGTGGGCTGGAGTAATAGGCAGAACATTGATCGGGCCCCACTTCTTGCCGGACTTTTTAAATGGCGAGAATTACTTGCAATTTTTGGAAATGGAGTTACCGTTGCTTGTGGAGCAATCCGGTGCCCCGATATTTGAAACAGATCGAGAGGTCATTTTTCAACAAGATGGCTACCCAGCGCATTGGACCAAAGTCCAATTCTCGAACGGTCAAAACCGTTCGAGAATTGGAAACGTTCAAACGTTTTAAAAAAAATTATCTCAAGATACATATGCTTAAAACATGTCTTATTAGATTGCTTACACATGACTTTAATAGAATAAAATAAAATACATGTTTTTTTATTGTTTAATTAGGCCATAAATAACAGTTAAGTAGAAAATTTTGGGCATTTTCGCTAAAAATCATAAAAACTTATTTAAAAAAATGGTTAAACTTCATCTAAGACAAGCATGGCTTAAATGGTTCTAAATTGTCTATACTAACGCCCCTTGAAAGCTTTGCACCCATCTTCCAATCACATTGTATTGTATGAATATGTCCTCAATCTATTAAGTCGTTTAAAAGTTACCCGATTCCTTAAAGACCGTTACCTATTAAAGTCCACTGCTGAACATCGGCCTTCCCCATAGATTGCCTGATAGTTGACAAGCGGGTTGACAATCGAAGTTTTTTTTATTTTTAGTCGTTAGTAGGAAGACGTTTCCTATCTCCTGATATGTTTCCCTCTGTCGCCTCTTACGACACCCACGGGATGATATGTGGTAATGGATATTCTTACACCACCACTACACGTTAAGGACAGACAAACCAATGATCATACATAACTAATAAAAAATGAATTTGATGTTGCAGTACCTATTACGTAATTAAATATATAATCAAACATCAATAGTTCAAGCATACTTTAATTTTGTAATGTGGTCTTTGTAAATGTGTACTATCAGTTTTAATATATTATTTTGATATTAAAGCTTGATGAATATTATTTTTCCTTAATGGTATGAACCGATTGAAGGCTTAGACGGTCAACACATTAAAGTAATAGATGTCTAGAAAATTACTTATATTTGCTTAATAAATTTGTTTATATATTCGCTTAAAAAGTTAATGTTTTGTATTTATATTAAACGCAGTCAAAACACTAAAATATTTTATTTATTACAGTGTAGTGTAGAGTAGTGTAGAGTATTGCTGCCATATATGGACTGATGCTGCAAAATGCCACCTAACAGCTTTGGACTCAATAGGAAGGCGTGCTATGATGCTTATTAGTGACCGGAATCTGGTTAAAACCAATCTTACCAGCCTCGAACACACAACAGGCGCAAATAAGTCAGTACAGTCGACTCTCGATAATTTGAAACTCAAGGGACCAGAAAAAAATTTCAAATTACTAAGAGTTCAAAATAACAGGAGTTCAGATAACCAAGAGGTAGGGATGAAAAAATCAAATAAACAAGAGTTTGATCAAAATTCGTGATTTATTATTTTAAACATTTGTACAATTATTCACAAATGTTCATTTTAAAAAGAAGTCTCTCTCATTTATGTAAACAATCGACAGGTCTGTACATGTATGTAAACAAACGACAGGCCTGTGCATGAGAAACGCTTCAAATTATCGAGAGTAGGGAAGCCCAGACTTCAAATGATTGCATGTTGGCCGGGCAAGATACTATTCCTTCAACTTCAAATTAAGGCGGCTCTTCACATTGGCCAACATAGTGGCGAATGTGTTGGCAAAGATATTAACCAAGAATTTGTGATGGCGTCCACACGTTGGAAGGTCGTTCAGTTTGCTTCGGTTCAGGCCAATGTGCGGACGAATTTATTAAACTTGATGTTGAGGCGCTAACAGCTGCTGCGGTCTATTTATTCACAGCATACCGCTACTACGTGAATGTGTAAAAGAAAAGGGTGATAAAAAAATGGAAAAACAAATTTTATTTCTTGTGTTTCACAAATATTTTCGACTTGGTAGAGCTCTATAGGTATAAAGCAAAAGTTTCTTCATTGGTCATTGTTACTGCCATTTTGTAGACACTAGTTACGATGCGTGAATATAAAATTTAAATCAGGTGCGTGCGATCACTCTGGAGCTCGTACCGTAGCAACTAAACGTACGCCTAACGTGTGGACGCGGCCAATACTCTGCCACAACCTTTGATCTTTTGTAAAAACCGACACCACACACAACTTAGGCCATCATTCCAATACATACCAAGTGAAGCACAAACACCCGCTCTACACGATGGCCATCGGTATTGGTCAACACATTCGCCACTATGTTCCAACGTGAAGAGCCGCCTTTACCGAGGGGACCAATTTAATATTGATTTTATTTAATTTATCGAGTATTTTTCAAGGGACCGGAAAAATTTCAAATTATTGAGAGATTCAAATTAACGAGTCTCAAATTATTCGGGAGTCGATTGCATTTCGGAGAGCGTGCGCAGGAATTGCATAAGTTAATTCCTCCTCTCCCTTCCACCAACGGACAACCAGACGTTCGACCAGCCTCCACACTTTCGTTGTCGACTTAGCACGTATTTGAACCAAACGGTTCGCTACATCGTTCGTGATGCGTACAGCAAAGGAGTGGAATAAGTTGCCAGCATCTGTGTTTTCATCCGATTTTAATGTGGGTGTCTTCAAGGCAAGAGTGAATAGGCTTTTGTTAAGTCAGTGCGCTTCACCATCTTCGGCTACATCACCACTTACCATCAGGTGGCATTATAGTTAAGCGCTGGCTTAGAATAATATAAAAACCTTTATTTAAATTTGGCAATACATTGGACACCACAAATTTCAGACCTATTTCTGTACTGCTAACGCTCAGTAAAATTTCGTAAAATATTCTAGATCAAATGTTCCATAAAAATCAGTTTGATTCACAAGGGTCGCTCGACAACTGACGTCGGTGTTGAGCTAATCAAACATATTTTCTGTGCATGGGAGAATTCAGAAGATGCTTTGGGTATAATTTGTGATCTTTCCAAGGCTTTTGACTGTGTACACCACGAGACATTAATCAGGAAGCTGCGTCATTATGGTGTAAGAAACATAGTGCTTAAACTTATTACGTCTTATCTAAATAATAGAACGCAAAAGTTGTTATTAATGGAGCTGTTCTTCCGGATCCGTAGTATATATGGTGTTCGTCAGGGCTCAATTCTTGGCCCTTTCTGTTCTTAGTTTATATCAATGACTTACCTCACTTGGTAAGGAATAACCATGATATAGTATTATTTGCTGATGATACTCGTTGATTTTCCAACTTAAAAGGCAATTATTGAAATCTGACGAAGGGAATAATGTTATATCAAAAATAGTACACTGGTTTAACGTCAATAACTTGCTTTTGAGCGGTAATAAAACGAAATCTATTAAATTCACCACACCTAATGTTAAACAAGTGAATACCAGTGCTTTTAATTGAAGAGGAGCTGGGCCTTGTTGAATCCACCGTTTATTCTCGGAATTACAGTTGACGCGAAGCTTTGATGGGGCCTTCATATATATCTAAACTAGCTAGCAAACTTAGTTCTGCAGCAAATGCAAAGAAAATTAGAGGCCTTACGTGTTGAAACAGCTAGATTAGTTTATTTTAGTTATTTCCATAGCATAATGTCATATGGAATCTTGTTTTGAAGCAATGCGACTGACATTGAAACTATCTTTGTTTTGCAAAAGAGAGCCATAAGAGCAATTTATAACCTAGGTCCGATTTAATGTATGTACACAAAAAAATAGTTTTATTAAAAATAGTGATGTGCATTCTGTAAATACTAGGAACAAGCACAAGTTAGTTATACTAGTTATTCGACTCCAAAGAGTCAGTAATTTCTTTATGGCGCAATGTATACGCTTTTACAACAAAGTTCCAGAAAATATTCAGACCTTATCTATCAAAAGGCTTGAAATATTTACTAAGCAAATTGTCTAATAAGGGTTATTATACTACTAAAGAGTACATGATTGATAATAACCCTGAGAATGAGGTGATCGCTACCATGCTGTTTCTAAATGTTTTCATAACAATTGTATAAAATATTATACAGAGTTAATTTGCAATAACCGGCCGAAGGTTCAGAATAAGTAATATAGGCAAATGGTGAAGAAAAATTAATTAAGAAAAATCTCAAATATTCTGTCCTTTTCATCTTTTTAATTCAAAATGCGTGGAAATGCATTGTTTTAACTGATTTTACTGCACACGCACACATTCGTAAGAGTCGATCGGTAGGCAAAAACGTTATTGCCAATAAATCACATTCAATTTGGGTTAATTTCAAATAAAAGAAGAAGCCTTATTTACTTGTATATTCAAAAACTGCAATAGCGGTATATCAATATTTATATATTTGAACTTAAGTTTAAAATTTGGCTACTCTTTGAATATCTATAATTTAAAAAAGACCCGCTGGGTTTCTTGCCGGTTCTTCCCAGGACAGAGGTTTTTACATGTAATCTAAATTGAATTAAAATGATCTTATTCTATTCTAATGTCAAAGTATTTTAATCAAAATATCGCCAGACATAATTTAATTATGCGGTGTACCTTCTCACGTTGCAGACAATGTTTATCAAAGCGGGCTACTGACATGCACTGGTTGGACCACCCACGAGCTCATTAAATATTGTAAACAAAGATAAAAGTGGCGCGTTTTATAAACCTAGCACGTGGCACAAAGTTTCGGAAACAATTTTTTTTTTATATAGAATAAGGGTGACAAACGAGCACACAGTCCACCTGATGGTAAGTGGTTGTAGTGGCCCATAGACATCTACATCTATCTTTGTTTGCGAATTTAAATGCGGATGCGTTGTCAGCCGTGAGGACTAAGATAGAATGCCTCTTTTCCAGTAAAAAGGGTCTCCGGTTCTCTATACTCACCATACGAAACACAGCAGCATTAAGCTGCTATTTTACGCTGGTATTCTGTGAGATGGTCCTTCCCCGGTCGAGTCGACCCATTCGTGCTGCAACTATACTATTAATATAGCTGCAGCATGGCTCTACCACGTATAAATATGTAAATATGTTATTAGAATGAAGTAACATACATGACAGTCATTCATAACATCTTTTCCTTCTTTCATTATTGAGATGGTAATGGAACGAAAATAGACCGCCGCACTGCTTCACATATCATCGAAATATTTTTTGGACGTGCAGTTTTCCTCCATAAATTTATCAGTGCATTCACTGTACGTAATCGGATGCCTGACATTATAAATTTGGTTTGATATCCTCAACCACAGTGTAGGTCAAATTTGCGTGTTCAGCGATTTAATTCTAAACTCATCTGTATATCATTCTGACTCATCACGATATCTCTGGAACCATAAGGCCTAGAGACTTGAAATTTGTTAGGAATTCCTTTCGCCGAGTAGAGGTCAGCTAAGAACGGATTTTACGAAATTCCACCCGCAAGGGGGGTTGCGGGGGCGTTAATAAAAAAATAACATTTTTAAACTATAGCTCTTTCTTATAGGTATAAAACTTGGCTAGAATATTCTTTTTGGCATGTTAAATATTATCAAGAACAGATTTTATAAAATTCCACCCACAAAGGGCAGTGTGGGGGCGTTAAAAATAAAAAAATTAAACTTTTAATCTATAGCTCCTTTAGTATCGCTAAAACTCGAAAATGCCTGGATAGATTTTGTTGAATCTAAACGATTTAAAATTGGTCCCAGTAGGTGGCGCTGTTGTCGAGATCCAGAAATAACCCATGCGAAGCCGGGGCGGATCGCTAGTTAATATATTATATTATAATATATAAAAATGAATATTTTTGTGAACCATAATAATTGAAGTTAGGTAAAATTATGGGTCACGTAGCTAGGTTATTTAGTAACCTGTATTCAGGGTACTAACAGGTTACTTAGTTCGATTGTTCGTTTTCTAATCGTTTCTATACAATTCATGCGATTACGATGAAGTTTTTGTGATTTGTGTGCGCCCGCAAATTTTTGTGACAATAAGGGTGTGCACGTTGCACAGCTAGTTCATTTTTTTTCCTTATTTAATAATTTCAATAAAACAGCAGTCACATTTTTCTAAATTATTTTAATTCATTTATTTCATTCTTTACAAGCCTATTAAAAGTCCACTACTGAACAAAGGCCTCCCCCATAGATTGCCTGATAGTTGCCACGCTTGGCAATCGGGTTGGCAATCGAAGTTTTTATTTTAGTCGTTAGTAGAAGACGTTCCTGCCTATCTCCTGATATGTTTCCTCTGTCGCCTCTTACGACACCCACGGGATGATATGGTAGTGGATATTCTTACACCACCACTACACGGTAAGGACAGACAAACCAATGAGCATACATAACTAATAAAAATTAATTTGATGTCGCAGTACCTATTACGTAATTAAATATATAATCAAACATCAATAGTTCAAGCATACTTTAATTTTGTAATGTGGTCTTTGTAAATGTGTACTATCCGTTTTAATATATTATTTTGATATTAAAGCTTGATGAATATTATTTTCCTTAATGGTATGAACCGATTGAAGGCTTAGACGGTCAACACATTAAAGTAATAGATGTCTAGAAAATTACTTATATTTGCTTAATAAATTTGTTTATATATTCGCTTAAAAAGTTAATGTTTTGTATTTATATTAAACGCAGTCAAAACACTAAAATATTTTATTTATTACAGTATTGCTGCCATATATGGACTGATGCTGCAAAATGCCACCTAGCAGCTTTGGACTCAATAGGAAGGCGTGCTATGATGCTTATTAGTGACCGGAATCTGGTTAAAACCAATCTTACCAGCCTCGAACACACAACAGGCGCAAATAAGTCAGTACAGTCGACTCTCGATAATTTTTAATTCGGGACCAGAAAAAATTCTAATTACTAAGAGTTCAAAATAACAGGAGTTCAGATAACCAAGAGGTAGGGATGAAAAAATCAAATAAACAAGAGTTTGATCAAAATTCGTGATTTATTATTTTAAACATTTGTACAATTATTCACAAATGTTCATTTTAAAAAGAAGTCTCTCTCATTTATGTAAACAATCGACAGGTCTGTACATATGTAAACAAACGACAGGTCTGTGCATGAGAAACGCTTCAAATTATCGAGAGTAGGGAAGCCCAGACTTCAAATTATTGCATGATGGCGTGCAAGATACTATTCCTCCAACTTCAAATTATATGGCTTTTCACACCAACATAGTATGGAATGTTGGCAAAGATATTAGCCAAGAATTTGTGATGGCGTCCACACGTTGGAAGGTCGTTCAGTTTGCTTCGGTTCAGGCCAATGTGCGGACGAATTTATTAAACTTGATGTTGAGGCGCTAACAGCTGCTGCGGTCTATTTATTCACAGCATACCGCTACTACGTGAATGTGTAAAAGAAAAGGGTGATAAAAAAATGGAATTTTTATTTTTTTATTTCTTGTGTTCCTCAAATAATTTTCGGCTTGGTAGAGCTCTATAAAGATATAAAGCGAAAAGTTTCTTCATTGGTCATTGTTACTGCCATTTTGTAGACACTAGTTAAGATGCGTGAATATAAAATTTAAATCAGGTGCGTGCAATCACTCTGGGAGCTCGTACCTCGTAGCAACTAAACGTACGCCTAACGTGTACGCGGCGGCCAATACTCACACAACCCTTTGATCTTTTGTAAAAACCGACACCACACACAACTTAGGCCATCATTCCAATACATACCAAGTGAAGCACAAACACCCTCTTACACGATGGCCATCGGTATTGGTCAACACATTCGCCACTATGTTGGCCAACGTGAAGAGCCGCCTTTACCGAGGGGACCAATTTAATATTGATTTTATTTAATTTATCGAGTATTTTTCAAGGACCGGGAAAAATTTCAAATTATTGAGATTCAAATTAACGAGTCTCAAATTATCGGGAGTCGATTGCATTTCGGAGAGCGTGCGCAGGAATTGCATAAGTTAATTCCTCCTCTCCTTCCACCAACGGACAACCAGACGTTCGACCAGCCTCCACACTTTCGTTGTCGACTTAGCACGTATTTGAACCAAACGGTTCGCTACATCGTTCGTGATGCGTACAGCAAAGGAGTGGAATAAGTTGCCAGCATCTGTGTTTTCATCCGATTTTAATGTGGGTGTCTCAAGGCAAGAGTGAATAGGCTTTTGTTAAGTCAGTGCGCTTCACCATCTTCGGCTACATCACCACTTTCCATCAGGTGGCATTATAGTTAAGCGCTGGCTTAGAATATAAAAAAACCTTTATTTAAATTTGGCAATACATTGGACACCACAAATTTCAGACCTATTTCTGTACTGCTAACGCTCAGTAAAATTTCAAAATATTCTAGATCAAATGTTCCATAAAAATCAGTTTGATTCACAAGGGGTCGCTCGACAACTGACGTCGGTGTTGAGCTAATCAAACATATTTTCTGTGCATGGGAGAATTCAGAAGATGCTTTGGGTATAATTTGTGATCTTTCCAAGGCTTTTGACTGTACACCACGAGACATTAATCAGAAGCTGCGTCATTATGGTGTAAGAAACATAGTGCTTAAACTTATTACGTCTTATCTAAATAATAGAACGCAAAAGTTGTTATTATGGGAGCTGTTCTTCCGGATCCGTAGTATATATGGTGTTCGTCAGGGCTCAATCTTGGCCCTTTCTGTTCTTAGTTTATATCAATGACTTACCTCACTTGGTAAGGAATAACCATGATATAGTATTATTGCTGATGATACTTCGTTGATTTTCCAACTTAAAAATTATTGAAATCTGACGAAGGGAATAATGTTATATCAAAAATAGTACACTGGTTTAACGTCAATAACTTGCTTTTGAGCAATAAAACGAAATCTATTAAATTCACCACACCTAATGTTAAACAAGTGAATACCAGTGTGCTTTTAATTGAAGAGGAGCTGGGCCTTGTTGAATCCACCGTTTATTCTCGGAATTACAGTTGACGCGAAGCTTTGATGGGGCCTTCATATATATCTAAACTAGCTAGCAAACTTAGTTCTGCAGCAAATGCTGTAAAGAAAATTAGAGGCCTTACGTGTTGAAACAGCTAGATTAGTTTATTTTAGTTATTTCCATAGCATAATGTCATATGGAATCTTGTTTTGAAGCAATGCGACTGACATTGAAACTATCTTTGTTTTGCAAAAGAGAGCCATAAGAGCAATTTATAACCTAGGTCCGATTTAATGTATGTACACAAAAAAATAGTTTTATTAAAAATAGTGATGTGCATTCTGTAAATACTAGGAACAAGCACAAGTTAGTTATACTAGTTACTCGACACCAAAGAGTCAGTAATTTTATGGGGCAATGTATACGCTTTACAACAAAGTCCCAGAAAATATTCAGACCTTATCTATCAAAAGGCTTGAAATATTTATTAAGCAAAATTGTCTAATAAGGGTTATTATACTACTAGTACATGATTGATAATAACCCTGGGAATGAGGTGATCGCTACCATGCTGTTTCTAAATGTTTTCATAACAATTGTATAAAATATTATACAGAGTTAATTTGCAATAACCGGCCGAAGGTTCAGAATAAGTAATATAGGCAAATGGTGAAGAAAAATTAATTAATAAAAATCTCAAATATTCTGTCCTTTTCATCTTTTTAATTCAAAATGCGTGGAAATGCATATTTTTACTGCACTTTTACGCGCACACACATTCGTAAGGGTCGATCGGTAGGCAAAAACGTTATTGCCAATAAATCACATTCAATTTGGGTTAATTTCAAATAAAAGAAGAAGCCTTATTTACTTGTATATTCAAAAACTGCAATAGCGGTATATTTGAACTTAAGTTTAAAATTTGGCTACTCTTTGAATATCTATAATTTAAAAAGTTCCGCTGGATTTCTTGTTGTTTTTCCCAGGACAGAGGTTTTTCCGAACCAGTGGTAAAAGTAAAAAATGACTTTCAATAAGTATTACATGTAATCTAAATTGAATAAAAATGATTTTATTCTATTCTAATGTCAAAGTATTTTAATCAAAATATCGCCAGACATAATTTAATTATGCGGTGTACCTTCTCACGTTGCAGACAATGTTTATCAAAGCGGGCTACTGACATGCACTGGTTGGACCACCCACGAGCTCATTAAATATTGTAAACAAAGATAAAAGTGGCGCGTTTTCTATAAACCTAGCACGTGGCACAGTGGTAAGCGTGCCTTCGGAAACATAATTTTTTTTTTTTTTTATATAGAATAAGGGTGACAAACGAGCACACAGTCCACCTGATGGTAAGTGGTTGTAGTGGCCCATAGACATCGACATCTATCTTTGTTTGCGAATTTAAATGCAGATGCGTTGTCAGCCGTGAGGACTAAGATAGAATGCCTCTTTTCCAGTAAAAAGGGTCTCCGGTTCTCTACACTCACCATACGAAACACAGCAGCATTAAGCTGCTATTTTACGCTGGTATTCTGTGAGAGCGTGGTCCTTCCCCGGTCGAGTCGACCCATTCGTGCTGCAACTATACTATTAATATAGCTGCAGCATGGCTCTACCCCGTATAAATATGTAAATATGTTATTAGAATGAAGTAACATACATGACAGTCATTCATAACATCTTTTCCTTCTTTCATTATTGAGATGGTAATGGAACGAAAATAGACCGCCGCACTGCTTCACATATCATCGAAATATTTTTTTGGACGTGCAGTTTTCCTCCATAAATTTATCAGTGCATTCACTGTACGTAATCGTATGCCTGACATTATAAATTTGGTTTGATATCCTCAACCACAGTGTAGGTCAAATTTGCGTGTTCAGCGATTTAATTCTAAACTCATCTGTATATCATTCTGACTCATCACGATATCTCTGGAACCATAAGGCCTAGAGACTTGAAATTTGTTAGGAAACTTTCGCCGAGTAGAGGTCAGCTAAGAACGGATTTTACGAAATTCCACCCGCAAGGGTTATGGGCGTTAATAAAAAATAACATTTTTAAACTATAGCTCTTTCTTATAGGTATAAAACTTGGCTAGAATATTCTTTTTGTTAAATATTATCAAGAACAGATTTTATAAAATTCCACCCACAAAGGGCAGTGTGGCGTTAAAAATTAAAAAATTAAACTTTTAATCCATAGCCCTTTAGTATCGCTAAAACTCGAAAACGCCTGGATAGATTTTGTTGAATCTAAACGATTTAAAATTGGTTCCAGTAGGTGGCGATGTTGTCGAGATCCAGAAATAACCCATGCGAAGCCGGGGCGGATCGCTAGTTAATATATTATATTATAATATATAAAATGAATATTTTTGTGAACCATAATAATTGAAGATAGGTAAAATTATGGGTCACGTAGGTTATTTAGTAACCTGTATTCACTAACAGGTTACTTAGTTCGATTGTTCGTTTTCTAATCGTTTCTATACAATTCATGCGATTACGATGAAGTTTTTGTGATTTGTGTGTGCCCGCAAATTTTGTGACAAAAGGTGTGTGCACGTTAGCTAGTCATTTTTTTTCCTTATTTAATAATTTCAATAAAACAGCAGTCACATTTTTCTAAATTATTTTAATTCATTTATTTCATTCTTTACAAGCCTATTAAAAGTCCACTACTGAACAAAGGCCTCCCCCATAGATTGCCTCTTCATCTCATAGAGGATTCTTACAAGGTACTCCATCTGGTGTGGAGCCGTCCTACACTTCGCTTACTGGTATAGGGCTGCAACTCGAGAACCTTTCTTCCCTTTCGGTTGTCGGTTCTTCAAGTTATACGACCAGCCCAATGCCACTTTGGGCTACGTCGTTTTTTCTGTTTCTACTTCGGATATCCTCATTATGAATTCTATCACGCAGAGAGACTCCTATCATATATATCCATAGCTGATGGTGAAACATGCGAAAATTCGGTGGATGCAGGTGGGTTAGGACCGTGTTTTGAAACTTTTCCTGAGACATTGATAACAAACAAAATCCAGCAGTTGGCTTTTGAAGGGTTGTAATAATGATAACGATGACCTATTACTATTATCATACCCTTTATAACAAAGCACAAAAATGCATGCGTATAAATACGTCAAACTAATGTTTCTTAGATTGAAAAACAGTTTCACCAATTAGTAAACGATCCATTTAAAAACAACAGGCTATCAATACCCTTTAATGTTCCCAAAATAAACTAAAAGATCCCTAACCTTTTTAACTATATATATATACGTGGTAGAGCCATGCTGCAGCTATATTAGTAGTATAGCTGTAGTACGAATGGGTTGGCTCGACCGGGGAAGGACCACGCTCTCACAGAATACCAGCGTAAAATAGCAGCTTAATGCTGCTGTGTTTCGTATGGTGAGTGTAGAGAACCGGAGACCCTTTTTACTGGAAAAGAGGCATTCCATCTTAGTCCTCACGGGTGACAACGCATCTGCATTTTGATTCTTTATTGAAGATAGATGTAGATGTCTATGGGTCACAGCAACCACTTACCATCAGGTGGACTGTGTGCTCGTTTGTCACCCTATCATATAAAAAAAAAAAAAAAAAACTACAGTTACGTGCCAACTGTAGCGAAAATACAGTAGCATAAATTTTGCACTGCACCGATAGGGATATTAACATTGATCCACCCACGGTTACGGTCACCGAGTATTGTAAACAACAAGATAGCCGGCGCGTGCTTCACACACCTGTTAGTTGTCACCTGTTTAAAGTTGTATGTACACAGGCTACATAGGCTAGGTACATAGGGCTGCTACGATTTTTGGAACCAAGTTCCTTATCGCACGGTACGAATTTGACGGATGGGGGCTAGGCGAGAAAAAGTGTAAGATTTTTCCGTCACGACCCCCTTTCTATAGCGCGAGCGAGATGGAATAATATCCATCTCCCTCGCACCTTTTCTCTTCTTGCCATGAAAGAAATATTGTTTTAAATGACGCTTCATTTTAATAGACTCTAGTAATTCATTTATTTGTATTTATTAATCAATAATATAAAACGTTTATCAATAATAATATACTACGAAAGGAACTTCGTTCCAACCGAGTGTTCCACGACACTCACGGATGTTTTTTTTTAAACTATTATAACCCAGTGCTTGACTACTATCCCACCTGAGGGTAAGTAGTGATGCAACTGGAGATGGTGAAGCGCACTGACAGCTTAACAAAAGCCAATTCACTATTGCCTTGAAGAAACACATTGTAATCGGATGGAAAGAAAAATGCTGGTAAATTATTCCACTCCTTTGCTGTACGCATTGATTGTTTCATATTTTAAATATTAACGCATTATGCCGTTTTGTCCCGGCTTTGCCTAGGTGGTATCTAATAATGTCATTTATGAGCTTTTCGGATAAAATATAGCATAGATCACTCCTAGTATTGCTCTCTGTCTGTTCGTGAAGTTTTATCATAATCAGTTCAGCCATTTCGAAGATTAACCTGTACAGATAGATAGACAGACAGACAAAAAAATTAAAAATGGTTATTCATGTCTTAATGGCATGCAAATAACCTCCTAAGCGCAATAAAAGTCTGTTTATTTCGGTATTACCGACAGACCTTCAATTTTATTTATATGTATACATAGATAAATATATGATCATAGATATATAAAATTCATAAAAAATTAGAAAAGTACAACAGTATAGTATAAATACGTATGAGTCAAATGTACAAACACCCTCCCCCGCTTCCGGAGGGTGCCTTTGCATTAGGCGCAAAAAAAAAATATACAAACACATTCCGCTTGCGCCGTCGCCCCCGTGCGGTCGTGCGCTTGCGGAGTCCGCCAGCTGACCGAGCACCCGTCCCCGTACGGGTCTTCTCCCTCAGTCAGTACAGTTTCGAGGAATTGAACGTCAGTCCCATCCCGTCCCCCTCAGCTAGCGCCGCCGCACCAGTGCGGTTGTGTTAGCTGACCACTCTCCCGTCCCCGTACGGTAGAGAGTGCCCTCCCACGCTCTCGTCCCCGCACGGTCGAGCTGCCCTCACGCCTCGGCTAGCACAGCCGCCTCCGTGCGGTTGTGTTGTGCGCCCGCGCTCACCGTTGGACGGTGAGTGCCTTCCCTCCCTGCCTCCGCTAGTGCCGCCGCCCCGCGCGGTTGCGCTAGCAGTCAGTGCTCACCGTCCCCGTACGGTAAGTGCATCCTCGCTCATGCGATTCCCACTCCGTTTTCCACTGTGATTTTGAATAGTCTTTGGAGTGTATGTCAAGGCAAAGAAAGAGTTTGTTTAAAACTTTGTATGTTACATATTTGTGTTTTATTATTTATTATTGTGCAGTTGAGAGTGAAATATAGATTGCTTACACATAAACTTAAAAATTTAATGAATAACGGTCGAATTTCGACCACTACGCGATCACTAGAATATATATATTCGGTCCTTACATATGAAATTAGCATTTTGTCGTACTGAAACTTTGATCTGAAATATCTCCGCTTTGGTTAAGAATTCCAAATTCAAATTTATAAATTCATTTAGGTGGTACATTTGAGTTTTGAAAACAGCCATTCATTTGTTTTTTCCTCATTATTTTTTTCTTTGGCGTCGCTTATTACCGCACAATGGAAATATGAAATATCGGTATATTTACGAGTACGAGTTCTACCGTGGCACCAGTGCTGCAGAAACAGCTCGAAGGATTAATGCTGTGTACGGCGCTGGTGTCGCAAAAGAAAGCATGGTACGTTTTTGGTTTCAACGTTTTCGTTCTGGAAATTTCGACCTTCAGAAACAACCCCGTGGGCGGCCGGAGACCAAAGTGGAAAATGAAAAACTAAAGGCTATTGTGGAAGCGGATCCATCACAAAGCACTTCAGAGATAGCTGCAGGCTTTGGGGTAAGTGATAAAACTGTATTAATACACTTGAAGCAAATCGGGAAAGTAATAAATCTTGAACGATGGGTACCTCATGAATTGAGTGAATCGAACTTGCAAACACGCGTCGACTGCTGTGTTACTTTGCTCAACCGACACAATAATGAAGGGATTTTAAATCGAATCATTACTTGTGATGACAAGTGGATACTATACGATAATCGGAAGCGCTCGTCACAATGGCTGAACCCTGGAGACCCAGCCAAATCCTGCCCTAAACGAAAATTGACTCAGAAAAAGTTACTTGTGAGTGTTTGGTGGACTAGCGCCGGTGTCGTTCACTACAGCTTTCTAAAATCTGGCCAAACGATTACGGCAAATATCTATTGTCAGCAACTGCATACCATGAAGGAAGAACTAGCTGCTAAACAACCGAGATTGGTCAATCGCTCTAGGCCACTGCTGCTTCACGATAAAGCAAGACCACACACTGCACAACATACAACCACTAAGTTAGATGAGCTACAATTGTAATGTCTGCGACATCCACCGTACTACCCGGACCTTGCTCCAACAGATTACCATTTTTTCCGGAATTTGGACAACTTCTTACAAGGAAAAAAATTCAACTCTGATGCGGCAGTCCAAACCGCCTTCAAAGAGTTTATTGATTCTCGCTCCCATGGTTTTTTTAGTAAAGGGATCAATGAACTACCTATGAGATGGCAAAAGTGCATAGATAACAACGGTGCATACTTTGATTAATTAAATATATTTTACAAAAAAAAAATTGACTTTATATTCCTCCCGTACAAAACGCTAATTTCATATGTAAGTACCTAATATTATTACGTGACGTACCGTAAGCCACAGTGCACCCTTATTTGGTGTTGCACTGTCTTTAGAGCTTAAGGTGTATAAATAAGTACCAAAGAAATAAATTATGCAGTCCAGCGGTTCCCAAGAGAATCTGCGATAGCATGACGTCAGGCGATCATGTTATATTGTCATAGCATGCTTTAACAGTACCTAATTAATATTTTATTGTTACTCACGAAAAGCCTTTGTGATAATCCTTCAATAGTCTCTAGCTGGTTGGGCGTCAAAAAAAAAACTGACGAATTGAAATGCAGAAAAGATATCTTGGAAATAATAAGACCCAATTCGCCATAACACAAACAAAAACATGCGTGAGTGTCGAACACTCGGTTGGAACGAAGTTCCTTTCGTAGTATATTATTATTGATAAGCGTATTATATTGTTTGATTATCAAATACAAATAAATGAATTACTAGCGTTTATTAAAATGAAGCGTCATTAATTATTAATATTTATTTCATGGCAAGATAAGAAAAATTGCGAGGGAGATGGATATTATTCCATCTCGCTCGCATTACAGAAAGGGATCGTGACGGAAAAATCTTACACTTTTTCTCGCCTAGCCCCGATCCATCAAATTCGTACCGTCTGATAAGGAACTTCGTTATATATATTATATAATTATTAATAGTTAGCCTAACTATAATCTGTTTCACGAAAGAAGTCCCTCGGAAATATGCGGACTAAATTGTAAATACCTATTAAAGATGTAACAAATTAATTAGCTTATATCCGCGTTTTACAACTTTAATAAAATGGATTTCCGCAAAGTAACGCCTGATTCTATTATGGTCACCCGAGGCAAGTGTGACATAAATTAATTAAAACTCTATTGGACATTTAAATACTCTTACTCAGTAAGGATTTAACATAGAGAATTCAGTTTCATAACATAAATTATTAAGTGCTTGTTTGTTTGATCAAGCATTTTAGTATCTACAAGTAGCATTTTGTAATGTAAGGTAGTTAAAACTAATTGAGGTGGGAGACTGTCACACTTACCCATCAATGAGGCAAGTTCTTTTTGTAGTTACTTTATTATTATCTGTGGTTTTCGACAAAATTGAAGAGATGATACTAATGTCAAAATATTTTAAGATCTATAAACGATTTGAACGTCCATTTTTGTGTGACAATGAGTTTTTCCCCACATGGGGTAAGATTTCTGAGTAGTTTAAAAAAATGACGTCTGTCGATAAAATAGTTGAAGCTATGTACTTAACTGTCGGTATAGTCAATAGCGTAAAAGTTCCTACGTTGTTCAATAGATGGAATTTAACCAAAAAAAACCTGTTTTTGCCGCATAATTTGCATTTGTTACACTTTCCCCACTGTCATACTTGCCTCGGGTGACTATAATTCAATTGTAAAGAATTTCCCGCGAAAGTCAATTGGAAATTTTGCATTTGACAGCAAATATCAAATTTCACGAAGACTACTAAGTAACTTCATTCGTGAGTATAATTCTTCTTAAATCATAGTTTAAACCTAAGACTATGAACAAACCACTTTTATAATAAGACGGAATATGTATAGACTAAAATTATTCAATTCCACATAATATGAAAGGTTTGGTATGGGTCCAATATTCAAAAGCTTGCAACATTTCAATATATCTTTTACGTTTGTGGTTTTAAAGATAGAATTTAGCATTCTAGCATTCTTTTTACATAACAAGTGGTAAAATCAAAATTTTGTATAACCGACTTCAATATAAATAGAATGAGAACATCATCAATTTAGTCGAATTCAATTAAATACGCATTATTAAATATAACTCAAAAACTACTGGTTAGATCTTGATCAAATTTATATGGGACCACATGAGAAGCACCAACTTTAGAATAAAAAAATCATCAAAATCGGTTCACCTAGAAAAAAGTTCTGAGGTAACACAAAAAAAAACACAGTCGAATTGAGTACCTCCTCCTTTTTTTGAAGTCGGTTTAAAAAAGAGATTCTTAATCGAATTAAGGCTAATTCATACACTTACCATCAAGTGGGCTATGTGCCCGTTTGTCACCTTCACTTCTATTAAAAAGAAATCTAATATACAAAATGCTGATGCGTAGTCACTTCTGAAGACTAAGATGGAATGCTTAGTTACCAGTAAAAAGAGACTCCCGATCTTTTTAGTTGCTATACGAAACACCAGCATTAGCTATTTCACGCTCGTATTTTGTGAGATCTATAGAGTTCGACTGTATTGTACTCAAAGGAATATCTGGGTGTATATAATACGAGTATGTCGTAAACGCGTATGTTAGCACATTAGTGGGCAAGTTTGGTCTCGCACATCTTGTGTGTGAAAGCGTTGCCGTGGCCCCGCCAATACGCGGCGTAGGTGGGACCCCAATCCACGAGGTGGGTATGCGGAGGCATTTCCCTATGAAAAAAGAAATGCCATATCCGCCTTTGAAATCATAATATTCATGAGTGACGCACGCGACTTCTCAACACAGTTCAGCAATCGTCTAAAGCGTGGCCAAATGATTTTTTCTCAAATTCATTGTCAATGTTTACGTGATTGGATCGCAATTGGGCGTTTTGGGGATCAATAATGAGTATATGTGTGTCTGGTAATAACTCAATATAGTGCCCAACGTGGCAACTTTTTCAAAATCTTCCCCATGAGGCAATCTATGGGAGAGGCCTATATTTAGCAATGGACTTTTAAAGGCTGTAATATATGGATGGTGGGTGGATGTCGCAGATGATATCATTATCTTTCATTCGAAGCGTAATTGCATAATAATTGCTTCTCAAATTTTTTTAATTTCGCTAAAAAGGTAGACATTCTTACTTACAGTAGCAGGCAACTTTTTTTAAATAACAAATCGAGTATTTCCTCTTATTGCAGCTTAAGCTCAAATAAATAAGATAAACTCACTTTATTAGGTGTTAGTCGTGGTAGCTCAGGGCTTAGCGCTCGCTGTAAATTTCACAGTACGCGAGGAACCCTGGTTCGATACCCGCGGGCACCAATGAAATTGTTAATTGCAATTTGCTCGACGTTGAAGAAAAGCATCGTGAGGAAACAGCAATTCCTTATCTTAAAACCCTCTCAGAAGTAAGAGGAGGCCTGTGCCCAGCAGTGGGACGTATATAGGCTGTAACTTTACTTTACTAACTTTAAGCGTTAGACTCCTTTTCAGCCTAGGAGTCCGTCTTTTCTGGTCCATCCTCTTACCCATTTCTGCCACCAAACAGTAGCGCATGCGCAGTGCACGGTTTATCTTAATATATATGTCTGAAGGATATAGATAGCCAGTATAATTACAGACATTCCATATTCGTCCACAGTAATAACAAACAATCGATCATGTAGCAAGCATCTGTAACATTCTTTGTTTCACTTAATTTAAAAAAAAAACTGTGACGAATTATTGCAACCGATAATCTATTGGAAATTGATTAGTAACGTAAGTTGAAGGTGGTGTGACCTTGAATAGAAAATAAAAAATTCTAATGGATGAAAGAAAACAGCGTCTCATTTGCGGAGCAATTCAAATAGAGATTAAATTATAATATGCGAGGGAATTGTCTGGTATTTCTTTGGTAACCGACTGTAGGTACAACTATAAAGTATGCATTATAAAGTCTTGGATTGGGGATTTGAAATCACCAAGTCAATCAACAAAGTTGAAATAGCAGCAGAAGACGTTAATCTTTGGACTTACACAAAAACCCTCGTGCTCTATCAATACACCCACTCGTCCATAACATTCATCGAATTAATGCTGCTTGAACCTCGTATTGTGTACACAAACAGACTATAAACTACCTGAATGTACAAAACAATCCATTCCCAAACATTTGCCCAGTCTCAACTGAATTGAAAATCGACGGAAATACCACTAAATGTTGTAAATCACCTCCAAACATCCCGTCTGCGGATTCAGGTGCTTTGAGTCGACTAATGAACGCACATGACTTATTATTAATGGACCCTAATAGGTTATTGCTAAACGTCATAAATTGCCTGCTATTTATAACATAACAATGAAGCTAGTATTTTAACACATTTTTATTAAGTCACTTTCTTGTTTGTCTGTCTGTCTGTCGTTCCGGGTGGAATTTTGCAACTCAAATTTCGAGCACTTCCCGATGAGCTAGACTTGAAATTTTGAACACAGCTCAGAATCGGATGACAATGTGGAAAAAAAACGTGGAATATTTTTTTGTACAAAATTAACTTAATATTAAAAATTAAAATAAAGTTAGGACGACAAACGAACACACAGACCTGCTGATAAGTGGATGCTGTTGCCCACAGCTACCCACAGCTAATCTCGATTAAGCTCTGCAGACTAAGATTGAATGCCTCGTTACCTATGTCATACGAAACACAGTCGCATTATACTGCTATTTCACTCGAGTATTCTGTGAAACATTCTTGCTGCATCGTGGCTCTACCGAGTATTATGGGTGATGTTGGCATTTGGAAGATTACATAAATATATTCTCACAACATACCATATCAGACGGATAATTATTAATCATGTTACGTTTTCGCTATGAAGGTTTCATAGCACAAGTTTCGTTTAACCCAAGCTTGAAGATATAGAAAAGAAAGTATTTAAACTAGTTTAAGAAGGACAAGTAAAATGTGAATCTAACTTGGTACAGTTACATGAAATGTGTCTTTGTCGGACTCTGCCTCGCTTTGCCTAGCAACAGGGGAATGTAAAATATAAAATACCCTGGGGTGATCGCTTTGGTATCGTAAATCTTTAATGCTCTCTTTCATCGACAACAACGTTCCGAATCTTTTCTGAAAACAAGATCAAACATTTTAATTTACATCATATTATACAAAATAAAATTTCACTTTTAATAAACAGTCAGAGCCCATTTTGACGGGACTTTCACTGGCAAATAGCTGATGTTATTAGGAGTAACTAAGGCTACTTTTGTTTTAGAAAAAGAATTAGGGTTCCGCGCAATAAAATTAAAACCATTGAAATTCAATCGTCAATATATAAACGCAGGCGAAGTCGCGGGTATGGAATAAAATACTTCCGCATTATAATGTCCACATAATAATACAAAATAGCTTCTGAGCTTCTGACATCGTTGTTAAGACATGGTGTATCGAAGAATTAAAGCCCACAATGTCATAACTAAATTCTTTGTCTATTCAGTTTCATTAAAACTCCATCCCCTATTTTGCCACCCTTGGGGATGGAATTGTATTCTCCATATTTATATAAGACCACTCCTGATCACCTGTTTAATAAAAAAAAGAATTAAAATCGGTTTACAATTGACGAAGATATTATAACAGACCTACAATAACAACATACAGTTGAATTCAAAACCTCCTCCTTTTTAACCGACTTCAAAAAAAAGGAGGTACTCAATTCAACTGATTTTTTATGGGTTTGTAAGGTGCGTTTTAAGTTCGGAATGGGTAGGTAGGTAATAAGTGGGGACAAGTCAATCGAGAAGAGACGTTCGTGCAGCACTAAAAAAAAACTTTTCCGAGCGCTAATAGCGACACCCGTGGAAACTTCAGATCGTTTGCGTTTTGTTACATGCAGCAATACAATTGTTTAACCTTTAGATTACGTGACGCGTAATTTAAAATATAGACAGGGGAACTGTTCACAAAATGCGGAGAAAAACTTTGATTTACTTTTTTAGTTTTATAAAATAATACTTATAAAAAAATAAGCATGTCCCATTAACACACACACACATTATTGTTTGAGTAATCAAGCGATTTTATTGATTCCTATAGTTATTGCCTTAATTAATTTGATCTGAAGTGACTATACTGCTATGGTGACACGTCAGGGGACTGTTTTTGAGGGCTATGAAAGCGTTTTCGATACAATAAAATTTAATTTAATAGATTTTGCACGCTAAGCAGAGCTACATTAGGCTATTATCTTTTAAAATTATCTACAAAATATATAATGATCTGTACGTATTTATATAATATTGGCCTGAGACAAAGAGTTGCCCAGTTTACAGAGAAACGCCCAAGTATAGGTATATATACATATAGATGAGTACAAATGATACTGTTCAAAGTATAGAAATTGAAAGAGTACGAAAAGGTAAAGTAATTTATATATATTATTATAGTTCTAAGTTTCAACAATACTTTTGAAAGTATACAGAGATTTAACACGACGGATGTGGAGAGTTAAAGAATTGTAAGTAGGTAGGTATTTATTGTTATTCGTATCTAAGCTTAATAAAAATATTTTTAGTTGCTTGTAAATTTCTTTGAGTTTTGTACTTATAATAATAATAATGTCCTCCAGACCGAATTTCGGTCACGACGGCCATACAACGGAGACTAGCCATCTGCGTAGGACAGATTATAATGCCCAAGTATACACTTGGGCACAGGTGCACTCTCTATTCCCTCACTCTCATAGACCGATGGGACGATAAACCGACACGACCGGAGAGAGATCAGGCGCAGGACCAACGGCTTTACGTGCTTTCCGAGGTACGGAGGTTAGACACCGTCAACTTCCTGACTTCGGGCAGCTATTGAGAATTTCTTGCCTAAAACACTCAAGAACTAATTTTTTATGGCCCGACCCGGGATTCAAACCCGGGACCTCTTGATCAGCAGTCGTGTTTGCAATCGCTTGACCAACGAGGCAGTCAAAGGTTTTTGGGTTTTGTACTAAAATTATGTAATAGTATAATACACAACAAATTAACGTCTTACTGCAGGACAGTTCCTTTTTGAATATGTATAAAATCTTTCTGCCTTTACAAAACGTGAATAGAAAGTCCATGTGATATGAAAGAGTAGCCGGTATAGATTGCGTTTGTATAGAGCCGTGGTAACTCATTATCTAGGCGCTCACCTTCAATACAATACTTACTCGTATTCTGCAAGAAACCTGATCCCACCATTACCTTTGATAATGTTTATCGCAATTTTATAAGTGCTGATTTACTACGTGCGCAGCAGTGAAAGCATACAGAAAACGCATGTCTAAGATTTACAATTAAAGTACCTATATCGAGGTGTTTCAAATACTTATTTTTAGATACTTACTGTTATTCTAATAAAAGGTAAAGTTGTTCTTTTGGACATCTTCAATCCTATCCATAAAAATTCTATTAAGTCTTCAAACTTAACCAATTTAAGTCATAAAGGAAGGGGGAGAGGGCACCCCTCTCGCTATGGTCTACCAACACATATCTGGAGAGGGCTCAGCAAGCGCACTCGGAGCGACTACCTCGGGCCGGCCTTTCACTTTGGGGAAGCCAAGTGGGTTCAGCTTTGTTAACCGTAGGTGACCAAGCCACGACTACTAAGCCCCACGCCACGACAACGCGGGAACCTGTTTGGGGTTGATATTACACCTATTTTAACATGCTTAAACTCACTAGGTACATGGTGTTGATTGGTGATTTTAAACCCAAACTGAACACAATATCAAAGAAAAGACACACCACCGTCAATAACACGACACGTGTTTCGATAGAGTAGTGGTGTATGGATTAGTGGTGACGTAGATAGTGCACGCAATAATTGAGGGAGGGCGGGAGGTGTTCTTCAACCTAAACACATTATTTTATTTTACTACGTGGATCTAAACAATTAAATTTGTAATGTTTTAACCCCTCAAGTGTCATGCATGCACACATCCGCAGGGGGGTTTCAGTGGCGAAGCTAGGGCTCCAAACTAGGGCAAGCCCAAGATATTGTTTTGTTGTTTTTAGCAAAATTACTAAACGAAACTACCGCATTCATGTGTTTTTGAGAATTCATATGCCTTTTAATGGCTCCAGATAAGTTATTTAAATCATCATATCCAGTAGTATTCCAAGCTGTTTTGTTGTTGGAAAAGAATATGCAGCACCAACAGTACAACTTATTGGTATGTGAGCAGCCAACAATCCAATGAGTTTTGTAAACAGATCTATTAAATTGCCGTTTGTGGGTTTTACTCGTCTGAGAAATACACAGATCAGGCGTTGGTTTCGGCGTGGATATGAGCTGTTTTTTCTCAACAAAGTTTAAAGATTTTACCTTTTCCTCACCGATTAGCACTTTAACACTTCAATTCATCACAAGGAATACTATTATCCTCCATTTTCACTAAAATCTTTAAAAGCATAAATTTTCAACCTGTAATATCTATCGCTCAAGTAAACACACAGAGTAAACATTGAAATGTGAAGTGAACTTGCAAACGTATCGCCCGCGCGCCCCCGCGCTCGACTAACTTCACACCGAAAGACCAGCTTATCGCTCCGTACTAATTGCTAAATAAACAATCGTAGTTATATTTCATTTTAGAACATTTTGCCACAGGTCAGAAAGGCTTCGCTACCGATGCTGTATCGCGCGACCTCTCGAACGGCCCTTGACAATTGAAGCGTAAAAACATTTATCGGTCGGGCACATGAGGGGTTAATATAATGGATTTCCGCAAAGCAACGCCTAATTCTATTAATAGTCTAAACACAAGATGTTAACTGAGTGTGTGCAAGTTTATAATCAGACATCAGAACCGAAAGGAGCAACAGTTAGCCAACTTATTTTCAGAACAAGGAATTTATCATATAGGATTTCTGATGCTTAATTCTTTCTCTTGAAAAGAATACCACCAACAGTTGAAATCAATTGGTACAATTAAGATTTTTTAAATATAACTAATTTTTACGGATGGTATCGCGTATATTAACTTATTTTAAATTCTATATACATATACTTTACAGCACCCATGGTCACGAGGGGCACCATGGGTGCTGTAAAGTATTTATTTAAATGTGTAGTTTTCGTAAACATAAGAAATCATTAAGAAAAAAATTACCTAAATGCCAACAAAGCCTTGATTACTATTTAACCTTCTCTCTATGGCCAATAAATTTCTATCAGGCACGTTCTGGAAGTTATACTAAGAAGTAGTTTTAGTTTATCCGTATCGCCGATCCGTAACGCTCGAGTAAGCCTTAGAAGTCATCGCACAGTTACTGAGTCGTTGCACTCGAAACTTTTAATCAAACCTCATTAACAACTTCAAACCATATAGGCGCCGCCTTTATTAACACGAATCAAGAATTGAGATCAATCAATACGCATTTAAATTTTAAAATAAACGTAGTACAGCCAAGCTGCTTTTGTATTGTGACTGCAGCACAAATGCGTACGTTACACGGGGAAGGATCACGCTCAAACAGAATAGCCGCATAAAATAGCAGCATTCGTATGAAACGGAGACCCTTTTACACTCCACCTTAGTCCTCAGAGGTGAGAACGCATCTGAAATTGATCCTTAAACGATAATAGATGTAGCCTCAGCATCCACTTATCACCAGATAGACGACGTGCTCGACAGCCCGTTGAGCAGCGTAGGACCAATACCTTTGCAGTGATAATGCTTCCAACCACTAATCTGTGAAATTTGATTACAACGCTTTTGGATGATTTGCCAGCCGCCAGAGCCTAAACCTTAAATTACCAGGGTGCTCACGTGCTGGTGAGGTTAGCATTTGGAAAACAAAGTATAGTTACAGCGTATACATGCCCACTGTTGGACACAGGCCTTCAGACGGTCAGATTTCTCCACGATGTTCTTTTACCGCCAAGCACGTGGTAAATCGTTGCTCCAGTACTATGGCCGCGGCTCACTTAGAAAATTGGTGATATTTCCTCACAGTCCGAATTTCCGAAATGTTCAAATAGATAAAAATGGACTAAGATGGAATGCCTCGTTTCCGGTTCTCTACACTCACTATACAAAACATAGCAGCATTAAGCTGCTACTCGTAGTTCACGCTTGTATTCTGTGAGAGCGTGGTCCTTCCCTGGTCGAGCATACCCATTCGTGCTACAATCATAATACAACTGCAGCATGGCTCTACTACGTAAAAGATTAGCGGGAGGCCTTAAATCTATCTTTAATAAATCTAATTATTAAATAACTAGCGGTCGCCCGCGGCTGCGCCCGCGTGGATGTCGGTTACCGCTGCAAAAAGCCTACCCAGGAAAGACACGGTCAGCAAACAAAATGATTCCCAGGTCAATTCACAGACACCGACACTAACATCGACGAAGCAGTCACTATCCGCAGGCTGAACAGATTTTCTTTCTGTGGATGTTATTTGTTAAGTCCCGGAGTGCAACCTGTTGTTTTAGGATAGAAAACTTAAGCTATTATTGTAGAGCTTCTATACACAACATTTGACGTTATATTATTTTCTGGTAACAAAATATACTGATAGTCGGGAGCCCTGACCATGATAGGGCAACGTAAAGTTGCCCATGCGTAAAACATTCTTTTCGTAAATCAATTCCTACTAATTTGAATGTTTGGCCCTGGGATTTGTTTATCGTGAGTGCGAAAAGAAATTTTTACTGGAAATTGGAGCCTTTTGAAGGTATAGGCAAATCAGTAGGGATCATGGGTATTCTTGGTATATGAGCTAATTCACCAGCTGCAGGGCCGGTGATAATCTTCGCAACTATTAAATTATCTTTAGCTCCTTTATAAGAAGTCTCGTGCCATTACACATGTTGGGGGTCTTAAATTTTGAGAAGCATTATCGGCGTGCCAACTTTTAACGACAGTTCATGAGGTGGAAGCCCAGCGGGGTTCAGAGAATTTAAAATTCCTGGGGTAGTGGACTGCGTCCTCGATGTTAGTGACGGTGTCTATGGATTTATAGCACTTAACTTCACCCGGTACTTTCTGCATAATTAAATTGTTTATTTCGTTGACTGTTTCATTCCTGAGAAACTATTGCTCACAACACAGCCAACGAAAATCATTTTGATGTAAGTTTTCGATGTCAGGATATAGCATCTATCAGACTATCTAAATTATAGACTATTTGCCCTAGAGACTCATCCAAAGTAACCGCATAATCGGTGCCCAAATTTAAAGATGGAAAAATTCCTTCTCCCAGTTTCAGCAGCTGTTGTGGAAAATTGCTATGCGTATTTCCATGTAGATGAGCTCATATTAGTACGCAATTCAAATGTTGAACAGATGTCCAAAGGTGAGACGATTTTAAACATGACTTCATAATATCTGCTCGCGTACCTCTGTTGACGACAGGAAGCGTTTGTCGGAAATCTCCAGCAAATACAAAAGTGATACCACCCATGACATTAGCAGAGCTTCGGAGGTCTTTTAAAGTACGGTCCACGGCCTCCACATGAGCTCTATGACTCATGGTGCATTCATCCCATATTACCAACGACGCGTCTTGCAGCAACTTACCAAGAGGCCCATTTTTCCGAATAGAGCACGTAGACCGTTGATCTAAAGATACGGATAGCGGGAGTTTAAACGTAGAGTGAGCAGTTTTTCCTTCGTTCAAGAGAGTTGCAGCAATTCCTGACGAAGCAACTGCAATCGCTATCTTCCCTGATTGCCGTATCTTAGCAAGTATCAAATTTGCGAGAAAAGTCTTTCCGGTGCCTCCTGGTGCGTCCAAAAAAAATAATCTCCCCATGTTATTGTTCACGCTGTCCACAATAGTCTCATAAGCATGTCTTTGATCTGGTACTAATTTTGGCACATTGTCATTAACAAACGCTGTTAGATCATTGCTGTTATACTGTTGTACCATTGTGTCAATAGTATTATTCTGGGTACGAACGGGAGAAGGTAATCCAAAATCACTTAAATTTTTGTCGTTTAGTTCTAGAAGTTTGTTTTCTATTTCAATTAATACTTCATTATAAATGACTTCAGTGAAGGGTGAAGTGTTATCCTGATTTTGTTGTCTGATACGATGTCTAATATCTTCACAGAACTGATCTTTGAAAGTATCCCATAACTTCAATGGTTCCGATGGTTGACAAAATAAAAGTATGACTACGAACAACTCCCTTAGTTTTTTTGGACAATGTGATAACGAAGCTTCGCTTAAAGTGTTACCCCAATGATCAAAAAATGCCAGTAATGTGGTATTGCGTGGGTTTTGGACAACTTGATGAGCTGTCCCTGGTGTAAAATACACCCTTTGACCGTTCTCTGATGAACTGTTGAAGCCCTGAAAAGAACTGTTGGTTAGCCCTGAAAAGAACTGTTGTTTAGCTCAAGAAGAACTGTTGTTTAGCTCTAAGAAGAACTGTTGTTTAGCTCTGAGAAGAACTTTGCGTGGTGTAGTTTAAATAACGAAACCTCAAAAAATCGCACGAAAATTATTAGACTTCACGCACGACCGCTGCGTAGCCGACCGCGCGACTGAGCCGCGCGGGTACCTTACTCATAGATCTAAACTCCCTCCCACACGCTCACCGGGCCTTGGTAACGCCTACTTCGCAACGGGCCGTGCAGCAGAAATCGTAATATTTTAATTTCGCTATAACTTCAGAACCAAACGTCCAATTTTAATCATTCAAAGACCAAATATTATCTACATTAACTGTACTTAGTGATAAAATAATTTATTTTGATAAGGATTAATAGCACGAGTAAAATAAACGCGTTTAAATGTAGTCCAAAAAAAAAATCAAGATTTTTCAATAAAAATGGTTATTGTGCCTCACCTGACATAGATAGGTATAGTGTGTCGCGGACTTTTTGTAGATATTTATAAGATCTACAATTACTAGAACATTTTATGGTTCTATCTTTAATAGTTTAGGCAGGGTACGCAAAATAAGTAACTTTTGGTTGATTTTTACACCTTGTGTCCGAAAAACCTAATATCTTACGGAACCCTATTTTTGTTCAAAATTAAATATAGCCTATATTACTCGTGGATAATGTAGCTTTCGAATGGTGAAAGAATTTTTAAAATCGGTCCAGTAGTTTATGAGCCTATTCATTACAATCAAACAAACAAACAAACAAACAAACAAAGTTTTCCTCTTTATAATATTAGTGTAGATTAAGATTGATTAGGTTAAGATGTTTCAACATTAAAATTTGAGCATTTTACCTTTTTTTTATAGGATAGGGTGACAAACGAGCACACAGTCCACCTGATGGTAAGTGGTTGCTGTGGCCCATAGACATCTACATCTATCCTCGTTTGCGAATCAAAATGCAGATGCGTTGTCACCCGTGAGGACTAAGATGGAATGCCTCTTTTCCAGTAAAAAGGGTCTCCGGTTCTCTACACTCACCATACGAAACACAGCAGTGTTAAGCTGCTATTTTACGCTGGAATTCTGTGAGAGCGTGGTCCTTCCCCGATCGAGCCGACCCATTCGTGCTACAACTATACTACTAATATAGCTGCAGCATGGCTCTGCCACGTATTGGCCTTGCTTCAAAATACTCACACTCGGTTAAATATGTAGATTCTTAAAATATACTTTTTATTTTAAGATTCGGCATCTACATCGCATCTTATACGCAGAATGCTAGCAGATGATAGCAATCAATCGATGCAGGTGTGTCAGATAGCTGGAAAAATTACTTGTAGGAAATATCAGAGAAAACCAGCGGTGATTGTGTAATTCAGGTGGATATCTTTTGCCGATGTGAATCACTACGCAAATGACTTATGTATTTTTATAATGATAAATAATATTTTGTGACCAAAGATAAGATATTAATATAAAAAAACATCGATTTATAATCGATTCTGATATACATATTTACACAATGCAACGTAAACAAACATCAAACGTCAAAAAAAGCCAACCACGATATTTTCCCCCGAAAGAGTTATATAAAATATATAAAAAAGTTCTAGGTGGTAAGGATTCTTTTCTGCTTAGGAGTTTTTCCATTTAAGTAGTTCATCCACCCTCTCAATTATTTCTACCGTCACGTAGCAGTCCTTGCACTGCTGTGCTCCGGTCTGAAGTGTATAGAGAGCCCGTCTGTAATTATATAATTATGGAATCACAGAAGTGACAACGCATTTGTTACTTTCTTTGGTTGAAGTTGGCAACAGCTGTCCATGCACTTAAGTAACCACTTACCATCAGGTGAACTGTAAGTTCGTTTGTCACTTCGGTTTTAGAAAAAAAAAACACAATCGCATTGCAGTTCTACTGGTGATACACTGAGATTGAGAGACTGGTTCAGCGCTAAGATTGGAGCAACTAAAAGACTGCTAAACTTTGTTGAAACAATTTTAAAATACTAATAGGGGTACTGGTGATCGATGAACCAGAAATCTTGTTCTTTAAACGTTTCTTCTGATCACCAATAGATGTTTAAAATCTAGCAAAAATAAGACAGTTTTGCCCGATCTAACAGCGGTCACAGCAATTTTTCCGCATTTTTTTTTTACTATAAGAATACCACATTAACAATATAGCTTATAGGAATTTTGATTATTTAACTGTTATCCTATAGTATCTACTGCAGTTATATTGATCTTTTCTTTTATTTATCGTGGAGGCATTTTACATATAGTCATTTTGATGATTAAGGCAGTTCTCATTCATCAATACACTTCAAAAAGTTGTTGGTGAAATTAATTATATTATTAGAATTGAACCAAATCAACGACTTTGTCACTCTTTGTGACAAGTTTTCCGCCAAAAGAAGTTATCAGTAATTCATGTGATTTTTATACACTTTTTTTATACACTATATCTCACTTAGACAATATTCATTGTGTCGTGAACATGAAAAGGATAATAATAAACTTTAGTAAAATTAAAATAAGTGATCAAATGAACATTTTTACCATACAATAATTTTCTCAAAATTTATAGAAATTCTCTAAAAGTTAATAGAAGTAATGAAAGTCAAAAGAATTACTCATACAAAAAAAAGTCAGACAAATTTAAGAGTTCATTTTTACTTTTAATATTTAACAAAACAATGGCAACTATACTATCATAGCTGTTTATCATTCAAGTAGTCGTGGATACAGTAATAACATTTCTGTATCAGCAGTTTTTTTTTTAAATTATCCTTTAAATTTATTTTTTTTTGTTTTAAACGCAATGGGCAGCTCCTTGAACAATTTAACCAACTGGTGTAGCGCACTGTGCATTGCAACATTAAGTGTATAGCGTCTGGTATTTAAACGAGCTTCTCTTTCAGTTTCAGATTCGAACACCTCAAGGTTTTTCCTCAAATCACTAAGTAGGACCATGATATAGACGCATGGCACCGTTAATATTTGTAATCTTATAAAGTGCTCCGTGCATGATATCTACTTTTGTATACGTACAATGACCCTTATTGCCCGCTTCTGCCCCAGAGCTTGATACTGTAGCGCAACTTACTTTCAACTAGTGCGTAGTATACAGTTTTTAGTTGTTCTATGGTTAGCTTATCGTCCATCTCGTCGTGGTTCATATACGAGTATTTCTAAATCCATTCTGAATTAAAAATCAAAATACACCACCCTAGAGCACAAATCAAATCAAATAGTTTATTTGTGATTCACATGTTACAAAAAGGTCTTAATTAAATATACAAATAAAGTTCAGTCTGTGATAAGCCTCATTGGCATACAAATATTAAATATCATTAGTAAGGAGTAAGAACTAATATCTAATGCTTCGTTACCAGTAAAAAAACCCTGGTTCTCGTCACTAACCATACGAATCACAGCAGCATTAAGCTGCTATTTCATTCTATGCGAGCGTGGTCCTTACCCGGTCAAGCTGACTCATTCGGGCAGTAGCCATAACAGCTGCAGCGTGTCTCTACTACGTATTATAATAATATAGCCTTTTATTCAGATCAAACTAGTATATTATTACATATAAAATATTAAAACTTAGTCTAGTCCAGTATTTGATTCTTGCTTATTGTCTGGAGATCTGTTTGCCAGTCGGCAAAGGACTCCTCCAACCTTTTCCATTCATGTCTTTATTGAACCACTCTGTTCCAGGTCACTCCTGCCACTTGTCTTGTCTTTTCTATGGTCTACCTCTTTTTCTTTTTCCTTCTCTACGGTACCATCGTGTCACAATTTTACTACACTTGTCTTGTCCTCTCATCATGTGCCCTGCCTATCGCCATTTGAGCCTTCCGATTTTACCTATGTCCTTTTTGTTTTATCTATGACCTTTGTCTTGTTTCTGATGATATGGTTTTTCAATCTATCTGTCTTCTTCACATTCAACATACTCCCTTCCATTGCGTACTGGCAGGTTGGGAGTTTGCTTGTCATATTCTGTGTTTAAGCCCATGTTTGGCTGGCATAAACGTGGTACATAAAGACAAGTAGTATGCAAGTGTTTACTTTTTAAATTTATATGAAGCTTTTTTATTTCATGGCCTCTCTACTACGAATAGGTAAATAATAATCTAGTATAGAACTTTACGTGGTAGAGACACGCTGCAGCTATCTCTACCGCGTACAAACTAGCCTGGAAAGTGTATTCACAATGAAATCATTTTAAACTCTGAAAATGACCTTCGAACCCAGCCATTTAAAGATTGTTTTGTGACAGAACGTTTAGATTTCTTAACAACTTGTTAAAACTTTCGATCTCGGGAGCTTTACTTTGTTTATGCTAATCAATCGAGCGCTCCGATTTCAAGTATTAATTTTCAATCCTTGTTTGCAATAGATTCAATTCAATGTTTTTAGTCTTCTTAAAATAAAGATTGGTTAAACTTTCTGCAGCTTAAGTTTTTTAATTAAAAGGGTAAAAGAAAAGGTAAAAGGTGAAAAACTACTGAACCTTGCGGTCGTCTCAAAAACAAATTACGAATTAAGATATAAAGTGAATTTTCAAAGGAATAGAATATTATGTAACGGCAGAGTCGGAAAGGGACGCCCTTGGCGAAAGTTTATCGACCAGATTGGCGATATATTGAAAATGGGCCAAATTAAGAGTACCCTTAACCGACGAGCGTGTATGCGTAGGTATATGGATGTGGAGGAGGCGAGAGAGGTGTGTCAGGATCGTGCCAAATGGAAGCCCGTAGTCTCTACCTACTAGAGATGGGCCTAATATGGATTTCACCGAATACGAATATTCGGCCGAAAGTTGGGTAAAACTTTTACCGAACCGAATATTCGGCCGAACATTATTCGGCAGGATCACCTCGGTACCTAACCAGTTCATGTGTATGATTAGCGCCGGACCCTGCCCTCGCTTCCCGCCGAGCAAATTGCCGGCACGTGCTATGTTTTGACTGGTTTTGTGAGAAAAAAAGTGTTTCTTTGTGTTATTCTTAGTGAAAATTGATAATTATATGATAAAAATGAGTGGCAGGAGGAGATCTACTATTTGGACTTATTTTAGAGAAACTGACGACCAAAGTAAAGTGAAATGTACGATTTGCGAAAAAATACTTTCGCGGGGTGGCAGCGACAGGAAAGCTTCATCCTCGGCTTTGAGCAATCATTTAAAATTGAAACACACTGCGGAATTTTTTGGTCTGGAAAAACCTGTGCATCAGGTAGGCTCAAATATACAAAATATTGAAACGACACAGCATGAATCTGAAGTTGCACAGGTAACCCAACCCTCTACCAGAAGTGCTCAATATACAAATACTAAAACCTGTCCAACCACTCAAACTACACTAGAAGATTCATTTATTACCAAATGGCGAATCGACGACCCCAGATCACTTCCAATTACGAATTCAATTGCTGAAATGATAGCAATAGATAACCAGCCAATTTCTATAGTCGAAGATAAAGGCTTTAATCGGCTCATGCAGTTGGTAACGCCCAAATACCAAATACCGAGCCGAAAATATATGGTGAAACAGTGATTCCACAACAAAATTATTCAAGGTGAGCTATCTAAGGCCAAATGTCTATCGGCTACATCTGACATGTGGACAAACATGTTCGTACATTTCAATACAGTGGACACTTTGAGTACCACTTTAACGAATCTTCGGTGATTTAGCCGAATATTCGGCCGAATACGAATATTCTGTAAAGCTGCCGGATATGCCGAATACCGAATATGAAACGAATATTCGGCCCATCTCTACTACGTACCCCTCTGGGTGACAGGCGTGAGTGTTATTTATTAATGTTACAAAATAATTATATACTTTTACTCATTTAAATTGGTTTAAAGAATTCTTAAATGTATTTAAATGTCTTTAATGTCCTAACAAGGGAATCGGTCTTCCTCCCATTCTTTGATGAAGCAACGAGAGTCCACCACGACTCCATTGTTGGATTAGCAAACTACGTTCTATTGAAGTATTGTTTTATTTTTAAAGAATTCAGGCTCTTTACTGTCCCTCTAGCGCTAAGTTAGTGGCAATACAAAATGCTCGTGTGATTTAACCCTTTGCCTGTCCCGTGCATTACATGTAATTCATTGCTATTGTCTTACTATTGTGTCTGCAAACTGGACAGTCAAAGTTTTAACTTAGTAAATAATATTCCTAATATTAACTTCTTTATAACATAAACTGAGATGGTAGGACTCTTTTTCTGCCTAGAAGTTCGTCTCGATAGATTCTTAGCTATTTCTGCCATCAAAAAGCAGTGCTTGCACTGCTGTGTTCCGATCCGGTAGTAGAGAGTCAGTATAATAACAGCCTGTGAGGCATTCCATCTTAGTCTTCAAAGGTGACATCACATCTGAAGTTCCTTTGTTTGAAGTTGGTAGCAGGTGTCCATCTGGTAGACTGTAAGTGCGATTTTCACTTTAAGTTAGGCTATATTTTATACGAAAAACTTGGATTTTTTTTTCGAGAAATGAAATAAACAAAAACTGATGAAATAAATGGTATCTGATGATTATCTTAAATCTAAATAACGCCACATTAATAGTTTAAGGAGAACGCGGGACGGGTCACTAGTATACTTATTGGAACGAAGTTAACGTTAGTTGACGGATGGGGGCTAGTCGAGAAAAAGTGTAAGATTTTTCCGTCACGACCCCCTTTTTACAGAGCGAGCGAGATGGAATAATATCCATCTCCCTCGCTCTTTTTCTTATCTTGCCATGAAAGAAATATTATTTTAAATGATGCTTCATTTTAATAGACGCTAGTAACCCATTCATTTGAATTTGTTAATCAATAATATAATACGTTTATCAATAATAATATACTACGAAAGGAACTTCGTTCCAACCGTGTGTTCCACAACACTCACGCATGTTTTTAAGTTTATATTAGGAAGCCATTTCCGATATCAAAAAACGATGACACGTCATATTTACCTTCTATAACAAACGCAACTTCGGTCGCAGAGTGATTGGGAACTTTCAAATTGGTATGACTTAGTCGACTGAACATTATTTTTCTTAATAAATTATAGGTGTGAAAGTCACGATGCATCTGTATTATAGCTGCAGCACGGATGGATTTTGTGACTGCGGGATAGCATGCGACCTAGCAGCTCGGCTAGTGAAGGATCCCGCATAGGTCGACTAGTGAAGGATCGCGCAGTCACATAGAATCCCTCAGTCACAAAAACCTTGTTATTACTTGTTATTAATTTTAAACTACGTTTTAACTTCTTCGTTTTAAATAAATACCTTGTTATTAATTTAAAACGAAGTCCGATAAGAGAAAAAAAACGAATATGGTAAGATAGATGATAGATTCATATAATTTACAGCCCTTAAAAAAATTGTAGAAATGGTAAAATAGGTTCAATAAAGTAATTTGACAATTAAGTTATCTCTAAAACCATTGTAATTATTTACAAAACACTGACATTCTATCGTGATTCTAATATTATATTTATGTATGTGAATTGTTTTTGACGTGTGCGAATTTCTAGTTTGGTTCTACAATGAAAATTGTTAAAAGTTTTATACTGCCTGTTAGGTGCCTATACTGAGCCAGTTCTATGCAGCTGTGACCGCTCCCTTACCATTTATTATATAAATTCTGGGCGACTGTGCGTCTACCGACACGGCTCTGGTGTGGATTGGATGAATTTTTTTGTGAATATAAAAACATTAGCCATTGGCTTTGGCTGAAAACCAAGTTTACTTGAAGCCGTATTATTATAGGAATAGAATTCAGTTTGCAATAGCAAAGTAGCCAAAATTGAAAAGTAACGAAACTCGCTATTTGATTAGGTAATTAATGTTTCTGTTACACTCGATTTATTGTTGATTTTATTAGAAGATTAAAAGTAGGTACAAAAAGTAAAGTAACTACACACACGTTTCATTATCTTACTACTTGATTTGTCTCATCGATATGATACTAGAAATACGTTGGCGGACAGCAATTTAGAAAAATTTATTCGAAAACATTAATGTAGGATCTTTACACCGATGGTGATATTTTCCTCAATCGCCACGCTTGTCAAGCGGATTGGCGATTGCAGCACCAAACGTCTTTTCAACGTGGTAGAACCACGCTGCATCTGTATTATGGTTATTATGGCATCACGAATGAGTAGGCTCGACGAGAAAAGGACCACATTACCACGTTCTCACAGATTACCAGCATAAAGTAGCACCATAATGCTGCTGCGATACCTAGGATGTGTGACTAGAACTGAAGACCCTGTTTTACTGGTAATAAAGTATTTCTTCTTAGTCTCAGGAATAGCAAACTCAGATTCTCAATGCGAGAGAGAGAGAGAGGTATAAGAAATTTATTTTAATTAAAGTTCATCTCCATTAATTTTTTTAGTATTATCTTTTGTTTATTTGTTGAACTGTCAAATGTCCTAAATACAAATGTTTGAATAAATTTGCTGACAAATCAGTCTTTCAGACCCGCATAGACCATTTTACGTGTAGACGCAACTTCGTTTAGAATCAATCATAATAAAAAGCTAGCCTATTTTTTTATCGTACACAATAATTAGAATCAAGCTCCGCTCTTTTTAAATAGAAGATAACTGAAAACACTATCACTTCAAAAAAGGTACGTTCAAAATAGAAAAAAATCTCGATCACTGCCTTACTTAAAATTTAGGAACGATATGCTCGTCCGTCCCCAACGGCCGCGTTTAAAAGCGGCTGTAGGATCCTATCTATACAAATAAATAAAATTGAAGTGTCTGTTTGTAATGTCAAAATAACTGCTTTTTACTAAATGCACATGAAAGTATATACGGTAGTCATAACAAAAAATGTGTCTGTGTCTGTTTGTTACGGCTAATCTCCGAAGTGGCTTAACCGATTTTCATTGGACTTTCACTGGCAGATAGCTGATGTTATAAGGAGTAACTTAGGCTACTCTTATTTTCTACCGACTTCAAAAAGGAGGAGGTACTCAATTCGACTGTATGTTCTTTTTTTTATGTGTGTGTTACCTCATAACTTTTTTCTAGGGGAACGGATTTCGATGATTATCTTTTTATTTGAAAGCTGGTGATTCTCATGTGGTCCCATATAAATTTGATCAAGATCTGACCAGTAGTTTTTGAGTTATCCTTAATAATTTATATTGAAGCCGGTTGTACAAAATTTTTAATTTTTAATTATAGAAAAAGAATTACGGTTCCGCGCAAAAAATTTAAAACACGTAAAAATTAATATCGTAATAAATTCCATTTTTTTTTTTTTATAGAATAAGGGTGACAAACGAGCACACAGTCCACCTGATGGTAAGTGGTTGCTGTTGCCCATAGACATCTACATCTATCTTCGTTGGGGAATTTAAATGCAGATGCGTTGTCAGCCGTGAGGACTAAGATAGAATGCCTCTTTTCCAGTAAAAAGGGTCTCCGGTTCTCTACACTCACCATACGAAACACAGCAGCATTAAGCTGCTATTTTACGTTGGTATTCTGTGAGAGCGTGGTCCTTCCCCGGTCGAGCCGACCCATTCGTGCTACAACTATACTATTAATATAGCTGCAGCATGGCTCTACCACGTAAAAAAATGCGGACGAAGTCGCGGGGAACAGCTAGTTATTAATATATTACATTTATTAAATTTGATCTTTTAGTGAAGGGAAAACGGGCGAGTTACAACAGCATCCTAAAAACGATGGTGGAGAGTATCTCCTTTCTTATGAGGCATTTTGTGGAGGATGATCAACTATGGCTACTTACTCGTACTTATCAGCCTCAACATTAATAATTAAATAAATAGAATAATTCTACTAACACTAGATAATATAACTTATTCCATGTTACTAATTCAAAGTATTTTTGTTCTCCGATCTAAATGATATTATTATTATTAGATTTACGTTCAATACTTTATGGTTGTCACATTATATTCGTAGCACATTTCTAATCTTTTTAGATTACATTGAGACTACCCGCCTGCCAAGCATGGGAACTAGGACAAAGCTTCTAAAGTAATAAATAACTATTTTGGATACAGTAGTACCACAATAAATTATTGCATCTTATACTCCTCTATAATTCCTATTAGTCAATGTATGGGGTACACCCCTTATCCAGTGTAATTTTGTTAAACTGTAGTGAATAAATGAATGAATGAATAATTGACATTAGTAAACATATGATACATTGTTTGCTTTATGTACATTGTAGATGTACGCTTGGACAAAGTAGCATGCAAGTGACTTCAGTTATCTTGGAGGTTACTGTCATGTTCAAGGCTGTCACACCACACTCTGTATAAATCATTGTGATATTGAAAGAAATAGTCCGCGTGAATGAAGATCAGTCTGCCTCTTGTAACTTCCCCTTTGGTGGTTAAAAAAATCTAAAAAAAAATTCTAAAAAAGGTTTTAGAACGATACTTTCACTTACCCGAGATATGCGACATCAAAGACGATGTTTCATTAACACACGATTGTTCTATTCCAGAAACAATATAAAAATGAGAACATGCACCCCATTAAAAGTCCGATATTCCGTTTCCTTTATACCTAATTAAATAAAAATACTTTCCTTATTATATTTCCGGAACACGTACAAATGTTCTCATGAGTAGTTCACGTACACACAGATATTATTTTGAAACTTGCAAATATTATGTTGAAATTTGAATTTTGAAATAGATATCGGACCCATAATGAAACCTGCCGAATATAACAGAGATTTATTTCAGTTTGCTATTTGCCCGGTTGTGAATTCGTCAATCACGAAAAGGTTATATAACTTTATGGTTTTAACCCAATTCTGCTGTTTTTAACAATAGCAATTTTAACAATTTTAATATAGTGAATTTCCGCAAAGTAACGCCTGATATTTATCAAAGTGATGTTTCTCTTACCGGGGAAAACAGCACACAGAAAGAAACGCCGCAGATATCCTCTTGTCTCGTTTTATAGTAAAAAGAATATTATTTACAGAGCCATTGGTAACTAAAGCATGCTGAGTCTCTTTGATAAAAGTTAGGCATATACTTTTTGGAGCTCATTTGGTAATAACAAACCAGAGAAGACCAGCCACCACATACGAATAAATTATGAATTTTTTAAAATAATTTAAGCCAATCTCTGACTACTATCCCACCTGATAGTTAAAGCTAGAAGATGGTAAAGCGCACTGACTTAACAAAAGCTTATTCACTCTTGCCTTAAAGATTGTAATCGGATGAAAAGACAGATGGCAAAATGTTCCACTCCTTTGCTATACGCATGATGCACAGTAAAGTATACTGTTTGGTCCGAATGGCAAGTCGAAAGCGAAGGGATGAAGACTGGCCGAGCATCTAGTTGTCCGATAGTGGTAGAGAGAGGGAGGAATTAAGTTATGTAATTTCTGCGCACACTTTTCTAAATGTATCCTTTTAGAAAACCGAAAGACTGGCTATAATAATTGCCGATATAATTTCTTTCGTAATCATGTGCCTCCGGCCATCGTTAAGGTAAAATCAACTGCATAGAACAGTTCAGCACGCATTCTTATCATTATCACACATGATTAAATGCTACGTCTTCAATTGACATATTGGTCTTGTGATGACGTCATAGATTTGTTTCAATATAAATTTCATTTCGTAAATCAAATATTTTTTAAATTCATGATGACGTTTAACATACAGTTCATAAATGAACAACATTAAGTACCATTTGACGTGGTAGAGAATCACTGTACCTGTACTATGGCTGCACCACGAATGGATCGACTCGACCGGGGATGGGTCATGTTGTCATAGAATACCATCGTAAAAAAGCAGCATAATGGTACTGGATTTCGTATTAGATATGACAAGAACAGGAGACTTTTACTGGTCAGGATCCTTAGGGGTAACAACACTTTTGATTGTTCATCGAGGATATAAATGTAGGAGTCTAGGCCACTTACCATCTGGTGGACTGTGTAATCGTCTTTTATATGTAAAGACGATTACAGTAGATCAATATATACAGTATTAATATATATATATATATATATATATATATATATATATATATATATATATATATATAAGACTGACACTATCAAAAAATATAGTTGTTTCAGTAGGAGCGTTTAAAGATTTACGAAACAATTGCGACTAGTTTTATGTAAGAAATGATAATTAATTGCTATTATGTTATGGTTTTTATTACAAAAGATGTTAAGCACAACGGCAAGGTAATATTTTTTTAGACACAATGTATTTTTAAATCACTATTTTTTCCAAAAAACTTTTATAGTGACGTTATTTCTTTAACCAAAAAGTTCAAAATTTTCAGTTTCTTTACAACTTAATGACATAATAACAGTAAGAAAAACTAAAGATAAACGAAAATAAGAGCATTTATTATAAGTTTTCCTTAGAACACTTAAATACTAACTTATTTACGAATATAACAGCCAGTTAAATAACACTTCTATTAAATACTTTAGACTTAAATATTAAATCACAATACGTTATGAAGCCTAGGTAGTGCAAAAATTTGACACACAAACTTTACATTGGCAATACTATTTAAATATAACTGAAATTGGGATACTTGTCAAAGTTTCGTAGGTCTTTGAAAATTCGTATTAAGTTAAAATTATACCTTAAATCTCTTAAAAATAAGTCACTATCAAAAAAAGGTTTGCGTGAAAACCATTATGTTGTTCAATGAGTTAAAGTTGTACTTAATGAATGAGATCAATTTTATAATTCAGATATACTAATGAGATCAATGGAATTGTTATTAAAAGGAAGAGATGTGACAGCAAATTCTTAAAAAATATTATCTAAATAGGAATATTTAGGAATGAGATTTTGGTCAATCAACGATTTGATGTCGTTTATCTTCCTTTCAGCCAAAGGAAGTTTAAGCATTGTAAAGAGGTTTTAGTTCATAACTGGCATTGTAATCTTGGTCCCTATTTTGTCATGACTGTTGTCTTCAAGTAGGCTATCGTATTAGTTTCAAGTATAATCTCTTTAAAATTCTAAATCTCTTTAAAGTATTTCAGCACGGAGGTTCTTATTTCATTGACTCCTCTTTGGCCTTCTACTTCAGTCCAAAAATAACATTCAGTATCATCTTTGTTCAGAAATAGTAAAATTGAAACAATTTAATTTACTTTTATAATAAAAGACTGATATTTCTTCTTTAGGCACAGTCATAACCGCCTGCAAGTCGTAGCAAGATACAATGCTTTTATTTATCTTCTCATCATTTTCCTTTTCTAATCTACTTTCATCCTTTTCTTTTAAATGACTTTGGTATTTATCTTCAAGATCTTGTTTTATATCCGCATTCTTATATGCTGTACATAGACAGCATTGGTCTTTTTCGGTACGAAAAAGCTAATGTTAAATTCTGTATTAAAAACTTTTCTATAGATGTGTATTTTTACGAATGGTATATTTTTTTCTATACACTCAGCTTTATAATCCCTGTATAAGTCAGTTAATGTCTTTCCGCCGTCAATAAATTCCTTAGAAGTTTGTTTACGCAAATAGTGGTCTCGATCCTGGGTATGCTATTAATATGACATCGTACTTCATTCAGAGCCTCTTCAGAAATTCTTTTTTTATTATTGTGTTCGCCCCTTTGTTCACCAACTATTATACCTTGCTCGTTTTTCTTGTCCACCACTGTTCTAATAGATCGATCATTGATACCAAGAGTATTTAAAAAAAATCTTACATACTCTAAGTTTTTTGTCATTTACACTAAATAAAATAAAAAGTAAATAAGATACATAGCATGGCATTAATCCACCATAACAATACTAATTATCTGGGTTGGGATGGACGAAACTACGTACAAGTCAACAAATCTAGAAATTTATGTAAATTGGATAAGATGTTAGTTAGTATTTTTATTCTCAATACAGATTTCCTTAACTTAGTAATAAAACGTTAGAATTCAATGTAACCTAGACGCCTTATAAACTTTTTGACAAGTATTGTAACAAATTATTAGCAACCTGTTCAGCTGTTTGGCGATCTTTAGATAAAATACTTTGATGGAAAGAAACGTCAAATCCAAGACTTTTGTTAGGAATTTCTTCATTTGCATTCGATTTAACACTGTTTTCATCATGAGATAAGTCGCAATAATTTTCTGGGATTTGATGTGTTTTGGCTCATAATTTGCGCTTTCCAACTGTAAACATTGGTTTTGAATACCGTAATAAGTACGCTTTATATATTCTTCTCTATTATCTAGTGAACCATCATACAGTCTTCTAGAAATATTCTTAAGTTTGTTTATTCTTGCACTAGGCAAAGGCATTTTCCGGCCTGAAAACAAAGAAATAGTGGTAAAAGTCGGTTATATTCGCTAGTGATATTGTATGTTATGACTAATACAGTAACCTTTTAATATTATTTTCATTTATTATTTTCGGGAGGAACTGAAACAATAATAAAAATAGACACAATTTTTTACAACTTTATTACAAAACCAATTATTATATTTTTTTAAAATAAGAATAACGACACTAAACAAAAAGCGTCAATGTTAATTCATCAGTATATCGAACATTATATTTTATTAATGAGGAAAGCGGACCAGAACCAGACCAAATACTTCAGTTTCGGTAACAAAAAGAGTGACACTAAAAAAATTATTACATTATAATTTCCTTGTTAAATCAAAATTTCTGCATAAGTTAATAAGAACATCGACACTAAACGAAAAATGTCATTATGTCGTTTCAAGTTTGCAGCATTATTTTAATAATTTAACTGTCTACGTGACACGTAACGAAAGATGCCATTATTCGTATTAAATTCAATTTATACTTACCGATTCTTCTCAATACAAATCGCCTTAAAACAAATAGTGTCACTACAAAATGAACCAAATGTAACCTTTCTCGTTAGCTTAACGGTCACGAATGAAAAAATGACGGTCTGCCGTGACAGGTCACTCGCGAATGTCGATAAAGTCGTTTCGACACAACGCTATCTAGCGAACGCTATTAAAGTTATGGTGACAGGTGCTTTCGAAAAAAATAGCTTACTACGCGAACTATAAGATGGCGCCCATAAATAAGACTATTTTTCGTATAGTGACGGTCTTCTTATCAATGTGCGATATATATATAAATCCTTACATATGAAATTGGCGTTTCGTACGGGAGGAATATACTTAAAGTCAATTTTTTTTTTGTAAAATATATTTAATTAATCAAAGTATGCACTGTCGTTATCTATGCACTTTTGCCATCTCATAGGTAGTTCATTGATCCCTTTACTAAAAAAAAACCATGGGGGCGAGAATCAATAAACTCTTTGAAGGCGGTTTGGACTGCCGCATCAGAGTCGAATTTTTTCCTTGTAAGAAGTTGTCCAAATTCCGGAAAAATGTTAATCTGTTGGAGCAAGGTCCGGGAGTACGGTGGATGTCGCAGATATTCCAATTGTAGCTCATCTAACTTAGTGGTTGTTTGTTGTGCAGTGTGTGGTCTTGCGTTGTCGTGAAGCAGCATTGGCCTAGAACGATTGACCAATCTCGGTTGTTTAGTAGCTAGTTCTTCCTTCATGGTTTGCAGTTGCTGACAATAGATATCTGCCGTAATCGTTTGGCCAGATTTTAGAAAGCTGTAATGAACGACGCCGGCACTAGTACACCAAACACTCACAAGTAACTTTTCTGAGTCAATTTTCGTTTAGGGCAGGATTTGGCTGGGTCTCCAGGGTTCAGCCATTGCGATGAGCGCTTCCTATTATCGTACAGTATCCACTTTTCATCACAAGTAATGATTCGATTTAAAATCCTTCATTATTGTCTCGGTTGAGCAAAGTAACACAGCAGTCGACGCGTGTTTGCAAGTTCGATTCACTCAATTCATGAGGTAGCCATCGTTCAAGTTTTTACTTTCCTGATTTGCTTCAAGTGGATTATTACAGTTTTATCACTTACCCCGAAGCCTGCAGCTATCTCTGAAGTGCTTTGTGATGGATCCGCTTCCACAATAGCCTTTAATTCTTCATTTTCCACTTTGGTCTCCGGCCGTCCACGGGGTTGGTTCTGAAAGTCGAAATTTCCAGAACGAAAACGTTGAAACCAAAACGTACCGAGCTTTCTTTTGCGACACCAGCGCCGTACACATCATTAATCCTTCGAGCTGTTTTGCAGCACTGATGCCACGGTAGAACTCGTACTCGTAAATATACCGATATTTCATGTTTTCATTGTGCGGTAATAGGCGACGCCAAAGAATAAAATAATGAGGAAAAACAAATGAATGACTGTTTTCAAAACTCAAATGTACCAGCTAAATGAATTTATAAATTTGAATTTGGAATTCTAACCAAAGAGGAGATATTTCAAATCAAAGTGGTCTACTGACCAAAACAAAAACAAACAAAAAACAAAACGCTAATATAATAGAATCATGCGTCATTTTGCGGAAATCCATTATATAGAGATGTTTAAAATGAATTAGCTAAGATCCGCATAATAAAATAAAATGTAGTGGTGTGGGGAGTAGTGGTGTAGGGATCAGTGGTGACGAGGATAGTGCACGCAATTGAGGATGGGCGGAAATTGCTCTTCAAACTAGGTAAGACACACCATATTTTATTACGTGGATTTTAGCTAATTATTTTGATCCACTTGATAAATGCAGTAAATTCATTTTTTAAAGACGTTAAACACCTGCCACGAACTTTTAAGAAAAGAAGGCTACTGATGCGTTGTCACCTCTAAAGTTTTCCTAGTCTTGCGTGTGTCAACGCTCTGCAATGATCTGTTTACCCTTCAGACCGAAACACAGCAGTGCACACACTGCTGCTTGGCAGCATAAATTTAATACCATCTTATACGTGGTAGAGCCACGCTGCAGCTATATTATAGTTGTAGCATGAATGGGTTGGCTTGACCGGGGAAGGACCACGCTCTCACAGAATACAAAATAAACCAAATAGCAGCTTAATGTTGCTGTGTTTCGTATGGTGAGTGTAGAGAACCGGAGACCCTTTTACTGGAAACGAGACGTTTCATCTTAGTCCTCACGGGTGATAACGCATCTGCATTTTGATTCTTAATCGAGGATAAAAGTAGATGTCTATGGGCCACAGATTCCACTTACTATCAGGTGAACTGTGTGCCCGTTTGTACCTTATTCTATAAAAAAAAAACAACGGTCGGTCCATTAAACAGCACGCCTTTGAAATGTGATAACTTATAATTGTTACATTTAATTGTTTAAAAACGAAACTTATAGGCAAAGAGTATATAATCACTACGTTTTACTTCTTAAATCATTGAGTTGTATTAAAATTGTTGGCATTATATTAGTGTAACTTGAGTAAAATTATTTAAGTCCAGACAATTACATTTTAGCTCCTTTATTAAATTGGTGATATGTTAAAAGGCCAAGTGAAACTAGGGCTTTTAATTAAATGGCGTAGTTTGACTTATCGTCTAGGCGTCAGGCTAACGAACATGATATATAATATATATATATTAAACCACATGATTGCTACAAAACATATACAACACATCACCGTCTCTACTGCACGCGTTATTTATATTATATAATTAACATAACTAATGGTCGCCTAAACCATAATACATCGTATAGACCGTAATTTATAAAATTTTTAGGTTTGTATATTAAGCAAGCTGTATTTTACTTTCAATTGTACATTAATATATAAAACACAGGTATCTAATATACAACATATAAAATAAACACTTTTTGCCCGTACATACTACACACTATTGGAAAAAGGACATTTGAAATCACACAAAATTCTCAGCTTATTCAGTCAATCTATCAGTAATTATTTGTTTGCGACATTTTAAAATTCTTTGGCGACAATCTCCACTCTGTGCGACTGTTTGACCACAAACAATTATTATGTAACATTGTACTTACTGAGACATTTTCAGGCGTCCAGGCGACAATTATGTGCAATATACAATATAATGTAACAATCTATGATTATGTGTTTGACATCGACAGAATGAGCGTAAACAATTCATATTTTATTTAATTTATGAATTGTATTTGTAACATATATTGTATTTTGTAAGACATAAATTTTAGCTTTCAGCTCTCCTTCTCCATGTTAACTTTAACTTGGTCAACATTTCACACTACTTCGTGCGCTCAATACTCTTACAAAAGGGGTACAAATTTTTCTCTTCACGTATTAACATATAGATATAATATATGTAGTAGTAATTATTTTAATACAAACAAGGAAAGTCGTGTTGCGGAGAGTTGCTGTTGATTTATATACTTAATTTGTTTTGGCGTTATCATGTTATTACGTTCATACATTACACTGATGTGTGGTTGCAGCCAGGACGTTATTACGTTATGGTCGAATTGTAATTGTGCTACATTGAATGTGTAGTGCGATACGCTGTTTTATTACAGAATAATGACTGCCTCGTTGGTCTAGTGATCGTAAGCCGGTCGATTCGAACCCGGGACCTCATGACTGATCATGATGTCCCAGGTTCAAATCCCGGTTCGGGCCAAAATAGATTATTGATATTTTCCAGATATTTTTGGGACGGAGAGTAATATGGGCTTAATACTTTTTATCCTGGAAAATACACGGTTAATGTGGGGTAGATCTGGGGCGTAATTCTGTAATTACATCTTTGCGCAGACCTAAAGTCTTGGAATTGGCTGTGATTTACGAAATGATGCCGTTTTTCGACCTCCACGCGGTCGATGCCGCGGGCAAAAGCTAATACGTGGATTAATTTAAAAACATTAAAGATCCTTTTATTTCAATATTTTAGAACTGACCTGTTCAAATATTTTATCTACTCAAAATATAATCAAGCGATTATATTAATTACTGAAGTTAATGTCTGTTTTAATTACTATAGTTATTGCGTATTCATGAAAATAGCTCAGGCTGAATTAAGCAAAAATGCTTGTATAATATAAAACTGGTTAAAAAAAATAAACACTCGGCATGAATTTTCGTGGTTTTTATGTCCCTTTTTTATAGCTTTTGGCTCGATTAAAACCTTCTTCTATGTTTTCTTCATCAGCCTGTAAAATTCCATTACATTGATCCATAACATGGGTTTCTAACGTTTTAGGGAGGATTTGTCTTTATCGTCACGCTTTTTTAAAGAATAAGGGTGACAAACGAGCACACAGTCAACCTGATGGTAAGTGGATTCTGTGATCCATAGACATCTACATCTATTCTCGATTAATAATCAAAATGCGATGTAGATGCGTCGGCACCCGAGAAGACAAGATGGAATGCATCGTTTTCAGTAAAAAGCGGTCTCCGGTTCTCTACACACCGTCTGACACGCGTCTGAAAGTTCTATTGAAAGATCTGTTGAAAGGTCTATTGAAAGCCATAATATTTTCTGGCATTTCCCAAAGTCGCCTCTTACGTCACCGGTGGGAAGGAATGGCTGATGGATTCTCTAACACCGCCACCACAAGGCAAAACCTTACACGATTAAAACTTAGTTACCTAACGTATTAGCGCTGGGTTGAAGACAGGTTCATAGAATACTTATGAATTCAGGGTAACAACATAAGGTTGACCAACTAGCAAACAGTTCACTTAATGGTAAATGGATGCTGTGGCCCATAGACATCTGCATCTATCCTCAATTTGAAATCAAAATTTGGATCCGTTGTCACCCCTGAGGATTAATATTAAAAACCTCGTTACTAGTAAAAGGGTCTCTGGTTCTCTACACTCACCATACGAAGCACAGCCGCATTAAGCAGCAATTTTACAATGGTATTACGTGAGAGCGTGGTCCTTCTCCGTTCAGACCACAATATAACTACAGCGTGGCTTTACCACGTAAAAATTACAATATAGGTAAGAGAGTGGTATCTACCTAGACGAACTCCTATGCAGAGAAGTCCTATTACCTAGTAAAAGTATAAAAAAACTGTAAATTGCTTCTAACAATTTCATTAGTGTCGGGATCAAAGTCGGTTTGTTAATTTACCTACTATGAAATTTTAAGCGCATATCTCCAGAGCTACTCACGAATCACATAAAATATACAAAAGTTACAGTCGAATTGACAAACCACTACTTTTTGGGGGCGGCTAAAAAGCTGAGCATATTTTAAGCAGCAGTCAAAAAATCCAACATTGAAATTCACAAATTTTCGATTTTTCGTTTTATTTTTAAATGTATTTAACGATTTGAGGTTATTCCGTTAACCGAAAATATACCGGGATCATAGCTAGACCTGCCCGGATTAGGTAAATTTGGTGTTTAAGTTGCATAATATAATAAAAATTTACATTATTCTAGTGTTGGGAATGAGGGTAAAATAATAAAGGAAAATAAGAAGAATTGAGGGTGCAACTGTAATCTCCCACTCTATCTAGCAGTATAAAACATTGCGCAGTCGACTAATCAAGGCGGTAATTCTACGAGTCTCATTGTCGTTATTATGCCCGTTGGGCTAAAACATTACTTCTAGATACACTGAGATTCTGCCTAAGTAAGACAAGTGTCGTGGTTCTGTTCGTTGTAGTAAATCTTATAGTGTAAGCGAGGAAGATCGTGTTGATGAGGCTGCCCTGTGTTACATTGAGATGAGTAGTGTTGCTGTTGCTTTGCATACTTTGGTGTTATTGGTGTTATCATGTAATTATGTCCTTCACGTTACACCAATGTGTGATTGTGACGGGTACATATTACGGTTGGTAGAACTGTATTTGCTGTTGCTCTATAATGAATGTGTAGTGCAGTACGCTGTCTTATTCCTGACAATGATTAATTGCGTAAGCAATATATTTTTAACAATTAACCTTCAATAATAAGTAATAATTAGAAGAAGAAGAGTAATAAGTATCCATTGACTTGTAATTTCTAATACGAGTAATAAGTATTCCTTTATTTAAATAATTTTGAGGATAATTTCTAACATCAGAAGTGGAACAATTTATTACACTAGCTTATGTCTCACTAAAACTTTATAAAAATTGAACCACATTGCGAAAATCTTAAGAGCTAGTCATTGAGATTTAAATAAATTTGCAATGGAAAAAACAAAATATCTTAAGTTACTGACTTTAGCGTATTTTATCCTTCCAGAAGACGGGCGACCTTCCTGATAACAACTCGAAATAATAACAACACTGCGGTTACCAACACGGCTGTCAAGCATGACAACTATGGCAAAATCCCGTATATGAGTATTAGCAGTAGACTTTTATAGGCTGTAATGGATGCAGGTTCTACTAGTAACAGCAAAAACAACACCGATTAAGACAATATATTATACATAAAATTTAAATATACCTAGTATGACTTAAATTATAAAATCTTATATATGGACATATCAATAACAAAATTATGGTTAAAATTAACATAATTAAGTATTACGTGGTAGAGCCATGCTATATCATGGTTGTAGCACGAATGAATCGGCTCCACCGGGGAAGGACCACGTTCCCACAGAATACCAGTGTAAAATAGCAGCTTAATGCTGCTGTGTTTCGTATGGTGGGTGTAGAGAACCAGAGACCCCGTTTACTTGAAACGAGGCGTTCCATCTTGGTCCTCAGGATCGACAACGCATTTTGATTCTTAATTAAGGATAGATGTAGATATCCAATAGCCACAGCATCCACTTACCATCAGGTGGACTGTATGCTGGTTCGTCACCTTAATGCATAAAAAAAATAACTGTATAATATTAGTAACAATAAGGAATGTAGGTACCTACACCATTTTTCTATGTCAAAGTAATCAATAAAATGTAGTAAGTACCACCTAAACAAGGAATATTACTGTATGTGTACCACTACCTATTGTACCTAGGCCTATTGTCAACAAATAACTGTTCAGTTCAGTCGCCGGTATCCCTTATCGAGGGCTGTACAGTTTGTATAATAATTTGAATAAAATTCTAAGCTAAGTACGGAGTAACATTAAACGGAAACTAAAAAAAAGTACAACCCGACACGTAAACTAATATTTTGCATATTTGTTGGCTCTCGATCTCAGTGCCCGCGGTGTAGAGAACGGTCATCAAAGTGAGGTCTTATCTTATATTATGATTGCCAATCCGCCAATCATTGGAGACTATATTATCCGGAAAAGAAAAGTTAAAGGACTACGATTATTCAATTCACAAGATAGACATAAGTACCAACCTATTTTAAGGCATTAATAATTGCACGTTTAATGCATTGATAATTGCTATTTTAATTCGAGACACCATTTTTAAATGCATAAAAGGGCTATTTATAGACTATTCTTGAAAGTGTTGGCAGTGTGGTCCTTATTAAAGTAGGGTGACCATTAATCCATACCGATACTTTGTAAACTCGATATAACTCGAAGACAATTTTGCAAAAATTATTACTTATTCGGCGCTATACTTCTAATGGAAGTTCATAGTGAATGTACAGTGTACACGTATTTAGAAAAGTGCAACGGCAAATGCATGAATGGGTAGTTATAATCTTCATTAATAATAACAAAAAAATTAAGTATACTTGCTTAAATAATCAATTTCGTACGAAACTTAAATTTTTCATATTTCAATAAATAGCATAAGCAAGTGAAGAGTTTTTAGCACTCATCCACGCAATCAGTCAAAGAGAGCAACTAGTGAATTCGCAAGATCCTACTGCAAGGCGCGACAAAACAACGTAATTTCCGCATAATAGTCACTTTATATTCAACTAAATGCAACAAAATACATGCGCAAGTAAATAGTCCTATCGACGATGTCAATATTGCTTGATTTATAAGTAACCAATGATGTTCCGTTTAACTGTCAATTATGTCCAATAATAGCTTCACGTGCTGTTATGTTAACCTTTGAAGCTAGTAAGGGAAAGATAACCTATAAAGTTGAACGCTTCTGAAACGGATTTCGTACAAAATAATACAAAGAATGGCGTAATTAATAACTTACCGTCTTAACTTCATTATTACTCGACTTAGCAGTCGACATTGCCTTTATCATCCTGCTGGAGTTATCCAAGAGGCACTTTTGGATACTCATATTTTTGCTTTTTTTACACAATTCACTACTTAAATAAATTCACATCATTGGCACATCAACCAACACGTCACGTTTGAGAAAACACGTATGTTAACGAGCCATCCGCATTAGAAACGAAAGAACAAATTCACATTTTAGTTGCAACTTTGCGAAAACTCGCGTCGTGTTAGGTTATATCCATTGACTTGACGTAAGAAAGTTTTCTTGCGAAAGGACGTAGTTAAACGTCTATTAGCGGCCACGCACGGAGCCCGACTAACGCTGGTGGCTTGCCCTGCATGACGACAGCTGACGCCGGCGCCCCCTGCCTCGTCCGAGCGCTAAACCGCTAAACAAAGAACACTGAGCGAAATCCCTGCAGCCACACCTTTGGCAGGATCGTAAAGAAGCCGTAAAGCGTAAACTGGCATAACGGAAACTTCTCTTAAGAACACCATTGTATAATTGACTGCGGCATTTTAGTATCACAGGAAGTTTTATATAAAAGCTAAGCCGATTGCTATGTTTAATATTTCTCGTAAAGCGAAATTACTATGAAGTAGATACTCGTACGATACATAAATTGGGATGATCAGTAACTTAAACATATTTAATTACTTTGTTATCTCACACCAATTTTGATAACATCCTAAAAGAACCTTTAAATAGTCATAAACAGAAACTAGATCATAACTCAAAACGCTCAATGCAACCACGTAAACGTAATGTCTTTTCTTCAAGATGAAGAACAAGCTGAAAATCAAATTATTGTGTAAATGGAAACTCAATTTACATACACAGACAGCGAAGGGAAAATATTCTATATTCCAAAATTCCAAAGGCCGTAAAAGTCACCTCCAATTCAAGAACAAATGGATATCCAATTCAATTATAATGTATTTATCTAAAAAGCCTTAAATTTTATGACAATGAAAAAAGAATGACAACGAAGTAAGAAAAGAGATGTTTACATTAATGTGTTAAAAGCGTAACATCTCTTGTTCTTGCTAGAGGTTTTTCCAATAATATTACAAACTTTAAGTAGGAAGCAACGTGATTAGTGAGCTTTAGAATATGCCTATATTGAGCAGTGGGCTCAAGATGGAATGCAATGATAATTAAAAAGATTATTTGACTATTTCTCTTTATTTCTTCAACTCCTTCAAATTTTGGCTGCTGCAGATAGTGCTGGCATATACACCAACAGATAATAATAATAGTACCGTTCTTTTTCGCAAATGCTCCATACGTTCATTTAGTTTATAGACGATCTTGAATAATGCCCCGACTTCAGCTAGAAGTTAGAAAATTACTGTATCTGTGGATTTCTATTCATTACTAAGATACATAAATATATATTTATGTTCTTCTAAATTTCATTATAATGTAGAGTCAGAGTAACTGTTAGCTATTGTATCTGCAGTGTACAAAATACCGGTTACGTTAACGGCAAGTAACTGCGTTGCAGATAGTTATGCCTACACGAGACTAATAAGTATGGAAATATGTTTGTTGCAAATTCTTGAGTAGGTAATGGGAACTTTTCGACGTAAACTACTTATTCAGCTAGATTTCGACTAATGAAAACTTAGGAATTATCTGCAAAAGAAAAACTAAATACTCCACAGAAAGAAGTGACCACAGATGCAATCGAAGATAATCTTTGATGCGATTTTAAACACACGAAGGCAATCTAACACAACCGACTGTTTGTTTGTTTTGCACAACAATCGGCTTTGGTTGGGATTGGAATCTACAATCACGACTCATGCACAATATAGCTACGCAGATAATCATTTTATTACAAGTAAACGAAAACCAAATCTTGGTTGTTAGGAGTGTTTATAAAGTGACTTTGTATAAAAAAAATACTCAGAGTACTTAGTCTAGATTTTCTTCTGTTTAGATCTACGTCTTATGTTTTAAGGTAAATAAAACGCAGTAAGTTCGCTGCTGCAATTTTCAAGTTATAGATTATAATCGTTATTGGCGGACAATACCACCAAAAGTCGCCGTTTAGTGTACTCGTTTACCATATGGGAGTGGGATAGTGTTTGGTTCGGTGCTCCATAATTAAATGGCAATTCAGGAGTATCGCTTATTCATCACTGGTAGAAATTGTGGTTGTTTCTTTTAACGTTGCTTCGGTCCTGCTTAGTTATATTAAAATTATAAAATTCGCATTGAAGCCGGGACGCCTTGTAGTTAATGTAGTTGTTAAAATTTAAATTTGCAGCGTATTTCTATGGCCATATGTTTTGAAGGTTTTATATAAAAAGTTTAAATTAACATCTGAGGTGCACTATTCGCAGTTCCATATATCAAGTTCCGCTGTACAAGTAGTCATGCACTACTAAAACCGTCTTCAAAACTCAGTCAAGAACGTGAAACTCATTTTACACAATCATCATTATTATGTGAGGATCATTTAAAAAGGTTATTCATAAGCTTCATTGACATTATATCTTTAAAACGGTAACCATTAACTTCAAAAAGCAAGCAAAAACAACAAACAGAGAAAGCACAGAAAACAAAGCGTCACTACTGAAACTCAGCGACTCCAATACCATAAATTAGGTCTAGAATGCACAATTTTGCCGTTTCATGAGAATCACACCGCACCTTCGGTGCAACAAAGTCACAAGTAGCCAAAATTGCAAAATTGAGTTAAGTATGCCAAATTGTCTTTAAACCATGCCTTCGTGTGGGAAAACAAAGACACCCGCGAAAGTATTTCAAAATGCTACTAGATGGCGCGAGTGCCTTTGTGGTTATTGGAGCTTTTTCCGTGATTTTTGGGCCGACAAAGTCTGATTGGTCAGTAGTGCCCCCGCTCTCGCGAGAGTTTGACGTGTCTTGGAACTACAGTCACTTAAAGGTATTTATGACCGTTTTTATTCTGTTTTATTGGAGCAACAAAGACTCATCTATTTGTAAGAGTTCAATTATTTCTTGTTATAAACAAAAATTTTGGAGCAACAAAGTCATTAATTATAAAATTGTTTTTGTTGGCCCAACATTATAATTTTCAACTAAACTAATTGGCACTACAAAGTCCTAAATTAAAAAGTGTTTTTGTAGGTCCAATGATATTTTTTTTGACTATACTAATTGGAACTACAAAGTTAATAACAAAAAAGTGTTTTTTTAGGTCCATTAATATTACGCTTTAGACGAAGAATTTGGAACTATAAATCTGTAAACAATAAAAATGTTTTGTAGGTCCAGTATTATTATTTATTACAGAATAATAAAAAGACTTGGAACTGTTTAGTTCCTAATGTTTTCGGCAATCCCATGACCGATTTGGCTCAAGTCAAACTTAAAAATTATTTTTATTACCTAAATATTATTTTAAGACGAGCATGCTTTGGGGCACCCCACTAAAATTATTAATTTATCTTTACGGAGGTTGTTTGATGACTTTAATTAGTGATGAAACTAACTATTTAGTTTCTTATTTTTCTCGACGTCTGTAAGTGGTGGTATACTCTTATTTCTCACTTCAGAGGACTTCGATTCGATTTCAGATGAATCTGACTTATAAATATCTTTAATAAAATCAATTTTATTTCAGAGAACAATGGGTTCCCGCAGTAAAAAAATTATGTCTATGGTTAAGATTCAACAAAATAATTCCATAAAAAAAAAGCATTAGTTAAAACCTGGTTAGCGAACTTTCATACAGAAGATCAGGACTATGATCATGACTATAATTTAGAACCTCTCATTCTTCAATAAATAATATCTCCAGTACTTCAGATGGAAGAAAATGGATCATTCAGATACTGACGACTATAAAAATGTAATCATGCCAATAATTCGGACACAGTTTTAATCGACGAAGTAAAAATTAATTCCATGTTACAAAATATCGTTACGGGTAATGTGGCAAGAAAGGATATTGAAAATGTGGCTTTTACTACAGATAGTAAAAAATGTAATCATTCAAATGATGGGGTTTCTTCCAGTGTAATTAACATTGATTTAGAGCCACAAAACACTTTACCAAAAGAGGTGCTAATGCAAGACACCTTCTCGAATGCCAATGAAACCGATCCTGATAATAATGAAGATTTTTCCGCGACTGATGGATCTGAATATGAACCAACGAAAAAAAAGCGTCCAAGAAAAATACTTTTACAGTCAGCCCGAAGTACATCTAGCTCTGGCAGTAGTTCCTCGAGCTCAAGTAGTAGTTCATCCAGCTCTGGCAATAGTTCTAGCCACTCCGGATCTACATCTTGCTCCAAAAATGTTTCTAATGTATCAATTATACATAATAATGCAGCCTCTGAGACTATTCAAGGAAGTACTGAACAGGCTAGTACTGTACCAAAGTCTAAAAAAAGGACCATAAATCCTAGTCAATGGAAAAAACAACAGAGAAAGTATCTAAAAAACACTGGTCAAGCATACACATCATCTAGAGGTAAAGCCATGCCGCAAAAAAACATTCGTCCACCTTGTGTAAATACTTGCCGATTGTCTTGTTCAAATAAATTTACTGCAGATGATAGGAATATAATATTTAAGACGTACTGGGAGCTTGGTTCTTTTCAAAGACAGCGTGACTTCCTTGCTTCTTGTGTAAAGCAAGTTGAACCTGAAATCCGTACTTTCAAGATTCGAAAAGGTGGAGACATGTATAGAAAATATAGAAAACCAAACACAACTTACTTTCTTATTAATCGAGGTAAAGAGATAAGGGTTTGTAAAACGTTTCTATTGAATACATTAGCCATAAGTAATAAACCACTACGTACTGTAATTGAAAGTAAATTTGCAAGCGTAAGTGTAATACCAACAGATAAACGCGGTAAACACGGAAAGCAGTCAAAGCTAGATGCTGAAGTAATACAATCCGTACGTGACCACATAAATTCGATCCCTAGGATCGAAAGTCACTACATCAGAGCCAATTCTTCTAGAGAATATATAGATGGAGGTTTGACTGTAGCCGAATTACACCGTAATTATCAACAAAACCGTCTATCTAACAACAAGGAACCAGCAAATTACGACGCATACCATCGGATTTTCAATACCCAATTTAATATTAGCTTTTTTCTTCCACGTAAAGACCAATGTGACATATGTGAGGCCTATAAAAATGCTGTAGATAAAGAATCGCTAACGTCCAGCTATAATCTACATCAAGAGGAAAAGAGTCTAAGCAGGATTGAAAAAAAACAAGATGTAGACGAGTGCAAAAACCCAGATAGCAACATCATTGTGGCTATATTCGATCTGCAAGCAGTATTGCCTTGTCCTATAGGCCAATCGTCGGCATTTTTTTATAAAAGTAAACTAAATTGTTATAACTTTACAGTAACCAACATTAAGGATGATAAAACATTTTGTTTCTTTTGGCACGAGGGTCTGGGTAAACGAGGAGCCAATGAAATAGGTTCTTGTGTGTACAATTTTTTAAAAGAATGTTCTTCGACTAAACCAGATGTAGATATAATTTTTTTCTCCGATAACTGTTGCGGTCAACAAAAAAACAAATTCATTCTAAGTTTGTACTATTATGCCGTTTCTACCTTGCCAATTAGATCTATAACACACAAGTACCTGATTCGTGGGCACACTCAAAATGAAGCGGATGCTGTCCACTCGATAATAGAGAAAAATATTCGTCGAGCAAAAAAATCTGGACCAATTTACACCCCAGATCAGTATGTGACTCTAATTCGTAATGCTAAAAAGACTGGTAATAGTTTCATTGTTAATGAAATGAACTTCAATAGTTTCTATGATTTAAAGATACTTGCTAACGATATTAACCTAAACACCATCAAAAATATTGATGGCGAAACAATCAGACTTTCTGATATCAAAGTAGTGAAATTCATTAAAGATTCCGATACCTATAAGTACAAAACCACATATAAAACTGAACAATTTAAAGAAGCTAAAATTAAAATTAGTCGTTCAGGCAAGAAAAATATCACAGATATTAATTTGAGTGCTGCTTATAGCTCTAAATTGCCAATTCCAAACAATAAGAAACAAGACATTCGTCAATTAATTACTGGTAATATTGTTCCAAAGTATTATGAAAACTTATATAACAGTTTATTTGAATAGTTATTTTTAAAGCTTTTAAGCAAGCAAAAAGTTTGATTTGAATTAATCCTAAAACAAAAAGTTTACTATTTTTAAATTTATTTTGTTTCGTATGATGATTGATACAATTTAATTGACGTTAGTTTTTTGATAATAATTCCAATTTATTTTCAAGTTTATCAGACTATAAGTTTATAAGATTAAACATTTTTTTAACCATTTATAAGACTCATAATAAGACTTCCTAATTTTAAAGAATATAAGACTGAGTATTATGTAAGTCTGCTTTTCCTAGAATTTGATTAAAATTAAAACGATGAAAAAGATGCTATATTATTTAGTACTTTATAAGACTAATTGTTTTGAGAAAACTTTTTGTTATAGGTTGATTTTTTGAGAAGAAAATATATGAAATATTTGTCAAATAAACTTTATTTCATTTAAAACATTATCTTAAATAATGATGCTTATTTCATAAAACTAAAATTATTTCTGGTGCAACAAAGTCACAATTCAGGCCATTTTTTTATTATAGCTTTTAATAAGATATTTTTCAGTAATTAAAAATAAACAATTTACATGAAACTATAGCAAATACAATAAACAATTGATTTTATAAATATTTAAAACGTACCACAGATAGTAGTCCAGTAATAAGGAAATAAATGCGAAAAAAATCTTAAAAGCTTTGTCCTGTAAAATTACAAAATGAGCTGTTAGACTTTGTTGCACTGAAGGTGCGACACGTCGTATTTGTTCTCGAAGATGAAATTAAGAATATAGTAAAAACTTTGCAATTTTTGAAGAAATTTAATTAGGCATTTACAGGTGCAACCAAATTTGAGAAATAGGATATAAAAACAACAGTTATTTTTATATATAAAAATTACGTGTCTCGTTGTTTGTCCGCGATGAACTCCTAAGTACGGAACTGATTTCAATGAAATTTTGCTCACTGCGTGCAGTTTGGTCCAACTTGAGAGATAGGATAGTTTTTATCCCCATAAGTGACCTCAATATTTTTTTATCGCATATTTAAGGATTTTTTATAGGACAAAGGGTCGTCGGAATGGGCAGAACAACGTCTGCCTAGCAAGCTAGTATACTAATAAATATAAGCAAGGGATGTTTGAAATCATTTAAGTCCACCTACGTATATAATATAGTGTATAATATGACGTTTATCGATCGTATAAATAAAGAAATGTGTACTTTCATTTAGATTAAGTAGTTCATTCTATTTAAAAACTATATTTAAAATTATACAAGGTTATTTTGTGTAACTACTTATTGCTTCATAGTAAATTCACAAGGTCTTCTTTGCAACAACGTTAATAAATTATACGTGTTTGTATCCGTAACAATAAGCCTGTATGGTCATTTGTCACAATAATATTATCTTTATAAATAAGGGATATGGAATCCTTTACCCAACCAATGAAGCTAAGTCTAAAGCGCCCCTTTCAACTGGTCCCTTCATTTGAAGATTACCTTTGCGATATTTACCATATTCATAATGTACCGGGAACTCAATGGGCTTATAAGACATGATTAACTTTTATTAAATGTAATTCATATTCGTTGATATAATCTATACGCCAAAGTAATAAGTTGGAGTCAAAATAAAACTAAGAATTAAATAATGTTTTCTTATATTTGCGCGAAGACTACACATTAAATGAAACTAATTTTTACGGATTATATCGCGTTTAATTTTAACTTTTTAATTCCCGACGTTTCGGGTGCTTTACAGCACCTATGGTCACGGGGAGGACTGGTGTTAAAAAGTTAAAATTAAACGCGATATAATCAGTAAAAATAAGTTTCATCTAAGAATTAAAGATAATATTTGCTATATTGTAAGTTATTTTTTTATCTTTTTAAGACCGGTAAAGTACACTGATAAACGTAGCCTCTTTACAACTGGGGATGTTTCTCGTAATCGTTACACTTGTTACAGTTATTCAATTTCACGATGAAGGTTTGACTTTGGTTGTTGTTAGCAGTGCACATACACATTGTGTTAGTGTGCGTAGGGCTCGGGAACGCTCAATCACGATCGCGAGTCGAACGAATCGCAGTTACACAAACAAACGCACCTGTCGGTACACGTCACTACTACAATCAAGGCGAAACCTTCATCGTGAAATAGAATAACTATACGATGATTACCAATTTATAAGGGATTGGATTTCAGATCCCCTTGCACCTAGAACGTTGTTCCCAGTCCTAGCTCCTGAGCTAGCACGGTCCTTTTGTGGTATCTCCTGAGATAAGCCCTCGCCGTAAATTAAATCCCACCAAAAACATATGTATATGTGAAAAGGGGGCAAGTTTGGTAACAAACAACATGAGATCTAAGCGGATGCCAAGTTCCTTAAATCATAGTTAGTTAGTCACAGTTAATCAAAGTTCTATAAATAGCTATAGGATTATACAACGGTATTCAATTAATGATAAATAAAATTACGTTACGATCTTTAATATTGAATTTGGTTTTTTTTTAATAGGATAGGGTGACAAACGAACACACAGTCCACCTAATGGTAAGTGGTTGCTGTTAACCGTAGACATCTACATCTATCCTCAATAAATAATCAAAATGCAGATGCGTTGTCACCCGTGAGGAATAAGATGGAATGCCTCTTTTCCAGTAAAAAGGGTCTCCTGTTCTCTACACTCACCATACGAAACAGTACCGATAAGCTGCTATTTTACGCGGGTATTCTGTGAGAGCGTGGTCCATCCCCGGTCGAACCGACCCATTCGTGCTGCAACTTTACTACTATGCTACATATACAGCTACAGTACATGCTGCAGTATGGCTCTACCACGTATATGTTACTTAGCAATTTAAAAAAAATGTTACTTAAAAGAAGCTTCAGATTTACTTTTCTAGTTGTTTTATATCATACTGCAAATAAATTAATTTAAAAAACAACTTTGGTCTAAGGTGTAGACATTACGAGAAGAAAAAAATTCAATTCACAATTTTATTTTAAGGGCTGTACTTTATTTTGCATAATTCATTCTATTCTAATATCTCCAGATAAATTATTTCAAGTTGGCAAAGCAAAAATGTCATTTGCATAGAATTTCGCTCACAATTTGCATTGAAAGAGTATTTTTTATAAAACTGAATTTGACAAGCGAACTTACCGTCCACCTGATTGGCTACTGCAATCCATGGACACCTGCAGCGAACTTTAAGCAAGGAATGTCACCTTTTTACGTGGTAGAGCCATGCTGCAGCTATATTAGTAGTATAGTTGTAGCACGAATGGGTCGCCTCGACTGGGGAAGGACCACGCTCTCACAGATACCAGCGTAAAATAGCAGCTCAACGCTGCTGTGTTTCGTATAGTGAGTGTAGGGAACCGGAGACCCATTTTACTGGAAACGAGGCATTCCATTTTAGTCCTCACGGGTGACAACGCATCTGCATTTTGATTCGTAATCTATATTACATATATAAAAGGCAAACCTGACTGATTCATCTGTCAACGCACAGCCGAAACTACTAAACGGATATCGCTGAAATTTGGCATACAGACAGTTGTAATGACGTAGGCATCCGCTAAGAAAGGATTTTTGAAAATTCGCCCCTTAAGGGGTTGAAAAAGGGGTTAAAAGTTTGTATGGAAGTCCGCCATTTTTAGAGCTAGAAGCCTGAAACATTGTTTTTAGGTTAACGATTAGAAATAAACAATTACGTGTCCTAGGGTTTTTGAAAATTCAACCCCTAAGGGGGTGAAAAAGGGGTTGAAAGTTTGTATGGGGAAACAAGATCAGTCAACTATTTTATTCGAAACTTCACTCCTCAATCTATGAGTAAACAAGTGTTTAAGGCTCTTTCGGAATTCAACCCCTAGAAGGTGGAAAAGGGGTGATAAATTCTGAAAATCAACATGGGTATCGTTTTTATGGTTTATCGGGTCGCTGATTACGAAAACAACAACTATTTCAAAATCCAACTTAGTAGACGGGAAATACCTACCATCATCCCCTGTGGGGGTGCGATGTGGTTGAAATGTTAATATGGGTGTCGTTTTATGGTTTTTTAGGACGTTAATTACGAAAATGGCATCGATTATGGTTTGAAACCAACATGGATGGAAGGATGGATGGATGTATGTTTGTATGTAAAAACCATCATGGGTGTTGGGTGTCATTTTTAAGGTTTTTGGGTCGTAAATAACGTAAATGATATTGATAAATAATTTAAACTTAATTTATTAGAATAGAATATACTTTTATTGCACAAAACCATAAAACAAAATAGACAAGAAGATTTGTATAAAAAATTTGCCCAAAATTACACCTGAACAAAAAAATACTAATTTAAAAATTAAAAAAACAATCAAAATAAACAATCAAACTAAATATATTTTTTTACAAATTAATAAAATGGCAAAACCAAAAGAAATATTTAGGTACCTACCTATTTTGTATTGATCTTCAAGTTCTAATCCCTACCAATAGATGGCGTTGGTATCGTTTTAGAACACGGTAACGTTGTGTTTTTTCGAACTAATATAAAGTGAATGGTGAATGAGCGCTTCAACCTGTACCACATACGGTACCTATTCACTGTTAACGGATATTTCACTGGACTTCGAATTTGTTTGCTTGCTTTACGGTTTAAGATTTCCGTTTCGGTTTGAAGTATTTCAAAACAGTCTGCTATACACAGAGTCCGGAAAAGATGTCTGTCCAGTAAGGCGATTACGATTTAGCCATGATTTATCTAATGGACATTTTGACGCCTACCTGCCTATTGTTGCGAAGAAAATTACACAGCGTCGCATGGAGGTACCTGTCGAAGAGAGTGATCCCTTTTCAGAGCTTGACCATTTAACTGTTACATCTTTTGTAAACAGTGAAATAAAATCTCCAACCAGCGGAACAGATCAATATGTATCGTCGACATTAAAATATGAAAAAAAGAAAAATAAACGAAGGTCGAGATTCACAAATTACACAAGAAAAAGTCAATTAAAAAGTACACAAGAAAGATATAGGCAGAACTAGCCAGATTCACATCGTAAAGCTGTGTCCGCTTATCGAAAAAAAAATTCCCGATGTACACAGGCAAGCTGTTGCAAATTACCAAACTGCGAATCCACAAGTGCATACAGCAATTCAGTCACGGTATGAGGAGAACATTACACTGCGTTTTTAGAAAAACAAGGTCCATTCCGCTATGGAGTATGACCCTGATATTGCTTACAGAACTGACAGCAGTGTAGCCTTGGGTTCTATGACATACAAGTGTCAGTGGTGCAATGCGCTGAAATGGAAGGATGAGACACCTGGTATGTGTTGCAGCGCTGGAAAAGTGCAACTTGATCGGTTGAAACAACTGCCTGAACCACTCTTTAGTTTGATTAATGATCTACACCCAGATCATGACCATTTTATGGGTAATATTCGTAAATATAATGCCTGTTTCCAGATGACTTCCTTTGGTGGTAAACAGGTAACAGCAGATGGTTTTTACCTACTTTTAAAGTACAAGGCCAGGTCTACCATTTAATTGGAAGTATATTACCAGAAGCCGAACATATCGCTCAGTACCTTTAAATATATTTTGTAGGTGAAGATGATCGAGAAGCAAAGATTCGATGTTCTAAATTTCTAACTTAAAGCCAAATTTAATCAAACAATTGCAGAATATGCTGCATCAAGTGAACCCGTATATAAAAGATCTGAAAAGTGCCATTGATAAAGCCCTCCTTCAGAGTCATACAAAGTTGTCATACATGCTGATAAAAAACCACCAGAAGAACATAGAGGTAGGTAAAATGCACCAACTACAAATGAAGTGGCTTTAGTGTTAGTGGATCAACAATTTGATCGAAGGGACATCATCCTCGAGAGCCGAAGTAATTCACTTCAGCGTATTAGTGAGATACATCGAGCATATGATGCGCTACAGTATCTATTGATGTTTTGCTGGGGGGATGATGGGTATTCAATCAATATACCACAACGCGATCCCACAACTAATTTTCCGCTTAATAAAACTGTCTCTTCTGCAAGTTTCTATTCGTATAGAATAATGATTAAAGAAGGAGAAGATAACTATTTAGTCAACTATCGTGCCCTTTTTAGTCAATATTTGGTGGATGAATACGCCAAAATAAAAACAGAGAGATTAAATTATATCTAAAATAATCAAGCCGAATTACGTGCTGATAGTTACAACAATTTCAAAGATGCTATTGGACGACAAGACGCAGAAGCGAACCAACTAGGACAAATGGTTGTCCTTCCATCATCTTTTACGGGTGGACCTAGGTATATGCACGAAAGAACACAGGACGCTATGACCTATGTTAGGAATTACGGCCGGCCTGATCTTTTTATCACTTTCACATGCAATTCTCGCTGGGACGAGATAAAAGAGCAATTGCTTCAAGGACAAAAATCTCATGATAGACACGATATAATTTTGAGGTGTTTCAACTAAAGGTCTTCCACATATTCATATTCTTTTATGGCTTCACAAACGTATTACTCGGATCAAATCGACAATATAATGTGTGCTGAAATACCGGATCCCAAACGTGGCCCAGAGCTTCACGAAATCGTTAAATGTAATATGATACATGGTCTATGGAACTTTAAATCGAAAGTCACCATGTATGAAAGATAACATGTGCAGTAAACGATACCACAGGGCTCTCATAAGGGAAACTCATACTGGTGAAGACGGTTATCCGCAGTACAAGATACGTTTACTAGATGACAGTGGGTTCTTTGTTGATATCAAAGGCACAACCATAGATAATCGCTGGGTAGTCCCTTATAATCCAGTATTATTAAAAACATTTAACGCTCACTTAAATGTGGAATATTGTCATTCGGTGAAATCAATAAAATACGCCTGTAAACACGTAAATAAAGGTTCAGACCAGGCATCATTTGCTTTAGAGAATGAGAAGGATGCAGTTAAAACCTACCCAAGTGGAAGATATAATATAAGTTCATCAGAGGCAGTATGGCGAATCCTTGAATTTCCCATTCATGAGCGTTTCCCTCCTGTAGTCCACCTCGCTGTTTATTTGGAAAATGGGCGAAGGGTTTATTTTAATGAGCAAAATCTGGGTGAAAGAGTGAATAGTCCTCCAACAACCACACTGCTATTCTTTTTCGATTTGTGTAAAGTGGATAACTTTGCAAATACATTACTCTACCTAGAAATACCTGCATACTACGTTTGGGATAAAAGAAAGTTCCAAAGGAGAAAAAGAGGAGCAAGCGTTGAAGGCTGGCCAGGGGTCAAAAAAGAGCGCGTCCTGGGCAGGGTTTATACTGTGCATCCGAACAATACAGAATGCTATCACCTTCGCATGCTTCTTCATGAGATCCGGGGCCCAATTTCGTTTGAAGCGTTAAAAACTGTAGATGGTCATGTATATTCCGCGTTCCAATCAGCGTGCAAAGGTCTCGGCTTGCGTGAAGATGATCAGCATTTGTTCGCAGCAATGGAAGAGGCAGCACTTTGCCAATCACCGCAAACGATTCGGGATCTTTTTACGATTATTTTAGTGTTCTGCCAAGTATCAGTAAGTCTTTGGGACCATTAAGTCTTTGGGAGAAATTCAAAGGATACCTATCTGAAGATTTTAAAAGGCAATTAGAAAGACAGGGAGATGTTGATTTAGAGCACATAACAGATGTGGTATTTAACAAATGCCTTTCGGTAATCGAAGATGCCGTATTAGCGTCGGGTGGTCGGCTACTAAAAGAGTATGGGTTACCTCAGCCAAGCAAAAACAACAATTTGAAAGTAGAGAGTTTCTTAAAGAGACAAATAACGATATCATTAGAAAACACTGTTAAAAATAATGAAGGATCACTGAATGACGAACAAAAAGCAGTTTACAATCAAATTAACACAAAATTGAATCAAATGATGGTGGAATATTCTTTTAGATGCTCCCAGTGGAACAGGCAAAACATTCCTCATAAATTTGCTATTAGCAAAAGTTAGAAATACTCATGGATTTGCTTTGGCTGTGGCTTCTTCTGGGATCGCAGCTGCATTGCTTGAAGGTGGACGAACTGCTCATGCTACCTTCAAGTTACCACTCAATTTAACAAAAGCTGATACTCCCATTTGTAATATATCGAAACAAAGTAATTTTGCTGAAGTATTAAAACATACGAAAATGATAGTGTGAGATGAAACAACCATGGCTCATAAGGGTGGCGTAGAGGCTTTAAACAGAACTCTACAAGATATAAGAGGAAATAAGAAGTTAATGGGTGGCGTAACGGTTTTGCTGGTAGGAGATTTTAAACAGACTCTACCAGTAGTGTGAAATTTCTTAATTCACTGAAACCATCGGGTCTTCCACATCATAAGTTTATTCTGCGCGTGGGCACTCCTGTTATGTTGTTGCAAAATTGAAAACCTCCTCAACTGTGCAATGGAACCAGACTAAAAGTAAAAGCGTTACATCGCAATGTAGTGGAAGCCACAATTATAACTGGATGCGCAAGGAAACTGTATTTATACCAAGATTTCCTTGATCCCGAATAATCTTCCTTTGAATTCAAACGAATACAGTTTGCCCTGAAAGTCTGCTTTACAATGACCATAAACAAATCACAAGGGCAGACATTAAAATTTGCGGGTATAGACTTGAGAGAAAATTGTTTTCACACGGGCAATTGTATGTGGCTTGCTCACGTAAGCTCTCCCAGTAGTCTGATAATTTTGACACACAGTAATAGATTAGCAAAAATGTGGTGTATAAAGAAGTTTTGTAATTTACTAGCTTTTGCCCGCGACATCCAGTTATAATTGTGGCCTGTACCAGCAGACTCTTTTTCACACATGGACGCGATATAACCGAACTCCACGCGGACGAAGTCGCGGGCAAAAGCTTTCGAAGATAGATGTAGATGTCTATGGGCCACAGTAACCACTAACCATCAGGTGAACTGTGTGCTCGTTTGTCACCTTATCCTATAAAAAACCTCTGAGGACTAAGTTGGAATGTCTTAATAGCCTGCAATTATACCGGGTCTCTAAACCCTTCAGACCGGAACACAACAGTGCAGGAATATATAAGTACCTCCTACCCAGACGCACTTCTAGGTGGAAAAGGAGTTCTACCACCTATGTTGTGTATTTATATACATACATAATATATATCTCAAAAAGGTATAAAGTATTTACGGACCCTTATTTCTTTCAAATGTAATAAATAAAAATTAAGGTATCTTATATAAAAATATTTAAATAAGTTCTCTCCTATTTGACTGAGAAAGTAGAGAATGTATGAGAATACCAACTCTGCTGCTTTCGCCCTCGATATATGTATATTATAGGATCAATTGTTATCCGTCCGACCATCCGTCTTTCCGTCTGTGAAGATCATTTTCCTCGGGAACCGGCAGTGGTATCAAGCTCTAGATGAAATAAATATCAAATACTGAGGTCTACTTTTCCATGGGGAAGCAAATAATGTATGCTTCTAAGTCAACTTAATCTAAAGATACGGTTATTTATATAATGCGACCTCCCTTTTCATTACACAAATCTTCTGTGCTTACCTTACATCATCATCATTACAACCCATCACAAGTCCACTGATGAACATGTAAAGCCACAAAGCACGATCCTGAGCTACCTGCGTCCATCGACTTTCTGCATTTCTTACTAGGTCTCTACCTAATGGGAGACCATCAGTTCCACTGGTTTTCGAACGATACTTGGCGCTAATCGGTTACTCTGGTTTTACTGCGGATATCCTCATAACGAAGTTTATTCAATTTTTTAAATATACAAAATTTGACCTGCTCAAAGTTGAAAAACTTTATTGAGCTAAGTTTGTATAAAAGGGTTATTATAATATTTAGGAATTTATGAATGATAGTCTAAGAATGAGGTGATCGCTACCAATCTAAGTTTACCAATCAATGTAAGTTGTTATTTTTAAAAATCCCGCTGGGTTTCTTGCTGGTTCTTCCCAGGACAGAGGTTTTTTTGAACCAGTGGCAATTAAGCAACCTCTTGGTCGAAGTTGAATTCATCTGGTCGTACAATTTGTCCTAGGTAAACATACTCGTCAACAACTTCGAGCGTTGTGCTCCCAAAAACGACCGGCATATGTTACCTTACATTTAATTTATGGATTTCAGTAAGTTATTTAGTTTATACAGAACCCTTAGGGCGCGAGTATTACTTACACCGGTACTGTTATTTAATAAGTGACACAAAATTAGTGTATAACAGCCCCGAGCAGGTTAGTCCCTATATTATGTTTGTCTTATAATAAACTAGCTCCACGCCCCGGCTTCGCCTGGGTAGCATCTATTAATGTGGCCTTATTTAGATTTGAGATAATCATCAGATACCATTTATTTCATCAATATTTTGATTCCTCAAAAAATAAATATCTCTAAGTTTTTTTGGACAATATATAGCCTAGATCACTCCTGGCATTGGTTCCTATTTGTTTGTGAAGTTTTATTACAATCGGTTCTGCCATTACGATAATTAGCCCGGACATATAGACAGACAAAAATTTGAAAATGGTTATTCATGTCTTATAATGGCATACAAATAACTCCCTCAGATTAATATAAGGCAGTTATTTCGATATTATAGACAGACTAATTTTATTTATATGTATAGATTGGTAGGTAGATCATCTAATTTAAAACTAAAGTTTGCCTTTTTAGAAGGCTTTACAACAGCGTTTGTTGGATCTATCTAAGTCCGTCAAATTCTTCTCTAGAAGACGAATTTATATTTCACGTCCTCATTCGTATCAGCCAGTTTCAACATAATATTCAAGAGACAGTAGGCTAATCATTTAGAAACGGACCGCGTAACCCAGAAGTACCGTCGGCTTAAATCCGCCATTCTACCACTGTGGTGAACTGTTCCTATAACAAGCATTATGTGCTCAGTTTGAGGGCACATCAGGTATATAAGTAGTGTCAACATTATTACATCGTATCCTTTTCAAAAATATACAGTCATCCACAAGAAAGAATAACCTAAAACTAAAAGATAAAAGATTACCACGTGTAAAATTCTTACTAAACCATTAGTTTCGATCAGCGATATGAATATTAAACAAATGTTGCATTTTAATAAAATTACAATTTTATTGTGTCGAAGCTAATAAAATATAATGGGTTCATTGTTCTTTTTTTTAAATTATTATCTTAACTAGACGGCCAACTGTTGTTCAATGCATCTGTCATGTACATTGTACACGGCACCGGTTTAAAGTGCGTTCACATTAACTGGTTTTCCGTCAATTATATAATAAACTATGAAATGAAATATGTAAGGAGGTACTACTCAGACGGGCATCAGGCGAGAAAAATACCCAGTAGAAGTATTTTATAAAATGAATGAATATATGCAATGCCTTTATTAATTCATTTTATAAAATATTTCTATCAGGTACGCCGCATGCTTGTTTGCGAAATATGTAAAAATTCATCTCGGCATCTGCCTGACTGACTGTCACTGAGGTATTTCTCCGAGAGCGTTCTACTTCCATGTAGATCATGTTGTGTCTCATAACTTGACGGAACGTAACGTAAAAGAATTTATGGCAACATTCCGTTTGGATTAAATAATGTCACATTTCTTTTTATACGGTCTCGATAGCACAGTTTATGTTTAAAAATCCTAAATTATTTTTATTACGGATTCTTGGAGAACTGTGGTAGCCCATGAGTTTCGCTCGTGCGCTTTACGCAAACATACAAATTAAAACCCGACCGGTAACATTGAAACATTTACACGTGGGTGTCGTGAGAGGTGACTACGGAACCAAAACTTATGTATAACCATATCTTTACGCAAGGTGTAAAATACTTTGATTGATTTGGCTTGGTTTATCTTTATATCTCTATATATAAAAATCAATTGCTGTCCGTTAGTCGCGCAAAAATTCGAAAGCGGCTGGACCGATTTTGATGATTTTTTTTTTGTGTATGTTTCATTGGGTCCTGCATGGTTAATTAAACACATTTCAATTGGACCCGGTAGGTGGCGCTGTTGTCGAGATCCAGAAATCACCCGTGAAACCGGGGTGGATAATAGTAATAAACATGAATGAAAATGAATGTAAACAACGTGATATGTCCATTTCCTAGCTCTCAGGTTTTGTATAGAAGCTGTACAAGCTGTAGAGCTGCTATCGAGACTACATGTTTTACATAATGATTTCTTATATTTACGCGAACACTACACATTGAAATAAAACTAGTTTTACGGATTTTATCGCGTAAAAATACATATAAATACGCGATAAAATCCGTAAAACTAGTTTTATTTAAACTACATGTTTTATGCAACATCTCATTTAATAAAACAGAAAAAAGTGACATTATTTAGCATTAGCAAAATATATTACCTCGTTTATATTTCAAAAATCATTATATGTAGATCTTTGACTTCACGCACAAAGATGCTACATATGCTAATGAGTGTCATGATTATTCCTAGTGTATTGGTGTTCGAGGCAGTGCTATCCATATCACTTTTTAAGTTAGCAAATAAATTTTCACATCTTTATGATGATGATGAGTGCAATTCATTCAAAACCACATGTAAAATAAAATGACCGATCTGGAATGTACGACGACTTAGTGTAGTTTAAGTTGAAGTTATCGTAGGTTGCCGAAACCAAAATTTTAAGGTTTTCGTATATAATAAAAGGGTTCGTTACAGGATCGAACTATTTTATTTTTAATTTTAAACTCGGCATTAAAGTTCCTTGCTTCTCCGTTCTTTTGAGTCTAGTACAAATATTTGGAAGTACATCGAGGTAAGGCAGTCGATAGTAACATTTTAATGAATTGAAATTTTATTTATATCTTGCATGTTCCTGGCCTTTTCAAGATTTGTTAACGTTTTAGTGAAAACAAAATTACTAATAAATGTATGTCATAAACAAAAACAGGATATGGTGAAATATTTAGTTTGATTTGTAAATATTTTAGTCTTATCTAGCGATAACTACACTTTATAGTGACGGATGTGAAATAATATTTATTTTATGTTCCATATTCTGTGGTTACGGAAGTAGGAATATTGTATATATTAATAGGAATGAGTGATGGAAAACTGTAATCCCCCACTCGTTCTAGCAGCAATATCAGTGTATAAAGTAAGACACTTGTGACTAACATCAGCCGATGGCGACAATCACTCTACGAGTCTTAATCGTTGTGGTAGTTTTTTTGGTTAATATAAAGAAAGTTATATTGCGGAGATGCTGCCCTGTGTTACATTGCGATAAGCATATTGATTTGCATAGTTCATCTAATTTGTTAACTTGTATTTATTTCTAACTGCTTACTGCATATGTTCCACGTGTTTTATAACATAAATGTGTTGCCGAGTGATGTACATTTATTTAAATAATTTTGGGATTAATTTTTAATAATATATTATAGGAATGAGTGTAGAAAAATAAAAGAAAATACCATCTCCCATTAATTCTGGTGATATGAAGTACTGCACAGGTGACTAACTTGATCATTTCTTACTTTTCATTTTCCTGAGTCAAACAAGGCTAACAGTACTAACATCTCAGAATATAAATAGATAAATAATTTGATCAGTCGTTCTACAAGTCAATCGCTGTCGTCATTCTGTCCATCGTAGTTCAAGCAAGGGTCGTGTTGCTCAGGGGTCTGCCCTGTGTCACACCGAGATTAGAAGTAATATAATAAGTTAAGTATATTATACTTAATTTAATTTGGTGTTATCATGTCACTACGTTCATCATGTTACATTCTTTAAGCCTTACGCATTACGGTATGGCTGTTCTATATTGAATGTACAGTGCGGTACGCTGTTTTATTGCTGATGGTAATTTATTGTGTAAGCAAGAGAGCAAGTTAAAAATCCGCTCTCAACCTATTTTTATTTAAAAAATAATATCTAACATTAGAAGTGGAATAATTTTTAATAATAAATATATTTTATGACTAATTCAGAAAAAAAATTATCATTATAAAAGTCGACAACACTGCACAGTACACACGATTTAATTATATACAAACAAGGGCAACAAACAAGTACATAATCCGCCTTACTGTAAATGGATGCTGTGGCCCAGACATTTACATCTATACTCGATTGAGAATTAAAATACAGATGCCTTGTCACCCTTGACTACCGAGATGAAATACCTCTTTACCAGTAAAAGGAAGCTCTCACAGCATACCGCCGTAAAATAGCAGCTCAATGCTGCTGTGTTTCGTATGGTGAGTGTAGAGAACAGGAGGTCCTTTTTACTGGAAACGAGGCATTCTATCTTAGTCCTCAGCACAAAACACCTAGTATAGCGGAATAGAAATGCCTTTGTTTCAATTTACTTGCAGTACCACTGCCGCCGCTAGTCTTCCCACTCCTTGCTGGTAGTTAACACACTAACTCATATACACTAGTGCTTGACAAAAACTATCGATAAAATATCGACACGGAATAATGTAGATAATAAATATGTGATAAAATAAAACAGTTTAATGATATAATATGAAACGTAAATTTAATGAAATAACCTTAATACTATAAAAAAAAGCGTAAATTAGAAAAAATAATTGATTACAAGGAGTAAAATTTATACAGTAAAATAGAAAAAAAATTTAAAACATTTTCGTCATTTCAAAAACAAAATATTTATTTATTTATTTATTGTCCTGTAAAATGCAAATATTTATTTAAAAGTTGTCTTTTTGATACTTTTTGTGCTGAGGTTTTCATCAAATGGTGAAGGCGAATATCTGTATACCTCTCTATAATACATTTTGTTAACAATATTACATGGTTTTCCATTGGTCCCTGATCAAATTGATGAAAATCGATTTCTCTGAATATTTCAATGCCAATGAAATGACGTAAGGCTCTGGATGTTATCTGCTTTTAAACTTTTCAAAATTTTTGACTAATTGAGCAGCTACAGTAAAAGTTTTAAGAATTGATTCTATTTTTTACAAATCAAAATTACGTCGGCGCTAGGAAAAATAAGACCACCGTTGTCTTTCAACCGTATCAATTTAGAATTGTTTTAATAGCACTGGAATGCAAAAGAGCCGAAATGCAAGTTTCGCATTTAATTTTGTTTAGTAAAAATGTACCTCATTTCCTGCTATATAGCTTACTACTTCCAAACTAAATTCTGTCATGATATTTGCTGTTTTCAAAACTTCATCAAATTCTTTAATGTATTCTTCATTTTCCATTTCTTCTTCAACCTTTGGTGATAAAGTAGATTTATTCATTTTTCCACTGATGAAGAACAAGTCAAAATTAAAATATTTTCAAGTGCCATGCAATTACCACTTTCAAAAATATTCAATTCTAGTTTGACTATTAGTTTTTATAAATAGCCATGAACTGTCGCGCTGTCGGGTTGTTGTTACATCCACCATGAGCTCTTATATTACCGAATAATAACTCCAGATGATCTTGAGACAACTTATAGGTGGGCAAATATTTTAATTTTTTTCTTCTTCGACAAGTCTTAGGTATAAATTTTGACACTATTGATGCATGCCAAAAGACCTAAAAACCTGGTTTTAGCGCTATATATTAGGTGTTCTGTGGTCCTCAGGGATGACAACGCATCTGCATTTTGATTCGTAATCGAGAATAGATATAGATATTTATGGGCCACAGCATTCACTTGCTATCCGGTGGATGTGTGCTCGTTTGTCACATTTATTCTATAAAAAATGGTCTCCAGTTCCGGTGCTCGCCATACGAAACGCAACAGAATTAAGCTGCTGTTTCACGCTGGTATTCTGTGAGAGAATGGTCTTTCCCCAGTCGAGCCAACTCATTCGTGCTAAAACCATAATATAATTGAATTTTTGTTAGGAAGTACACCATCAGGTCTGTCCATCAAGCCCAGAGGTTAGGTCTCATCATAACTAACAAAACGAGCCCAAACTCGGCACATCTAGTTCTACTCGTCTAGAGTTCCAGTAGCAGTCACCGATGTACATTTTCAGATCACTCCATAAAGTCCAAGACGAATAGGCATTTATATATATATATATATATATATATATATATATATATATATATATATATATATATATATATTTATATCTAAATCCCACTTACTTTTAGCGAAACAAAATATTATAATAAAAATGTGATTATAAAAATAATAATATTATTTTACCTTGTCAAGTACCTATGTACCAAATTCGAATATTTTGTGTATGTACAGCGATCTTTTCAGCTGCTGCAATCAGGCAGGCGATACAGTATCCATTCACAACGGCGGCCGAGCGCGGACTGTGGTTTCATCGAAATTTTGTACAACAAATCAAAACAGGCACCAAAATAAAATAACCCTTATAGCAATCCTTTATGATTCATCCGTATTAGCAAAATATGTGAAAAATAAGCATCAGTTTTTATTTTTTTACGATTATTTATGACTTTTGATAAAAAGTAAACACTACTATTTTTATTGAATATGTCTGCCTACTTACAGTATTTTAGAAATCTTAATACATGTTGATAATAGAACAAAAATGTACCTAAACATGAGCCGGTATCGTTAATTTTGTAGAAAATGGCTAGGAAAATCGTTTTACAATATAAAAACTATTATTTTCAACAAAAAGTTACTACCATTTGAAGATGAAGAACCGTTCTATACGTGGTAGTTATTAGCTATGTTTGATTTGGTTTAGTTTTGTCACAAAATGTACCGAAAAACAGCATAATTTTGCCCGATTTGCAAACGCACCCTTAACGGTAACGGTATGTACTTGACGCTAAACCGCTACCACGCTAATAAAGACGTAAGTTGGAAACCCTATAAATATTTAATTGCGCCATTAGAACCTGGGAGTAGCCAAGTAAAAAAACACGTTTCCTTCCACCGGTAAGTAATTTTGTAATTAGAACATGGTAACTTTCTCGTACATTTTGATTGATTAACCATTGCGTCTATTTCGCGGATAAGGAAACTGTTAAAATGTATTATTTTGACTACCTTTTACAATTGGCGCAGTAAATGTAACGAGCTCTTTTAATAGACAATGAATGGGTGTAGTAAGAGCGACAGCGTGAAACTGAAACAGGAGATGGGCAGCAGCATCTTCCTGATAACAACACAAAAATTTAAAAAACTGTTGCCAACTCGCCTGCCAAGCGTAGTAGCTATGACAAATCCTTATATGAGGCAATCTATGGGGAAAACCTGAGTCAGCAGGACTTTTATAGGCTGTAATGGATCGCTTACATTTTGTGTTTCTGTCACTTTTATCATTTTTCTGTGAAATTAGTGATGGTCACTCTATGCAAAAGATGTGATACTACATGTTATGTGATTACTACTTCGTTTTCTTTATTGAAGATTTCACTTTGACTCAGATTCGAAACATGAAGGTAGTCTTAATACGTACTAGAATGATATCGGTTATGAGATTTATCAAAACCTTCTAAGGTACCGGAAAAAAAAACAGTGCTACAGCAATATATATTTCTGTAGCTTATAACATCCTCCAGATCGAATTTCGGTCACGGCGGCCAGTCGCAACATAGATTTGCTACCTGCGCAGGCAGGATTATAATGCCCGAGTCTGAGTCTGACTGCTGGACTCTCTATTCTCTCACTCTAGTCCGATAGGACGGAAATCCGACACGACCGGAGAGAGAACAGGCGCAGGACCAGCGATTTTACATGCTTTCTGAGGCACGGGGGTGAAACACAACCAACATCCTGACCTACTACTGAGAATTCTTTGACCGAAAAACTCAATAACTCATTTTTGTTTTTGGGCCGACCCGGGATTCGAACCCACGATTCATGATCAGCAGCCGCGTTTGTGACCACTAGACCAACGAGGCAGTACGTTTCTGTAGCTTATAATAAGGATTCGGCTACCGAGTCGTTATGCAATAAAAAGCTGTTTGTCGTTTGTTTTTGGTACTGTATTTTGTTGTAGCTATGAATAATGTCATAGATATATAAATAATACCGCGTGGTGAGGGCTGCAAAAAATTTATCCCCCGATTGTATCCACTGACAAGAGATAAAATTATCTTGTTATGTCAAACGGGGAGAAGTATATTCCCGTTTGACATAACGAGTACGTAGCATGGAGCCAAATGAAAGATAAAAAATTATGCTTTTTTGACATTTGAAAGGGACAATTTTATCCTAGTTCATTGGACGTGGGTTGAAGTTTATATTCATACAAAAAAAATCTATCTAAGTCTATCTCCCATTTTATCTACTGTGAATATTATATCCACCGGTGTGCCCATGCTCTAAGGGTAAATCTTAGCGAGGGGATAAACATTTTCTCCTTTCCCCGGGGATAAAATTGTCTCCTGCCCATGCTAGCTCTGCTGAAGAGAATCTATCACCTCATTTCGTCCTGTGAGTTCCATAAGAGGCGAAGATGGGAAATTCTATACAAAATATCATGGCTTCCAATAGACAGCGGGGTAGCCATTGCGTTAGCACTACACCAGGGATATGGAGCAGTATCAATGATGCGAGGCGTTTGGTTCGGCAATCGCCAATCCCTTGGCCAAGAATGGCAATTAAGGCAAATACTTCCTACAGTGGAAGCAGATCCAGAAGAAGAACTTAACGAGCTTTTTTTTATAGGATCGGGTGACAAACGAGCACACAGTCCACCTGATGGTAAGTGGCTGCTGTGACCCATAGACATCTACATCTATCTTCAATAAAGAATCAAAATGCAGATGCGTTGTCACCCGTGAGGACTAAGATGGAATGCCTCTTTTCCAGCAAAAGGGTCTCCGGTTCTCTACACTCACCATACGAAACACAGCAGCGTCAAGCCGCTATTTTACGCTGGTATTCTGTGAGAGCGTGGTCCTACCCGGTGGAGCCTACTCATTCGTGCTTCAACCATAATATAGCTGCAGCATGGCTCTACCACGTAATTATGAATGAGCTGATTATGAAGAAGAAAATAATATTATAACCAACGTAATATATATTTTACTAAAGCACCATAAATATTTATTCTCTAGAACGATAATATACCTGTGTATAAAAAACATTGTATCGTTTCTTTTGCCTCATATAAGTATTGAAAGATATAAAAAGTACAGTGAAGTAGGTACTACTTAAACGAACGTATTTCTCTTTTTATATTTTCATACCTAAGCATAATTCACGTTATAAAACACGTTCTACTTTTGTATTAAATTTCAATAATTAGTTCTGTTCTGTGTAATTAATTTTCTGTAATTATAAATATTTCAAGCTATTTCAATTTAATGTATAATTTTCTAAAAACTGAAATAAATAATAACTATTATAGAACGTTATAAATTCTTATTCATGGACAGACGTAAGTTTTTTTAATAATGGTGATTAACGAGCACACAGTCCACCTGATGGTAAGTGGATGCTGTGACCCATAGACATCTACATCTATCCTCGATTAAAAATCAAAATGCAGATGCGTTGTCAGGTGTTAGCCTTTAGGACTAAGATGGAATGCCTCTTTTCCAGTAAAAAGAGTCTCCTGTTCTATACACTCACACTGCTATTTTGTGCTGGTATTCTGTGAGAGCGTGGTCCTATGCCGGTGGAGCCTACTCATTCGTGCTTCAACCGTAATATAGCTGCAGCATGGCTCTACCACTTAAAGTGTACGGTCAACGAATAAATCTGTGATGATCATATTGTGTTTATTAGAGCATGTTTAGAGTTAGGTGTATACAACTAATATGTGGATTATCTTACACCCACACTATAAGAGGCGACTGAGGTAAAATGAAACAGGAGATGGGCAGCAGAATCACCTGACGACTAAGATGGAATGTCTCATGTTCAGTAAAAATGGTCTACAGTTCTCTACACTCACAGTACGAAATACAGCAGCATTTAGCTGCTATTTTACGCTGGTATTATGTAAGAGCGTGGTCCTTTCCCGGTCGATCCTACCAATTCGTGCTTCAACCATAATAAAGCTGCAGCATGGCTCTACCACGAATAAAAAGGGAAACATCGAAACATCCAAATGAAGGGTAAAAATCCTGAAAGAGGTAAGCGGCTGCCACTCAGGGTACTGTAACAGAAGAGTGTGTTTGTCCTTCACACCGACCGCTCTACCCTACCTACTAAGTCCTCTGAGACTTTACACTAAAACCGAATAAGCTAAGTTTGGGGTTATCCAAGTTGACTTTTTTTTATAGGATAGGGTGAGACAAACGAGCACACAGTCCACCTGATGGTAAGCGGTTGCTGTGACCCATAGACGTCTACATCTATCCTTGATTACGAATAAAATGCAGATGCGTTGTCACCCGTGAGGACTAAGATGGAATGCCTCTTTTGCAGTAAAAAGGGTCTCCGGTTCTCTACACTCACCATACGAAACACAGCAGTGTTAAGCTGCTATTTTACGCTGGTATTCTGCGAGAGCGTGGTCCTTCCGCGGTCGAGCCGACATTCATTCGTGTTACAACTATACTACTAATATAGCTGCAGCATGGCTCTACCACGAACAAAACTTTCTAAAATCTTTAACGTTTACATGGAAAGCTATGTAAAGTAATGGGAATCACATATCTTAATTAAGTCACGTGACTATTACGTGACTCAACATTGATATCATTTATTTAATTTACAGTTTTCTATTCGTATCAACGACTGTGGAAATTCAACTTGGCTAACCATATAGAGATCGTTTTGCGGGGCATGTTGCGTGGAGGCACTGGAGGCAAACAATCGATGTTTCTGACACGTGTGTTCTGTGTTTCTGAGTGCCCGCCGATCGAGCGAGCGGTGTGCATGACAAACATATATAGCACCTACTCCGTTGATAAATCCTGCTGGGATCAGTCACTCTAAAAGTGATGTACAGTGATATACAAAATATATCTTTACATCTATACATATAAAGAAAATTGAGTTATATGTTTGTAATATCGAAAGATCTGCCTTTTATTGAGCCGAGGGCGATAATTGCATGCCGCTAAAACATGAATTAAATTATTGTTTGTCTGTCTGTCGTCTGTCTGTCTCTCCGGATTAGTATTCGAAATGGCTCAACCGATTGTAATAAAGCTACACAAACAGAAAAGGAGCAATGCCAAAAGTGATCTAGGCTATGTTGGAAAATGTTGGTTTTATTTTGAGATATCGAAAAGTTGATAAAATAAATTAATGACCTTTTAAGATTATCTTAAATCTAAATAACACCACATTAATAGATTCTACCCAGGCGAAGCCAGGACGGGTCGCTAGTTACCAAATAAAATATTGATAATGTCCTCCAGACCGAATTTCGGTCACGGCAAACAGACTGCGCATCCCATCTGCGCAAACGGGATTATTGTGCACAAATGTGTGCGCAAACACAGGTGCACTCTCTATTACCTCACTCTCATAGTCCAACTGGACAGCAATCCAACACAAACAGGCAATCAAAAATCAAAAAAATATAAATATCATTACAAATTTACTAAATAAATTATAACTGATGTAATATCCGTATTACTCGTTCACCGCTTTTTCTTTTACTTAGCAAAGGTTGACGTTAATTAAGTTAATAGCCTTGACGTTTAACCCTGTCCCTGCTGTCTATACACTATTGGATATCAAATTAAAAAGTTACATAAGCTAATCTCGTGTGTGGATTCTTTAAGCTTAGCCCGAAATGCTGTGACCATTTTTTTATTTAAACGCTAATTTTACACGCACTTAATTCTATGAAAATAATTAGTTTAGATTAATATAAATGTTTTTAAGATAATTAATTAAGTAATGGTGCTGCGATTCGTGGTGACGGGGATAGTGCACGCTATTGAGGGAGGGCGGGAGATGTTCTTCAAACTAGGTAAGACACATTATTTTATTTTATTGAGCGGATGTACACAAATAATTTTTTGGTAATTAAAATCAAGTGGTGTATAGTGTATAGATCATGCACTGTAATGAATTTGTCTGGCACAGGGATCTTCGTCGATTATTATCATCATTACATTTACAGCAGCTGTAATCAATGCAGCGGAATTTGATAGGCTGTAAATTCAACAGGCTATCAAAGTTCACTGCTGAACATAAGCACATAATGTTTAATAGTGACATAAGCAAGTTATTTTTCAATGTACTCGTATTTCCTCAGTCTAGTATTATTTTTCTAATTTTGCCATATTTCCTTTTATTTTTATGTTTCCTTTATTTTCTAGTCCTATAGTAGTTGTACTACGAGTATAAGTTAATTGTTTAATTTATAAAGTAAGCTGTTAATATAATTGTTGGCAATCTTAAATAAAGAAAAAAAGAAACATAGGCCTCCCCCATAAATTGGGAAGATATTTTCCATAGATGTCACGCTTGGTAGGTGACAGCCGCAATCGACCACGTGCTCGGCGGTGAAGGAAAACATCGTGAGTAAACCTGCATGTCTGAGAAATAAGAAAAAAAATATTTCTGAGATATGTGAAGTTCGCCAACACACTCTGGGGCAGCGCGGCGGACACTTCCTTGCCCTAAAACCCTCTCAGAAATGAGAGGAGGCCTGTGCCAAGCAGTGGGCCGTATATAGGCTGTAACTTTAACTTTAACTTTAATCGACCACAAGCTCAGATGATAAGCGTTTCTATAAATTTAATAGTTTGAATGTATCTGAATTCGAGCTCCGCCGCCAACACTGAAATTGTTAGTTACAGTTTTTGTACTTTCGGATCAGTAGGCTTAAAAGTATATCTCGAAGAATTGACAACATTGGGAAAGAAAGGTTCTTGAGTGGCAACCTCGTACCCGCAAGCACAGTGTTGGGCGACCTCTCATTAGCAGGGGGGACGATCAGATAAAAGAAGCAGATAGTAGATGGATTCAAAAGACCGTACCTTGTGGCAATCAATGGGGGAGTCAACAGGGCTGTGATAATGATGATGACGATGAATTTTTGTGCTTTTTTATCATGTGTTTGCAATTGAATATTTCGAGTAGGTACGTGTTTAGTTCGTCGAAAAGCATGATGCAGAATAACTGCTCCATAATCCTCTCAAATATAAAAGGAGGCTCACCTGTAGGACCTTTAAGTGTAACTTTTGTAATTGTAACTTTTGTAAGTGTATCTTTTTGAAGTGTAACTTGCTCGTCTTCTTCTTCATCAGTTTGTAAAAGTCCACAGCTGGACATGAGTCTCTCGCGTTATGAAGAGGATTTGCCTTAATTGTCACGCTTGGCAGGCAAATTGACGATCGCAGTACCAGACGTCTCGCACCGTTTAGCTGCTGCCCGTCGCAGGCCTGGATATTTTACGTCTGGCGCAACCGATAAAGTTATACCGCCATCTGTCGGAAGCCACAATGATTTTCTGTAGTTCATTACAGTCACCTCTCAGATACCGACGGGACATTTAAACATTTTAAAAACAGACGAAACAAAAAGAGCTGGTGATCTTTAAACGGCTGAACAGATTTTCTTGAAATATAACTAAGTACACTCTCGATTAAGGCACCTTTCAAACGAAAAAAACTTAATCGAAATTGGTTCATCCGTTCAGGAGCTATGATGCCACAGATAGACAAATAGATACACAGATACACACTACAAACATTATAACACCCCTCTGTTTTTGTCGGGGGTTAAAAATGTGGTAATGGATAATCTTACGCTGCCACACACGGCAAAGCGCCCTCTCTTCTTAACTTTACTATTATTATATTTATACGTGTTGTAACTTATCGTGATCATCCCCGTGTCACTAACATTGAGTCCAGGCAAGCTGCGATCTTAGCTCCTCAGTCTATCCATCTATCTCCTTAAAATTACGTTAAACACCTCAAATATTTTTATAATATTTTTATTTGGTAGAGACATGCTGCAGCTACATTACTGGTATAGTTGTAGCACGAATGGGTGGCTCGACCGGGGAAGGACCGCGCTCTCACAGAATACCAGAGTAAAATAGCAGCTTTACGCTGCTGTGTTTCGTATGGTGAGTGTAGAGAACCGGAGACCCTTTTTACTGGAAACGAGGCATTCCATCTTAGTCCTCACGGCTGACAACGCATCTGCATTTTGATTCATAATCGAGGTTAGATGTAAATGTCTATGGGCCACAGCAACCACTTACCTTTAGGTGGACTGCGTGCTCGTTTGTCACCCTTATCCTATTTTTTTAATTAATGTTGCTGTGTTTCGTGTGGTGAGTGTAGAAAACCGGAGATGAACGAAATGGAGCAATGAATTCCATTTATGCCGCTTTGAGTCTTTAATCATATATTTTTAAGGAGATTTTCGCATCAAAAATTTAACAATACATAATGGTTTTAGCAAACAAGGCTGATTACATAAGCGCGATAAGAGCGACCTCCACTTGATGTACGGAAAAAGTGGATTTCTTTTATACTAGGGATGTATCGATACCCACTTATACGATATTGATACTAATATAAAAATATCGGCGATAGCTATACTGATACGGTTAGCAAATTTTCAAGAAAATAAAATAAGACACAATAAGGTGGGTTTCTTAAGCTTTGCGAAGTGCAATTTCTCTGGTCGGTTGGAATGAGGTCTGCGGTGGAAAATAGTCTCTCGGGTGTGACAGAACTTGTTTGGAGACGAAACATTATTGAACGCCCGCGTCATCATCATTACAGCCCTTCACAAGTCCACTGCTGAAAATAGGCATCCACCGAGGACTGTCACAAAGCACGGTCCTGAGCCACCTGCATCCATCAACGGCCTGTTTATCTGACCAGGTCATCACTCCATATAGTGGTAGGCCACGCTCAACTGCGCTTATATACGACCACGTGTTTACATATATTTTAAGTATGTGTAAACAGGTGGTCGGTATATCGCCAAATAAATATCACCCACGCTGATATATCGGCAAGTCCAAAATATCGCCGATACATCGGTGTTGGTATCGTTTGCATCCCTACTTAATACCTTATCACAGGAGCCATGTTAGCACGCGCTACTAAACTCTTTAATGAGATCACATGAGGCCAGATTGTGTTGACTCTACGTTAGTGCACTAGTTGTTTGCTAAAACGCTAAATCTGTAACAGGACAATGTTGATAGTCTGATCTAAATTGATCACAGCAACGCGTCATTACCGGAAATTGTTATCAAAATCATCATAAGGGCATAATATCATCAAGTGTCACCGGAATAATAGAGTTGCAATCGCGATCCGATTGCACTTTACCTTTATATTTTTTTATACAGAAGAAGGGGTAAACAAGCATGCGGGTCACCTAATGGTAAGTGTCGACTGCCGTTCATGAACATTGCAATACCAGGGGAATTCCAGGTGTGTTGCCGGCCTTTCTGATGAGATGTGTGCAGATGCTATTCCTACATGATATATTATTCCGAATTAATTTCCTGCACTTTACAACTACGAGTATCTACTAAGTGCACTAGACATATGTACTTCGTTATTTCATGTTCCTTCAATTCACTCAAATTATGCACAGAACTCTGTAATATGTCGCATACTTAAAAGCAATAATAAAGAATTTTCTTCGACTGACATCTTCCAACAATGCAAATCAATCTTTAAGAAAGAAATTATTTTATCATTACGTAAGAGATAAACAAACACACACACAGACGCACACATGTGTATAAATTATATGTAATGTAAATTTCATTTCTGTCAATTATTAACTGTACAGTCACACAGTTGTTTAATTTTCTTTTTTTTTTTTGCTTATCACCTGCTTTTTGCTTTAATTAGTTTTTGTGATAACTTTTAAAAATCTAAGCAATATATAATTAATATCATTAGTTTGTCAATTATAACAAGCGATAGTATATATATGCATATAAAGTAAGAACCTGTTATTGGCATTAAGGATTATTTGAGAACTTCTGTTTATATTTATAGCGTGCTGTAGGTTCAACGATCAATAAAGAAAAAAAAGCAATGAGATGTGGCCAGCTATGGGACGTATTAGGCGGCACCATTCCATTTTCTCACTTTATAAATACATAATACATAAACACTCACGCCTGTCACCCAGAGGACTACACTGAGACACAACCTGTCACACAGAGGCAGAGGCTACGGACTTCCAGTTGGAACGATCTTTACACACCTCTCTCGCCTCCTTTACATCAATATCCATCCATACGTATATACCTACGCATACATTCTGGTCGGTTAAGGGTAGTCTAACTCTAAATCTGGCCCATTTTCAATATATAGCCTATTTGGTCAATAAACTTTCGTTTAGTGCATCCTTTCCGGACTCTGTCTTTCACTTCTGTAACATAGATTTGGTTTGTCACTCTTTTTCTCACTTTTTTTTTATAGGATAGGGGCAAACGAGCATACGGTTCACCTGATGGTAAGTGATTACCGCCGCCCATGAACAACTGCAACACCAGGGGAATTGCAGATGCGTTGCCAGCCTTTTAAAAAGGAGTACGCTCTTTTCTTGAAGGTCCCTAAGACGTATCGGTCCGGAAAATCTCTGGTGGTAGTCGATTCCACAAGGAAGTTGTGCGAAGAAAAAAACTTCTTTTAAATCGCACAGTGGTGGACCGCCAGTCATCCAGATGGTATGGATGGTATCGCGAGTTTTGTTGCGATGTGCGATGGTGAAATTGTGCGGCTGGAATTAGTCCGAACAATTCCTCAGAGCACTCCCCGTGGTAAATGCGATAAAATACGCAAAGAGATGCAACATCTCTTCGCAGCGCCAATGAATCGAGCCGATCGGAAAGGACTCGGTCGTCGATGATTCGAGCCGCTCTGCGCTGGATGCGGTCAAGTGGAAGGAGCTGGCACTGGGGAGCCCCAGCCCAGAGATGGGAACAATATTCCATGTGAGGCCGAACCTGCGCCATGTAAAGTTGCAGGCGGTGTGCCGGAATGAAATACTGTCCCGCTCTGCTGAGCACGCCAAGCTTTTTAGAGGCCAATTTGGCCTTCTCTTCCAAGTGACCACGAAACTGCACGTCACTCGATGTGTCGACGCCGAGGATTCCGATACTGGCTGAGGCAACAAAGGGAGTGCCTTGAAACTGAGGAGATAGCGCGAGATAGCACGAGGAGATAGAGAGAGGCGACCGCTCAGACCCGTCCAACAGGCCTATCGCCATCATCCCCTTGTTCTCCAAAATAATGGAGTCCGTTATAAACTGCCAGCTAATGTGGTACTTTGAGGACTACCAGCTGATTAGTGACCGCCAATACGGTTTTCGTCGGGGTCGATCAGCTGGTTTTCTTCTGGTATACCTGACTCATAGATGGGCGGAGGCATAGTCCAAGGGGGAGGCATTGGCCGTTAGTTTGGACATCGATCGGGTTTGGCACAAAGCGCTTCTTTCGAAGCTCCCTTCCTATGGGCTTCCCAAGAAATTGTGCAATTGGATCACCAGCTTTCTTGCAGATCGGAGCATCAAGGTCATTGTAGACGGTGCATGCTCCGACTACAAGCCTATTAACGCTGGTGTTCCACAAGGCTGCGTGCTATCACCAACGCTATTTCTTCTGCATATCAATGATATGTTGCAAACCGGTAACATTCATTGCTATGCGGATGACAGCACTGGTGATGCTCTATACACCGGCCGTGCCAATATTTCTCGGGAAAACGTCGCCGAGTACCGGAACAAACTTGTGTCTGAAGTCGACTCTTTGCTGAACAAAGTCTCGGATTGGGGGCGACTAAATCTAGTCCAGTTTAATCCTCAGAAGACACAAGTTTGCGCGTTTACCGCTAAAAAGACCCCCTTTGTGGTATCTCCTCAGTTTCAAGGCACCACTGTGCGATTTAAAAGAAGTTTTTTTCTTCGCACAACTTCCTTGTGGAATCGACTACCACCAGAGATTTTTCCGGACCGATACGACTTAGGGACCTTCAAGAAAAGAGCGTACTCCTTTTTAAAAGTCTGGCAACGCATCTGCAATTCCCCTGGTGTTGCAGTTGTTCATGGGCGGCGGTAATCACTTACCATCAGGTGAGCCGTATGCTCGTTTGCCCCCTATCCTATAAAAAAAAAGTGAGAAAAAGAGTGACAAAGCAAATCTATGTTACAGAAATGAAAGGCAGAGTCCGGAAGCATCCTGAACTAAACGAAAGTTTATTGACCAAATTGGCGATATATTGAAAATGGGCCAGATTTAGAGTACCCTTAACCGACGAGAAGGTATGCGTAGGTATATACGTATGGATGTATATGGATGTAAAGGAGGCGAGAGAGGTGTGTCAAGATCGTTCCAACTGGAAGTCCGTAGCCTCTGCCTACCTCTCTGGGTGACAGGTGTGAGTGTTTATGTATTATGTATTTATAAAGTGAGAAAATGGAATGGTGCAGCCTAATACGTCCCATAGCTGGCTACAGGCCTCATCTCATTGCTTTTTTTTTCTTTATTGATCATTGAACCAACAGCACGTTATAAATATAAACAGAAGTTCTCAAATAATCTTTAATGCTAATAACAGGTTCTTACTTTATATACATATATATACTATCGCTTGTTATAATTGACAAACTAATGATATTAATTATATATTGCTTAGATTTTTAAAAGTTATCACAAAAACTAATTAAAGCAAAAAGCAGGTGATAAGCAAAAAAAAAATTAAACAACAACTGTGTGACTGTACAGTTAATAAATGACAGAAATGAAATTTACATATTTTTTTTATAGTATAGGGTGACAAACGAGCACACAGTCCACCTGATGGTAAGTGATTGCTGTGACCCATAGACATCTACATCTATCTCCAATAAAGAATCAAAATGCAGATGCGTTGTCACCCGTGAGGACTAAGATGGAATGCCTCTTTTCCAGTAAAAAGGGTCTTTAGGACAAGGGACATTACATATAATTTATACACTTGTGTGCGTCTGTGTGTGTGTTTGGTTATCTCTTACTTAATGATAAAATAATTTCTTTCTTAAAGATTGATTTGCATTGTTGGAAGATGTCAGTCGAAGAAAATTCTTTATTATTGCTTTTAAGTATGCGACATATTACAGAGTTCTGTGCATAATTTGAGTGAATTGAAGGAACATGAAATAACGAAGTACATATGTCTAGTGCACTTAGTAGGTACTCGTAGTTGTAAAGTGCAGGAAATTAATTCGGAATAATATATCATGTAGGAATAGCATCTGCACACATCTGCAGTAGAGTGCGGCGATCTTGTAACTGCATTAATTTTTGAAGGTTACATAATTCTTTATAATTTTTTAATGTTTTATTTTCAGATCGAAAATTCAAGGCGTTAATAAGTTTTGTCTGTATTCGTTCTATTTCGTGTATGTATGTTATATAATTTGGGTTCCACACAACACTACTATATTCCAGGACGCTACGGACGTAAGAATAATATAAAACCTTAATACATTTTATGTCTGAAAAAGGTTGACAAACTCGTAATACAAAGCCAAAATTTTTATAAGCCTTTGCAACCATTGCCGAGATATGATAAGTCATCATCATTTTTGAATCAAAGACTACTCCGAGGTCTTTGGTTTTGTCAGTGTGTTATAAAGGTACGTTGTTCAAATACTATTGAAATATAAATTTTCTTATTTTGCGAGTAAAGCTAATTTAGAAACATTTCGATACATTCACGCCCATACGGTTATGACGGCAGTAACTGCAAAACCGATATAAGTCGTTCTGCAGCTTATAAGCATCTCATTCCGATTTTATGTTAGCGTAAATTTTCATGTCATCAGCGTACATCAGAAACTTAGCAAAATGAAAACAATTGCCCACATCGTATATAGTATACTGCATATAACAAGGGCCGCAACATCGAATCTTGTGGGCCTCCAGATGGAACGTCCACATCATTCGAGCGGTATCCAGCCACTACGACTACCTGTGAGCGATTACGCAGATACGATTCCATTCATCGGAGAAGGTTACCACGTTTTTCTAACTCCTGGAGCTTTTTAAGAAGGATATATAGCATCAATTTGGAGACTATTATTCATCTGAGAGGTAATAGAGCAATAATAAGTTAGTCGCGTCTACCCAGGTCGATGTCAATCCCTCCGTCTAAGGCTAAGGTGATAATGTCCACTGACACAGTTGTCTCATAACCAGTGATGAGGAACTTCGGTTAATTGCTGCGGTCATGTTGTATTTTGAAGCCTACAGCTTCGGAAGTGGCTGTTGTTTTTTTATAGGAGAGGGGGCAAACGAGCATACGGCTCACCTGATGGTAAGTGACTACCGTTGCCCATGAACAACTGCAACACCAAGGAATTGCAGGTGCGTTGTCGGCCTTTTAGAAAGGTCCCTAAGTCCGGAAAAATCGCCGGTGGTAAACTATTCCACAGAGAGGTCGCACGAAAAAGAAAACTCCTAGTAAAACGTACAGTGGTGGACCGCCAAGCACCCAGATGGTGTGGATGGTATCGGGAGTTTTGCCGCGATGTGTGTTCGTTGTGAGCCCATCGGATTGCCGAGCATCACAGTGTTCTCGCTTCTTATCTGCGCACTGCCCCAACTGCCTTCAACCGTCTACCAGAACTATAAAGACCCCTCGTGATTTGTAACCTGCGACTACATTCGTGCTATACGGACAATTTTTATATTTCTTTTCTTACCAGTTAATAAAGTTGTATTTCTTTAAATTCAATTATATCTTGATATAATATAAATGACTGCATATAGCCTACTTAATTTGACAAAGTTATAGATTACACAACCACCACGCGCCTAAACGATGTGAAGCCCGCCAACACATTAGATTTATAAGTTTATAATTTATATTTCTATGGCCAACACGCATTGGAGCACAACGTTGTGAACTTCCACTCTCTTGCTCCATAACTCTAATCCTCTCAGAAACGAATTAACTTAAACTTTACGCAAAGGCGACTTTACTTACAAGCGATCAGTTAGTAAATAATTTTCATCAGTCAAGTACATCGAAAGATAAATTATTCGAAAAATGTACTACACCACATTGTATTATAATTTATTTTTGATTTTCCTAAACTTTCGCAAAATGACTGATGGTCATGTTAAAAAATCTTAAGGTCGCCAATGTGACACCTTATAAGATTTATTGCTATGTGTGTCATCTTTTCAAATCTAATATAATAATCTATGGTCATCTTATTAAAATCAAAAAATATAGTTTTTCTTCACTACAAACGCACGGCTTAGAGGGCTTAACATTATAGATTATGGGCAGCTCTGTCGAATTGGGTACTTGGTCATTGAAGTCATATTATGTAGGTACTACGTAAGTATTATATTTCAAGTATACTGGCTTGTGGGTGTTGTTCGTAGTCACTAAAACTTTCCTACCGAATATTGAAGTTGAATAAATCTTAATTGATGTTTTTTACATTCCCAGACTTAAAATCAACTCGAACTCGTCTCAAATGTAGGTATCGTAAGGTCGTTTATATGCCATGTTACAACCATATCTATAAAAACAAACTATATGTCCTTTCTCAAAAGTTCAGTAATTTTCAAATTTAAAATAGCGCCATCTTTCATTGGTAACAAAATGTTGCTTCATATCATACGGTATTAACATAGACAGTATTGTAAATTACCGAAGTACACTTCGTCTTATTTTTCTTATAACACGGTAGATGGCGCTAATATTATCACTTTTTACAAACGTGATTTTGTTTTGGTTAAAATTCATAATAATATGTGATGTTGATATCGCAGTTCCTCTCTCGCAAGCGTAGGAATAATCTTGTGAAATCGGTAAGCCCATCCAAAATATATAGCTTACTTAATGTGTAATATATTATTAAAGATAAAAATGATTTGTGGTTAGAAATCAAAATTGGAGCTTGTTGTCTCTTTCTGACATATTCTGATCAATCATAATGGACGTAAAAAAGCATGCTCTCTTTTTCATTGGTTAATAGATCATAATGATGAATAATTTACAAATCGAGCAGATATCTAGCTGTTGGTTATAAGAAAAATATATAGTATATTTTTCTTGTTAGATTATTTATTCTCAATAGTTTAAGTTGATGACTTATTTTTTTACATTTCCTATATACAGGACAGTAATATAGGCAAATGGTGAATAGAAATTAATTAAAAAAAATCTCAAACATTCTGTCCTTTTTATCTTTTAAATTCAAAATGCGTGGTAATGCATTATTGTAACTGATTGTCATTAATAAATATCTAACGCCTACTATTTTATTATGTACGCACACATTCGTAAGGGACGATCGAACGATCGGCAAAAACGTGAATTGAATCGCTCGCAGAGGAGTGCGCGTACGCGTAGTTGTTGTTGCCCATAAATCACATTCAATTTGGGATAATTTCAAATAAAAGTAGGAACCTTATTTACTCGTATTATCAAATAGTTTTTGAATATCGGTATATCATTATTTATATATTTGAACTAAAGTTTATAAATTGGCTACTCTATGAAAAATAAGCCTGTATACCAATTGTAAAGAAATAAAAATATTAAATAATACTGTAGTATCGTAGGTACTTGTTTGAGAACGTTAATAAAATAACAGAATGTTGAAGATAAAACAGTTTGTGGCAAACAATAAAAAAAATATTTGCCACAAACTGTTAATATCCAATAGTCTTAAAACATTAATTTGTTAATGGAGTCAGTAATTTTATTACTTATATTATCAAATTGTTAGTCATAAAATATGTTATATAATGATGGTACATAATTTTAACATTTTTAATTCCCGACGTTTCGGGCACTTTCCAGCGCCCCATGGTCTACTCATGTGCCCAAGGTCACAGGGGGGACTGAGGTGTTTGACATCCCGGTGTCATAGTTAACGAAGGCTACCTTCAACTTTTAATTATTAATTTTTGGTCCGATCTACGCAGAACGAGCTTACAGTATCTTTTATGTTGTTAATGAAACTCACATTAGCAGTAATCATGAGTTATCTTTGCCTTGAGAGAATTATTCTTAAAAAAATAATTAATTTAAGTCAGTTTGTTTATAAAAGATAACCTTACATAGGTTATCTTTTATAAACAAAGCTTTATTAGCATTATTTATTAGCAAACGTTTAGACTTACTATTCATCATCTGTGATAACAAATGAAATAGGAAATATTAAAAGAAAAATTTGTGAAGTAAGGCGTTGGAATACCAAGTGATAACCTAACATATTAACAACTAGCGATCCGCCCCGGCTTCGCCTGGATAGGATATATTAATGTCATTGCTCTCTATCTGTTCGTAAAGTTTCATCACAATCGGTTCAGCCATTTCGAAGATTAGCCCGGACAGACAGGCAGATAAAGATTTAAAATAATGGTTGTTTGTGTCTTAACAGCATGGAAATAGCCATGAGCTTAATAGAAGCCAGTTATTTTAATTTTACAGACAGACACTTCAATTTTATTTATATGTATATATATATATATATATATATATATATATAACTTATATTATCAATATCTTATAACAAGACCTAACATACATGATATCAACATCCTATTTTCAAAAACGATCAGAAGCTGTAATCACTCTTGAAGGCTAAGATGTCAGTGCAACGACCCCTTCCATGTTAGTTTTTTGTTTAGTTTTTTTTTTCTTTTTTTTTTTAAAACGTAACCTCCACACTACGATTTTCTCCTGTATCGTGGGGGCAGTTTACAAACATGAATTGCACAAGCACAAACATCTAGACCCGGAACAATTATTTGTAGGCCATACAAATACTTGTACCCGCGGCCCTTAGCGCTGCAACTCAATTGCTAAGCCACTGCGCCGCGGAGCCGTCGAATTATATTTATTACCAATTATATTTTTTATTGTTGTATTTTAAAATTTAGTAATTTAAGTTCACTCCTGAACGAACATAAAGAAAATATTTTCCATATTGTTTCTCATTGCAATAACTTTAGTGAATACTCTTCTTATGCAAGCCTGAGTAATACTCGTAAAATTGTTCGTTACCGGACTAGTAGGAACGAAAACCTTTCTCCGACTAATAGTGGATAGTTTGCTACAAACTAATACAGATATAGACAATACTGAAGTTGCCCAGGCCTTTATGTGCAGGCCTGAGGATTGCTATTCACACATAACTACATTTAACCATTCTCACTCAAAACATAAGGAGTATTTATAAAAATTTAGACAATTTTCAAGTAACGTTGGACTCACTTAACATTCATTGTGACATACTAGTCATGACAGAGTGTCACTTTTCGAGAAATAAACCCATTCCAACACTTAATAATAACTATAATACATATTTTACAAAAAATACTTTAAATCAGTGTGACGGTGTAGTATTTTACGTATATAAGAAACTTAACTACAAAATATCAGAACCTTAGATTAGAAATGCTTCTTGTCTTGTGCTTACCCTTATAGATACAGTTCTAATATGTATATATCGTACACCTTCAATACGAAACACTGACGACTTCACCTCATCTCTTCAAACCTTACTCCAATATTACAAAAGTTATCAAAACATCATTATAACCGGTGACATAAATATAGATATCAAATTCGGTTCCATAGACACAAATTGCCCCAATTATTTAACCTCACTTGCTTACCATGGATTACTTCCTGCACATAGGCTTCCAACTCGCGACAAAATGTGCTATGATCATATGATGTTAAAAACAGTTCACCCAACGAAATCTTCGTACTAACTAATGCCCCTACTGATCATTCCACTGTTCTCTTAGATCTAATGTATAAGCCTACGCGCCGCAATGTTTCGAAAACTAGGGTTTCCGTAAATTATGTAACAACTCTTGACGAAATAAAGTCCAAGCTTATAAAAATATTAGACATACAAGACCCAACACTGGCTGCTGATGCTTTGGTTAGTACAATCTCGGTGGCAATGAAGAATAATCAAACGATAACCACAATTCCTGTTAGAAAACGCTGTATACAGCCATGGATAACACCTGGAGTATTGCGATGTCGTCGTGTGTGTCCTGATAATCAAATTTTTAAAATAACTTATACGCTACAGAAATTACTGTCATAAACTTGTCCGGAAGTATAAAAATAATTATGAAAGTTAAACATTGGATAATGCAAAAAATAACCCGAAAATTCTATGGAAAAATATGAAATCAATTTGCTATGTTAATAAAGATAAAAATGACGACACACATAAACTTACAACTATTGCGTCTTCCCCTGTAGAATCTGCTAATCTTATTAACGATCATTTTTCCAGTATAGGAAAACAATATAGGAAACTTGGCTGAAAACCTAAAAAACTCTTCCCCTCCTATAGTAAATAATTACATAAATAAAATACCAACCCCAATGAATTCTTTTGTTCACTTAGATACCGATCCGTTGGAAGTAAATTCGATCATAAGCGACCTGTCCAATAATTCTGCCCCAGGATGGGATAACATTTCTACATCATTTATTAAAATGGCCAGACATACCCTTACACCTAAAATTTGCCATATCTACAATCTTTGCTTTAAAAGTGGCCGATTTCCCATAACATTTAAAAGGGCATTAGTAACTCCCATACATAAAAGTGGAAGTAAAGATGATGTCGACAACTACAGGCCAATTTCTGTGCTAACAGTACTATCCAAAATACTGGAGAAGCTAATAAACAATAGATTGAAAAAATATCTCATAGATAACGACCTGCTCTCTAAAAATCAATTTGGTTTTAGAAATAGAATTTCTACTCAGGACGGTGTGTTAGCTTTAACTGAAGAAATAAGTAAGCACTTGGACTCTGGTAACAAATGTCTTGGAGTTTTTTTAGATTTGGCCAAGGCGTTCGACACCGTTTCTATTCCTACCCTGTTAGACAAACTATATAAATATGGTATAAGAGGTCTGCCTCATGCGCTTCTATCAGATTATCTCACTGAACGTCAGCAACAGCTCAAACTTGGTGAATATCTTAGCCGTCCATCAAATATCTCTTATGGTGTTCCTCAAGGTAGCGTTCTCGGGCCTACTTTATTTCTAATCTATGTTAACGATTTATTCAATTTAAGCCTACAAATTTGTCAAATATATACCTATGCAGATGATACCGCTCTTATTTTTAACGCAAAATCTTGGGAAAATCTAAAGGTTATCGCTGACTCCGGAATTCACCACATATCTAACTGGCTAAGATCGAACCTTCTGACCCTAAATATTAATAAAACTAAATTCATACCTTTTTCTATACGGAAAAATACACAACCTAATTCTAATTTTAATCTAACAGTTCATACCTGCCATAATCCGTATTTAAATAGCCATAGTAATTGCTCATGTGATAAAATCACCAGGATTAGTACCATCAAATATCTTGGTGTAACTATTTATCAGCACCTTACCTGGAGACAATACATTGAAAGCATCGCTGACAGGATAACGAAAATAACATGGATGTTCAAAAAACTCAGGTGTGTTGCAAATGAAACGACCCTCATTACCAATACCATCTACAAAGCTCTTGCGCAATCGGTACTGAGTTATTGTATAGCTGGTTGGGGTGGTGCAGCAAAAACACATGTAATAGCACTAGAAAGAGCCCAAAGATCGCTAATTAAGGTATTGTTCTTTAATCCGTTTCGATTTTCAACTTTTGAACTACATATGTAAGTCTTATAAATTGCTTACCACTCGCCAGATTTATATATTGAATTGCATCCTAAACACTCATCGACATTTACCTTATATACGTCATCATACACAAAAACGTAGGAGCACCAAAATTTGCCATATGCCACAAAATACAACAAAATTTAAGCAAAAACAATACGCATTCCAATCTATATCTCTTTACAATAAATTCAACAGCAGATTGCATATTAACCCCTTGACGTGGACTAAAGTTAAACGTGTAGTAACACAATTTTTATTAAGACTAAATTACGAGGAAAGTGAACAATTTATTAATTAACTGTTATACACACACACACACACACACACACACACACACACACACACACACACACACACACACACACACACACACTCACACTCACACTCACACTCACACTCACACTCACACTCACACTCACACTCACACTCACACTCACACTCACACTCACACTCACACTCACACTCACACTCACACTCACACTCACACTCACACTCACACTCACACTCACACTCCACTCACACTCACACACACACACACACACACTCACCTCACACTCACACCACACTCACACTCACACTCACACTCACACTCACACTCACACTCACACTCACACTCACACTCACACTCACACTCACCAAGTTTTGCGATTTGGACTGATTGCATTCTATTTTGCAAGTATGTTTCTATCCAGTTCAAAGCAGTGCCTCTAACGCCACAGTGCTCTAATTTTGCTAGAAGTTGATCATGCGAAACAAAATCGAAAGCTTTCGACATATCAAAGAAGAGCGCCGTCGTATATTGTTTGTTGTTTAGTTGTGTAAGGGTCTCATTCACTAAGTCATATACCGCATGTGTAGTGGATTTGCTATTTATCAAAAACGATGTAAGTTTTTCATACATAACCTTCTCATACACTTTGGATAAGATAGGCACCAGCGTAATGGGCCGGTAGTTACTTACGAATAAATTTAGAACTTTTTAAGAGGAACAATTCAGCTATACATTATTTTCGTGCAATTTTAACCATTGATGCAGCGCATGCTGTGGAAGCTCTCAAGAGGCACGACTTTTTCCGGCTGAGTTGACAAATATCATCATAACTATTAGCCATAATATAAACATATAAACACAATATATAGCCTATGACCATCTGGAATAATGTACCTTTCAAATGGTGAAAGAAAATTTCAAATAGGTGCAGTAGTTCCGGCGATTACCCTCCACATATATACAAACTCACAAAATTCGCACTCTCTCTTTATAATATTAGTATAGATATAAGTTATTACTTACTAATTGTAAGTAATAACTTTAATACTACTAGGAACTAAGCTAATCAAACAATTCAAATCAATTATACCACTTTTCTTGCCTTTTATTCGGCGAACTTATTTATTAAATCATTCATAGCTGACGATAATTTCAGTTTTTCTAAATTTTCTACATCTATAGACAATAGTGACAAGTCTGATAACCTTTCCTGTCCCATAGAAGTCCTAAGAATTTTTGCTTACCACACACTAGGAGCCCCTGTGGCCCGGGGGCCCCGCATCATTGATACGGCTGATACGGCGGTAGCTACGCCCCTTTTTTGGAGTATGTTACAAATTGCCTAAAAAGGAAAAACACTTGAATTATTTTCTGTATGCAAACATTTTTATTCCTATTGCATCGATAATGACATGCCTTGATATATGTTTAATCTATGAATATATAACTTTTTCAGTTACTGCACAGCACAATGAGTCGTCTCACGCCGAACCCAGCCAAGGTCCTGATACGAGAGAAAGTGGCTGCGAGCATCGCAGCTCTTTCTACCGAAGAAAAAAGGAGACAGTCTCAAATTGTTTACGATAAAGTAAGTAAAAATTAATTTGTGTTAATGTATTTGGTTGTTAATTAATTAGGCTATTAAGTAAATTAAATTTGCGTATTTGAAACCCAAGTCTCACGTACACTAAAATAATCATATATCTAATATTTATTTATATATACCTTTTTGATTTAACCTATATAAAAAGTTAAAAGTATGGGAGTCCTCCCGTGCCTCGCCGTGTAGTGGTGTGATCTGTCTGATCTTAGCTACAACTGGTAACCAACCATTGCGATCCTGATCACACCCAGTTGTGATCTGACTTGACGATTATGACGATAACAATGTTGATGTCGCTGAGTTATTTTCAATAACTGCATTTTAAAACATTTTTAATTATTTTTTACTTTATTTTGTAGGTTATTAATCATTCAAGCTACAAAACAGCGAAGAAGATTGCAATATTCATGAGCACAGACCAAGAGGTCGACACAGCACCAATGATAGCTCACATAAAAGCTAGGGGAGCGTCTGCATTCATCCCACAGTATGCCGGGGGAAAGATGAGGATGTTGAAGTTGGAACCGGGAGATGAAAATTCTATGCCGCTCACTAAGCACGGGATATTGCAGCATTCCAAAGACCAGATCAGGGAAGACGCTCTAGATGCTGGTTTGTATTTCGTTAATAACCATGTATGATTTTACGTAAGACAATCGATCACTTTTTGTCCCGTGGGTATCGTAAGTAGCGATAATGGATTATGACGAAAAGATTTCATGGCCTCCGATATATGCCAATGCGGCGACATGCAGCAGAGTCAAAGACGCAATATGTCTGATGTTACGATCGCTAGTCTGCCTGTCAAGCGTCACAATGGCAAATAGAAGGACCTTAACTGTAACCGTACCAAAAAGTGGAACGTTTATTAAAAGTTAAAATCTAGATGAAAAATCGTAACGTAATTTGAGACCGGTTTTAAAAATAGGTAACAATTAACACAAATAAAATTTATTACAATACACAACACAAATAAAATTATATTTGCAGTTTAAATTAATGTAATGCATTATTTGTCATTATATATAATATTAATGTAAACTGCAAATATAATGTTAACGTAATATAGTACATTATGTATGAGTAATAAATGCACTAAATTTGATTTTATTTACAATATAATACACAACTATTGTAATAAATTTTATTTGTGTTGACAAAACAATTAACACAAATAAAATTTATTACAATACACAACGCAAATAAAATCAAATTTAGTGCATTTATTACTCATACTTATTGTATTATATTTATTACGTTAACATTATATTTGCAGTTTAAATTAATATTATATTGTTGCGCGCCACTATTAATGTCTTGCATATGGCAACACTAGTTACCACTAGCGCCCTCTAGTATCGAGTAGCAGAACTAGGAGAGTCAAGATCCTTCTAGAAATTTAGGGACCGATATGTACTCGAACATTCTATATGTTTCACAGTAGAAGGTTCTGGAAAGTATCTGAGGCGCTATATAAGGCCGGTATAAACCACGACCGAGTCAGTATTGAATTGGCGATACAAGCGAAGACTTCCAAGCGATACAACTGCGAACCAAAACGATCTGTAGTACAATTGTGTTTTGTTATTAGTGTGCTTTTAAGTTGTAATTAGTGTTCTGTAATTAAAGTGTCAATTTTGGTAATTCACTCGGCAGTTTTTAATTGTCTCTAACCCCAAGCTCGTAACAATTGGTGTCAGAAGTGGATCAAATCATGTCGATTTTACCTAAAGACGACACGGAGGGTATCCGTACCCGAAGTCAACGCCAACAGGAGACGGACCAGAGACGATTTGGTGGTGCAACGTCGCAGACGTCGGAGGGCAGCTGCCGACCCATGAGGCCGGCCCGTCAGCAGCTCCTGCATCTGCAGCACCTGACTTAGGTGCTCTGATGATGATGCTGCAGGAGCAGGCCCACCGACAGGAGGAATAGGCCCGCCGACAGGAGGAACAGGCCCGTCGACAGGAGGATCAGGCCCGTCGGTTGGAAGAGCAGCTGCAGCGTGATATGGAAGAGCAGATGCTCCTCATGAAGGACCTTCACGCTACCTTCGGAAAAGAGATAAGGGAGGTGAAGGATAGGGTTGCTCAACATGACAACCGCCTGTCGGAAGCTGAAACCCGAATCAACCAAGTGAACAATCGGGTTGACAACGTGATGGCTGACATGAAGAAAACGCTGGACGACCTCAAACTTGGGAAGGCATTACAGCTTCCGTGGTAGCTACAACACCTTCGCTACGTGGATTCAAAGTGCCGCCGTTCGACGGAACTTCTTCCTGGTTGGCCTACAAAATCCAGTTCGAGGCTGTCATAAAGGCGAACGGCTGGAATAAAAGTCAGGCCATGACTGCTCTTACCCTAGGCCTGCGTGACCAGGCCTTAACTGTTCTGGAAGCTCTCGGTAAGGAAGTGACTTACGAGCAGCTCCTTGAGGCATTGAGGCGAGATATGGCGACGCTCACTTGGAACACGTCTTTCGTGCGCAGCTCAAGGATCGCGTGCAACGCAGCAACGAAAACCTGCAGCAGTGGGCCCTTGAGGTGGAGAAGCTGGTTCGAAAGCATACCAGTCTGTACCTGCGCTCATTGTAGGAACCTGGTACAGACATTCATCGATGGCATCCGCGACCTTGAAGTCAGAGCTGCTGTGAGGCTCGGGCACCACGAGACGCTTAAGGACGCGTTAGCCCATGCACTGGAGGTGGAAGCTGTGCGGCAGGATCATCGTTCCCATCGCGTCAGGAGGTTGCAGCAGCTACAGTTCGCGACCGCAATAAAGGATACAGCCCTAGGTGCTACGGCTGTGGGGAAAGGGCCATATTCGATCCAGCTGTCCTAAGCGAACTGTAGAAAGGAGAGGTGATCGATCTCGAGGGTAGTGCGGTTAACAGCACCACCCAGCAGCAGCAGGAAACGAGTAAAAGCCAGGACTGCGGGGCGGGTGCTGGCTGATATTAAAAGAGCCCCAAGGATTTCGATCTCACAAACCCATGATGGGAACAGCCTAATCATCAAAGGCGAGGTCAACGGAACGCCGTGTAAACTGACCATAGACACTGGAGCCTCTCGCACGGTTGTCAGTTCCCAACTTATAAGTCAGTTCCTTGGGACTCCGCATACAACTGAGAGCGCATTAATTTGGTAACAGCCACCGGTCAGCGCATACCCGTCCGTGGAGAGAAGGAGATGGAGTTGAAGCTAGCAACATGATCTACCTGCATAATGTCATCGTGGCTGATATAATGGACGACTGCATCCTGGGCCTAGACTTCATGAGGAAGAATTGTTGTGAGATCGACGTTAAGCAAGGTGTTTTGAAATGTGGACAGGAGGAACTTTTCGTGGAAGGGGCGTTACCAGGGAATGTGTACAGCCTTAAGAAGATTGTTCTGCCGCCGAGATCGGAAACGATTGTGCCGGTTATTCTTCCTCGGAATCCTGGGCAAGCTCATCGTTGTGTACTCAAGGAAAGGGAAAAATGGCTCGAACCTTGGTCAGAACCACCGACATCTCAGGAATACGTGCTGAACCTTGTGATCAGGAACAGATTATGGAAAAAGGCACACTGGTTGGTACTTGTGAGGAAGTGGATTGGTTGCGTAGGTGCCAATATCCATCGACTGGGACCCCCAGCAAGGATGCACAAACAAGGGTGACCACACTTTTAGAAGACTGTCGCAGCGTTCTCTCCCCGAATGAAATGGTCAAGGCGAAGAAGTTGTTATTCAAGTACGCCGATGTTTTCTCGTCAAACGATGCTTACATAGGAAAGACTGGCTTAGTTCAACACAAAATAAACACAGGAGAAGAATTGCCTATCCATCAGCGGCCAAGAAGATTGCCGGTAGCACGTGAAAAGGAAGTGGAAACCATGATTGAGGGAATGGTGAAGGATGGTGTTATTGAACCTTCATCTAGTCCATGGTGTTCACCTGTGGTGCTGGTAAAGAAGGACGGCAGCATGCGGTTTTGTGTTGACTACCGCCGTCTGCACGACGTTACGAAGAAGGACAGCTATCCCTTGCTAAGAATTGATGACACGCTGGACATGCTTACAGGCGTAAAGTGGTTTAGTACACTGGACCTGAAAAGTGGCTACTGGCAGGTTGAAATTGACCCTAAGGACAAGGAGAAAACTGCATTCTCCACAGGAAAGGGTCTGTGGCAATTTAAAGTCATGCCGTTTGGATTGTGCAATGCTCCAGCAACGTTTGAAAGGTTGATGGAGCTTGTACTTACCGGGCTAATTGGCGATGCCTGTCTGGTCTACTTGGATGACATCATCATTGTAGGCCGTACGTTTGAGGAACACCTTCAAAACCTGGAACGCGTGCTCATGAAGATCCAGAGTGCCAACCTCAAGTTGAGTCCGAAGAAATGCTCACTATTCAAACGGCAAGTTAGCTTTTGGGGTATGTAGTGTCGGAAGAAGGTATCCGCACGGATCCAGAGAAAATTGCCGCTGTCAAGGATTGGCCGGTACCAAATGAAAAGACGCAGGTTAGAGCATTTTTGGGTTTGTGCTCCTATTATCGGCGATTTGTGAAGAACTTTGCAGATATAGCCAAACCTCTGCACAAGCTAACCGAGGAGAAGCGACATTTCTGCTGGGATGAAAGTTGCGATATCGCATTCCAGGAGCTCAAGGACCGTCTGTGCAAAACACCTATTTTGGGGTACCCTGATGCGGGCAAGGAATTTATAGTTGACACAGACGCAAGTGATATAGGACTTGGCGGTGTGTTGTCTCAACGGAATGGTGATCAAGAGGTTGTGATAGCGTACTTCAACAAGTCGTTGTCAAAGCCGGAAAGGAATTATTGTGTCACAAGGCGAGAATTGCTTGCTGTGGTAAAGTCGTTGCAGCATTTTAGCAAATATCTTCTGGGGCGAAATTTCACTTACGAACTGACCATGCTGCACTGAAATGGCTATTGCAGTTCAAAAATCCAGAAGGACAAGTTGCGAGATGGATTGAACTACTACAGGAATACGACTTTGTGATCGAACATCGCAGCGGGAAATCTCATGGCAACGCAGATGCATTGTCAAGAAGACCTTGTCCTGAAGATTGCAAGCATTGTACTAGACAAGAGGGTAAGGAAGTGGTATCTGTGAGGATGCTTGTGACAGACCAGCTCAACAATGAGTGGAAAGACAGCCTACGACATGCACAGCAGGAAGATTCGGACATCAAGCCGATTCTAGAATGGATGAAGGCCAGTGCTCCTAAGCCCAAGTGGAGCGACGTTTCAGCGATGAGTTCGACCACGAAAAGCTATTGGGCCCAATGGGATAGCTTGCTGATTCAGGATGGAGTCCTGTGCCGTAAATGGGAAAATGGTCGGGGAGACAGTTGTCATTTGCAAATGGTTGTCCCTAAAGCTAAAGTACCGGATGTTCTACAGCTGTACCATAATGGTTGTTCAGGAGGCCACCTGGGAGTTAAACGAACTCTACTGAAGATCCGAGAACGGTTTTACTGGGTCCACTGTCGTGACGATGTCGAGGACTGGTGTCGCAAATGTACAAGTTGTGCGGCTGTAAAGGGACCTCAAACTCGTAGTAGAGGTGCATTGAAATTGTACAATGTTGGTGCACCATGGGAGAGGATAGCCATTGACGTTGCGGGGCCGTTTCCGGAAAGTGAAAGTGGTAACAAGTATTTCATGGTTGTGATGGATTACTTCACTAAGTGGCCAGAAGTCTTCGCCATTCCAAATCAAGAAGCTTCAACAGTTGCAGATAAACTAGTTCATGAAGTCTTCTGTCGTTTTGGAGTACCTTTAGAGATTCACAGCGATCAATGAAGGAATTTTGAGTCTCAATTATTCCAGGAAACTTGCCGAGTTATGGGTACTATAAACAAGAACAACTTCTTACCACCCACAATCTGATGGAATGGTAGAACGATTTAATCAGACATTGAGAGGTACCTAGCAAAAGTTGTGGAAAACGGCAACGAGACTGGGACAGGCACATACAACCGTTTTGTTGTCATATCGGAGCGCTGTTCACGAAAGTACATCAGTGACACCAGCTGCAAACTTTGGGAGAGAATTACGGCTGCCTGCAGACCTGATCACCGGAATACCACCTGATGCCCCACGCAGTATAACCGATTATGCAAATGACTTGCGGAACAAAATGAATGACATTTATGAGCACGTCAGACAATCGGGACAGCAAACGTCTGAAAAGATGAAAACACGGTATGACCGCAAAATGAACAACAAAGGGTTTGACGAAGGTTCACTAGTGTGGTTACACAATCCAGTTCGCAGCAAAGGGAAATCTCCTAAGCTTCAAGCTAAATGGGACGGACCGTACCGGATTGTGACAAGGATCAATGACGTAACCTACCGGATACAGAAAGGTGCAAGAGGTACAACTAAGGTCGTCCATGTGGATCGACTGGCGCATTATTATAATAATAATGCTCGGGACGAGCATGTCTTAGGAGGGGGCAGTGTTGCGCGCCACTATTAATGTCTTGCATATGGCAACACTAGTTACCACTAGCGCCCTCTAGTATCGAGTAGCAGAACTAGGAGAGTCAAGATCCTTCTAGAAATTTCGGGACCGATATGTACTCGAACATTCTATATGTTTCTACAGTAGAAGGTTCTGGAAAGTATCTGAGGCGCTATATAAGGCCGGTATAAACCACGACCGAGTCAGTATTGAATTGGCGATACAAGCGAAGACTTCGAAGCGATACAACTGCGAACTAAAGCGATCTGTAGTAAAATTGTGTTTTGTTATTAGTGTGGTTTAAAGTTGTAATTAGTGTTGTGTAATTAAAGTGTCAATTTTGGTAATTCACTCGGCAGTTTTTAATTGTCTCGAACCCCAAGCTCGTAACAATATATTATGACAAATATTAGATAGTAATAATAAATATTATGAATATAAGATAATCTTAAAATGAACGCTATAATTTAAAAAATCTTCAGAGTTTATTGCTAGATAATAACTGTGTATAGTTCGTACACAAACAACTAACGAAAGAACTAGTTAGGGCTTTAATTTCGAGTTAACAGAAGAAAAACATGAACAAGATCTTGCAATAAATACACTGAATTGGCTTTGTTTAGTCACACGCTTACTTTTGTCTTCCAGGACTTGACTTGATCATAGCGCCAGGTGTGGCGTTTACGCGCAACGGAGGAAGAGTTGGGCATGGGGGAGGCTATTATGATAAATATATAGAAAATCTACGTAAGAACCCTGAGACAGCGCCTAAGGTAACGTAATCTACCCAGACAGCGATTTCTTTACAGATTAAGCTTAAAATAAAATTAACGACAAACTGAAGTTCTTATGTGTGTAACAGGAACTATACTGTTATCACTTAGTTCGTGTTACACACATAAGAACAGGATTTACTTTCCTATGGTTAGCCACTCAGCAAAGTAGGTGTGAAAGAATCTTCATTTATCTAAACTATTTTTTTAATAGTAAATGGCTGATGTAGCCCATAGACTCAACTTATATCCTCGATAAGAATCGAAATATGATTAGTCAACCTAGAGAACTAATATGAAATATCCCGTTACCAATAAAAAGGGTCTCCACTATTTCACACTGGTATTTCGATACCACACGACTCTGGTCAAGCCTGCCTATTGCAACCATAATTAATCTGCAGCGTAAATCAACAATCAAAGAAGAATACAGCCACGGTTTCTCACACTGTTGTACACACACACGTACGCACGCACGCACGCACGCACGCACGCACGCACGCACGCACACACGCACGCACGCACGCACGCACGTACGCACGTACGCAAGCAAGCACGCACGCACGCACGCACGCATGCACACACGCACGCAAGCACGCACGCACGCACTCACGCAAGCACGCACGTCGCACGCAGGCACGCACGCACGCACGCATGAACACACGAACGCACGCACGCACGCACGCACGCACGAACGCACGAACGCACGCACGCACGCACGCACGCACGCAAGCCCGCACGCACGTACGCACGCACGCACGTACGCACGCACGCACGCACGCACGCACGAACGCACGCCCGCACGCTTGCACTCACGCACGCACGCTCACACTCACGCACGCATGAACGCACGCAAGCACTCACGCACGCACGCACGCACGCATGCACGCACGCACGCACCCACGCACGCACGCACGCACGCAAGCACGCACGCACGCACGCACGCACACACGCACGCACGCACGCGCGAACACACACACACACACACACACACACACACACACACACACACACACACACACACACACACACACCTTCCCTGTTGGACCTTCTGCTGACCTCTCATCTGGACGACTATCAGGTTTCCGTCGACGCCTCTCGCGGTTCTTCGGACCCTTGTCTGATCCGGAGTGTGGCTGTGGTGCCACTCACGCTCCCGCTGCCGCCGTGTTTGGCATTACAGGTCTTATGCGGTCTTTCTTTGCATCCAGCCCATGGAGCCGGGCTTGCTTCTTGCCGGATGATCCAGCGCTATTGCTGATTCTGTCACTCATGTGGTGCTTCAGGAAATGGAACTGTTTATTCCATCATCTGTGGTACCCATCGTAGGCAGATCGCACTCAGCCTTGGTTTGACCGCTCCTGAACCACTCAGCTTTGGTAAGACTACATTACGCAGTAACCAGTAGTGTTTTCAGGCCTGGGCTGACGTTTCGGCGGCCCAGGATGTAAACACCAGCATTCTTAAAAAGAAGTACAACTCCGCCTCCAGGTCCTTCAAAAGAGTTATTGCCAAGGCAAAGTATGAGCACATTGGCGAGAAATTACTTCGCCTTCCTTCGGGAACCCATGCATTCTGGTCTGTCTGTCTGGCTGTGCAAGGGAATTTCTGTAAGCCATCACTTCCATCTCTGCACAGGGAGGGCTACTCACTGGCCCACAGCGCAAAATAGAAAGCCGACCTATTAGGCTCCCTTTTTGCGTCTAACTCTACTCTCGATGACGAGGGGAACACACCGCCGACTATCCCGCGGTGTGAGTGCTCTATTCCTGATGTGCGATTCACACATTGCTCAATACGCAAAGCACCTCTCCCTGGACATCCACAAGTCGAGTGAGCCGACAGAATCCCCCCCCCCCCTCCCATTCCGCTGAGGACATGTGCTTCAGATTTGGCACCAGTTCTAACGCTTCTTTTCTGGTACTCCTTTTCCTAGGCGTAGTCCCAAATTCATGGAAGACAGTCTTCGTGCACCGGATCCCTAAAAAAGATAACCGTTCTGATCCGTCCAACTACAGGCCTATCGTCATCACCTCCTTGTTCTCGAAAGTAATCGAGTCCATTATTGTATTATATTATAGCTCATGCGGTACCTTGAGGAGTACCAGCTGATTAGTGATCGCCAGTACGGTTTCCGTAGGGGTCGCTCAGCTGGTGATCTTCTTGTTTACCTAACACACCGATGGGCGCAGGCGGTCAAGCCCAAGTGGGAGGCCTTGGCCGTTAATTTGGGCATAGCGAAAGCCTTCGATCGGGTTTGGCACAAAACACTTCTTTCGAAGCTTCCATCTTATGGGCTTCCCAAGAAATCATGCAATTGGATCAACAGCTTTCTCTCAGATCGAAGCATTAAGGTCATAGTCGACGGTGCATGACGGTGCAAGCTGGTGTTGCACAAGGCTGCGTGCTATCGCCTACCCTGATCCTTTTGCATATCAACGATATGTTACAAAACAGTAACATTCATTGTTTTGCAGATGACAGCACCGGTGATGCCTTATACGCCGGCCGTGCTAATATTTCTCGGGAACACGTCGTCGAATGCCGAAATAAACTTGTGTCTGAAGTCGAGTCTTTGTTGAACAAAGTCTCGGATTGGGGGCGACTAAATCTAGACCAGTTCCATCCCCAAAAGAAACAAGGTTGCGCGTTTACCGTTATAAAGTACCCTTTTGTCGTATTTCCTCTGCTTGAAGTCACTCCCTTCGTTGCCTCAGTTAGCATCGGAATCCTCGGCGTCGACATATCGAATGACGTTCAGTTCCGCGGTCACTTGGAAAGAAAGGCCAAATTGGCCTCTTAAAAGCTTGGCGTGCTTTGTACAGCGGGACAGTATTTCATGCCGGCACACCGCTTGCAACTTTACAAGGCACAAGTTCGGCCTCACATGGAATACTGTTCTCATCTCTGGGGCGTATCGATCCACCAGTACGGCGGCCTTACCGGTGCTGGCTGGTGTTCTCCTTCTGACCTGGAGGTTATCCGTGCTGGTAGGATGGGTATAGCATGTTTGACCGCGCCCAAAGAGGAATTGAGCAGACGGAAGCGCGAAATTTGGACTGAGGTGATCGGTGTATGGCAGGATCGATGGACGAATGAGTCAAAGGACGCGAGCTCTATATTATATTCCGGAAGTGGCGTTGCGACTCAGGTACACCTGGGTCTCACCGACTATCAAACTTCTCAGATTCTCACCGGACATGGATGCTTTCGGAAGAGACTGAGTGAAATGCGACTGTGTGAAACAAGTATGTGTGAGTGTGGTGCGATAGAGGAGGACGTTCATCATGTTCTATGGGAATGTCCTCTGTATGATGACCTAAGAGCGAAAATGATGGATGGATTAGTTCGTACGGTTCAGGACCGATCTACTACTCGGATCTCATTAGCGATGGGTGAACTACGGGCTGTTGCGCCAGTTTGCGCACAGGTGGCATGTTTGAAGAATAATGCAAGACTGAATAATGGCAGAAAGGCCTGACGACGTAGGCGTATTAGTGCCGTCAGTCCCAGAAGGGAGAATGACAAACTGGGACAAGGAGTAGATTAAATAACTTGTAGAGAGTCAAGAAAGTGCACGCGGAAAGAGCCCTGAGCAAGTACCGCGTGCATCTCTCGAGATTCGGCCCGTATAACCGCAAGGTCGGTGGGGCCATGGGAGGTGGTGGGTTGTTCTCATCTCTGGGCCGGGGCACCCCAGTGCCAGCTGCAACTCCCCTGGTGTTGCAGTTGTTCATGAGCGGCGGTAGTCACTTAACCATCAGGTGAGCCGCATGCTCGTTTGCCCCCTCTCATATAAAAAAACACTGGGCACTTGCTTTATAAAATTTATACGTCCTTAATAAACATAAAAATCAAATTATCTCCGGTGCCAGCAACATCTAAATTCCTAACTGCCACCTAAGCACCAGTAGTAATGGCGGCGTGGTAACTCAGGAGAAAATAAATTTTGATCCCTACCGGCATCGATAAAAGGGTTAATTGCAAATTTAAGTACTGATTTTACTATCGCGAGGAGACGTGCGAGACGTGCATGTCTGAGAAATTGACAGACATTTCGGACTCATTAAGACAACGCAATGGACTTTTCCTTGGCTTAAAATCCTTTTAGAAATAAGAGGAGGACTATACCCAGACTTTTCGTCAGCCCGCAAATGTCCACTGCTAGACATGGGCCCCTCCTGTTGCCTTAATCGCCACGCTTCGCAGGTGGATTAAGGATCGCAGATCGCATCTCGTACCTTTGACACTACTCCCCGTCGCCGCCACGTCTGAAGTAAACAAGATCGCTATAGCGCGATCTATCCGAAACCATGGAAATTCTCTGGGAATTTTTATAGTCACCTCTTTCGAAACTCACGGGACGAAATAGAGGTATGGGTTCTCTTAGGCAGCTACTTCACTACTGTTTATTTCCTTTTGTAATATTAGCACCGATTTAAATGGTACGGTGGATTCTTTGAGCTCTTTTTACGTGTGAAGGCATTAGCAAATCAGTTTATTCTTTTAGCTAAACAAGTTCTTCTTTTAATTTTTTATAAAATTGAAGTGACAAACGACCTTACAGTCCACTGAAGCACTGGCTACTGCCGCCCATGGACCCCTGTAACCAACTTCAAATAAAGAAGGCTGCAGTGCACCTTTGGGGACCAGGGTGGCTACCCAGACAAACTCCTGGGCAGAAAAAGAGTCGTGCCACCGAGCAGCATGCGTTGTTTTTGGTTTCTAGTCCTGGTATCACCAATTCACCAGTCAAATCGATTGTGAATTATTGTAAAGTAAAAAAAAAACCAGCATCAGCAGTGAACTTTTGATAGGCTGTAATGCTGATGATGATGAGAGCACAATGTTTTAACCACAGAACAACAAAGAAAGATAGAATACGTACATTTCAAGTGACGCCGCAACCATGCTCAACTTCTTGACACACACACCCAAACATCTTTCTTCTTTCTTTTTCATAGGCTGCTAAAAGTCCATTTCTAGACGCACACATATATATATACCTAGAACCATGTTGTTGTGTGTTGTGGTTTTGGCTTGCTTTCGACGTCACTTTAAATGTACACAGCGCACTGTACTACATATAATAAATCTTTCATCATGTAATGCTATATAATTCCGCAGGTGATTGCGATAGCATTTAAATGCCAAGTGTTGGACGAGGTCCCGATGGATGAACAAGACCAGAGAATCGACGAAGTGATTTTTGCTGACTGAATCGTTTTAACACAAAACATATTTTGGTTTAATGTCTTATAATCGGTTTTGTAAGTTTTTAAATATAAGATTCAAATATTGTCCTTGTTCAATAAACTTTATAATTTTTCACAACCGTCAATTTATTTGTTAAATGTTTTATCAGATTGACAGTGTTACACATTCTTAAGAATTTACAAACCATAAATAAAATAAAACATAAATAGTTTTAAAAATGTTAGTGGATAAAACGTCAAATAGCCTACATGAGTGAGGTACGTAATATGGTCATTCGGTTAATATGGTCACTTTCTTGTAACTCAATAACTGCAGTCTTGTGCGCATAGATGGCTCTGTGATACGATAGCTCTTTGTCTTCTTCAGTCAATCAAATAATAAAAAGTCAAAAGGGCGCTGCTTTATCGACGCCATTTTGACAGTATACATTATAGTAATTATAGCCATTAACTGATTTTTTTAAGTTGATTTTTCGAAGTGTTCCAAATTTTTGCCAAAGCTTGTTTGCTATTTTTTTCTCAATATATTAGTTATAATACACGACTTTGTGTTTTTGTCTCTGTCCTCATCCCAGTTTTGGTTTTATAGGGCAGCTAAGCTTAATGAGCTTATGAGTGAGACTGACGAAACCAGAAGATTGTCATTTGTCACAGATTATTTGAGACGATCCCGCTACAGCAATTGTAAGCTTGCTATGTATACTGGTAATATATAAAATATTCTCATAGAGTTAGCCTTAAGGGTAAAGCCTCAGTTGAGTAGCGTAAGTATAGTAGGTGGTAGGATTCCTTTTCTGCCTAAGCAGTCCGTCTGGGTTAGACGTGTGTCATTCGTTCATTACTAGTGACCCGATCATTCAAGTATTTGATTTGTCTTACCAACCGGGTCATTCGGGTCGATCATTCAAATGGATAATTTCGAGTTTCAGTACTCTGTGATCTGCTGTGAGACACGCTCGGTAATGACGGTCGTTGGAAATTACTATACTCTTTGGTCGTAGGTCCAGTCAATTGTTTAATCCAGAACGTTCAATAAATGTAATTGCATTTGCCAATACTTTGATGCGACCCAGGTCAAATGAACGAATCATTCACGATTGACACATGTCTAGTCTGGGTAGCTACCACCCTCATGCCTATTTCTGCCGCAAAATAACAGTGCTTGCAATGCTGTGTTCCGGTCGGTAGGGTATAGAGTGCGAGTATAATTACAGGCTGGAAGTCTTTCCATTTTAGTCTTCAGAGGTGACAACGCATCTGTAGCCTTCTTTGTTTGAAGCTGACTCGTACGTGGACTCGGATCGCTTGTCACTTCAGTTTTATATTTTTTTTTAAAACCTGATTCTAGTTATTAAGAATTGTGTGAAAATTGTGCTTTGTCGAAAACATAAAAAGGAATATAAATATATTTTTTTTGTTTAGTTTAAATGAAAAAATTAAACAGTATTTCACAATATAATACTTTATTTAAAAATGAAACGCACTTTGTGGTTAAGCCAAATATCTATAAAAATATAATTTTTACAATAAATCAAATAATCAAAATATTTTTTTAGAATACCAATATTATAATAATAAGGTACAAAGATCACAATGTATGAAGATCACATCATTTAAATTGAACGTAGATACAAAAATATGAAATTGCTTAAACTTTTCTTACGAAAACTATTTAAGATCTAAGAATTATAATAATTGAAAAACATAATTATGGCTATCAAAAAGGTTTATTTTTAATAAAATAGTCATAGTGAGTCTAATTAAGTGTTTCTGACTTGTAATAAATAGAAGAAAAGGTTGATATTTTTAGAAAACGCTGAATATAAAAATATGAATTACATACCTACTAAAACAATATTTTTATTAAAATATCCTAAAATATACGAGATTTCTGTGCAACACCAAAGTCAAATATCTGTAAACAATTTACGCACCTATGTTATAGGATATGTGTAAGGAATAATAAGCCAATAGGTATATGAAATCTAGATTTCCTTAAACTAAAATTATCTCTATTAAATTCGCTTCTATAATGTCAACAGAAAAGCAAGATTTTTCTCGTCTCTTACTGTATCTTTTAAATACATACACCTATTTTATTTTTTCGTATCATCATGTAATTATTAAATAGTTCAATTTTTTTATTGCCGGATGATTTACAATTCTTATATAATTATTATTACAGGAGGATTTTTAGCGGAAATTTAACGGCAAGTGGATGTATGTTCCTGGTGTAATCATTCAAATTCAAATAATACAAAGAAATAACGGCTAGATTTTGTTACACCATAGCAATTTTGTTTATTAAAAATTTACGACAACTATGTATGAAAACGATAAAACATGTGCTGTGTTTATGTTAAGAGCCTTAATATGCATTTTGACGCCTTAAGATATAATCTTCTTTGAATCTGCTGAGCTAAGCTTCCATTAAAATCTCCGAGTCACTACAATATGGCGCATGGACATATTGGGTATGAATTATTAATATAATGAATAACATAATGCAGCATTTGATGCGTTTTATTTTGGTTGAAGGCCTTGTAACCTACGCTACGGCATTCAACATTGACAAGGCATTTAACAACAAATCTTAAAATAGGAGTATTAAATAAAATACATAATAATATTAATATAAATTACCTTTTTTTAATTATAATTCAGGAATTATAATGGAAGTAACGTGGTTACTTCCAGTCATAGTAACAGGAGCATATTCGTGGTAAAATGGCTGCAAATTTCTAAGTGATCTCTTCGAGTAAATACCTCCAACTTAACTCAAAATTAACTCTCCAATTACTATACCGTTGAGAGGATTATGGTCAAGATACTTTAGCCTCAATAAAAAAATATATTCATATACATTTTATATAAATATGAATAAATAAAAATTAAATCATATCAAAAAATATCCAATTAAGAATTAAATCAAATATAAGAAATTTTCTTAGTTGTCATAATATTTATAAAAACCACAGCCAGAATAATGACTGTAGATACGTTTCTTAATAAAATACATCAAAACAATCTTAATTAATATAAATTTATGTAGAAGAAAAATAAAGAATCAAGGCAAAGTGATTAAAGTTGGCCAACCCGCATAGTCATGATGGGCACCGTTCTATTAGGTACTTTATTAAAATCGAGAGTCGTACCCTTCAGGACTTTTAGAGGCCATGCCTTTTTATACATTATGTCTTTAGACTAAGTCTACGCGTTACTCAGAAAATATATTAATAAATTTAAATAATTTGACAAACTTTGATAAATAGTTTAAAACTAAGAGAATGTTTACGTAACATTTTATAATTCACCTCTAATTTAGTAAAAAAACTAAAAATTATATACTAAGTGAATATTGTGAAAATGCATACAGTAACATGTTTTTTTTACATAAAAATTGTTGTTTTTTTATTATTTCTGCAGTGACGGATTCACATAAGTTGCTTCGTCGAACTTTGGGAGCATGCATCCGTTTGTTTTCGTCAAAGTCCCTCGTCGATTTGACATCTGGAAATAATCAGTTTTTTATACAGATGGTGTACTTTTTTAATTCACATAAATATCCGAGAAATATAAAATGCATTGATGCCAGAATATTGCCTAAAATATATAATAACCTAAATATTGTAGATGGCTCTGCCACGTGATATTATTGACTGATATAATAATGGACGTTGAAAGGTTATCACTTATCAGTTATGTGTTCTGTCTCATTTTGACTATTCAATGTTTACGTAGGCCGTTAATAAGAAGCAACCTCTCTATGGCTATGGAAACAACCAAACTACGCAAATATCTGCAATCTTCAAATATTATACATATATTCGGGTGTGGGTTATTCCAATCTTATCGCTTAATTTGAGTTGCACTTAACATCAAAACAGTATTGCTACTAAAATGAACATTTTTATGTAAACAATAAAGAATATTACCATAATAAATTAAAAAGAACGAATATTTATTTTACTATGTGGTAAGTTGATAAAGCTCCTTTTTTTATAAAGTGTCCGTCTCCGTGTGCCGATACCGGGTAGTGACTTGGTCTAGTGGTTGTAGTAGTGCGACAGCTGATCACGAGGTCCCAGGTTCGAATCCCGGGTCGGGCCAAAAAAATCAGTTATTGAGCTTTTCCATCAAGAAATTCTCAGTAGCTACCCGGAGTTAGAAAGTTGGCGGTGTTTCACTCCCTTGCCTTGGAAAGCACGTGAAGCCGTTGGTCCTGCGCCTGATCTCTATCCGGTCGTGTCGGTTTACCGTCCCATCGGACTATGAGAGTGAGGGAATAGAGAGTGCACCTGTGCTTACGCATAGACTTGGGCACTATAATCCTGTCCTACGCAGATGGCTAGTCTCCGTTGAGGCTGGCCGCCGTGACCGAAATTCGGTCTGGAGGACATTACATTCACTACCCTATATCGTCCCGTGGGTGTCGTAAGAGGCGACAGAGGGAAACAAACCGGGAGATGGAGAGCAGCATCTTCCTAACAACAACTAAAAACTGCGGTTACCAACCCGCCCCCATAGCGTGGCAACTATGACAAAAAGCCTCCCTATGAGGCAATCTATGGCCTATGTTGAGTGGACTTTTAATAGACTGTAACGGTCCGTCTATCTTGTTAAGTTCAGCCGCCAAGCAGCGATACCATAACTACTATGTTAAAGATTGAATGGTACGGGTATATTACAGACTGTGAGGTTACATCTAATATAAGTCCGTGTCAGGCTTGACAACGCATCTGTGGACTTCTTTGTTTGGAGTTTGTTGCAGGTGGTCATAGTCTACAACCACTTACTATTAGGTGGACTATTAGTTTTGTACGGTTTTTTTTATAAAAGTTATAATGGTTAGCAATTAAAAAAGGCTTCGATTTCAATACACTAAAATCAGTTTTATTTTTCTTTTTTCCTTTTTTCTTTTGCGTGTATAATTATACCCAGAAACGTAGTAAGCGTATATTTATAGATACGGTAAAAGCGAAAGTACTTTTGATAAAATGCAGCGATACGTTTTATATAGAGCAATTAAAGCAATTACAGATAGTTTTTTAACTACTAAGCCTGGGGTTAAAATGGACAACAAATCAGATATACAATTAATGTGATGTTGAATGTTTCGGTGTTTCGGACACGTAGAATGGATGACGAAAGAGTGACAATGGAAATGTATGCTGCAAAAGTGAGTGGTAGAGTCGGCAAGGGACGTTCTAAAGGGAAGTGTATCAACCAAATTGACAATACACATAATATAGAACATGGGCCGAATTAAGAGCACCTTTTATCGACGAGCATATAAACGCATATAATAAGCGGATGGCAAATAATCTAGTGAGGTGTGTCAGAATTGTGCCAAATGGAAGTGCGCAGTCTCTGCCTATCCCTCTGGGAGCCTGGCGTGAGAGTTTACTATAGGGACTTAATGTGATCACTCACAAGTCATCGTATAACCGCCCCGAAGACTCGTTGTCCTCGCGACATCAACAGTTCCACTGCGCAGACGGCAGCAAGCAGCAAAAGGAGGCCAATAATGGCTAGGGCAGCACGGCAGCGTCTCCGACGCTTCTCCCCTCTAGCCAGGCGCCTGGCTAAAGCTTCGCCCCTTGCTCCGTCCAAGGTGAAGAGAGCGCTCGCAGCCTAGAATAAAAGAAATCAATAAGGCAAAAGCAAACAGCATTCCGAAAACGGTAGGAAGATTCCAGTATACATTAAAGTACAACAGCTGCACGCATACGTTTTTATTTCTTTATTGTGGTCTCAGACCAAGAAACACACCAAGCCGAAACCATGTGCAACTTATTGTAAGAACACTCAGTCACACACTCATGCATCTAAAATCATTTACAACCATCAATATGGTTTTAAATGTATATACATATTTTTTATAGATTATAGGTGGAAAAGCAGCACACAGACCTAATGGTAAGTGAATGGTGTGGCCCATAGACACTACATCTATCCTCGGTTAAGAATCAAAATGGAGATATGTTGTCACCCTACGGACTAAGATAGATGCCTCGTATCCAGTAAAAAGGGTTTCCGGTTCTCCACTCGCCATACCAAACGCAGCAACATTAAGCAGTTATTTTACGCTAGTATTTTGTGACAGCGTTGTCCTCCTCCGGTCGAGCACGACACAATCGTGCTACAACCATAATATAGCTGCAGCGTAGCTTTAATTAAAGGATAAGAATTAACGTAAAATGAGCAATTATTCAAGAAAAAAAAAGCGTCCATGCGAACTTTGGAACTGTGAACATTCACACGCGTATAAAGTTTAATTGACAACTGAATCACAATGATCATGTTACAAAGTAACTTTGCACGACATAATTTTGTTTCGTAAAAAGTCGAATTAATTATTTCATGTCAAAGGAGCGAGACATTTGGTACTGTAATTGCCAATTCGCCTGCCAAAGCAAAAGCAAAAATTGCGAAACATACCGTTCTCCCACTTATCATGTCCACCACTGGACATAAGATTTTCCTGTCACAGAAAACCTGTGGTATTCAAATTATACAAATAAATGTAAAATGTAATCAACTAACTCAGATCTAGATCTGATAATACTTCGAAACAATCCTAATCGAAAAATTTCTTTTCGTATACCCCAGTCCTGTGACGAAGAGCAACAAACAAAAAGCAAGTCAATCCGCCTGGAAAGCGTGGCGATCTCTACAAATCGTCCTACAAAGAGGGTTTGTCCATCCATGGAGTGCTACGGCCTAATAAAGCATTTTTTTTAATACCAACGTAAACTTACTATAAACGATAAACTTTTAGGCTAAAAGTGTTGGATCTCGATGCCCTTTGGACTCCGCCTCGGGGATTACAGGCGTGAAGCGTTGTAAGTGTAACTAATTAATCTACATACATATATGACTTTTAATTTAAAGAAAAAATCAAGGGAGTCGTATTAAAATTATTATTGCTCATAAAGTCTTAATCGTTTCCCTCCCTAGCTATGTTATGTCCTTAGTCATTAGAAGTTACCTCTTCACATTGCTACTTTCACGCTACAAAGGATGCCATCTACTAGTTCCAGGTCCATTTTGTTAGCTTGGCTCCAGTTAGCGGAAGGGTCACCCGCGACTCCTTTTCCCATCTGGTATTCTTATCTTGTCATATGATCTTCGTTTCTCGTTATGATCTGGCCATAATATATTATCCATAAAACTTATTGCCTATATACGTCCCACTGTTGGGCCGAGGCCTCCCCTCATTTCTGAGAGGGTTTTAGGGCAAGGAAATGTCCGCCGCGCTGCCCCAATGCGTGTTGGCGAACTTCACATGTCTTCGAAATATTTTTTCTTACTTCTCAGACATGCAGGTTTCCTCACAATGTTTTCCTTCTCCGCCGAGCACGTGATAAATCAGCACTTTAAATTGCAATTAACAACTTCATCGGCCGGCGGGTATCGAAACCGGGTTGCTCACGTACTATGAAATTTACAGCAAATGTTTAGCCCCTGATCTACTACGGCTGCAATATTATCTATACATACGTATAATTATAAGTTGAATGTCTGAAATTATATGTCGGTAATATCGCAATAACTGGCTTCTGTTATTGCCCAGGGGGTTATTTGCATTCTATTAAGACTTGAATATCCATTTTTAAAAAAAATCTTTATCTGTCTATCTGATTGTGTTAAAACTTAACAGATAAGGAGCAGTGCCAGGTATGATCTAGGATAAATTTTATCCGAAAAACATTCGGGATTTTTTTATTGAAAACTTGATATAAGTAATAACGGTTTTTGATGATTATCTCAAAAACCATAACAGATATATAAATAAAATGTTTCAAACATAACTTTTTGAAACATTTTATTTATTTTGTTCGAGTTTTACAATGTTTTTACTTTAACACCGTTTTACAACACAAGTGGTAAAATTAAAAATTTGGTACAACCGACTTCAATATAGATTATTAAGGATAACCCAAAAAGTACTGGTCAGACCTTGATCAAATTTATATGGGACCACATGAGAGGCACCAGCTTTCAAATAAAAAAGGAATCATTAAAATCGGTTCACCTAGAAAAAAGTTATGAGGTAACACACATAAAAAAACATACAGTCGAATTAAGTACCTCCTCCTTTTTGAAGTCAGGTTAAAAACTATAAGCGTTAAAGGATAGTAAGCTTAAATTTATTACATGAAATTAATATACTTAGTTTAAAGTGATTTTTTGATAGTTAAACTACTTGCCCGAAGACTACTATAATAGATCTGCAGGTTTTTTGTTTAAGTCCTACGCGGACATAGTCGCAGGTAAAAGCTAGTAGTATTTAATAATTTTAAATATTACCAACGTAAAATAATCTGAAACTTTAGACCCATTTTTATAAGACTTTATACGTAGTTTAAGCTCAACTTTTTCAAGGTGAATTTCATAATATGGAAATCTGTTAATAGTTACATTAAGTAAAATTACAGTTTTTAATTACTATGAAAATAAGTAAAGCCGTAAAAAAGCAATTGACATAGTTTCGAGAACTAGATATTGAATTTTAAACAAACATACAAAAGTAGGACCGTGTAGTGGCGATGTAAGAATATCCACATATCATCCCGTGGGTGTCGTAAGAGGCGACAGAGGGAAACAAATCCACTTGCCAAGCGTGGCAACTATAGCAAATATCTCTCATATGAAGCAATCTATGGCGAAGGCCTATGTTCAGCTGTGGACTTTATTAGGCTGTAACGGTATACAAAAGTAGGAGGTTTACAATTCGACTGTACGTTTTTTGTGTGTATGTGCCGCAATATCTTCGTCAATTGTGAACCGTATTTGATAATTTTTCTTTTATTAAATAGGTTATATTTCAGGTGTGTCAAACATTTACAAGACTTTTAAGACTTTTAAATTAGACGCTTTAAGTTAAAGTGACTGTGACAAGTGGTTGAGTATTTCGCGGATGGCAAAATATGAAATGAAGTTTCTAATATAACTATTTCGACGACATTGAGATTGTGATTTCCTGAGACCACTAGAAAGAGTAAAATATAAATCTTAATACAATGTAAAAGCTGAAGTGGGATTTCTCCATAGGCAAGAACAATATAAAGCCGGATATATCCAGCACCAGTAGATATAATTCTTGTTATAACTTCCTGATTTACGCCCATTTTATTATCGCCGTAGAGCATTTTTCGAGCTTTAAATTCTCAACACACATTTTGCAAAGAAGTGTATCATCATTTTAATGAAGGCCAGCTCTTTTTCTTTATTAACACTTTATACACATATATTTAGCACATTTTAGCTCCTGTAGTTCAAAGAACCCACCCAACCCACTTCAAAGAACTAAACAGAATAAAATAATGTCACATTCTGGAGTCGGGGCTTTAATTCACTTATAACATTGTCTTGGCACCGACTTCAGAATGTGAAATTATTTTATTCTTTTTGGTTATTTGAAGTCAGCTTTTACTTTTTAATAAGAGTTATTTTTTACTCTTTTTAGTGGTCTCTTTATTAAAAATATTTTTTCACATTCATTTATATTCTCACATTTAGAAAAAAAAACTAGAAACGCTCTAGGTACGGACTTATAATTAAAAAAAAGTACTAAAACTCCTGCACTGTGATATAATACAGAATGTCCCAGAATTTGACGTCAAGCCGGAATCGGGTGATAGGTCAAGTCATAATAGTTAACAGAAAAATATTAAAAAATCTTTGGTATGTATTTTAAAAATTAACTATTATCACTTGACCTATCACCCGATTGTGGTTTGACGTCGACTTATGGGACAGCATATGTAATTACTACCACAGAGAATTGATATAAAATTTACAGTTTTACGCCCCTCCGAACGTAATGCTCCACCAAAGTTATGCATTTACCTAATTCGTGAATGTGTCAGGCCCGTATTAATAAACGATACTCAATGACGAACTCAAGTGCGTAGGTAATCATTTGATACGCCTTCATTACGATATCAAAATCCTAAGATCGTTGCTAATTAATAAACACATAAAACAGTATCTCAGTTACCAAGTTCAGCTCCTCAAGACGCTGATAGTGTTTTGTGACTTGAGGGCTTGATCTCGTAGACGATTGCGTAACATTCAGCAAAGTTTAGAATATCATTCATCACATTTCACGTTATAAGTCCCCCACCCCTCCCTTCTTAATATAAAATCGATTAAAATCTACGTACACTGCTTAAAAATGAATAAAACAATATAATTTATTTGGGAAGGTGAAGGTTATCACTATTTTCAGAAATTTGAATAGAGCTCCCACCCTATACATGCTGCGCCATATAAAGTGATTTGAATTTGTCGGTTGACCTGTTGGTCAAGATTGCACTTACTTAATCGGACATTTTATCCCAGATACACATACACATCAACAACTTCGAGCGTAGTGGGAGATGGGCAGCAGCATCTTCCTTATAACTGAAAATAATGAAAAAACTCCGGTTGCCAATCCGACTGCCAAGCGTGGCAAGTGGCAAGTGACAACTGAGCACACAGTTCACCTGATGGTATGCTGTATACTGTGGCCCATAGATTAATCCTCAATTATGAATCAAAATGCAGATGCGTTGTCACCCCTGAGTACTGAGATAGAATGCCTCGTTTCCAGGAAAAAGAGTCTCCGGTTCTCTACACTCAACATACGGAACACAGCAGCATTAAGCTGCTATTTTACGCTGGTATTCTGTGAGAGCGTGGTCCTTCCCGGTCGAGCCGACCCATTCGTGCTGCAACCATAATATAGCTACAGCGTGGCTCCACCACGTATAAAAGCATTGGAATTTTGTTAAGCTGCAACCGTTATTATATATTAATACCAAAACCTAATTAAACCTAAAACGGAATTCTAATATGAATATGAAGTAATAAGTTATTGATGTCAACTACCTAATTGGAGAAAATCGCACAGAAATCAAACATTTTTCTTTTAAAGTCAGTTCGAGTTAGCCACTTAAAAACTTTTAAACATTATTACAACATTGGTCTATAAGATTACCATATTTAGAATTGTAAATGCATTAAAATTAATAAAAAATTGGTATTGAGTAAATTTTGTCCAATTCAAACATAAAAATTAATAGCCTTTATCGATTACTTCTTACCTTATCAAAAACACATAAATTTTAAACGTTATGATATTATTATAATGCTAATTGAACTTACAAAATGTGAAAATACATTCAGCTGATTATGCTTTTTGTAATCGGTGACAAATACCATTACTTCGTGTAGGTATTCAGCCTAAGGAACTGTAGATAACATTGATGAAGTCGGCATGGCCGGCATTAGAAAATAGTTAATTTTTGTTATTGAATTGAATTTTGAATTGTTAACTAGCTGGTACCCGGTGCGTTGCTGCCGCAAAAGAAATATTTGTGGAAATATCGTTTTAAATATGGAAGAGTTATATTGTTTAGTCAGGAATAATAATACATTCATTGAAATGGAATGATAAATAACTTTCAAATAAATTTGTCAGTACGATATGCGCGCCACCTACTGTAAGTTAATTGCACTATGCCTATAACCTTCGCGCAAGTGCAAGCAATAAGTTGACAAAGTTTTACCGCAATCAGATAAACGGTATAGCAGCGCATAAAAAACGAACAAACAAAACTTATTTTTTATATATTAGATGTGAAATAACGGAAAACTATAATACATATTTACATAACATAAAATGAAGTGTATGTCTGTTATATTGAAATAACTGACTTTTATCGAGCCCAGAGGGTTAATTGCATGCCGCTAAGACATGAATAACCATTATTAAAAATTTTGTCTGTCTGTCTGCCTGTCCGGACTAATCTTCGGAATGGCTTAACCGATTGTAATGAAACTTCACGACCAGATAGAGAGCAATACCAGGAGTGATCTAGGCTATATTTTATCTAAAAATTTGAAGAATAATAATAAAAAATATCTTCATTATATTATCTAAGTAACGCCACATTAATAAATCCTACCCAGGCCAAATGGTGGGTCGCTAGTAATAAATATAATAATGTCCTCCAGACCGAATTTTGGTCACGGCGGCCAGTCTTAAGGAGAGTCATCTGCGCAGGACAGGATGTGTGTGGAGGCACGAGTGTGTGTGCAAACACAGATGTGCATCTGTTCCCTCACTCACAACGTCTGATTAAACGGCAAACTGACATGATCGGAGAGAGATCAGGTGCAGGACCAACGGAGAAACACCGCCAGCTTCCTGACTCCTGGCTACTACTGAGAATTATTTGACAGATAAATTCAATAACAGATTTTTGTTGGTCTGACCCGGGATTCGAACCCGGGACCGCATGATCAACAGTTGAAAGTATTGTTGTTGTTGCATAATGCTCATATAATTATTTAAAAAATGTAAATTGTAGTTCTATTCGTCAAAGTTTTCCAGTAGCAGTCACCGAAGTACACCTACAAGTCACTCCGTCAAGTCCGGAGGTATGGTCTATTCATAACTAACAAAACGAGCCCAAACTCGGCACACCTAGTTCTACTCTTCGAGGAGTTCCAGTAGCTTTTACCGAAGTACTCCTTCAGGTCACTCTATCAAGGCCGGAGGTAAGGGTACCGACAGAGGTGCTCAAAAAAAAGCTTGCTCATAATCTTGCTTAAAATTAGCATGCTCTGCAACTGTTCCTATTTGCCAGCAATAAGCACGCTTAAAGTATACTCATAAATAAGCATGCTCCAAGCAAACTTTGGACAGACGTGCTATTTGGTACCAGGCTCTCGGCAAAATGGATGTACAAAGATATAGTGACAGTGCTATCCGTACAGAACTCAATAAAATAATCATATTGCTTGCAACGGAATTGTGTAAGAACATTTTGGTGAAAAAGAAAAAAAGAAAAAAAATTAAAATTTGGGTTCGTAATTGGATAAACAGAAGAGAATCACTGGTAGCAAGTAATCGATTGTTGGAAGAGATGCAAAGCGAAGATCTTGACAGTTATAAAAACAGTCAGACGCGCTCGGAACACGCCCCCTTCTACCCACACCTCAGGTAGCATGCTCGAAATTCAAACGTCGGTTGATTTTTGAGCACGCTCAAAATAAACATGCTCATTACTAGCAATGTTGCGACACACGTGCTACTAATGAGCACTTGCTCAATAAAAGCATGCTTTCGTGCAAGTAATGATCACGTCTGTCCGTACCTTAAGGTCTCATCATAACTAACAAAACGAGGCCAAACTCGATACACCTAGTTCTACTCTTCGAGGAGTTCGAGTAGCACTCACCGAAGTACATCTTCAGGTCGCTCTATCAAGTCCGGAGGTAAGGTCTCATCATAACTAACAAAACGAGGCCAAACTGGGCACACATAGTTCTCCTCTTCGAGGAGTTCCAGTACCATTCACCGAAGTACATCTTCAGGTCACTCTATCAAGTTCGGAGGTAAGGTCTCATCATAACTAACAAAACGGACATAAAAATCTGTGATTAAAAAATATCTTATATATCTTAACCTTGGTCAAGTATGTATCAAATTTGGTTTTTGGAATATTTTGTATTTCTACAGCGATCGATATTTTTCAGCAGGAGCCGCTGTAAACAAATGATACAGGAATCCACTCACGACGACGGCTAAGCTCGGAGTGAGACTGAGAGTGAGGTAAAGTCTATTTAGTAAAATAAATTATTACAAGACTGCTCAAAACATCGAAAATTTCGAGATTTCTTAGCCGAAAAAAATTAATTATAACTAAACAAAACAAAACTAAACTGCCATTTACATTCCATGGCTTCCCACATGACAGATGAAGAGATTAAAAAATTGATTGAATTGAACAATTGATATTTTCAAAAGTTATCGTGCTTACCTCTCCATGCGGACTTGATAAATCTACACCATAAGCCACTAAAACCACTTTTTTATGTAAAAATATCAATTAAACGATTTAAAAAAAATTATAATAAGTTCAACAATCATTTATCTTTCTGACAATCATTTATATGTTCAATATGATTGTTAGATACGATTTCATGTGACAAAACGTTGGAATCTTGATTTTTAGGCGCTAGTAGAACATACCTACGCGCTTTGCGCTTAAGGCATGCAAAACTGTCGATTAAGTTGTTTAAACAAACACATAGTTGTGGGCCTAGCGTAAAATATGACAGCCTCAAACGTCCGTGCACAGAAATTACGTTAATATATTATCACGTATAGTGTAATTGCAAAATACAGAGGCACTGTAGCGTTTGAGTAATAAAATACAATGCAAAAATGGGTCAAGAACATGATATTTTCTACGAAAATTACTGCGCGTGAAAAATGATTACTACTCTTTGTTCTAACATAATAGGCCGTTATAACATTTATAAAAGTTACTCATATCAACGAGCTACCTTTTTATTTTTTTCGGAAAACTAGTTTTTACAAAGACTCTTTGGGTAAACTTATAAAACTCATATCAACGAATTACCTTCTCAACTTCGTTTTTAACCCCCCGACGCAAACAGAAGGGTGTTATATGTTAACGTGTGAATCTGTATATCTGTGTGTATGTCTGTGGTATCGTAGCTCCTAAACGAATGAACCGATTTAGATTTAGTTTTTTTTTTGTTTGAAAGGTGACTTGATCGAGTGTTCTTAGCTATGATTCAAGAAAACCTTTTCAGCCTTTTGAAGATCATCAGCTCCTTTTGTTTCGGGTTTTTTTTAATTTTCAATTTATTATAATGTTATTTCGTCTTTAAAATTTTCAGACCTTCGATAATCTGTGTACAAACATTAATCTAAACCTTAATATTTTTTTTATATTTTACCCTCAATTTTTTATTCATTACTATTTTCCATGCTCTCAAATTATAGTACGAGCAATTTTTATTGTATAAATATTATATTTCAATTAAAATTAGTCATTGAATAAAATTATTTTTCTGATTTTGTCGTGTTTAATTTTGACTTATTTATTATAATTTTTAGTTTCCGAAACACCGAAATTAAAATAGATAAAATTAAATCGAAATTAAACGCGATAAAATCCGTAAAATTAGTTGCATTCTAAGTGCTCTCTATTTTAAAACCGATTTATTATTAACAATATTTAGTTAAAAATAAAAAATCTATATAACCTTACTTAATTTAACCTTTCATGTAGGCATTGTAGCAACTGTGAAAGCTCCAATAATGATCGGTATGTAGACAACTCAATCTTTGCTACATAACCAATCAATTAGACTCCGTTGGTTCACAATGATATTATGTACATTAAGATTACACAAATATACCTTGACTAAATGACGGTGTAAAAAATTAAATACCAAAAACGAACGTTCATCTGTTAGATATTATTTCAGCAACCGAACGAGTACGAGACATTTAATAGGTCATCGGGTTTTATTGCAAGTTTAAAAAAAATTGAGTGGTAATCTATATCCTAAGCCACTGAGTTACGACTAACATTATATATAAGATGTATTAGCATAATGGATCACGACTTCACTGTAACATTTGCTTTGTAGTGACGAGGTATTGCGAATGTGTTACGAAGTCGTGAAGTTAATTTTCATCGTAGCGACACGTTTTCAATAAGCGTGAAATCATCATTCCGTTATGACCAAATGACCAAAGCGCACCTTCTTCGTACAGAAAGTTTTAATGTGGTGATTTATATTTTATGATATATACGAGTAAAAAACAAAGTGACAGTTCCGCTAATGTTATCAGTGCACGCCCATCTAGTGTCTGCAACGGCCCGTAGATATTTACAACCAACTCCAAATAAAGAAAGCTAACGATGTATACAACCCTACAGGTGACATGCCTCATAGCCAGTATGGATATTTTATAAAAGCTTTATCCCCACACTAATACTAATATACACATTACACACCCGGATCTGGGCCTGGAAGAGACACGGGAAATTATTAGGCTATAAAATCTACGAGTATAATTATATACAATTTCGTGCTAAAATCTATCCCGCGGCCGCAGTATCCCACTCATAGAATAGAATAGTATAGAATTGAAACAAAATACTCATAGCTTATAATAATATTGACTCTATTGCACACGCTGCAGCCATATCATGGTTGTAGCACGAATGGGTCGGCTTGACCGGGGTAGTACCACGCTCTCACAGAATACCAGCGTGAAATAGCAGCTTAATGCTGCTGTGTTTCGTATGGTGAGTCTAGAGAACCGGAGACCATTTTTACTGGAAACGAGGCATTCCATCTTAGTCCTCAGGCGTGATAACGCATCTGCATTTTGATTCTTAATTGAGAATGAATGTAGATGTCTATGGGCCACAGCATCCACTTACCATCAGGTGGACTGTGTATTCGTTTGTCACACTCATTCTATAAAAAAATATGGCAACACATGTTTTAACCCTACTTCAAAAAATATATATAGGTGATACCTACTCAGATGAAAATCTAAACAAAATAATATCTAAAAACATAATATTATTAATAAAAATCTTAATATAAAAATAATAAATCCCTTAATTTAGTATTCTTCAATGTGTAGTTTAGAAAGAAGCATAATATTGAATTTATTTTGCAGTGTACAAATAATATAAAAAAAATCTCATGGTAACTAATATAATATATAAAAGTCTTGTACCGTAGGCTACAGATTGACAGCTATTAAGTATGGTCTATGTAAAACGTCACTTTTGCTGTTTGTCAAACTTCAAGAAAATCTTAATTACAGACCCACGCTTACAGGCCGAGGCTTGTGTCAATTAAAGAAAGCCTTCCAGACATAAACTTAGGGCGTGTTCGTCGTCGATTGATTGTAGTTTCTTGACAGATGATTTTAATAGCTTGCATTAGTAGTATGAGCCGTGCAGAGATGTAACTTATCTAAGATACAAGTATCTAAGATACAAGTATCTGAAATACAGATACAAGATACAAAATACGTATTTTCATCTTTTAACTACAAAACTTTTTTTAAATTCATTTCGTATCTTGTATTTAAATACCTTTTGTTTGGTATCTTAGTATTTTGTAGATACTATGTTTGCTAAAATACTTTAATAGATAACTGATTCTGTTGTGACAACTTAGGTGACATTAATTTTAAATGTCAATGTTGTCGTAGATAAAACTGAACGCGCCGTTGAATCTTTAGTCTGGGGCCAAATTGATAGATGGCGTGGCAATTCTTTCTTTCTACAAAATGTCATCGGCTATGCCTCTTGACTCGTGTCATTTTTAATTATTCCGCATAATAGTCTGTGTTTGAGGGAGACACGTAAAAGTTTGGTCGGTCGGTCGGAGCGAGAGAAAAATCGGAGGCTTTAGACAATATTGAAGGTGATATAAAAAAAAACAAAAGATGAATCTTATTACATGTTTTTATAGGATTTTGATTCATCTGTTACAAGTGCCGAAAACACAGGATCTACTGGCAGCACCGCTGACTTAGAAACATTGCAATACTTAAATAATAAATATACCAACTTATAGAGCTTAAATACTTTCCTACAATAAAAAAACGTGTGTGCGTACATAAGTAGTTATACTTCTTTAGCGTAGCAAAACAAAATAACTGAAATAAAACACGTTTTATAGATTTATATATATTTGAATATGACTATCAGTTCTCACGAAAACTTAACAGTTGACAGAACAGTTGACAGACAATTACCAACTGAAGTTGTCGCTTTTAGGTTTCGGTGTGCGCGTGCATCGTAACAACTTCATGGTGTCGTTTTTAGGTGTCGGTGTGCGCGCGCATCTTAAAAAAATCACTCTCATCATTTTTCTCAAACGCGCCAAAAGAAGTATAACTTCAAAAATATTTTTCAAATACAACACCTGTTTGCCAAGTTCTGCCCCTGTGGAGCGACTCTTCTCATTTGGGGGCATGATCATGAGGCCTCATCGAAAAAAAATGAGTGATAAACTGTTTGAAGTACTGATTTTACTTAAGTCTCAATTAAAACCTTAAAAATATAATATTCTGTTGTGTCACGTATGCGCGATCAACGCGATTTACATATAAAAAAATTTTACAAAAGTATTTTATCTATAAAAAGTATTTAAAAGATACGTATTTTATATCTAGTATTTCAGATACCATTCCAGAAAGTTATTTGCATCTGGTATCTGAAATACTTAAATTAAAAAAGTATTTTGCATTTTGCATTCCGGATACTTTATTTAAGGTATCTTGTACATCACTGGAGCCGTGGTAGCTCAGGGGCTAAGCGCTCGCTGTAAATTTCACAGTATGCCAGCAACCCGGGTTCGATCCCCGCCGGAGTCCGGAGTGAATTTGGGTTGAAACTCTTCGCTACACCTACCATAAAGGGTAGAACAACGTCTACTGGGCCAGCTAGTACTTTAAATTAAGCTTAAAATTTAATACAAAATATTAAAGAAATTAACATTTCGTTGTTAAACGACATATACAAAAAATTTAAATCGTTTTTGTAGTTCATTTGCATAAGATTATTTTTTTATTTATTTTTTTGAAGCTTAGCTAAATCTGCATACATAACTATAATTTTGGTTCCTACATCATTGAATAAAGTAAAATACTTTTCAAGATGCTAATATAAAAATTCCTTTTATAAATATTAAATATAATAAACCATCTGATTAAGTGACTCAAAACCCCATGGAAAAAAGTAGGAAATTCTTTTTACCTCCGACTCCGACATATTGCATAATAACTTTTTATACGTAAGTCAATCCTTGTGGAAACGTCTTTTAAACTGCTATAGAATAGAATAGAATAGAATAATTTTTTATTCAATATAGATTACATGTGTAATTCTTATTGAAAGTCATTTTTTACTTTACCACTGGTTCGAAAAAAAACCTCTGTCCTGGGAAGAACCAGCAAGAAACCCAGCGGGACTTTTTTTTAAAAGTAAATTTTACATTAATGGTTGTAGGTACAAACTATTTAAGTACAAAATTTATTTTAGAAACTGCTTGGAAGCGACCACCTCATTCCCAGGGGTCATTATCAACCATGTATTCATTTATACTATAATAACCCTTTTTATACAGTTTCAGCTTAACAAAACATTTAAACTTGGTAATAGAGAGAGCCTGTACACTTTCCGGGACCTTGTTGTAATAGCGTATACATTGCCCCAAGAATGAATTACTGACTCTGTGGAGTCGAGAAACTGGTATCACTAGCTTGTGTTTGTTCCTAGTGTTTACAGAATGTATATCACTTTTTATTTTTATTTTACGCTGGTATTCTGTGAGAGCGTGGTCCTTCTCCGGTCGCGCCGACCCATTCGTGTTGCAACCATAATAAAATTGCAGCGTGGCTCTACCACGTGTAATATACAAATATAAATGATTACAAAGTGATATTATAAAATATCCGGATTTCTAAACTTTCACCTTTGGAATTGCTCGTCAAATAAAAGTCAAAGCGTATTGTTCATAACTCAAGAACTCAAGTGATGTAACCCCCATAACAATAACCTGTCGCCGGCCGCGAGATGTACGCAACACCAGACACCAGACTGGCAACTGACAATATAATTTTCGGGTTAGTTTCCCAATGTTTTTGACATCTCATTCATGGTTGGTTAACGCGAAACAATACAGTTAACAAGCAGCTCATGATATTTAGAACAAAAAAAGCAATACATATTACGTAAGCCTTCAAGTTAAAGCGTTGTCGCAGCTCAGGGGATAAGCGCTGGCTTAAAAATACATAAAGTTCGCGAGTAAGCAGATGTAAATAAGGCGGTGTAATAATATCCACTACCATATCGTTCCGTAATCGTCGTAAGAAGCGACAGAGGAAAGCAAACCAGGAGATGGGCAGCAGTGTCTTTCTAATAACAACTAAAAATAAAAAACTGCGGTTGACATCCCGCCTGCCAAGCGTGGCAACTATATGAGGCAATCTGTAGGGGAGGCCTATGTTCACTAGAGAACTTTTGGCAGGCTGTAACGGTAAACCGAATAAACTGACTTCGATCCCTGTACCCTGCTGACACCAAATAATTGTAAATTGCAATTTCAAATGATGATTTACCACTGTGTTTTAAGTAGCGGCACGAAAGTCTAGCGGTGACCGTTATTGCGCATAAGTCGCACTGAATGGCTCGTGCGTATCGTTCGCACACGCTGATTGGCTCTCCAGTCGCATTCGTGCAATTCATTTCGTGCGCGTCCCTCCACGTTTCGTTCAGCGCTAGACTTACGTGCCGTGACTTGTCGGCGGTGAAAAAAAATATCGTAAAGCAACCAGTATGTCAAAAAAATGAGGTCATGTGAAGTCTTCCAACACGTATTGGAAGTACGGCGGGCTCTTCCTTGCCCTAAAACTTTCTCAGTAACAAGAGGAGGACTGGCCCACTAGTGAGGCGTATATGATTGGCTGTAAACTTACTTTCAATTTGTGTACGAATTTTCTTAGTATGTACTAACGGACCACGCTCGCACAAAATACAAGCATGAATAATTTAAAAATGCATATGGGACCACATGAGAAGCACCAGCTTTCCAATAAAAAAAGAATCATCGAAATCGGTTCACCCAGAAAAAAGTTATGAGGTAACACACATTAAAAAAAACATACAGTCGAATTGAGTACCTCCTCCTTTTTGAAGTCGGTAGAAAAGCATCGTGATTCTGCTATGTTTTGTATTATAAGTGTAGTTAGAGAACCGAAAACATCCACTTTACGGTTGTGACACTGATAAAATCAAGCCTTCGTCGCATAAACGCTACAACACACATCGAATACAGAAGAATTTAACGAGAGAACCTGTGTTTAAACGTATCGTCTTGTTAATATCGTAAGAAGCGACTATGGAAAATATCAGATAAATCTTATGGCTTCCGATAGATAACGGTATGCATACATATTGGTGCGTGCGAACACAATGGTGCGAAAAAACTGATTCGGCAAGTTAGAATGACATTTTTAGGGTTCCATACCCAAAGGGTAAGCAATTATAGGGCCCTATTAATAAACCTCCGCTGTTCATCCGTCCGTCCGTCTATCTGTCAGCGGACTGTATCTCATGATCCGTAATAGGTAGACAGTTGAAATTTTCACAGAATGTGTATTTCTGTTGCCGCTTTAAGTAACAACATAATAAAAAACAAAATAAATTAAAATTAAAAGAGGCTCCCCTACTAGAAACGTGTAATACGATGGTTCGGATCACTTATTCTTATTTTATATGAAGTCAATATTTATATTTTTAGTCAAAATGATGGTAAGTAGATACTGAGGTCTATAGACACCTACTTGGATCCTCAATTAAGAATCAAAATGTAGATGCGTTGTCACCCTGAGGACTTAAACAGAATGCCTCTTACCAGTAAAAACCAGTGGTCTAAACCGTTTTGCGTGCATGAACAGTGCATATTAGTGCCCAATTGGAGGCCGTACAATACTGGGTGGTTCTAACCATTTTTCTGTCGTCAAGCAATAGTGCCGGTTAAAATTTAGACTGTGAGGTATTCCATCTTAGTCCTCAGACGTGACAGCGCATTTTCAGCCTTCATTTGAAGGTTGGCTACAGGTGTCCATGGACTGCAGTAACCACTTTCCACCAGGTTGACTGTAAGTTCGTCAATCATTAAAAAAATTTAATCGATACTAAGCCCGCTGCAACGTCGCACGCTCTGCCGAACGCTTGCCCCTCAGCCTTAGAAGTCGTTATAACTAGTGGTGCTAAGTAAACAGACTGCGTAGTGAGTTGCGACACGCGATCTTGACACGGCGTCGTCCGGTCGTGGTCGAGTTTCGTAACCGCTTAATTAATGCCCGGCGCATTCCGGCACGCGACGACACTTCCACGCACACCCCTCGTATGCCATTTTGGAAGTCCATGCTATATATTGCAGTAGAGATCTGCAAAACCTAGAACTTTTAAAACTGGACGCGGTTCCTATGTATTTTTGGTAGATTTTATCACTTTTATCATGGAAAACATGCTAAAATCTACTGAAACAAATAGAAAGGGCGCGCAGATTTAATCACTGGCGCAGATTTAGATTTTATGTTTTGTGATACTTAAACGGTAAATGTGACAAAATCTACCAAAGAGATAACGATATAAAGGTATAAAGGGATAGCCAAAAAAGGAATAGCGCGTGCAATCTTAAATTAGACGATCTCTACATACACATGCATAAACTCTCACGCCTTTACCCAGAGGGGTAAGCAGAGACTACGGACTTTGGTTTTGGTTTTGGTCTATCGTATTACGCTGCTATTTTACGCAGGCTTTCTGTGAAAACCTGGTCCTTTCCCGCTCACATCAACCATTTCGTGCTGCATACATAATTTGCTGCAATCGTCACGCTTCACAGGTAAAATTTAATTTTGGAAAAGAAAGAATGGTTCTCACACGAATCATGTAAGCAAATAGTTTTCTGTGTCGGGGATTCGTGGTCTATCAAATTTAATAAAATGGGAGAGCTTACTGGTATTATATACACAAATCGAGACTAATTATAACTTCATTGTTTCACGTCATAGATAAGTTCTTTTATGTGGGTGTCAATTGCTTTTTTATAATTATTTCTTATGTATACGCGAACACTACACATTTAAATGAAACTACTTTTTGCGGATTTCTACTCAAATAAAATCTAGTTTCATTTAAATGCTTTTTTATTTGTTCTATACAAGAGATTAAATTCTTTATCAAGTTTAACTCACGAGACTTATTGAAGGATTTTACAATGTATAGTAACCACATAATAATTTTAAGTATTTACTTCGACCTTTATAAATTCTCTTTTACAATTATATTATTATTCCTTGTATTATTCAACTGATTCTGAACTGTTTATATATAAAATAACTCTTAACGTAATTTCTCATTTATGTGAATTAATTTCTTATTAGAAATTGAATAATTCTAAGCCCAATAACTTATGCAATAAATTACATAAATATTACAAAAGAAAAGAAGACAAGTAAATTGTACCTAAAACAAAGAACCCCGGCTGCATTGATTAATTGTTAATTTACCAAATGACAAGTTCGTAGCTTGCGCTTCAAGCCAACTTCATATAGCAAGTGCTTGCTATTAGCTTGTGTCTGTTCTGGGAATGAAAAGAAGTCTAACGACATCTTACAATCCATCCAGTAATACGTGTAAAATTCACATATTTTTAGCTTTCTCCATAGCATAATGTCGTATGGTATTTTGCTATGAGGAAACGCAATTGCACTGAAATAATTGGTATATTTGTTTGCAAAAGAGAGACATAAGAGCAATCTACGATTTAAAACTATATTATCTATATAAACTTTCGCCTCTCAATTCATTTAAAAGTTAAAGTTAAAGTTACAGCCTATATACGTCCCACTGCTGAGCACAGGCCTCCCCTCATTTCTGAGAGGGTTTTAGGGCAAGGAATTGTCCGCCGCGCTGCCCCAATGCGTGTTGGCGAACTTCACATGGCCTCGAAATATTTTTTTAATTTCTCAGACATGCAGGTTTCCTCACGATGTTTTCCTTCACCGCCGAGCACGTGGTAAATCAGCACTTAAAATTGCAATTAACAATTTCATTGGTGCCGGCGGGGATCGAACCCGGTTTGCTCGCGTACTGTGAAATTTACAGCAAGCGCTAACCATCTGAGCTACCACGGCTCCCTCAATTCATTTACTAAAATGTAATACTTACATGATAAGTAGTTTTAAGAAATTTAATAATATTCACTCTGTAAATACTAAGAACAGACACAAGCTAATAGTACCAGTTACTCAACTCCACAGAGTCAGTAATTCATTCTTGGGCAATGTATACGCTTAAATATACAAAATTTGTCCACCGCCAAGTTCAAAAGCTTTATTAAACAAAGATTGTGGAAAAAGGGTTACTATAATATTATGAAATTTATGGATGATAAAATAACCCCCGGAAAAGAGATAATCGCTATAAAGCTATTCATAATATGTTTTGAGTAGTTGTGTCACATAATACATGATTGTAAACTGTTCTTTTTTTTTCAAAAAATAGTCCCGATGGGTTTCGTATTCATTAAAATAAATCTATTTCTATTTAATAACCCTTCTTCTGGGGCAGTCGGGTAAATAGCAAACGTTATTCCACTTATAAAAGGAAGTTAACTTACACAACAACCTCATCCACTAAACATCAAATCAGATATTCATGTCTTAAGCGGAGAAAGTCTACGGCGAAACGAGCCTGAGAACACTAAAGTGGCGGATACATCCCAATCTTATCATTAATCTGTCTCGTGGGATATATATTTTAAGACCGCATGACTTAGATGGGAGTACATGACTGCTGATGCTTGGACGGTATGTACGAATTTACGAATTTATATATAAATGGCCGATCCAGCAGACGTAGTTATATTGTGAATAGGTTTAGTTGTTCCAGTCAGTTTCCATAAATATAAAATTAATAACTTGACTACGCCTCCTAACGGATCTTACCAAAGCTGTAAACCGTCGCCTTAACAAAACAATATATTGTGTGAATATAATATGACAATCATCATCACTAACATACTTACCAATGATTATATATAATAAAACTAGCTGGTCAGGCAGACGTTGTTCTGCCCACTCTGACGACCCTTTGTCCTATAAAAAATCCTTAAATTCGTAATTAAAAAATATTGTGGGTCACTTATCGGGACAAAAACTTCCTATCTCTCAAGTTGGACCAAACTGCACAGTGTACAAAATTTCATTGAAATCAGTTCATTAGTTTAGGAGTTCATCGCGGACAAACAGTGTGACACGTAATTTTTATATATAAAGATATGTTCCATAGCACAAGTACATAGGTTTTAGGAGATGGACATATTGTGATTCTCAAGATATAATTAAAATTTTCTAAAAACCCCTTGCCTGCAGTAAGGGGAAAAACATCTTTAAAAAAAGTTAAGTAATAACCTATATATAGGTGCCTCTACTGGAAACTGAATAATAATATTTTATTTCTTCCTTTTTTATAGTGTACGAAAATTTCATAAAAAACATAGAATAAACAGTTGCGGTATTTGCAAGCTGCGGACCACATAATCTGTGGTACGGACTACGGACATGGACCAAGGGACGACCGTATGAATGATATATTCCACTTGTATCTTATGAAAATAAGAAATTAACAATAGAAGGAAAACACTAGATGTTATTTTCTTGCATAAATTATTACATAATCATATCGACTGCCCGCAACTTCTAAGAAAAAATAATATATCTGTGCCAAATAAGTTACCGCGCTTTAAGGTTTAGAAGCTGTTCAAAGAACGTCTCCGTAAAAGTATTTTAGGTCGCAACTCCCCACTTACCAGAATGTTGTCATTATACAACCATATGCCAAATTCCATAGAAATAGATATAATTTATACACCGTTGTCTGGATTTAAGTATTTGATCCGTAAAAATTTCAGAAATATGTCATAAAATTAGTAGATTTATTATTAATATTATATAGACTGTAAGCATTAAATACACAAACTGTAGCTGTAGCAAATCTGGTTTTTCATGTACGAGTATGTTTATTAGCATATTATTATCTGTTTCCTTTTTTCTTTAAAAAAAAAAACACTTCGTTATTTATGTAAGTTGTGGTTACCTATAAGAAGATGAACACGTAGCATGTAGTCTCAGGGTTGAGTTATATTTCTGTCAGTATTGTGTATCATCTGTTGGTGATACAAATAAAGAGAAAAAATTCTTTAAAATAAAAATAAAAAATTATAAAAGGAGTTTAACTACGTTTCAATCAGTTCAAAAAGTTTCACTTGTAGTTATGAGTTATGTTCATATTTTAAATTACGGGTAATTTGTTAGAACTGATCTTAATCACGAAAAAAAAATTGTAACCACTTAAGTCTCACCTTCATAAGGCATTGGAAACAATAATCGTTTATTTCTGACGTCTAAATAAAAAAACATGACGTGCACAAAGTGGTTGTGGCAGAACCAGTGCAATAAATTTGCTGACCGTACTGCTATCAATTTTGACCTAATTAACCCAAATTGGCATCACTGGTGCCCACGCGAGGGCGACGTAAGCCTTTTGTAAATATCCTACCCACTCTCTTTTTTTAAGGTTCCGTAATATGTGTGTTTACGAGCAATAAATATCAATATATTTCCAATAATCATAAGTAATGATATTTATATTTAAAAAATTAAATATACATGAGCAAAAAGATCGAGGCGTATGTATATAAATGTAATAAAAATATTCACATATTTATCAATAAAGTCGCGATCACATATTTATCAATAAAGTTGCGATCACATATTTATCAATAAAGTTGCGATTGCATCTTTAAATAGTATTTCTTTATAGAATAAAGGTTACAAACGGGCACACAGTCCACCTGGTGGTAAGTGGATGCTGTGACCCATAGACATCTACATTTATCCTCGATTAAGAATCAAAATGCAGATAATTCATCACCCCTGAGGACTAAGATGGAATACCTCGTTTCCAGTAAAAAAGGTCTCCGGTTCTCTAAACTTACTATACGAAATGTTCACTTTATAACAAAGTAAGTGATTTTTCGTATCCTCAGGCGATAAGCAGTAAATCTTAAGTAATAAAGTTACCTACATAGTCTATAGAATGAGTCCTTGTGTTCAAGTTTCACCACCGTTACGCTAAAGCGAGAATGTGTGAGCTGAACTTAAAAATTTAAGTCGATAATACAAATTAAAGTATCGAGATAAAAACTTTAATCATTCGTATCATGATTAAGACAACCCTTCACAAAACTTATAAGCCTCTCCCAGAGAATCCTAAAAATCTCGAGCTGCCCGCACTTATCGACTGTCTTACCAGCACGTCACTACATCTAGTGGGGGGCCGCCCTACACACCGCTTACCGGCACAAGGCTGCCACTCGAGCGTTCTTCTTCCTCATCGGTTGTCTGTTTTGCGAGCTATATTATATTAGATCCGGCTCATAGCCACGTACTGATCCTTTGGGCTATATCGGTTACTCTGGTTCTACTACGGATATGCAGCATTAAGCTCAAGCAAAAATCATACAGCCAAAGGTTACCTGCATTCAACTTCATACAAAGGAAGACTAAAGTATTACAGGAGCATTGTTACCTCTAAATATTAACACTGAATGCGTACAACAAAATCTCAAATCAGCAATATTAAATACTGGCTACATAAATTAGATAAAATCTTATTTGTTCTTAAATAGCACACAAAGGTCAAATAATTAGACCCTAACATAAATTTTGACTGGTATTACTTAAGGCGCATGTAACTACTACAATCGTTAAACAATTATTGGCCTTTTCATAATAATCGCAGCGATTAATGTCTTATTATAAGAATGGAGTCGTAAAATTGAACAGAGTTACTGACATCAATATTTTTATCGAGTAATAAAATTTAATGCACTTAATATTAATTAAAACGATTTGTTTTACATTTTACATTTTACTGAATTTATATTCGCGGTGTTAGGACAAAGGTGGTACAAACCAAGGAAATGCACGATATTATGATTATATTCTTAATTTGAGCTTGGTATAGGTCATAAGCTTTTCGCCTTACTAACGTAAATCGAGTGACCGTTAGCTAAAAATGATTACCATCACCATTCATTTGCCAAAAGCCTTGGCCAAAAGACGTGCCAAAAGACGTGGGCTTTATCAAAAGCCCACGTCTGAAAATAGACCTCTCTTAAAGATTGCCTCATAGGGGGATATTTGCCATAGTTGTCACGTTTGGCAAGCGGGTTGGCGACCGTATTTTGTTATAAAATGATTACTAGACAATAAATAGAAAAAAACCTGTTACAAAATAAATACTTATGTACATTTAAAATAAATTTACAACCTATAAAAAGCTACTTTAAGAGTCAAATATTTCGTAAAGTGTAATAAAATAAAGCCTTTTAATGAACGTAATACCCGCCGGCACAATTTATTGGTGGTATTATTAAGTTCATTAAATGGTAAATGGAAACATAGTGAGGAACTTACATATCTGAGAAGTGAGGAATAAAAATATTTCGAAGACATGTGAAGTCTGGTCACACTTTATTTATTATTTTTATCATGGATTTTCTTCCACCAAGTCTATTTTATTTCTTAATTAAACTTTATATTTTAGCCACTTTAATCTTCAGTTTGCACCAAACATTTAAGTCATAAAACAGCAGCTTTGCTTCATATTGCGTAATGCGGATAATTGGGATCAGCTTTATACGCACGTTTCCTTTGAAAAACATATCAAACAGAGTTGCGTAATAATTAAGACGGACATGTTATTGTATTTTGACGTATTTATTGATATACCATAAGGCAGTAAAGTTACGTAAAAAGAGAAAATACATGTTTATAATGTTGTGCTGTAATTTCTCAGGGGCCGTGTATATTTTGAGTTTAATCTATATATATGTAAGCGAAATACCACTAACTGACTGACCCATCACGAAATCTCTAAAACTATACACCCGATTGACTTGAAATTTAGTATAGTTACTCATTTCGCAATGTAGACGAACTATAATATATAAAAATGTAAGAACCTGCCCACCAAGGGCGGCAATTATGAACAATCACATAACGCAGGGTGGATTTCTTTGAGGCAATATATGAGTGAGGCCTACATACTGCAGAGGACTTTTGATGGACTGTAATGAATAATTAAAGTAAAAAGTCTAGCTTACTACATACTCATTAGTGTGCTGAGAATTTTTACTGGTACCTAGGCATTTCATCTTAATCCCCAGGGGCGACAAGGCAAATAGACTTGGGTTTTGAATCGAGGAAAGATGCAGGTGTAGATGGCCACAGCATTTACTTACCATCAGGCGATCTGCGTGCCCGTTTATCAACCTTTATTTCCAAAACAAAAAATTTATATTAGAAAATTTAAAAGAAAGTTCTATCAACGTATAAGTTGGGCTAAATGGGAAAAAAGTTTCTTAAATTGACAGCCTCGTATTCATCTAGTGGGGGGCGCAGTGTTCGGCGACCCCTATATAGATGAAAACGACCTAATGAAACATGCAGGGATAGATGCTGGTGGCTCTCGCTCGCAATAATTGAATTTTCAGCGGGTGTTTTGTTAATTTTAGGGTCAAAAAATAAATAATTAACGTTACAGTCAAACATCTAATCAAAAGTTCACAGCTGACATAGACCTTCCCCATAGATTGCCGCACAATGAAGATATTTGTTATAGTTGCCACGCTTGGCAGGTGTGTTGGCAACCATATTTTTTTATTATTTTGAGTTGTTATTGGGAAAATTCTAGAACCCATCTCCTGCTTCATTTCCCTCTGTCGCTTCTTACGACACCCAAAAATGATTCAGAATTGCAGTTACCAACTGTATATCCAAAAGTATCGATAGAAAAATCTAAAGTAAAAAGCACTTGACCGATTTTTACAGCCAAATGTTCATCATCATCATCATCATCATTACATGCCTTCACAAGTCTACTGCTGAACATATGCCTCTCTAAGCAATGCCACAAAACACGGTTCTGAGCCACATAGTTCATACCAGTTTAAAATTTGCGAATGTTGAACATAAAATCTTGTTGAAATGCTGTTGTACCTAGCAATTAGTATTTCGTAGGTATATCATTTCAATTTAACCAGTCTCCAGAGCTGTGGCCTTCATCAATGGTTATGCACATCCAATCTCGGTGCCTTCATGGTCCGCGTAATTAACCGCAGTTAGCGGTTAGCGCACACCTATTAACTGTTTCCTAAGTAAATCTTCATTACCTAAGTCAAACACCGACTAGAGTTTAATACAAATAAACATAATTGTTACATACATACGTACAAAAACTAGTTACAATCGAATGTCTGATTATGTTTCTGGAATATTAAGAGGATTTTCGGATTTTTGTTTGTTTTTTTATATTTTTTAAGTTCAATAGCAAGTTGTTGAATGCCTTATAATGCGAGCATGTTTAGTATATAATAATAATAGTTTCAGTATAGTCATAGTAATAGTTTGAGAAGTTTAAAATAAATATTTTTATGAAAAATACAAACCACTGCCATTAAAATATTTGCTCTAGAGTAATTATCCAGACAGTAAACGAAGGAACGTTTGTATGGATTAAACGTAAACTAAAATATTGACCAAAACCTAATCTTGAATTAGAAATTTTATCAAATTATTGTCCCATGCACAAAAAAGAAGCCGAGCTTATATGTACATATATAGAATTGCTATACGTCCCGTATATACGGGACTGTTACCGTATTTGACCATCTCGTCCGGTATTGCTACATGTCCCGTATTTGTCCCGTTTTTCGACAAAATACGGAAATGACCCGAGCTGAGTGGCGCGGGTAACCGGCAAAAGTTGCGGTGACGCGCGCATGTGACAGGACGGTACAGGCCATTTGGCGCTCACGCACTTCTCGCTTCACAGTGCTTGTCTTGCTAATCTGAACAATTCCTGTCCACAACGCAAATGTAGAAAGAATATTTTCGTTGATGACGGCCGAACGAAACAGGTGGTCGGTAGAGACCATTCAATCCATATTGATTTGTCATTATAATTTCAAAATGATATGTGCCCAGTTCTATGATTACGTTAAAAAAAACGAGATCATTACAAAACTAAAACTAAAATACTAATACTAATAATAAAAACTAAAATCAACCTCAAATTATGATTGGGTGAAAAAATAATGTTAATTTGAATTAAAAATTGTTACAACGATTACTTCGAATAAAAAATTTTATTTCGATTTTTGAAGTGAAAACTTCCATAGACAATACAGACTAACTTCTTTAGAATCGTTATGATTTGAAACTCGATGAAACGAAAAAGCGACACTAACAAGAGACAAACATATACAAACGTCGATAAGATTTAGCCTGCGAGATAATGAGACAGAACACAGTGTAGACCGCGAACTCATAATGTTGTGGGCTCGAATCTGCCATTCGACTACTGTCTTTTTTGACTTTTTAAAAAAATATTATTTTATTTAACAAATTAACAAATTTATTAAATAAATAATATTTACCATATTGAATAAAATTATCTTAAGATATCTATCAATTTATACCAATTCACAATTTCGTAACTTCAGGCCATCTAGCGTATATTTTACGTACCACCTTGAGAGTCAATAAATTTTTGTCCGATAAAATGACTTTGCCTATAGAATGCAGTAAATGGCGCTATTACAAAACAATTTAACTCGAAAGCAAATATTCTTTTGATTTATTACATTAAAATTAAGCCAAAAAATAAGGATTGTAACATTTATTTGATATAAAATTAAACTTTATCTTATATTTTATGCCGCACTTGTGCCCAAACTGCAAATTATCATTATCATATTAGATAAATCACTTGCCGTGAAATATTTTTGTTTTATATTTCATTTCATTTGAAGGTTTCTACCACGTGTGAACTGCACACATGCTTATTTTTATTTGATATATTTTATACTTTTGATGCCCGCTACGATTGAGATCTGAAGGCCAATAAGATGCGTGGTTTTTCTTTCACTAGTATACGTGCATACTTTAGAGTTGAAACGCTGCGTTTCGGCGTAAAATATGTTAATGTGTTTTGGGCATCGAAAGTGTTAAACGTCCCTTGGTTCCTGGAAGTTATGGCAAACCTATATAGCATGTAGGATCTCATTGTCTAGAGTGCATTGAGTAGCATACAAATACATTTTTATTTTTTTTTAACTTCAAAAATTAAGAAAATAGACGGTTGTCGAAGTCATCAGTTTTGGACCGTTTTTAAAAAAAACTCAAAAACTAAACTTGTTCGGAATTTGGAATTTTTGTATATTATTTGAGTACCATACTTTATATTTAAACAAAAAAAAACTGAAAAGACTGCTTCATGTTGTTTGTAAGCTGTGTTTGTGCCCACAACAAAGGAACATTTTTTTGGAAAAAAGATAGAATTGGAGCCTTGAGTAAAACAAACTAAAACGTAATGCTTGGTTTTTGTTTCAGTCCACGAGGGTGACAACGTACACTATAATCCTGTCCAGAGCAGCTGGCTAGTCTCCGGCGACTAGCCAACGTGCCCGAAACTCGGTCTGGAGGACATTATTATCATTATTATATGTACTTGAATAAATCCGCCGTTTAAAATGAGACTGAGACTTTACAAGAACATTTTCTGTTCCTCAACTAATGACATTGCCGTGATCATGTAAATTCTCGCGTTACGACAGTTTTTAGTGAAACGAATTGCTGGTGGACTTAAAATAAATATGCGTAAATTATTAGCAAGTGCCTGCGCCGGTACACTCGTGAAACAAACTCATCTGTTTTTGTCATTAAAGTATAATGTACTTGTGTACAGTACAGTGCTCAATAATAAACCGCAACTCGCAAATTTTATACTGAAGCACAATGATTTGCTGCGATCTGAGGGCCGGTTGTACCTTATGGCAGCATTGCGACGCATAAACAGAAGGAAGGGGGTAGTAAGCTATAAAAGCCGTACATCTCTTACATTTCTTTTTAGTATTGTGATGTGAATATATCTCCAAAAAATTTAACTTTATTATTTTAATTGTTTTTACCAACTTGTATTTGTCAAATATCATCATTATCATCATTACAGCCTATCAAAGTCCACTGCTAAACATAGGTCTCCCCCACAGATTGCCTCACAAGAAAATTACTTGGCATAGTTGGCACGCTTAGCAGGAGTGTTGGCAACCGCACTTTTTTATTTTCTAGCTGTGATCAAGAAGACAATTCTGCTCATCTCCTGGTTTGTTTCTCTCTGTCGCCTCTTAGGACACCTACGAGGCGATATAGTGGATATTCTTACACCGCCGCTACTCGGTTATGATACATTCGTCAAATATGAATTTCTGGAATTAAAATACATTTAAATGACACTATTATAATGAATGATATTTTGTGAAGATGCACAATTGTAAAATCAATACCATTTCTAACTTAGATACTTAATACTAAAAAGTAACGCTGTGATAAACCTTAGATATTAATTATTTCATTTTAAGCTAAATTTTGACTATAACTCCACATAAAACTAAAGAATGGCAGGTTCCCAAACAGACTATAGAAAATGCCTTTTCACTCCTGTCTTATGAGTTTCAAATTGTTCAAAACAATACAATAAAAATATAAATATATTTAAAATACATATTTTTACTTTATCTTTTAGAAAAAAATACTAAGAATATGACTGTCTTTCGAACGGCCGAGTTTCAGTTGACGTTGCACCTGTCATATTCTCCGGACCAAGCTCCTAGTGATTTTCATTTTGCCAATTTGAAAAAGCACTTGTGTGGTATAAAATTTGGTGGAGATGATGAGGTCATGATCATGGGTACTGCTCATTCGATACCCAAGATTAAGCTTATTAAGGAATTGACCCACTTTCGGAACGTTATTAAAAATGTAAATAGGTTAGAAGGTAATTACGTTGAAAAATAAATAAGTACAATATAAAAATACTTTTCCTGAAGCTTCATTGCCTTTTTTAAATCTTATTGATTAATATATGTATGGTATATATTTGCTACTGCTAATACTTATACAAATATGCCTCAAGTTGAATTATTAATAAAGCATCGCGAAACATTTTGTCTTCGAGTGTACATTATCAGGTTTGAATACGAATGTCGCAATGTCGACGCCTACGGCAAGGCAGCTAGCGGTCACTGATCACTGGCACCTTAATCCTCAGGCCAACATTCATTTACGTGTATTTACTCGGAGCCTGCCCGATAACGGTATATTGCTCATCGAATACCCGCCATTTGGTTTCAAAGTGTAATGCAGTTGCCTCTCAATGTCGTACACTCCACTCTGTACTCTTTCTAGTTGAAATAAGAGATGGCCTATATTATATATTGCTTAATATATTGTGACTTTCTATTAAATAATTTTTATTTTAACTCTCAATATTGCCTCAATGATTTTAACTAATTTAATTATAATAGCACGCAGTAGAGCCAAGGTGCAACTGCAATGGCCGGCCCGATTTGAGAAGGACCGCGCTCTCATAGAATACCAGCATAAAATAGCAACATTACTTCTATTGTGTTTCGTAACTACAAAAAGAGTAAATCTCTAATAACGGAGTCCATTTCCGAACCTCATAGACCTCGCCTAATGCTGAATACAACACTATCGTCTTTTTATATATATATAAGAGGGAGAAAACGAGCATGCGACTTACATACCTCATGGTAAGCTACCGTCGCGTCGCCTAGAGGCGGGATGGCAAATGCATTGAGAGAATCATATTGTTGTAAACTGGCGTAGAGTGGCCAACCTCTCGGTATTCTATGGGATACATTTCGAAGAGAGTGCGCAGGAATTACTTCCCTTAACTCCTCCCTCCCCTTTCCACCATCAAACAACCAGTCGGTCAGCGGGTCTTTACCGATTTGCTGTTGATTTTGCACGCATTCGAACCAAGCAATTTGCTACGACTTTCGTAATGCGTACAGCAAGGGAGTGGAATAATTTGCCGGCGTCTGTTTTTCCGGCCGATTACAATCTGGGCGACTTCAAGGCAAGAGTGAATAGGCTTTTGTTACGCTAATATAGTGCGATTTATCATTTAGGGCTTCATCATAAAGCACTTATAATAAGTTTTAAAAAAACAGAAACAAAGACGAACTAGTAAGCAAGTTGTGTTGTATTACAAAGTTATTTACGTGTCTGCAATTTTTTTAAATTTCTTAGTTTACTTAATTATTGTTTTAAGCATCGCTGAAAGTATAAAGGTAGGTGCTTTATCATTGAAGACACTTCACAACTTAGCAACTTCCCAGTACAGTCAGAATATTAAATACCTATTAGCGAAACTTAATTGTGCATAACATTAATTGTAGGCATTCATAATATCTTAACATCTTCATGCAAGATGCCCGCGGCAAGGAAGCTTGAGGTCACTGGACAATGATTTCAACACATTTTAAGTATTCACAGCCAGTAAAGCAGCTAGAAATAATTTCGAGCCTACAATTAAATTTGCATGTTGCTGAATAAAGAACTTTCATTTTTTATCATACATATTTTAAATAATTAACGTCATTAACATTGTGAGAGTTTGCCGCTTACGGGCATAGCATGCTATAAAAATAGACGAAGCAAGAATGTCAAAGCGCTTACTACAGGGTAGCTGGATTGCTGCAGAAGGGATAACCAGGGATAAGGATCCCTGGTTGCTGGACTGTATCGAATAATATGTTAAAAATAATGAAGAAAAAAAACATGCGTGAGTGTCCTGGAACACTCGGTTGGAACTAAATTTCTTTCGTAGTATGTTATTATTGATAAACGTATTATATTATTGATTAACAAATACAAATAAATGAATTACTGGCGTCTAGCGTCACTTAATATAAAATAATATTTCTTTCTTGGCAAGATAAGAAAAAGTGCGAGGGAGATGGATATTATTCCATCTCGCTTCCTTATAGCCGCCAAGGCCGTCTCTACACTACGCCAGAAGGGGTCGAGACGAAAAATCTTACACTTTTTCTCGCCTAGCCCCCATCCGCCTAATTCGTACCGTCCGATAAGGAACTTCGTTCCAAAACTGGAGGCTGATCTGTCTCATAAGATTTACAAGATCAGACAAAGACCCACCCGCGACTTAACCTAACGACCGCTATTATTACAGTTGTCACCCAGGGGTGGAATTTTTTTAATCAAATATATATGGAACCACTACTGAGGTAATTAAACAGTTAATTGCTATTTTAACCACGTCCTCGGTAGGAAAGGAGAACATCGTAAGAAAAACTGCATTCTTGGAAATCAAAAAATTATTTTGAAGACATATGAGTCATCAGGCATTTGGCATCGCGGCGGACACTTCCTTGCCCTAAGACGTAGGTTGTCGTAGGTAGTAGGTCATAAATTGTAACATTTTAGCTAGGCAGTTTAGGAGTTACATACAAACGAGGGCCATAGAAAAAGAAAGAAAAACGAGCGAGCCTTACAGTAGTCGCATATTATGTGTAACGTCTGACTTCTCATCTTGGTAATAAGCAACATTAACATTATCCTGAAAAAAGCTAATTGTTTTTTTCGTTAAAACTATAAATATCAATTGAGCAGCGACAGGAATTAACCTCAACAATTTTAAAAAGCTAAATACTGAAATATTCATTCGAATAATTATTCATTATTACTCACTTGCATTTTTATCAATGATGTGCACTTTTTCAGACACTTATTATCAACAGTAAATACATTTATTAATATAGTTTACACATATAAATTAGTTTATATATCAGCACACTTTACCACAACCGCACGTGCTTATTGGTCAAATCAAATAGCGCGCGCTTCACCGTCTTCCTGTTACACTTCCGTCCCTTTTCACGAAATCACTCCCACAGATTGCGGGAAAGTGAGAGGAAAGATGTTACACGTCAAAAAATAATCTTTATTTGAAGTTACATAATACATAATTGCACCACGTGAATATGTTACATTACATTATTATTAATGAAGCAACAAAAAGGCATTACTATAATTTGTTGTAAGCATTATGCCGCGGTGTAATAACCACAGTGCTGATATTCTGCCGGTGCCCTTTTCAATAATTCACGAGCAATCGTCAAACATGTTTTGTCTATTATAAGACATACTTATAAATATACTAGTAAAATATAATCTTACTTTGGGCTCCACTTTAGTCAAGTAAATATATGTTACTCGTAAATAAGTAGTAAAGAACATAATAATTATTCGTTGCGGTGACGATCGTTAGTTCCAGTGGTTACGACGCTGTGAGTCCTGGGTTAGAGTCGCTGTTGGTTAGCATACTTCCGCTCTTATCACTTATGCAATACATACACACACCCAATAATAACAATAGTGTCACAGTAGTAACTTCTGCGTAGTCGGTAACTTTTCATTTTTCAGAAGTTGTCACTATCGACTTTATTTCTTCTTCATACTGTTAATATATTTTATTTCAAATTATAATATTATGATAAAGTTAGTCCGAAAAGAAGTTGCTGCAAAATTAAATTCTAAGTTGACCCAGATTTCTTTGCAGGATACTTCATGCATGCCGAAAAGTGTGTAAGTGTAAAGAAACTTTTAACCATTTTCACAATTTTATTTCGTCTTTAGTCTTAAGTATCTATGTGGTATTTACATTATAGCTGATGCAGACATAAGCCAATTTGTCGATATTGATTTATAACAGCTCTAATTCTAACGACCTTAACAATACAGGCAATCATTTATGCCTTGTATTGTAAGCATAAATAATCTATGATACATAAAATATAAAAAGGCAGTTAATATCTTTTTTATCACCACTGACATAAGTATTGCGATAAAATATAACATTAAGGTTGTACCGATTAAGACAAGCGATTGTATCAGACAATAGATCTCGGCTTTAATTGATCTATGTCGATGAATCGATATCGATGAACGTCAATATCGATGTTTATCTCAGCCGAAGTATATTTCTAAACGATTAAAGATTAATAAAACGTTATTTATTACTATATTTTGCTGTAGGGTTAGTTTAATTGGCGCATTAAATACACGAAGCGCTCAATCTTGTGCGCCCACCGGCTATATTGTGGCGGGTATTATCAATCTATCGTATTAGTAAGGGATGTAAAAGGCCAAACCTGAGGTCGAGGCGACCCTATTTTGAAAATAAATGAAGTATTTACATCGTAAAAATAAATGATAATGATTAAGTTACGTAAAGCCGTATTGTCAATAAATATATACATTTTACAATATGATAAGATTTACAATGTAATATGTTTTAAAAACAACAATATTTCTCTTGGACTATGTGCTCGTTTATCACCCTTACGTCTATGGCAAAATCAAATAACAAGTCGAATAACATTAGTAAGAAAATCAAATATGCAAGATGACAATAGTTTACTAAATTACAAAGTTAACACACATATGGACGATGTTCATGAAAATGCTATAACTTTTTATTAATATAAATGTATTAATAAAAAGTTATATATTGCAATTAAGTTATATATAGCAACAAAGCAATTTTTATAAGATTTATCAGGGAAACTAACAAACAAGAGACTAAACAGAATACGTAGTGTTGCCACTTAATGGAATGTTATTATCTCACGTAAGAATGAAAAAAATAAAATACTGTCGTGAACTTCTCCTAAGACACGTATTTTATGCTTACTTGAAGTGGTTAACGGGATTAAAGTAATATTATACCGTAACCACAGAATAAATAATAGTACTACGTACCGTTACTAAGTTATATTCTTAAAATAAGATCTCATTTATCAAAAAAGAATTTGATGAATGAGATCTTATTTTGCCCTAACGCTAGTTAGTAGCAGTATAGAACGGCGTTAATCAAGTCTAAAAGTTTAACAATTTCAGTGGTGCTTGTTTAATTTTAGTAAGAAAGAATATGAAAATCTTATATCGCTCCCATAATAATAGATAGAATATGCAAGGTTCTTGGCATTTATCAATCGTAGTAGAAATTATATCTGTGAAATCTGTCGGCTTATTAAATTTATTAAAATACAATTCAAACACCTTTATCTAAATACAAAATTTCATCCAAATCCAAATCATCTTAACTTATCCTTATTGAATGTATCCCTATGACGCCATCATCGGAGAAAAGTACGGATACATGATGAAAGACATGGTGACAATCATACCACAATTACATCCAAAAACTTTTTTCTTTTTACAATAGAAATTATTGCCTCCGTTCTCAACTTAACACCTGTAACTCAGTAACGCGACCACTAAACATACAGTACTTATACACGGGAACAGAAAGAAGAAAAAAAAACAAGGCAGCCTGAAGATCATCACTAATGACGTATAATTAACCCAAAAATCGCCAACACTTAGATAAACAAATATTTGATCAGATATTTATGCATTATCTAATTCAATAAAGTTCAGTCGATCAAATTGGCAGTTTTAATGTCTATAATGCTTTTCCAAATATTTGGTATTGACTCTTTCGGACGAACAATGCCTAAGAAATTCTAAGAAATGTCTAAGGAATTATTCTATAAATAAATTCGAACGAACGAAAATCTATAAAATATTTAAAAAATATAATAGAAATCTAAAATGAAAAAACTTTATGAATAGTTCCATTTTTTTAAGTAAGAAGTGACAAACGAAAAAATAGACCAGTTAACGTTACAGCCAAGTCCACTACTGAACATAGGCCTAGGATTTTGCCATAGTTGCTACGCTTGGCAAGCGGGTTGGCAACCTTAGTTTATATTATTTTGAGTTGTTATTAAGAAGATGCTGCTGCCCATCTCCTGTTTCATTTTTCTGTCGCCAGTTACGACACCCACTGGGCGATATGGGGTAGTGGGTATTTTTACACCGCCACTACACGGTTACTCACTAATCTTTAATAAATAAGAAATAGACACCTCATCATCGTACATCCATCCTCGATTAAGAATTAAAATGCAGAGGACGGATGTAGAATGATTCGTTACTTCGTTTAGTTTTAACTTTCTTAATGCCCGGCGTCTCACGTTTATTCAATGTGTAGTATTCGCGTAAATAAAAGAAATCATTATGAATAGTTTCCAGTAAAATAGGTCTACGGTTCTGGTTCTGGTGACTCACCATACGAAACACAGCGTCATTATGCTATTATTTACGTGCTTATACTCAGTAAAGCCATGCTGCAGCTATATTATGGTTGTGGCATGCTCTACCGGGTAAGGACCACGCTTTCATAGAATGCCAACGTAAAATAGCAGCTTATTGTTACTGTGTTTCGTATAGTGAGTGTAGAGAACTGGATACCTTTTTTTACTTGAAACGAGGCATTCCATCTTAGTCCTTACGGCTGAGAACGCATCTGCATTTTGATTCGTAATCGAGGATAGATGTAGATGTCTATGGGCCATAGCAACCACTTACCATCAGGTGGACTGTATACTCGTTTGTCATCCTAATTCAAATCACAGTTCATGCTAGTATTCAGTTTCGTTAATTGAACGTTTCTCACATAAGTCAAATTTTTAGAAAACTATTTTCGTATTAGATCGAGGAATGTCATCACGGTTGCGAAGAGTCAACTAACTATGAGAGAGGCCAATAACTAGAAGTGGACTGTTGATACGGGCTGATGAGAAGGAGGAGGAGCGGCCTACTGTTCCTCATCAGAAGAACTTATAGCAAATGTAAAATACTTATGGCTGTGACGGGGACAAGTGTCAATGGTGCGGTCATCTGTTACCCCGATTCCCAATTTGCCTACCATGTGTGCGATTACAGATTTTAAGAATAAGAAACTTTTTTTTTTTATAGGATAGGCTGATAGACGAGCACACAGTCCACCTTATGGTAAGTGGTTGCTGTGACCCATAGACATCTACATCTATCCTCAATAAAGAATCAAAATTCAGATGCGTTGTCACCCGTGAGGACTAAGATGGAATGCCTATTTTCCAGTAAAAAGGCTCTCCGGTTCTCTACACTCACCATACGAAACACAGCAGTGTTAAGCTGCTATTTTACGCTGGTATTCTGTGAGAGCGTGGTCCTTCCACGGTCGAGCCGACCCATTCATGCTACAACTATACTACTAATATAGCTGCAGCATGGCTCTACCACGTATAAAATCTATCTATATATCTAGCATCTAGCATCTATCTATATATCTAGCAATGAATTTTTCGTGGGTTGATGAAAAAAAAAACTAATGTATATAAATCATTAGTTGCTGTAAAACGTGTGACGAAACATTAAGTAGCAGGTAGGCATTTGTATGAAACTGATAATCACTCATTATACAGCAAATAATTGCCATCCTAAAGGATTGGAAAACACAGTGCCGCGAGTTGCTCAACTATCACCGGCTAAATATTTCCACTACATTTGCGAGTGAATGTAGTTCAAGAGCGGAATGTGGCAACACAGACGTTATTTTGCATATCTCTTTCGCTTACATGTTAATTGAATACGTCTACCACTTTATCCTAATGCAATTAAACTCACTCTTGTTTAATCTACTCCTGGGATAGTAAAAGGATTTGGTTCACATCCAGAGGAACAATTTTATATATATTCATTACTTTCTGTGGTAAATACTTGATTATTAACAATTGTATGGTAAAGAGGTGGTAACTCAGAGGTTAGGCTTTTGCCTTAAAATTTTAAATTATACGAGCAAACCGACTTTAATCCCCGCCGGCACTACTAAAACTTAATTACTGTTCAAAATACTGATTTACACATATTCGGAGGTGAACGGATACATCGTGAGGAAACCTGTCTAAAATATTAAAAAAAACATTTCAAGGCCATGTAAAGTTTGCCAACACGCATTGGGGCACTGGGGCTCTTCCTTGCGATGGGAACGCATTGTGCAGCGCGTCGGTCTCTTCCTTGCAAAGAGACGTACATATATAGGCCGATATTTTCTATTTTATGTAACCTGTTATAAAAATCCGAAAACCTTTAATTTATAAGGTTATAAGTTGTAGGTTTACTAATTTATAACATCATTTATGACAGCCTATTAAAAGTCCACTGTTGAACATAGGCCTCTCTCATAGATGCTTCTTAGGGGGGTGTTACCATAGTCGCCACGCTAGGCAGGCGTGTTGGCAACTCTTTCAGTTTCTCTCTGTCGCTTCTTACGATACTCACGCGATGATAGGGAGTATTGGATTCTCTTACGCGGCAGTAGGTTAATAATTTATTGTGATACTGCAGTATGCAAAAGTATTTTTGTTTATTACTTTAATTAACTTCGCATCTTGATCATCATAAGTCACGCTCAACTGAATGTTAGCATAGGTCTCCCCATGGTGCACCCTCACAGGGTGGTTATTTGCCATTGTTGCCACTCTTGGCAGGCGGGTTGGCAACCGCAGCATTTTATTACTCTGAGCTGTTGTTAGGAAGATGTTGCTGCCCATCTCATGTTTCATTTTCCCTCTATCTATACCCACGGGATGACATGGGGTAATAGATTCTCTTACGGCAAAATCATGCAATCAAAAAAGCAAGCGGCAAAAACTTAGCGATGATAAGCTTTCCTTTTGAAACCAAGGAAATTCGGACGCGTTTTACAGTAGCATGTATTAATTGGGATATCTGTATTAAATTTTGAGAATACCTGGCCTCCCTGAGTTATCAGGACCCTGTAAGCGTTAGGTGGGTCGTCTAGGTCCTCACCGCTTGAATGCGTGTAGGAGGTGACATGTAGAAATGCTACTCAAGTCGACTCCGATATTGTCATACTGCAGCAGAATTTCGGTATTAAGCATTTAATTTCCACCCGTCATCCTCAAGTGACGTATTTGATATTGGTGTGGAGTTTCTAGTATTGAACGTACAAAATATCGAAAAGCAAAAGCGATATATGTCTCCCTTGTTTTGTCTGAACGCTGGTTTTTGTACGCACTCTGGACAATTTCTCTTTCTGTTAAGCTTTTCTATCGATCGGCAATACTATTCACTACAACGGGAGTCTTTATTAAAAATCGTCGCATTTAATATTAGGTCCTTACATATGAAATTGGCGTTTTGTACGGGAGGAACATAAAGTATTTTTTTTTGTAAAATACATTTAATTAATCAAAGTATGCACCGTTGTTATCTATGCTTTTTTGCCATCTCATAGGTAGTTCATTGATCCCTTTACTAAAAAAACCATGGGGGCGAGAATCAATAAACTCTTTGAAGGCGGTTTGGACTGCCGCATCGGAGTTGAATTTTTTCCTTGTAAGAAGTTGTCCAAATTCCGGAAAAAATGGTAATCTGTTGGAGCAAGGTCCGGGGAGTACGGTGTATGTCGCAGAAATTCCAATTGTAGCTCATCTAACTTAGTGGTTGTTTGTTGTGCAGTGTGTGGTCTTGCGTTGTCGTGAAGCAGCAGTGGCCTAGAGCGATTGACCAATCTCGGTTGTTTAGCAGCTAGTTCTTCCTTCATGGTTTGCAGTTGCTGACAATGAATATCTGCCGTAATCGTTTGGCCAGATTTTAGAAAGCTGTAGTGAACGACACCGGCGCTAGTCCACCAAACACTCACAACTAACTTTTTCTGAGTCAATTTTCGTTTCGGGCAGGATTTGGCTGGGTCTCCAGGGTTCAGTCATTGCGACGAGTGCTTCCGATTATTGTAAAGTATCCACTTTTCATCACAAGTAATGATTCGATTTAAAAGCCCTTCATTATTGTGTCGGTTGAGCAAAGTAACACAGCAGTCGACGCGTGTTTGCAAGTTCGATTCACTCAATTCATGAGGTACCCATCGTTCAAGTGTTTTTACTTTCCCGATTTGCTTCAAGTGGATTAATACAGTTTTATCACTTACCCCGAAGCCTGGCGCTATCTCTGAAGTGCTTTGTGATGGATCCGCTTCCACAATAGCCTTTAATTCTTCATTTTCCACTTTGGTCTCCAGTCGTCCACGGGGTTGGTTCTGAAGGTCGAAATTTCCAGAACGAAAACGTTGAAACCAAAAACGTACCATGCTTTCTTTTGCGACAGCAGCGCCGTACACATCATTAATCCTTCGAGCTGTTTCTGCAGCACTGGTGCCACGGTAGAACTCGTACTCGTAAATATACCGATATTTCATGTTTTCCATTGTGCGGTAATAAGCGACGCCAAAGAAAAAAGAAAAAAGAGGAAAAAACAAATGAATGACTGTTTTCGAAATTCAAATGTACCAGCTAAATTAATTTATAAATTTGAATTTGGAATTCTTAACCAAAGAGGAGATATTTCAGATCAAATTGGTCAGTACGACAAAACGCTAATTTCATATGTCAAAATGATGTGGATTTATCCTTTCGGCCGACTTTAGGCATAGCGACATCTTAAATTCAAAACTAAACTAAACTTTTGCATGAATAAATACATCGACTTGATTTCCGCTAGGTTTGAACTCCACATGTCTCCACATAACACTCGGTAAGCAGAGAATCTGACCGTACAACCATGGGTCATCAATCATACCAAGGTAGCGAATATATGCAAGAATATTTTTACATCAACTTGAAAAGTGTTTCAAGAACCAACTGACAGGTCTTCACTGGAGTCCTATACATAATATTCAACAATCATCAATTGTAGAGGTAATTTATTATCATCGAGCCGATAATCTATTTATGTTTTCGACTGATTTATGAATATGTGTTCTTACAAGATGATTAAGTATCATGGCTATTGACTACCGTTCATAGTGTACATTTTACCCAGGTAGTCATTTGGGTCAGAGGTCAGTTATTTGAATTAAAGGTCAGCATACCTTTGGAGTCAAAACCTGAGCTTGAACAGCAGCGACATTAATCATTTATAGTAAAACATATTGAAAAATTATGTTCTAAAGTAACTAATGGTGGCGCAAGCGAAGCCGTCACTTTATTCCATCCCATAGACTGTGCACAAACTGATCATCATCACCATTATAGCTTATTAAAAATCAACTGCTGAACGTAGGCCTCAGCTATAGATTGCCTCAAAGGGGAACATTTTCCATAGTAACCACGATTGGAAACGGATATGCAACCGCATTTTTCCATTATTATTGTTAACGAGCTGATAAGAATCATGAATTATTTTATAAAATGAGGGCCGTAACTGAATTTACACAACGTAGAGAAACCATGTTGACTAGATCCATTTTGGGTCCTGGGTGATAACGCTACTGAATCTAATTCCTAATGGATATCTATCGACCAAACACACATATTATCATCAAGCATAGTTACAATACTGCAAGTATATACCACAAACATACTCGTCTTTACTACCCTCATATACGATATACTAGTTTATCTGAGTCGATAAACATTGCGTTTATGCGGTAAAATCGCAGACAGCCTTCAACAAATCCAAAGGGACAATTCAAAACTTGAAAAATATTTGTTTGATTTCATACATTATTTGCATATGAATTATGTATGAATTATACCAAAATTTGTGTTATTGCACAAATATTGAATCAGAGCAATCAGAGTAACCAACGGATCAGTGAACTAAAGTGGCAATTTGCCGGCCATGTACTTCGAAGAACCGCAGGAGGAAAGGTTGTCGAGTGATAGCCTCGTACCGGTAAGCGACGTATAGGGCGGCCCCCATTAGACAAAGTGACGACCTCTTTTTTATACGAGAGTATATTAATATATTTTATTATACGAGAGTATAATAAAATATATTAAGTGCCTACCGCCACCCATGAACAACAGCAAAACCAGCCGTTGAATGTTACCGGTGTGCAATATATCATTGATATGCAGAAGAAACAGTGATGGTCATAGCACGCAGCCTTGTGGAACACCAGAGTTAATAGGGTTGTAATCGGAGCATGCACCGTCTACTACGATCTTGATGCTCCGATCAGTCAGAAAACTGGTGATCCAATTACACAATTTCTCGGGAAGCCAAGGAAGCTTCGAAAAAAGCGCTTTGTGCCAAATTCCAAACTAACCGCCAAAGCCTACCCCTTAGACTCGACCGTCTGCACCCATCGATGTGTTAGGTATACAAGAAGATCACCAGCTGAGCGACCTCGACGGAAACCATACTGGCGGTCACTAATCAGGTAGTGCTCTTCAAGGTACCGCATGAGCTGGCAGTTAATAATAGACTCCATTAATATCGGGAACAAGGAAGTGAAGGCGATAGGGATCGGGTGCACGAAAGCTGTCTTCCATGAATTTGGAACCACGCCTAGGGAGTAGGAGTACCGGAAAAGACGCGTTAGAACCGGTGCCAACTCTGGAGCACACGTCCTCAGCACAATTAGGGGAGATTCCGTCAGGCCCACTCAACTTGTAGATGTCCAGAGAGAGGGGTGCTTTGCGTACTGAGCACTGTGTGAATCGCACATCAGGCATAGAGCACTCACACCGCAGGGTGATCGGCGGTGTGTTCCCCCCGTCATCGAGAGTCGTGTTGGACGCAAAAAGGGAGTCTAAAAGGTCGGCTTTCTCTTTTGGGGCGTGGGCCAGTGAGTCGTCCTCCTTGTACAGAGATGGCAGAGATGGCTTACAGAAATTCCCTTGGACAGCCTTGGCGAGAGAACGAAATTCACGGGTTCCCGAAGGAGGGCGAACCAATTTCTCGCCAATCCCGCCAATGTGCTCATGCTTTGCTTGGCAATAACTTTTTGAAGGACCCGGGGGTGAAGTCATACTTCTTTTTAAGGATGCTGGTGTTTACATCCCGAGCCGCCGAAGCGTCAGCCCAGGCTTGATAACACTCCTGCTTACTGCGTAGTGCAATCTTACAAGAGCGACCAAACCAAGGCTGAGATCTGCCTCCGATGGGTACCACAGATGATGAAATAAATAGTTCCATTCACTGAAGCACCACATCAGTTATAGAATCAGCAACAGCGCTGGGATCATCCGGCAAGAAGCAAGCCCGCCCCCATAGACCGCAAGACCGCATTCCGTCGACCTGTAATGCCAAACACGGCGGCAGCGTGCAGAACGCAACCGCGAAGGGAGCCACACTACGGATCAGACAATGGTTCGAAGAGCCGAAAGGGGCGTCGACGGAAATCTGATATCCGTCCGGATGAGAGGTCTGCAGGAGGCCCAACAGGGAAGGTGCATAATCCTATACATCGGGAATCCGCGTAGGCGAAGTAAACAGTTGTGTCAGACCATATGCCAAGGCAAAGTCATAAACAGATCTCCCCGCATGAAGAGTTAAGATTCGGCGTGGTGGGCATTAAAATCGCCAAGTATAACGACCTCTGCGGCTGGGATCTGTTGTAGCAAGGAATCTGTAGCCATTTGAACGTCGTCGATGCGGTGGTCTGTGTCAGCATTACCGCTATGGGACCTATAAAGGCACCCGTAGACGCGGGGATGGTCGTCGCTATCTACGCGCAACCAAAGGATGGACAGGTCCATACCTTCAAGACTGCCGAGGTGTCGAGAACAGATATCCTCTCTGACGTATACGCAAACTCTAGCCCGGGGCACAAGGAAGTGTTCTAATTTGTACCCCGGGTAGGACAGGTACGAAGTATCAGCCGAAGAGGACACCTGCGTCTCGGCCAAAAAGAGTAAGGCCGGCTTCGCCGTCTCCAGATGGCAGTGGACGGTGTTAAGGTTCGAGTAAAGTCCACTGATGTCTAGCAGTGAGCTTTATTCAGTCAGTGAGCGGGATTTTGCCCCCCCCAGAATACGCAGTGCAGCTTGAGAACCCACGCTCAGGAAGAGGAGGGTAGCTTGGGCGTGGATGTTCAGTGAGGGAGGCGTGGATGTTCAGTGAGAGATTCTCCATTACCAGGGGTGCTGGTACCCTCCTGAGGAAGGGGGGGGGTTGGACCTCCGGCCAAATGCACTAACCAAGCGAAACGCAGAAGCTGCTTCTGCTTCACGCCGGTATTATGTGAGGTCGTGGTACTTCCCTACCGTCTCTATCACTGTTAGACTTAATTCTATCGACTTCCTATATGACCTAGTGAGACATATTGAAGTCGATAGAATCAAGTTTTCTGACGTTCCTTGTTCAGCCCTATGTTCAGGAGAGGTAGGTCTGTATTGATGATGATGATGAAGGCGATTCAGCAAATACTTATTAACTATTTGTAAGTATTTGCCGAACTAACACTTAAGAAAAAGAAGTACTAGTAAAAAATGTTACTGAATAGTGCGTATCATGCCTACATAAGTTTGACATTTGCCATGACCTAAATATGCGACATTACATCAAATACATGCAAAACGTATGCGCAAATGATTCACAAACAGTCCAGTGGAATAACGAATGGACTTATTTAGTTGAATATCAAATAGTGCGTACTTACTGTCTTAAAATTATTCTCACGTTGGTAGCAATGACCAAGTTGGCAACAATGACGCAACGCAGTCGGAGAGTGCATGATTCAAATACTAAAAGTTTACCATAGATCCATGCCCCGTGTAATTCTAAGAAGTTTAATGACTGGGATGTGTTGAAAACACATTCATAAATATTTAGCCAGTTTTTCCAGTTTAGCCAGTTTTTTTTTACGTGGTAGAGCCATGCTGCAGCTATATTAGTAGTATAGTTGTAGCACGAATGGGTCGGCTCGACCGGGGAAGGACCACGCTCTCACAGAATACCAGCGTAAAATAGCAGCTTAATGCTGCTGTGTTTCGTATGGTGAGTGTAGAGAACCGGAGACCCTTTTTACTGGAAAAGAGGCATTCCATCTTAGTCCTCACGGGTGACAACGCATCTGCATTTTGATTCTTTATTGAGGATAGATGTAGATGTCTATGGGTCACAGCAACCACTTACCATCACGTGGACTGTGTGCTCGTTTGTCACCCTATCCTATAAAAAAAAAAAGTTTCATTTCTGAACATTATCACTTCTATAAATAAATTTATAGGCAAAAGTTAATTTTGAAGATTTCGATCACAAAATTTTAATTCAAATGGTAAATTCTCCCTACAACGGAAGCGGCCTTCATGAAACATGAAGATTTAGCGGTTCCCAGTATCGTGTCGGGTAGGAAAGGAAGGCCAAGAGTAAAACATAGTAATTATATACTCTTTGGTCACTAGGGTAGATAGACAGCTTCTGAGTTCGTCGCGTTCCGTATCGTCAGTAGTTTATATACTTGGACCTTGTTAAATTTTTGCCCAATAATAGAACGTCACAAACGAAGAAGCAATTAAATGTTTAAAGGTGCTTAATCACGATTCTGCGACAGAAGACCAGTGACTATTAAATATGCATTTAGGTACAAATTAACCTAGACATGCAAAACTACCCATAAATACCACATTAAATTGTCCTGCTGCGGCTTACAAATAAGGTTTCAATACAAATCGTTACTGCTTGAAGTATCAATGATCATTCATTGGTGCGTCATAAATTATTTAATAATGATGCACATCTGTTATTAATTAAGAAGCTTTTGTTGAAATTTACTTAAAGAAGGGTTTCGGTAAATTGAGTGTCCATAATTAAATGACAGGGTAACATTCCCGAGTCCATACATGAGGGTTTTTGAAACTCAGCTAACTTCGTTCAGATATTCTTAAGTCTAAAACTGACATCGTGGTTCCGTAGAATGATTTTCTCTACATCTAATATCTCCAAAATTTCTCATACTAACGAATTTCAATTATTCATCCACTATATCAATGTGTACTCTATGACTTTGTTTGCGTTTCATTACTTTATTTCTCATCATCATCATTACTTACATCGCAAGTCCATAGTGAACATATATCATCTTATTACAAAAAGTGATTTGTTGATAGTCTCGGGTTAAAACTATGGTTTAAAAGAGTCCTTCTAATTAAAGATGATCCCTAGCCACGGCGCCACAGTCTTCGCGAAATTTGACATGTGCTGTCAAACTCCATACTTTACATTTTAGTTGTATTTCCGCGGGACTTCTTTCGTGAAACAGATTCTAGTATAAACCTGAGACTAATCATACCTAAACAAGTTTTTGTAATAAGTCTGATTAAGCCTCCCCTATAAGTTGCCACAAAGCACGATCCTGAGTCACCCGCATCCATCGACCAGTTGCATGTTACATGAGTAGTGCAATGATATAGCTCTGTTGGAAATCCTAGTTGCCTTTGGATTGCCGTTGACGTATGGTTTAATTGTATTGTGTACATGTGTCAGTTTCGATTACAGGCCGATGTCTTTTTTATCATCATCATCATTGCAACTTATCAACAGTCCACTGCTGAACAGAGGCCTCCTCCATAGATTGTCTCATAGGATATTTGCAAAAGTTGCCGCGCTTAACGGGCGGATCGGCAACCGCAGTTTTTTATTATTTTAGCTGTTATCAGAAAAATGCTGCCCTTCTCCTGTTTTACCATACTCACGGGATGATATGGCGGTGGGTGATAGGTATATTTTTTGTAAAATCTTATTTTTGATTACAAGATGCTATCAAAATAAAAATTTACGTAGTTTCGGTGTAATTCCCACAGGCGACAATTTCTACCAAAGGTGCAAAATCACACTACAAGTAGTCACTCGTCATTCTATTAGGGATCGCTCGACACTTGCCAATACGAAACTGCCTCGAGAAGTGTAATTTTGATATCATGTTAATTATGTTTCTATGTAGTCCACTAAGTAGTAACTACACACTATCAAGTGTACTACAAGTACATTTTAACACGACACTGCATAGCAAGGTTGATCAACATTACTTCAAAGTTACTGACACGAGGAGCTCTCGACACTAGATACAGAAAAGTGTTTGTCCGAGCATTTGATTTTGACTAAGTGTTTGTGCAAACGTTGGGTCAAGTGTTTATGCAACTCACAATCATTGCGAATTTGAAATTAAAACGCCAAAAATAAACAAGGACGTTTATTTTTAAGTAAATATAACTTAGTAAGCACTTCAAGCTTTTGACACGAACGGCCAAGAGACTGTCATTTACTAAGTTGCGATAATGGTCAAATGTAAATCTCTTGCAATGCTATTAAGGCAAGAAAGGCTTAAAAATAAGGAGAAACACTAGATTTATACTTTTAATTATTAATTAACGTTATGCTTTATATAAAAGTTTAATGTGAATAGTATACACTTAAAGTTTTTTAATAATGACTATAGGACAGTGTAGGAATAACATACTTAATATACACCCTTTTTGTTAAGGCGGTTATATAATAAAGATTAAATATTTTTATTTTAATTTAATTTTTTATTCTTAAGTCGCCAGAATCTATTGTAATTGTACCACTAATAGGGGAAGACACTGGTTTCTAAGATACAGTTATTACAACTGATTTAGAAGCCAGGGTTCCATTATTTGTTAAAGGTTTTGTGGCAAATAAAGATTTTTTAAGACTTTTAATATCATTTTTTTAGATACGATGTAGATTTTTAGGGGTTGTACATAAAAGTTTTAAGATTAATCTATTCAGTATCATAAGGTTAACATTAGAACCACTTTATAAAGTAGTAACACAGTTTACTATAATTTGGAGTTAGCATCTGGTTACTAAAAGCGCTGTGAAGAATAAGTGTTAAAAAGATTTGAATGTAAATCGAATCTAAGAACGCTACGTAGCAGGCTGGTACCTGAACTTTGTACGGGTCATCAGGCCAAAGATACCATGCGAATCCGGGGCGGGTCGCTCATAAAATACAAAAGTAAGAAAACATAAAATGGAAATAACACAGTTGTTACTACACACGTTGAAACAGGTTTGTTATCTCTGAACGACTGCGTCTTTCACCCGATCCTGTATTACATAATGTAGTAAGAAGTGTAAGTGTTAAAGAATTGTATGGAGAACGATACGTATCGTTTTTAGTAAACGCTATCGTTATACTTGACCCGGTATTTAGAGACAATTTTGATTTTAAACTCAAACTTCACACACTACAATAGGTCCGTATTCAAAGAGAATCTTGAGTACCGTAAAACCTGGTAACTTTGCCGTTTTTGGAAGGACTTAGAAGTTTGGGACTAATTTTCCAAGAAAAAATGTACTGTCAGACTGGCGTTAATGTTAAATGTGATATTATATTCTTCATATATTAGGGTATTTATTAGTGATTTAAACAAATACTAACATTAAATAGACAAAATACTCAAAAATGGAAAATGACAAAGTTAACCTCACTTTGTGGCAACGTTGCCATCAGGGTTTATAAACAAAATAATAGGATTTGTCTTAATATTTGAAGGTAAGTTTACCTCATAATATAATACACAACACTCAGAGTAATGATTTGCTCCTTTAATTGTGTTGTAAATAGTCAAATTTACTCTTGTGGAAAAGTTGCGCTCCCATTTTTCAATATTTCATACAAACATGAAAATATGTGCCAGGGTTGTCAAAAATCCTTGATTACGTACTTAACTTAATTTTTTTTATTTTAATCTTGTCACAATAATTTCTTAAACAAAAATCTAAAATATATCAAACAAAAATACTCTCGTTTAAAATTAAAAATCAAATTCATGCAATAATATTAGGTCCTTACATATGAAATTAGCGTTTTGTACGGGAGGAATATAAAGTCATTTTTTTTTTGTAAAATATATTTAAGTAATCAAAGTATGCATCGTTGTTATCTATGCACTTTTGCCATCTCATAGGTAGTTTATTGATCCCTTTACTAAAAAAACCATGGGGGCGAGAATCAATAAACTCTTTGAAGGCGGTTTGGACTGCCGCATCGGAGTTGAATTTTTTTCCTTGTAAGAAGTTGTTCAAATTCCGGAAAAAATGGTAATCTGTTGGAGCAAGGTCCGGAGAGTACGGTGGATGTCGCAGACATTCCAATTGTAGCTCATCTAACTTAGTGGTTGTTTGTTGTGCAGTGTGTGGCAGCAGTCGACGCGTGTTTGCAAGTTCGATTCACTCAATTCATGAGGTACCCATCGTTCAAGTTTTTGACTTTCCCAATTTGCTTCAAGTGGATTAATACAGTTTTATCACTTACCCCGAAGCCTGCCGCTATCTCTGAAGTGCTTTGTGATGGATCCGCTTCCACAAAAGCCCTTAATTCTTAATTTTCCACTTTGGTCTCCGGCGGTCCACGGGGTTGGTTCTGAAGGTCGAAATTTCCAGAACGAAAACGTTGAAACCAAAATGTACCGTGCTTTCTTTTGTGACACCAGCGCCGACACATCATTAATCCTGCTGTTTATGCAGCACTGGTGCCACAGTAGAACTCGTACTCGTAAATATACCGATATTTCATGTTTTCCATTGTGCGGTAGTAAACGACGCCAAAGAAAAAAATAATGAGGAAAAAACAAATGAATGACTGTTTTCAAAACTCAAATGTACCAGCTAAATGAATTTATAAATTTGAATTTGGAATTCTTAACCAAAGAGGAGATATTTCAGATCAAAGTGGTCAGCACGACAAAACGCTAATTTCATATGTAAGGACCTAATAATAAGTTTAAATATATTATAGTATAGATAAAAAAAAGCTTGTCACTATCATTTTTAACAAGTATTCGTTTTTGTATTAGTCATCATCATCATTTTATTACGGGTCGTAATAAAATCACGTCAGGTCATAATTATTGTAATCAATCTAAATATTATTTTCCCACAATAGCAAAACATATAATATATAATCATATAATATATATATATATATAATCATTAAAAATGACAACTAATGTTTTGTTTAATATCAATACACTAAGTTTAAATTATGAAAAATACTGAGTAGTAATAATATTATTAATGCCGTTATTAACGCCGTTATAAACGCAGTAAAAATAATATAGATTTATCTTTTCTTTTCCTTCACTTTTGATACAGATGAATTGATTGACGACTCATTTGGTAAAATCGGTCTAATGGGCAGCTACGGTGAAACATCGATACAAATATACATACACACATAGAATGTCAAGTACAGAACACTTTATTTAAATAGTTGTAATCGGTTAAAAGTGATAACCCTTGGTTGTAGCAAAATATGGCAAAGTAACCGTCACATCGTGACATTACTAGTATGGTAATATTGCCAAGTTAGTTTTATAGATAAATATTAAGACCAACACGTTAAAAACGATATATTATTACATTTGATAACCATTAATATTATTTTACCTACATTCAGTATTTCAAACATAAAAAAAACTAAAGTTCTGGAGCTATTTTGCCGGCACAAAATTAACTCACATGTTGCCATATCGAAAGCAATGCTGTCAATTAGTTATTGTATTTTCATCCAAAAAAATGGCATATCTCGAAAAACGTTACGTTTTCCGTGTTAATCGTAATTTTGCTGATGGCAAAGTTACCTTCCATTGGTAAAGTTGCCAGCCTTGACTATACTCCACAATGTCAACATTTGAGTTTAGACCATATTATGCTAGAACAAATTATCATACTATGCTTCTCAAATGTTGACATTGTGGAGTTTGAGTTTGTCGAGATCGGCCTAGCCTGGACACAAATTTTAAAATTGTAGTTTGCGTTTAAACTCGAGATAACTTATGAATACCGGCCGTATTGTCTGTGTCCGTTTTTCCGCCTGCCTTGGAAACAGACTTCATCGATTGTGTATATGTGTGCGTGTGTGTCACTTACCAGTAAGGAGAGGTTGTTCTTGGGCAGCATGGTGACGTCACCGGGGCGCACGCCGGGCCCGCAGTAGCGCAACGCGGGCTCGTGCAGCGCCCGCAGCGCCGCCTGCAGGCGCGCGCGCGCCGCACCCGCCCCTCCCGCGCCCCGCGCCGCCGCCGCCACCACCGCCTCCACCTCCCGCTCCCATCTACCCACACCGGCCGGACACCGGTATTCACTGTGACGAGGACACTTTACAGAATAAGTGTGACAATTGAACACACAGTCCACCTGATGGTAAGTGATAGTAGGTAAGTGGATGCTGTTGTCCTCTGGGGTATGGGGCATTTTAATTCTCAAATACGATATACACCTACCTACGGATACCTACGGTATACACCTATATACGGATACCTACGATAGACACTAGATACTAGATAGGTGTCATAGACACCTATCTAGTATCTAGTACTTCTTATAAGAATAAGGATGACAAACGAGCACATAGTCACAGTCTACCTGATGTTAAGTGGATACTGTGGGTCATATAAATACATCTAAAAATTACCGGCCAAGTGCGAGTCGGACTCGCGCATGAAGGGTTCCTTCCGTACCATCGTAATACACTTTTCTAGTAGGGTGAGCCCCTTTTAAGTTTTAATTTATTTTAATTTTTATTGATTGTTTATTTTATTTATTTATTTATTTAATCTTTTTACATCTACCTTATACTAAGAGATATAAGGGCGGACTTAATGCCTTGTGGCATTCTCTACCAGTCAACCCTGGATGATTTGAGAGGCTGTGGCAGGTGTAACAATCACTCCATAAATTAATAAATAAGTAAAAAATTATATCTAACAATATTTAAATATTTAAATATTTGTTGTTATAGCGGCCACAGAAATACACAATCTGTGAAAATTTTAGTTGTCTACCTATTACGGATCATGAGATACAGTCCGCTGACAGACAGACGGACGAACGGACGGACGGACGGAAGGCTTAGTAATAGGGTCCCGTTGGTTACTCTTTGGGTACGGAACCCTAAAAATACGATTGGGTGACAACTAAAACAGAGGGAAGATGACAACAAAAATGGAGGGATTCTAAACGTCATCACACTGTCATAATGTATTTGACGCTGTTGCCTGTCGCCGACCTGAATTGTTACGTCTCATGTAAACGAAATGGTTATCATGGCATGCATTGCAGAGGAGGGCCATAAGAGAAATAATAAGACAAATATTTAAGGAAATTAATACAACATTAACTTTGGACTCTATACATTTACGAAAATGTAATATATGTGCACAAAATATAAGTAGTTTAAATAAAATAAGTAATATTCACTCTGTAGATACTAGGAAGTAGGAACGGACAAACGAGCACACAATCCACTAGCCCAAAGACATCTAAATTGATACTCAATTAAGAATCAAAATGTCGCTCTCATTTTTCGTCAAGTTCTTGCAGTTACTGATCCATATATTACATACATACATACATAAACACTCACGCCTGTCACCCAGAGGGGTAGGCAGAGACTACGGACTTCCATTTGGCACGATCCTGGCACACCTCTCTCGCCTCCTTTACATCCATATATCTACGCATACACGCTCGTCGGTTAAGGGTACTCCTAATCTGGCCCATTTTCAATATATCGCCAATTTGGTCGATAAACCTTCGTCTAGGGCGTCCCTTTCCGACTCTGCCGTTATATTATATATTAAGTAATTAGTATTTATACATGAATTAAAATATATGTAACATCATGGTCGTAAGAGGAGACAAGGGGGAACTAAAAAGGAAATGGGCAGCAGCCTCTTCCTAATTACAGCTCAAAATTATAAAAAAGTACAGTTGCCAACCCACCTGCCAAGCGTGGCATCTATGACCAATTCCCCATATGAGGCATTCTATGGGGGAGGACTATGTTCGGCAGGTGACTTTTATAGGCTGTAATGGATGAATGGATGGATGAACATCATGATGATCAGGATGATTTCTTTTATACCACCACATACAGACATACAGACATTGTAAAGTAAAATAAATATTAAAATATAGTTACCTGCACCCTCCCAAACATGATCTAATATCATCCTTCAAGCTCCTAGATAGTGTGCAACTCGGACTCCCGTCAGAGTCGGACGTGGTATGAGATCCTTCGTTCTTGTCGCAGTCGGACAGCCGTCGTGTTGGCTCCGGCTCGTAGGGTTCGATCTTTGGTAATGTTGGCGATACGCGGCCATGGCTACCGCCGCCGCTGCCGTAGCCTGTTTGATTACATACATTACATACATTATTATCCCAACTTTTTAAAAGGTTATATGTTGATGTATCTGCATGCTCGAATCATCATCGCCGATATCGACTAAAATTACTATCTGATAAATATCTGTATGTCTATTTTTAGAATATATACCCATTTTTTCAAATATCCATAGGTTACATATCATAGGTATTAAATCAACAAAAACAAAAATGGTGTAAAGCTCACTTAAAAAAAAATGAACTTACAAATCAGTTTTGATAAAAAAAATTGCATTTTCAGATCATAAAAATTTATTATCAAATGTCAAAACTTAAAAAGAAAATCATCACATACGTAGAATAATAGCGACTATTAATAATAGTAATATTATGAGTAGACGGGTTTATATGCAACATAAAAAGCTCGAAATATGGTGAAAGTCTCTGCTGATGGTCAAAATTCTTGAAGCATAAGTAAAAGGTTTACATTGTTAAGCACATAGCAACTAAAGATTACATGTTATATTTACCTCATACAATTTTGAACACTACGACTTTTTTATAGCGATTAAATTAGGCTGAGCCTAGATGCTAGTATCTATAAACAGAATACGGCAGGTAAAATATTATTATCTGTTATTCTTATGTTAACACCTTAGTCATAGTCTGTTTGTGCTACAGAGCACTAACTTCTTTAAGAGATTAGACCATTGTAAATGGTAACTTATTTCATTTATCGTGTAATATATGCGTAGCTATATGGATGTAAAGGAGGCGTGAAAGGAAGTCCGTAGTCTCTGCCTACCCCTATGGGTATCAGGCATGAGTGTTTGTTTATGTATATAATGAAAGATATATATATGAAGGATGTATCATCTGTGAAGGATGTATCATCTGAGAGCATCCCACTAAGACATTGTTTTGTGTTATTTACCTACAACGGTAACCGAATTTTTTTTATTTAAAACGAAATAACTTCAAATAACTACACCTCAGTCCCAACTAGCGACATCTGGTGAGCGAAAGATTATTAGCCTTCATTCATAATACCTGAAGAGGTGGAAGGGGCGCGACGTGGGACACGAGGAGCATCAGGGACTTCAACCTCCGGCGCCTCTAGCGAATCCACAATTATCACTACCTCTTGCTCCTCTTCCTCCGCGTATATTGGATTAGACCTGCAAACAACAAAAACGCAAATAATGTAACATTAAACTTACTAAACCCTAGTTTAAGTGTACGAAAAATGGGTGTATTAACCTGAATAAATAAAAATAAATAAGGGAATTTTTAAAAAACTTATAAAATACTATAATATTAACACTATTAACATTACTCCTGTTAACCATTCTAAGTAGGCTATGCTTGTTCACCACAGTAGTCGAATGGCGATTTCGATCATTTATAACATTTTCATAGATACCTTAAAATTACATAATATATAAAGTAATCTTAAGATTCCCTATTGGATGATAATAAATAAATATCAATTACGTCCGCAATTATGTAATATGTTTCAATAAGTTTAAATCTTTTGTTGCTTCGAAAATAAACAAGTAGTAAATTTCTTACTTAATGTTAACTACAATTTAATATGGTGCTTATTTTTTTTTTAACTTTAAATATATAGTAATAATTTGTAACCTTTTTAACAGACATAAACAATGTAAGGAATTATTTCAACGGACGCCCTAGGCGGAAGTTTCTCGACCAAATTGGTGGTACATGTACTGAAGATGGGCCAAATAACCGACGAAAATGTACTCGTGTGCTTGATTTATGGATGTAAGCACGTATAGCGGATGCTCCTGCGCCTGATCTCTCGTCGGTGGTGTCGGATTACCATCCCACTATCAGAGTGAGGGAATAAAGAGTGCACCTGCGCTTGCGCAAACACTCGAGCACCATAATCCTGTCCTGCGCAGATGACTTGTCTCCGTTGAGACTCGCCGCTGTGACCAAAATTCGGTCTGGAGACATTATTATATGAATGTGAAAGAAGCGCGATCAGTGTGTCAGGATCGTGGCAAATGGAAGTCCGTAGTCTCTGCCTACCCTTCTGAGTGAAGAGACGTAAGAGTTTATGTATGTAGAGATATAATATTATGTATACCGAATACCGATACGACTTAGGGACCTTCAAGAAAAGAGCCTACTCTTTTTAAAAAGGCCGGCAATGCATCTGCAATTCCCCTGGTGTTGCAGTTGTTCATGGGCTGCGGTAGGCACTTACCATCAAGTGAACCGCATGTTCGTTTTCCCCCTCTTAATTTTAATTTTAATATATATATTAAAAATTATATGATTTCATTGAGAAATTAGAATATCTTCCTGTATCAACTAACTTACAACACTTGACGCCGGCGACATATTCTTAAAGGCAACCCACGGATATAAATATTTGTTTGACATTAGCATAACAGAACATAACAGAACAGAGACTGTCGTGTGGACATGAGAATCAAATAAGTTCAAATTTACAGAAAATTCTGATGAAACTATATATTAAAAACGGTCTTATACATAATAGTAGATAAAAAATCCCAGTACTTACTACTACCTACACTCATAATCTGTACTTATATACTAATTGATTTAATAGATTTTAAGTCCAATTCGGTTAGATATAAACGAGTGACAGTGAATACGCACTACCCCATATCATCCCGTGGGTGTCGTAAGAGGCGACAAAGGAAAATAAAACAGGAGATGTCCAGCAGCATCCTCCTGGTAATAGTTTAAAATAATAAAAAAAGCAGTTACCAACCCGCCTGACAAGCGTGGCAACTACGAATGAGATTAAAGAAATGAGGTAATCTATAGGGAGGACCTATAGCATTGAACTTTTAATAGGCTGTAATGAAATAGATAACGGGTGGAAAATTGTCTGTTATGTTCTCCTTCTCTCTTTTAAATACAAGTCAGTATTTAGTTCAAGCACAGTACTGCTTGTTCCTTAAGAGCTTTATATTTCATATGCAGACTCCATTAAATTACCATCAAGTTACTCCTTTTCACAAAGCAACAACCGATTGTTTTCTTTCTTGAAAGGTGACAAAGATGCACATAATTCACGAGACGGTGAGAGGACAGTGGCCCATAGACACATTTAACTTTTCCTAAAATGCAGATGCGATGACACCCATGTTACCAGTGAAAGGGGTCTTCGTTTCTCGACATTCACTATAGGAAACATCAGCATTATGGTGTTAATTTATGATAGTATTCAGTGGGAGCGTGGACCTTCCCTGTTTAAGTCAAGGTCCCAACATTTGAAACAATTGCATCAGCTACGTTGATTTCATTCACTCGTGCAAATTTAATACGATGCATTTTAAAAAGAGGCCAAGCATCTTCATCGAGAAATGCTTTAGTACGTGATAAGAATATAAAACAAAATCTATTCGGTGATAAACCCAATATGAAATGTATTTATTTTTCCGTCCATACACGTTGCGCATTCGCAATTATTATAGACCCATTTCTAAGACATTGACACCACACAACAGGTTCTGCACTTGCAAATCAAGAAAGTTAGTAAAGAAAATAGACACTTATATTAACCGCAAAAGGTTCACACAATGCACAATGAAACTGGTAAAATAAAATCCTTTGGTAGGAATCTCTAATGAACCAGCGAAGTGTCTAATGAATCAGAGAGTTTCCTGACCATTCGAACAAATAATTGGCCATTGTTCTCTAAACAATGTATTACTTAATATTGCATAAGAATTTATTTGCATCCTTGGTTAAAAGAGCCGTGGTAGCTCAGGGGCTAAGCGCTCGCTGTAAACTTCACAATATGCGAGCCATCCGGACTCGATCCCCGCCGGCACCAATGAAATTGTTAATTGCAATTTTAAGTGCTGATTTACCACGTGCTCGGCGGTAAAGGAAAACATCGTGAGGAAACCTCCATGTCTGAAAAATCATAAAAAAAATATTTTCGAAGACATGTGAAGTTCGCCAACACGCATTGATGCAGCGCGGCGGACATTTCCTTGCCCTAAAATCCTCTCAAAATGAGAGGAGGCCTGTGCCCAGCAGTGGGACTTATATAGGCTGTAACTAATTGTTTAAAAGGCTGAATCTTAGTTACTTTTTGTAAACAAAGGTACACATGTAACCAAAGTAACACTATATTTTATAGTAAGGACGTTAGGACTCTATGTTTTGCCTTAAAGATTACAAAATAATACATAGCAATCATTACAATTACAAATCTACGTAAAATCATTAATAATAATTAAATGTGTGCATAAAACTCCTCCAAGGTATAAGAAGTTATAAGTATCAACATACTATAGTATAGTATTGACATTTCAGGCTTCAGGCATCCAAATCGGATTTAAATAAATACATTTTCCACGTGTTCAGTTTTTTTTGAGGTCGTGTAAATTAATTTTGAATCAAATTTATAACGCATATGCCATTTTATCTAAAAGTATCCGCAATGTAGGTTTTGTGTTAAAAATAGAAAATGTTGAAGACATGAGAATTTCATTTCGTTGTAATGGCGAAAGAAACTCTGCGGGTATTCTCTTTCATGCCTTTGTTCGCATTCGTATTATGGCTGCAGCACGAATTGATCGGCTCAACTGAGTTGGGGACCACGCTCGTACAGTATACCAGCGCGAAATAGTAACACGTCCTTATGGTGAGCGTAAAGAACGTAAAGAACCGGAGAAATATCTTAGCTACGCTCATGATAATATGTAGCGTGATAACAAAATACTCGATGAATAATTCAAATGCGGGTAGTCCATAAATGTAAGTGACAGTTAATCTGTCGCTGGTGTATTATTTGGGTTCATTGACCGCTGGTAACAAGGTAAGTTTATACAATACAAAAGACAAACATCTATCACACCTATCTTAGTATCGGTGCTTCAAACAACCCGTATTGTACAATGGCATCAAATGCACCGTCACCTTATTGTATAATATCTGATTTCTCCTGTCGACTATAACATGTGTCGTTAAACTTTCAAGAAATTACGGTAAATGTCAACCCTGTGTTGTGTCTTAACAAACTAAGATAAACAGTGAAAACATCACTTTGCTTGATTTGCTAAAAGTTCCATTAGAACTACAAATTGTCTGACTACAGCCTATGGAAGACGTCTATATTAGGGTTGGATTTAGAATCGTTTGGCAGGAATTTGGGGGAGTAAGGTGTTTTATTTGGTAGAGGTTTGGTCCCCGATTATAATAATACCACTCACATTAAAAAGTAATGCACTGTTATCGAAAAAATAAATAAAAACTATTATAACCTAAAATGCGTAAAACATGGAAAAACGTATACAATATCACTGTTAAAGCTGGATAGCATACAGAATTTTGTGTAAGTGCGACAAGGACGTAAGACTAGTGTCACATTATTCTAATGTCTATACTCTCTGTCAAGTGCCAAATCGCATGACATACTAATTTTTATGTATTTTGTGTTTTATTTCTGAATTGTTTAAAACTGCCCAGAAATACTTTCAGTTGTAATAGGTTAGAAGGTTGTGGCAGGAGCGAAGGCAACCTGACTTTATAGATAAGATATCTGATCTGATCGAATCTGTACTAAAATTGAATCAGCACGCCCCGACTCCACGTAGTCTTGTCTGCCCTAATCCTAGAGTGTTTTTGTAAAGCCGAAGGCGCGGAGAGAGCAGCCCCGCCCGCCGATGGGTGCCTGTGATTCGCCACGCAAGGGCTAAGCTTCGGGCTGCACTTCCCGCAGCGCCGAAGCCATTGTAGAAGTAACTTTGGGTCAATATTCCTGTGTAAAAAAGTGAGGTTATGATTTTACAAAAAACATTACTCATAAACTATACTTTTCCTCAAGGAGGAAGGTAGAATGGCTTTCCTGACTCACACTCCTGCTCCCTCTCCCCTCCTGTCGGAGACGATAAATGTTATCATTTTGAGGATAAGTCTATGGGATTTTCTTTTTGATTTTTCTCAAGAACGGTGTATTACCTATTAATGGGAGTGGTGTCAGGGGTAAGGGGACGACCACCCCTCATCCCCTGCCCCCCCTCCTGCCAAACGATTCTAAATTTCAACCCTATATTATAATGATATGAATGACTAAATTCCCTAACAAGTAGATTTTTAAAAGAACATTACTTAGGCTCATCTGACACATAAATAAATATATATAAATTCATAAAAATAAATTAATAAGTAAAGGATAATAAGGATATAATAGATTATACGAGTATAATATTTTATATACTCGTATAATTTCTCATATCCTTATATACATATATTTAAATAAGTATGATCTACATGTGCGTGTATGTGTGTGCGTGTGTGTCTGCGTATGTGTGTGCGTGTGCGTGTGCGTGCGTGCGTGTGCGCGTGTGTGTCTGCGTATGTGTGTGTGTGTGCGTGTGCGTGCGTGCGTGTGTGTGTGTGTGTGTGTGTGTGTGTATTTGTGTGTGTTCGTGCGTGTGTTCGTGCGTGCGTATATTTTTAAAGAATAAGGGCGACATAGGAGCACACAGTTCACGTGATGGTAAGTGGTTGCTGTAGCCCATAGACCTATCTACACTCGATAATCAAAATGTATAAGCGCTGTCGTCCCTGACACGCCCTTGTACAACCAGTGCTTGTTGCCAGCGATGACTTATGGATCTGCGACGTGATCCTTCACTGTTGGCCGTATAAGGAAGCTCCAAGTGGCTCAGCGAGCTATGGAGAGGCTATGCTCGGGGTTTTTCTACGTGATAGACATAAAAATGAGGATATCCGCAACCCTAAGCTTATTTAGACCCCATAATACAGACTTTATACAGCTTGAGCTGTATAATAAATCATAAACATCACACATAAGTTATAAACTGTCAAAAACATAAACTACTCTTATAAGGATACAACCTCTTTTCGACACTCTTATACGCTTCTAAAAGAACTCTAAGTTCTATGTGGGCTGGTATATTGATGTTCATAATGCTTGTGTGCTGCTTGGGATGTTTATGATCTTTAAAGTCTAACAAAGTCCACTACTAAACATAGCTTAACTATTTCATACGTGGTAGAGTCACGCTGCAGCTGTATTATGGTTGTAGCCCAAATGGGTTGCTTAACCTAAGTAGGACCACGCTCTCACATAATACCACCGTAAAATAGCAGCTTAATGGTGCTGTGTTTCTTACGGTGAGTGTAGATAACCGGTGACCCTTTTTACTGGACACGAGTTTGCATTTTTAAATGTAGATGTCTATGGGCCACTGTATCCACTTACTTATATACTCAGGCGGGCTGTGTGCTCATTTGTCGCCCTTATTCTTTAAAAATTAAAAAAACCTCCCCCATAGATTGCCTCATATGAGGAATGGTATGTATGTGTATGTACTTCTTATAAATTTACAAATTAATTATTACCTAAGTACTGGCGGCATGTCATCCAGGGCACGCAACGGGTGCGGTGTTGATGGCGGGAGAGGCGCAGGGGGCGCAGGGGGCGCGGGCGGCGGGGGAGCGGGTGGAGCGCGCCTGCCGCCGCACGCGCATCCCCCCGCTTCAGCGCCCTCGCGTCGCCCTCCACCCTACAAAAAAAAGATACGCATAACATAAGAAAACAAAATTGAAGTATTTTACAATAGCAGTGGAATATGGTGGCGGCGCAGGCGAAATCATCACCCTATTTGGAAATGCCAAAAATATGAACCACCTTCTAAGCATTAGTTTACGCTGACTGCCTCTTTGATCTAGTGGTAGTAAACGCGCGACTAATGGTCTTGAGGTCCCGGGTTCAAATCCCAAATAATTAGGTTTTTGAGTTTTTCTTGTCAATTAAAGTCATAAACCTAAAAATCACTTTTGCACACATCGAACGCAAAGCGGAGATGTAGTGCTCTATTGTCACCAAATCAAAAAATCGCGATCCGCTCAACTTAAATCACTTCCACCAGCTTTGTATTGCACTTATATAATAAAAAAGATTATTTATTTCGATTATTATTAAAAAAAAGTTAATTGAAAATAATTTCACTTGGACGTCAGTTGGTCGGTATGGATGTGAACAAGATATCTTTCGAAAAACTGAACTTATCACTTTGATTTTTTTACTAGTTTTAGATATAAATTCTTAGAAGCTTTTTGAATTTCATTATATTTTTTTAAATTATTATTTGACAATTTTTTTTGGTAACATAATTCAAATCACCATTATCAAGAAGTCAAAAAAAATGTTGTCTTAATTAAACAGAAACAATTTTTTTGTAGCTTTAAACGAAATGCGTGTTCCGGTAATTAATAAAAGTAAATTGAAACACACATGAGCGTTCGAGGTGTGCACTTTTGGATTTTCCAAATTATCTTTTTGGGTTTTCTGACAAGAAATTCTTAGTAGAGGAAGTTGGAAGGGTGACACCCCCGTGCCACGGAAAGAACGTACAGCTGTTGGTTCTGCGCCTGATCTCACTCCGGCTTAGACCATTCAACCAAGTCTCTGGTCTAAGCACTCCGGTCGTGCCGTATTACAGTCACATCGGAATATGAGAGTGAGGGAATAGAGAGTGCACCCGTGCTTGCGCATATATACTCGGGCATCTCCCATGAAACTGGCTACCTAAACCGAAATTCGGTCTGGAGGACATTATTATTCGTTTATGCTAGGCGTAAAATTCCCAGAATTCCCAGGCGGTTTCATGCAGCAGCATAAAAAATTAAAGAATAATGAAGATGATATTGATAGAAAAAAATCAAACTTCATTGCCTTGATTTTCACGCTAGGCAGATGGATCGAAGCATCAGTTGTCTTGCATTTTTGACGTTTTTGAGTAAACGAGATGGTATTCAGTCATCTGTCGGAAACCATAAGATTTCTTTGGAATTTCCTTTAGTCACCTCTTACCACATCCACGGATGAAAGGCCATGATGAATTCTCTTACAACGTCATCTCACGGTAATCAACTAATTTTTTTTATAGGATCAGGTAACAAACGAGCACACAGTCCACCTGATGGTAAGTGGTTGCTGCGGCCCATAGACATCTACATCTATCCTCGATTACAAATCAAAATGAAGATGCGTTGTCACCCGTGAGGACTAAGGTGGATTGCCTCATTTCCAGTAAAAGGGTCTCCGGTTCTCTACACTCACCATACGAAACACAGCAGCATTAAGCTGCTATTTTACGCTGTTATTCTGTGAGAGCGTGGTCCTTCCCGGTCGAGCCGACCCATTCGCGCTACAACTATACTACTAATATAGCTGCAGCATGGCTCTACCACGTAAAATTTTATTAATTGATAAATTCATCCACCCGTACAATACACCAGTATTACTATGCTGAACATAGGCCTTACCCAAAGATTTTCGCTTAGGGGGATTTGGTAAGCTGGTTGGGAAACGCAGTTTTTTTAATAATTTTGCGTTATTATCAGAAAGATGTACCGAGTGTGGCGGTGTAAGTATATCTATTACCCCATATCATACCGTGGGTGTCGTGAGAGGCGACAGAGGGAAACTAATCAAGAGATGGGCAGCAGCGTCTTCCTAATAAAGACTAAAAAAACTGCGGTTGTCAACCCGCTTGAAAAGCGTGTCAATTATGGCAAATGAGGCAATCTATGGCCTATGTTCAGCAGTGGACTTTAACAGTCTGTAATGTTGACGGTAACGGTATCAGAAAGATGTTTCTGCCTATCTCCTGTTTCAGATTCCCTCTGTCGCCTTTTACGACATCCAGGAAACGTTATGTGTTAGGGAATATTCTTACACCGCCACTACACGGTGAAGTCGTTCGTAATCGATGTTTATTCCGAAAACTGTCAGATCCGTGAGGAAGTGAGATTGAATCCCCTTACGCCGTATAACACCTCACGTCTAAACTACCAACACGTATAAACGATTTTATATTTAAGGCTTACAATCGCACAATAAAAAAAACAACCGGCTAACTAACCGCCTAATGTACTGGCTTTCGAATGACATAACATAGTTACTAAGCTATTAACGTGTATTGTTCAGTTTGATACCAATTGTAAACCCATTGTAGATATATTAGATAAGTGTGTGTAGATTATCGAAGATGCCCTCTAAAGGCATGACACAAAGGTCGGAGAACAGAGTACTGCCAAAATTATCTTTATACAATTCTTAATTGCAAGGTTTTGTTAAAGGCAAGTTCACACTGTACAAAACCGCGATTTAATCAGTGTATTTTAGACTTCAAAAATATTGTACACAAAAATAAATAATTGGGTCAGTTGTTAACATTTCATTAAGGTAGGGATGATAAACGAGCACACAGTCTACCTGATGGTAAATGGATGCTGTGGCGCGTACATACTTAGAATCTAACCTCGATTAAGAATCAAAATGAAGAAGCGTTGTCAACCCTGAAAACAAAAACGGAATGTTAATAGTTAGCAGTTAAAAGGTCTAAAAAGGTAAAATATTTTTGATCTTTCAATGTACCTATAGACGACTCGCAAGAGTTCGCATGGAAACGACTTACTAGTGGCATTACATTAATACGACTTGATCACGCTAACTATGACATCGGGACGTCAAACATCTGAGTCCCTCGCCCCCCCTCTTACTCAAGATTTTTTTAAATAATGGTGAACAATGCATCAAAACCCATTAAATTGTAAGCTATACTCAAACAGACGCTGATAAGTGGTTTTGTTTTGCGCTATTTTTTATTTTTGTAATACTCAGATGTAGTCAAATTTAAGTAAATAAGGCATTCTTTATTGATTAAAATGTTATGATTACGCATTACGATGAAGATGATTTGAACCTGATTGACGTTGAACGCTCTGACAACTTCCGGATACTACCGGAAGAAATCACATAAGGATATTATAGTGCGACAAATGTACGCGCTAAAAATTTCATTTCAATTTCAAAAACTGAAAAGAAAAAATAATTTTCAGTTAAAACTTCTAAAATCTTTAAATTTTTTACAATATTTAATAAAGTAAATATAAGTTCAAGTTCAAGGTGGCAACTAGAATGTCATCTAAAGTGTTACATTAAAACTTCATCCCCCATTTTTTCACCCTTAGGGGCACCATCCCCGTGATTTAAGTTATTTAATAAAAAAGGAATCATTAAAATCAGTTCATACATAAAAATAAACACTCATCGAAGATAGAACCCCCTCGTTTTTGATCTCGGTTAAAAAGAGGTAAGTAGCGTAATGTCATAGAATAGAATCACTTTTATTCAATACAAGCGATCCGCCCCGGCTTCGCACGGGTGATTTCTGGATCTCGACAACAGCGTCACCTACCGCGTCCAAATGTCCAAATCTAATTCATCTAGGGACCCATTCAAACACACACAAAAATTTCATCAAAATCGGTCGAGCCCTGTTTTGAGTTTTGGCGAGACTAACGGACGGCAATTGATTTTTATTTATAGAGATATATATTACAAGAACACCTTATTAAAAGTTATTTATGCTTTTACCACTGGTTTGGAAAAAACACCGCCCTGGGACGGGAAAATGTCCTGCTGGGTTTCTTGCACATTAATGTACGATATAATATATTGTATAATTAAATATATGAAAACATTTAGAAACAACATGGTAGCGATTTTAGCGATCGCCTCATTCCCGGGGGTTATTATCAACTCCTACTCTTCAGTAGTATATTAATTTTTAAATAATTTTTGCTTGTTAAAAATTACTTATATGGCTCTCTGCTACAAAATAAAGATAGATTCAATGTCAGTTGCATTACCATAAGATAATTGTATACAGGCTCTTACCATTCCAACAATGCAATGTAATGCGAAAATCTTGATCATGGAGCACTGTGCGTTACATAATAGCACAATAGTGTGTTAAACGAGGTTTTGTTTCAACCATTTTCTGATTCCATCTTGGTCATTGTTAAATTAATTACTCGTTTAGGGGAAACCAAAATGAGTTCTCAGTACATCGCAAGTAGAGAAAGAAATGAAAGATGTAAACATTTCATTCGTTTTAGTTCGCAAAACCAAAACCGCTTGTTGTTTTACTTCGCAAAACCCTTGGCATTGATTGTTGACTAGACGAGTAACAAACGCATATCGCACCTTACATTTATTATTCGTTTGGGTATTTTAGATTTATTATGAAACATATCGTATAATAAAAACTTTTTTAAAATGTTTATGAATTACCCCAATATCTTAAAATTATGTTGTAAATACTTTACGATATAAATGTAACCTATGTATATTAGAACAACAAGTTTTTAAAATCACGACCACATAGAGTTGATGGAAATAAGCATAATATCCCACTTAAAATCATGTACGTAAATAGTCCTGCCTCAAATGGTATCACCCACATCAACGTTATTAACAATATGAAAACGTTCGACGTGATACGATCTGTGTATGTCAACTGTTACAAATTAACCTTTAATTTTGTATGATTTTACTTCTTCCTTGAGTGGTTTTAAAAAGCAGTCGGAGCCGTACTCGTTTTGATTTTTTTTTATTTGTACTGCACGCTCATCGTTCCACTACCATTGAACTTCACATTCTTTCTCTCAAACTCTTTATTGTTACTGATGTATGCATTCCCGTAAAACCTATTTTAAAGCTGCTTTGATCTTTTAGACTTTACTTTGAAATGCTTTCCAATAGTAATCAGTATTTCCATTACACTATCTTCGACTGCTGTCATCGTTTCCTGTTTATGAATAATTTGCTTTCCCCTTAGTATTTGGTTATATCAATTTTCTTATAAGAATCTCTTCAATATATTTTTTTAAACCACTGACATATATTATTTTAGATGTTGCTCAGTTAATCTGGTGTGGATTCAAACGCCAAATTCGCATAATGTTGAAGTGTTTACGGCGGGTAATATAAGAAGAAATATCGTACATTCGGTAAATAAAATATTGACACTATATCTTTATGTTATTTATAAGACCAAATGAAAGAGATTATTTTACACACAAAATTATATTTAGCTAAAAACAGAATTTACCTTTTCTGTACTTGGTCGGATATTAAGATAACACTGTTCTCATGTGAATGTCATAGTATGGTGCTGTATTTTATTTTCATTACATCTTTATTACATATACAAGTAAATACAAAATACCTTCACGTGTAAAGTTTATTAATATACATTAGTGTGTATTAGTATATTTGGATATAGTTCCGTTCTAGGGACACCTCCGATTTGGACCAAAATTTTTTTACATGTTTACCAACATAAATGATGAAAAACCCCAAAGGGATTTTTGGCGCAATTGCCCCTGAAATTTTTACGAGGGTTTGAAGTTTTAGATTTTTAAGGCAGTTTTTCATGATAAATCGACTAAAAACTGACAAAATCGCCTTAATAGGGGGGTGGGGGCGGTGGTTAAGAGGTGGGGGAGGGGTAGATTCGCTCTCCACCTTTTTCTCCTGCCGGACGTGCCTATTTTTTTTATATTAAATGTTGAAGATTAAAATGTTTTATTGAATGATTTCTGAGCAAAATCGCTTTCATAGGGTGGGGGGGCGTCCCCCCTCCGCCGAAGTAATACCAAAGTCTAGTCGACGGAGCCCCGCTAAGCGGGGCTCCTATTTCTGGATGGTTTATAAAAAAATAACCACGAAGGGGATGGAGGGGTCTGTTCGCTCGCTTCGCTCGCTCACTCGACTCCGCCATCCCCTTCTAACCTAACCTGTCCGAGTCGGGGTGCCCCAAGTCCCGAGCTCGCTACGCTCGCTCTTGCACCAAATAACGCTTATGACGCGTACCAAAAAAAAAACGGTCCAAAAAATCCTGGAAACTTTAAACCCCCATAAAAATGTTATGGCGTATTTACGCCAAAAATCCTTTAGGGATTTTTTATGTTGCACCAAGACTAACAAATACCCGATGTTCCATCCCAATCGGGGGTTCCATCCCAGAACGGAACTCTACCCGTATATTTAATACAATACATAATATACTCTAATTCGAAATTAAAACTTGATAGAATGAAAATTATATTTGTTATTTTAAAGAATTTAACAGCGTGCGTAGGAGCATAGAGCGTTTTATAAAGAGCATTAATCAACCATTTTTATCTTAAAAAGTAAAACCCGCGGCACCGAGCATATACATTTTCGACTTCTCGTCCCCCACTTGTCAAAAGTTAAATACCGCAATTTGTTGGTTAGTGTTAAAACAATTTTTGTGTTTATATTACCTACTTAAATTTTTCTTTTTTCTTCATTCGTAGTTTCGTAAATCTTTAATTATAACTATAACTACGTTGCATTTGACGTCTCTCTTAGAGGTAAAATTTGTATTAATTTAAATAATTTGTAAAATTATGTATTTCATATTACTTTTTTGTCACCTACGTAGTATTTAAGTTCTAACAAAGTATTTTGATCATCTAATAGATTAGTTTAACAGCACGCGAATAGATAAGTTAAATGAGGTGTTTATTTATAATATTTAATGTTAAAATATATCGACACTACATTTTCAGAATATCCTTAACCTACAGTTGGAATTGATGGAGATATACAATTTCCAATGGTCTTTTTTTACCTGTCAAGCTTGTAGGTGTTACTCGATTATCGTAAATCGATTCGTGATCGTATAAAAGCAATTAGTGCGTGACTGTATGCGAGATACGATCTCATTTTGCAATGTATATCGTATTTAAATAAAATATAAATTTCTTGGCTCGATGTTCACTAACATTTCAAAAACATCTTTCAAATGAAATTGATGTTTATAAACACCTTTATAAACCTTTTTACTAAAGTAGGTACTATAGAATTTAATAAACATTGCACTTTTTCTTGGTCTAAGTATTTTTTATAGCAACGAGCATGCGGCTTACCTGATGGTAAGCGTTGACCGCCGTCCATGAGTGGTCTATTTTAAATGGTCTATTTTAAGAAGATTACTTTTTATCTGCTGTGAATTTAATTTTTAGGATTAAAAATGTATTTGAAGTAGGTAACACTGTTCTCGTGTTATTGTCATAGTGTTATGGTACGAATTCTTATTATTACGATTCTATAATAAAGAATTGCTCTCCCTTAAGCACAATATCATGGATCATATTTCACGAAAACCACACAATGGCTTCGACTGGGGTAAGACCTTACAGTTTAAAAGGTACTGTCACCCCGATCGTATACAATACGAGAAATTATTTTATTTTCATGACTAAATGGATTTATATATATATATTTTGCAGTGGTTCTGGAGATTCAGTAATCTTGAATGGAACGTAAATGGACTCAACATAAAAGATGCAAACTTTAATCTCGTTTTCAGAGTGCATAAATGCTACAGGGTTATCAAATTAATGCACAAACGTAAAGCGAAGCAAGCAAAACAAAAGTCTGTCAATGAACTCGACTTTTTTTTATAGAACAAGGATGACAAGCGAGCACACAGTCCACCTGATGGTAAGTGGATGTTGTGGCCTATAGACATCTACATCTATCCTCGATTAAGAATCAAGATGAAGATGCCTTGTCACCCTGAGGACTAATATGGAATGCCTCTTGTCCAGTAAAAAGGGTCTAGAACCGGAGACCCTTTTTACACTTACCATACGTAACATAGTAACATTAAGTTGCTATTTTACGCTGGTATTTTGTGAGAGCGTGGTCCTTCCCCGGTCGAGCCGACCCATTCGTGCTACAAATATAATATAGCAGCATGACTCTACTACGTACACAAAGATAATAATTAATGTCAATTCCTCACAAACTTATATTATCACAGTAAATGTGGAACAAATAGAATACCCAATCAGTACAATTATTTAAGACAGTTAATATATTCAACTAATACTATGCATAAAGAAATTAGTAGAAGAATGGCAAACACTTGTAAACGATTTTGGTATCTCAGTGAAGTTATAAAAAACTAAATAAGGATAAAACATAAAACAAAAGTGTTCAACATGGTGTATTCTGCCATGCTTGACCTATGGTTGTCAAAGATAGGCATTTAACTAATGAATAAAATAAACATTTATCAACACAGTGTACTCGGCAGCTAAAGGGTGTGAAATTACGGCAAATTGAAACCCGTTTATTATAACTTTAAATAAAATAAGAGATTCTTTATTTGAACAGCAACTGTCACTTTATACAACGCACAACGTGGGGCATAGAAAAAGACATAGACTTATAGGATGCTAGAGCATACATACAGATTGCCGAAGAGAGTTGTGGCCTAAGAGTGATAAAAATACGCACGATGTAATCATAAATGAACCTTGATTAGATATTGCACTAGGCGATAGTAAAAAAAATACGTTGCGAATTCCGAGGTGTTAATTGAGTTGCTTAAAATATTATTGATTATGTAACATTTAATAGATTTGATTGTTGGTGAAGCAATCACAAATCATCTTCAATCGAGCGATCATTAATGATCAAAATCCAAATTTACTCAGACAATATGTCATTAAATATAAAAGCGTGACTGCTTGCGAACATTAGCAAAACAAATCAACAAATAATGCAAACGTTGAAACTAAAATCGTGACTCGATACCGTATCGACATAATATGTATTCGATATTCATTTTCTTTCATTATTGAAGAAATCGTCTAACTGGAAAAATTTATGAAAAAAATAACAGCCAAGTGTGCGCCGGACCTCGTTTAGGGTTCCGTACATATTATTTTATTCTTGCATACACAGAGAGAGACAGAGCGTCACACACACACACAAACTATTTTTATTATTATTTAAATTTAAGTTTAATTTAATTTAATTTAAGACTATTAAGTTTTTTTTAAAGAAATTTTCTATGGAAGAGCGGGACGTCCTGACATAGGTATATATTTACTTAAAAGGATGTCCCAAAAACGGATTAATGTATCTATTTAAACAAACCATGTGTATCAATAAAAAAAATATTTTTATCTTTTTTATCTTCTTTTACCCTTAAAAATTTTCGTTTTTGATCACAGCTTACAAACTACATTATGTTTATAGTTTAACAAAAACGAAGAAGAAGTGAAACCATTTGTTTGTTTTCTAAGAAAATGGATTAAAAAATATTTAGTACTTCTACATAATAAGCTCCCCACCAAGAAAATAATTTAATTGAATTTCTAATTAAATACCTATACAGTCAAATGTTTGGTGTAAAATGTACATTTCTAATTGAGCATTCCTCACCAAACATTACAACTTTTTAATTGACTCATTGCCTCCACGAGCTAGAGATCCGTGGCATACGGACCGTTTTATCCTTTGGGTATGGAACCCTAAAACCTAAAAACGAACAACAAAACGATGACCGTTATGCGATCCGCCTTGACCCGACTTTTTAGTCAGAATACTGAAATCATTGATATAATAATATACAAGTTGTAAGACAATGCTATAATTCTAAACGAATTTTTAACCAAGGTGAACATTTATTATCTTAATCGACCATCTAAAATCTAAATGTCGATAAGTTTTGAACAAAAGACTTAATAAATTTGATATTTGAAAATATTTAGCATTTTTAGCGTAACGTTTGTCATACAAAGGAGCCTCATCATTTGTTCTGTACGTTTTTCCTAATGTATTTTAACATCATAACTCTTTCCTTTATTTATTACTAGCTGGTACTCGGCGCGTTGCTGCCATAGATGAAATAATTGTGGAAATATCGTTTCAAATTTGGAACAGTTATATTCTTTAATTAGGAATGATAATACATTCATTGAAGTTGAATGATATATATGTAACTTTCAAATAAATTTGTTGTTGCGATACGCGCGCTATCTACTGTAAGTTAATCGTACTATGCCTATAAGTTTCGCACAAGTGCAAGCAATAAGTTGACAAAGTTTAATCAAAATCTGACGAACAGTATGGCAGCGCATAAAATACGAACAAACAAAAATTAATTTTTATATATTAGACTAGCTGGTACCCGGCGCGTTCTGCCGCGGAAGAAATAATTGTGGAGATACAATTTTAAATTTGGAAGAGTGATATTGTTTAATTAGGAATGATAATAGATTCATTGAAATTTAATGATAATTATATCACTTTCAAATAAATTTGTCGGTGCGATACGCGCACCACCTTCTGTAAGTTAATTGTACTATGCCTATAACTTTCGCGCAAGTGCAAGCAATAAGTTGACAAAGTTTTACCGCAATCTGACGAACGGTATGGCAGCGCATAAAATACGAACAAACAAAAATTATTTTTTTATAGGATAGGGTGACAAACGAGCACACAGTCCACCTGATGGTAAGTGGTTGCTGTGACCCATAGACATCTACATCTATCTTCAATAAAGAATCAAAATGCAGATGCGTTGTCACCCGTGAGGACTAAGATGGAATGCCTCTTTTCCAGTAAAAAGGGTCTCCGGTTGTCTACACTCACCATACGAAACACAGCAGTGTTAAGCTGCTATTTTACGCTTGTATTCTGTGAGAGCGTGGTCCTTCCCCGGTCGAGCCGACCCATTCGTACTACAACTATACTACTAATATAGCTGCAGCATGGCTCTACCACGTATAAAATTTTATATATTAGATAAGGCAGTAACTGCAATCCTACCTGTTGATAAGTGGTGATGAAGCCTTAGATGGTAAATTACTATCCCAAATTGTAATCGGATGGAAAGACAGACACTGTTGGGCAAATTAAAACACTTATATACGCTTTCATCGTGTTATTGGTGGTATACCGCCAACAAAGGGAAAGACTCGCGAAGCGTCTAGTCGTTCGATTATGGGAAGGGGAGGAAGGAATTAAATCATGTGATGACTGCGCACACTCTCCGAAATGTATGCAACGCTGCTCTGCGTTACTGCTCGGGACTGACAAGGTTGATTTCAACCAAATCTAGGTTAACTAATAAGCAACTTAGCATCTTGGCATGCGTCCACTGTGTTCAACTCTGTTAGGTGGCATTTTGTAGCTACCAATGTTATCTTGTTATTTTTTTTAATTTCACGTAACTTTTTGTCAACCCATGTAACTTGTATGTAAGAAAAATCTTGTATTGAACATACGAAGTTCACTAATCCGCATTCCCATACATCGTACCCGCCGGTGGACCTATGCAAGCATATAAACGACGTTAGATATATCTTATTTTCAAAAAGCTAGCAGGCACTTATAAAATAGTTTTAGTAAGTAGGTTTTAAAAAAGATACATCAACTATAATCAATTACCACGGATCAAGAATTTCACAAGAATGTAACTCGCAATGTCGCTAGTCTATTGCCATTTACATGGTTGCGTAACGTCATGTTGACAAATTGACCCCCCACTTCCGATGATAATATGACGCTTATTGATATCCAATTACGAAATACATATTTATAATATTCCGAAGGTCGTACGTATTGGGAGGCGATCGAACTTAAATATTTAGTTCACTCTATTCAAATGTACTTCATTAGATAACCAAATTAGTTCAGAGTATGCTCTTATTTATAAAAGTTGGTTATCAAAAATATTGCCTAACCAGTTAACCACGGTAATTAACGTTAAAATTGTCAATTCTCATTTCATTGAACTTAATTAGGAATTTGACACTAGTCAACTAAAACAATTTTTAAGAGTTGTGAACCAATCCATATAAAAGTCCACTGTTGAGCATAGGCCTCCTCCAAAGATTTCCTCTTAAGGGGGGATTTTATCATAGTTCGCACGCTCGGCAGGCGGGTTCGCAACCGCAGTGTTTTATAATTTCGAGTTGTTATCAGGAAGATGCTGCTACTCATCTCCTGTTTCAGTTTCCCTCTGTCGCTTTTTACGACACCCACGGGAGGATATGGAGTAGTGGATATTCTTACAACACCACTGTACGGTGTGTGTGAATGCAAACTATTCTATACAAATTGTATGAGAGCATATTAAAATGATGACATAGTTATTATATCCAAATTATCGTCTTATTTGTATAATTTTAAAGCTAAAACTGTATTTCAACCTGAATAAAAAATCAATCAAATTTTAAGACGCTACTAAGAGTAGCAAATTCAAATTAAATTATTTAGTTATTTATCAATGACGGTGAGTACCAAAATGAAAATTTTATGGAATTACGAGTATGAATTTAAGGCTGTAGCATGAAACATCCTTCCCGTGATGAGTATGAGCCTCCTACAAAGATTAACACAAAGAACATTTTGAGCTGCCCACAGCTTTCTGCATTCATACCTCATCAGGTCGTCACTCCATTAAAAGTATTTTCCAAAGTTAGCTTTTGTTAACAATGGTATCAGAAGTATTTTTATCTAGCCAATATTATGTGCATAAAAACAAACTAATGGTTTTTCGAACTCAATATATTTTCGCTGAAACAACATCCAAACCAGAAAAGACTTCATAAGCATTGCGTCCAATACAGAAATGTTAAGAAAAAGTATTTATTTTATATGCTATATATAAATTTATAATGCATACTTATAGTATATTATATAGTGTATTCTGACCACTACATGAATGTATTATATACTGTGAAATTGATAAATTGTCATCTTTATAAATATAAATAAATTGCTGTCCGTTAGTCTCACTAACACTCGAAACAGGCTCGACCGATTCTGATGAAATTTTTGTGTGTATTTGAGTGGGTCCCTGGATGGTTTAGATTCACAATTGAACCCGGTAGGTGAAGCTGTTGTAAGATTCAGAAATCACCCGTGCGAAGCCGGGGCGGATCGCTAGTATTCAATATATTTGAAAGGTGTTTGAATATTGGCCTAGGAAACAATATTTGATAAAGTTTGTCAGACTCTGAAAGATAGTTTGTATTAAATACATGACATAATCTATGTGTACAATTATAACATGACTGTGACCCCGATTAAACCCGTTGTTGACTTCAACGTTCATCATCAAAACCTTGAACATTTAATTATTCATTATAATTATATAATTTTGGTTCCAATTTATATCTGTTATATTCACAAAGGTTATATATTTGAATATTTAACATATCTATTATATTTTGTTGCAAAATATAAAATTTACTACTAATTCGCGTTGAGTCAAGGTTGAAACGCGTAATCGCTTAACACTCGACTGTATACTTATCTATAACTTAATATAAATATCTACTAACCATATCAAAGGAATACGTAACTAAAAATCGCAAAAAGTAAAGAAATTCCAAGTAAGTATAAACCGTAACTCATTCTCATCCATTTGTTATCAGTTAATCTAAAAGTTACTAAGCGCAAGAAAGTTCTGTAATCTATCTATACCTATGTATATATAAGCGAAATACCACTGACTGACTGAGTGACTCATCTCGATATCTCTAAAACTATACATCCGATTGACTTGAAATTTAGTATAGTTACTCATTTCGCAATGTAGACGCTCACTAAGAACCACAGAACACAATTACTCTCTAGCGAGAGCTAAGAACGGATTTCACTATAGTCAAATCAAAAAAAAATTTGGTAACTGTTTTTATGGTAACCGTTTTAATGGTAACCGTTGCTATGGTAACCAACTTTATTATTTAATGCTACTCACATAGTTAATTGTAATTTTTAATAATGGATGTTGAATTATCGTGCACTCAGAGACTCAGACTCAGCGAAGCGGGCGGGTATCAGTTAGTATGTAATAGTATCTTCCTTAATATAATGACTAGTATGGCCATAACTTCTGTTTACAGTTTAAAAGTTATTTTTTTACTAAACCCTAATTTGGTTTTAATTCAATTAGTTTATTATATTATAAGAAACTTCGATCGATTTTCCGCCATTTTACGTATTATTATTTAACGTAATTGTTAAATTAGAGGTATCTTCTTAAAAACAAGTGGGGTGTTAAAGAAAACACAAATCTAAGTGGTTGCTTTGCACAAAGTGGGTATATACTCGTATAATAAGGAACCGTCAGTCAGTGGTGGTATGCTTTTCTACCGACTTTAAAAAGGAGGAGGTACTCAATTCGACTGTATGTTTTTTTTATGTGTGTTACCTCATAACTTTTTTCTGGGTGAACCGATTTCGATGATTCTGAAAGCTGGTGCTTCACATATGATCCCATATAAATTTGATCAAGGTCTGACCAATAGTTTTTGAGTTATTCTTAATAATGTACATTGAAGTCGGTTGTACAAAATTTTTAATTTTTAATTATGTATTGCACTATCGTCTGGTAAACCAACAATTCCTCTGTGAATGTTGACTGTAATAAATTGGGGGTGACCCCATGTTATTTAGGACCAAAAATAACAAATTTTAAAGCGACTAATAAAGGTAAAGAAATCAGTGTAGTGCGATTGCAAGGGTAAGGGTAAGTAATGTTGCCAACTTAGTGGAAAATCCACTAAAACTGATGGTTTCGACTCTCGAATCGTTGTTATTGTAATTTTTAGGTTTAAGAAGAATTAAATAACAATAATGTCATTAAAAATTACTAATATATGAGAGGCAACGCCATATTTTTGTAAATTTGACATGGCAGATGGCAAGTTTTTTGCAGCAAAAACACTGAACAATTCGGTATTTTTGTGGAACGTTGATACAGCCCCGCAACTAAATTTAGTCTAGTAAGCAATGCGACTGCAACTAGTTTTATTGTATGCATAGGACAGCGTGGACTTATACTTTGACAGAGGGCAACGTCTGCGTATGGCTACTCCCCTCCGCCGGTGGCCCTTGTTGCTTTATGGAATAAAGGCCACGATGCTAGAAAAACGCCCGTAACTTAGTAATCCAAATAAACATAAAAACAATAACATTAATTTTTCTAAAAACCTTCTGGTAAAACCTTATCATTGGATAAATCACATGAGCGCCTTAGGAGATCATAACTCGCCAAGCACGTGGTCTATTTATATTTATAATATTGCTCCTGAAGTAGAAGAGTTGACTTTATGGCAACTATTTGGTTCATATGGTGCTATTGTATCTGTTAAAATTATAAAAGACCATCAAACGAATAAGAGCATGGATATAAAAACAAGTAGTATTCCATTACGACTTTCCACGACGAACTTGAGTCTGGAAGGAATTCTTTAAGCTACCCTACATTAATATTAGATAAATTATTAAATTCTCTCTTACACTTCTCTCAGGTATATTATTAAAGTTATTAATATAATAACAGTCGCTAGAACAACAGCCAAATTTAAGCAGATTTTAGAGACATTACATAACGTAGGTAGACGCGTATAATTAGCTAAACGCTGCGTGAATGCACCAACCGTTATTTTTCGCGTGATGACAGAACCTATATTTATTACGTAACTGCCTTAACATTACCTCTTCTACTTCATACGCGCATCCTCGTTATTCACACGCAAATTACGTAGCTTATATAAACGTAAGAATTTAAAAAAGCAAATAAACCCTACAAATTGTTTGTGCGGTGACAATATAAAAGATCACCATCAAATCTTAAGACATCTAAAATAGAGATGTACCATGTGTGTCGTAAAAGTAAAGCAAGAAAGAAAGAAAAAAACATATTTATTTGACAATTACAAAACATTGAAAGAGGACAAAAAAAATCGTATTAAAAATTATTATTTTTAACATCACATACCTTTAATGTTACTATTACATGTTAAGCAAGATTTTAAAAAATGTTTTAAAATCACAAGCATATTCAAACAGTGACCCTTCTTGCACTTGAACTATAAAAACAGAGCAATTTTAGATCACGTGGCTTAGGGTTTGTTATTAGTGTACCTGGCAAATGAAGTTCTAGTAAAATTGAATAGAGTTACAGTTACAGACATCCCACTGCCGAGCATGGTTTTGGAGCAATTACTCTGCTGCGTTTCTCCAGTGTGTGTTGGCGGACTTTACATGTCACACGGCGAATTTTTGCGCTACCACGGCCCTTTATGAATTTAAGCTTGGTTCGAATCCCAGCCAAATCCGTAAATTGGTTTTTTTAATCTTTGCGGTTGTGCTCATTTCTCTGATCAAGCTTTGTATCTTTGATCTTTGGATCTTATTGCATAAGCGTTACGGAGCATACAAATAGGTTACTTACAACAAGTGTACACAGACTATAATAAAATATAGGAATATTATTATATTTCTGATAATATTTGGATGCCGTGATTGTGGTCAAGAAAACAACAGGAAACCAAACAGTAGATGTATTACTTATTTACCATTATAGCCTATCAAAAGTTCACTGCTGAACATAGGCCTTCCCATAGAATACCTCATAAGAGGTATATTTGCCATAGTCGCCATACTCGGCTGCGGGTTGGCAACCGCAGTTTTATTTTCTAGTTGTTATTAGGAAGACGCTGCTGCCCATCTCCTAGTTTGTTTCCCTCTGTCGCCCGTTAAGACAACCATGGGACGTTATTGGTTAGTAGATATTCTTACATCGCCACTTCACGGTTAACATAACTTGCTTGAGGATGCATTGCTTTATTTAATATTTTAAAAATTTTAACTACATACATACGTCGTTTCTATTTAATAATTCGACAAAAGGTTTAGTGTATTACGCGTGGCAGGTGCCTTAAGAGGTACAGAGGGAAATGAAAGGAGAAGGGTAGCAGTATTTTCCTGATAACAGCTCAAAATTCTACTATACTACAAAATACTATATATACTAGGTGGTTGAACTCTTTTTCTGCCTATGTGTCAGTCTGGGAGCAGTGCTTATACTACTTAATATAATATAATAATAATTCTTTACTCACAAGACATAGCCTACAATTACAATAATATGCGTGAGTTCGTACTCAAGATTTGTGTAGGTATTTGTAATATATTGGCTATTTTTTGCAACAACAAATTAGACTTCTACCCCCGTACTAGTTGGAAACTGTATGACGGTAGAGTAGTGGGGCTAGTTCATTGTATTCGATGCAAAAATTAACTACCTGTTTGTACATAGTATAACCAAAACATTCACATGAAGAAAATATTGTGTTTTTAGTTTTTAAAATGTTATGACTACATTATCAAATCTCAGACCCTTAAGTTATCAGTAAACATTGTCATTTTAGTATAAATTTTGGACAATGATAATATTAAATTACTTATATGCACTTATAAGTCTATATTTTATTATATTAAGTTTACTACTTGTATAATTACAGACTCTAAGGAAATCCATCTTGCCTTAGAGGTGACAACGCATCTGTAGCCAGCGGTCACGTTTATGCATGGACTGCAGTAGCCACTTAACATTAGGTGGTTACTTTAGTTTTATAAAAAAATTAATAAAAAAGCGCGGTCGCCAACGCGCCTACCAAAAGTGGCAACTATGGCAAATATCCCCCAAATATTATGAGGCAATCGATGGGGAGGCCTATGTTCATCAGTGGACTTGTTATAAGCTGCAATGAATGAATGAATGAAGATGTAAGTAACGCGTGGGATAACGTATAGGTATAATTCCGTATTGTGAACAAAGAGGAGAAAGTTATGTATGTTTGCCGCGCCGCCCGACCACATGAGGCTCGACCGCGTGTTTCGGATGGTGTTATGCTACAAGTTAACAAGAATATATTTTTAAACTAGTGATTTTTACATAGGGATTAAGTGAATAAAATACTATTCCAAAAGCCTTTACTTTTGGAATATAGTTTCTTTTAATTCATAATCATATTATTGTTTAAAACACATTAGAAAAAAAAAATGATTTTACTTTAAAATTTTTAGCTTAGCTCGTAGTCGATTAGTAGAGAAAGCCGTACAATATTAAGATCAGCATTAAGGTTTAAAATTAATAAATAAAAATTAACTTATGCTGCTCAATATTTTATATTGCCTGTTATATTATACATGTGTGCCTAATTATCAACAACAAAATAAATATTATAATAATTTGCTGTACCGATATTTATGTCACCTACATTTCTTGTTCGGAAATTTAGAATAAAACATAATATAAAAGAGACGAAGACTTCTGGGCCTCATTGTATGTATGTATTGTGTCATTATAATTGTAATAAGCTGAGGTTTAGTGTTAAGATGGTTATATTTCTCTATCTAAAAATTTATAAATCCATCAGGCGGACTATAGGTTTGTTTGTTACTTCCATTTTACAAAAAGGGGTGTCCGTGGACTGACGTAGTATTTTTAAAATTAGTAGTACATGTTATATTTCTAAAGACTTTTTGAAATTATTTGTTAAATGTTCAAAAACATTTAAATATTTTTGAATAATATGTAATATAATGATACATTTAATTATCATAAAAACAGTATCCATGAAATAAAATATTGTGAAGCGTGTACATTCTTATAAACGAACATTCTTCACGTGAAGAATATTCGTTTATTCATGTAATTTTAAGAATGTATCTAGAACTATATTTAAATCTTGTGATAAAAAACTTAGTGTCTGAGCTGCTATATATAATTAATTTAAATTTCTATCAACAGTATTAGTTACTAGAGTAAATTCCGGTGGAGATTACAACATTAAATTCCGTAATATAAGCGAAAATAAGCTTACAAAGCCTATATAAAAGCAAAGTAAAAAATTAAACTAAAAAAAATATGGAATCTTGTTTGCATCCTGTACTCCAACATCCGGCCGTGACGCAACGCAGCTTTTCTCTGTTACAGCACGTTATGTAAGTGACATTGAAACCGACTAACCGCGTTCCAACGTCACCCTAAAATTATGCCATCGATCATTAACGGCAGCTACAAAATGTGGGAGAAACGAAAAGAAAAATTAGGTACTTCACCTCTTTAAGTGAATTGATTAAAAGTAAATTTGCTTGTGGTTATGATTTTAGTGTTCATAATTTAGCAAAGTTTATCACGCAGAGAGACCCCGAGCATAGCCTTCTCCATAGCTCGCTGAGCGATCTTGAGCTTCCTCATACGGCCATCAGTGAAGGACTACGTCTCAGATCCATAAATAATCACTGACAACATGCACTGGTTGTACAAGGGCGTGTCAGGGACGACAGCGCCTATACATTTTGATTATCGATTATAGATAGGTCTATGGGCTACAGTAACCACTTACCATCACGCATTGGTTGTACACTCTCGTCTTCAAGTTTTGAGGTACACCTAGGTGACCCCCACTAGATGGAGTGTCGACCTGGTAAGACCAGGTAAGTGGTGGCTCAGGACCGTGCTTTGTGTCATTCCTTGGGGGAGGCCTATGTTCAGCAGTGGACTTGTGAAGGGCTGTAATGATGATGATGATGATAGCTAAGAACATTTAATTGAATTTTCTTAGCTAATTGAATTTAGCAAAACGGTACACTGTTGGAATCACATCGTTGTGTAAGTCTGTCTGTCTGTCTGTCTGTCACAAAGAGTTTTCCTTGATTATAGTTTAAGTACTAGGTACTAAGTTGGAATAATAATTTCCAGTAAAGAAGGAAGGGTTTACACCGATCCATACGAAACAGCCCACCATACAAAACACAACTGTTCTATGCTCCTATTTTCCGTGAATATTTTATAAGAGCATGGTCCTTACCTGATCGAACCTGGCTTCGGATTTATTTCAAAACCAGGACGTCAGTCGTCAAACGTTTTTCCAGCCGGTTTCAACTGCACAAGACATATTTAGTGCACCAACACAGAGTTACTTCTGTATTTTATTTAAAGGTTTATATTATGTACTGCTAGTATTTATCTAAGATTTAGTTTATTGGTGAAGTTTCTTTTAAACCATGATTACTTAAATTTGACAATCACAATATAACAAAATAAAGTTAAAAAAAAACCATGAGTCCGTTAGATATTGCTTACCTGTAACAGGCTACTGCAGTCCACTCTTCGTTCGCCGGCCGTACATCGTAGGTATTATCGATCCCTTGTGTTATCGATTTAAGTAGTATATTAAGAATTTGCCGTTTTGACATATGGATCTGAGATGTGATTCTTCATCGCCGAGCGTATGACGACGCTACCGAACTATGTAAAGGCCTATGCTCGAAGTTTCTCTGTGTGATAGAATTTGTAACGATAATATCCGCAATAGAACCGGAATAACCACAGATAAGTAGTCTTAGGTGACAATGCGTGCCATATAGTTCGACTAACCCACAACCGATGTGAAAACGAAGTGTAGGATGGCTCCTACTAACTGGGGTAACGACCTGGACTGGACTGGAGGAACCGATGGATGTAGATGGCTCATGGCCGTGTTTTGTAGCGTTCCTTGAAGATTCCTTTATTCAGCAGTGAACTTATGACGGTGATGATGATGGTGATGAACAAGCAAATGGTGACACCTATTTATAATTTCTATTGAAATAAGAATGTTTTTTTTTTTTTCATTTCAAAGATGCCATACGCTTATTCCTTGGTGGAATCGGTGTTCTTTCCTAATATAATAAAATAAAATCCTAGCAATTTCTGGTCTATTAAAGTTGATATATTAACCTCCTCGAAAGTCTGGCGTCTTTTGCGCTCATTTACTTGTTTTGGATCGCCCTTACTAATAATTCGTAAATCAAGACTTGCGGATTGTTTATGGTAAGACTATACTAGGTATGGTAAACTTACCCATAGTTTATGTAAGGAATGGATAATTGAAAAAAAAACTGCATTTTAAACACTGTAATATAATAAGTAAGCTTTCACTTTAAACAAACTTTTGCCTTGTTTATCGCGCCATACATAATTACAAATTTTCGTGCTCCGTTTCCGCATCTATAAATGTGTACTTCACACATTCTTTAATATTATTCCTACAATACGTAACACTAATGTGTAGTACGCAATTTACCCGGTGGCCTTTACAGATCCGTCGGAAGAGATTCACTTAATTAGAAATCGCCTCTGCACTAATTCATCTAATCGGTGTCGCGAACACAAAGTCATTTTTTTATAGCAGAGGGGGCAAACAAGCATGCGGCTCACCTGATGGTAAGTGACTACCGCCGCCCATAAACAACTGCAACACCGAGGGAATTGCAGATGCGTTGCCGGCCTTTTAAAAAAAAGTAGACTCTTTTTTTGAAGGTCCCTAAGTCGTATCGGTCCGGAAAAATCTCTGGTGGAAGTCGATTCCACAAGGAAGTTGTGCGAGGAAGATTACTTCTTCTAAATCACACAGGGGTGGACCGTCAATCATCCAGATGGTATGGATGGTATCGCGAGTTTTGTCGGGATGTGCGACGGCGAAATTGAGCGGCTGGAATTAGTCCGAACAATTCCTCAGAGCACTCCCCGTAGTAGATGCGATAAAATACGCAAAGCGATGCAACATCTCTTCGCAGTGCCAGTGAGTCAAGCCGATCAGAAACAACTCGGTTGTCGACGCGATCAAGTAGAAGAAGCTGGCACTGGGGAGACTCTGCCCAAAGATGGGAACAATATTCCATATGGGGCCGAACCTGCGCCTTGTAAATTTGCAAGCGGTTTGCCGGCATGAAATACTGTCCCGCTTTGCTGAGCACGCCAAGCTTTTAGAGGCCAATTTGGCCTTCTCTTCCAAGTGACCACGAAACTGCACATCGTTCGATACGTTGACGCCGAGGATTCCGATACTGGTTGAGGCAACAAGGGGAGTGTCTTGAAACTGAGGACAAAGGGGTTCTTTTTAGCGGTAAACGTGCAAACTGGTGTCTTCTGGAGATTGAACTGGACTAGATTTAGTCGCCCCCAATCCGAGACTTTGTTCAACAAAGACTCGACTTCAGACACAAGTTTGTTGGGGTACTTGCCGGTACGAGGCTGCCACTCGAGAACCTTTCTTCCCCATCGGTTGTCGGTTCTTCGAGCTATATGGCCGGCCCATTGCCACTTCAGCATACTAATTCTTTGGGCTATGTCGGTTGCTCTGGTTCTACTGCGGATATCCTCGTTTTTAAGTCTATCATAGCCCTCTCCATAGCTCGCTGAGCGACTTTGAGCTTCCTCATACGGCCAACAGTTAAGGACCACGTCTCAGATCCATAGGTCATCCATAGTCCATAGTCGCAACTCGCACTGGTTGTATAATCAAGTTTTAAGGTTTTGAGGTATGCCTGACGAGAACATGTGTCGCAATCTCCCGAACGCTGCCCAGCCGAGTTGTATCCGTCGATTGACCTCTCGGTCAAAGTTGGACTTGCCTAGTCGGACTAATTGTCCCAGGTAAACATATTCGTCAACAACTTCGAGCTTAGTGCTCCCAACAACTACCGGCATAGGTGTGACATGGACGTTAAACATGATCTTTGTTTTGTCCATGTTCATCTTAAGACTTATCCGTTGTGAGACACTATTGAGGTAATTGAGCATAGTGCTTAGGTCCTCCAGTGATTCTGCCATAAGGACTATATCGTCGGCAAATCGAAGGTGAGTGATGTTTTCGCCATTGATGTTAATACCGTATTCTTTCCAGTCAGTCAGTCACTCAGTCCAAGAGTTTCGGGGATATTACGTCACCCTGTCTTACACCTCTCTGCAGTTGGACTAGGTTTCGTACTCTGGTTCTGTACTCGGATAGCCATCGTAGCCCTACTGTACAAACACTTCAGCACTTCGATATACCGACAGTCCACTTGGTACCGCTGATGGGACTGCAGCACCGCCCAAATTTCGACGGAATCAAATGCTTTCTCATAGTCCACATACGCAAGACAAAGTGGCAGATCCATAGGTCATCACTCGCAATACGCACTGGTTGTATAATCTAGTTTTAAGGTTTTGAGGTATGCCTGACGAGAAGATGTGTCGTAATCTCCCGAACGCTGCACAGCCGAGTTGTATCCGTCGATTGACGATTGGTCAAAGTTTGACTCACCTAGTCGGACTAGTTGTCCCTGGTAAACATATTCGTCAACAACTTCGAGCTTAGTGCTCCAAACAACTACCGGCATAGGTGTGACATGGACGTTAAACATGATCTTTCTTTTGTCCATGTTCATCTTAAGACTTATCCGTTGGGAGACACTATTGAGGTCATTGAGCATAGTGCTTAGGTCCTCCAGTGATTCTGCCATAAGGACTATATCGTCGGCAAATCGAAGGTGAGTGATGTACTCGCCATTGACGTTAATACCGTATCCTTTCCAGTCCAGTAGCTTGAAAACGTCTTCCAACGCAGGGGTGAAGAGTTTCGGGGATATTACGTCACCCTGTCTTACACCTTTCTGCAGTTGGATAGGTTTCATACTCTGGTTCTGTACTCGGATAGCCATCGTAGCCCTACTGTGCAAACACTTCAGCACTTCGATATACCGACAGTCCACTTGGTACCGCTAAAGGGACTGCAGCACCGCCCAAATTTCGACGGAATCAAAGGCTTTCTCATAGTCCACATACGCAAGACAAAGTGGCAGATTGTACTCTTCAGTCTTCTGTACAATTTGCCGAAGGGTATGTATGTGGTCTATAGTGCTAAAGCCTTTTCGGAAACCGGCTTGTTCGGGAGGCTGGAAGTCGTCGAGTCTGCGTGCGAGACGATTCGTAATGACCCTCGAAAACAGCACGTAGACGCGGCTCAGAAAGGATATCGGTCTGTAGTTCTTCAAGAGAGCGTTGTCGCCTTTCTTGAAGAACAAGACCACCGCACTTCTGCTCCACGCCTCCGGAGTAATGCCACCATAGAGGACAGAATGAAAGAGCTTCTATTCCCAAAAGATATGAAACCTACACACTTGTAACTTTGCATACCTAATAAGGCGTACCTTGAACAAACTCACCGATTCACCATCAAAAACCTAGGCCACTTCTAAGTTACTTAGAAATTTGAAATTTAGCATCAATGTAGATAAAGGATTAGGCGTATATAAAAGAATAAAAAAATTAAATCTACAAATTCGGTGTCGACAGATGTTGACAAAAGTATTGATGCGGTTAGAAGAACTGTACCAATAACTTTGTCAACAGTGTGTGTTAGCAGTTGCTTAATCATAGGATCCATAGGAATGTACAACATTCTTAAAGCTACTATGAGCTTGGCACCCGTTCAACTCTTTTATAGGCACGTAGGTCACTCAATATGTTTTGAGATGCTCGAAATTTAAAAATGGAAGGCACCCGTGTTATATGTTTCTAAAAAGCAAATTTATTTAAAAATAGAACTCCATAAGCCAATTGCTCAATAGTAAAAAAAAAACAAAGTTCTATTAATTTTCCTGCAACGCTTCCCGCGCTTTTCATTTAAAACGATGGATCTTAACCGTGAACATTTGCGCGCAGTGATATATTATGATTTTAAATTTGGTTTAACCGAACAATTAAGTTTACAACGGTTACAATCAGCATTAGTTGACTCATATCCATCACGCACAACAATTTTTAGGTGATGATTTCTTATATTAATGCGAACACTACACATTTAAATAAAACTAGTTTTACGGATTTTATCGCGTATATTAACATATTATTTTTTAATCTGGAGGTAACAGTGGTTAACTATGACATTGGGACGTCAAATACCTCAGTCCCCCCCGTGACCGTGGGTGCTGTAAAGTACTCGAAACGTCGGGAATCAAAATTAGTAAAATTAAACGCGATAAAATCCGTAAAAATAGTTTTATTCAATGTGTAGTGTTCGCGTAAATATAAGAAATCATTATGGTTTTATTTAAATTTTTAGGTGGTTTGCTGAATTCAAAAGGGGTAAAATTAATCTTAAAGATGACCAAAGAACCGGGGCCCCGCAAACAGCAGTAACGGCAGAAAATGTATGGACTACTGAAATGTTAGTGCGAGAAGACCCACGAATCACATATACGGACATCGAAAATATTCTAGGCATTAGTTCGGCGAGCATTCATACCATCCTACATCAACATCTTGGAGTGAGGAAGCTTTGTTGTCGATGGATCCCTCGTTTGCTCTGCAAAAGCGAAAAACAGACTCATGTGGATTGGTGCCATGAAATGCATCTACGTTTTGAAAACGGGGCATCTAGGCGTGTTTCAGAAATCGTTACTGGTGACGAGACATGGATCTATCAATATGATCCGGAAAATAAAAGGCAATCATCGGTATGGGTCTACTCAGAAGGACAGTTACCGACAAAACTGTAAAGACCTCGCAACGTCGGCAAAAAAATGGTGGCTAGTTTTTTTTTCGCGGTGCGGACATTTGTCGACGTCAATGCTGGAAAATTGTAGGTCTGTCAACTCTGAATGGTATACTACAGTTGCATTACCCAAAGCTTTTCAAGCTATGCGGTAGAGAAGACCAAAGACCGGGCTTCGGGGAATCATGCTGCATCACGATAACGCCTCCCTTAGAACAAAAGCATTTATTGACGAATCTGGTGTTGAAACTCTAAGTCACCCACCCTAGAGCCCTGACTTAGCTCCTTGTGATTTCTTTTTGTTCCCAAGAGTCAAAGAAAAAATAGAAGGCAAGTTTTTTTCAAGCGCCGAAGAAGCCGTGGCTGCCTACGAAGAAGCGATTTCCGACCTGTCAGATCAAGATTGGCAAAAGTGTTTTCAGAGTTGGTTTAGGCGAATGGTACTTTGTATTGAGCATGATGGAAATTTTGAAAAGATGTGATGTAAATATTAATAGTATCTAGAATACTTTTTGTATATCTTAAAACTTATTGAGTGTCCTACGTAAAGCTGACAACCACGAATGTCGTTTGTACCGAGTTTGATAGCCTGTTCACATATATGTATTTGGCGAGATCATATATAACGTAACTGCAAAAACAGACTAAAGCGTGGTACACAATGAAAAAACGAAAACATATTTTGAAAAATATTGTTTCCCTACTTCTCATACTAATCCAACATATTATCCTTAAATAATCGGTCAAATCAAGTGCAAGTTATACATTCGCGCATTAGTGTGCCGTGCCATCTACCTCATTAAATTATTCATAACAATTGATCACACTAGTAGTCGATCATAAATGGAATTTGGAATTCTCATAATTGACTTGGTTTTTGATAGTTTCTTTTTAAAGAGCATGCGAGTACTGTATGAAATTGAACGTTTATCTTACTACAATACCATTCATGTTTAACACTTTATTATTTATTTTTATTATATTTTTTTTCTATCTCTGTAGAGAGATGGCATAAGAAAATACACTACCTCATGTCTTTCTATTGGTGTCGTAAGAGTCGTAAGAGAATGAAACAAGAGACGGGCGGTAGCTTTTTCCTGATAGTTCAGCTATGGACTTTTGGTAGGTTGTAATGAAAATATAAAAATTTATTTATCTAAATGTAATTTGCACGTAGAGCAAATATTGTAGGTACATTTTGAACACTGTCACAAGTAGGTTTTTCTTATAATTTTAATTATAAATCGAAAACATCCTACTCTAATCGAACTTCTACCTGCTACAAGGAGAATCCATAATTTTTCCCAATTCACCTCATCTTCATACATACAAAACATCACGCCTGTCCCCGAGGGAATAGGCATAGTCGAGAGCTACTCAAGCCACAGTTATTTTTTTATACAAATTCTTTCGATGGCGATAACAATTCGATACGATAAAAAACTCACGCTAGATATTACTGCTAGCGAAGCAACTTAATTTATAATATTCCCTTTATATAACTATGCCCAATTTTAGTCATCTACGTCAAATACTAGTAGTAAGTGATATTAATGTAAGTAATATTAAAGTAGTAAAAGTATGGAAACGAAAGTAATACTGCGCAAAAAATAGCCTCCATGATGCATCGTGTGCGAGACAATACGAACAGCCTCCTAATTTCCATATATAGAAGGCAAGATTGCCCCGTAGTAAGACACTGAAACACAGTGCATATAGGTTCCAGGCCCCACATAAATATAAATAAATAATTAATGTCATCTTACTAACACCTTATTGTCGTTGAATACTACTTATTAGAAAAAAACTCCTGAGACAGAAGTTTTTTCTAATAAGTATATTCAAGTGATAAGTAAGAGACACTAAAAACACATGACAATATAATTACTCAAATCAACACCTTGATTTAAACTGGTTTTTACTTAAGCTAATCAAAGAAACGACAACGCGTGAAAGTGATAAGTGAGTACATGACCGCAAGCCTCTTTAAGTAAATGAGGTCATAATATGTCGTAACGACAAACACACATATCTTAGGCTATGTGGTTTATAAACATAAGACGCCGGTTTTCTTAATTCTTATAAATATTTCACATAAAACTAGCGTTTTTAGCATCGCTTAAACTTATGCCTTAGGCTTAAACCCTATACTTGTATTATTTATTTAATTGTGTTTTTTTATAATAAGGGTGACAAGCGAGCACACATTCCACCTGATGGTAAGTGGTTGCTGTGGCCCATAGACATCTACATCTATCCTCGTTTGCGAATTTAAATGCAGATGCGTTGTCAGCCGTGAGGACTAAAATGGAATGCCTCTTTTCCAGTAAAAAAGGTCTCCGGTTCTCTACACTCACCATACGAAACACAACAGCGCTACTAATATAGCTGCAGCATGGCTCTACCACGTAAAACTTAATATATGGTTGTGTAACTTAATATATGGTTTTAAACTGTTCTTTTAATAAAATACATTAATTATTGCTATTTGTAATGTAAAAAAAATATTGTAAATGTTTCTTTAAATTTATCTCTGAGATTTATTAACAATTTTTATTATGTAATTATTTAAAAATATACTTTCTGCGCGGAGAACATAGATTAATATATATATATATATTTAACTTATACACAGATGACATATGATATACAGTAATACAGATGACATATGATATACTTATTTACAAGGAAAATAATATAAACTTTCACAACCACAATCTAAGACGTGCTTAAGTTATATACGTGAAGAAAGTTAGAATTAAATAAGTAAGAAAAAATTAAAAGATGCAAAATGGTATAACACCTTACCTAAGAAATATCAAACTTTATCTTTCTTTAAATTATAATTAAAACGCCATATTTTCGAAGAAGGCCAAAAATTAATTTAATTTTAAATTAAATTTACATAAATTTATTTCATTTATTCATTACAGCCTTTAAAAAGTCCACTACTGAACATAGACTTTCCCCATAGATTACCTAGTAGGATAGCGCGGATATTTGCCATGGTTGCCACGCTTGGCAGACAACTGTTGTTTTAAATTATTTTGAGTTGTTTTTAGAAAATGCTTCTGCCCATCTCCTGTTAATTTTTTTGAAAATCATCAGGCTCACAAAACCTATTAACTATCCTCTAAGGATTGAAAACCGGTTCCAAAATTCGTTACAATTCTTCATTTAAGTTCTAATGAAGGTATGGTACAGGACGGTTCGGGTGTTGTACCTGTTAAGGTATCCGTTTTAAAATACCGGTTCTAAAATACTAAATTATTTCAAGTTCAAGTTGAAGAGGGAAGCCCTCGCAGTGTTGTAATTTAATATAGGACAAAAACATTCATAACTAACTGACCAAAAATATAATTTTGTAACTGTTACTCCATAAAATAGAAAAAGTAATAAATTATAATACTTTTTATATTCCTAAAATTACTTTGCCTTACTGCTCTCATTTGGATTTTGATTTCAAATCTGGTTATAGAAAAGGGGTTACATGTAGAGGCGATGTAAGAATATCTACTACCCCATATCATCTCCTGGAACCTTTAAACAACTCAAAATAATTTATATATCCCCCTTATTAGGCAATCTATGGGGGGGGCCTATGTTCAGCAGAAAACTTATGATGGGCTGTAATGGATACGTACTATATGTAACCGCTAAATACTGGTTTCTTACCGATGTTTTTGAAATCTTTTCAATCCCTGCCACTCACACCCAATTTAGCATAATGCATGTGTGCGTGACTTATCGTCCAAGCATATTTACACATAAGCCAATGTTAACATCATTGAGTAATATTTGGTTAAAAAGATATGCTTCAATCGACTAATGAGCTCGTCAAGAGTGTGTATTCCAATTAACATACCACTCGAATCCGAAGTGCACAAAGCAAATATTATCTGAGTGAAAAATACACCTAAATAAATACCTGCGCTATTACATACACCACACGACCTTGTGATTTTTTCGAATTGCATTTTGCATACTATTGCTATTGCATTACGTAGTGTTGGTATATATATTATAATATCGATATGATTTGCGATATAGCATAATTAATTTAACCATTAAAAGCCAGTGTTTGACTACTATCCCACCTGATGGTAAGTGGTGAAGAAGTAAATGACGTAATGGAAGACGTAAATGGTAAAGCGCACTGACTTAGCTTGACAAAAACCTATTCACTCTTGCCTTAAAGACACCCAAATTATAATCAGATGGTGAGACAAATGGTGGCAAATGATTCCACTTACTTGCTGTACGCATAATGTACATTATGTACATTATGTAATAATGTACATTATGTACGACGAAGTAAACCCTTTGGTCCGAATGCGTAGTATGTCGACAACATCGATCACTAATGACGATGATCGACAACAAAGGAATGAATACCAGCCGAGCGTCTAGTGACAAGAATTAATTACATGAAAAATTCTGAAAAAGATTATTATTATATTAAATTTATTTACTTACTTGCTTAGCCTTGTAGGAACAATCATCTTTTTTTTTGTATAAAAATAGGGTACAGTTAGTACAGACAAGATAAATCTACTACGTGACAACAAAAATATAACATTGACTAAATAAGTAATAAAATGATAACCAAATACCTAGCTTGGTTCTTGTTCTGGGCTGTGGTCCACGTTCCTAGTCGCAAAGGCAGTTGTCATAGATATTGGTTACAAATGTTCAAAGAAGCCATTGCACGTATATAAACGGTCAAATCCGGATTAGCTAGCTGCTTAGCTCAAAATCGTCTAATTTTACCGGTTTAGAGACCTTTATCCAGGCGCTTCGAACTTCCGACCCTGCTTTCTGAGGCTAATTTGAGTATTGGTATAAATACAAGATGATTAAACCACCGCCTATTAACTTCTTGAAGCTGGTTCCATGTCTATTCTAAATTTATTTTCAAAATGTAGATGCCTTATCACCTCTTAGGACTAAGAGGGAATGCCTCGTTCTCTACACTCACCATACAAAATACAGCAACATTATGCTGCAATTTTACGCTGGTATACTGAGATCACGTTATCCTTCCCCGGTCAAGTCAACCCAATCGTGCCGCAGCCACATCACAGCTGCAGCACAAAGTACCAAGAATAAAATTTATACGTCGACTCTAGAATACTAGAAAGAATAAAAATTTATTTGCAACCATAGTACAAACATAGTGATGGGCCTAACAGCACGTTGTACAAGTTATTACTGTTTTTGATCTCAGATAAAATAATAAATTCCTAAGCTATATAATTTTTACCAGCGATATAATCAAACTATTTATAAAGTGTATCAAAATAACAGATACGCTTTTAACTAGGGTAGATCTCAAAAAACTTCAAAGGCAAGGCGCTGACCACTAATCCCATACATCCATCACAAACAAGCATATCAGGTTACAGATTACTTAACAGCCGTAAACCTTAATCGGATAACAAATCAACATTATTGATTACCAACTGTCAAACGCAAGAGTCGATATCATTATATCGATAAAGCGTCACACACTAAGGCGCCAGTTATTTGCGAAATAGCGAACAACCTGTCGCAAAACTAAGAATAATCGGATTCTTAATAGCAACACTTGAGCTGAAATTGTCGCGTAATGCGTTAGGTACTTAGAGTAAGAACATACATTATGTATGCTTGTTCTTACTCTGAGGTTAGATATATTTCGACAGAATCACGTCGCTACAGAAGTAACATAACGCGACAAATAAAAAAAGTTCATTTTAACATAATCATGTGCGTTAGGGACAATGTATGCTCGCTCTAATTAATGGCGTCCGCGCGGCTTAACCATCAGAGCACCTGATTAAGGATTTACGTCCATACATGTATAATTGTAAATGGCAAAAGTCTCTAATACATTCCCAGTTAATTGTTTTACATTGTGTAGAGGTAATACGTGATTCAACCACACTCTTATAGAAATCAGGTAGTCTCCATTGTATAATTTAAATTTGGTATTTTTAGTGGTCTAGTTAAGCTTCATCTAAAATTAAAAAATATGACATCGTTACGACGTGACCATACAATTTCTATTATAATGTTAGTTTATCAACACTTAAAAAGTATTTCAATTGACTAGAGTGACAAATATCCAATTGATACGGCAGCATTCGAAAGTTGTCTTGTCGCCGTGGTCGATAGCGACAAGATAGCCATCATCATGATAATGATGGCTACCTTGTCGCTATCGACCATCACATCATCTTGCGTTGGTGTCAGTAAAGAATATTTTTCAATATTCAATTCCATTGACCTTTATCCAATATTTATTAAATCGTCTCAAATGTAAGCTTTGATGTAAAACAAAATGTTTAAAAACACAGCGCATGATATTGAAACAGGATCTCGATCTCTTCCGTAGATATCGATCTAAATGAAATCGAGCGTTGTTTTGAGACAACATACGAAGTAAAGATAAACTACTCTTATACTTTCCCTAAACATGTCAAATTACATGTAAATGTTATGAAATAATATCTATTACTGCCTGTGCTACCAGACAATTTGAATTTCCACGCGCGGTGAAATCTAAAGGAAATGTATCCGGGTCTGGTCAATGGCACCAGTAACAAGAGTGCGAGTTTTTTCTCGCCAATAGGCATTCAGCGAGGAAACGCATCCAGCGGTCTCGGCACTATATCCCGAGGAGAAGGACTGAATAATCATTTTCTTTTTTTTACTCATAATAATCTGTACTAATATAATAAAGCGGAAGAGTTTTTTTTTTTTTTTTGTTTTATTGTTTGTTTAAACACACTAATCTCTGAAACTACTAGTCCGATTTGTAAAATTATTTTTGTACATTACTTCTCAGCTAGCCTTAAATATTGATTTTGTTAAGCAAGTCAGAAGAAAAAGCGCTTCCGAAATTATTTATACGCGTGCGCTGGCGTAATGGTTGATGATAGGTAAATACAATGTTCTACGAAAATATAGACCTTTACTCATCCATCTAAAAAAAGTCCGCATTACCATATTCCTATTTTTTTATACATAAGACACAATTAGGTATTTTGTGACAAAAATATTGAAAATTAAAAAGTGATTTATGAGTGTTATTATTAGGCATGGCATATTAATCCTTACGAAAGAAAGTTACTTCATCATCAAGAAATAATTCAACATTGGCTTGGCGCGCAAATGACGCATAAACCCTAGCCGCCCGATGAGAACCGAGAGTAACCAGCAGTGAATGCTTCTATGAGCGAGGTTAGTTCAATCATTATAGCTAAAAAATTGTCATAATTAATGGAGTACTTTTATCTATTGGCATAGTATGTAGGTACGTTGAAGAGCGAAGTTAGTGCATTATTTTTTTTTTCTTTATTTTACTAAACAGATCGACACAACCTTACAATAAAACATAGTCCCACAAAACTGTTTACACAGTTTGTCTGTGCCTACTCGTTTTAAATATGAAACTTTTCTATAAACAGGCCACCGGTGAACATGACCATTTTCAAAGTGGAAACATGACATTTTTAACATTAATTGCAATGGGGGCTAATAGTTTACCGCTCACCAGATGTCGCTGGTTGGGACTGCGGTGAAGTTATTTGTAGATAGTTTCACCATAAGTGAAAAGTTGCGTTTAAAATAAAAGTTTTTCGGTTTCTAGTGTATACCTATTTATACAAAACAATGCCTCAGTAGTGGCTCTTTAATTTTTTGCACATTTTTAACTCTCTTTTATTTATTTTTATTTTTAAGAATATTCGTAGATGGGTTTATCCATTTTAATCTAATTAATATAACTAATATTTCAGACACATACATTCAATTTTATATTTTCTAACAATTTATCTTCCCCTTTAAGAAATTTAATAATTAATTAACCTCTCTCCAAAGTGGCGCCGCCCTGCTGGCAAAAGAAGTCGTGGATTCATTAACACACTCTCACAACAGGCTCCGCACTGTTAACGAACCACCCATTTGATAAATATATAACTTGTAAATCACGCAGCAATTTGACAGACATAGAACTCAGGACCATATTTACTTACGACAGTCTTTGAGTGAGACTTTTTACTGTATGGTAAGACTCCTTTCCCGCCCAGGAAGTCTACTGTGTTCCGGTCTGAAGGGTAAAGAATGCCAGTATATTTTTTGATAGAAAAAGGGTAACATACGAGCACACAGTTCACTTTATGGTAAGTGGACGCTGTGGCCTATAGACATCGACATCTATCCCTGATTAATTATCAAAATGTAGATCCGTTGAGACACCTGAGGACTAAGACGGAATGTCTTATTTCTAGTTATAAAGCATCACTCACCATACGAAACACGACAGCATTAAGCTGCTTATTTCACGCTGCTATTCCAGATGAGATGAGATCATGAGAGCGTGGTCCTTTCCCGTTCGAGCCAATCCATTCGTGCTACAACCATTATATAGCTGCAGCATGACTCTACCACTTTGAATAATTACAGGCTACGAGGCATTCCATCTTAGCACTCAAAGGTGACAACGCATCTGTAGTCTCCATTGTTTGAAGTTGGCTGCAGTTGTCCATGGTCTACAGTAGCCACCATGAGGTGGACTATAATTTCCTTTAAACTTCAATGTTATAAAAAAGAGACAGTAATCTGGCATATTATTAACATTCTAAATTTTAAGCTATAACTAAACTATTTAATGATAGATCTTATATCGATTATAGCTTATGTAATTAAGTAGCTTTGCGGTTAATGCTCAATATTAATGATCGACCACACAGTACAAATACTAAAGCATCGTTATCATTAGTAAAACAAGTAATAAAATCTACATTTTTACATACCGACCTTCGCATTATTGTATTGTGCGAGCTCAGATTTCGCCATCTGCAGAATTAAAGCAGGCTCACAAGCCCGATACTAATCTACCGACCATTTTAAAAATGAAAATTCAAGCTACACAACTGCAATAAGCCTTTAATCCTGATCGTAGGTATTGTTACAAACAAGAGCGCGGGTGGCCGAAAGCCTTATATGCTGTAAGATTAAATGTTGCATAAATCCCTATAAGGCTAATGCTATTGAAACAACGTTAGCCTTATATCGACGCCTCGTTGGTCTTAGTGGACGTAAACGCGACTGCTAAACATGTGACTCCAGGTTCGAAATCAGTTATTTGATTTTCCTTTCAAGAAATTCACAGTGGCAGTAGGGGTCAGGAAGTTGGCAGTGTTTTTCACTCATTACGTCGGAAAGCATGTAAAACAGGTGCTGCGCTCGATATCTCTCCGGCCGTGCCAGATTGCCGTCCCATCGGACTATGAAAGTGAGGTAATAAAGAGTGGACCTGTACTTGACCATACACGTGCACTATAATCCCGTCTTGCCCAGATAGTTAGTCTGAGTTGAAACTTGCCGCCATGACCGAAATTCGGTCTGGAGGACATTATTGTTATTATATTGAACGTTCATGTTTTTTAAATTAATTGAAACAAAAACATCACACAACATAAACGAAATATTTTTTAATATTTCAGATAATATGCTCACGATTTTTTATATAGGATAAGGGTGACAAGCGAGCACACAGTCCACCTGATGGTAAGTGGTTGCAGTGATCCATAGACATCTACCTCTATCCTCGTTTGCAAATCAAAATACAGATGCGTTGTCAGCCGTGAGGACTAAGATGGAATGCCTCTATTCCAGTAAAAAGGGTCTCCGGTTTTCTAAACTCACCATACGAAAGCAGCATTGAGCTGCTATTTTAAGCTGGTATTCTGAGAGAGCGTGGTCCTGCCCCGGTCGAGCCGACCCATTCGTGCTATAATCATAAGACGACGATGGCAAGCAACGTGAAATGTACGAGAAGGCTGGTGTAGCGATTGCCAATTTTTGTGCAACGCGTGGCGATTGCGGTAAATACTGCCTACTATGAGAGAGGTCCGAATCCGGGAGATAAATGTTTACGGCTGTCGAAGTGTAATTTATGCAGTTTCTAACGTTTTTTTTATAGGATAGTGTGACAAACGAGCACACAGTCCACCTGATGGTAAGTGGTTGCTGTGGCCCATAGACATCTACATCTATCTTCGTTTGCGCATTTAAATGCAGATGCGTTGTCAGCCGTGAGGATTAAGATAGAATGCCTCTTTTCCAGTAAAAAGGGTCTCCGGTTCTCTACACTCACCATACGAAACACAGCAGTGTTAAGCTGCTATTTTACGCTGGTATTCTGTGAGAGCGTGGTCCTTCCCCGGTCGAGCCGACCCATTCGTGCTACAACTATACTACTAATATAGCTGCAGCATGGCTCTACCACGTTAAATATACATTGTATATATCATCCCGTGTGTCGTAAGAGGCGACAGGGGATATTTTGATTTGTTATCTTACTGATACAATACTTGTTTTACGTGGTAGAGCCATGCTGCAGCTATATTAATAGTATAGTTGTAGCACGAATGGGTCGGCTCGACCGGGGAAGGACAACGCTCTCACAGAATACCAGCGTAAAATAGCAGCTTAATGCTGCTGTGTTTCGTATGGTGAGTGTAGAGAACCGGAGACCCTTTTTAAAAAAAGGAAAAAAGGAAAGAAAAGGAAAAGAGGCATTCTATCTTAGTCCTCACGGCTGACAACGCATCTGCATTTAAATTCGCAAACGAAGATAGATGTAGATGTCTATGGGCCACAGCAACCACTTACCATCAGGTGAACTGTGTGCTCGTTTGTCACCCTTATTCTATAAAAAAAAAAATAACAACTCAAAATAATAAAACTTCGGTTGTCAACCTGCCTGCGAACTCCTGCAACTATGGCAATAAGGGGGACCCCTATAAGGCAATAAGAAGCCCTATGTACTTCCCTACGTTCAGTTCATTACAACGATCAGACCTAATTTAATAAATAAACTCTAATAGTAATGTAATGTATAAATTTAATCAATGTTTAAGCTTTTTTAGTATTAGGATATCAAATGATGAAACTCTCAGTCCACTTAATTGTAATTTCAAATTAGCCCTGTAATTGACCTTTGAATTATTATTTCAAAGTCGATTAACTTCTTTATTTCTTACCCATTTCTCGTTTAGACGGTCCATTCGACTGATTAGCTTAATCTAGCCATCCATCCATTGCAACCTAAGAAAGGGTTGGGATTATCCAGTTTTATCCGGGGCATAGACTTAGGATATACTAGCGTATAGACCACCTGACAGCCCGAAAACGCGTGACCAATTTTGATTTGTCATTGTGTGCGTTAGCTAGTGATGTATATTTTACTTAAAAGGACTATCGAAAATGATTGTTAAGGAAGCTGTAAGAAGATTATAAAAAATTGTTTAGTGCATGAAGTTGAATAACTTCAAAAATTGACTGAATTTTACCATGACAGTTCTAAAATAATTAAAAAATATTCATATAACATGTTCCTGGGAATAAGCTTAACATACCTGCCTTTTGTTGGATTTTAATTCAAATGTACAAAATCCCAGGTGACTCTTAAAACTTAAAAAAACTCCCCAAGAATCAGATCAGAAAGTTGTATTTTCGAGCTATGATCTTTGGAGAAAAATATTTACTGCCGTGGGCAGTTTCCCCGGAATTTATTTTTTAACATATTGTTATTATAAATAGGTAGATACATAACTAAGTATATACCTATTTATATTTTATATATTTTATAAAATGTTTTGATGGGGAAACAAAAACGGGGACACGGAGTACATAATGGCTGCTTTATTTTTCATATAAGTATTACTTGTGATAATTACAAACATTTAATAATTAATAATTAAATAGATTATAGAAGTTTATTTTAACATTCGACTTAAGTATGAATGTAAACTTAATACTTTAAGGAAGGAAACTTGTAGGAATCAGTTAAATAAGATTGCTCTGTTTAAAGGTCAATATGTTTATGAGGCTTCATCATGCTTCATGTTTATATTCTTTCATCTGTCCCTGAAAAGTATAAAATAATAATAAACTTATTATCATTTTAGCTGCATGAATTTTAAAAACATAATGATCTTAACACAGTAAAGTGAACTAAGTGTCTGAGGATACAGATGCACTCTCTATTCTCTCAATCTCGGTATGTTAAGAAAATGGTCACACATTCATGGACTGACCGCGGCAAGTGCAACTTAATTTCGCAGATCTATTGATCTGCGCAGCTATTACTTAACCACGAGTTCCTCTTCTCTACGACTAACTCTGTAGGAATGAACCACGCTATTTAAGCCCTCGCGACAAAGTCGTCGGCCATCAAGCATGAATCGGCATTGACCGTTGTGAGTATCAAACACTATGGAATTTATACTATCACGTCTCATGCGCGGTCGTCTAGTAGCGCTTGAAGAGCATTACCAAATATCTATACCTAACTACGCTAAAAGTTTTATCGTTATGATTTGGGAATATAATCGAAGTTCCAGCTCCGCTCAACCCTTGGAGAAAATAGCATGATGCTATGAATATTGTACTAGTGTGACCGTGAGGCTGTGCGGTTGGTTACAAGGTTATAAATTTATTTTGGTTGATAAATAAATACTTAGTTGGGTTCATAATGGCTTAAAGAGGATAATCTCAAGATTTTTTTGTCTTTAATGTACTACAGTTTTATAATGTATAAAAATCTGTCTCTATATTTATCTAAAGTTTTGAAAGTTATATTTTTGAAGTCTTATTATAACAATATTTTACTTACTGGTACAAATAATGTAGAAATGACTCCTTTTAATAAAATTGTTTTTATTCTACTTTTTCTTTTATACTTCTCAAGAAAATGTTTGCTGCAAATTGTTGAGTTCTTCTTTGCATTCCAACCAACCCTTCCAATGAACCTTAACCACTTTTTCTAATTATAGAATCCGGAGGGAATCTGTTTGAAAAACGGCAAAATAAAATTACGTTTTAGAACGGAAACCGAGGATTTATTTTCTTGTTGTGTAGGCAAGTCTATCGATTCATTATAAACATTCAAGATAAATATCGACATTAATTTTGATATAGTTGAGTCAATCCCTAGCGTACATGTAAAATATTTGGTATAAAAATGTATTTACCAAATTCATGCAAATTATCAACAACGTGACTTTTTTCTTTGCAAAATATCAAAATTAACAAAATAATTGAATATATTCTATATTTTAAACAGTATGTAACATACATTTTAACCAAAAATAAAAGCGTCATAACATTGACGACGTCTTGAGAATTTACCTGTGATATGTGAAATTATCAGGATTATTTCTATTATTGACAGCACAGTCACTCACGGAACAATTAACCATTTTGGAAAAAAGTTACTTACTAAAAATAACCACTATTATACTTTAAAAAATTACAAAATATCTCGGAGCTATTTCTTGCGTGCCGAATTGTGCCGACCTGTCATTCAAAATCGGTTACAGAGTCATGAGATTTGGTATCCTTTTCTATCTTGCATTTTTGCCATAAGGAATTTTCTTCTCCCTTGCACACTATGTTGGTCTATACGCTAGTATATCCTAAGTCTATGATCCGGGGTTATTGACTGTAAGCCCGGATTATAATGGGAATTCATTCTTTCACTTCTAATTAACGCTAACTATGTAATAAGGTTTACGTAGAAATATGAATTTTTATAAATTATAACACTATTGTATAAAAAAGCTTCTCCAAACTATTAAATGAATTAGATACATTTGAATTTTTGTTACGAATTCGATTTAATTTTATGTAACGTCCAGAATAAAATGGTGATTTATATTAATAGCAAACTTTCTATTTCTTCGTTACTTTATTTCATGCAAAAATGACGCTAGAGTGGCGTTTAACAGTTTTAGTGGCTTCTGCAAAGCATGCTATCAACATCAGCCATTAAAATTTAAAAATATATATTTGAATTCAGAAAAAGGAATAAAGTGTTATTTTACTTCTAAAACTTTATGAATTTTAAAATTTTGTCGTATTAAATTTATTTTAGAATAGAAACTTCCCCTAATACAAACCACACGATGGCGATTTACATTATTTGTAGGCCCTACAAACACTTGTTCCTTACGGGATTCAAGCCCGCAGCCCTGAAGTGCTATAGCCAAAGGGTCAGACTCTGCGTTACTGAGCCGACAGTTAATCGGTTTTGCAAGCGTTTAGGTGAAATATATCCATGTTGGCTATAAATATGTGACTAGAAATTCTAGGTTTACCAGTTTGAGTTACATTGTACGCTGAAGAAACAAAGCGTGTTAATATTAAATAATAATATTAAATGAAGAAAAAAACCTTGGTACACACGGCTTGATCAGCCGCTACTCGATGTTGTTGTAGGTACATAATATGCTGTCAAACATTCCGAATATCATAATATGAAAATGATCAAGTATGATTATTTGATCCCAGTGAATTTTACTGCGACTAATTTTAGAAATATTTGGAAGTAATTATAAAAAGTTTGAAAAACAGAAAGTGTGTACCTGTTTCTTATCTTTCGCATTCTTCGAGATAACAGGCTGGTGATGTGATATTATATTATGATCAATATTTTATTTATTTATTTTAATCTATCACGGAACATCAGAGCAAGGCCCCTCCAAGACAGTTTAGGAAACCGTTAAAAAAATTTAAAACTCGAAAATAATTCCACGTTATTATCAAAAAATACTTTAACGGGTTGTCTTTTGCTACCTTGTGCACGCGCTGTAATAAATAATTGGTTATGCTAATGCCTTTAAAATATTTAACGTACTCGTAAAAATTATAAATTAACTGCACTCACAAAATCGTACACGTGTATAAACTTTAAAATAAAGCCTCCAAAAAAGATTACCCTAAAATGTCTGAGCTTAACTTTTAATTTAATTCGATTAATGTCCACATTTACAAATACAACAAATTACTCTCGCCATATCCAGCAATAATCCCACAATGACATATTGAGGTAATTCCATTAATTCATAAATCAGCGATCCTTAACGAAATGGCCTTTACGACTCAGAAGCCATTGTGAAGAAGTTTTGTGTTGTATTATGTTAATATTTTTTTTTATAAAAGTGAAATATCAAACGAACTACCAGTCTATCTGATGGTAAGTGGCTACTGCAGCACATGGACAGCTACAACCAACTTCAATCAACGAAAGCTACAGATGCGTTGTCACCACTGAGGACTAAGATCGAATGCCTCACAGCCTGTAACTATACTAGATCTTGATACCCTTCAGACCGGCACAACAGAGCAACCACTGCCATTTGGCGGCAGAAATAGCTAAGAGGGTAACACTTAACCAGACAGGCTCCGTAGCAGACAAGATGATACCACCTAGTAATTTTAAAAAACAAGATCTAGACTTCTAAAGACGTTTGCAGTTTCCGCACACGCATAGTTGAGTAATCGAACTCTATATCGTATCATATATTAAATAAAACTTCTTTAATTGATTTTATCTCGTTTAATTTTACTAGTTTTGAACTCCCGACGTTCGAGTACTTTGCACACTATTGGTCACGGGCTGAACTGAAGTCTTTGATGTCCCGATGTAGGTACCTTCTACCCGGAGTACCTTCAGCTTTTAATTATAAATTTTGATCCGATCTACGCAGACTGAGCTTACTTGAAGTCTTGCAGTAGTATGCTTGGGTTTGGTTCTAGTTTTATTAATTAGAGGATACCAAACAAACGGTATTATCCAGCCTATTGAAATTAGGATATTTCTTTTAATTTTAATCACCTTACGAATCTTCCTTTGTAGTCATCAATGTTCTTTTGCAATTATTTGTGATATATCAGGGGAAGTCTAGGATATTATTACAGACTGCAGTCATCGCATAGTTAGAGATACTGATTACGATAACGCTACGACTCGTATGCGAACTTTTGACAAACGAGCACACAGACCATAATGGTGATGGTGATCACCCACTCTTCATTATGGTCTGTGTGCTAAGGCCCATAGACACCTACATCTATCCCCGATTATGTGAGATAAGGAATGACTAAGATGGGATACCTCGTTACCAGTAAAAGGGTCTTCGGCTCTCATTGCTCACCCTACGAAACGCAGCAGCATTAGGTGGCTATTGAATTAAATTAATTTTACGGACTCTATCTCGTTTAATTTTAACCTTCCTTAAATGAGGGACCCTTTTACTGGATACGAGGCATTCCTTCTTAGTCCTCAAGGCTGACAACGCATTTTACAGACCACTTACATCATGCATCCACTTACCAATATTGGATTGTGTGCTCGTGTCACTCTTATTCTATAAAAAAGGGAGGACAGGAGGTGCTCTTCAAACTAAGTAAAACACATTTTTATTTTTCTTGCGGATCTTAAATAATTAACATCTTTAACTTGTGATACCTATTCCTTAGTCCACACAAAAGGATAGAAAATTAAACTTTTACAGAATCTAAAAGCCGACTTCAAAGAAAAACAAGAATGAAATAATTTCCACATATTAGTTTGTAAAGTTGGGCTTTAATTTTTTTATGTAGAAGATTTGTATTAATTCAGTGTCTATGCACAGCACTTAATTTTTTTTTAGTTCTCTAAAGGCGGCTTATAGTTTTTTTTTATTCGAAAGAATTATTTTTAAAGTTTAAGTGACTTTGTAAAGAACGTTTTATGTACTTATCCAATAACTTAAGAAGTTTATTATTCGTAGAAAAATGAAATATGTTACTTTTTCAGCATGAGTAAAATAGAAGTCTTCATCAGCTTCATCAGGTTTCTACCATTGTGAGGAAAGTTCACTCTCAAGTTCAAGATGGATTGGCAATCACAGGAGAATGTGGCGGTGTAAGATAATTTATTCCCCCATATCGTCCAGAGGCGACTATGTGAACTCAACAAAATTAAATAGCCCCCAAAAGAAGGCGGTATAAACACCATAGACATGTAAAATACCGAAACCAACAGCAAAGAACATCGTCAAAGGTGCAAGATTTCTGGAACTGCGTTAGCCAATCATCATCATCCTCATGCCGTAAAAGTCCATTACTGGACATGGGCCTCTTCCATTGCAGAGAGGCTTTGCCTGAATCGTCACTCTTGGCAGGCGGATTGACAGTCGCAGTACAAGACGTCTCGCACCTGTGACACTGCGGTCCATCGCCGCGTATTTTACGTCTGATGTAAACGAGATGGCTACACCGCCATCTATCGAAAGCTACACTAGTGGAATGTCACGGGTTGATAAAGAGAAAATATAGAAGATAGATAGTTAGTTATACGACCATCTTTCCGATGCCATTAAATTTTCTGACATTTGCCATAGTCGGCTCTTACTACACTAGCACAGAATAAATAATAGTACACTGTAGGTCTAATGCATGTATTTAACTATCAATTATATAATAATTATGTCACGCTCATCTTCAACAAAGGACTTTGAAGCGATTCGCTGCTAAATATCTTCTCGAAAGGTAAATAGAAATTTCGAAAAATACAGAGCGTTAAAGAGTTGTATATAAAATATAACATAACATGCAAAATTTGAGTAAATAATTAAGTAAAATAAAGTTTCTTAATTATTTATTGATTAAGTAACGTTTTAAGAGTTAATAATTGACAAGCAAGAAATTTATGAACTTGTTATTTATTGAAACTAGACACTACAGATAGTGACTTATAATTGCGAAAGTATCTTTAATAATTATGATCTGTAAATTGGAAGCCCCAGTTCCCGTGACAGATGTGAGTAAAAAGTTGATAGTAATTGTAAAGACCGAAAACATTTTTTCGTGAGAAGGTTAACAACTCTTTCTATATATATTATTAGGGTCTCCTGCAACATAATATCTGATGTTGCTTCATTACTAAGTATCTTAATTAATATTTTATATAGCTATAGTTATTAGATATTATTATAAACTTAATTCAAATCGGTGAAATAATGTTTTGTTATTCCCTTAATTTTACAATATTATAGACAAGAGTGGAGTATTGATCCCTTATCCTTTCCATTTTTTGTTTAATTAAAATTAAAACTTACTTTTCGACAGATGGTGCCTCCAAAAATATTTCCTCACTTAACACACACATCACATTCATTTGCAAAAAGAGTACACTGCGTTCTGCACATAATTTTATTTTACAAAATGCAAATAAGATAATAAAAAAAAACTAAAGCTCTTAATTAAAAAAAATGTCAACGTTCTTTCGAAATGGCGCGAAAATTTTGCGGTAAACCGACAGTTTTTCATACACAAATTTTGTTAACTTTGAAAATATGCTAAATATTTTACTAAATTAAAATTATAATCGTATAAAAACAATGTAAATTTATATTAAATTTTGAATTTTCAAAAGTATGTCATGCCAATGCGGGCTGTCAAACCGGGCGCGTTGATTACGCAAGGCGTGTTTGCGGAGCCAGCTATCTGTAGAAACTGAAAGTGGTTCCAGACGTCTCGTATCGTACCCCTCTCTGATGCCATCGACGCTAGTTAGGTAATGAAATGGTAAGTGGTTACCATTAATCCCATTTTCATAACGACTATACGCATTCATCACCATTGTTGTAGTTGTTTTGTCGGTGTCTACCTACTTCTTATTAAGTTCCTTATGCAATAATATCGGAAACAATTTGTTCTGTCGCTATTGCAATTATGTTTTGTAATGCCATTCGATGGATATGAGAAATTTAGTACATGAGTATATACATAAATTTATATGTATATGATTATAAGCGTATCTATAAGCAGTAAAACTAAAATAAAGGTGTTCTTTCAGTTTGGGCCACGCGCAACAGCTTCCTAATAGTAAACAAAAAGACAACAAAACATTCAATGATGAAGTATATTTTCCTAACTGTGCGATTCACGGTTAATCATACCACCTAACACTTAATTCTAACGTCATCCAGTTAGCTGGAGGATGTTTTGAACTAGCCATATTATAACCTCAGCTTATAATAGGGCTAGTTGAAAACGTCCTCCAGCTAATTGGATAATCGAGGAAGTGTGAAGGACTAAGCGAAATCAATCTATTTCACGATTTGAAAAGATACGAATCGAAGATAATTGTCCATCCCATAAGATGTCTTGAACAGTTGCAAGCAAATGGTACGTGCTAAACTACCAAACGTTCTCTGTGACTGCTCACCAGATATGACTTGAATTTTCTTAGTACTCTCATGGACGACCGCCAACTATGGACTGTGGTCCTTCTCTTTTTTTTTATTTATTCATACAAAGATAGGCTTTAAGAATAAGGTACATTATTATTACTAATCTCTCGCCAAACTGCAGTCAGTTTGTCGCCGAGTACACGCTCTTAAATCTATATATTATTATGCACCATCACCTATGCAAATACAATTAATTACAAAAACAAAAAGAAAATAAAAGATAGTAATTATCAAAGTTACCTCCTACAATTACAAAATATTTTGAAATAATAAAATAATAACAAAAGCAATAAACAAATCAAATAAATCAAACATGAAAAACAAAAGCAATCAATAAAAGTATGCAATAATGTGTAATGTATGAAGTATAATGTGTTGTAGTTATAGCTCACTTATTAATGTCTTTTTTAGTGAGGATTTTAATAAGATTTTGCTTAATTTCTTTGTATTAGGAGGCGTTTCTCTTAAGCATTTTATTTTGTTATAAATTCTGGGTACAATGTATTTATTCAAGTGCGGTCCATAGTAGTTATTTGCACTAGGTTCTTCCAGTTTTTCCCCTTACCTTACGCGTGTTGTAAGTGTTAATAATAGGTAATATAGGTATTATAATAATGTTCTATGGCTATTAAATATTTTAATCGATTCAACATGGGGTATTTTACGCATGGGAAATAACTTTTCATATTCTTTTTTACAACTTTTCTTATCTTTGGAATTTATTTAAAAAAATTATAATGCGAATTTGTAGGCATTTCACCTGTTTTATATAGGTACTAAATGTGCGGCCATACACAATAAGACCATAGTTAATTAAAGACTCAATAATGCATAGTACACAACTAATAGAACATGTTTACTTACTACTTTTCGAATTTGATAGAATTTGCCTAAAATGGACCTTAATTTTGAACATACTTCTTCAATGTGTAACTTTAAAACTACTATCTATTAAAACCAACAAAACTAAATATTTGTAACTACATATTTACAAATTCTATTTTGGCACACTGACATGATAATTTTCCCCTATGCATGCCCTACAATACCTATTTATTCATAGCGTACATTCTTAGCCAGCCTGTTGTATGGAGAATATGCATACACTTTGTTTTTTTTTTTTAATTCAGTATTATGCCGTTAACATGTGCCCATTGGGTTATCCGATCTAAATCTTCCTGTATTTTATCACAAGCTTCATGTAAGTTTTTGGAAGCATACAATAGGCACATGTCACCGGCGTATATGTAGGTATCGCAGTGATGCACCACATTAACCACACTGTTCACCAGCATGATGTACCCTACGGGGCCGTACACAGAACCGGTCGGTACACCGAGAGTGATGTGTTCTTCAGCGCCAGTCGTCCCACTCACCGTAGTGCGAATAGTCCAAGTTGATAGATAATTACGGAAACATTCATTTACCGGTCCCCGAATTCCACATTCCTCCACAGCCCCCAGAAGTACCTCGTGGTCCAGAGTATTTTTCTCATGATGAATGTCTGTTCTTTTTTTTACTACAGCACTAAACCCTTAGTGTGATCACAAACTGTCGCTTCCATAGCTTTTATTCAACCACCTTACATTCCAGTCTTTAATTTTTCGCCTATTGTCGAGGGTAAAATTATACCGGCAATTACAAGTGATCATTTAACACCAGGTGAGCGAATGATCGTTTGTGCCTTCTATTCCATAAAAAAATGAAATCCAAGACAATGGTTTGCAATGCGCTTAGTATGCATATATATCATGTCATAACAGAATACCTTCTCTCTGCAGTCACGTTATTAACTTATCTGTAGAATCAGAACAATGTCTGTCAATCCTAAACATTTTCATCCCATTTCCATTTAGCACTTTCCATCGTTAGGTCTAAAAACCTATGCCCATAGGCAAATCTCTAAATTCATAAGCATAAACCTCATGAGTGTTATAACAGTCTAGGTTCACTCTGATCACATCACCAAAACTGTTTTCGCACGCCTCACAACGTGAGGGAGTGCTCTACTCTCGATATGTGGCCATACCTCAATTTCGTTACATACTCGTAAAATCGTTCTTATACTTTTGCTTTTAGCTATTATTAACGTTACAATAACTACAAAAATTGAATTATAAGATTAGTTAATTTTCTAATTGATTCACTTTAGATTACATAACAAATAAATAATTAAAAAATCAAAAACCCGACTGCAAAAACACAATTTAAAAGAAATGCACTAAAAAGACCGAAACAAGATTGAGAATAGAAAACAAAATTAAAATAAACTATAAACAAAGTAAACTCTATTCCTAATTATACTTAAACATATTTATAATAATACAAATTTTTTGTAATATCCTTTATTTTGATACCCTACTCGACACGTATGGTTATTTTTTTTTATTAACGTATTACTATTTTGCGCCAAAAATCCGCCATTTTGTTTATTTTTTTTCAAACAGCTATCTAAGAACACTTGGGTTTTTAAGACGAATTAAACGATATCTTAATTGTCGATATCCATCTAGTCGTTTGGAAGATACGATGTAATAAAGAAATTTACAAACATACATACATGCAGGATACGCGCGAAAAACATAACCTTTCTTTGGCAGTCGGGTAAAAATGTAATTGAAAAAATATATGGACTGCCGTCCATTGGTCTGTGCGTCGGTGTCTTCTCGCTTAATAGAAATATAAGCAATAGATTGAGATATATAGTATTAAATAAGATTCTATATATTTTAAGAAGGATCTCTGTTGATTTTCGTTATTGAACTCAACACCGTTTAAAAGTTATTTATTTTAAAAAACGCTCATGAGACGTGCACTTTTGGATTTTCCAAACTATATTTAAAATTACTTTTCTTTTTTTTATAAAACGTTACCCCACACTGGGATTTTCTCCTGTATCGTTTAATTTTACTCCCTCTGTCTTGGAATGCCTTTAAAAAAAATAACAAAAAAGTGGAAACCTGCGAAGTTTCTGTCGCCATTTCTTCTCCGGACAGGAACCTCATTTGGAAACGGAAGTAGATTATAAAACATGTTGACGTTTGACAAACGAAATTTTAATTTCTTACGTCGAAACATTTTTATTTCATTTGATTTGATTTCACCATGTGGAGCAAAATTACACACTTACAGATTGATCTTGAAACTATCTTTCCACAAGGCGCTTCTTAATGTCCTCTCTAATGTCTGTCTCTTGAATTTCGTTATTTACACATCTGGTATCCACTCAGCTTTAGTGGATATCACTGGGCGGAGATGTATCATATCTGTATGGCGCGATCGAAGCGGAGATGTGAGCCGAGATTGAGCTGGGCGGCGGTACGAAGCGGATATGTGAGCTGTGATGTGCCTCGCAAGGTGGCGACGGTGCGCAGCGGAGACGAGAAGAGATGTGAGCGGCGTGCAGGGAGCGGCGCCGCTAGTTCCCCCCGCGTCGCAGTTCAAATCGGCTCTAACCAGCACACATCTCCGCTGTAGTCTAGGCATAACGTATCTCCGCAGAGCTTTGGTGGATACACCCTAGCTGAAAAACATCATTTCTCGTCTCCAGTTCGGACATCTCCACACATCTCCGCTTTGGTGGAGTTCTTTTTTTTCTAAAAAAAAACGTTACCCCCACATTAGGATTTTCTCCTGTATCGTGGAGGCAGTTTACAAACATAAATTGCACAAGGACAAACATCCAGACCCGGAACAATTATTTGTAGGTCATACAAATACTTGTTCCTAATTGGCTGCAACTAATTGCTAAGCCACTACGCCACGGAGCCCTGCAGTGAGATGAGGCGACTTTTATGACATAAGTGCCCTTATCATTTTTTTAAATCATTACAGTCCTTCACAAGTCCACTGCTGAACATGGGCCTCCCCCAAAGAATGCCACAAAGCACGGTCCTGAGTCACCTGCATCCATCGACTTCCTGCATGTCTTACCAGGTCGTCACTAGTGGGGGGTCGCCCTACACTTCGCCTACCGGTACGAGGCTGCTACTCGACCTTTTTTCCCCATCGGTTGTCGGTTACTCTGGTTCTACTGCGGATATCCTCATTTCTAAGTTTACCACGCAGAGAAACCCCGAGCATAGCCCTATCCATAGCTCGCTGAGCGACCTTGAGCGTCCTCATACGGCCATCAGTGAAGGACCACGTCTCAGATCCATAAGTCATCACTGGCAACACGCACTGGTTGTACAATCTCGTTTTCAGGTTTTGAGGTATACCTGACGAGAAGATGTGTCGTAGTTTCCTGAACGCTGCCCAGCCGAGTTGAATCCGTCGATTGATCTCTCGGTCGAAGTTCGACTTACCTAGTTGGACTATTTGTCCCAGGTAAACATACTCGTCAATAACTTCGAGCTTAGTGCTCCCAACAACTACCGGCATAGGTGTGACATGGCATTCATCTTAAGGTGAACATGGACAAAACAAAGATCATGTTTAATGTCCTATCCGTTGGGAGACACTTTAAGGTCATTGAGCATAGTGCTTAGGTCTTCCAGCGATTCTGCCATAAGGACTATATCGTCGGCAAATCGAAAGTGAGTGATGTAATCGCCATTGATGTTAATACCGCATCCTTTCCAGTCCAGTAGCTTGAAAACGTCTTCCAATGCAGCGGTGAAGAGTTTCGGGGATATAACGTCACCCTGTCTTACACCTCTCTGCAGTTGGATAGGTTTCGTACTATGATTCTGTACTCGAATAGCCATCGTAGTCCTACTGTACAAAAACTTCAGCACTTCGATATACCGACAGTCAACTTGGCACCGCTGAAGGGACTGTAGCACCGCCCAAATTTCGACGGAATCAAAGGCTTTCTCATAGTCCACATACGCAAGGCAAATTGGCAGATTGTACTCTTCTGTCTTCTGTACAATTTGCCGAAGGGTGTGTATGTGGTCTATGGTAGTAAAGCCTTTTCGAAAACCTGCTTGTTCGGGAGGCTGGAAGTCGTCGAGTCTGCGTGCGAGACGATTCGTAATGACTCTCGAAAATAGCACGTAGACGCGGCTCAGAAGGGAAATCGGTCTGTAGCTCTTCAAGAGAGCGTTGTCGCCTTTCTTGAAGAACAAGACCACCGCATTTCTGCTCCACGCCTCCGGAGTAGTTCCACCATGGAGGACGGAATTAAAGAGCTTCTGAAGGAATTCAAGTACCGGTTTTCCACCCGCTTTCAGAAGCTCTGCTGTAATTCCATCCTCACCTGGGGCCTTGCCGTTTTTAAGGTGCTGGAGAGCCATTCTAATCTCACTCAGACTAACGTCCGGAATATCATCGGAATAGTGTCGAATAAGACTCGCTCTTAGATCGCTACTCACACTTGCGTGTGGCTCCAACGATGACGTGTACAGCTGCCCATAGAACCTCTCAATCTCACTCAAAATCTCAGGTGTCCCGGAAACGATGCAGCCACACTCGGTCTTCAGCTTTGACAGTTGGCTCTTTTTGGCAGACAGATCTCTGGCAAAGACTTTGAAGCCTTTGTTCCGCTCGATCGCTTCTTCAATACAAGCTGTATTGAAGTTGTGTAACTCCCGCCGCACGCATTTGGAAATCTGTCTGTTCAGTTGCCTGTATGCTGTTAAATCTGTTGAAGACTGCAGATTCATTCCCCGTCTAACGGAGCTAAGTTCTGTAAGTGCCCTTACTCACCTACAAACCTACCCGTTGAGAAGACTTGAATACAGGATTAGATAGACATAAGGGAACAATAACAATACTTCCAGCCACAACCAAAAATTTGTGGTACTCTAACCATTCATTAATCATGAGCATGAGGTCGTCACGATTTAAATAAAAGATAAGAAAATGAATAATGTCCGCCTAACTATTCGAGTGCGATATATAAATTATTCATCACGTTAATTTCTTCAAAGTAGGTATGTAAAAACATAAAATGGGGCTAAATAAAAAAATTGTAGTAACGGTATCATAGATCGAAGTATTTCTAGCGTTACATACACTCAGTACCTAAGCATACCGTGTATAGTGATGCGATAGTGTAACGATCCTATATACTATATACACATTTATCTGATTACATAACAGATTATGTATAATGCTAGCATAGCATATGGGGACCAAACGATTGCATTGTCTGCCAAATGACTTCTAACCAAAGTATTGTATATGGCAACAAATGCTTTAACATTTGTGAAATTACTCACTAGGTTAAAAACAAATGCTAAATTCCTTGCTTTTTTGCAGATATTTTAATAACATGATCATGAAAATTTTGTCCGATATCAATTTGAACACCCAGATCACTAACTTCTGTAACTCTTACCATAGGAACACTGTCAACCTCATAGTTATGTACTAAATATGTTTTTGAGCGTGTAAATGATATTGTCAACCACTTTGAGGTGTTACTGCAACTGGGGATCCTTAGTCCGAGCTACTATAGTATATCATGTGGTTCTGGTTTCGAATTCCGCGTTTGGCTATAATCAGTTATTATTTTTTGTTAAGAAATTTTCAGTAGGAGACCGAATTCAGGAAAATGGCGGTGTTTCACCCCCGTGCCTCAGAAAGCTTGTATAACCGTCGGTCCTTGGTGTCCCATCAGACTATGCGAGTAGGGGTATAGAGAGTGCACCTATGCTTGCGCATAAATTCGAAATTTATAATATTGTTCTGCGTAAACTGCAGTCTTTAACGAAGACTTCGCTGAAGACTGGCCGCCGTGACCGAAATTCTGGTGATTATTATTATTATTTCTATTATCGTTAATAGTTCGCTTATAGAAAACTATACTATAAATGAAATCAACGATCAGTTACGTGACTGTCATATGACTTTGAAGACCGCCGTCTTAGCGGTCAAGGTCAACCACCGCAGTCTATTTCACCTGAGGATGCCTCGTTTAGAGTTGAAACACGTATAGTTTTCTATTATTGACAGTGGTGTGTCTTTCCTAGTGTAGTGGTTTTGGAAGTAGTGATGTTTCGATTAGTGATGACGGGGACAGTGCACGCAATTGAAGCAGGGCGGAAGGTGCTCTTCAAACTAGGTATGACACATCATTTTATGTTATTACGCGTTATACACTTAATATATACTTTCAATTTTCAACTTCTCATTTTGTTACTGTAGTATGATTTGACAGACGTGATTGTAGATTGCTAGTAGTATGGTCACAGGCGCTGCGCAATAATTTGTAAGTACGAAAAAAAACTAAACTAATTTAACCAAAACTTAATAAGGTGTTTATATTAAGTGCTGGGTAGTTACAGCATAAAATACTCTACTACCCCAAGTCAGCCCGTGGGTGTCGTAAGAGGCGACAGAGGGAACCTGAAACAAGAGATTGACAGCATCATCTTCCTGATAGCAATTTAATAGTAATAAAATATTGCGTATATTAACCCGCCTGCCACGTGTGGTAAATATCCCTTTACGAGGCGATCTATGGAAGAGACCTATCTTCAGCAGAAGACTTTATGTAAGTATATTATATTTGTTACATTAGGTATTTACGATAGGCATTAATTAATTAATAAATGAATAATGATGTTCACAATGCAAATTCATGTCGAAAGTAATCGGTTTGGATCAATACCATTAACTCGAAATATCCAAGACCAAAATAATTCACTAATAATCACTGTGGGCTCAGCAGCACCATGTCGTCAGCATAGCTAAGGTTATTAAGACACACGTTGTCTAAGTGACAACCTACATGCATACTGCAGAGCTCCTCAATTAAAAGGGGAAATGCCTACGCATACCCGCCTCGCGAGGGCAAGGGCGGGTTATGTCGGTCTCGCATTGACTAAAACCCCATGGTGTTCCACCTTCGTCGCATATTGGTGCTTTCGCACACATCTGCGGCCCCATCAGCGCTGGCCGCCCCATAGCGGCCCCTCCTCGGGAGAAGAGTACTCCTCCCCCATCTCCTTCTCAGGTAAGGCGCACCAGAACACATGGCGCGCCCTCCATCCAACTTTGCGCAGAGGCAATATCGTAACCAATGAGGTTAATCCGAGGTGCGATTATTATTAGTTGAAATATTAGAGCCTAAGCGACGTCAAGCCACCTTGCCTCACTCCACACTCTAACCGTTATTAATCGTAATATATGTTTCCCCATCTCACAAAGTTTGTTATGAGTAAAGGATAGAATATTTACAAGGTCATCAGAGACACCTGCTTCTCTTAGCTTTGCCCACAGCATACTAGGTCAAAATCCATAGACAGATCTAAAATAAGCATAAACAGTTTTTCTATCAACACAGTAGTTTACAGTATGCTTTAACGATTGTATCACTCTGTTGAGTGTCTCCCTCCTTGAGTATATGGCAGGTGTAAAATATTTGTATATATGTGGTACTACAATCGCTAATCTGCCTTCCAAGCATGATGGTTAAGGCAAATACTTCTGTCAATGGAAGGGGCCCTTGTCCAGCAGACCGTCATGGGCTGATAAAAGATTAAGACAAAAGAAGAAAGGAAAATATAAGAAAATGCATAACAAATACAATATAACGCTCTTTATTTCGATTCAATTTGGACAAAAATATCGCTCTACTTAACTGCACAGATAAATATCTTATTTACATCAATAGATCCGATCGGATTCGATAAATCACATCTCTTTTAGAGATCCAACATTTAATACTAACCTTTCTTATATGTTATATTATAAGCTCTATGTTGGCAACTATAAGCAGTTTCATTTTCTAACTAAATTCCGACAATTGTTTAGGGAAAGTGCTTGAAAATATTTCGGTGTTTCTTTGCAAATTCATACATATAAATATTAAGTAGATTTTTACTAGAACCATGATTCTCAATCTTTATTTTAAGATATCTAATTTAAGCTGAAAACTAATTACAGTTGCCAAATTATGTATTAATTTCCTAACTTAAAGAATATCTGCGTACAATTACAGACAAAAGCATTACAGATACGTTATATTAGTAATTAGGAAACAATCTAAGTATAGTTTATCTTTTACATTTGAGCAGAGGACATCGCTAATATTCCGCCTACTATTGTATCATTCTCAGTCCATTACTATAAAAAAGATATGTTATTAGAAATGTAGACTTAATAAAATTAATTAGTGTCTACTAATAAATGAACACAACATTGCATTGCGCCTGAATAAAAATTATTTCAAGACAAAATCATAAATACAGTCGCTTTAAAAAAGAAAAACTGTCAGTCGATGTTTTCTGTTCACATGACATTGTGTTTTTATAGAAGATAGGTTTAGGATGTAAGCGGCACAATAAATGACCACCGTCGCCTATGAACATTGCAACACTAAAGGAATGAGGGCATCCACAACTTTTGGAACGAAGTTCCTTATCGGACGGTACGAATTTGGGGGCTAGGCGAGAAAAAGTGTAAGATTTTTCCGTCACGACCCCTTCTGACGTAGTATAGACTGTAGACGGCCTTGGCGGCTATAAGGAAGCGAGATGGGATAATATCCATATCACTCGCACTTTTTCTTATCTTGCCATGAAAGAAATATTATTTTATTTTAAATAACGCTTCATTTTTATAGACGCTAGTAATTCATTTATTTGTATTTGTTAATCAATAATATGATACGATTATCAATAATAATATACTACGAAAGGAACTTCGTTCCAACCGAGTATTCCACGACACTCACGCATGTTTTTTCTTTCACCAGGGCGGCGCCACTTAGGAAGGAGAATAATTTATATTTCTTGTTGAAACATTAGTGATATTTTATATTAATTAGATTAAAAAGGATAAACCAAACTCCGTATATTCCTAAAAGTTATAGAATTTAAAAGAGTAATAGAATGTGCAAAAAATTAAAGAGCAACTACTGAGGCATTGTTTTGTGTACATAATTATATATGTGTACAAATATATACACTAGAAACCTAAAACTATTATTTGAAACAACTTTTCACTTATGGTCATACTGTGTAAAAAATAACTACACCTCAATCCCAATTAGCGACATCTGGTAAGTGGTAAATTATTAGCCCTCGTTGCAGAAGCGCTCCCGTTTTTTAGAAAGGGTTTTGACAAACATACCTACTATATCAATGTGATTACATATTATACAAATAACATCAAACAATAAACGAGTCAAAAAAATAATAATTTTGTAGATCTAATAATTTGCATAACACTTATGTAGTTATATGTACTTTTACATTAAATTTAAAGCGTTTTGTGTTATGTTTTAAAGCTAAATCTCAAATGTTAGTGCTTGGCGATATAATATGATAGACATATTGAACGTCGCTAGTGGCCGCAAGTAGTTATTTATAGGATAAAATATAACACAAACAAGTTAAAAATTATAGTTCCATGAATAAAATAATTCAATTGTCTCACTTTTATATGTAGGCGGTTTATAATTTATTTGATGAATATATTTCTTTTACGAGTACCTGACGATTGAAAAGTCGGACTTCAGAGAAAAATAGAAACACGTTGCCAGTGAACGCAAATATATAAATAAATTATTTAATTATATTTCGGACCTTTCTATAAACAAGGAAGTAATATTTCAAAGAAACTAAACGCGCATTTTGACCCAAAATTGCAAACTAACCCACACATTGAGACTCAATCTCTGATTAGCTAACAGTTTATCAACTCGAGAGTTGAGATGCTGTGTTGTGTTATACGCAAAAACCTTTAAAAAATACGATCGACGGCCGCCGAAAAAACTGTAGTATACGAGCGAACTAAGCTCCTCCGCAGCTCAATTTTTAAGGAACGCCCACCGCAACACAATCTGCGTTGGATCATTTTCTGGCGCTAGGGGCTTGTTTGCTTGGACGGCCATGTTTTATTTGCGTTCACTGATGTATGCAATTCTCCATAATTGTGATGTATGAATAATGTATTTAAATAGTTTATCTGTAGGTAACTTTATTTGCAAGCACTGATTTTGTCATTTAAAGTATACATTTTTTTTTAAATCATAGTTTTATTCTCACCTGCACAGTCTAAAGATCTACATCTAAGAATCATAATGTTGTATTGCAGATTATGAAATATAATGACGCAGGAACTACAGAGTAATAAATGAATAGAGGCTGACTTTTAAGATTTAAGAAAATACAATAGGTTTATTCGTTAAACTATCTTATTGATAAATGATACTATTATAAGTACATCTACTGTTATTGAAGAATTTTATTCATTAGTATGTATTATTTATAAGCTGTTATATTATGATATTTTTATTAATTTATTGCTTCTTAAATTGTACACATACATGAAAACAGGTACATATGATAAGTACAGTTTTTCAACATTTTAAAAGGTTACAGGTGGTTACAGGTTAAATAATTTTACTATGTTGATATTATTTTCTTATGTATATTTTTTAACATTTACATTTGATTGACAAATTAAATACATTTACAAGAAAATGTGTAAGTCTTGTATATTAAAAGATGATTACGTAAAAAATTAATAGCTATTTAGAATTTAAATCGCTTACAGTAACATGCAGTAATTGCAATATATATCTCAAAAGTGAGTTATTTTTTTAGTAACACGAAATTACCATTTTTTTTTAAATAAGTCAACATTCCACAAAAAGGCTATTGGCACTGGCACTATCAAAGTGCAAAATTCATTTTTTTTGACTAGATTGTAACATAACGTTGCCAGACTTGCTACGCTGTTTTACTTACAAAATATTAAATTACATATAAATTTACGTCAAATAGTTAACAGCCCAAAATGTTTTACATGGCAACACTGTACACAACTTAAAACTAAAAATACATAATATATGAAGGGTCATCATTTTTACAAAAATATATAGGTGCCATGTCATATTGCACGAACTGTTACATATCCAGATTACATGAACTAAGTATAATGTATGATACGTAAACGAACGAACGAAAAAGAACTATAGTAAGTAGAAACTTGTTAAATAAAATATTTAAATGAGCTTTCTTTATAGATTTTACCGACTATATATTCCGCTTTTTCAAACGTGTTTTTATTTTGCAAAAAAACAGTTCAAAACAGCAGTAAATTCACATTTAGTGACGCGATCCGATAGTTAGAAACGAGGCATTCCATCAATATCCTTATATAGTAATAACAAAACAAAAAGACCAGCATCGTGAAGATTCATCGCGTCAAGATTCATCGGGAAGTTTTCAAGGTTCACGGAGACTATAAAAGATAATCGTTTTATATGTAAAATGTTTATGAAAAATTGCAAATTTCTGGGATTAGTTTAAGAAGCGGCATTGTTAATTTTTTTAACGTTTACCACACGTTTGATATCGAAGGTACTACATGACGTTAATGCTTGATATATTTGTAAAGTAAACTAGAGATATTCTTTCAAATACAAAGTATATTTGAATGCATATTAACACGATAAAATATTTGACAAGCAAAATGAAGGTTAACCTGTTGTAAGTCATGTTTTCTTTTACTTTATACACATTTTCTAAGCGGTATTTAATGGTAGCACAAATTAATTAGAGTCCACTACATGAGCCAAATCTACTATCGAATTATAGCCCTTGGGGTTTTACACTAAGGGTATCGAAAGCTACAGTTTGAAATCAAATCTGCACATTTAGAGTGTTTTGTAGATATAAAACTAAAAAAGCTCCTCGAACGTCATACACTATTCCAATACATTATATGTTTTTGAATACACTTTCAATTTGCTCCTGATTACCTAGTACCTATTATCTAAGATATCGTTATTAGGAATAAGCTATTTATGTATATGGGATGCACGTTGTAGATTGCGTAATGAAGTCACTGGCACGGACTTAGGAAAATTGTGCGTACATATTTCATCAATTCTTATGCATTTGACACTTAATTCGTTGATATTATTGAACCTCGTCTACTTAATTATAGTAAAAGATACTAACTAACTACATTTTGTTAACCGTTAGGAGTTCGAGAGATTCTTTTCTTTTACAAAAAAAAACTATATATATTAAGATCATACGACCTTCTTTTATTTTGCATTCGAAAATGAACCTTACGCTAACCGAACTTTTTTTTTTCGTTATTAAGACATTTGCTGTATTTTATTATCATCTACGTAATTAATAATTATATTATTAAGGTTCGTTTTTATGGTGGTTACATTTGTACAAGAAACCCTTATTCTAACACTATATATAAATTATCACATACAAACATTGGTAACCTATTAGCATCGACATATTCGTATAGTTTGAGCCATAGATTCTTTATAATATAAAGTACATTATTTCATATAGTACTGCCGTTATCTGAACACATAACTACCTGTGTTCGACAACATGACGATTATTTTAAAGCTACGCTAGTCGACAACTCGAACTCGTCGGGAAGCGAGGCTAAAATGCGTGCTATATCACACAGCGTCGGGTGAGAAAGGAATAAACGTGCAAGCACGTTTCCATACATTGTATATTATGTATCCATGAAGATTTGTTCTAGAAACAGCGCGGAAAATTTTACGAACAGGTCGATAGGACAAGGATTTTTATTAGTGTTAAAATACGGATTTTTCCGTGCCTCTAATTTTAAATCAATACTTGTTTTATTGTTCTGCTTACAGTCTAGTGCTACAAGTCTAGATATGAGACAAATAGATTTCTTTGACAACGACGAGACAAATAAATTTCATTGTTTAGTTTTGGACGCACATCATCAAACGGCGGAGTAATCACTGTCCTACGTTAGTATGAAATAATGACTGACTAGCGCAGCCTTTATGAGCATCACCTATACACGTCACGTCATGATAAATGCGTTCATGTAATTTTCATCCAAAACATCATGGCATAATAAAATGTTGATATTTGGCGCTTTAAATAAAAATGTTTTACAACAAAAATATTTAAAAAAATAATTTATTTAATACTTATATATGCCTTATTGAGTAATTCTATAGCCGATGTCTCTTCGAGGATCTGTTTTATAAAGTTCAACTTCATATTTGCCACATTCTACCGAACACAAATGGACGCTACGTCAAAATGGCGGACGTAATAACGTCATTCTTATGGCGCTATTACGTTTAAATAAAATTATAAATTTTACTATAATAATAAAGCCTCGTAGTGCTTTCAGTCACGATGATAATATATTATGTATTTTAAAAGTTATCATTAAATATACCAATTTTTTATAACATGACTTGTACGATCTAAGGTTATACCTGTTCTTTTAAGACTTTCTTAAAAAAAGAATCAAGTGCAGTTTAAAGACAATAAATATAAATTCATTAATGATATGATGTGGGACTTTAATTTATTACAATATTCTTGCAGTCGTCATAATTTACTTGCATATTATAATATGTACATATTATGATATTTTTTTAGATAAAATATGGCTTATCTGCACTAAGCTTTTGAACCAAGTCAATCTGATTATAGTTATATTGTCCAAGACAGATCTACGTCTAAGCTCTAATTATTACAGCCTATTAAAGTCCACTGCCGAACATAGGCCACCCCTTAAACTGTCTCATAATAATATTTGCGATAGTTGCCACGCTTCGAAGGCGAGTCGGCAACCGCAGTTTTTTATTTTCTAGTTGTTATTAGGATGACGCTGCTGCCCATCTCCTGGTTTGGTTCCCTCAGTCGCCTCTTACGACACGCACCGGACGATATGGGGGTAGTGGTTATTCTTACACCGTCCCTACACGGTAAAACGTACGTCTAAGCTCTGATAAAATAAATACATAAAACAATAATATAAATATATTAAATAAATAACAAAAATGTATACACATATGAGTATAATCTATGCATCATGCAATATTCATTTTAATATTAATAAATTAAAAACCAAATATCACAAAATACCACAAATTATGATTTATCTATTAATGAAAACATAGACAATATACCTCAACTTAATTACCCCTTTGCTTAATCCTCATCTAAAACCAATATGACGGTTTTTATAATATAAATTTACAAAAAACACGTTTTATTATAACAATTTTGCCTTAGCAACAAATTTAATAATTTTTTTTTAAATATCTTTCGTCAACTATGATTTAGTCATTATTGGTTATCGAATACAAGGCCCAAAATACTTCAAAGTAAAGTCCTATTCACAACGGCGTAACGCAAATGTCTGATTTTAGTTGAAAAAAAAAATCATCAGCACATTTTAAACAAATATTACATAAACAATTGTATTCATAACGTCATGTTATGTAACATTAATACCGCTGTAAATAGGCGCCTACTGCCTTGATCGACTTGGGGGAACCTACGTGATATAGTCCAATGTCTATTTCTCTCGTAATATATTTCTATATTAAGATAAATCAAAGTCTATATTTTGAGAGAAGTTTTTCCCTCATTGTCCTGTAAAAGATCAGGTTCTGCAGCATGGAGTTCAATGCATGGCAGTGACTCCGTGCATAGTCAGAAACGCGTGCAAGTCTCTGGGTACCTGCGACGGCCGGTACTTCGCCCCGTGTAAAGCCAAAGCGGCGGCTGCCAAGCAGGATAGACGGGGGCTCAATGCGGAACGGACTAGACTTTCAGCTGGCCCTAGGAGATAACAATTATTATAAATGATATACATAATAATAGTTTGTATTCGGACATGTATATCGATTACAAAATAGAATTGTAATGTATTTTTGTTGCAATAAACGGAAATTTCAAACAGTTGGGAGATTTTTTTTTAGTCTGGACAATTTAGAATGTAATAGACTTTTGTATAGAGGTATAGAGTCAGGACGTTTTACCATCTTCAGCTACAAAACCACTTACCATCAGGTGAAAATGACAATAGATGTCAATATTAGGGTTTCATAACATGAGTGCACGTGCGTGTGTTTTTATATAACACTGAAGTGACAAACGAACTTATAGCCCACCTGATGGCAAGTGGCTATTGCATCCAATGGACACCTGCAAACGACTTTCAACAAAGAAGACTACAGGTGCTGTCACCTCTGAGGACTAAGATAGAACGCCTGTAAAACGTTACAGCGTGTGCGTAAAAGCGTGCGTGTGCAAGCCTGTGTGTCGTGCGTGTGCTTGTGGAATGGCTCTGCCACACTGTGCTCCTCGCGCTGCTCACCGCTCTACTCCCCGCGCTGCCGCGATATTTCCCTCTCTGCCCCCACACTGCTCTACTCGCGCAATTAATCACGACGCTCCGCACTAAGTTCCTTGCGTTTGCAACACAATGAATGTTGAAACTGTGTCAACGTGCGCGCTATATGCATATTTAGTATAGCTAGTTATATCAATGTCATAAAAAGAAATATACGTCGTCGTCCTTACAAACGGAGATTGTGGATGACATATATCCATCACAATAGAACGACGCTTACGTAACGAGCGCTCGATTCGGACTGCATACGCGCGATTATGTGGCCGGCCACTCGCGCTTATATTGCCAGTCCTTTGACTCGCGCCCAAAAACCGAAACAACAGGGAGCGATGGGCATGAACGAGGAGCATAACGTGCGGCATGACGAGTAGTGTTGCCACACTACGTCTCTGCCTCCTTTCTTCGCTACTTCCCATGTCACTCGACGAGTGTGTGGCTGGGTACGTGAGCATGTGTGCGTACGAGTGTCCGTCCCGTGCGTGCGTACGCGCGTGCGTATGCATGTTTGTACGTGTGCATGTGTGTGTGTGTGCGTGTTGCTCACCGCCGATGGAGGCGAGCAGCGGCGTGATGCCGTCCGCATCGACGGCGTCCACGTGCGCGCCGCGCGCCAGCAGCTCGCACACCACGCCGCACAGCGACTCGCTCCACTGCTCGCGCTCGTCTGAACACACACATTCAACTTACTTCAGGCCAACTAACAATCCCCGATAGAACACTACGTGCATTTCACGTGACGCCGAAAACATGTTTAACGAAGTTGTAAGAACACGCACTCACGTACTCATCAATCATCATCAATTATAACAGCCTTTCAAAAGTTCACGACTGAAAATAGGCCTCCACCATAGATTGCCTCATATACGGCACACGTTATTTTAACTTTAACTTGTTATTAGGAACATGCTGTTACCCATCTCCTGTTTCATTTGCCTTTGTCACCTTGTACAACACCCACAGAATTATATAGGGTAGTGAATTTTCTTACACTGTCACTATACGGCCCCTCACCCATACATATTATGCATCTAAAATAATTTGCAACCTATAAAATGGTTTTAGGTGTTTCCAGGAGTAGATTTTACGGGCTGGGCTAGCCACATAAAAATATTACCGATTATATTATAAATACATATAATCTGTAAAAGAAATAGATCTTACACGAGATGTTGTCTCTGACGTTGTGACGTTTAAGTCAAGCGCCGCCATTATGAGGTCGTTTCGTATTCACGTAAAACACACGACGATTATTTTTACAAAACATAGGGTTTTCTGAAAAACGGCAGTGGTCGAAATTCTAGCAAATGTTCGAATTTTAACCACAGACATTTTTCAGTAAAGCACTGACGATACTAGTCAATATTAAATTTACCTGGTACAAGCTGGAATGATATAAGCGCCACGTGCAAGGCCGTCCGCCTCAAGTCGTCAGCCGCATCTACTTCTAGACCGCACTCCAGCAAAAGTCGCGTTGTCCTCATACAAGGAAACCTAGCAAAAAATACCTCTTTTACATTATTCCATACAACAGAATCTTGAGCTTTATATATACAGACAATACGGGAGAGCGAGTGGGGGCAAGTTTGCTGCACACTTTCTTGAATGCATGCTGATGAAGTTAAGAAGTTAATGAACATGTCATTCAAAATGCGTCAAAAAGGCATTATTAATTATCAAAAAGTAATTTCAGTCTATGTAATACTGGTACTAATTTAGTATTTTTATCCAACCTTGATCATAGTTTTATAGGATTTGATTTGAATGAAATCGATTTTGAAAATGATCGATTATTGATCATTTGTTCGATTATGAAATTCCGGAGGTACATACTGGCAGACGTCGCTGGTGTGGAAGTCGTCGACGGGGGTCCTCCTGTCGGCGGCCAAGTGCAGCAGCGTCTGTCCTGTGCGAAGCCTGGCGTGTCTCAGCCGAAATACTGCCCTTCGTACTGCGCTCGTCGTCTCCTAACAAACAAATATACAATAGTATAATATCACTTTACGAGCTTTTGCAAGTCCACAGATGGACAAAAATATTTTTAGGAAATTTGTATTTTTGGGTAAGCAGACAGCTCGGTAGCGCAGTGGCTTAGTGTTTGGCTGCAAGGTCTAATCTCGCACGGAGCAAGTATTCGCTTCTCTGTATTCTACAGGATGCCAAATGGATCTGAGATGTGGTCATTCACTGCTGGCCGTATGAGGAAGCTCAAGGTCGCGCAGAGAGCTGTGGAGAGGGCTATGTTTGAAGCTTAACTGACATAGCCCTACGAATTCATAAGCTGAAGTAGCCCAACGAACTCATAAGCTGAAGTGGCAATGGGTTGGCTATATGGCTCGAAGAAACGACAAATGATGGAGGCGCGGGGGGGGATTATTGATTGGCAGCCTCATACTGGAAAGCAAAGGGTAAATATAAAAAAGGGCGCCCCCAACTAGATGGAGAGATGGCCTGGATGGCCTGAAAGTCGTAGAGTATGCAAATGATTACTTTGTACACTTTGATATAAATATCGTATTGCCCTGCTGCGGATTACAAATAAGGTTTCAACACAAATCGTTACTGCTTGGAGTGTCAATGATCATCAGGTCGCAAATTATTCAATATTTATGTACATATGTGATTAGCTGATTACTTTAGAGGTCTTTGTTGAAATTTACTTAAATAAAGGTTTTGATGAACTGATCGTGCTGGCTTCTTGACTTATGGCTTCCGATAGATTTCGGTATAGCCTTCTCGTTGAGGTCAAACTGGTGATGAAGAGCAACGGCAATGGTGCGAGACATCGGCTACTGCGATCGGCAATCGGCCTACCAAATTTGGGACTACCAAACGTGGCGATTAAGGCTCATCCTCGCTAACTAAATCAAAACTATTCGTAACGTAACCCCATTATTCCTTAGTGATTATCCTACACCGGTGTTCAAAGACAATTTCGAGTTTAAACTTCAACTGCACTAAGTCGAAATGTAGGTTTAGAAAATATTACATACCACTAGGAGTATCTACCACGGGGAATGCTCTGAGGAATTGTTCAGACTAATTCCAGCAGCTCCATTTCACCATGGCACATCGCGACAAAACTCGTGATACCATGCATACCATTTGGATAATTGGCGGTCCACCTCTGTGCGATTTACAAGAAGTTTTCTTCCTCGCACAACTTCCTTGTGGAATCAATACCACCAGCAATTTTTCCGGACCGATACGACTTAAGGACCTTCAAAAAAAGAGCCTACTCTTTTTTTTAAATGTCGGTAACGAACCTGCGAGCCCCCTGGTGATGCAGTTGTTCATGGGCGGCGGTAGACACTTACCATAAGGGAGCCGCATGCTCGTTTGCCCTCTTTTCTATAAAAATAAATACTTTTTACACAAATTTTGACTTAAATTCAGAATTGTCTCTGAATACCAGCCTTGGCGTTGGTGTTGGTGTTGACGAGTGCGCACACTACGGGCGTGTTGTGATTGTGTAAGTGTGAACGGTAGAGCACTAACCTCGCTTGCGTCGGTGGCGGGCGTGGCGGGCGAGTCTGGCGTGGCAGGCGTGGCAGGCGCGGCGTCCAGCAGGCGCGCTGCCACTGCCACCAGGTAGAGCGCGGTGCGCACGTTGCTCTCGTACTCCTCCTGCGCGCATAGGGCGAGCGCCACGCTCTGATACTCAACGCTAGCCACATCCCCGCAGCCGCGTTTACATTGAGACCACGCGCAAACATCGCCAATTTTTTTTGCCGATGTTTTACCAGTGTGTATTTTTTTATGCAAAGTCAAATAATTTTACTCAAAATTGCCTATTTCTTTAGTACCCATAAAAAATTACAATTAAGACATTAAACACAGCTCAAACCACTGAGATTTAATTGCTGTGCTTAATTTCGCTACGATTTAAAAAAAGTATACCTATTCATAGAACTATGCGATCTTTTACGAAGCACTTTTTGAAAGCCATCGCTTCAACAAATTCCTGCTCCGAAGCAACCTTGAGAAAAGAAGCGGCAGGAAACTCACAAGTTGACTATTTTTCTCCCAATAATTTATTTACTAGCTAATTGCAAGTGGCTACTGTTGCTCACGATCATTTTTTTTATAAAACTGAAGTGACAAAGAGTTTACATTCGACCTGATGGCAAGTGGCTACCGCAGTCCATTGACGTCTGCAGCCAACTTCAAACAAAGGCTACAGATGCGTCATCACCACTGAGTAATTACAGCCTCACAGCCTGTAGTTATACTGGCTCTCTATAACCTTCAGACTCACAGAACACAGTAGCGCAAGCACTGCTATTCAGCTGCAGAAATAAGTAAGAAGGTGGCATCTACCCTGACGGACTCCCAAGCAGAAGAGAAATCCTATTACCTAATTAAGTCCTACCGTCCGTAAATGATTTTAAACTAGAAAGGCTTGTTACTTCTGAAGACTAAGACGGAAAACAGATCTCACAGGCAATTATTAATGTATTAAACGGACTTGAAATAAGCCTAGATCAAACGAAGAAATTTTGAGTTTCAATCACATTTTTTTATATATCAATAATATTCAAGAAGTTGTTCTTTTAGATACTTTTTGTATATTTTGTTACTTAACCAATTCTCACTTTTATATATTTCTTAAAAAAGGCATTGAGCTATTAAGTACCTAATTTTTCCAGTATTTGTTATGAAAATTATGTTAATTTTTATACAGTTAATATTTTGGATTTTAATACAGTTTTATTTTTCTTGTATGTAACTAATTTTACGGACTTACTTCATTCACGGTAACGAGGGGACAGAGGTGTCCAACACTCAGATTTGACCTAATTATATTTGTTGTTAGCAAAGAAGGACTTTGGAATATAATAATATAATACACAAAATAATTCATAAATGTATTTTCTACATGTTTTTATATCTGGTGATGACTTTCTTATTGACTTTGATTTCATATTATAGTTCTTTTTAGTGTTAACGATTATAAAAGGCAATGTTATACAGATCTCAGATTTACGCATGTCAATAGATTAAGTCATCATAATCATAAACACTCACGCCTGTCAACCAGAAGGGTAGGCAGAGACTACGGACTTCCATTTGACACGATCCTGACACACCTCTCTCGCCTCCTTCACATTCATAACCCACGTACACACCTAATCTGGCCCAAATTCAATGTATCGCCAATTTGGTCGATAACCTTTCGTTTAAGGCGTCCCTTGCCAACTCTGCCGTTCACTCTTTCCACGTTTATTCTTTCTACATGAACACCGAAGCATTCCTTTCTTAATCTTGGTCACAACATCATCTTGTAATTGCATTAAGTGTTTTAAAGTTAAATCGATTTAAATAGATAGATAAAGAGATATATAGCCATACTACATAATTTTGGCACCTATCATTTCCACACGCACCGGGTTGACTGAGAGTTTTATTTACTTGTACGGATATATTAAAAATTACTATGTCAAAAATTGAAAGAAAAATTGTCGGATTATTTCTCTATTAGTTTACTTAAATACACACTCGTGCGTCCGTCTCGTAAATGTAAAAACGGCTTTTGTTCCAATGATATGTTAGTGTATGTATACGAGCCTTAGTACTGATAATATTTCGTTACTTAGAGACAAACTCTCTCAAAAAGATTTATACTCAACCAAATCTAAGAAATACCTTTTGACGTTTCACATTAATATTCCGCAATAACTTTGTACAAGCGTACTTATACGATTTAAAATAACATTTTACGTAAATCCAAAGAATTATGAAGTTATCTATATTTTTTTACAACATGTATAGTTCTTTAACACTAATTTAAATTCGAATCTTTCAAACAAAGTAAAATATAAAAAAAATAACCAGAATCAACTTTTATGCTTGTCATTGTTTCAATGATATGTCGTAATGCATCTCACCATAGTGTTTGGATGATTCAAATTCATGCTAACGCGAATAATACGTAAAAATATTCAAATGATCGTTTGCATTGCAACCTTTACATTTTTTTTAATTTATTCCTAAGCAGCACACAAGCGCTATGAACATCAATACACCAGCCCAAATAGAACTTAGAGTTCTTTTAATAGCGTATAAGAGTGTTGAAAAGGGGTTATATCCTTATAAGAATGGTTTATGAGTTATTATACAGCCCAAGCTGTATAAAGTCTGTATTATGGGATCTAAGTAAGCTTAGGGTTCTTAATCAGAATATGAAATCTCTAGTATACAACTTTAAGTATTTTTGTAACACTTCAATCTGATTTTATCATTAAAGTTGTATAGAAGCTGTTTTTTTTTTGCATGCTGTCCCTTGCTTATACAACCCTAAGTGTTATTATACTATCACTAAAATCTTATTTCTGGACAATGGTGTATGCAAACTCTCTTCTAAAACTTATTCTTATGGTGTCATTGTACACTTTTGTAAATACAGTAGTTTTATGACTTCTGTCTATGAGAGTGATATAAAACTAAATAAATAAATAACAGCCATAGTACAACTTAAATCTGTATAAGTGACAGAATATCGTCATTTTGCGTGCGCTGCGTGTTTATATTGTGCTAGTGAACAAAATTAATTTGTTATCAATATGTGGAAAAAAAGAAAAAGATTTGGTGCAGTAAAAAGACCATGTTAAATCTAAATTAAATTTATCCAACACTGTTCCTAAGGCAAGATAATTCATCTTTTATACGTATATCTAAAGAGAGTTATATATACGTATAAAAGATCGTTATATGTAATGTTGAAAAAACTGCTATATAGCGTATATAATAAAAATATCCTATTATAGAACTGATTAAAAACCAATGACTGCATTATATAATCCATAACATACATAGTACAGCTACTAAGACTATAAGACCCTCGAAATAGCGTTTAGACTATTTAGCAAATTTTCGCCATTTTAAGACCCATAAAAACAAAATTGAAAATATAAATTTGGGAATATTAGACATTAGTCTTAGCCTATACCATTATTTCGGTTTGACTAATGATCACTGTGCCCCAATGTGCCATTATATCCATTAATTATTTTTTTTATTCTAACCTATACAACCGATATTTAGTTACCGTATTTAGTATTTTGCTGGCGCGGAAATTTTTCGTTAGAAAACATATACAAGTTTACCGTAAATCTAATTTTGCACCTCCAATTCACCAATTATCATCGTCAAAAGTCAACTCGAATCCGAATATAATATTAATATGTTAAATATATGTACATTAAATGTCGCCATCATTCAATTTCTTTTTGTTTTATATTCATTTGTAATCCCATTCAAAGACCAATTTAGAACGTTTGTCTTTATAAGTTACTTATAAGACAATATCTGTGGTATAATAGTTTCCTTGCACACCAAATAACACCTGTAATACAGCAGTTATACAGCCTCTTTTATGCTTGTACAGCTACTGTACAGCGCTACTAACGCATAAAGCTGCATAATTTGTGCCAATTTTTTACTTATAAGAACTGTATAAGCGCTTATACAGCTCTTATACAGCCTCCAGTATAAAAACGAACTTCAATACAGCTCGTATACAGCTTGCATGCTGCTTGTTTATTTAAATTTCAAATTTTAGAGTTGCATAAATTATATGAATCATGAATCAAACAAGTATATTTTGTTATAATTTTTGTGCATCCCACTGTGGCGAAGTTGCCAGTAAGTTTAGAAGATATCGGCTTATACAATGGTAGTGTAGAGTCATTGACAACCATTTGAAAAGGAATTGGCTTCTGATACAAAAAAAATTGACAAATGAAAACTAATTATTTAGAGACATGAATGCAATATAGAACACTTTTACGAGAAATTAAAAGTACAAACAATTGGGATATCGTTATATTCATTGATAAAACATAGCTAAATGCCAACCACATTGAGCCGCAGACATGGACAGATGTCACGTGCCCGTGGGAAAAGGTAGGCGCCTCATAATTTGCCATGTGGGATCCACCGGAGGAAGATTGTAGAAAATACAACTACTACACAAGCGATCACTGGGGCAAAGTGATGGAGAAAACAAAGTAAATTGTTATGGACGGCTATGAAAGAGAAATTAATTTTGAATACATTATAGAAAATCAAGTAATAATTAATGTAAACAACGATGACAACGACAATAGTGAAAGTGATTAAATAAATTTTTAATCTAGCGCAGTATTTAATTTATATAGCTTTTTCTCTAGAAATTAGCAGTAAGCAATAAATATGAAAAAAAAAACTAAAAAAATTGTATTTCGAGTTATCTGGTTTTATTCTGGTATTAATCTAGATAAAACGGTAAATGATTACCAACTCTAAAGTATCGATATCGATATCTCTTAAGATTCGAATATTGTTAATACCCATTTTTCATATGGAAAGCCTAGTGCAATAAATGTGACAGCTGTCAAAAGATATTTCTTAGATTTGGTCGAGTAAACATACAACATTTTAAGTTCTTAAGTCAGTAAAAGCCACTTTATTTAAAACTTAAGTTATGAAAGGTAATTCAAAACATTTTCAATCATAGGTATTTGTTTTTCTAGATTTTAGTCACCAATTCAACGTGCAACTAAACTAGTAACTGAAAAATACAAAAGAAAATTCTACTGTAAATACAATTAGAGCTACAATTATTTAAGGTTTAAATTTATACACATTTTGGTGACAAACATGCACACTGTCCATCTGATAGTTAGTGGATGCTGTAACCCATAGACCGTCCATCCATATATACAGCTGCAGCGTGGCTCTTGGACGTAAAAGGTAAGTGACCACGTAAGGCAAAAGTATACAGCTGTCATTGCCAATGAAAAGCGTAATATACTCGATAATTCTAATTTTTTTATAAACTCAGTCTCAAATCAATTAATGTAATAAAAAATTGTTGCTTTATCTGACTATTCGTTACTAAACTATCAAATGGTAATAAATGAGAAATGGTAAAAAAATATCAATTAATAACATACTATTAAGGCCTCTGGGTCGTGGTTGATCTGTGGCTTTTCTATCCTCATCTGTCCTCTTTTCAATTCCTCTGCACACGCTTCCAATACAAAACAAACCTGAAAAATTCGATACACCTCGAGTAAGAAAATTTAATATTTACTCATCTACCTATTTAATTTAATTTAGTATATTTACATAAATATGGTACATAATATAATAGAGCAAAATAAATGTTTAATATCACAAACCTGGTTAGGCATTGAAATGTATCTAATAAATGTGAGACAATTATTTCTCTCACATAATAATATTTACTTTTAATTAATTTAATTCATAATACAAAAAGAATGTCCAACTATATAGTGTGGTATGTCATTTAAGGTAGTATCAACTTTGTAGGCGATAATGGCAAAACCGTCGCACAACGTAAGAAATTCACATCCAGTACAGTTTACAGGTTGATTAGAGAGAAAAAGGTTTCAACGTTTTCCAAATAGCAATATGTCTTAAGAATTCAGTGTAGTATACGAGGGTGATACTGAAAGTTCTTAGAAAATCAAAAACTGAACAAACTAGCAAGTGATTAGTTTTATCATATCTTTTCAAAATAGTGTCCATTTACATCAATACATCGCTGCATCCGATGGAACCACTGAGAAAAGCACTTTGCCCACTCGTCCTTAGGGGTCTCTTCGACGGCATTTTGAAACGCAGCCACTGCTTCCTCGGCGTCCATAAAACGTTTTCCTCGAAGTTTTTATTTTATTTTCGGAAATAAATAAAAATCACAAGGTGCGAGGTCGGGGCTATAGGGCGGGTGACACAGTAATTTCACGTCTGACGTCGCCAAGTAGTCGATTGTTTGCTTGGCGGTGTGCGACGAGGCGTTGTCGTGGTGAAGGAGGATCTTACTGCGAGGTCGTTTCTCCTGAACTTTTTCCAAGACAAGTGGCAAACAATTATTGTTGGTGTACTACTCTGCAGTAACTGTTTTTCGATCCTCTAAAACAATTGTTGCGTAATGAACTGTCCTTCCGAAGAACGAGGCCACCATCTTTTTTCCCACGCTTCGACCTTCACTTTAGTTGCCAACTCCTCGGAAGGAAACACCCAGACAGCAGACTGTCTCTTAGTTTCAGGATCATAACAATAAATCCAGCTTTCGTCGCCCGTAAGTATGTCGAACACAGCATTTGAGTCACCTCCGTTAAATATTTGAACCATTTCACGACACCAATCAACACAACGGAGTTTTTGGGCCTCTGTCAAATTATGAGGTATCCACCGGGCACAAAGCTTCCTGACCTCTAAATGTTCATGGAGGATTTTGTGCACTTGACTCATACCGATGCCTAAGCTTATCCGAATCTGCTGATAAGTCACTCTTTTGTCAGTCTCTATCATACGCCGCACAACACTGATGTTATCTTCAGTCGTCGCCGTAGAAGGCCGTGCCTCACGCAGATCATCGGTGAGATTAGTGCGACCACGTTTAAACTCATTAAACCAGTTGTAAACAGTGGCACGAGATGGGGCTTCATCGTGAAAAGCCAATGGAAGTCTATCATAACTTTCTTGTTGACTTAAATGACATCGAAAGTCATCAAAAATCATTGTAAGAAAATTTTCTCGCGTTAAATTCATGCTGACGTGACACAGACAATTTTCAATTTGCCGCCAAATCGTAAACAAATGACAAATTAATAAAATACATACACAATAAATAATATGGGCAAAGAGTTCCATTTTCAAAATTTGAAGTTATTTTTTATTATATCGTTTACAAGTAGCCAGTTCTAAAAACTTTCAGTGTCGCCCTCGTATATTAGGTGATAGCAGTCAAACTCATAAATTTACATAGTACTTATAAATAAGTACTATGTAAAAATACTACAGCTAAATTTTTATACAAGTATGTACTATATAAATTTATGATTTTGACTACGCTCACTATGGACTTAGTATTACAGCTGTAAGAGCACAGACATTGGACGCGACTTGCTGATCATGATTTCAAGTAATGATTTACCTCAGTTTGGTCGCAAAACGAAGAAACCCAGCATGTATGAGAAGTTGAAAACGATTCCAGAACACTACCAATTAGCACTGGAACAGCACAGCGAACTTTCATACTCTATCTACACACTAAGAAAAAATTTGAAGCCAGCGCCCAGCGGAGGGATGAAGCTTTATTAAATTTATAAATATTTGTTATTCATATTTACCTGAGATAAAGGCAATTCAATACCAATGTGTATCATCTGAGAGAAGACTTGGGCGAACCTGAGCAGATCCTTTACAACAGAAACCTGTAGACAAAATAAAATAGATTTTAAAAAAGAAAAACAAAATCCCATATTGAAATAAAATGTCCAGTTCAAGTTTGACTCTATTGATCATAGATTACAACAAACTTGTAAATTATCAACGCAGAATGTACTCACTATAATGCAGAAATACACTGATAAGTATGGAGAGAGGCACAGATTCAGTGTCAAATACACGGGACATTAGACATTCAGGGTTGATAATCAATATAACATGCAAAAAAAATTGTGTTTTGACTCATATTTATCAAATTAAGGACCTTATAATTTAAAATTAAAACTTTTCTACAACCGACTTCAATATATATTATTAAGGATAACTCAAAACTATTGGTCAGACCTTGATCAAACTTATATGGGGACCACATGTGAAGCATCAGTTTGCAAATAAAAAAAGAATTATCGATATCGGTTCACGTAGAAAAAAGTTATGAGGTAACACACATAAAAAAAAAACATACGGTCGAATTGAGTACCTCCTCCTTTTTGAAGTCGGTAGAAAATTAGTAGTATGCTTAAAGAAAGGCCATAGTTATCAAAATATAACTTTTAAGCTAGAGTAGTGTTTTGAGTCCTACACTAAAACTCCAACGTGGTAGAGCCATGCTGCAGCTATATTAGTAGTATAGTTGTAGTACGAATGGGTCGGCTCGACCGGGGAAGGACCACGCTCTCACAGAATACCAGCGTAATGCTATTTTACCAGCGTAAAATAGCAGCTTAACACTGCTGTGTTTCGTATGGTAAGTGTAAAGAACCGGAGACCCTTTTTGCTGAAAAAGAGGCATTCCATCTTAGTCCTCACGGGTGACAACGCATCTGCATTTTGATTCTTTATTGTAGATAGATGTTTATGGGTCACAGCAACAACTTACCATCAGATGGACTGTGTGCTCGTTTGTCACCCTATCCTATAAAAAGAAAACTACATACTTACTATCGGTCATACAAGAAACCCTTAGAGCTCACACGTATTAGCGACTGGCCGCTATAAGTTTTAAGAACATATATAGTAGCATAACAGATGCGTTGAAATAACAGCAAAAAAGATATTGGGTACATTGTTTATGAAATAAGGAAAATAAGACTGACCAAGTTAACTTCCTACAATTGTAAACGCTAATAAAATAAAAGTTTGAATTAATATTGTCATTTACCTCAATTTTGATAGTTTTATAAATAGCGTTAAGAATTGTGAAAGTCAACTTAGCATAGCCCACTGTAGTGTAACTTTTTTTTAAACTTATTATAAGCCAGTGCTTGACCACAATCCCACCTGGTGGTAAGTAGTGCTATAATGTAAACCATGGTTGGTTTACTTAATGCTTTAGTTTTAGGTTTACAATCGACTGCTGGTGCGTAATTTACCATTTAAAATTTAAAGTACAATACAAATACTATTAAGCGAGTTATTATCATCTATGTAATAGTTTTAACGGTGTAGTTGAGGTGTAAGAATATAAAGTACCCCATATCGTCCTGTGGGTGTCGTAAGAAGCGACAGCAAGGAACTAAAACAGGAGATGGGCAACAGCATCTTTCTGATAACAGCTCAAAATAAAAATAAACTGCCATGGCAGCAATGGCAAAATCCCCTCTATGAAGCAATCTGTGCGGGAGGCCTATGTTCAGCAGTAGAATTAATGAGCTGTAATGGATGAATGGATGGATGTTATAGTTCCTATAATAGCCAGCAAATGGGCACCACATATGAAAATAAAAGGGTATTACACCCATTTTCAAATAGTGTTTTTAATGAATACTAGAGTGATAATAAACCACTATAATTTTTATATAATTTTCTTAAAACCGAATAGTGCCATAAAAATTACTTTTAATTTATTGTTTTACATTTTCGCACGAAAACGCTAGCCGCCATGCTGATCAGCTTGTGACGTCACTGCTTTAGTAAATAAAACGATTTTACAAAGGAATATTTTTAGATGTTTAATAATGAGTAATCATCTTTATAATTGGTATGTTGTGCCCGACTACGAAAATACGAGCATAAGAACGCCGGGGAAGTGATGGATTCAAGTGCCAACTGATTTAAATATGAGAAATACTTTGTTAAAACTAGCAAGAAGGGACCCGAAGACATTGTCTACAAAACTAGACAATACTACTGTGAAGATCAGTTTGATGTAAGTATGACTTATATTTAACTATCGTTTATACATAACAAAACATCATGAGGTGATTAGATATTGCAAGTCAAGTTTTGTATAATATTAAGTTATCTTAGATATAACAAATGATTGTTAATGATTGTTAGTCATAGATACACATAACTATGTATTATCAAAAGACACTCTGATCTGGTATTTTACAATATTGTATAAACTAAGGTTGTTTTCAGTTTTCTGTACGTGGTAGAGCCAAGTTGCAGCTATATTTATAGCATAGTTGTAGCACGAATGGGTCGGCTTGACCAGGGAAGGACCACGCTCTCACAGAATACCAGCGTAAAATAGCAGCCTAATGCTACTGTGTTTCGTATGGTGAGTGTAGAGAACCGGGGACCCTTTTTACTGGAAAGAGGCATTCCATCTTATTCCTCAAGGCTGACAGCGCTTCTGCATTTTGATTCGTTATCGAGGATAGATGTAGATGTCTATGGGCCAAAGCAACCACTTACCATCAGGTGGACTGTGTGCTCGTTTGTCACCCTATTTCTATTAAAAAAAAAAACCATCAATGTTTTTATCATTGCTAGATAGTACTTTCTGCTTTTACGGATCTGTCTTCCATGATGCCATTTTAATAAAATACTGAATAAAAGTCAACAATCGTGATAATAACTTGAAAATTTTCGAAATAACACACATACAGCCACAGCACATCAGTTCGTTTACTTTATCAGTGACGTCACGACGAAATCTAATATGGCGGATAGCGTTTTGGGGATTTGAGACACAGATTACAAAAAAATATCTTAAAATTGAATTATAAAATTTATAATGCGTTTTTATGAATAGAAATCAAAATTTCTCGTTTACTTAACAAAATCTATCATAAATATGTATTTTTTGATATTTTTACATGGTGCAAAATAACCTATTATAAGACAGGACTCTGGATGGTAAGCGTTCCGCTATGTCTGGAACACGGCGGAACACGATGGGGGCGGCAGTGCGGCGCGGTGTGCTGTACCTTGTTGTGGTGGCGCAGCTGCAGCGCGTGCCTCCACAGCGCGAGGCAGCGGTCGAAGCGCGCCTCGTCCGCGAACACGGCGCCGCGGAACACGACGGGGTGCGGCAGTGCAGCAGTGCAGCAGTGCAGCAGTGCGGCGCGGTGTGCTGTACCTGTTGTGGTGGCGCAGCTGCAGCGCGTGCCTCCACAGCGCGAGGCAGCGGTCGAAGCGCGCCTCGTCCGCGAACACGGCGCCGCGGAACACGACGGGGTGCGGCAGTGCAGCAGTGCAGCAGTGCAGCAGTGCGGCGCGGTGTGCTGTACCTTGTTGTGGTGGCGCAGCTGCAGCGCGTGCCTCCACAGCGCGAGGCAGCGGTCGAAGCGCGCCTCGTCCGCGAACACGGCGCCGCGGAACACGACGGGGTGCGGCAGTGCAGCAGTGCAGCAGTGCAGCAGTGCAGCAGTGCGGCGCGGTGTGCTGTACCTTGTTGTGGTGGCGCAGCTGCAGCGCGTGCCTCCACAGCGCGAGGCAGCGGTCGAAGCGCGCCTCGTCCGCGAACACGGCGCCGCGGAACACGACGGGGTGCGGCAGGTCGGGGCAGGCGCGCCCCAGCACGCGCTCGCGCACCGCCAGCCCCTCCATGTGCAGCGCGTGCGCATTGCCGTGTAGCCGCTCTACCTCCTGAACACGTTTACAATATAGCCTTATACAGGGTTATTTTGGAAATAATGAGTATACGAACACGCTGTGTGGCGATGCTAAGTGAACTGATTCGATGAACAAACATTTTGTCCTTTTTATCTTTTTAATGCAAAATGTGTGGATATGCATTATTTTAACTGATTGTCATTCATAAATATGTAGCGCCTACTATTTTACTACGCACGCACACATTAGTAAGGGAGTGTTGAATTCGGAAGAAGTCGGTGGGGCTCGGCGCTCGCGCTCGGTTACAGAATTAGGTATCTAATAGTTGTTTTGACTCAGTAAAGACGTCTTCCCGCCCTTTCCCTTCCGTTAGCGTTACACCGCTAGGTACGCTTATCCAGCCGGCCAACAGTGTTGACTTGACCATGACTTCATTACGTACGAGCGTACTATTTTTAAATTTTCGTAGGTTGTCTTTTCGTAATCAATGACGCAACGAAAATATTCGAACCGCGAATACTATAAAATAGTACAGTGTCACATTTTAAGGAATGGAAGTTTACGTGGTCGCAAAGATTATACGAAAGTAAGTCTTTACCGCGTTTGCAAATACAAGGAATTTACGCACATGTTGGTACAATCGGAGAACAATTTTTGCAGCCAACCAAAGGCTGTTAGACTTTGGACAGTTCACCACTCCATCACATGAAAGTGTTCGGGGTGGTCATTCAGAAATAAGTTCGGCAGTCGAAAAATTATAATTCGCGTCGAGTAGTTATCAACTTAGTAGTGAGCGTTTCAATAAGGAAGTAAATAGTAGGCAAAGGCTCCGTGCATTACACGAGCGCGCATACGCTGTAGTTGTTGTCCATAAATCACAGTAAATTTCCGATATTTTCAAATAAATATAGAAACCTGGAGTCTGAAGTCGAATCTTTGTTGAACAAAGTCTCGGATTGGGGGTAACTAAATCTAGTCCAGTTCAATCCCCGGAAGACACAAATTTGCGCGTTTACCGCTAAAAAGTACCCCTTTGTCGTATCTCCTCTATTTCAAGGCACTCCCCTCGTTGCCTCAGCCAGTATCGGAATCCTCAACGTCAACATATCGAATGAGGTTCAGTTCCGCGGTCACTTGGAAGGGAAGGCCAAATTGGCCTCTAAAAAGCTTGGCAGGTTTTGTAGAGCGGCACAGTATTTCATGCCGGCACACCGCTAGCAACTTTACAAGGCGGCACATGGCCTCACATGGAACACTGTTCTCATCTCTGGGCCGGGGTACCCCAGAGCCAGCTCCTTCCACTTGATCGCATCCAGCACAGAGTGGTTCAAATCATCGGCGACCGAGCTCTTACTCATCGGCTTGACTCACTGGCGCTGCAAAGAGATATTGCATCTCTTTGCGTATTCTACCACGGAGAGTGCTCAGAGGAATTGTTCGGACTAATTTCAGCCGCTCAATTTCACCATCGCACATCGTAACAAAACTCGCGATACCATCCATACCATCTGGATGATTGGCGGTCCACCACTATGTGATTTACAAGAAGTTTGTTGCAGTTATCCATGGGCGGCGATAGTCACCATCAGGTGAGCCGCATGCTCGTTTGCCCACTCTTACATAAAAAAAAACCTTATTTACGCGTATTTTTAAAAACTGCAAAAAGGGGTATATCAGTATTTATATTCTGAAATTAATTATTAAATTTGGATACTCTTTTAAAAATAACCTTGTATAATGTACATATATTTATAATATAATCGTTAGTAAGTCTGGAAGTGATTGTATAACTTCCGAAGTCATATTCACACAACAATATATACAGGTGTCCGGTAATGAATGGATAACCTTAAAACAGCTTATAATAAACCTTATTACCGTTCTAACTAAATACAAAATATCCCAAGACCAATACTAACTTTTTTTACCTTATTTTACATTCTTCTTCACCATTACCACAAATGAATTAATACCATCGGTTATTTATTGTGACAACTATTAAAATATTGTATGTTGACTATGCCGACAGAGAGCCAGTAAATAGTGCGACTAGCATATGCATTTAAAACATTTTTTATTAGAAAACTCAACAGCATATTTTTAACAAGCATACTTAAAAATATATAATATTAATACACTTAGCCAATAACAGAGTTTCACAACATGCTGAATAACACTTACGAAGCAGAGAGGTAAAATTGTAACTTAATATAATTTAAATTTAAATACATAATATTTTACATACGATTGCAGTATGGGGTTCTATATATTGTGATTTGTAAAGATTTGTGTTTAGATTTAGATTGGTAGCTTTTTTTTACAAAATTAATAAAATAATAAAAATAAAATAAAATTCACTGAATAAAATAAAATTCATAAATCGTTATATATGTATATAAGATGTTACATGTTATTTTGTATACCTTAAAATTCTATTATTACTATAATAACAACATGCTTTTCAAATTTATACTTTTACAGAATTGCGATAATACAGATGGAGTTAGATGTACGTTTTGTGACGGTTACGGCTTCCTAGTTTTAGACAGCTTCAAGACGTAGAAAAAATACTTGAGTATTTATTGAATATTGTATTAAGTGCAAGAAAAATTTTCTATTCTGATAATGTTTAACAATCTTGGGTGTAACAAAAATGTATGAAAACCTAAGTGACCAATTATTTTAAAAATATGTGCGTTTAATGTAGATTTTAAATTGTATAATACACTATTGTATATATAGTGTAAGTAGCGAATTAATGCTACTAATGTTCAAAAAAAGTCAGTTTTAATAAATAATATGATATGAGTTATGAATAAAAACATATTTTAAGACACAATTTGCGATCCCATTATCAGAGAGTCACCATTGTCTAAACTATCAGTTAGCACCATACACTGCATGTGACCATAGTTGATGTTTGGAGAAGTTAGTCTATCCACCAAAGTCTAGTATTAGTAGATAGGCAGGTGAAGTGGTGATAAATAGTGGTTATTTTTATTAAGGTTATGCTGGTGACCGTAATGTACATTTCATATTTATTGTTATATTTTTTTTTTAGTTTGATGCATATCCCTCCACCAAAAACAGAGGAATAAAACAAAAAATTTAGAAAGGATGGAAGATTGAATTAGGGAAGGTGAAACTTGAGCTTGAACTAAAAATGTCTATCAAAAAGCATAATACAACAGTTCAATAAAAAATAGAAAAACATACCTCTAACGTTGTGCTCTCCCTCCAATTATCATAAGCAGGAATAGGGTCAGCCGGTTTCTTCAATAACAATCCATGACGGGTGTCGTAACGCATCGTCATCGCCCTGTGCAGGTACTGATAGGCCATCTTTGAAACAAATACAAAATAGTATATAAATACCTATTTCCTCTCAGAAACAATATTTTATTGGCATTAGTAGTCATAGTTATTCTGCAGATATTGTACCCAGTAATTTTTCTTTATAAAAAATACCCAATATTTAGATTACAGGTATCCCTGAGAACCACTCTTACTGGAACCACACCAAACGTCGTGAAATAAAAAGTTAAAATTAAACCCGATGAAATCCGTAAAATTAGTTTCAAAATTAAAGGTATAACTGTATAATTTACGCCATAAGTAAAATACCCAGATCAGCAATGGCAGCACCATCAAGTACTGAGACGTCTGGTACTGCGATGCGAAGGTAAATCATCCTGTCGAGCATTGGGCTTTTACGGGCTAATGAAGAAGAAGCTGTTGCTATTGCTTGTAAGGGAGTCCCCACATTTATCGACGCGGAATCGGCTTAAGGAGAGTGCGTATCACCACACTACTCGGCTTAACGCCGATCAGCTGTTGCGACGGCTATTCACTTGCATTCGGCAGTCGATTCCCCAGAACGGCCGTCGCGACGGCTGTTCTCTTACGTTCGGCAGTCGACTCCTCCGAACGGTCATCGCGACGGCTGATCACATTCTTTCGACAGTCGACTCATCGATCATCATTCGACAGTTGTCCAACAGTGTTCGGCTGCCGTCGGAGATGAAATCATGCGAGCGGATCATTTCAACGCCGTTCGGCTCGTCTACGGCGCCATTCGGCTGCCGTAGGAAACTTAAACACGTCGACGTGGGCGTTCGGCTACTTTCAGCGCCGTACGGATGCGATCAGCCAATCGGCAAACCGCTCGTTTTGCCGTCGGCCGCCGTCGCCACGCGTTGTCCAAACCAAGTCGATGAGATTGGCATTAGCAACACCCGTATTTCGTAGACATAAAGGTTTTTCTGACCGGCTGAAGCCGATTCCTCGTCGATAAATGTGGGGACTCTTTAAGTCAATAAACTCACCCTAAGGCAGTAATACTCCTTGTCGTTGGCGAAGGAAGCTCCCAGCAGTTCATAGGCCTCAATTGCCTGATCGCGAGTCACCTCAGGCCTGGCCGCTAGGATTTCTACAACCGACGCGCGAGCTCTCTCTGCTGCGCATTGCAGTGGCGTCATACCTACATCAAGTAAAGTTACAGCATATATATACAGGCTGTTTGGAAGATAGGTGCAAAGCCTGAAGGGGATGATACCTTAAACCATTTAGAACACATTAAGCTAAACTTGTCTTAGACGAAGTCTGCTCCTTTTTTAAATTGAATTTTTAAGGTTTTTAACAATAAAACCCTTTTTTTTTTCAATTAATTGCTAATAGTGTCCAGTAACAGTTGTTATGTTATTATTTTTTATTTATGTAATGTGTGATTACTCAAACAAAATAATATCCAAGCATCTTCATTATCAGAAAAACATTCTACGCATATGTAAGTTAAAGAAACCAAAAAAAAATAATTAAGGAAATGTGTTTATGCCCTCATAAAAAAATAAACAAAATAGTCTTTGTCGTTCAAACCTATTTAAAAACATGCTTAGTTATTGCCCTTTCTTTTGAGGTATTATTTACGCAGATGTCTCATCAACTTTTGGAATTAGGGTGTACAAAGCAAATTGCGGACGAATATTTTTATTTTTATAAAATATTTGTTTCGAGTTGAGCCTAGCCCTAGCTGTGTGCTCCTTCACTGTTCTCCGACTATTTGTGTGATTAATCAACTATGGCTGCTTTTACTAATGAAGAAAATGCTGATATCGTCTTCATGTATGGCAGAGCTAACGGTAATGGATCTTTGGCTCGGCGGATGTACCAAGAGCGATATCCGAATCGAAGATTACCAAATGTCAGTGTTTTAGAGCACATTTCGTCGGTTTTCCGAGTGACCGCGGAACTGAACCTCATTCGATATGTTGACGTTGAGGATTCCGATACTGGCTGAGGCAACGAGGGGAGTGCCTTGAAATAGAGGAGATACGACAAAGAGGTACTTTTTAGCGGTAAAAATTTGTGTCTTCTGGGGATTGAACTGGACTAGATTTAGTCACCCCCAATCCGAGACTTTGTTCAACAAAGATTCGACTTCAGACTCCAGGTTTCTATATTTATTTGAAAATATCCGAAATTTACTGTGATTTATGGGCAACAACTACAGCGTATGCGCGCTCGTGTGTGTACGAGTCAATGCACGGAGCCTTTGCCTACTATTTAATGAAGTTTTCGACTCATCGTGACCTCTGAAAGGAAGTTCTTGTTGTGCTAAATGGCAAACAATATCGACTAATCTTTGAAAAACACTACGGTTGTGATCAACCCGCATGTTGTGTTTTGTAATTTCCTCGGATAACTGACGCGACAAAGATGTTTCAATCCGATTTTTTCCAAAATTACTAAACGAATTTACCGCATTCATGTGTTTTTGAGAATTCATATGCCTTTTAATGGCTCCAGATAAGTTATTTAAGTCATCATATCCAGTAGTATTCCAAGCTGTTTTTTGTTGGAAAAAAATATACAGCACCAACAGTACAACTTATTGGTATGTGAGCAGCCAACAACCCAATTAGTTTTGTAAACAGATTTATTTAATAGCCGTTTGGGTTTTACTCGTTTGAGAAATACACAGATCAGGCGTTGGTTTCGGCGTAGATATGAGCTGTTTTTTCTCAACAAAGTTTAAAGATTTTACCTTTTCCTCGCCGATTAGCACTTTAACACACTTCAATTCATCACAAGGAACACTATTATTCTCCATGTTCACTAAAAATCTTTAAAAAGTATAAATTTTCAACTCAATATTGCGAGTTTCATTCGCTCAAGTAAACACACAGAGTAAACATTGAAATGTGAAGTGCACTGCAAATGTATCGCCCGAACGCCCCCACTCTCGACAACTTCACACTAAAAGCCTGGCTTCTGCGTTCCATATTAATTGCTATATAAACAATTGTAGTTATATTTCATTATAGAACGTTTTGCCACAGGTTAGAAAGGGAGCGATCGTCTTTTCGAAAGCCCGGTAAAAAGCCCACGCGTGCGGGAGAGACGACTAATCGACAGCAATATCGCACAGTTTTGCCGCGTGTTGACGTTCGAGGTCACGAGCTGTGTATATTGTATAACAGAGGAGCGCGCGAAATTTGAAATAGTTTGAAACAGTTTACGAGTTATTTTATTAGTTGATATTATTGATTGAGCAGTTTGATAGGGCAAGCCTGGCTTCTCGGCTTCTATGGAGGCTTCGCTACCGTCACGACCCCTTCTGACGTAGTGTAGACGGCCTTGGCGGCTGTAAAGAAGCGAGATGGAATAATATCCATCTCCCTCGCACGTTTTCTTATCTTGCCATGAAAGAAATACTATTATATTTTAAATGACGCTTCATTTTAATAGACGCTAGTAATCATTTATTTGTATTTGTTAATCAATAATATAATATGTTTATCAATAATAATATACTACGAAAGGAACTTCTTACCAACCGAGTGTTCCACGACACTCACGCATGTTTTTTTTTGTTTTGTAGTCTTCTCGCCCGCTCGCAGTCGACTAAAGAAGTAACGGAGAACGTGAGAATTGACCGTAACTTAGCGCGCAATGTATTAGTACCATAGTGTCTATCTAGTAGTATACATCAGATGTTGGAATCAGATATAAATCGATATGATATACATTAGAAGTGTTTGAATGAAACCCTCACCATTCTCGTTGGTGAGTATCTTAGCGTTGTGGTCGATGAGCGCGCACACGACGGCCGCGTGCCCGCACTCGGCCGCGAAGTGCAGCGCGGTCGCACCGCACAGCGCGCGCTCGTCCACACGGGCCCCGCTATCCAACAGGAACTGTACCTGGAATACCGTTTACCAACTTAGTATTATGTTATGATAACCGCCTGGTTGCTCTAGTGTTCGTAAACGCTATGGCTGATCATCGGAATTGTAACATTTTCTGTCGGGAGATTCTCAGTAGCAGACCCAAGTCAGAAGTTGGTGGTGTTTCACCCCCGTGCCTCGGAAAGCATGTTATCTCTCACTAGTCGTGTCGGATTACCGTCAATCGGACTATGAGAGTGAGGGAATAGAGAGTGCACCTGTGCTTGCGCATACACTCAGGCACTATAACCCTCTCCTGCACAGATGGCTAGTACCCCTTGAGACTGGCCGCCACAACGAAAATTCAGTCTTGAGGACATTATTATCATTATTATTATATTGTTGCATTTTGCATAACATTTAAAGCGCGAATATTTCCGAAATTGGACATTCCAATAAAAATTGCAACAATGTATTGAAAATCAGTCTTTACCGTTACAGGCATTCAAAGTCCACTTTTGAACATTGGCCTCCATAGATTGCATCATAGGGATATTTGCCATAAACTAATAAAACTGTTATAAAAGGACAGGAAACTTAACATTAAAATATATATAATAAAATGTCTGACCGTGTTGTGGGGGTGTAAGAATATCCAATACCCCATCGTCATTGAATGTCGTAAGAAGCGATAGATGGAAACAAACCAGGAGATGGGCAGCAAGCAGCATCTTCTTAATAACAACTAAATAATTAATTAACTATGGCAAATATCCCCCCTATGAGGCAATCTATGGGAAGGCCTATGTTCAGCGGTGGACCTTTTGTAATGAATGAAAACAAAATGTCAGTTTAGGAAATATACTAAACTTACCACATCCAAATGCCCTTTATAAGAGGCGATCATCAAACACGTGTTATTGTATTTGTTGGCCTTATGAACATCGGCTCCATGCCGTACGAGGTATTTCACGATGTCCAAGCGACCATCAAAGCAGGCCGCTCTTAGGGGTGTGCTTAATGTCTTTGTAGCATGGTTTACATTCGCCTTTGCGCGTACCAGCCTCTTCACTATGCCTAAATGCCCCGCTCCGGCCGCACACCACAAAGCTGTTGCGCCTGAAATATAAAATATAAATTGCTTATAATAATGTACACGCGAAAGGTACGTTTTGTAAATAATATGTATTCTCGGCCGTAGCCGTAGCCACGCTTCGCATGCAGATTGGCGATTGCAGTACCTGATGTCAAGTAATTAAAAATAAAACTGTAAACAAGGAAATAAAAATAAGCCTCTATTGTTTCAATTCAATTATTATAAAAATATAATTAAAAAAATACCTACAAGGCATTATAATATAGGTATCTATATCGTTGATTCAAGTAGCTATAGGACAATAAACTAAGAAAAAATTGTTGATATGAAAAGTTAAATAAAACACGAAGGCAAAGGTTCTAAATAACCAAATTATTCCCGCGCAAATTCTACAAAAATAAATGTAAATATGCGTCATCAAATCACATGTACTTTCGATTTCAGAGAAGCACGAGACGCGATGTCAATTGTGACTCGCGTTTTCAACATAATACAGTGCCAAACAAATTTATAACACCTTACCGCGAATTAATTGCTATAACTCATACAAAGGAAACAAAGACGTTTTTGGGCTGATGCCAGAAATGAAAAGTAGTGACTAGGGAAACCAGACTTAAATTTGAAGATAAATAAATTTTTAATAAAGAAACACAGGACAACAACAATATTTATGAGATATTAGATTAAAGATAAGTTTGTTTATTAGAAGTACTATATAATAAAATTGAATATAATATTATCATCAAATATCAGTCCCACATTCAATGGGCAATGTGTGGTCAACTCACTAATACATACGCGACCATCCCGCCTCCTTTGTACGAGAAAGGTGCGTCACTAAATATATCACAACACGCAACAACGATAAAGTCAATGTTCTTTCCGTAAAGAATCACTGATCGCAGCATCTTTGTCTTATTTCTGAAAATACTTTTGTCCTTATTTAGAGGCTACTGGCAATATCACAAGGAAGCACTTTAGGCTTAAGCCAATGAGACCAATCTAAGTAATTTAAGTGTTTATAAACAACATGACGCATTAAAGAAAATACTATTAAAAAAATCACATAAAGACGCAGTTCAGATTTGTGTCGTAAAAGTTCATGAAGGAGTGGTGAAACGGCACAGGCCTTTTCCGATTTATCCGGAGCAATTTCTATATTATTTACAAATTATAACAAAAAATTTGGACAGTGTTAAATTTCAAAATATACTAACCTTCAATAACATACTCATCAAACTTGACTGTGCCTTCTGTCTCCAATCTAACTGGAGGCCTGAACTTCTCAAGAAGTATTCTGACTGCGGCCTCCCTACCATGACGTGCAGCTGCTATAAGAGGAGTACATTTTACGCCATCGCTGCATACATCCTGTAATTAAAATTTACATTTAGATAATATTCTTTTGTTACAGCAAAATATTTGTTGTATATAAAACTGAAGTGACAATCGCACACACAGTCCAGTGATTCAAACAGTACAGTCCACCTGCAGGGCAAGCATGGGCAGGAGACAATTTTATCCCCGGGTAAAGGAGAAAATGTTTATCGACGTCCAATGAACTAGGATAAAATTGTCCCTTTCAAATGTCAAAAAGGCATAATTTTTTATCTTTCATATCGCTCCATGCTACGGACGGGGGATATATGTCTACTCATTATGTCAAACGGGGATATACTTCTCCCCGTTTGACATAACAAGATAATTTTATCTTCTGTCACGGGATATAATCGGGGGATAAATTTTTTGTCCCCCGCCCATGCTAGCCGTGCTGATGGTAAGTGGCTACTACAGTCCATGGACACCAGCAGCCAACTTCAAACAAAGAATGCTGCAGAAGGTGTAACAGCCACAGTATAGTATAATGAATTACACAATAGTATCCAGAGGTAGATGGCCATATCCATGTGAATACAAAAAAAATTAGATAATAAATAATAAAATTAAACATAGACAAGACAATGCTTGTCATGTAAGTCACTCAATATGATCATTGTGAATTTCAGTAGAACGGAAACTTAAAGGAAGATGCAGATTCAAGGAAAACAGGTTATATAGAAGTACATCTTATTACACTAAATGATATTGTGTGTTCCTTTTTTTAATATGCTAAATATAAGTATATTGCTCTAAAAGCAAAAGTATAAAAGAAAAAGAAAGAAAAAGGAAAAATGTTACATGTTGGTTAGCAATCTAAAAATAACAAGGTGCAATGTCAATGACATGTTTTCACAAGAGATGTGTTGTAAATTGTAATGAAGGAGTGATATAAATAAAAACAGGATTTAAGAAAATATAATAAGAATTTATGGATGATAATAACCCCTGGGAATGAGGTGTTCGCTACCAAGCTATTTCTAATTTGTTTTGTGTGGTTAATTGTGTAACATACATGATTGTAAGCCGTTATTTTTAAAAAAAAAGTCCCGCTGGGTTTCTTGATGGTTCTTCCCAGGACAGAGGTTTTTTTTCGAACCAGTGGTAATTAAACAAAAGAGTGACTTTCAATAAGTATTATTTATAATCTATATTGAATAAAAAAGTTTCTGTTTCTGTTTCCGTAATTTTGCCTATAAATATTAAAAATTGTTATTTTTTTTTCTTTATGATCTGTAATATAGGTAGTATGTGCACATGTACAGTAAATTAAATAAAAATTAACTCAAAAAAAAATTAGCTCAAAGAACGGATGGGAAAGAAAGATTCTCGGGTGTCAGCCTTTTACCAGTAAGTGAAGTATAGGGTGGCTCCCAACTAACTGGAGTGACGACCTGGTGAGAGATGGGGAATTGATGGATGCAGGTGGCTTGGGTGGGATCATGCTTTGTGACATTTCTTAGGATTTTCAATGATAATGTTAACACTGATAATATTTTTTCTCTGTACTGTTTAACAGAGTCACTAGCTGCACGGTGTAAAAGAGTAACAGATGATTTAAGTAAACTATAAACCGAGCCAAAATGATACATTGTGACACATGAAAACACCTCTCTCGCTCCAAACAATCACCTCAAGAACCAATATAACTAGGCCAGCAAAAAGTAGACCCATACCATCAGTATTTATTAGTTAAAATCCATAAATCCAGATAATTTACCTACTTACCATTTTTAACCAACTTCAAAAAGAAGGAGGAGGTACTCAATTCGACTGTATTTTTTATGTGTGTTACTTCAGAACTTTTTTCTAGGTAAAACGATTTTGATGATACTTTTTTTATTTGAAACGCTGGTGCTTATAATTTGTATATCCCATATAAATTCGATCCAGATCTGACCAGTAGTTTAAGAGTTATTTCCGTTTCACATTTTTTGCTATTTACAAACATGCGACATGCCACGGCATTATTAATGAAAGAGTGGCAATGAGAAGTGCTGCTATTTTCAATCTCTTTCTTTTATCGACCAAGTGTTAAAATAAAAACCAGTATATGCTGCTCTTGCATTAGTAGGCAGTCACTAGTACTGGGAGGTCTACTTACACTGAACGATATTTTAAGGAGGTAATTGGCATTATACGCGAAAAAATCGAAAAATGCGAAGCTGTGGTCGAGTCGCTAATCAAATAATAAATCTGTAACTATGGCGTCAGTAACTAGGTACCTAATTATCTAGATCTACCTATAAATAATAATATCTTACCTTTCGGTATCCTTAAGAACAGTAAAGAATGAAAAGTCGACATACCTATTGTTATTTAAGCACCTGTATGCTATGCAGTACCTTTTGGCTTTTTGAGAGGCCATACTTGCCTAAAAACTCAAAAATAAATATCAAAAGCGCCTAAATACTTATAAGAGAAAAATACTTTTTTGTTAACGTAAGGCGCGTGTGAGCTCGAGCGTGCGCGTGACAACCTCACGGAATTAGTCCCTTGTAGGGGGCCGCGCAGCGTAGGTATATTTTCATGCCTAAAACGTGGAGTGAGACAGGTTTTCCACTACAACTTACGTTACGACTGCAGTTATTAGGTATGCGATTGGCGCCAATAGATTATTCAATTGTCTGCCTTATATTGTAATCAAACCATCGATTGAGGGAACATCCATTTGTTTGTTGTAGTAGCAACTTAATTAGGAAGGTATTGTCGAATACAAGATTGGTGATGATCATGATGACAACTATATTAAGTAAAACATAATATAAATGCTCTTCTCAAATCAACTAGCTAATAAACAAAACAAAAAATAATTCTTATGAACCAGGAAAGTTATTAGTTTGTCGATGGTTATTGGAGTAATTATGGTGAGGAACTACTAAATCCACAATTGAATGCGCAATAGCACAATTTTCGATTCAGTGAATTGTTTTTTTTTTTTGAAACAATCGCCCATCGCTTGTTTACTTAGATAATTATTGCTAATTTATATACAACTGCAAAATGCAATGGAATGCATTTAGTCTAATCAATGCAACAAATGTTCAATATAGATTATAGCATACAGACTAGGCAAACATTGATATGTATATAATATTTTTTTTATTCTTTAAAAAAAAAATACCACTTTTATTTTTCATCATATCCTTTCAGCTGGGGACACTCTTGCGCCCCCTATTCCTTTGACTGGGGAGTTGATATATTATGCATGTTATGGAGTTGATAAATTTAATAGTCCCTAAGTAAATAATGTAAGTAAAGTCAAAATTGTCATATTTCTCAATGAAACAAAGTTATTAATAGTTGAATTTTGTTTAATTTAAACCTTAAATCTATTATTTACAATATTTTATGTACAAAATCATAGGCTACAACACAATTTTTAAAATCTCATTTTGAGCCAAAATATTAACTTTTCTAATTACTTTAATTTATAAACATAATTTATAGCTGTCGTCACCATTTATAAAAAAAGATCTTTGCGAAATTAGCGAACCTTAGCGAAGTCGTCGAAAAACAGGAGGAGACAGATAAAAACGTTGGGGAACACATTTACTTAAACTCGGAAGCAACGGAATGATAAAGTATATCTGTCACTGTCAACAAAATGGCCGGCCTAGCGAACTATTTTACGCTTTTATCATTTTTTAGATGACTGACAGATTCAACATCAAAAACGTAATAATTTAGTTAAATGTATGTTCCCTTTCACATTTAGTTAGTGATTTACCAATATTTTTAAAAATAATTAAAAATACTTCAATGCTGCTCCGGCAGCAAAAATTGCATGGGTGCTTCAGATAAACCCCTTGACCCCCCCCCCTCCCACAGTGACAGAATCCTCAAATTCAGGCGACTTAATTTCAAACCCAACCCAAAAATCCTACTAATGTGTTCAAAGCTGTGGGGTTATATGCTATCCTTTTTTATCCTGTACACATCGACATAGGGTAGACAGAGTTACACATAGATATTAATGCTTTCTTCTTCATTGAAAAAGCAGTTAAAAAAACATCCATTTCTTAGACGCCCTCAGTCAACGTAGATATTTTCTTGTCTAATAAGTAGACGTCCCCAATTGAAAGGATATTCTTGCACTCTCATCTCATATTTGAAATTCCACCCGCAACGACAGACAAACAAGAAAGTGACTTAATAAAAATGTGGTAATAAATAAATAAAATTATTCAGGCTACTCTAATATAATTAATGTGCATTTATACAAACAATATTGTAATATTGTATACAAGTGACATTTCTGTTTTTGCTTTCCAATATTATTGCTTTAACCTTTATGAAATATCTGATGATCTCAGGTAACAGGATGAGTAATTATATTTTGTGTATCTAGCTTTAAAGGTTTAGCCAGTTGTAAATTAGGGGTATTGGATTTATTCATAGTAAAAGTAGTTGTTTTCGGCTAAAACTAAGTGCAATAAAGTTTTTAAATTATAATTTAAATAACAATGACTTCTGTTAACTTTGTCAAAAATATGAAAGTACTAATATCAGCAACAATGGGTCAAGGTGAGGCTGGTGCTTGGGCCATCCTAAAACTGCAAACATTTTTACCCATCAGAGGGGGATGCCCTCCACTTCCTACCCCTTCTTTTTCTGAGGTTTTCACACAGCAGTATACCTACTGGGAAATACTAATCAAAATGTAATAGATAAAAAATATTATATTTTTTGTCTACACCAAGACTCTCTCCCTCCCTTTCCCCTCTCAAAATGTTTTATAGGTTTTACACAATCCTTCCTTTTAAAATACTATAATTTAAATTGCAAATTCAATATTCACTGAATTACAAAATAATTTAGATCAAGACCTTACATTTACAAAATTTAACATTCAAGGGCATCATGATAACAAACAAATATCAAGAAGTCTAATAATTAACCTTCTGTATAATGTATATTACGCACAAAACATTTAAATAACGCAACCGCATTTGCATGACACGCAAAAGGTAAGAATTATGTATGCCGATATAAATAGAAAATATAAGACATGACACTGCGTCAAAAAATAAACTGAAGATTTATATATTTTCACTTATTTTATAATTAGAGTTTAAATAGAATTATGTACTTACGCTATTTAGCAAATCATCGATTTCGTCAGTGTTTTTTTCGTATAACAATGCGTATAAAGTTAACGACATTCCATCTCTTGCTGCGAAAAACACCCTTTCTCTTAAAGAACTAGACACATCATCTAGCATTATTTTTTCCTCCATTTTCTTGAAAATTGTTACAAAATAAACACAATTTAATTCAACATTAGCACACCTTTAGTCCTTCACCTTATTATTAAATATTAATTATTATGCCCGTCGCCGTGCGCCCGTGCCCCCACAGCACAGAACAAATATTACTTTCAGCGTTGCCAACACTAATTTGTCAAATTCCCCAATTTAAGAACAAAACTTCAACAGATTCCCCACAAATTCCCCTCAATTTTATTTTAAGAAATGAAACAATTTTCAACTAATTTTATAACATTAATTTTTTAACTAACATTTTTTTTCTTTTTTTAAAGCACTAAATGATACACAAAAGTTGCCGAAATAAATCCGAAAATTAAATGTGGTGCAATGAAGATAATAAAAACGGGAGTCCTTCGATATTCATAAGTAACCTAACAAAAATGTTAAGATAAGTATTTAGATTTCTTGAAAAAAGGTTCTGACTTGGCCTGGACTATCGATTTTCAAAATCCCCACATTTTCCCCGCATAATACCAATACCAAATAATGAAACATAATGATTTCTTATATTTACGCGAACACTACACATTTAAATAAAACTAGTTTTTCGGATTTTATCGCGTATATTAACTTATTTTATATTCCCGACGTTTCGAGTACTTTACAGCACCCATGGTAAAACCACCGTTTACCATCAGTTAAGTGTAATGTCCCTCTGCAAGATGCAGGAGTGTACAAGCTTGATTGTGAATGTGGTCTCTCTTATATAGGACAAACTAAAAGATCAATAAAAACCCGCGTTAAAGAACACATAGCTGATGTGAAGAATCGACGCTCCGGGAAGTCTGCAGTCTTTGAACATGTACAAGATCGCCCCCGTCACTACATTAGATTTGATAGACCACAAATCCTCGCTAAAGAACACCGATTCCTTCCAAGGATGATTCGCGAGGCTATTGAAATCAAAAACATCATAATTTCAATAGAGAAGATGGCTGGGTGCTACCATCTGCTTGGGATCCTATAGTTAATAAAATTAAATCCCAACCCAAGCATACAATTGCAAGACTTCAAGATAATGTAAGTTCATACTGCGTAGATCGGAACAAAAATTAATAATTTTTAATCTGGAGGTAACCGTGGTTAACTATGACATTGGGACGTCAAATACCTCAGTCCCCCCGTGACCATGGGTGCTGTAAAGTACTCGAAACGTCGGGAATATAAAATAAGTTAATATACGCGATAAAATCCGTAAAACTAGTTTTATTTAAATGTTTTGTTAAGCTGAAACTGTATAAAAAGGGTTATTATAGTATAAATGAATACGTGGTTGGGTAATAACCCCTGGAAATGAGGTTGTCGCTTCCAAGCAATTTCTAAAATAAATTTTGTAAATAGTTTGTACAACCATTAATGTAAAATTTATTTTTAAAAAAAAAGTCCCGCTGGGTTTCTTACTGGTTCTTCCTAGGACAGGGGTTTTTTTTCGAACCAGTGGTAAAGTAAAAAATAACTTTCAATAAGAATTACAGATGTAATCTATATTGAATAAAAATTATTCTATTCTATTCTACCCCAAAAAATCCCCAACCAACTTTTAATTCCCGCAATTTGGGGAATTCTCCACATGTTGGCAACGCTGATTACTTTCCTCTATGACAATGAGGCGTAGACAGAGAATCCAATAGACAGCGTGATATGTTTTGTTTCATTCGCAAAATAAAGGACGCATATATCACATTAGCACTTGTAAAAAAGAGATATAGCTACTATATTGTTGTCCTTATTCCCGTACCACCTAACAAGTTGTTTGGCATTAAATTTAGTGGCAGACACTGCAACTGACACGGAGTGTTTCAATGTTTATTATTTTGTTCAAATATTTATTTACAAATAAAACTCGACAATTGTACGTTTTAAGTTAGAAAATTACATGATTTTATACCATATCATGGTTTCGTGCAGTTTTATGGGCTGTAAAAGCCGCAGTGAAACAAAATTTAAGGCATTAAATTTCACGCGTAAGTAAACTTATTTCATGAATATATATTTAAATTACTTTCTGAATCACGATTTACATGGAAGTATTAATTACAGCAATGTCCATAGTCATTTTTTCTATAAATTATAATGATATTATCATTATTAGCGTTATTATAACCTCGAACCTATGTTGCCAGCTAAAGTTTATAATTACCCGAAGTACAATCTCATGGCTTTAAATTACGGCGAGAGTACCGAATGTATTATACTACATATTTACCATTGCGTTAATATATCTGTGCTTATTATGTCATTTAAATTTGTTCATCTTGATGTTTTTTTATTTGTCAGTTTCCCAATTGATTCGGAAATAAAAATAGATGACTTAGCAACCCGTAAGAAGAATTGGGAGCCTACTAAATACTCTCGACTTTGCTCCAGGCACTTTGAAAGGAAGTTATCAGTCTGAAAAAGGACAAAAGGAATTGTTTCGTAATGCTGTCCCAACACTTTATACAATAAAGGTTTGTATGCTTAAATTTGGTCGTACATTAAATCTTCTGTGTTTTTTTATGTAGTGGATGGGCTTGCTTTTGACCAGAATTTAACCCTTTCGCTGTCCCGTGCACTACATGTAGGTCATTGGTATTGTCTTACTATTGTGTCTGAAAATCGGACAATGAATGTGTTAACTAAAGTGTGTAAGTTATAATATGATGGATTATGATAGGATAAAAGGGAATTTAAAAGACATCATTTCTTTTACACTGAATAATTATATAGAAAAAAATTGAAATTTTAACATTTTTCCAGAAGGATGTTGCAAACATAGAAGGACCTGAGCGTGATGATTTAGTGATGGAACATCCAAATACGGTGCGCCTTTAATTTTCATTGCCTTGCTAACGAAACGCTAGTAATAGTGATAAGAATTAATATAAAATTTATAGTTATCATGTAATAACATACTGTTATATTTTTATTGAATGCTAAATAATATTGAGAATAAGTGATATTTTTCCAGAAGGAAGTTAAAATTACTAAAAATGGGTATCAAATTGATGATGTAGTTAAGAAACTACCAAACACATTTGCGGTAGATTTTAAGTTCTTAAAAGATTGTGTTGTGCCAGTTACAAAAACTGGTAGTACCTAGCTATCATACAAGTGGGCTTAGGGATTAAATACTAACACCAGATACTGAATAGTAGCGTATGTTTTTTACCTATAAATTTGTATATGTAAAAGAAGCTGAACTACTCACTGACACACACATTATTTGTAGTTGTTTTTGAGAGTCATTTGTTTCCTTGTTTACATTTTGTATTTTACTTTGCTGAATATGGTATAGGTGATATGTAACATTATGAAAACAATTGAAAATCTATTGTTTGAGATCAATAACGGCCGCTTATAGGTTTAATGGATTAAACATTTTAACTTTCTGTTTCAGCTACTGGGTACGCCAAGAAGTCTTACCAAGAGATTGAAACAGCAGCAAAATCTGTCGGAGAAGAGGTTGACGCCTTATTGTCTGACGAAGAGTGCGCATGGTGCGCACTCTTCGTCAGACAACAAGGCGTCTAATAATAAAAGTGGCAAATCTGGAACAAATTCTCGAAGAGTTGAAGGCCAAAGCTCTTGTTAACGAAGAGGATGACAATCTACCGATCCCGTCAATAAAGATTTCCTTATATTGACAATCAAAGAATGCTTCTCATTAAAGCTGTTGCTTTAAGATATTTTGAAATAAGAATACATCATGAAACCACAAAAATTAGCGAGTCCGTCGAAAAAATTAGGAATATTTATACTAAATTATTTTTATTTCACGGACAATAATAATTAAATTGGAATTACTAAGACCTATTAGTCTAATTATTATGATTTTCTTGACAAATAAATGTGTTTTAATATTTGTTATTAATATTACCCATTTTTGTAATTAATATTACCTATTTGTTTCATTTGCTTTAGTAATCCTATCCTAATAACATGTGAATAAAGTGGCCTAGAATTACTGACGTACGCTTCACAAACAAAATCTCCCTATTTTGTGGGTAACGTTGCCAAAATGGCAGCACTGTGATGCGCGAATGAAAGGCAGAATAGTGGTTACGCGATCCCGCCGTCTATTGGATTCTCTGTCTACGCAATTACTCTACCGAGAGCCCCACAGAGCACCTTTATACCATAGACTTAGAATATACTGGCGTATAGACGACCTGACAGCCCGAAAACGCGTGACTAATTTTGATTTGTCATTGTGTGCGTTAGCTAGTGATGTAAATTTTACTTACAAGGACTATCGAAAAATGATTGTTAAGGAAGCGATAAAAACATTTAAAAAAAATAGTTTAGTGCACGAGCATAGTTCTAAAATAATTAAAAAATATTCATATAACATGTTCCTAGGAATAAGCTGAACCTACCTGCCTTTTGTTGGATTTTAATTCAAATGTAAAAAATCCTAGGTGACTCTACCGATAAACTTAAAAAAAAACTCCCCAAGAATCAGATCGGAAAGTTGTATTTTCGAGTTATGATCTTTGGAGAAAAATATTTACTGCCATGGACAGTTTCCCCGAAATTTCTTTTTTAACATATTGTTAATATAAATAGGTAGATACTTAACTAATTATATACCTATTTATATTTTATATATTTTATAAAATGTTTTGATCGGGAAATAAAAATGGGGACACGGAGTACATAATGGCTGCTTCATTTTTCATATAAGTTATTACTTTTGATAATTACAAACATTTAATAATTAAATACATCATAGAAGTTTATTTTAACATTCGACTTAAATATGAATGTAAAATTAATAATTTAATTAAGGACACTCGTAGGAATCAGTTAAATAAGATTGCTCTGTTTAAAGGCCAATATGTTTATGAGGTTTCATCATGCTTCATGTTTATATTCTTTCATCTGTCCCTGAAAAGTATAAAATAATAATAAACTTATTATCATTTTAGCTGCATGAATCTTAAAAACATAATGATCTTAACATAGTAAAGTGCACCAAGTGTCTGAGGATACAGATGCACTCTCTATTCTCTCAATCTCGGTATGTTAATTAAATGGTCACTCATTCATGGACTGACCGCGGCAAATGCAACTTAATCTCGCAGATCTATTGATCCGCGCAGCTATTACTTAACCACGAGTTCCTCTTCTCTACGACTAACGCTGTAGGCGATGAATCACGCTATTCAAGCCCTCGGCAAAATGTCATCGGCCATCAAGCATGAATCGGGCATCGAGCGTTGTGAGTATCAAATACTATGGAATTTATACTATCCTGGCACATTGAACCGCGCGTCTCATGCGCGGGCGTCTAGTGGCGCTTCAAGAGCGTTACTAAATATATTATATCTAACTACGTTAAAGAACGATAGCTCCGCGCAACCCCTTGGGGAAAATAGCGTAATGCTATGAATATTGCACTAGTGTGACCATGAGGTGCGGGTGGTGAAGTAAGGTTATACATTTTTTTTGGTTGATAAATAGATACTTAGTTGGGTGCATAATGGCTTCAATAGGATGATCTCAAGATTTTTTATCTTTAATGTACTCAGTTTTATTATGTATAAAAATCTGTCTCAATTTTTATCTAAAGTTTTGAAAGCAAAATTTTTAAAGTCTTATTATTATAACAATATTATACTTACTGGTACAAATAATGTAGAAATGGCTCCTTTTAATAAAATTGTTTTTATTCTACGTTTTTTTTTAAACTTCTCAAGTAAATGTTTGCTGCATATAGTTGAATTTGTCTTTGGATTCCAAACAAACCGACCAATCAATCTTAGAAATTTTTTCTAATAATACAACGTGTTACAAAATACCCCGTAAAAATATAATTAATTATCAAAGCCAAAAATTTTGTCAACCCTAGGAACCAGATCATTTAAAAGAAAGGCCTACGTACCTATTTTACCTAATAATTGTCTACTTTAATAGTTTTTCTATTTTTAATTCATAAATGTTTGCTGCCTCAATACAAGGATGTCATTATACTCAAGTACTGGCTTCAAAAATGTCAATCAATTTCAAATCTTCTAATCGATATCCTACAACTGTTTCGAGTTTTTTTTCCAACATTTTTTGTAAAATAACGATGCTTTCTAACTCGGAATATTACGATATGATGTTATGCGTAGGCCCTGAAGATAGCAATTTAAATCGTCCTCGCGAACTGTATCGGCAACGATTTATCGATGGTAGACCCCCCACTGAACAGCGACGGCTGCCTTCGTACCAGTGTTTTCTGAACATGTCAAGACGACTACATTCCACCGGCTCTTTTCATCGGTCTACTGGAAGTGGACGTCCAAGCGCAGTCGACGCCAGGCAGGCTGAATTAGTGTTAGAGCATTTTGAAGAAGAGCCGACCACAAGTACGAGGCGAGTCGGAACAAGATTCGGTATAAACCATGTTGCAGTTTGGCGAATTCTTCGTGACGACAATCGTCACCCTTATCACTATCGCCGTACACAGGAGCTGATTTGATTGCTGAGGCTGGTTTTGCACCCAGGAGGAACTTTTGCGAGTGGTACCTCAGGCAGTTAGAGGAAAACCTAATTACGTAAACTATGTTCTTTGAACGGACGAGGCAACATTCACGAGATCAGGACTTTCAAATATGCATAACGATCACGTTTGGGCTCGCGTGAATCCACTTGCTTCACGGCAGGGCAGATTCCAACACCAGTGGCGGCTGAATGTGTAGGCTGGCCTTTATGACGGGCATGTCATCGGTCCCGTCATTATGCCATCACGTCTGAACGGTAGCAACTATCTAACGTTTTTACAAACGGAATTCGAAGAGGCGATTGACGACTTTCCTGTGGCTGACTGGGATTACTTTGAGAACCAAAGAAACATGGTTTTCAGGATGATGGAGCTCCGGCACATTTTGCTCGCAACGTACGAAAACATCTTAACGTTCGCTTTCCGCGAGGATGGATCGGCTGCGAGGGACCGGTGCTATGGCCTGCTCGTTCTCCGGACCTCACACCCTTGGACTTCTTTTTGTGGGGTTATGTGAAGGACAGAGTGTATTTCTCCGATTGCCCAACGGTTGCCGAGATGGAACAGCGTGTTAGATCGGTTTTCGCATTAATAACACCGACGATGGTGCGAAATGCCACACAAGCCATATCCCGACGAGCGAGGTTGTGTATTGAGCAAGGCGGAGCACACTTTGAGCCGTTTCTGTAAATTTGACGTTTATTATGAAAAAGTAAGTGTTCGTTTAGGTTGTTTCGTTAGGTTAGGTCTTTTAAAATTTTTGTCGTTCCGCGAATTAGGTAGAAATGTAGGTACATTATGCGTAGTTTACTCTTTAATTTCACTGAAATAGGTTTTACACATCAGTGAAAATAATAACATTTTTTTTATTTTTTTGGAGTATGTTATAAAGCGTTACTACGGTTCTTAAATATTGTGAATGGAGTCATTATAAGGCCCCATTTAACATCCTTTCTGCTATACGGGTAGTTTTGTAACACCCAGTAGAATCCGGAGGGAATCTGTTTGACAAAAGCCAAATTAAAATTACATTTATAGAACGCAAACCGGGGATTTATTTTCTTGTTGTGTGGGCAAGGCTATCGATTCAATATAAACATTCAAGATAAATATCGACATTAATTTTGATATAGTTGAGTCAATCCCTAGAGTACATGTAAAATATTTTGTATAAAAATTTATTTACCAAATTCATGCAAATTATCAACAACGTGACTTTTTTCGTTGCGAAATATCAAACTTAACAAAATATTACGTCCTTACATATAAAATTGGCGTTTTGTACGGGAGGAATATAATGTCATTTTTTTTGTAAAATAGATTTAATTAATCAAAGTATGCATCGTTGTTATCTATGCACTTTTGCCATCTCATAGGTAGTTCATTGATCCCTTTAGAAAAAAACCATGGGGGCGAGAATCAATAAACTTTTTGAAGGCGGTTTGGACTGCCGCATCGGAGTTGAATTTTTTTCTTTGTAAGAAGTTGTCCAAATTCCGGAAAAAATGGTAATCTGTCGGAGCAAGGTCCGGGGAGTACGGTGGATGTCGCAGACATTCCAATTGTAGCTCATCTAACTTAATGGTTGTTTGTTGTGAAGTTTGTGGTCTTGCGTTGTCGTGAAACAGCAGTGGCCTAGAGCGATTGACCAATCTCGGTTGTTTAACAGCTAGTTCTTCCTTCATGGTTTGCAGTTGCTGACAATAGATATCTGCCGTAATCGTTTGGCCAGATTTTAGAAAGCTGTAGTGAACGACACCGGCGCTAGTCCACCAAACACTCACAAGTAACTTTTTCTGAGTCAATTTTCGTTTAGAGCAGGATTTGGCTGGGTCTCCAGGGTTCAACCATTGCGACGAGCGCTTCCGATTATCGTACAGTATCCACTTTACATCACAAGTAATGATTCGATTTAAAATCCCTTCATTATTGTGTCGGTTGAGCAAAGTAACACAGCAGTCGACGCGTGTTTGCAAGTTCGATTCACTTGAACGATGGTTACCTTATGAATTGATCATAAGGTACCCATCGTTCAAGTTTTTTTACTTTTCCGATTTGCTTCAATTGGATTAATACAGTTTTATCACTTACCCCGAAGCCTGCAGCTATCTCTGAAGGTTTTTTTAGATGGATCCGCTTCCACAATAGCCTTTAATTTTTTAGTTTCCACTTTGATCTCCTGCCGTCCACGGGGTTGGTTCTGAAGGTCGAAATTTCCAAAAGCGCCAGCGCCATACACTTCATTCATCCTTCGAGCTATTTCTGCAGCACTGGTACCACGGTAGAACTCGTACTCGTAAATATACCGAAATTTCATGTTTGCCATTGTGCGGTAATAAGCGACGCGAAAGAATAAAATAATGAGGAAAAAAACAAATGAATGACTGTTTTCAAAACTCAAATGTACCAGCTAAATGAATTTATAAATTTGAATTTTGAATTCTTAACCAAAGAAGAGATATTTCAGATCAAATTGGTCAGTACGACAAAACGCTAATTTCATATGTAAGGACCTAATAATTGAAACAAAACATTCTATATTTTAAACAGTATATAACATATATTTTATCCAAAAATAAACGCGTCATAACATTGACGACGTCTTGAGAATTTCCCTGTGAAATGTGCAATTATCAGGATTATTTCAATTATTAACACCACAGTCACTCACAGAACAAGTAACCATTTTGAAAAAAAGTTACCTACTTAAAATAACTACTATTACACTAAAAAATTACAAAATATCTAGGAGCTTATTTCTTGCGTGCCGACTTGTGCCGACCTGTCATTCAAAATCGGTTACAGAGTCATGAGATTTGGTATCCTTTTCTATCTTGCATTTTTGCCATAAGGAATTTTCTTCCCCCTTGCACACTATGTCGGTCTATACGCCAGTATATTCTAAGTCTATGCTTTATACCCAGGTCCAAGAGTATAGTAACTGCCAAAAAAACGTAGTGATTATATTCTCTTTAGTAAATGTCCTATAGCCTAGTGATGCCTCATTATGGCTAATGAATTAAACATCTGCAACACTGGCTCACAACCAACTTTTGAAACAACTACACACGGACAAATAAGAACTTCTATAGTTGATCTCACATTAGCTTCCGATAATATTGTGTCTAACGTTAGAAATTGGAAAGTTAATTTCGAAGCATGTCCTACATCAGATCATCACGCTATAGACTTTGTTTTTGAACTGAAACACGATAAACCAAAGAAGAAAGCGTCAACTACCACATTTAGATATAAAACAGACTGGAAAAGCGTAACAGAAGAAATCAAAAACACATGCAAGCAGCCGAACTAGGCCAGATAGACATAAATAAACTAAATGCAGAACAAATAGATAAATACGTTGATAACATCACCAAAACTATTATCAGTGCGTGCGATAGGACTATCCGTAGGAAAGTCCCAAGCAGCCACATCCCTTGGTGGAATGACGAACTTACTAACCTAAAAATAATAATACACGTACACCATCGAATTCAGGACCTTAAAAATGGCAATAAAAATATCAACAACATTCTAAAAGAGCAAGAAGTTGCTCGAGCACAAAATTCAACGGCCATTCAGAAAGCTTTAAATGAACACTTTCGCAACTTCTGCTCAAAGCAAGGAAAGGAAGACGTTTGGTCTCTTACAAATAGAATTCTTAAAGATCTGCCACAGCCACAACCGCCTACTACTTTAAGAATTAATGGCAAAGAATATACAAAGTCAAGTCAGGAATCTGCAAATTGTTTGATTAACACCTTTTTTCCCGATGACAATCAAGCTAATGACAATCGATTTCAGACACAAATCAGAACAGAAACTATCTCTCCTCCGAACACAGAAAATGAAAAAGATTTTACAACAAACGAAATCATGGAAGCGATCAAATCAATGAATCACAAAAAAGCACCTAAACTAGACCATATCACATCTGACATATGTAAGCACTTTATTGAAACGTATCCCACACAAGTCACTAACCTCTTCAACAGGTGTATGCATCTTTCACACTTTCCTACCTCCTGGAAAACAGCTTTTATAAAAACAATCCCCAAGCCAAATAAACAAGATTACAACGACGTTTCATCATATAGACCCATTGGACTTATCAATGTTTTTGGCAAACTCTTAGAAAAGTTAATAGCTAAAATATTAACATATTACATGTACATTAATAACACAGCAAATGATAGACAATACGGATTTAAAGAACAAAAGACCACTACGGATGCATTACGAGATGCAATAAGCCATATGAAGCAAGCAAAGGCACAAAATAAACTAGTAGCCGCAATCTCACTCGACATACAAGGCGCTTTCAATCATGCATGGTGGCCAGCACTCCTACATAGATTAAAGAAGCTAAAATGCCCAAGAAACCTGTACAGAATTATTCAAAGTTATATTTAAAATCGAAAAATTAAATTAAATTATTCAGACGCAACTGTATCTAAAGAATAAACTAGAGGATGCATCCAAGGATCGGTTCTTGGACCCATCTTCTGGAATCTTATAATGGACGATTTACTAGACATAATCCTACCCACTGGCAACCACATCCAAGCCTATGCAGATGATGTCTTTTTAATTTGCGCTGGTAAAGATGTAACTGAGCTGGAAAATATTGCAAATCATATATTACAGGATATATACAGATGGGGACTAAGGAACAATCTAAGATTTGGACACCAGAAAACTCAAATGGTAACTTGCACACCAAAAGCAAAAGCCGCTAAAATCGCTATGAACAATAACGTTTTACAATTCACAGAACAAGTTAAATTACTCGGCGTTATAATAGATCAACATTTTAAATTCATCAACCACTACAAATATGTAATAAATAAAGCGCAATTTAAAAAAAAATCTAATCATTCGACCTACATGGGGAGTTAAATCAGAAAATGTGTCAGTCATTTACAAGCAAGTCATCGAGTCTATCATAACTTATGCCGCTGAGATATGGGATAGCGCAACAAAATACAAATCAGTTACAAAAGCCTTACTTAGTCTACAGAGGGGATTTGCAATTAAAATAATAAGAGGATTCTGGACACTTCCTACAACTGCAGCCATTGCATTAGCTGATCTGACACTGTTACACCTTAAAATAAAAGAAATAGCCGACAACTAACGAACGAAAATAAATGGAATAAGTAAATATTTACCTGACGACGTAACAAAACAAGACAAAAGAATACCACCTAAAAAATTATTTCACCCCGCGGAACGTGTTACAATAGCTATACAAAAAATAACAAACTTAGAAGACCTAAAAGAATATTGTACGACTAATAGTGTTAAAATATATACGGACGGTAGCAAACATGATGAAGCAGTAGGCGCTGCATACGTTATATATTTTCCTGATGGGAAGGAAACCGTAAAACGCCTAAAATTAAATAGCAGTTGTACGGTTTTCCAGGCCGAATGCTTAGCGATCGAAAGGGCATGTAATGAATGCATAAAAATGAGACTGACAGACGTTTGCATTTTCTCTGATTCCATGTCCGCTCTCCTAGAAATTGCAAACCGCAGCAGCACTCATCCGATTATAAACAAAGCAAACCGAAGCATAAAAATACAAAGAAATAGAGGAAGAATAGAATTATACTGGATCAAAGCTCATTACTAGGGAACGAAAGAGCGGACACAGAGGCAAAGAAAGCAGCGACACTTCACAAAACTCCAGACTATGATAACTTCCCTATCTCATACGATAAAAGGCTACGAAAACAGGACACCGAACAAGTACATGAATTGGAATACTCGAGTTCAACAACTGGCGCTCATCTAAAGCAGTGGTTGCCCAAACTGGAACACATTAAAGCTTTAAGAAAGAAAGCTAATATCACCTTCGAAGTAACCCAAATACTCACAGGACACGGGTACCATAAGAGCTATTTATATCGTTTCAAAATCACTGAGAACGACCTGTGTCCTTGTGACAACACAAGTGTTCAAACAATAGAACATATATTAAAATTTTGTCTTCAGTTTGGAAAACAACGATGCGACCACGAGATGCTTTGCGGAAACTTACGTTTAGAACTTTATAATATCTTAGATCTCATGCAAAAAGAATCCGCTTTAACATCTTTCCTAAGACTTATAAAATATATAGTAAATAACTTAAAGAAACTAAATTCGACGTAAATAAAATAAACACAGAATAAGTATTGTACTAAAAGAAAAATAGATAAACATAATTCGTTACTAACAAGCCGAAGCCGCCCGTATCCATCGCGGGGACTCCAGCTTAAAAATTAAGTCATTATAAAAAAAAAGCCTAGTGATGGATCGACTCAATTTATTAGTTCGAGTTAACTCGAGTTGCTTTCAACTCGAACTAATTTGAGTCGGAAAATCACTAACTCGAGTCTTTATTCTATGATGTAAGCACAAACTAACTTTGTAAGATAGTATAATATTATTTAACATTGTAAGTATTGAAAAAGTCCTTTTTAGATACAAGCAAAGACACTAAGGGCATATTTTTCAATGGTGACATAAAATTATTCATCATCATCATCATCATCACCACTACAGCCCTTCACAAGTCCACTGCTGAACGTAGGCCTCCCCCAAGGAATGCCACAAAGCACGGTCCTGAGCCACCTGCATCCATCGACTTCCTGCATGTCTTACCAGGTCGTCACTCCATCTAGTGGGGGGCGCCCTACACTTCGTCCGCCGGTACGAGGCCGCCACTCGAGAACGTTTTTTCCCCATCGGTTGTCGGTTCTTCGAGCTATATGGCCGGCCCATTGCCACTTCAGCTAACTAATCCGTTGGGCTATGTCGGTCACTCTGGTTCTACTGCGGATATCCACATTTCTAAGTATATCACGCAGAGAAACTCCGAGCATAGCCCTCTCCATAGCTCGCTGAGCGACCTTGAGCTTCCTCATACGGCCAGCAGTGAAGGACCACGTCTCAGTTCCATAGGTCATCACTGGCAACACGAACTGGTTGTACAGTCTCGTTTTCAAGTTTTGAGGTATACCTGACGAGAAGATGTGCCGTAATTTCCCGAACGCTGCCCAACCGAGTTGAATCCGTCGATTGACCTCTCGGTCGAAGTTGGACTTACCTAGTCGGACTATTTGTCCCAGGTAAACATACCCGTCAACAACTTCGAGCTTAGTGCTCCCAACAACTACCGGCATAGGTGTGACATGGACATTAAACATGCTCTTTGTTTTGTCCATGTTCATCTTAAGACCTATCCGTTGGGAGGCACTATTGAGGTCATTGAGCATAGTGCTTAGGTCCTCCAGCGATTCTGTCATAAGGACTATATCGTCGGCAAATCGATGGTGAGTGATGTACTCGCGATTGATGTTAATACCGTATCCTTTCCAGTCCAGTTGCTTGAAAACTTCTTCCAATGCAGCGGTGAAGAGTTTCGGGGATATAACATCACCATGTCTTACACCTCTCTGTAGTTGGATAGGTTTCGTACTCTGATTCTGTACTCGGATAGCCATCGTAGCCCTACTGTACAAACACTTCAGCACTTCGATATACCGACAGTCAACTTGGCACCTCTGAAGGGACTGTAGCACCGCCCAAATTTCGACGGAATCAAAGGCTTTCTCATAGTCCACATATGCAAGGCAAAGTGACAGATTGTACTCTTATGTGTTCTGTACAATTTGCCGAATGGTGTGTATGTGGTCTATGATACTAAAGCCTTTTTGGAAACCAGCTTGTTCGGGAGGCTGGAAGTCGTCGAGTATGCGTGCGAAACGATTCGTAATGACTCTCGAAAACAGCATGTAGACTCGACTCAGAAGGGAAATCGGTCTGTAGTTCTTCAAGAGAGCGTTATCACCTTTCTTGAAGAACAAGACTACCGTACTTCTGCTCCACGCCTCCGGAGTAGTACCACCATGGAGAACGGAATTAAAGAGCTTCTGAAGGACTTCAAGTACCGGTTTTCCACCCGCTTTCAGAAGCTCCGCTGTAATTGCATCCTCACCTGGGGCCTTGCCGTTTTTAAGGTGCTGGAGAGCCATTCTAATCTCGCTCAGACTGACGTCCGGGATATCTTCGGAATAGTGTCGGATAAGACTCGCTCTTGGATCGTTACTCACACTTGCGTGTGGCTCCAACGATGACGTGTACAGCTGCCCATAGAACCTCTCAATCTCACTCAAAATCTCAGGTGAACAATGCTGCCACACTCGGTCTTCAGCTTTAACAGTTGGCTCTTTCTGGCAGACAGATCTCTGGTAAAGACTTTGGAGCCTTTGTTCCGCTCGATCGCTTCTTCAATACAAGCTGTATTGAAGTTGCGTAAGTCCCGCCGCATGCATTTGGAGATCTGTCTGTTCAGTTGCCTGTATGCTGTCAAATCTGTTGAAGACTGCAGCTTCATTTCCCGTCTAACATCCATGAGATTAAGAGTGTCGGCGGCGGGTCTTGCAAAACTTAGCTCCGACCGCATGGACAGTTTCCACGAGCTTATCATTTATATCATCCACTTCATTGCAGTCTTCTAGGCACTGAAAACGGTTTTGTAACTCGAGCTGAAAAGTTTCGGGACTTTGGACTAGAGCACGAGGGGGACGGAGCGTTGACTTCATTAAACGAGACCTCTCCAACTTAACATTTAGGTTCAGTGTGCCTCTAACCATTCGGTGATCGCTACCAAATTTCACCCTCGCGATTACTGAGACATCACTGAACAATTGTCGTCTGTTCGTCATAATGAAGTCAATCTCATTTTTTGTCGAACCGTCGGGGCTCGACCAGGTCCACTTCCTTATTCATAATTGTAAACAAATGAGTTACAGTTGAATAAAATAGTTTAATTGTTTGACATCACGTTAGATCAATCTACTGATAAACAATCTACTGATAAACTTGGCAGAATGGCATACATATTCTATTTTTTCATCGCCAATTTAGAATTTAGATATGGCTATATTTACAGCTATTCTGCATTCTGCCGAACATCCATAAGATTTCCTTGCACAAACTAATAAGAAGTGCTAGCGCAGATGTAAGTGCTGTTAGCCTATTTGGCTTTGACAGCTTCATCTGATACAGGGCTGTTTAAAAAGGGAAGGCAATGATGATGATGATGATGGTTTATGATTTGGTAACTAATCATGTTATCAATCATCATGTCCCCTGTGTGGGGGTTTTTTGAGCTTTCTAACCGCTGTCCGAGTGGGGGAGTACGGACCCCTGCCTCTGACTGCTTAGCTCGTGTCGGTCGATGTTCTGGGGGGTGAGAACCACTCAGGTACGCGGGTGTACGGTGTGTGCTGGAACGTGTTGTGCCCGCCTACGGGTGCGACGCGCCCCATCCGTTATCCGAACGGTGCTAGTTGCATTAGATGTGGGTGTAGTGTCGTTGTTTGAAATGCCTGCGACTTTTGGGTCGACGGGATCGAGTGAGCATATACTAACTCGAGTGGAACGAAAAATGCAAGCAAGCGAGAGCACAATTCGTTCATCGTGCATATATAATATTATAATATAATACCAAAAACATGCGTGAGTGTCGTGGAGCACTCGGTTGGAACGAAGTTCCTTTCGTAGTATATTATTATTGATAAACGTATTATATTATTGATTAAAAAATACAAATAAATGAATTACTAGCGTTTATTAAAATAAAGTGTCATTTAAAACAAAATAAAATTTCTTTCATGGCAAGATAAGAAAAAGATGGATATTATTCCATCTCGCTTCCTTATAGCCACCAAGGCCGTCAACACTACGTCAGAAGGGTCGTGACCAGGGCTCGGAAACCGGTTGAAATTCTAAAGGTTTCGGTCATTGACCCCAAAACCGGTTTTGCAGATACCGGTTTCTAAAATTAGAGTTAAGGTAGTAACAATTAACCGGTTAAAACCAAGCTTTGTAATGTCCCCGCCCTCCCTTACCCCGTTTGTATCCAACTTTGTACGGCTGCGCTCTGTCTAATTCACGAAGTTTTAGACGCACGTATATATATTCATTGCATCAACGCGACTTCCCTAAAGGACATCCCTCATATTTTTTCATCTTTCAGCAATGACCGTAGTATATATAAATAACAGTGGTTAGTTTTGTTTCAATTAATTATGCGTTATCTCCACTTTAAAATTAAGTTTCGATATCATGTTTAATTTGACCTTATATATTTATATTGACTTTAATTATATTGAAAGTTTTCTACTAAAATTACGCTTTGCGTTTTTTAGTATAAAACTTTTTAGTAATATTATATCGCAATAAATGATGAACTTTCTTAACAGAAAACACGATATTTTTTAAAGTTGATGAAATTATATGTTATAGTATTTGTTCTTTTTAGGACTGACGTGAGGCAGATCACCAGATTTTTTAGATTTAGAAGCTCGTGATTAGAACCAACCTCTATCTCGGTCTTTGCAAAAACTAATAATTACCACTTCTGAGGTAAATAAAGTTTAATTAGAAGTCGTGTCTTTACACGATAAAAAATTTATTTGTCATGTTCAGAGAATTCTAAAGTCGAACAGGATAAAAGAAATTACCATTTTTCACTCATTACTACTAAAAATATTAGTTTTTTTTTTAAATAGAGTAGAAGGTAACCACATAGAAGAAATTGACTTTACTGATACAGAAGTTAATAAAGAAAGATAATAATTTGAATCTAACAAATCGTTATGATTAAAATCGACATTAAAATCGACTATATTTTGCTGTCAACTGTCACCAAATACATATACTGAAAATTTTTGCCATTTACTAACAGTAATTATTAATAACTCCCATTTAACTAGATACTCAACAGTATAAATCACTTTAAATTAAATCACATATTTACGATCTTGTATTGAATTATAAAAGAGAATGATTAAAAGTGCAACCAAGTTTTCTCACGCCTCAAGATCAAAATATAGTGATCGCTTTGGAATTTTTTACAACCTTTCATACTTTACGAATATGGAATTAAATCTATTTAAATAAATGAAATTGAAGTATCTGTTTGTAATATCAAAATAACAGATTTTTACCAAATACATATTATGAAAGTTGGGTGCGTTGCCGGCCTTTTAAAAAGGAGTAAGCTTTTTTCTTGAAGGTCCCTAAGTCGTATCGGTCCGGAAAAATCGCCGGTGGTAAACAATTCTACAGAGAAGTTGAGCAAGGAATTATTTAAGGAATTATTAGTTTTATACGTGGTAGAGCCATGCTGCAGCTATATTAGTAGTATAGCTGTAGCACGAATGGGCCGGCTCGACCGGAGAAGGACCACGCTCTCACAGATTATTAGCGTAAAATAGCAGCTTAACACTGCTGTGTTTCGTATGGTGAGTTTAGAGAACCGGAGACCCTTTTTACTGGAAGAGAGGCATTCCATCTTAGTCCTCACGGGTGACAACGTATCTGCATTTTGATTCGCAAACGAGGATATGTGTAGATATCTAAGGGCCACAGCAACCACTTACCATCAGGTGGACTGTGTGCTTGTTTGTCACCCTATCCTATAAAAAAAAGGAAGAAAACTCCTAGTAAAACGCAGAGTGGTGGTCCGTCAAGCATCCAGATGGAAAGGATGGTATTGTGAATTTTGACGCGATGTGCGTTCGTGAAATATGGCGGCTGGAATTATCCAAACCTCAGAGTACCCTGTGGTAGATGTGATAGAAAATGCGAAGGATACAACATCCTACGCAGTGCCAGTGTATCGAGCCGATCAGAAAGAACTCGGACGTCAACGATTCGAACCGCTCTGCGATGGATGCGGTCAAATGGAAGGAGCTGGCACTGGGGTGCCCAGGCCTAGAGATGAGAACAGTATTCCATGTGAAGCCGAATTTGAACTTTATAAAGTTGCAAGCGATGTGCCGACATGAAATACTGCCCCGCTCTGCTGAGCACGTCAAGCTTTGTAGAGGCCAATTTGCCTTCCCTTCCAAGTGACCACGAAACTGCATACTATTCAATATGTCGCCGACGATTCCGATGCTAGCTAAGGCAGCAAAGGAGTGCCTTGAAACTGTGAAGGTACGACAAAGGGGATCTTTTTAGCGATAAACGCGCATCGACTTCAGACATAAGTTTGTTCTGGTACTCGGCTACATTTTCCCGAGAAATATTGGCACGGCTTGTATATAAAGCATCACCAGTGCTGTCGTCCACATAGCAATGAAAGTTACCAGTTTGCAACATATCATTTATATGCAGAAGAAATAGCGTTGATGATAGCACGCAGCCTCAGGAACATCAGCCTTAATAGGCTTATAATCAGAGCATGTACCGTCTACTACAACCTTGATGTCTGATCAGCAAGGAAACTGTTGATCCAATTGCACACCTCTCGGAAGCCCATAGGAATAGAGCTTCGAAAGAAGCGCTTTGTGCCAGAACCGATCGAAGACCTTCGCTATGTCCAAACTAACGGCCAATGCCTTCCCTTTAGACTCTATTACCTACGCCCATCTATGAGTTAGGTAGACCAGAAGATCACCAGCTGATCGACCCCGACAAAAACCGTTTACAATAGATTCCATTATTTTTGAGAAGAAGGAGGAGCGGACGGCTTTTTAGGGATTGGGTGGACCAAAGCTATCTTCATGAATTCGAAACTACACCTTAGGAGTAGGAGTACCGGAAAAGACGCGTTAAAACCGGTGCCAGCTTCGGAGCACACGTGTTCAGTACAATGGGTGGGACTCCATAAGTCCCATTCGTCTTGTTGTCGTCCAGGGAAAGGATTGCTTTGCGAACCGTGCGCTGTGTTAACCGCACATCCGGCATGGAGCAATCACACAGCGGGATGGTCGGCGGTGTGTTCCCCCCGTCATCGAGAGTTGAGTTGGACGCAAAGAGGAAGATTAACAGATCGGCTTTCTCCTTTGCGGCATGGGCCAGTGAGTCCCTCTCTGTGCTGAGATGGAAGAGATGGCTGACAGAAGTTCCGTTAGACAGCCTTGGCAAGAGACCAAAATGCACGGGTTCCCGAAGGAAGGCGAACTAGCTTCTCGCCAATTCTGCCGATGTGCTCTGACCTTGCCTTGGCAATGACTTTTTTGAAGGACCTGGAGGCGGAATTATACTTCTTTTTAAGAGCGCTGGTGTTTACATCCCGAGATGTTGATGCGTCAGTTTATGCCCGGTAGCACTTCTGCTTATATTGTGATGCTATTTTACTGAGATCTGCCTCCGATGGGCACCACAGAAGTTGGAATAAAAAGTTCCATATCCTGAAGTACCACATCAGCAACAGAATCAGCAACAACCCTGGGAGTGTCCAGCGAGAAGCAAACCCGCACCCAACGGTAGGATGCAAAGAAAGACCGCATTCCGTCCCAATCCGCCGACCTGTAATGCCAAACATGGCGGCAGTCTGCAGAACGCAACTGCAAGGGGAGCGTGAGTGGCACCACACTCCGTACAAGATAATGGTCCTAGGAGTCAAGAGGGGCGTCTTCAGAAACCTGATATCCATCCGGATGAGAGGTCAGCAGAAGGTCCAACAGGGAAGGTGCATAATCCTCCACATCTGTAATCCGAGTAGGCGAAGTAACCAGCTGTGTAAAACCATATGCCAAGGCAAAGTCATAAACAGATCTCCCTGCATGATCGGTTAAATGTAAACCGAGCCATTCGACGTGGTGGGCGTTAAAATTGCCAAGGATAACGATCTCTGCTGTAGCAAAAAATCTGTAGCGATTTGGACGTGTTCAATGAGTCGGTCTGTTTCGGCATTACCGCTATGGGACCTATAGAGGCACCCGTAGACACGGGGATGGTCGTCGCTGTCTACGCGCAGCCATAGGATGGACAGGTCCGTACCTTCAAGACTGCCGAGGAGTTGAAAACAGATGTCTTCTCTGACGCATACGCAAACTCTCCAGCCCGGGACCCAAAGGAGTGTTCTAATTTGTACCCCGGGTAGGTCTATGAGAGATATGAAGTATCAGCCTTTAAGCGACACATAAGGACACCTGAGTCTCGGTTAAAAAGAGAAAGGTCGGCTTCGTCCCCTCCCTTCGTCCCCCCCGTATACGCGGGGCAGCCTAAGCACCCACGCTCAGGAAGAGTAGGGCAGCTTGGGCGTGGATGCTCAGCGAGGGATTCTCCGTCACCAGGGGTGTTGGTACCCTCCTAGGGTAGTTTTTGTTTGATTCCGCTACCATTCATGGTATTCTGCGAGGTCGTGGTATCACCCTGGTTCGGGCCATCCGTGCGACATCAAAAGCTGCCGCGTGGCTCTACCACTGTTAAAACGTAAACATGGAACAAATTCTATTTACTTTTTTTCTCCCCATCATAAATAAAACATCATAAATAAACAACCGATACACAAAAATAAATTATTTTCTTCGTATGAGACAAGTCCAGTCTTAACGAATAAACCAAACACAATAACTGCCTTCCACCGGGCTCTTTTTTGCGCGAATACTTCTCTAATACTTTCACGTTTTTCGTTAATGCCAAACTCCCACTAGACACTCTGATCGCGAGTGAAAGAACGTGTCGTTTAAAGGCAGATAATTGACCATAAGTATGCCCGCATGCGGCGACACGGCATAAGCACCTCACAACATGAATCTACCTATCCTATTCATAATTACTTTTACGTTTTACGGAATTAACCGGTTAATTTGGGTGTCAAAACCGGTAAGTAACCGGTAACCTTTACCGTTTAGGTTAGTTAAAAACCGGTTACTTGTTTAACCGGTAATTGAAGGAGCGATATATTTACCGGTAATTAATCGAAATTAACCGCTCTTTTAAACCGGTTCCGAGCCCTGGTCGTGACGGAAAATCTTACACTTTTTGTCTCCTAGCCCCCATCCGCTAAATCCGTACCGTCCGATAAGGTACTTCGTTCCAGTAAATTGTTTTAGAATAATTTGTGATAGATAGTTATAGAATAATTTGTGGTAGATTAAGTAGAGAATAGTTTTAGAATAATTTGTGGTAGATTAGTAGAATAATCAATGATATAAGCACCTACGTCATAAAGTTATGGTGATATTATTTTGTGAAAATTGTCTATACAACTAGTTTTCTTATTAAATATAGGTAATTACTATATCTAAGATGCAAACCAAAAATACATATAGTATTATAAACACGTTTTTTATTCCATTCCTACCTACTAAGTTTAGTAATAATATTTGTGCCAACATATGCGGTGGCATCATATTCATCCAGGCGGTCCTCTGCGTACAATAAAAGTAGTTGCAGCCGCTCTACTCACTAGATTAAATCGACATCCTACAATTGTGCCGGACGGGCGAAACTCGGGAGTAAGTGTTATCGAAAGTACTCCGCGAGTCGCTCACGTCCTACACCTATAGGTTCCGGAGGATACTTCTACTGCTGTCTTTGTGGGTGCAGCTGGGGTACTGTGGACTGAGGTTAAATCAAAATGCACGAAATAGAATACAAATGGCAAGGCAGTGGCCAGCGGTTCGACTGCTCAACTGTTCGGCGGAAATCTTCTGACTATTGGTTATTGACCACGGTTGTTGAATACGGTTGTTCAACTACGGTTGTTCACTATCAGTTGGTCACTATATATTTCAAAAAAAATCTTCAAATTATTATGGTAGTATCAAATATTTATTAGTAGTAGCTGGTTTTATCAACACTGTCTGACTAGCTGCTATTATCAACTAAAATAGCTATTTCTATCACTTGTGTAACTGCAAATATCAGTTACCACGTTATGCGACTAGCTATCACTTTCAAATATGTAACTGCGAATATCAGTTACCACTTTATGCAATTAGTAGAGATGGGCTTACTAGTCGCCGACTAGTCGGGATAGCCGACTATTCGGCATCTTTTACAGTCGGTGACTAGTCGGCGACTAATCGGCAAAATATGCCGATTATAATCGGTGGTTAGCAAAATTAATTTTTTTTGCGCATTCGCTCTCTGAATTTCATTAGTGACACAATGGCTACTCCTTTGTTTTGTACCAAAACGTTACATTCCAAACATTTGTACTTATAGTTTTAAGTAGTTTTAATACATAGATACCTAATTTATAATTTATTTTAAATCATTATTATTCTTATTTTAATAAATACGTTGTTTTATCTATTTTAATTTTCATAATAATTTGCACGCCTCGGAAGCGACCTTTGTGAAATTGGCCTACGTCGAAACAAAAATTAATGCGGCGCGCGTATTAAATCAAAATGCACCTTATGTCCGCGTGCGAGTGTCTGTATCACTTAGCCCGTTACGCGCCTTTGTTAAGGCCGCCCCTACTGTAGGGTTAGGTGTTGTGAGAAAACAAATTGAATCCTTTGATATTAGTTGGTATATAGTAGAGTACACCGAGGTGTTATGCAATGTATTAGTATTTTTTATTTTGTTAAAAAAAACGTTACCCCCACACTAGGATTTTCTCCTGTATCGTGGAGGCAGTTTACAAACATAAATTGCACAGGGACAAACATCTAGACTTGGAACAATTATTTGTAGGCCTTACAAATACTTGTTCCGTTCGGGATTCAAACCCGCGGCCCTTAGCGCTTCAACTCATTACTAAGCCACTGCGCCACGGATCCGTCACTTGTCTGTTTCACATTTGTTGCTATTTACAAACATGCGAGACGCGACGGCATTATTAATGAAAGAGTGGCAATGAGAAGTGCTGCTACTTTCAATAGTTAACCAGTATATGCTGATCTTGCATTAGTAGGCAGTCACTAGTAATGGGAGGTCTACTTACACTGAGGGAAATTTTAAGGTTATTGGCATTATACGCGAAAAAATCGAAAACTGCAAAGCTGTGGTCGGGTCGCTAATCAGATAATAAATCTGTAACTATGGCGTCAGTTACTAAGTACCTAATTATCTAGATCTACCTATAAATAATAATATATTACTTTTTACAGATCTACCTATAAATAATAATATATTCTTATTTAAGCACCTGCATGCTATGCAGTACCTTTTGGCTTTTTGAGAGGCCATACTTGAATAAAAACTCAACAATAAATATCAAAAGTGGCTAAATACTTATAACAGAAAAATACTTTTTGTTAACGTAAGGCGCGCGTCAGCTCGAACGCGCGCGTGACAACCTCACGAAATTAGCCGCTTCTAGGGGATCACGCAGCGTAGGTATATTTTCATGCCTAAAGTACGGAGTGAGACAGGCCTGGTATAACGTGGCACAGCACTAGCTCTAATTCGGGGAAAAACCGTAGCGAGAGACGCGGGACACGTGCTGTGTCGCGTTGGCCGCACGCCTCCCGCTACACCCTTTGACACCTTTGTAGTTTTGTTAAAATCTGTTTTTCTTATCGAAATATTACATACCGATGAAAATAAATATTATTGTTCTTCTTAGTTTGCTTCCGTGAATCGTTTTTACAGCTTGGCACTGTACATTTCACCATGGTAACTTAAAATTCAAATAAATACCGTCGAGAGAAACAATTAATGCGTGTGAACTTTCGTGAGTAATAACGTCGCCCTTACCATTTCGAGACTGTTCATACCTGTGCTTACAGTTTATACTCGCTAACGCGCACTCTGTAGCTTTATTATACTCTAAGTTGATGACAAACGTCTTTTTTTTAATTTACTCCAATCAGAAATAGCCTATTTTCTATGCTCGAAGGAAATAGCGCTCTTCGAGTGGTAGAGGTTTTGGCGGGAACTTGACCGGCGGCGGTATGCTGCTCCTGTATTATTATTTAAATAATGGTTTGAATTGGATTTTGATGTGTAAAAGTGGTGCGATTTTGTGTATTAAGTGTCTGCGCATGTGAACTATTAGTGGAAACGGTGAAACAAGTGCTCCGATGGTGATGTGATTCTCAAGATAAGGTGTCTGTCTGCTTAGACGCCTTGAGATATCATCGCCAACTGTCAGCTATCTGCTGGCTCAAGTTGCCGTTAAAATCTCCCAAGGGTTGCACAATATGACGCATCAACATATTGTGAAGCAGTGTACTATAGTATGTGCCATATCGATTGAGAAAAACGGACAATGACCTCAGATATGAGCCGAGTGTCAAAAGGCGTAACTTACAAAATCTCAATTTAGATGTGATAACAATATTTAAATATTGATATTATTCCCACTTCTAGGTCAGCACATATGTTTTGTTTTTTGTTTCTTAAATAATATTGTCTGTGGTTCCTATAAACATAGTAAAATCTACGGTACATCGCGAAAAATGTTATATTTTATATTTCAATTTATGGTAAGTAACGCAGCAATTCATTTAATAACAGTTTCATATTAAAAAATATTTGAAGCAATATAATCACCATATTGAGCTTTTGCAAATTCATCCCTTTAAAATAAACAAAACGCGCGTTACGTCAGTTCGTTCTAAAGAAACGTGACAATGGCAGCCAGAGATGCGTCACCTTTTGGGCCGGTCCGCCATTTTGTTTTCATTCGTGTTCGGATAGCGCTTGCGTGTGTACGTCTCTGTAATTCATAGCATTCATTGCATTGTTTTAGTTGAGTTTTACTGTTAAATTTGTTATATCGTTAAGTTTTTGTTTTTGAATCTGTTATATTAGTTTTACTGTGACGGTCGTTACTAAATCGACATGAGTTCAGGAGAATTTGGTGAAGGACCCGGTCCTTCAACATCAAGTGAAAGAGACGTCGCCGACCCATAATAAACGTAGCATGTACAAATAGGTACAAATGCGACGACGTAGCCTTTCTATTTCTTAAAGCGCTCTTTTATGTGACCATGTGGTATTTATTTTCTAAAACAATATGTATTTATGTGATGTAGTACTATGGTAGTATATTTTTGTCATTTATTTACAGGCCCATCTTCTGGAGCACCTTTAACGTCACCAGTAAAAGAGAAAACCTACCACTTTGTCGGTCGGGGAACAAGAGATTATCATTAATGTATACAAATATGTCAAAACACCTGGCCCGAAGACGTGTATCCTTCAAACGTTAATATGGTAGAAAAGGTTTCGAGATCTCAGGAGTCAGCAAGAGCACTATATATCGCGTATTAAGCGTGTATAGAGATTCCATAAAATACCAGAAAAGGGAATAATTAATAAAGAAAAAGTCTGTAATTGAAGTTGGACGATTTTGATAAATCGGCTATAAGAGCGAAAGTGCATCAGTTCTTTCTTGCAGGAGAATTACCGACTTTAGACAAAATTTTGCTCAGTATAAATCAAGATGACCAGTTGCCAAACTTGAGCAAAACTTCCTGCGACGTGTGTTGCGCCATTTAAAATTCAAATATATAAAGAGAAACAGAAAAGTGGTCTAATAGATCGCCCAGAGATAGTTCTGTGGCGTACCAGATATTTGAGAGAAATACAATATTAAGAAACGAGGGACGTAACATTTTTTACCTTGACGAAACATGGATTAACGCAGGTCATACTATGGGAAAGGTATGGAAGACACCACAATTGAATCTTCTCGTCAATCACGGTTAGAAGGCTACTCTACTGGCGCGAAAGCCTTCGGTAAAGGAAAGCGATTAATAGTTGTACACGTTGGCAATGAAAATGGCTTTTGAGGGATGTGATTGGGTATTTGAATCATCATCTACTGGTGACTACCATGAGAGTATGGACGCTCTCCATTTCGAGGACTGGTTTAGAAAAGTAATAGAAAAACTGCAAAGCGGCGATGTCATAGTTATGGATAACGCTAGTTACCACTCCAGACGTTTAGAAAAACCCCAACAATGTCTTGGCGGAAACAAAATATGCAGGAATGGCTAGAATCTAAACAGATCGCATACGTGCCCTCGGACACAAAGACCCACTTAATGGAAAAAATAAAGGCAGTTAAAGATAACTATCGAAGTTACGTCACCGACGAGATGGCAAAAGAAAAAGCATCACAGTGGTAAGGTTACTCCTTATCACTGTGAGCTTAACCCATTGAACTTGTGTGGGCAGATGTGAAAGGGTACGTTGCACGAAAAATACAACTTTCAAGTTAAAAGATGTTAAAATTTACTTAAAGATGGTTTAACTCAAATCACGCCAGATAAATGGAAAACTGTGTTCAGCATGTCCTTAAGGTTGAACAAAAATGCGTGGCATGGATGATAGAATTGACCAAACTGCAGATCGCTTTATAATTAATGTTACAGATAGTTCATCAAGTGAAGATACGAGTGATGATTGCACCGAATAAAAATAAAGTTCTTATATAATATTAAAATAAAGTTTTATCTTTTGCATAAGTACGTACTTATTCGGTGTCGTTATCACTCGAATCTTTATATGTGTTATAAATTAATGTTTTTGTTGTTAAATGAATAAAGTACTTTATAACAATAGATGATTTTTCTTCTACAGCGATCTTTCACATAACTTTTAATAATAGTTAATAAATATATATTATATCAATCATTATAAAAAATCATTATAAATAAAGAAAGTACTACATATAAAATGTGCCTATATATTGAAGGTTTGTAACCCCTGGTTAAACGACCGAAAGGTCATTGTCCGTTTTTCTCAATCGATTTGGCACATACTATATGAAGGATAATTATACATTAACTTCAGGCTCAGAAGGGCTAGAACCCAGAGCCGTAAAGCCAGTTATAAAAAAAATCGAGTGATATTCGTTAAAAAATAAATATATTATTTTATATTTGTATTTTATTATAGCAATAAAATAAAAAAATAAAATATTTGTTACAGACTAGTTTCAACATGTTTTTGGTTTAAATTTGAGCACATTTGATTTAGTTTAATTTCAACCTAACTGTATAAAATATGTTGGCTCTGCTGGCAGCCCTACTTTTTATGCCACGTTTTGTCCAAGTGGAATTTCTTGACCAATGAAAAGCTGCCTTTCTTCAGTTTGACATTTTTGCGATTTTTGGTATCATTTGATTTGTTTTTGACGTGTATCGTGTAACCTGTCGCTTTCCCTTTATTTACAATAACTTGGATTTAATCGGAATTAGTATCGAATTTTTATTATGTCGACCGGTCAATGGGAAATTGTTGGAAAAAGCAAAAAATCTCAAAATGGTAAGGTAAAAAATGTGAAAGAAGATGAAAAGAAACCGCAAAAAAATCTTCCTAAACTTGAAGATATTGGTAAGTTCAATTAGGAATAATGTAATAATTTTATTGAACTAAAATTTGTAAGTAATCTGTTTTACTCCCTGATTTTAGTACCTCATTCTCAAATAAAATCATTTTACGCGGGCATGGAAATAGATGATACCAGAAAACCGCCAAAAGAGAAAAAGAAGGAGGGTGACAAAAAGGCTAAGAAGCAACAGGATAAGAAAGCTGAACCTCCTAAACCTAAGCCACCTAAAACCATTGAGGGCGCTTTGGAAGTGGTAAATTAAATGATTTCTTACATTTACGCGAATACTACACATTGAATAAAACTAAATTTACGGATTTTCAATTCTAAATTTACCGTGTAGCGGCGGTGTAAGAATATCCACTACCTCATATCATCCGTGGGTGTCGTCATAAGCGACAGAGGGAAGCAAATCAGGGGATGGGCAGCAGCATCTACCTCATAACAACTAAAATTAAAAAACTGCGGTTACCAAACCACTTGCCAAGCGTAGCAACTATGGCAAATATCTCCCCTATGAGGAAATCTATCGAAAGGCCTATGTTCAGCAGTGAATTTTAATAGGCTGTAACGGTTACATATTTTATCGCTTTTAATTTTAAGTTTTTTAATGCCATACCTTTCGGGCCTTTACAGCACCCTTGGTCATGCGATTAAATCCATAAAATTATTTTATTTAATGAACAGCAAGTGTATTATTAGAATTATATTTAAATTTAGATTGATATAACCATGGCTGTGTAAGAATGTGTGTCTGGTGTCATTAGAGGCGACAGAGGGAAACTGAAACAGGAGGTGGGCAGCAGCATCTTCTTGATAACAACTTAAAATAATAAAAACTGCAGTGGCAACTGCAGTTTTCATATTTCACCCACCTGTCAAACGTGGCAACTATGGCCCTATTCCCCCCTATGGCATTATACGATTAAGGTGGCCTATGTTCAGTGGTAGAAAGCTGTAATGGATGGATGTATGAATTGAGTTTTAAAAAACAAGTCGAGTATAAAAATTTCTTAATTAATTTCTAAATTTAATTATTGGTTTGTTTCAAAGCGATTGCTTTTAAGTTTTGTAAAAAAAAAAACAAATATAACATTCTTAAAAATAAATCTGTTCTATTGCAGTCTGTTTTTTACATGCCTTAAACAATTGCGTTACAAATATCTTACAGAGGTAAAAAGTGAAGGGTAGATCTGAGAGTTGTATCCATTACCAAACAAGATTATTCTTACACAACATTTTTATAACATTTACATAACAGGTTGAAGGTCTGTTTCAATTTAAAAATTACATACTTTTAATAAAAAGTGTTAGCCAACTTTTGAAACCTCCAATGAATAAAATGATTTCTAGCTTCAGAAGCTGGTGTTAAGGCATAGTGCAAGTAATACAGCCCTGACTTCAGAAGCTAAAAAATGTAAATTATTTTATTATTTTTAGTTTTTTTTTAAGTCTAGTTTTTAAACCTTTTGGGTGGTGTATGGAATATGTCAAGGATAATGTCATCTAAATAGTTACATTAAAAACTTCACCCTCTTTCCACCTTTTCTTCAAATATACATATAAGGCACCTTCATAAAGTATAACAATATTAATAAAAAAAAGATGTGTTAAAAATTATTTTTGTTGTTCCTGATTTGAACTGAGCAAATTAATTTTTGCCACCTTTAATATAATGGATTTCCACAAAGTAACAACTAATTCAATTTATTATCAAAAAAAGAGTCATTAAAATTGGTTTACAATTGACGAAAATATTGCGTAACGTCCATAAAACAATAACATACAGTCAAATTGAGAATCACCTCTTTTTGTGATTTAAATATATAAGAAATAGAATTTATTGTTGACAAAATTTTATTATTTACAGATTGACCCCGCCGAACTTGCAAATATAATAACAACTAATAAAATACGATTTTCTAATGCTCCGTTAGTTTGGCTGAAAGAAGTTGCCAACTTCCTTAATTCAAAAACACTAATAGATGTTGATGATCCTACTTTCTCCAACTATCCACCAACATATCCACTTTGTGCTATTCCTGCAGAAATTAAGAGCAGCTTGGAAAATGTTTTAAAAGATGCTGGGAAAGCCAACAATCAATTATTTTTTGATGTTACTCTCACCGCCTTAGCTAATGATATGAGTAGAGGTTTGTTTTTACAATTGATTTATAATATTTGTGTAAGAATATCCACTATGGCAAAATCCCCCCCCCATGAGGTAATCTATGGGGGAGGCCTATGTTAATCAGTTGACATATATAGGCTGTAATATTATGGAAATGGATATATTTTACATTTTGAAAAGCTCTGCTCTCATTTTTAATTGCATGCTCTCTAATATAGTTAACCCTATTAATTCTTAAAAAATTATTTCCTTTATATAATACATTTCATTTTATAGGTCAGTCAGTAAATGGGCACAGGCTTCTCTTGCAAATGCTTGCTCTAGAGTTTCCTGACTTCTGCACAGCATCAATTCCAAAGAGTGTCAGCTTAAGAAACTCTTACCAAAACCGACCTCCTATTGGGCTTTCTTTATTATGGGCATATGGACAAGGTGGGCACAACGATTTCGCCGTTGGAATGAAAGGTATGTTATGATAAACAACGCCCCTCCCACCTCACCACATGCATATACACACAAATTTGTGGAATAAACTTATGTTTTATATTATTTGTTTTTCACTTTTACTTGTATCTTTGTTTTATAAACTATATCTCAAATGTTTTGTAAGGTTGTTAAGATACACCTCCATATTATAAACACTAGTATAAGATAAGACTATCATCATTTATCTTTTTAACATTACTCAAGGTAATTGATAACCCTAAATTTACCATTATACATAGTGAACTCTTATACCTTTATACATACTTAGTCCCCTCTTCTGGCACCTATGAGGCATAATAATGTGATGCGTTCCCTGCATATATTGACATAAATAAGTCAATATATGCTAAATAATCTGTAAAAACTGGTTTCATTTAAATATATATAATATAAAAGGATGCAATCGTCAACTTGTCTACAATATGAAATAGGTCTATAATTTAAAATGATCTTTATATATTTAAATAAGTTAAACCAGTTTGGTTCCATACATTGAAATGTTATTCTTTGTTTCAGCCTGGCAGGAATTGTTCCTTCCCATTATTGAGTTGAAGAATTATTCAAAGTATGTTGTAACATATTTATCTAAGCTCTTGGATAGACATGGGAACATGGACAGCACTAAAATTAGTCAGGAACAACTTTTAACAATGTTCGATTTGATTAATAATAAAAAAAATAGTCTATCTAAAGAGTTGTCAAGTGACCTTATCAAACAATTAAGTAAATATAAGGTATGAATTTATAAAATAGTTAAATTTTTAAAATCATATTCTCATATTTATCTAGGTGGCAATAACAATGTTGCAATTAATGATAACTTGATTATTACTTGTTCAATTGGGTATTTTGAAATAATTGATGCGCTGTTAAAATAACAAATGCTTATTTTCGAATCAAAGTAAATATTTTATTATTCTGAATTAAAACAACATCCATTATAACATCAACCGTAAGAGATGAGAGAGAGCTGAAAATAGATGCATCTATTTTCAGTTGCACCATGGTGGGCGACTTGCTTTAAGGCAATGTCATTTTGTTGTCGGCTTACTTTATTGACCGTATCCATCTTTTCCTAGTGACAAGTGATGCATCTAGTCTAGATCATTTGCCAAACTAATAACTAAAATTAAATGAAAAACCTGTGACTAATCTATTGAATGTTTTGATTGCCTTTTGGCCTTAACATTATTTTTGGTCCATTATCCATTACAGCCTATAAAAGTCCACTGCTAAACATGGGCCTCCCCATATATTGCCTCATAGGTTCGTAGACCTTGTAGGCTCCTCAGCAATTGTCATAGTTGCCGCTATTTGCAGGCGGGTTGGTAACCGCAGTTTTTTTAATTATTTTGAGTTGTTATCAGGAAGATGCTGCTGCCCATCTTCTGTTTTAGTTTCCCTCTGTCGCCTCTTACAGACACTAATGGCCGTGTAGTGGCGGTGTAAGAATATTCACTACCCCATGGATATCTGATCCATAAGAATATGAGAACACTATGACAGTGTAGTTTGTAAATATTATGAATGAAATGTAAAATGGTATTTCCCAGTTTGAAGAGCACAGACATCACTAAATCTAACACCACTCTAACCATTATACTAGGATACACTACAGTACACACTATTGTGGAAGGAATAAATGTGCTTTCCAAATTAGTTAACACACATCATTATAGTTTTGCACGCGGTTCTTAGCTAATTAATTGTCGAACCTTTAAGACTAAGTCAACATTTGACCATCGTGTCTTCATCGCGTTGCACCGACATGTATCACGATCGCTAGTTTGGTCGCAAAATTGTACGCGATCATGTGATACGCCGTTGTGATACCGTATCTGATATGTCCCCAATCGCACAAAACCTCGTTTTGGTTTATGAACAGAACAGAGAATTCATTTAGATAGTGTTTAAAATTAATAATGTTTTTTGTATTCCAAAATTTTAACACATTTAATAAAATTACGTCATCTGCAGCTATTTTTTACATATATGGAATAAATTGTTCTTATATAAGTTGTCATTTACAGGATGTATTTTTCAATAAAAGTGGCAATAAGTTACAAGTGACCTTTAACCAACTAATGAAGAAATTACCAAATCAATATTTAAGTGGTACTAGTTTGGATTCATACAACAGAGTTCTAGTTGAAACTTTAGTAGATTGTTTGGGACATGATGACTCTTGTAATGCCACTTGGAGGCAATTATTCCATAAATGTACTAAGCAATCGGCTACTCTGATTGATTTTATTGGTAAGTATATTATATTTAAATAAGATAATAGAATAATAAAATACATTTTATATATGGTTGACCCATGCTGCAGCTATTTATGGTTGTAGCACGAATAGGTCAGCTGGACCAAGTAAGGACAACACTCACAGAAAACCAGCAAAAAATAACGGCTTAGTGCTGCTGTGTTTCATATAGTGAGTGTAGAGTACCATGGACGTTATTTACTGGAAACTAGGCATTCCATGTTAGTCCTCAAGAGTGAAGACAACACATCAGCATTTTGATTTGTAATCAAAGAAGGATGTAGATGTCTATGGGCAACAGCGTCTACTACCATCAGGTGTACTATGTGCTCGCTTGTCACCTTATTAAATAAAAAAAATTCTTGGTTATGGATGTCGGCGTAGATCAAACTATTTGTTTGCACATTATGAAATTTTATGACAAGTGCTTATATATTTGATTATATATTTTGCTTATATATTATCCGAGTCACCGTTACTATTACAGCCTATTGAAGTCCACTGCTGAACATAGGCCTCCCCCATAGTTGGCAAACGCAGTTTTTTATTTTAAGTCATTATTAGGAAGATGCTGCTGCCCATCTCCTGATTTGTTTTTCGCTGCTGCCTCTTACGACACCCACAGGACGATATGGGGTAGTGGATATTCTTACACCGCCACTACATGGTCCCGGTATCTGCTGAGTTACTACGGCTCAATTATTTTTCAATACTTAGTTATAGTAGTAATTTGTTATCTTTTACCTTAAGGTCACCTCATATTGAACAGCAAAATGTTCGAGTAATTTTCACTGATAAATTGTTAATGATCTGAAACAGTAAAGTAGAGTTGAAAATAGTGTGCGAGAGATAATTATTCCCCATGTTCGCGCATTCTTGCCGACAAAAGGTAATATGCTCTGTATGGATATGCATCCATCGACGCTTGCGGTCATTCGCTGTCGCAGTGTGTGATTTCCAATAAAAGGCAAAATTGCTAGTATAAGTCGCGGCACGTAAGTCTAGCGGTGACCGTTATTGTGCATAAGTCGAAAATAAGGTATCATGGGGTAGAAATCGGATCGCGGGGCGGGCGTGCGTATCGTTCGCACGCGCTGATTGACTCTCCAGTCGCATTCCGTCCCCCGTACTACACACGCATGCGCAGCTATTTCCTCCACGTTTCGTTCAGCACTAGACTTACGTGCCGCGACTTGTATCTCATGTCTTCACTTATCACTTATAGAATACACTTCATGAAGTGTATTCTATAAGTGATCTTAGCCACAGAAATCGTAATAATATTATTACGATTTCTGTGATCATAGCGCATGTGGACATTTGCGAAACCATTCAAACAGTAGGACCTATGCTCAAGCTCAGGCCGTTGTATTTACGCGGCGAATTTTTAACACGCTTTTATTAGCTTGGTATGTATTTATGTAACGGAATTTTTGAATGTGATTTTCATCCCCTTCAAAACGTCGTATTGATTTGAAACTTCGCACACTTAAGGACCTTGACACTATGCTCAATGACCCCAGTAGTATTTCCCGAAGGACAGGTTTCAATATGAACATGAATAACCAAGCACCTGTCGGTAGTTGTTTACCTAGGACAAATGATCAAATTAGTTAAGTACAACTTCGAATGTTTCGTTCTGTACGTGTTTCAATTCCTCGATTGGACCAGCTCTATGATGATGATCCATCCATCTCATTGTGGGAATATTTGTAATAGTTGCCTAGTTTGGCAGATGGATTGGCAACCGCGGTTAAAATTGAGAATCGTTTGGCTGGAGAGGGGAGTGTACCCTAACCCCCGACACCACTCCCATCAAAAGGTAATACACCGTTCTTGAGAAAAGCCCATAGACCTAACCTCAAACTGATAACATTTATCGTCTCCGGTAGGAGGGGGAGGGTTGAGCGGGGTTGTCTCCTATCACAACTGTAAGGATTAATGAGTGCCCAAGTATTTCGTTCTGAGTGCTCCATTATTTTTAGTAAAAAAAAATTGCTACGTTGCTCTTCGCCCCCGCCACAGCCTTCGTGGTTATTCGCCAAACCTTCTAACCTATTACAACAAAGTATTTCTGGGTACTGAAGTATTTCTGGGCACGATAAAAGCTACAACAATACACTGGAGAGCACACATTCACGCATGGAGATCAACCAACGGCGGAATGCATAAAAATTAGTATGTCATGCTATTTGTCACTTCACAGAGAGTATAGACCACAGAAAAATAAAAATACTATAGAAGTATAATTTTTTACGTGGTAGAGCCACGCTGCAACTATATTATAGTTGTAGCACGAATGGGTCGGCTCGACCGGGGTAGGACCACGCTTTCACAGAATACCAGCGTAAAATAGCAGCTTAATGCTGCTGTGTTTCGTATGGTGAGTGTAGAGAACCGGAGACCCTTTTTACTGGAAACGAGGCATTCCATCTTAGTCCTCAGGGGTGACAACGCATGTGCATTTTGATTCTTAATTGAGGATAAATGTAGATGTCTATGGGCCACAGTACTCACTTACCATCAGGTGGACTGTGTGCTCGTTTGTCACCCTATGCTATAAAAAAAAAAAATAATAATAATAATGTGACATTAGTCTTTGACATGGTTTTATGTCCTTGTCGCACTTACACAAAATTCTGTATGCTATCCTGCTTTCACAGTAATATTGCATACGTTTTTCCATGTTTTACACATTTTAGATTATAATAGATTTTTTTTATGTTTTTAAAATGGTGAATTACCTTTTAATGTGAGTGGTGTTGTTATAATCGGGGACCAAACCTCTACCAAATAAAACACCTCAATACCCTAAATTCCTGCCAAACGATTCTAAATCCAACCCGCAACTGCAATTTTTAATTATTTTGTGAATTCCTCTTACGACACCCAGGAGATAATATGGGGTAGTGGAATTTCTTACGTCGCCATTACACGGTTTTTATAAAAAATCGTAAGTTCCCTTATTGTTCTCAAAAAACACCTTGTGTTCGGGTGATTAATTTCTCTTTTAGTTCTCTATTATTATGTTTTCTTTTACCAATATTTAGATAGCAATTGGACAGAAGTAAGACCGAAGCTAAAGCTGAAATCTTTAAAAACTACAGTAATCGAGTATAAAGAAATCAGCAAAGATGCATTAAAAGGAAAGAAAAAAGATGAGACAGTTGTTAAGGCAAATAAACTATGCCAGGTAAGTCTTTTTTATTATTATGCTACTACAGTTACATCTACTCTGCATAATATGCTATTATGGCTGCAGATTGAAATGGTCGACTTACTGACCGAGGAACAACCACGCTCGCACAGTATAGCAGCGTGAAATAGCATATTGCTCGGTTTTGTTTGGTGATTGAGTAGAAGAGTCCTAAGGGATGACAACGCATTTGCATTTTGATTCTTAATCCAGGATAGTTGTAGGTGTTGGGTCACAGTATGAACTTATCACCTGGTGAACTGTGTGCTTGTTTGTCCCTAGGCTGGTTTCTTCATGATTTTCCTTTGCTGAAAATGTAGTAATACGGCACTTAAAACTGCACTAACAAAGATTAGTGACATATGTCTAACATCTATTATAAGGTCCAATAGATGTTGAATAAAAGTAGTGATATTCCGGTTCCGGTATTGTGGACGTAAACACGTATACGAATCAGCTCAGTCGAAATAATTCACAATTGCAATTAAAACTAGTTAATTAATCATAAAACTGCGAAAATATCTGAAGAAACCCACTATAGCTTCAAATTACGAAGAAATCTCAGTGGAAAAAAGTGTATATAATGAAATCAAGAACATTTATTATAAAGATAACCTACAAAAAAGTGCGTCCATCTGACACTGTCACAAAAGTAGTGCCAACATAAATATAGTAATCTATATTCTATGGTGCCAACAGCGTGACCACTTTTAAATGAGGGAATCTACCAAAGACACTGCTAAAATCTACTGAAATCTACTAGGTCGCATTGTAAAATCTACTAATTTTAGAGTAATGTTTTGATTCGAAATAAAACACATTTGTTAATGAACCTTACATGTAATCAATCATTTATGATTAACATTTTGTATTAATTGTCAATGTCATCGAATTTTTAACATTTTATATAATTGTTTTCATTTTCATTGTTTCCAACATCGAAGTACCAGGTTCAAATTTTGTACAATTTCCTGATTCCTTTAACCCCTCCTTAGCGTGTAAAATTGCACGAACGTTTAGATTACTAAATCTGTTACGATCTTCTGTTTTTATTCTATTTATAGCAGAAAATGCGTTCACATTTGGCGTTCGATACTGGTAAACAAAGCATTTGCTTTGCGAATTTACTGATATTTCCAAATTGAGCTTTATTGTCGGCATGACGTAATTTACTTACTGACGCCCAAAACTCTTCAACATTAGTAACAGCCTCTCTGCTGCTAGTACTGCATAATAAGTTTGCGACTTCCATATTAAGTTTAAGTTCCCTGAATTCATTGTCGATTAGTTGAATGTCACTGGAAACAATGTTTGAAATTTTGAGGTAACATTAAACAAACTTGTAAATTCAGCATGTACAGCAGTTTGGGGATCTAAAAAGCACATCATTTCAAAAATATCATCATCAAATGGTAGTCTTGTTTTTAACTGCACACACAAAGATTTTAAGAATTCTTGGCACCTTTTAAAAATATCTTGAAGCTGTTGCGGGGGTATTTGATTGCGATGTGATTCTAAATGTTTGGCAAAATTAACACCCAAATACAAATTGTTTAAGGGTAAATAATTAACGGAAGAATTGGGGTCAATATTCTTCACTGATGTAGCTTTTACATATTGGCTCTTCATATAACAGCTCAAGATGGAGACAAACATGGCTCGCATGTCATTGTACAAGCGATGCACGACAGGGTAATCTCCTTGGAAAATCGTGTTGAATTTGTTTGTGAACGGTAATATATAATCAAGGAAATAGAAATATAGTTTTATAGTTTCGTCATTTAAGGCATTATAAAGAAATTCCGCAGATGCATTAGAGTTTCTATCTCCCAAATACTGTCCCTGAAAATATAATTTCAATGCTGACCATTGTTGTAATATTCGATTAATACAACCGTGAAGGAAAGCCAGCGTATATCATAATGTCTGAGTAGCTTATAATGTTCTGTATCGGTAAACTCTGGAATTCTGTGAACTCGCGCTGACGTTTACTACTTTGAGAAAAATAATTATAAACTTCTTTGACCAATTGCTCTAATTTTCGTGGCAGTAGTTTACACGAATGGCTCACAGCTAACGCAACGGAATGACACACGCATTTAACATATACACAGTGTGGATTTAGTTCTTTCATTTTAGTCACAATTCCAGAATGTTCGCCAAACATAACATTTGTCGTGTCAGCTGCGAAGCCAATCATATCTTCCCATTTAAGACCACGTTCTTGAAATACAGTTTTGAGTGCCTTTAACAAGTCTTGTGCTGTTTCACCGTCTATATCTATTATACTTAACAATCTAGTTTTCACGCGTAAATCATTTTCGAATAATACTTTGTGGCGATTGCTAAAACCTTTGTAGTGCTGACATCGGTGCTTTCGTCAACTATAATTGAAAATTTGGACGATCCGGACTTTAAATCTTCGTACATTCTTGTTTCAAATTGCTCTCCTAATACATTGTAAGCGATAGCAGCAGACTTGGTTCTTTTACAAGAAAATTTTTTAGCCACATCAGAATCGTGAAAGACTCGATTAATGATCTCACCAGGTGGTCCATTATCCGGAAAGGTACATTGTGCTCTACAAGACAAGCAACGATACACATTTCTGCCTTCTTTACATCACTGTCAAGTGATGTCTTCTTGAAGTATTTATCAATCTGTAAAATAATGTATGATCCACCCGTCATATAAAACAATTTTTTTACTTATTTAATCAACTAAGTACACTGAGAAATACAAAACACTGCGTTGCTGCGCATAAATGTGACTGACTACATGAAAAATTAAACGCATAGACTAATGCAAACATGTTGTACACAAATGTTTATATTGAGGGGATCGAACCCGTGGTCCTTGGCACAGAAAATAGGACCCTACCAATTGAGTAATTAATAAGTAATCAATTTTATTTGCACGCATAAATAACTTACGGTACGGATATGTCAACATGTTCTAGGCAATTACATGCATAATGTCAAATATTGCTAAATTGCTAATTAATAATATTTTAAAAGAAACATTAAAAAAGTAGGTATCTGAGACGATCCAGAAAACCAATCATATTTTTAAATGTTTTGTTGAAGCACTATGTTTTGATAGACGCAATTCTTGCTAAAATTTTAGAATTGCAAGCTTTACAATAAGCATTATTTTCATCACATTTTTTAAGCCACTTTGAAAATAATGGGTTTTCCTCCCATTCCGCACGATAAGTTTGATCGTATCTTCTTTTCATTTTAAATTACATAAATGTATGATTCCGTGAAAGCAAACAATACAAATGAACGAAAACGACTAATAAAACTGTGTTGTCTGACATTATAGGAGCAACTTAAAAATGATTTAAGTTGAAAGACCTATTTTACAAAAACAGTCTTTATCTATTAGAAAATTAAATTCAATTTACTATGCCCACTGTAAAGTTCATTCAATAATAAGGAATCCCTAATCACTTTCGTGTGTTGTCAACTGTAAAATTAAACTTTTGGTCATGGATGCTTGGTTTTAAGCCTATTATTCTTTGATAGTGAATTAATACCAAAACATACCGACGTGTTTCTCATTTCTACTAAATTTACTAAGACATTTTATCCTACTAGCTTATCGTCTTATTTGCTTCAAATCTACTAAAAAGTAGAAATCTACTAAAAGTGGTCACGCTGGGTGCCAACCTAACAATATTGAATGAACGAAGGAACTAGTATTTTTTTTTGGAATTTATGGCCTGGTATCTAGACCTTTAGGCCAAGTCTTAGGTATTTTTATTCGGTTTATTATAATTTCCCAAATGTTTATTTATCCTTCATAGTGCACTGCTTCACAATATATTAATGCGTCACATTGTGTAGTCCTTGGGAGATTTTGACGGCAACTTGAGTCAGCAGACAGCTGACAGTTGGCGATGGTATCTCAAGGCGCCTAAGCAGATAGACACCTTATCTTGAGAATCACATCACCATCAGAGCACTTGTTTCACCGTTTCCACTAATAGTTCACATGCGCAGACACTTAATACACAAAATCGCACCACTTTTACATATCAAAATTCACTTCAAACCATTATTCAAACAATAATACAGGAGCAGCAAACCGCCGCCGATCAAGTTCCCGCCAAAACCGGAACTTGTATTTTGATCATTCTAGTGTTGTCAGTAGAAAAATTGTAAATTCTACCAAAATAAATATGGATCAAAGTATGGAATTGCTGCTAACTAAACTGGACGAGAAGCTGAACCAACAAACTTTGACAATAACCGCCAATGTCACCAATAATGTCATGCAAGCACTTGATGAAAAAATGAAAACGCTCTTGGAAGAAAACAAAACCTTAAAAACGAAAATAACAAACCTTGAACAGAAAATAGAATCCATGGAAAAGGAAAAGAGAAAGAACAATCTAGTATTTTTCGGCATAGAAGAGAAACAGAATGTGAATTAGTAGACTATTTGAAAGAAATAATAGTGGAGACGGGCCTACACCTGGACAGTCAAGAGATAGCCAAAATCTATAGAATTGGGCAACGTTCAAATAAAAATCGATCGGTAGTAGTCTCATTGACAACGACATGGAAAAAACATCTTATTCAGAAAAACAAATCTAACCTGCCCAAAGGCATCTATCTTAAAGAAGACTTTCCTAAAGAGGTTCTAGAAACTCGCAAAAAACTCCAACCAATGCTGGAAGAAGAAAGAAATAAGGGAAATTTAGCATTTCTGAAATACGATAAGTTAGTAGTAAAAAACCCAAAAGATTCTAACCGAGAGAAAAGGAAAAGAGAAAAGGTAGAATCACCTGAAACAATGGCACATAACACCAAGAAGAAACAGATTACTGACAAACGTATTGATGAGCCAACTACAAATCATACACAAGGAATAGTAAAACCAAGCATACTCAATTATGCAGCACGAGGTAGAGCATCATCGGTGTCTGAGCCAAAAACTTCAAAAACTAAAAACTGCCTCCCTTAACTGGAATCCGGATAAGACAAATTAAACAACATAACAAAATAAAATAATAACAATCAGCACCCCAAGCCAGCTGGTCACCGTGGGGGAAGAAGACCACAAACCTCCATTGAATAAAACCAATAATTATAAGAGCAGAAAATCTGAAAATCTAAACTGTGAATCGGAAGAATTACACAACTTGAAAATATGCACCTATAATGTAAGATCACTATCATCAACGACAAGACAATTAGAATTAGATAATGCAATAGCCAAAATTAACTGGGACATTATAGGGCTCGCCGAAATTAAACGATTAGTATACAGTATAGAAGAACATAACAATTATATTTTCTGTTATATTGGCGAGACATTGGGACTCCATGGTTTCTTAATAAAGAAAACTTCAAAACAAAATATCGTGAGTTTCGTAGGCATAATCAGAAAGAGTAGCTTTGTTAAAAATGAGCTTCAACAAGGTATCACTGTCTATTATTCAAGTTTACGCCCCCACTGAGAGCTCCAGTGAGGAGGAAATTGAAAGTTTCTACATGGATTTACAAAAAGCGCAAGAACAAGCAGATAAGACCCTACTAGTCATCGGAGACTTAATGCAAAAATCGGGTACCCGAAACATGAAGGACATATGATAATGGGACGGTACGGATACGGTCAACGAAATCCACGAGGAGAACGATTAATTCAATACGCATATGAAAACAAACTATCAGTGATGAACACATATTTCAAGAAGAGAAACTCGCAAATGGACCTGGATGTCTCCAGACAACAACACAAAAAACGAAATCGATTTCATACTATGTTACAAACACAAAGTAATCACAAATTTAGAGATTTTAAACAATAGTTTACATTGTTTAAAATCTCCCATCGGATCATAAAATGGTCAGATGTTCACTGAATCTCCGGACCCCAAAACTGAACAGCAAATCATTTAAAACACAGAAAATGTACAAACTCTGAGCAACGAGCTGGAAAAAACCATCACGAATAGTCTACAACAGGATAAAGCATTAAAAACCAATAACGAAAACCTAAAATTATTACCGAACAAACACAAGAACTGATTTCTAAACGTACAGAACTCCTATCTAAAAGAGAAAAATCTAAAGAAATAAGACACGAATTAAAAGAACTATACAAGAAGACAAACAGAGCAATCAGGCAAGATTACGAAAGACATAGAAGAATAATCATAGAGAGAAATATGGCAACATATAAAAGTTCAAAGAGAGCCTTTAAAGAGCTGTCAACGCATAAAAACTGGATACAAGGTCTACAAGATGTAAAAGAGGAACACATCTACGATTTGCTGATGACATAGCTCTTCAGTGAATCTGCGACTGAATTAGAAACCATGCTTCAGAGCCTGAACACCCAAAGCCAACAAGTAGGACTTGAAATGAATGCATCAAAAACAAAAATTATTACAAACAGCTTCAAAAAACCAATCAAAATAGAAGTACAGTCCATTGAATATGTTGATGATTATGTATATTTAGGCAAACTGATATCTTTCGAATCAAACAGCAATGAAAAAGAAATAGACAGAAGAATAAACATAGCGTGGAAAAAATACTGGGGTTAAAAAGAAATTCTTAAAGGAAATTACAGCCTAAGAATGAAAAAGGTCATATTGGACTCGTGTATCCTCCCAAGTCTAACATATGCAAGCCAAACATGAGTGTTTGGCTTGCATATGTTAGACTTGGGAATACTGAAAGATTGAAAAACAAAATTTTGTCTTGCCAGCATGCTATGGAGAGAAGCATCCTTAAATTAAAGAGAATACAAAAAACAAGAAATATAGATATCCGCAAGAAAACTAAATTAACGGATGCACTTCAGCATAGCCAAATACAGAAATGGAAATGGGCAGGACACATAGCTAGATATCAGGACAAAAGATGGACCTACCAAACAACAAAATGGAAGGGCCCATCTGGCAAGAGGAGTGTAGGTCGGCAAAGGAAAAGATGGGTGGATGATATTATTAACACAGCAGGAGAAGAATGGATGCAAATTGCCAAAAACCGCGAAGAATGGTTCAAGTTGGAGGAGGCTTTTACCCAAGAGGGACTACATAAACCAACAAATACTTTATAATAGTTTTATGTATTGTTTTTTTTTTTTAAATCTGTAAATGTGTAGAGAAATATTATTATTATTATAATTATTAAAAGTAGTGAATTAATTGTAAATTCCTTAGAATCTAATAGCATAATTTCCGACCGATTATCAGTCTGGTTTACGAAAGGTAAACCCACTGACGACGCAGCTTCGTTGGTATTTAATTCCGTATCTTCGCATGAAAAAATAACCCAATTGGGCATTTTCACAGTCCTCGCCAAAGCTTTCAATACTACTTCGTCCGCGTAAAATTTATTACGATTGGATTTAATGGCTTTTTAAGTAACCTAAGTCACTCCTTATAACATCAGCTACCTGCCAGTGAAAGTCCCGTTAAAATCGGGCCAGCCATTTCGGAGATTAGCCGGAACAAACAGATTAAAATTTTGAACTTTGACTTTTACTGGCAGATAGCTGATGTTTAAGGAGTAACTTAGACTACTTTTATTTTAGAAAAAGAATCGGGGATCTGCGCAAAAAAAATTAAAACCCTAAATTACACGCGGAAGAAGTTTTAACCACATAAAATCAGTGTTAGATTATCGAAAACAAAATTTGCGGTTTACAAAACAAAAGAACTACTTAGTCTTCTCGCCCGATCGCAGTCGACTAAAAGAGTTACGGAGAATTGACCGTAACTTAGTGCGCAATGTATTAAGTCCGCAGAGCCCGGCCAGTATTATACCTAGATGATTTTAACCTCTCAGATCCCGACATTGTATCGGACCAACTCTGTCAGACCTGTGGTCAGGCCAAGGTCAATAATTTTTTTTTTGATTCTCAAACCAGACTGTCAACTAATGTATGGAACCTATGCGGCATTAATAACAGTGCCATTGAATAAACTACGTCGGTCGATGTAGTACTTGACATCTTGACAAACAGTTTTTTTTATAGGATAAGCGTGACAAGCGAGCACACAGTCCACCTGATGGTAAGTGGTTGCTGTGGCCCATAGACATCTACATCTATCCTCGTTTGCGAATCAAAATGCAGATGCGGTTGTCAGCCTTTAGGACTAAGATGTAATGCCTCTTTTCCAGTAAAAAGTGTCTCCGGTTCTCTACACTCACCATACGAAACACAGCAGCATTAAGCTGCTATTTCACACTGGTATTCTGTGAGAGCGTGGTCCTTCCCCGGTCGAGCCGACCCATTCGTGCTACAACTATACAATTAATATAGCTGCAGCATGGCTCTACCACGTTTAAGCATCATTAGAGTTATTTCATTTTTGAGATTTGTTTGTAAAGTTGCCAAGTTATTTGAAAACCTCTAAAATGGGAGTATTCACCTATTGATTTTGTATCAATTTATTGACTTTAAAATACTATGTTGTTCTTTTACTATTAATTAAGTATGTTATTCTGGATTTTCTTCCGATTGTATGGGAAATCTCCGAGTATTCGAAAAAATCGTATAGACGGCCCTTTACTAACTGGAATTTGTACAAACTGGCATAAAGAAAAAAAACTACGAAAGCCTCCAAAATATCTGTTACGTTTAATCTGCAAGTAAACTTGATTAAAGCAACAGCAACAGTTATCTTTTCTATGTTTTATATTTTTACATTTAAACGTGGTAGAGCCATGCTGCAACTGTATTAATTGTATAGTTGTAGCACGAATCGGTCGGCTCGACCGGGGAAGGATCACGCTCTCACAAAATAGCAGCTTAATGCTGCTGTGTTTCGTATGGTGAGTGTGGACAACTGGAGACTCTTTTTACTGGAAAAGAGGCATTCCATCTTAGTCCTCACGGCTGACAACACATCTGCATTTTGATTTGCAAACGAGGATAGTTGTAGATGTCTATGGGCCACAGCAACCATTTACCGCCAGGTGGATTGTGTGTTCGCTTGTCACCCTAATCCTATAAAAAAATATTATAGAGGCTTTCAAATAACTTTGCAACTTTATGGTAGAAATCTGGTAAAACAAATCTAAAAAATGAAATAATTCTGTAACAGCGCCATCTACACGGTTTCTCAAGTACTCATCGACCTGTGAAGCTGACCTAGTTCTCTCCGAAATTATTCAATGGCGCTGGATAAAGGTCGTCATTGGAAGTAAATTCTCTTAATTTATAAAAGGGTAATTTAGTAACAAGACTAATTCTAATAAAAAATTTAGGATTTTAGTTGTATAATTCTTATAAATAACATTTAAAAAAGAATTGTTCTGAGGGGTTTACATATATGGCATTTGCAAGTCCGATGTGGATCACTTGGACTACACAGATTAAAACATTAACAAAAATATACACTTTTTCATTACCTAGTAAACAGGCTGCTGCCGTTTATAGGCGGCTTCAAAGGCCCATTGTATTGTGGAATGTGCGTAAACGATTGATATTGTAAAATTATTTGAGCTAAATTTTAAATATAACATTGTTTTTGTCAACTTTTTCTTATACTGTTAATATTTCGGCAATAATAATTTTTAAGATGACCACACTATAAACGTCAGATAATAAGCCACATCCATAGACGAACACGTATTACATTCATAAATTCACTATTCATTCATTCCTTTGTTCGTTTTCGATAAAATTTTCATTTCATTTTCATTCAGTCAGTATTACTGACTCTTATAATTTTTATAGTAATCTGTGTTACTGACACAGTCTTATCATTAAAACACTATCAGTAAATCAGAATAATGGCAAGAATATGAAACAGTGTCCACTGGAAACAGTTAATGTTGTGAGTTAATTAGTGACGACGACATTTTTGTGTGGTAATTTCGGCCTTTTATTAATAAATATAAGTTTGAATTTAGATCGATAAAAAATATTACTCAATAAAAGAACGTTATATTCAGGTATGTTAAATCCGCTTTTACATTAGCTGTATGTTATTATGCCTTACTATAGTCGCAGATTAATTGACATCAAAAACTAGAAAATACTCCTTTTCCATCGAACACGCCCATCGGTCATTACTGTAAAATGTTGATTTATTACTTCCGTTACTCGGCGGGAGGCCGCGTCGTTATATTTTGAATTCATAAGAAGAAGCTACCTGTATATTTAAATATGAATTCTTACACTTCATTGGAAATAACTATTTTTAGGAGTAAGAATTTGTGTAAGTGGAATTGGAGTAAGAAATGTTTGACTGATCTGTGTTTGTCTGTTTGTTTGACTCTTCAACAATTCCTAATTTCTACTTAAAATACAAATAAAAGTAGTACCAAACATTTTAATTTGTACAATAACAACAATGGAATCTTTTATATTATTTCTACAATAACATCTTTTAGAAAAACTGTGGCTTGCTTTTTTATTAGATTCTCCAATATTGCCACCTTTGATAGACAATTTTAAGTTTTATAATAAACCTTAATATTAAAACAAATTTTTAAATTACTAGCGGTTTGTTCCTCAAATAAAACTAATTTGATCACTTTCATTTTGACACTCCCTCAGTCATCCGTGAGCTTCATCGACGACGGGCTAAGCCACGCCCCAAAAACTACTTTTTCAAGGTATCCTCTTAATTGTCACACTAGGCAGGAGGATTGATGATGGCAGTACCGGAAGTCTCGCATTTCTAATGCTGCTATCGGTTGCTGGTTTGGGTAGTTTACAACTGACGTAAAAGATGGTGGTACCGCCATATAACAAAAGCCATATTTTTTTTTACATTTCCCATAGTCAGGACACCCACGGAAAAAATGTGTTGATGAATTTTCTTATGTTGCCCCACAAATTACTTATATTTTACTCATATTTTGGCAAATACTTAAATTTTAATTAATATTAATTCATTTTAAATCTCCAGGATATTCTAGACAGGATGACGAGTACTAGAAGGTTCCCTTGGCTGTGGGCTAGTTTCTTACTGATGGTTGTCATTGCTGGATTAGTCACATATGATGTCTCTAGAGTTGGTGGCAATTTTCCCAGTAAGTTAAAAGAATCACATTTAATATTAGATTTATATTTTTTAAAGTATAGTTAATTTCTAAATGAAATTGTAAAGAATTTTAACATCAAGTTACATTTTCTCGTAATTCGCTACACTATCATTTGTTTGTACATTTTGATTAAAATCTGATCACTTTTTAGGAGCAGTATTATTTGTGTTGTAAAAACAACCATTTTGTATAATTTAATGTGTGGACAAACATACTAGTGGTGCACTGCTTCAACAATTGATCAATCAATTTTTTCCTTGAACCAATTGTTTAATGGAATCTACTATTGTTTCTATTATGTTTTTTACGTGGTAGAGCCATGCTGCAGCTACATTACTGGTATAGTTGTAGCATGAATGCGTCGGCTCGACTGGGGATGAACCACGCTCTCACAGAATACCAGAGTAAAATAGCAGCTTAACGCTGCTGTGTTTCGTAGGGTGTGTGTAGAGAACCGGAGACACTTTTTACTGGAAAAGAGGTATTACATCTTAGTCCTCATGGGTGACAATGCATCATTTTGATTCGTAATCAAGGATAGATGTAGATGTCTATGGGCCACATCAACCACTTACCATCAGGTGGAGTGTGTGCTCCTTCGTCATCCTTATCCTATAAAAAAAAATTGTCGACCCAAACTAATACCAAGCTTGATGATTAAGGAAAATCCCTCCAGCAATTCCTCCCAAATGCAATTAGTTTTGAATCCCTGTTTTGACTTTCGACTGATGGCTATTTCATTCTGCATTTGGGATCCATGTGATGCATGATTTCACACACAGAAACCAAATTCAGTGCAAGTCTCCTTTAATTTTAATTGTTTCTAACTACTTGGCATTTTTTCTCTTGGTACTTGTTATTTATTTATCATTTGGTTTGTGATTTTCCTGGAATTAACGATGAACTCTTCACCAGAATTTTTTGACGAACTCTTCACCAGAATTTTTTACGTGATAGAGCCACATGAGATTATTATTGTTATTGAATATTCAATTCACTTGATTATCAACTGTTGTGCCTAGTTTGTTTACATTGTTCGTATTTTTGGCAGCATGAAGTCTTCTAATCACCTACCTACAGATTAATTTGGTATACCTCTTACTTTTTCAAGTATATTTTTTTCTAAACCAACATAAATAAGCTTTACATTTTTTAGTTCTTGGCTCACTAAGAAGCAGTCGTCCAATAGTTCCGTGCATCTTTTTCTTTCAGAACTTGGCCTCTTTTCAATGGATTCTATCACCTATAATCGCTCCCAGGTCCTCAGTAGAACAACAGTAGAATGAATAATATTTAACTGCCGAGTCACAACATTGGCTACGGCCTTCCTCTAGCTGAACTATAATTTTACGGCTATTATCTTAGAACTGTTATCATCCATTTTAGAACACGAATACTAACAATATTGAATTTAAATGTCAATAAAAACTCCAAAATTTTGTTGACATTACCAGATATTGATATGATTCGCAGTTTAAACCATTAATTTTTCTTAAAAAATACTTAATTTGAATTTGGAATACATTTTCTAATATGCTGGAATGCCCGTATACCAGTTATATTTTCTTATAAATTAATCATTTTTATCTATGGAAAAGTGGAAACCACCCGTTTTTTTTTAATGCAACTGGGTTTATATTTTCTTGCACTGCCAAAGTTACTTTTAATTAAAACATATTTTGTTGTATTTTTCACAGAAAGTAAGACTGGGCTATTGATGAAAGATCTAGGTATCCTAGAGCATAGTCAAAAAGCGTGGCAAAAGACATTGTCGACTTCAGCGCGTGGCTATATTTGGCTTGAAACCAATACTCCGATCTATTATGCTCAAACTGTTGAGATTTGTAAACCATATTCACAGCTCTTTAAAGATGTGTTCATATTGACTATGAAGAAAACTGGAATACTTTATGACAATGTTAGAGAGTATGTGGTAGAAAAGACACCTGTAGTTGTTGCTACTATTGAACAATATGCTCCGGGAATGTTAGAAAACATTCAATTTTACACATCATCTGCATTTGCTACATTGAAAAAGTATGTAACACACTATTATATTTGGATGGCGGAATATTTGAAGACTAAAGTTTTTGTGTAAGTGTCACCTTATTACAAGTATGATAATTTGTACATTTATTTCTTTAAATACTAGAGTAACACTATGAACATTACCAATATTCCCGTTAACCTCTATGTAAGTACAAATATACAGTAGTCAAATGTCGAGCTTGAACCCATCCTACCATTAGGTTACATATATTGTAAAATAAATATTTAAAAAGTCCAGCTTAAATTATTTTCTTCTAATCTATATTAATAAAAAATATTCTATTGTATTTCTTAATTATTCTCCTCAATTTTAAAACCAAAATGGTATTTTAGTTTCTTTTTCTTACACCATAGAAATAAAGCTGATTTTATTCCATTTAATTATAAATTTATATTATATATTATAACATTTTAGTAATGTATATTAAAATAATGGTGATAAAATACAGAAAAACATCTTAATACAAATGTAAATACTTTTGTAAGTAATGTTTTTGAAAAAATCTTGTCTAAAAATCAAAATATTTTAATTCAAAATTAGCTTTAAAGGCACTTTTGAAAGTCATGAAACTTCAACCAGTTCTTGCTATGAGAGGCCTTGTGAGAAAAAGCATCAAAGAACTCACAAGTAGACAATATTTCTCCAACAGATTAATTCAACCTTATAAAATATATTAGATACACAAGTCGAGGCCTAAGAATGTTTTAAAGCATGGTGGTAGAGCTAATGTGAGCTGGAAGTTAAATCAATATATTGTTCAATATTTACAATATTGACATGTAATATTTCGTTTTATTTTTTACATCAAATAGCTTGTAGTAATGAAAAACTTATAAAATTGCCAAACTTTTTTTAACAAAAGTTTTTATTTTATCACACAACTGTATTATTATAATCTAATCAAGCAACATATATTTTCAGAGGCGAATGGGCACCTGAGATTCTACAAAATAAAACACAAATAGCATTGAATGCAACAAAGTTCCATATGTCATCATATTTCCACTGGTTTAGGAAACAAGTCCATGTGTATTCGGAGATACCCTGAAGAGAGATGAGGACTAGACAAAGTGTGATATTCAAAAACTGAACTTATATCACAAGTGCGGACATAGAAAATAATGTGTTCTATTTAAACAAAATCTCAACTGTAAGCTGGTGAAGTTATTAATATTTTATTTAAGCTATTACAAATTATATTAAATTTATGTAGGTGTATTTGTTTAGAATTTGAAAGGGATTTTCGATTTATTAAGATATAAATCCATTTAATTACAAAATTTATAAACTTATTATTTAAACTATAAATTACAATAATTCATTGTAAATAATTTTCCTGAATATTAAAAAATAACTTCACCACTTCCAGCAGTCATGACCTTTTAATTTTAAGCCTTCTTTATTATCTAATGTTTCTACGTTAACAACAATGATCACTTTCGATTCTAATTGTGCCGTTGTCTAGGTTACATTTTAGTGCAATTAGAATAGCAACTGCCATAAATTATTTTAAAACTTCTTCAAAATCTTAATTTCACATTTCCAATGTATGGGTGTTCCAGTGACAGTAAAAAATTATAACTTTGAACTTAGAAACGGCAACTAAAAATCTGTAACTTAGCCAACATCTTAAGCTAATATTTCTAACACTTCAATAAAGGAAATTATGTACATTATGTCAAATCGGGCTACTTTTAACTTAGGTTCAAAATTGTTATGTAAGATACAAGGATCAAGCACAAAAACTTCACAACTTATAATTACTTCATTATAATTCATATTTTCTCATTGAATAAAATCATGTTATTTCATTATAAAGACTAAGTAAACAATGCAATATTTTAAATCATATCATGAGTTTAGTTTTTTAAATTATTAACATGACAATTTTTTTAAAGATTTAATGGTTTTATTAACCAGTATTGTGAAATTATTGACATTCCTGATTAATGCATTTTATACCAGTTACACAATTTACAAAATGGTTTAAAATAATAAAAAATTAGCATCAAAATGCCAGTACATGTGGTTTTTTTATTTAAATTTATACTAGTTGTTGTGTATTAAATGAACTTTTGAAATTTTAAATGATACCAATTTAAGCATTTGTTTTATATAGTTACCTGTCATCGAAACAGTAAAGACAGATAGTATGTTTTAAAAGAGAGTTCTTTGTAGAGTTATTTATTTGCGTTGATGAAAGATTGTGCGTTTTAATATTGTAATGAAATAAACTGTTGAGGAACAACATTTGTTTTATTAATTTGATCAAACAGAATATTAAAAACAAATGTTAGTTACATTATGTAATATTAGAATCTTAGATGACCTAAATACATAAATTTGAGGTACACAGAGACTACTCTCGCCTCTTTCACATTCATACATCTACGCATACACGCTCGTTGGTTAAGGCTACTCTTAATTTTCATTTTGCCAATTTGGTCGATAAACAGCATCTCTCGGCGTTCATTAGTGGTCGCCATGGTTAAAAGGCCAGTAGGTTATTGTCGCTATTCTAGATAATTACATAATGCATTGCATTACAAGTGAAAAATTCTATAGAAAGATTAATTTTTATTCAATATCTATAAAGTTACAGCCTTTATACGTCCCACTGCTGGGCACAGGTTTCTCATTTATGTAAGAGTTTGAGCAATAAGTCTATCACGATGTTTGTTTTCCTCTAGCAAGTGGTAAATAATCACTTATAATTGCAATTAGTTATTTAATTCGTGCCGGCGGGGATCGAGTATGCGTTCCTATATCCGATTAGTACGAAGAAAGGAAGTTGAAGTGCGCGCACCTCGCGAATACGGCGTATTTAACACGGGCGTATTTAAAAATACTTGATTCATATTTTGTTTTTACCACTTTTCTGGATACGACCAGCAAGAAACCCAGCGGGACCTTTTTTACTATCGGATTATACTATAGTTTTATTATAGGATTATACTATAGCTCGTTTTCTTTCGCATGAATTTATTGAGTAAAATTTTATTTATGACAAAAATTGAAATAAAACAAAGGGAATTATAACAATCATTTTTAATAATAATATGTCTTCAGTTCTCAAGATAGGTGATTGCATACATATATCCCACAGCCAGGTACAATGCTCATCTCATTGCAGATAAGGTTGAGGGGCAAGGAAGATACCGCCGTGCTGTCTCAATGCAGTTCTTTTAACTATTTACCATTAAAAAATAATTTACTAGTATTATTATAAATAGCTTTGGCCAAATCGTCAATATTTTCCTTGCGCACTGCTGCTAAAATTTCTAGTACTTGCCTGAAACAAAATTTGATTTTAAGAAAAGGCGCTTATTTCTTAAAATGACCTCATATGCTTGTGGCATTTTTTTTTGATGGGGGATATGACTACGCATACCCACCACGCGGGGCCAATAATGGGTTATGTGCATCCGTACTTTGGTGGCCCATCTTTGGAAGAGGACAACTCCTCTCCAGCCCTCCAACTTCACCTGTATAACGGTGGTCCCCCCCCCTCTATGCGGTCGCCATATGTCAGGAAAACAAGCATGAGGAAGTATCAGCTTTTATGACTCCAGCAGCGAATCTTATCATCAGGTCAGGATAAGTCGGGTTCCGTTCTAAAGACGCAGTGTGCCTTCCTTATTGGCGATGAAGGTCTGACGACAGACTAATGGCGGATAAACCTAATTTCGCTGACTAGTGCTGGGACTCGGCAGTAGACACAGGTGGGTTGGGGAAAACATAATTGATACCTACACGCTGGTAATGCCGGTGTCTTCATAGTACGGTTCCAAAGTTCTATTAGATACAACTCATTTATTAAGCATCTGTATCTGCATGAAAGTTTGCATTTGAAGAGAAAATAATGGAACTTTAATCTTACATTTCACACCACCTTATTAAATACTTACACAATATTAGCTGGTTCATTCCTCCCTTTCACTTGATTACCAGAATTAATTGAATATTTCTCTTTCTTCACCGAAGGGTACTTTGTTATAACGTGCACATATCCTGGGTGAGGTGGCTTCACCTCACACCAAGGGCAGTCTGTTTCTATCATGAGCCTGTCCTGAGGTATTTTTGTTACCACTTCCAAATTCTCCTTTGTACGCAATGAACTAAAATATCAGATAATATTAATCAGGCAGTCTCTTGGCGCGTAGTGGCGGCGTAAGGTAATCCATTACTCATATCATTCAGTAGGTATTGTAAGAGGTGAGAGAGGGAAACTGAAACAGGAGATAGCCTGCAGCATGTTCCTGTTAAGAGCTCAAATAATAAAAGTCTTTACATTACAGCCCATCTCAAGTCCATAGGCATGCCACAAAGCATGGTTTTAAGCCACCTACATCTGCATCTTCTGGTAAGAAGCAAAAGATCCAAAAATCATAATTATATAACTTTATACAACTATACAGTGGTCCCTCGGTACTGTGCAACCCCGAAAGAAGGTGAAACTAGACCATAAATTATCGACAAAAAAATTTGAAAATAAATAATAATATATATATAATAAAAAGAAATATATTTTACTTTTTATTGATGAATTAAGATTTTTATATCTTATATTACTCCTATGTACAAAAAATAACGATTTCTTCCAAAGTAGTGGGTCGAGCATGATGCCACTTTTTTGGGAGCTAATTGTTATTTTATCTTTACCGCCAAGTATGTGGCATAATCATTTTTTTTATTTTAAAGTAATCGACCCACTACTTTGGAAGAAATTGTTATTTTTAGTACATAGAGTCTACATAAGATATAAAAATCTTAATTCATCAATAAAAAGTAAAATATATTTCTTTTTATTTTTTGTCTATTTTTTTGTCAATAATATAAGGTCTAGTTTCACCCCCTTTCGGGGTTGCACTTTACTGAGGGACACACTGTATAAGGTTAGAAGAAGTAATGGTGACTCCTCTGGCATTTATATCTATTCTCAATTAAGAATCACAATATGTGAATACCTTGACATACCTGAGGACTAAGATGGAATGTCTTGTTACAAGTAAAAGGGATATCTGATTTTCATCACTCATTATACGAAAGGCAACAGCATTATGCTGCTATTTCACGCTTGTATTCTGTGAGAGCTTGGTTCTTTCAACCAGGTCAAGCCAACCCATTCATGCTACAGGCTGCAGGCTATGCCACATAAAATATTTTATATATGTGAGATTTTCTTAATGCACAACCCATTAAATTCTTATACAGAATGTAAACTTTGTCTTTACAAATTGCATACTAAGCTGTATATGTTATCAAAGTACAATTTCAATATCTTGAAATGATCAATTATGACTGACATGTTAATAGACAATTTAAATTTTACAACAACATTACTAATTGCCCAGAATATAATATTTTAGAACAGTGAATTTTTAAAAACTGAAATCTGACCTAATTTTCTGTCTTTCTTTCTTACCTTTCCAAAACACAAGAATCTCTCATCGTGACATAGCATGATGTCGAGTAATGGAGACAACATATTTATATCCAAAATTTGATAAGAGTTTTATTGTATAAATATTGATTTCAGTTAGGATTTAAATCTTGGATCCTCAGTTGTGCTAACAAAAGAATCACAGTCATAAATATAAATTGACACAAAATAAGACTAAATATAGTTTGATAAAAGTAAACTGCTACAAGGTAGGACTGCTGTAGGCAGAAAGCCTAGAAGTCTGTCTAGCTAGGTAGGGTAGGTAGGTACCAGACACTCACCTGTTTCTGCCGCGACCAGCAGTAGGTATGTACACTGCTGTGTTCTAGTCTGCAGGGTATAGGGAGCCAGTATAATTACAGACTGAAACATTCCATTTTAGGCCTCAGTAGTGACAATGCAACTGTAGCTTTCATTGAATGAAGTTGGTTGCAGGTAGGCTGCAGGTTGATTTGTCACTTCAATATAATTTAAAAAAAACTAACCATCCATTGATACCAATATACATTCCCAGGCTTAGTATCTTTTCCAGCGCCTCAAGAGGTCCATCAAATGAGTGAACAACTCCACCCATCACATTATCTTTGTTTCTTTTTAGTATGTCCACTAGATCATCAGCGGCTGCCCGACAGTGGAGGAACAATGGTAGATTAAATTCTCGGCTTAGTTTTATTTGATATTCAAAATATCTGAAACAAAATACAACTTGACTCTTCCTTTTTGAAGTCAGTAGAAAAAAAGGGACAAGCAAGCATGCAGTCAATGCACCTGAGGGGAGGAGGATGCTGATGCCCACAGACATCTACATCTAACCTTGATTAAGAGTCAAAATGCAGATGCATTGCCACTCCTGAGGACTAACATGGAATGCCCCATTTCCAATAAAAAGTGTCTTTGGTTCTCTACACTCACCATATGAAACACAGCAGCTTTTAGCTATTCTGTGAGAGTGTGGTCCTTCCCTGGTCTAGTCAACCCATTCATGCTACAACCGTAATATACCTGCAGTGTGGCTCTACCATGTGTAAATCTATGCAACAATTGTGTTGCATGGAATAAGCAACGAGGCAATCCAATAGGTACAGAGCAAATCAATAAAATTTATTAAAGAAACTATAAAATGTTGCAATTTATAATATGATATAAACAGTATAATTAATTTAAATGTTATAATAATTTGAAAATGGTACATAATGAAGCTAAAAATAATATAATCACAAAAGTTTAATTAACACATATATTGCCATCTGTCATATTATACCCCATACAAAATGACCTGAATCGGCAGGGAAAAGGTTAAGGAGTCTGTACAAGTATCTGGTAACAAATAAAATATGCTAATGTGATCGCAGAGGATACTAATCATACTAGAAAGCTTAACATTTTTGTAATAGGAATCCAGCTAATATATTATCATTTCCATCATGAGTGCACTTTTCAGTATCCATCGTCCCTCTCAAATGCTACAAGACTCATTACATGTCACATCATTTTAGTGATCACCCAATCTGTTAGGCAGTCACCCCATACTATGCATACCAGTAAGTCTGCCACTCAAGAACCTCTTTTACCTGACCTAAAACAGCAAGCTAGTAGGGTAATTCAGCAGAGAGCAAGTCTAAAAAAGCAACTGAACATTGAAGAAGCTGGCCAACTTTTGATAGAATGAGGGCCCTTAGATAATGTAATTCTTCCTCACCAAAGCAGTTAAGTAGGTACACAAAAAGTAAAATCTATAAGAAGTCATCTAGATTTTTAACAGATTAAATTTTTTTTCATTATAATCTATCAAAAGTCTATTGATATAATATAGACCTCGCCCAAAGATTGGATCATAGGGGAATAGTTGCAATGTTGGTAGGTGTCATCAACAATCACAGACACTCTGCCTATGTCTGGTTTGGAAATTTATAAGATATTTCAAGCATTTCCTATACCTGCTTCTTATTGCACCCTAAGGACATAATGGGGCCATAGATTTTCTTACGCCTTCACCACAACAAATAATACTCACTTAAGTTGAATATCTTTTTCACAGAAATGAAGTCTTTCATAGTCTAAGCCACACTCCCCAACAGCTACAACTTTATCTCTGTTGCTTGCAATAAGATCTCTTAAACCATTTAAATATGTTTCAGGGTTTTCAACAAAATCATTACATCTTGTGGGATGACATCCTACAGTACAAAATAACCGAGCTGAAAAATATACAGTTAGCTTTCTATTTTATTGCTACATGTACTTACTAAACTACACCTACACTTATAATAGCACTATAATGTATATATAAAAATCAATTGTCGTGCGTTAGTCTTGCAAATACTCAAAAATGGCTCGACCAATTATGATGAAATTTTTTGTGTTTGACTGGGTCAATTGATGGTTTAGATTCACAATTGGACCCGGTAGGTGGGGGTTCTGTCGAGATCCAGAAATCACCCTTGCGAAGCCAGGGCGGATCACTAGTTCATATATAAGTTAAAGCTAAAACAAATAATCTAAACTGTTACCACTACTATTGGTTAATTTAAACATGCTTGAAAAACCTGACAAGCTTTTTTTTGGTGAAACTCAGTTATGTGCTATATTAAGTAATTTGACTTGTTAAAACTTTAAAACTAGTTTTTTTTTTTTTATTAAAAGTTGGAGCAACAACAAAATGCAAAACTGTCACAGTATATTATAAAATATATAAGGGAAAAGTTGCAAAGGCTATATAGTACTATTGCTATATTCTGATGAAAATACTATAGTAAATAATACTTACAATCCAATTGTGCCATACAAATTGCTTTTTTGCTATCAGTTAAACTCCCTCCAGTTATAATCATTTTACACAATCCAGATGACCAGCTACGTTCTAAAACCATATCCAGATCTGGCTCATGCTTTTTTGACATATGGTATATACCTTGATACATTTCATCAGTAAGATTTGCTCCTATATCTGTAATGAAATATTCATTTAGGGTGGAATATCAGTATTTGGAAATATTAATAACAAAAAACCTAACATTTAGTATTATCTATTAATAAATTTTGGTGTGAGCAATTTCAGTATGTAAGAATATTATTTACTTTCTTCTTCTTTAACATAAAGTCCACTGCACGGAATGTGCCTCTACCAATGTAGGGAAATGTTTTTATAATCGCCATGCTTGGCAGGTGAATAGACCAATACCAAACGTCTTGTACTTTTCACGCTGCTCCTCGACTCCTCGTCATCGGACTCATAATTTTAGACCGGGCCTAAAGTAAGCGGGTGATTTGATTCCTTTCGCTATCACCACACGACATTCACGACAAGGTCTAAACGCTTATAATTATCTACCTATGTATTTTCTAAAAGCCATCATTCTTCTCATTACATCAGGAACTCGTTAATCGTTAATGATAATGAATCAATTTCCTAATGTTTGTAACCACAGATTACTGTATACCAGTCTATGTAACATAGATAAATAGATATGCAGCAAGCCAGTTTGTACTTTGTAATAATGAATAATGATTGTATTGGTATTGTACTACTCTGTGATAAAGGTAGACTTTCGTTTCGGGCTCTCAGTAGAAGTAATTGTGTTCTGTGGTTTCGGGTTTCGTAGACTGTGGTATACAGTAATCTGTGATGATGCTATCTATTCCAAATCATAGGGAGTTTTGGCGGGAACTTGATCGGCGGCGGTTTGCTGCTCCCATATTATTGTTTGAATAATGGTTTGAAGTGGATTTTGATATGTAAAAGTGGTGCGATTTTGTGTATTAAGTGTCTGCGCATGTGAACTATTAGTGGAAACGGTGAAACAAGTGCTCTGATGGTGATGTGATTCTCAAGATAAGGTGTCTATCTGCTTAGGCGCCTTGAGATACCATCGCCAACTGTCAGCTGTCTGCCGACTCAAGTTGCCGTCAAAATTTCCCAAGGGCTGCACAATGTGACGCATCAACATATTGTGAAGCAGTGTACTATGAAGGATAAATAAACATTTGGGGAAATTATAATAAACCGAATAAAAATACCTAATAAAGGCCTAAAGGTCAATAAATAAATAAATATGTAGTAGGAGCATAGATACTGGCGTATCTTGACGTATCTATGTGGCGTATAGACACTGACCTCTATATTATAATATATAGAGGTCAGTGCAACGTGTGAGTGTTTCTATCATAGATTTAATATATACTTACTCTTAATAATCCTAATAACTGCACATTTTACAGGTAAATTCACAAGATGTCGTCAATGTTATGACGCGTTTATTTTTGGTTAAAATTTATGTTTTAAACTGTTTGAAATATAGAATGTTTTCAATTATTTTGTAAATTTTGATATTTTACAAAGAAAAAAGTCACGTCGTTGATAATTTGCATGAATTTGGTAAATACATTTTTATACAAAATATTTTATATATACGCTAGGGATTGACTCAACTATATCAAAATTAATGTCGATATTTATCTTGAATGCTTATATTGAATCGATAGACTTGCCCACACAACAAGAAAATAAATCCTCAGTTTCCGTTCTATAAATTTAATTTTATTTTGCCGTTTGTCAAACAGATTCCCTCCGGATTCTATAATTAGAAAAAATGGTTATGATTAATTGGACGGGTTGGTCGGAATCCAAAGAAAAACTCAACAATTTGCAGCAAACATTTACTTGAGAAGTATAAAAGAAAAAGTAGAATAAAAACAATTTTATTAAAAGAAGTCATTTCTACATTATTTGTACCAGTAAGTATATATAATATTGTCATAATAAAACTTAAAAATTTAACTTTCAAAACTTTAGAATAAAATAGAGACAGAATTTATACATTATAAAGATGTAGTACATTAAAGATAAAAAACCTAGAGATTATCCTATTTAAGCCATTATGAACCCAACTAAGTATCTATTTATCAACCAAAAAAATGTATAACCTTACTTCACCACACGCACCTCACGGTCATACTAGTGCAATATTCATAGCATTACCCTATTTTCCCCAAGGGGTTGCGCGGAGCTTCGGATTATATTCCCAAGTCACAATGATAAAACTTTTAGCGTAGTTCGATATAATATATTTAGTTATGCTCTTAAAGCGCCACTAGACGCCCGCGCATTAAATTCAGGTTCAATGTGCCAGGATAGTATAAATTCCATAGTATTTGATACTCACAACGCTCGATGTCCGATTCATGCTTGATGGCCGACGACATTGTGCCGAGGGCTTAAATAGCGTGGTTCATCGCCTACAGCGTTAGTCGTAGAGAAGAGGAACTCGTGATTAAGTAATAGCTACGCGGATCAATAGATCTGCGAGATTAAGTTGCACTTGCCGCGGTCAGTCCATGAATAAGTGACCATTTTCTTAACATACCGAGATTGAGAGAATAGAGAATGCATCTGTATCCTCAGACACTTGGTGCACTTTACTCTGTGTTAAGATCATTATGTTTTTAAAATCCATGCAGCTAAAATGATAATAAGTTTATTATTACTTTATACTTCTCAGGGACAGACGAAAGAATATAAACATGAAGCATGATGAAGTCTCATAAACATATTGGCCTTTAAACAGAGCAATCTTATTTAACTGATTCCTACAAGTTTCCTTACTTGAATTATTAAGTTTACATTCATATTTAAAGATACATTACATTCATATTTAAAAATAAAATATTTTGAATGGAGGTGTTTCGTACCAAAGGCACGTGTAATTTTTTCCTTTTTTGGACAGAAACTTGACTAAACATGAACAAAATGTCAAATTGCCTTTGTTACAAGTAATATTCAACTTTATTTCGTTAAACTAAGGTTCATCTGTTAATATATTTGGAATAAAAATAGCTGCGATAGTGTTGTGACTACACCGATATTAAAGTTTTTATTAAAATTTTATCACCTGTTCATTCACTAACATAATTAATGAAAATTTGAAAATACTGGATGTCTGTGGAAATATACGAAATTATAGGTTGATACCCTATGAATGAACATTTGTAAGGGTTGCAAGCCAGAGAAGTAAGTAAGTAGTTTAGTAGTACTCATGACTTTTGGAAAGAAGCTGAAATAAAATTGATCTTAATATCATGATCTACATTAGTATCCGAATTCATTATCGTCTAAAATTTAATATTAAAGTGTGAAAACGATAATTTTTAACAAATATATGTTATTTCAATGACAATAAACAATTGCAATATTGTTTTTTATTATTTTCCTTGTTTCCATTTCATAAATGATAACTTAGCTAACTGTCAATAAATTTCCATTAAGGACAATTAATTATATGCCGGCTTTATGAATTACGGGGATATACGTAGTACATCAAGGCAATTTCCAATAAATTTTGCTATTTTACTCATTTTATCATATATATATTTTTTTTTTCAATTCAGTTTCTTCAGTCAATTCAATTCATATACATGATAATAATCATATACTGAATATCGATATAAGCCAGATCACGTTCAGGGAGAGTAACTACCTCACTAACATCATTCGCGTAGGAGTACAGGTTAGATAGGGCAATGTAAACGTAATATCTATTAGCATTGTGTCTTTATAGACATCGGCTCTTGTCCTTGAATTAAAGATGGTTAATATATCCTTTAACTGTTAAAATAAACAGTTAAAAAATTAACAAATTTATTAAATAAATAAAATTAACCATAATGAATAAAATTATCATATTTCAGTCCATTCAAAACAATCTGCGATCGGTTTCTTACCTTACTGATTTATAATTTTATATTAAATTAGCCGTATTTATGCCATCTAACGTCTTTTTTACATACCACCTTGAGAGTCAATTAACTTTCGTTAGATAAAATGACTTTAATACGTGTAGAATGGAGTAGATGGCGGTTTACAAAGCAATGTTATTCGAATGAAAATATTTCTTAAAAACATCAATACATGTATTCTTTTGATATATTACATTAGAACTTAGGCTTCACATGTCTAAAAATAAGCATTGTAATAATTGAGTCTTGCCTGGTCGGCCGTGCTAGCCTTAATAAGATAATTAATAGGATCAGGCGTTACTTTGCGGAAATCCGTTATATTAAAGTTGGAAAAATTTACTTTGCCAATATCCGCTCAATAAAATAAAATGATGTGACTTACCTAGTTTGAAGAGCATTAAGGCGTTACTTGGCGGAAATCCATTATATTAAAGTTGAAAAAAATTACTTTGCCAATATCCGCTCAATAAAATAAAATGATGTGTCTTACCTAGTTTGAAGAGCAAACTTCACTTTGCTCTTCAAACTAGACTAAATGTTTCCAACTTTAATATAATGGATTTCCGCAAAGTAACGCCTGATTCTATTAATTGTAATAATTATTTGCTATAAAATTAAACTTATGTCCAATATTTTATTTAACGCCATGTCTACCTTGAATGACTACTGACTGATTCTGTTCTGTTTGGCGTTTGCGACGCGAGTGTAGGTGTATGAAAAGAACTGTTAGACCGATTAACAATCGGCATTCGGAAACGTTTCTTCTAGTACAGTGCCAAGATACGTTTGCTAATCGTTCGTCGTTTGCGAACTACACAACACTAGACAGGTCGGCACAAGTCGGCACGCAAGTAACAAGCTCCTAGATATTTTGTAATTTTTTAGATTATAATAGTGTTTATGTTTATAATTCATAGTTTTCCAAAATGGTTACATGTTTCGTGAGTGACTGTGGTATCAAAAATAGAAATAGTCCTGATGGTTGCACATTTAACAGGTAAATTCGCAAGACGTCGTTACTGTTATGACGCGTCTATTTTTAGTTAAAACTTATGTTATATTCTGTTTAAAATATAGAATATTTTCAATTATTTTATTAATTTTGATATTTTGCAAAGACAAAAGTCACGTTGTTGATAATTTGTATGACTTTGGTAAATTCATTTTTAAACAAAATATTTTACATGTACCCTACGGATTGACTTAACTATATCAAAATTAATGTCGACATTTGCTTCACTATCAAAAGGCACTATAAAACTTCTCAAACTGATTGGTAAAGGAAATATAATATTTGATACTATTATTGAGAAAATGTGATGGAATCAAATACGAATACCAGAGTGATAGAATTTCTTCTTTGTGTTCAATGTTCAAAATACCATTTGATTTCCTCATCGTAGAAAAAAATACTGTAACTGCTACCGCGTACCGAGTAAGCATATAAGAATATGCTTACTCATGCTTCAAAAATCCTTGCAAGTAAAATGTACATCACTAGCTAACGCACACAATGACAAATCAAAATTGTTTACATATTTTCGGGCTGTCAGGTCGTCTATACGCCAGTATATTCTAAGTCTATGAGTAGGAGTGGGCTGTAACAGGTAAATCGCATATCTATTCCGCCTGTTCCAGTTCCACATAAATAACAGTTCCAAAAACCTGTTACAAAATAGCAGTCTTTTACTACAGTCTTGGTAGTCTCTTTCTAACTAAGGTGTTGAACCTATGCGAGAAAAGGACAGAGCTTGTGACAACTGTAATAGGGTGTCACAGTGTAACACCCTCAAGTCGCTTGTGGCTGTTGTATAATGAATTTTGTTATATCGCGGAACAGGAGCTGTTCTTTCAGTTTGTCACAGTGACAGGTTGCTATTTTAAGATACTTCCATAGGGTACATCTCTTTCTAACTAAGGTGTTGAGCCTATGCGAGAAAAGGAAAGAGTTCGTGATGAGTAAAAGGGTGTTACAGGAACATTTTTTATCTTATTCTAACAAAGGTAACTGTCACATGTATGAATAAAATAAACTTGTGACTGTCTTTTAGTGGATTTGCTATCTCGTGGAACAGGAGCTGTTCTTTCAGTTTGTTTGTCACAGTTACAGTCTGCTATTTTAAAATACCTGTTTTTTTAAATCTACATACATACATACATTACGATAAATTCGCCTAACTCCTTATATGTAGCAAGCTATTCCAAATTCCATCTCCTACAATATCCATTCCATTATATTAATATATGCGTAAGCATCATATTAGTCTGTGATAAATATCAATGAATATACTCAAACAAATCTAAGAATAAGAAATACTTTTTGGCAGCTGTCGCATTTATTGGACTAGGCATTCCAACTGAAAAATCGGTACCTACAATATTCGATTCCTAAACCCGGAAATACATGTTGGCCAAGCCTCAGCCAACGCGAGCGTAGGCAAATTGATACAAGGCGAGTGCTACAGTCCACACTTTGGTCAAGTTCGAAAGAGACCAACGCCAACTGCCAACGTTCGCGAGTTTTTGTGGAGCTATCCACATGACTAACATGTGGACGCGACTTGCCTTGAAAAACCGACTCCGTTCCGAAGTGGACGAGTTGTAGCGAGCGATCCCGAGTGGCGGCAAGGCACGCTAAACGAACCGTATACACTTTGGCGCTCGCCTGCACTCGGCCAGCTAGGCGAGCGTCGACGAGCATTGGCGAGGCTAGAAAAATGGGCTTTCTATACGTTGGTGCATGCCTTCGCTCGGCGAACATGTATAGCCGGCTTAAGAGATATCGACATCGAGAGTTGGTAATCATTTACAATTAGAAACAGGTGACTAAAAACATGAAATTTATCAGTTTTTTTCATATTTATTTAATCACTTTCACTACGACTAGTTGAGTTGTCGTCATCATCATCGTTGTTTACATTTTTAATTATTACTCGATTTTCTATAATGCATTCAAAATGCAAATCTCTTTCATAATCGTCCATAACAATTTTCTTTGTTTTCTCCATCCATCTCCAACCACTTTGGCCCACTTTGACTCATCGCTTGTGTAGTAGCTATATTTTTTAACCCCGACGAAAACCGAGGGGTGCTATATGTTTGTAGTGTGTATCTATGTATCTGTATGTCTGTCTGTGGCACGGATGAACCGATTTTAATTAAGTTTTTTTCGTTTGAAATGTGCCTTAAACGAGAGTGTTCTTAGCTATCATCATTCATCATCATTACATCCCTTCACAAGTACACTGCTGAACATAGGCCTCCCCCAAGGAATGCCACAAAGCACGTGCATGAGCCACCTGCATCCATCGACTTCCTGCATGTTTTACCAGGTCATCACTCCATCTAGTGAGGGGTCGCCTTACACTTCACCTACCAGTACGAGGCTGCCACTCGAGAACCCTTTTTCCCCAACGGTTGTCGGTTCTTCGAGTTATATGGTTGGCCCATTGCCGCTTCAGCTTACTAATCCGTTGGGACGGTCACTCTGGTTCTACTGCGGATATCCTCATTTCTAAGTTTATCACGCAAAGAAACCTTGAGCACAGCAGAAACAGAAACGTTTTTATTCAATATAGATTATAAATAATACTCATTTAAAGTCACTCTTTTGTTTAATTACCACTGGTTCGAAACAAACCTCTATCCTGGGAAAAACCAGCAAGAAACCCAGCGGGACTTTTTTTTAAATAACTGCTTACAATCATGTATGTTACACAATTAACCACACAAACCAAATTTGAAATAGCTTGGTAGCGATCACCTCATTCCCAGGGGTAATTATCATCCATAAATTGACGGCTCCGTGGCGCAGTGGCTTAGCAATGAGTTGCAGCAGTGGGGGCCGCGGGTTCGAATCCCGCACGGAACAAGTATTTGTATGGCCTACAAATAATTGTTCCGGGTCTGAATGTTTGTCCTTGTGCAATTTATGTTTGTAAACTGCTTCCACGATACAGAAGAAAATCCTAGTGTGGGGGTAACGTTAAAAAAAACATAAATTCCTTAATATTATAATAACCCTTTTTTACCAACGTTGTTTAATAAAGTTTATAAACTTTGAGCAGGTAACATTTTATATATTTTCTGGGATTTTGTTGTAAAAGTGTATAATACATCGCCCCAAGAATGAATTACTGACCCGGTGGAGTAGAGTAACTGGTACTACTAGCTTGTGTCTGTTCCTAGTATTTACAGAATGAATATCACTTATTTTTTGTATAACTACTTTTATTTTTGTGTACGTACATTACATTTTCATAAATGTATTGAGAAGCCAAAGTTAATATATTAATTTCCTTAAATTTTTGTCGGAGCGACTCTTTAGGTTTTAAATCATAGATTGTTCTTATAGCAATCTTCTGTAAAACAAATATAATTTCAGTGTCAGTCACGTGTCCCCATAGCAAAATACCATACGACATTATGCTATGGAAATAGCTAAAGTAAACAAGTCTAGCTGTTTCAACACTGGTAAGATTTCTAATCTTTTTTACAGCATATGCTACAGAACTAAGTCTGCTAGTTTTGATATATGGGGGCTCCATTGAAGCTTCGCGTCTAGTGTTATTCCAAGAAAAATGGTGGTATCGACAAGACTCAGTTCTTCCCTATTTAATATTATATTATTATTTAAATGTTTGACATTTGGAGTCATGAATTTCATACATTTCGTTTTAGTGCCATTTAAATGCAAGTTATTACCATTAAACCAATTTACTAATTTAGATATAGCATTATTTACTTCGTTATTTTTTATAATTGTCGTTTTAATTTGAAAATTAATGAAGTGTCATCAGCAAATAATAGTATATTATGGTTATCCCCTACTATGTAAGGTAAGTCATTAATATATACAAGAAACAGAAAGGAGCTGAGAATTGAGCCTTGAGGCACGCCCATTTGTACTATCGACCCGGAAGAGCTCATACTATTAATAACAACTTTTTGCGTTCTGTTACTTAAATATGAAATAATTAATTTAAGAGCATTACTTCTTACACTATAGTGTTGTAGTTTCCTGACTAATGTTTTATGGTGAACACAATCGAAGGCTTTGGAAAAGTCACAGAATATACCCAAAGCATCCTGTGAATTCTCCCATGCATTGAAGATATATTTAATCAGCTCAACACCGGCATCAGTTGTCGAGCGACCCTTTGTGAAACCGAATTGATTTTTATGTAGTAATTTATTTACATTAATTTTTTTTACATTTGATCAAGAATAATTTTTTCAAAAATTTTACTTAGTGTATGCAGTACAGAAATGGGTCTAAAATTGGCGGGGTCTAATGTACTAGAAGTTTTAAATAAAGGTATTACTTTAATATGCTTCATCAAATCAGGAAACACCATATTCGATACTAGTATTAAAAATAATAGCTAGTTGAGGCGCGATTATATCGATTATAGACGCAATAACGTTAACGGAAATCCCCCACAGATGCGCAGTTTTCTTAATATCAATAGTTTTAAAATATTTTACAATACCTTTTGATGATATTTTATGAAATGTAAAATTCTTTGTACACGCATTTACATTTTGTTTAAGTAATGATTCGGCGACGGCAGGAGAAGAATTCAGTGACTTAGTGGTTAAGATCGGAATATCCGTAAAATATTTCTCAAAAACCATTGCATTAATTTTGTTGCTCGAATGCAAAGACTTTGTGCTGTGCTGTGTCTGTGGAGCACACTCTTTTAAACATTTTTGAATATTTTTTTACATATTCCCTAAATTCGACGCTAGGATTATATGACTTTTCATGGTAAAGTTCATATAACCTTTGTCTGCTCTTATGGACTCCTACTATCGCTCATTCTTGAATGCCTTCCGACTGTTCAAGGAGAATGTTTTAGAAGTAAAAATGTTATCAAATTTATTGCAAATAAGCTCTCTCCATAGCTCGCTGAGTGACCCTGAGCTTCCCCATACGGCCAGCAGTGATGGACCACGTCTTATATCCATAAGTCATCACTGGCAATACGCACTTGTTGTAGAATCTCGTTTTCAAGCTTTGAGGTATACCTGACGAGAAGATGTGTCTTAATTTCCTGAACGCTGCCCACCCTAGTTGAATCCGTCGATTGACCTCTCGGTCGAAGCTGGACTTACCTAGTCGGAATATTTGTCCCAGGTAAACATATGCGTCTACAACTTCGAGCGTAGTGCTCCCAACAACTACCGGCATAGGTATGACATGGACGTTACACATTATCTTTGTTTTGTCCATGTTCATCTTAAGACCTATCCGTTGGGAGGCACTATTGAGGTCATTGAGCATAGTGCTTAGGTCCTCCAGCGATTCTGCCATAAGGACTATATCGTCGGAAAATCGAAGGTGAGTGATATGCTCGCTATTGATGCTTATACCGTATTCTTTCCAGTTCAGTATCTTAAAAACATCTTCCAATGCAGCGGTGAAGAGTTTCGGCGAAATAACGTCACCCTGTCTTACACCTCTCTGCAGTTGGATAGGTTTCGTACTCTGGTTCTGTACTCGGATAGCCATCTTAGTCCTGCTGTACAAATAATTCAGCACTTCGATATACCGACAGTCAACTTGGCACCGCTAAAGGGACCGCAGCACCGCCCAAATTTCGAAGGAATCAAAGCTTTCTCATAGTCCATATACGCAAGACATAGTAGCAGATGGTACTCAGTCTTTTGTACAATTTGTCGAAGGGTCTGTATGTAGTCTATGGTGCTAAAGCCTTTTCGGAAACCGGCTTGTTCGGAAGGCTGGAAGTCGTCAAAGCTGCATGCGAGACGATTCGTAATGACTCTCGAAAACAGCACGTAGACCCGGCTCAGAAGGGAAATCGGTCGGTAGTTCTTCAAAAAAGCGTTGTCGCTTTTCTTAAAGAACCGCACTTCTGCTCCACGCCTCCGGAGAAGTGCCACTATGGAGGACGGAATTAAAGAGCTTTTGAAGTACCGGTTTTCCACCCGCTTTCAGAAGCTCGGCTGTATATCCATCCTCACCCGGGGACTTGCCGTTTTTGAGGTGCTAGAGAGCCATTCCATCGCTTCAATCTCGTATCAATCATGTATTGTGTGTAGAAGTTGAATGAGTCAGCTTCTTGCAATTTGTGCAATAAGTCTTACAAAACGTGAGGTAATACAATTTGGCCACTCATCTAAAAACTAAGCATCATTTTGCTTAATTGCAAATAATATCGAAAACTACTAAATCATATAAATATGACGATATATCGATATTTACTATTCGATAATTATAGATACTTTTTTTAAATAGTAAAAAAATATCGATATATTTTTTCACTTGCACTTGCTCTTGCTACCTGCGTGAAATAATTACCTACAATCGCGAGGCGCCCCTGGGGTAGAACGCAGTCGGGGCTAGCGCGTTCAAGGCGATTGAATGTTAAAGTTTTTTAACGCTGTTTACGTAAATAGTTTTTGTAAATACTTGTTGAAATAGTTTTTTTTAGTGTTTAGTATATTTAATTGTAAGATAAAATAGTTGATTTTTTTTAATGTAATTTAAGTATAATATTGTTGCGCGCCACTATTAATGTCTTGTACATGGCAACACTAGCCACTAGAGCCCTCTGGTATTGAGTAGCAGAACTAGGAGAGTCAAGATCCTTCTAAAAATTACGGGACCGATATGTACTCGAACATTCTAGATGTTTCTACAGTAGAAGGTTCTGGAAACTATCTGAGGCCCTATATAAGGCCGGTATAGACCGCGACCGGGTCAGTATTGAATTGGCGATATAAGCAAAGACTTCGAAGCGATACAACTGCGAACTAAAGCGATCTGTAGTAAAATTGTGTTCTGTTATTAGTGTGGTTTAAAGTTGTAATTAGTGTTGTCTAATTAAAGTGTCAATTTTGGTAATTCACTCGGAAGTTTTTAATTGTCTCGAACCCCAAGCTCGTAACAATTGGTGTCGGAAGTGGGATTTAATCCTGCCGATTTTACCTAAAGATGACACGGAGGGTATCCGTACCCGAAGTCAACGCCAACAGGAGACGGACCAGAGACGATTTGGTGGTACAACGTCGCAAGCGTCGGAGGGCCAGCTGCCTACCACGGAGGTCGGCCCGTCAGCAGCTCCTGCATTTGCAGCACCTGACTTAGGTGCTCTGATGATGTTGCTGCAGGAGGAGGCCTGCCGACAGGAGGAACAAGTCCACCGACAGGAGGAACAGGCCCGCCGACAGGAGGAACTGGCCCGCCGACAGGAGGAACAGGCCCGTCGGTTGGAAGAACAGCTGCAGCGGGGACAGGAGGAGCAGATGCTTCTCATGAAGGACCTACACGCTACCTTCGGGAAAGAGATAAGGGATGTGAAGGATAGGGTTGCTCAACATGACAACCGCCTGTCGGAAGCTGAAACCCGAATCGATCAAGTGAACAATCGGGTTGACAACGTGATAGCTGACGTGAAGAAAACGCTGGACGACCTAAAAATTGGGGATGGAATTACAGCTCCTGTGGTAGCTACAACACCTTCGCTACGTGGATTCAAAGTGCCGCCGTTCGACGGGACTTCTTCCTGGTCGGCCTACAAAATCCAGTTCGAAGCTGTCGTGAAGGCGAACGGCTGGAATAAAAGTCAGGCCATGACTGCTCTTACCCTAGGCCTGCGTGACCAGGCCTTAACTGTTCTGGAAGCTCTCGGTAAGGAAGTGACTTACGAGCAGCTCCTTGAAGCATTGGAGGCCAGATATGGTAACGCTCACCTGGAACACGTCTTTCGTGCGCAGCTCAAAGATCGCGTGCAACGCAGCAACCAAAATCTGCAGCAGTGGGCCCTTGAGGTGGAGAAGCTGGTTCGAAAAGCATACCAGTCTGTATCTGCTCTCATTGTAGGGAACTTGGTGCAGACATTCATCGACGGCATCCGCGACCTTGAAGTCAGAGCTGCTGTGAGGCTTGGGGACCACGAGACGCTTAAGGACGCGTTAGCCCATGCACTGGAGGTGGAAGCCATGTGGCAGGATCATCGTTCCCATCGCGTTAGGGAGGTTGCAGCAGCTACAGTTCGCGACTGCAATAAAGGATACAGCCCTAGGTGCTACGGCTGTGGGGAAAGGGGCTATCTTCGATCCAGCTGCCCTAAGCGAACTGCAGAAAGGGGAGGTGATCAATCTCGAGAGGGTAGTGCGGCAAACAGCACCGCCGAGCAGCAGCAGGGAAACGAGTAAAAGCCAGGACTGCGGGGCGCGTGCTGGCTGATGTTAAAAGAGCCCCAAGGATTTCGATCTCACAAACCCATGATGGGAACAGCCTAATCATCAAAGGGGAGGTCAACGGAACGCCGTGTAAACTGACCATAGACACTGGAGCCTCTCGCACGGTTGTGAGTTCCCAACTTATAAGTCAGTTCCTTGGGGACTCCGCATACAACCAAGAACGCATTAATCGCATTAATTTGGTAACAGCCACCGGTCAGCGCATACCCGTCCGTGGAGAGAAGGAGATGGAGTTGAAGCTAGGCAATATGATCTACCTGCATAATGTCATCGTGGCTGATATAATGGACGACTGCATCCTGGGCCTAGACTTCATGAGGAAGAATTGTTGTGAGATCGACGTTAAGCAAGGTGTTTTGAAATGTGGACAGGAGGAACTTTTCGTGGAAGGGGCGATACCATGGAATGTGTACAGCCTTAAGAAGATTGTTCTGCCGCCGAGATCGGAAACGATTGTGCCGGTTAGTCTTCCTCGGAATCCTGGGCAAGCTCATGGTTGTGTACTCGTGGAAAGGGTGGACAATGACCTTCCGTGGAAAGTGGCTCAAACCTTGGTCAGAACCACCGACATCTCAGGAGTACGTGTGCTGAACCTTTGTGATCAGGAACAGCTTATGGAAAAAGGCACACTGGTTGGTACTTGTGAGGAAGTGGATTGGTTGCGTAGGTGCCAATATCCATCGACAGCAAGGATGCACAAACGAGGGTGACCACACTTTTAGAAGACTGTCGCAGCGTTCTCTCCCCGAATGAATTGGTCAAGGCGAAGAAGTTGTTACTCAAGTACGCCGATGTTTTCTCGTCAAACGATGCTGACATAGGAAAGACTGGCTTAGTTCAACACAAAATAAACACAGGAGAAGAATTGCCTATCCGTCAGCGCCCAAGAAGATTGCCGGTAGCACGTGAAAAGGAAGTGGAAACCATGATTAAGGGAATAGTGAAGGATGGTGTTATTGAACCTTCATCTCGTCCATGACGTTCACCTGTAGTGCTGGTAAAGAAGAAGGACGGCAGCATGCAGTTTTGTGTTGACTACCGCCGTCTGAACGACGTTATAAAGAAGGACAGCTATCCCTTGCCAAGAATTGATGACACGCTGGACATGCTTACAGGCGTAAAGTGGTTTAGCACACTGGACCTGAAAAGTGGCTACTGGCAGGTTGAAATTGATCCTAAGGACAAGGAGAAAACTGCATTCCCAATAGGAAAGGGTCTGTGGCAATTTAAAGTTATGCCGTTTGGATTGTGCAATGCTCCAGCAACGTTTGAAAGGTTGATGGAGCTTGTACTTACCGAGTTAATTGGCGATGCCTGTCTGGTATACTTGGATGACATCATCATCGTAGGCCGTACGTTTGAGGAACACCTTCAAAACCTGGATCGCGTGCTCATGAAGATTCAGAGTGCCAACCTCAAGTTGAGTTCGAAGAAATGTTCACTATTCAAATGGCAAGTTAGCTTTTTGAGGTATGTAGTGTCTGAAGAAGGTATCCGCACAGATCCGGAGAAAATTGTCGCTGTCAAGGATTGGCTGGTTCCAAAAGACAAGACGCAGGTTAGAGCATTTTTGGGTTTGTGCTCCTATTATCGGCGATTTGTGAAGAACTTTGCAGATGTAGCTAAACCTCTGCACAAATTAACCGAGGAGAAGCGACATTTCTGCTGGGATGAAAGTTGCGATAACGCATTCCAGGAGCTCAAGGACCGTCTGTGCGAAACACCTTTTTTTAGCATTATCTGATGCGGGCAAGGAATTTATAGTTGACACAGACGCAAGTGATATAGGATGTAATGTTGAAGGTTTTAATAAATAGGAGACGTGTTGTTGCTACTAGAACTTTAATTATACTGATCACTAAACCTAAGAGTACATGTATTTCTTACACTGCTAGTAGGGTAGAGACACATACACTACACCTCCCCCGATACTTAAAAAAAAAAAAAAGAAATGTTCTCCATTTACTTTTTTTTTTACATTTTAGTTTCTTGATACATATGATAAAAAGATTGATTTATATATCATATGAACCCTGAATCTTATTATATAATAATAATAAGTTTAAAATAAAATACAATGTTACTTAGGCATTAAATTTATATAATTTCTAAATTGAGTAAAATAAAGTAGTTAAACAAAATATTAAATTAATTTTTATATAAAAAAGAGATTATAACCTCATGATCATGACCAGGTTATACATATTATTAAGTCTAATTTTAATGCGATTTTATTTCGTTTACATTTTTATTTTGTACGTCATTAACCTGTCGTATTTTTTGGTAATAACCAACGTTACAACAACATGTTAACATGAACTTATCACATAATATCATACCATATAATACGATAAATTAATATTTTTAATATTTATTTTCTCTCGAGATTTATTATTTCAACTATAGTTCCTCTTTTAATGTATAAGTACATACTTCTCTTTTTTTTTTAAATCCCAGTTCTATATTTTCACGGGTTCACGGCCGTGTCTTTATTTTATATTTATTTATTTTTATATAAGGAGCGCTAGGATCACTCCCCACATTTTAAAATTTTCTTTAATTCTTGGTCTACCCTTTTATTATTATCATTATTTTATAATTATTTATTAGCTTTTCACACTATATAACCTTCACAATCAAGTATATAGGTGGGCGACAATAATAATGCGTTTTGCATTTAACTTGACATTATATGTACTTTTATCCTTCCGAAACCTTGATGTCTACGAAAAGTTCTCATTGACTTTTAGCATTTCCATAATACTCGGTTGCGCACCCGACTATCACTGAAATAGCTAATTATCTTCCAGATCTTGTGCTTTACCTATTAACATTCTAAAATTTTTTCATTGCTGAAATAAGTTAATTTTACAATTTATTTCAATTTACTCTAACCAATGTGTATAAAACAGTCACTGAATTTATTTTTATCGGTCAAATCTCTGAATAAATTATACAATCCTTGCCATTCAACACAAAACTATAAGTTTCTTAACCCGTCTTATTACATTACCGAATGCATAAAAGAAAAACTTGCCAAGGAATTGTTACAAGTGTTTGAAATAGGCTATATGATCTACCTAGATGATTATTTAATATTAAAATATTCGAATCAAAATGCAAAACGGATCTAAATTTTCTTAAAAGATCTCGACCGATGATAACATTCGCCATAATTGGTAACGAATTAAAAACATAAAACTTGTGGTCAATAATTAGATCGCTTGTGTTCTTACAGCGCGAGCGATTCATGTTTATTATGAATGCTGTTTCCATATACGCTTCTGGAATCTTTTGCTGTATGAGATTCAGTATTAAGTTTAACAAAACAATCTGTTATTAAAAACTATTTGAAAATATTTTTAATACAATGATTCAAGATACTATTTTTTTTTTTTTTACACTTTGTATTATTTTATAAATAACTGTGTAAACGTCTACTTAATGTACCGATATACTTTATTTGAGTATAATATAATATGATATTTTATTTATAAGTGAAATGTTTGCTTAAAACTTTATTTTATTTGAAGTTTTCCACTAATGAATATGTTAAGTTGGTGATTAACGATACATAAACTCAATCCGCATTTAATCGCATCCGAATAACCTTAAAAAATTAATCGGTTATTAGGTTTTCCAAATTCTCAGCTGATTAGGCTTTTTTTATGTGGATACGCTAATCTCCGATAATTTTCCTTACCTATATCACAACTTTTACCCACGTATTATTTCTTTCAATAGTTTCATTTATAATTACGTATTCTGTAACTTAGCTATATATTTTTTTTTCACGTCTTTTACAAATTTATATCATATAAGTATATAAGTAGTCTCTTATATCATTTAGGTACATCATTTGCTGTCAGAGAAAGAGGCTCACAATGAATTAATTAATTGTATACTTAATAGGAGTTTCAAAATCGTTATAAAGAAATTATTTTCATGTACTACATAAATAAGTTAGATATTAAAACTATTTTCCTGGAAAATAATGGATTATAAAATTAAAAGCTTATGATTTTATAGTACAATCAATATAAAAGCGAAAAAAAATTACATTTCATATTAAGACGAACAGAAAAAAGAAGACAATATTAAGTAACGTTATCATTATCATTAATATTGCAACAGCCAGATCAAAACAAGTTGCAAATCCCAGCCGCGTAAGCGATTTGTGACACTTTTGTTTTAAATTCCAAAGTACGTTTATGGGAACGTTTGCGATTACATCGTATGACATAGGCACCTAATTTCAACAAAACTTACAAAATGTTTTATTATGAATATACTTAACATGTATCTGAAAATTATAGTATTAAACACTTTTTTATTTATGTAGTTAAGATCATTACATTGCATTGTTATAATACTTTTACATACATTATCAAGTATTTATTATAGGTATATGTAATTTGTCATTAATAGTCGAAACGCATTATTACCCTTCTAAGATTTCATGACTTCTAAGTGTAGTATGTTTATCTTATTTGAAACATAAATAAAAATAGGCTATTACACAAATATAACTTTGTATAGTAAAATATATGTTGTATTTGTTGTTATAAGTATTTTAGTATATATAATAACATAATATTTGGAATAAAAAAGAAAAAACTATTACATTATGAAATTTATAATAATAGCGATCCGATACTGTTTCGACGTGATTTTAATAAGCAATATATAAACCAAATTTAGTTCAAAATTTTACAAATTTTACATAAACAAAAATTTTATGTTTTCTTTGTTTACTAATAAAGAGATTTAGGGTAGAGTTATTGAAATTATGAAACAATTATGTAAATTGATATAAAATATATCTTAGCGAAAATGTATATTTATTAGATTTTTTTTTTACGTGTGGTTGTTTTTAGATTTGGGCGGGGATCCCCTTATTACCTCATTTTAAATTTTGACATGCCCCTGCACGTTAATTATTTTCATACTAATACTACTCTCATTTCCTTTGATTTCGATTGTCAGGCCTTTTTTTTTCATAATTGTTGTACGTACCTTTTTTTAAAATTATTTATGACCTTAGCTAGCTTTATTAATTAGATATCGGGAATCGGAGTTTTAATTCACTTTATTTATATTTAACTTCATGATATATATCACGCGGGTACTTTATACATATGGGCCCCCCATTTACTTGGGTATTATATTACATTTTCATTACATTACTTTCATTTTATTGGTATAAAAACTTTTATACTATATCAAGGTTATAGTGTACCTTGGGTGTGCACAACCTTGAGGTCTTCGTTTAAGTCATTTTAGAAGGACTCCAACAATTGTCACTGAGGAAAACTAAGTTCACGCTATGATCCAATGAAGGATGTGACCTCTATGTACCATTATCAAGGGTAACAAATTTAAGACTTCTCTGGTCCCCAACAGTACTAATATGAGTAAACTCGTTCACATCACTTGTACTGAAGGTATTGTTCCCTAGTACCCGTTATATCCGATTTTATCATCCAATCATGGAAACATACCCTGCTCGAGGACTATATGCTATACCAGTGATAGACGTTCCGTATCTCCATTATTTATTTATCAAGGTCATCTTTTCTTTTATCTTTTATTCTCTTCTTAAATCTTTATTTCCTTCTTTATCTTTATAGTACCTGTTGTTATCTACTTGACTGTATCGGTAACTTTTATATACTTTCATGCTCCACTTCCATATACTAACTTGCATAATTTCGCTCATAATGGATTCAATACAAATTTTTTAGCATCATCAAATATTTGGGTGATCAGTCCAATATTGACGAAACTTAGCAATTCAATCGTTCGTATTCACACTTTTGAACATTCCTTCTCTCACCTCACACCTTTTAAATATATACTTTTATTATTGTACAAATATAAGGTAATATATTTGTCAGTAAATTTTATGTCCTTGTTTAACTTTGTTAAGAAACATTATTATTAAGACCTATTTTAATTATTATATTCCTTATTACATAAAATGATAGTTTTAAATATTTTCTAACTGACACAGGAGTTACATCGCTTTTATATTACTTTTACTTACATCGAAAATGTTTTAGCTTTAATAATACCTTTACTTTACGTATAAAATGTAGGATTGCTAGAATTATGATATTTAAGAAATTGTATACATAAAAGAAAATCGGTAATCAATATTATAGCTAACAAGTTTGTATAAAAAACATTAATTTATTTAAATATTGAAAAGAACATTTAGATTTTAAGTAGGAAATATTAACTATAAGATTATTTATTAAAGGTTATATAACATATATTTATATATAATAATAAAGTTACTTTAAGGTTTCCATGCATTTGGAAAAGAAGTAAAATGATTATGACTTATAATAATTGCGATTTTTTTTATAAAACCCTTTTCAAAATTGTATACATTTAAATAAAAACTACTATAAAACAATTGGGTAAAATTTAAAAATATATTTGCTTTAACACGAACCTGTTCATCGTAAAATGTATGTTTTTTTTTAGAAAACAATATCTACTAAAAATATTATAAATTGTTAAAATCTGACAAATATTTTGTAGTTACTTGTAAATACCGTATATTTAATATTTACTTGTAAATACCGTATATTTAATATTTAATGCGTTACTTTTTTATTTAATACAGTCTAAAACATAATAAAATAATAAAATATAATGTATAGAAATAACGCTGATGCGATGTTACCTCTTATATATCTTCTTTTTTCTTTTCGGTTCAATTTTCATATTTTACTGGACAAAGCTCGCTGAAGTACAACCGGTTTTTAATTAATCTATTGTTTCTTGAATTTTGTTCTTCGGTCATTATATAAAAATCCACATTTATTTTCCTCATTCTTCGTTAGTTGTCTTTATAGTAATATATATTATATATTTTAAATTTTCAGTCAGCTTCTATAAAATTCTTATTGTGTTATTGTGGCCTCTTCTTGAATTCATATTTATTTATTTTCCGTCACGTCCGGTATTACGTCCATTCCGTTATAATATTACTTTATTGTCAATCATTTTACTCATGTCTTCATTATTTAATTTAGCAATATTTATTCCCACCTTTTAATTTTAAATAGGCGGCGGTGCGCTTGCATTGTCGCAGCGCACCGCCTGGCAGGGTCGCCATGTAATGTTGAAGGTTTTAATAAATAGGAGATGTTGTTGCTACTAGAACTTTAATTATACTGATCACTAAACCTAAGAGTACATGTATTTCTTACACTGCTAGTAGGGTAGAGACACATACACTACAAGGACTTGGCGGTGTGTTGTCTCAACCGAATGGTGATCAAGAGGTTGTGATAGCGTACTTCAGCAGGTCGTTGTCAACGCCGGAAAGGAACTATTGTGTCACAAGGCGAGAATTGCTTGCTGTGGTAAAGTCGTTGCAGCATTTTAGCAAATATCTTCTGGGGCGGAAATTTCACTTACGAACTGACCATGCTGCACTGAGATGGCTATTGCAGTTCAAAAATCCAGAAGGACAAGTTGCGAGATGGATTGAACTACGGCAAGAATACGACTTTGTGATCGAACATCGCAACGGGAAATCTCATGGCAACGCAGATGCATTGTCAAGAAGACCTTGTCCTGAACATTGCAAGCATTGTACTAGGCAAGAGGGTAAGGAAGCGGTATCTGTGAAGATGCTTATGACAGACCAGCTCAACAATGAGTGGAAAGACAGCCTACGACATGCAGTGCAGGAAGATTCGGACATCAAGCCGATTCTAGAATGGATGAAGGCCAGTGCTCCTAAGCCCAAGTAGAACGACGTTTCAGCGATGAGTTCGACCACGAAAAGCTATTGGGCCCAATGGGGCAGCTTGCTGATTCAGGATGGAGTCCTGTGCCGTAAATGGGAAAATGGTCGGGGAGACAGTTGTCATTTGCAAATGGTTGTCCCTAAAGCTAAAGTACCGGATGTTCTACAGCTGTACCATAATGGTTGTTCAGGAGGCCACCTGGGAGTTAAACGAAAGCTACTGAAGATCCGAGAACGGTTTTACTGGGTCCACTGTCGTGACGATGTCAAGGACTTATGTCGCAAATGTACAAGTTGTGCGGCTGTAAAGGGACCTCAAACTCGTAGTAGAGGTGCATTGAAATTGTACAATGTTGGTGCACCATGGGAGAGGATAGCCATTGACGTTGCGGGGCCGTTTCCGGAAAGTGAAAGTGGTAACAAGTATTTCATGGTTGTGATGGATTACTTCACTAAGTGGCCAGAAGTCTTCGCCATTCCAAATCAAGACGCTTCAACAGTTCCAGATAAACTAGTTCATGAAGTCTTCTGTCGTTTTGGAGTACCTTTAGAGATTCACAGCGATCAAGGAAGGAATTTTGAGTCTCAAATATTCCAGGAAACTTTATGAGTTATGGGTACTCATAAAACAAGAACAACTTCTTACCACCCACAATCTGATGGAATGGTAGAACGATTTAATCAGACATTGGAGAAGTACCTAGCAAAAGTTGTGGAAAAACGGCAACGAGACTGGGACAGGCACATACAACCGTTTTTGTTGTCATATCGAAGCGCTGTTCACGAAAGTACATCAGTGACACCAGCTTTCGCAAACTTTGGGAGAGAATTACGGCTGCCTGCATACCTGATCACCGGAATACCACCTGATGCCCCACGCAGTATAACCGATTATGCAAATGACTTGCGGAACAAAATGAATGACATTAATGAGCACGTCAGACAATCGGGCCAGTAAACGTCTGAAAAGATGAAAACACGGTATGACCGCAAAATGAACAACAAAGGGTATGACGAATGTTCAATAGTGTGGTTACATAATTCAGTTCGCAGCAAAGGGAAATCTCCTAAGCTTCAAGCTAAATGGGACGGACCGTACCGGATTGTGACAAGGATCAATGACGTAACCTACCGGATACAGAAAGGTGCAAGAGGTACTCCTAAGATCGTCCATGTGGATCGACTGGCGCGTTATTATGGGGCCAATAATGCTCGGGAAGAGCATGTCTTAGGAGGGGGCAGTGTTGCGCGCCACTATTAATGTCTTGTACATGGCAACACTAGCCAATAGCGCACTCTGGTATCGAGTAGCAGAACTAGGAGAGTCAAGATTCTTCTAGAAATTTCGGGACCGATATGTACTCGAACATTCTAGATGTTTCTACAGTAGAAGGTTCTGGAAGCTATCTGAGGCCCTATATAAGGCCGGTATAGACCGCGACCGGGTCAGTATTGAATTGGCGATACAAGCAAAGACTTCGAAGCGATACAACTGCGAACTAACGCGATCTGTAGTAAAATTGTGTTCTGTTATTAGTGTGGTTTAAAGTTGTAATTAGTGTTGTGTAATTAAAGTGTCAATTTTGGTAATTCACTCGGCAGTTTTTAATTGTCTCGAACCCCAAGCTCGTAACAATATATATGTATATTACCTATCTATTTCATAAATTATAATGGCAAAACTGCTTAATGAGCAAATAAAAGGATTCAGATATATAATTTTTTAAATCACCGAAGGATAATGAAAGGTTTTTTTTTCATTTTTTTGTTAGATAGGTAGTTATAGCGAAAAAAGAATTAAGTAATAATTTAACTACAGGAGTAATACCTAAGTACTTTATTACAAAACTTAGTTGAAATTTACTTCACTACCCAAGTACATACCTATACTTGTCTTTGTAATTAAAATATTTTAAGTTATAATAACACAAAATACTGAAATTAAAACTTGGTTTACAAGATTTTAACTAAGTAGAATACGGTCACATTTCTGTTAGGAATCGTATTTCGGGTTTATGTGTTGCTTACACTATCTACCTGTCTTATGAGCAAAGCATCGCGATCCCCGACGAATGAGCTTGCAAGTTGCATGTCACAGAACTCACATAGTAGCAGAAATATGGTCGATCATAGTCAGAATAGGTACTTTACCTAAGTAACTTACTTACCATTTCACAATGTATTTTTTACTCTTTATTAACAGCCCTTAAAAACCACGGAAAGTCCGTCGTGACGTAGGAAGGGGAAAAGATGCAAAGTAATACGGACACTCGCGTGCAGCGATAAAGTTTTATTTAGCTTGCGTGCGCGATTTATCTGATTAATAATAATTATGTAGGCTATCAAAACGTCGCCCAGCAGTCAACATTAAAGGAGTGCAACTTCTGTTCGTAGTACTATACTACGTGAGGGTAATATGGTCATCCGGTTAATATGGTAACTTTCTTATAACTCAAAAACTACAGCCTTATTTGCATAGATAGTTCTGTGATACGATAGCTCTTCATCAGTAAATCAAATAATAAAGGGTCAAAAACGCGCTGCTTTATCGACGCCATTTTGACAGTTGATATTATAGTAAATATTTTAGTTGATTTTTGTATTGTGTAGAGTAGTTAGTTTTCTTTAAGTTGATTTAACGAAGTGTTCCTAATTATTGCCAAAGCTTGTTTGCTATTTTTTCTTAATATATTAGTTATAGTATACGATTTTACGATTTTGTCTCTGTCCCCCTCCTAATTTTGGTTTTATAGTGTAATTACCTTCACGTACCTTATTATTTATTCTGTGGCACTGCTCATAACCTCAGAGTAATTATTAGCAAAGAGGGAATCCTAAAATAAGAACAAAATCTAATATGTGGAGTCTCCGTCTTTTCCCGTTCCGCCATAATTACCAATAAATCGATTACGAACGTATTACCCGTTTTCCTCTCTGCTCCCTCAAGGTCCATTATTCATTCATTAATTACAAGCTATTAAAATTTCACTGCTAAACATATGCTTATTCCATAGATTGTCTCAGCGGCGGAATATGCCATGTGCCCTTAGGGTAATGACGGAACAGATTTTTTGACATATCCCATAGTTGCCTCTTATGACACCCACTTCTTATGCCGTCACCACACGGCATATAATTCCGTAGTCACTTTTTGAGTTTTCAGGTCATTGATAATGCTAAATAAACCATTACTCAATATGAAGATATCGAAGGACCATAGTCCTTGTTGTTACTACGTGACAATTAGGTGCATGACAGCTAAGACGTCATTAGAACTAGGGAGGGACATTAGAATCACCGGAACGGTGATTGGTCACTAGAGGAAGAACGGGGATAGAGGCAAGTGCGGGCGCCGAACCGAAACCGCATTTCTGTCATGCGCCTAAAGGCTGATATAGACAGGGTCAGTAACAGGCGCCAGTGCTGGCGCCGAGGACTGACTCGCACTGTTTACACACAGTCAGTAGTCGTGGTAACTTCTTTAGGGTGTACGCACGTTATTGAAGTCAGTAGGCAAAAATGAATTCACGGAAACGGCAGAATTTACAACGATTAAAATATTCCTATCTGCTGTTTTTACAACGATAAAAATGTTCCTATCTGCTGTTGAAAGAGTTGACGGAAATGTTAGAAGAAGAGATATGTAAAAAGAAACGTCTTTGGATAAGAAAATGGATAGACGACAGAAAAGAAACTGGAGGTTCTGCTTTGTTATTAAATCAATTGAGATTTGAAGATCCTGCGGAATTCAAACTGGCTTTAAATTCCGCAGGATCTTTGAGAATAACGCCGAAGAATTTTGACAAATTGTTTTCATTGATAACAAGGTCTATTCAACGTCAAGATACATTCATGAGAGATGATTTGCCAGCCAAAATAAAACTCGAAATAGCACTGACATTTTTGGCTTCAGGAATGTCATTTTGGAACCTCAGTCACTTTTATCGTGTATCGAAACCATCTATTTCCCATTTAATACCAGAAGTATGTTGGGCAATATATGCAGCATTGAAAATACAAATTAAGGTAAGATAGTTATTTATTAGGGATAATCAAAGAATTTACAGTCAGATAGAATCAAAATAGTTCTAAGAATTTTCAAAAGCATGGTAAATTATGTTAGTTTCATTGTCGCTTTCACGCCCAACTTCATCGTTATTCAAGGTTCTGTTACTGGCGGATGTATGATTACTTGCTTACGGTCTACATATCTAGGATTAATCGAAGTTCGCTCGGGGGGATAAAATCCCAAAGAGCTGCTGCTTGAGACAGGCATCTCAGCAAGCTTAGTCCGATAAAATCCCAAAGAACTGTTGCTTGAGGCAGTCATGTGATTAGGCTCGGAGGGGTAAAATCCTAAGGAATTACATAACGTAGTCATGGAAACGTAAACATTTGTTCACGTTTCCATGACTATGTAATGTATTTTGATGAATATAAATTATATAATTAATATAAAAAAATGTATCATGCATGCTTTCAGTAATATAAAAAGTGCGTTCATTTACCCTCATTTACTAATCTATATATTTTATAATTTTATGATACGACGCGATGTCACCCTAAAATACTAAGCTGTGTCTCGCCAGCAACGCAAAGTCAGGAATTTGCATTTAGAAAAACCCAAAATTAGGCGCTTTCTAGGTGCTAATTAGGTCCCAAGTTTAAAAATTAGGTGCTCTAAAATTTTCACCACAACGAACTGTTGAAATTTGCGTTGCTAGCAAAACGTATCGCTAGCAACCGCATTCATGTGTTTTTGAGAATTCATATGGCTTTTAATGGCTCCAAATAAGTTATTTTAATCATCATATCCAGTAGTATTCCAAGCTGTTTCTTCGTTGGAAAAGAATATACAGCACCAACAGTACAACTTATTGGTATGTGAGCAGGAAACAATCCAATGAGTTTTGTAAACAGATCTATTAAATTACCGTTTGTGGGTTTTACTCGTCTGAGAAATACAAAGATCAGGCGATGGTTTCGGCGTGGATATGAGCTGTTTTTTTCTCAACAAAGTTTAAAGATTTTACCTTTTCCTCGCCGATTAGCACTTTAACACACTTCAATTCATCACAAGGAACACTATTATCCTCTATTTTCACTAAAAATCTTTAAAATGGCATAAATTTTCAACTCGCAATATTCATTCGCTCAAGTAAACACACAGAGTAAACATTTAAATGTGAAGTGAAGTTGCAAACGTATCGCCCGCGCGCCCCCGCGCTTGACTAACTTCACACTAAAAGCCTGACTTAACGCTCCATACTAATTTCTATATAAACAATCGTAGTTATATTTCATTATAGAATATTTTGCTACAGGTTAGAAAGGGAGCGATCGTCTTCTCGAAAGCCCGGTAAAAAGCCCACGCGTGTGAGAGAGACGACTAATCGCTCAACTCAGCTCTTTTTTTATGACAGCAGTATCGCGCAGTTTTGCCGCGTGTTGACGTAACATAATAAGGCTACGAGGTCATGACCTGTGTAGAACAGAGGTGCGCGCGGGAAATTTGAAATAGTTTATAACAGTTTACGAGTTATTTTATTAGTTGATATTATTGATTGAGCAGTTTGATAGGGCAAGCCCGGCTTCTCGGCTTCTATGGTAGCTTCGCTACCGCATATGTGTCCGAATATTTAAACAAATTTTATGTTTAACTTTTGTACGCAGCGTACACTGATATGTTATATTATTTTAAACAAATTTTCTTTCTTCCTAAACAAAGCGACAACATGATAATAGTCGCATGAATATAAATTATTAGTGTCATTTATTCAAATCGTTACTATCTAACGTTAAAAGCAAGGCACCTCCAATACAGGGAGAAAAAGGACAAAGTGCAGAAAAATATCTATTACGTACCGCTCGCAGTAATGAATTCGTTTTTCACGATGTGCAGCTCCATACGTGTTCGTATACAAATGCCTCCATACCACTCTATAGCTCGATACTATAAGTATTTCTTCTAACAATGGTGCATTGAGAATATCTTTGCTGGCATAAGCTGTAGACGAAGTCTTCCAAAAACTCCGCAATGTGATTAATCGACGTATTGTGGGGAAGTTTTTATGAAGTATAATTTCCTTTACGAGTAGTTGACACCGGCAAAAGTACAACTGTACGAATCTATTCCCAAAGAATTTAAGTGAAAATTTCTTTACGCATGTTGGGCTCTTTTGGAATGAGGAACAAGCTCTGAACTCGCGTGACCGTCACGTCACATAAAATTGTAAAATTGTATACATAAAATTGATGAAAGTAATGTTGAAAATCCAATGGATTAAATTAAAAAATTTATGTGTATTTATAAATTTGTTTGTATGATATAGATAATAATAATTCTTTTTCATGTAAAACGGCGCAATAAATGAACAGGACAATGTCCAGAATCGCCCTGTGCAATAAAAGCATCGGACATACACGATAATTAATTGTTTATTTTATTATGTTAGTTGCAAATACTTTTACAACACGGACTAGCTGCATGCCAAGATGAACATTAAAAAGTATTCTACTCGACTAATAACATTAATCGCCGCCATTTTTGCCAAATATCATGTGGTGTCGAAAAATTATTAGGAATGCCCAATCGATTTTAATCGTTGTTTTTTTGAATTTTTAATGAACTGTTGCATATTTTTTAATCTGAATCACATTTTGAATTTATTTCGAATAAAGTTGCAAATATAAGCTACAATAAAAATATTCTATTACTTTTATGTTATTCCCTAAAAGTATAATTTAAAAAACCTACTATACCTAATGAATGAGGTCATACTCTATTTTAAATAGGTGGTTAGAATAATGCTGAAAAAAAATTCATAAAGATAATTATGCAGGATTTTTTAATAATCGTTTAGAAAGGTGTGTACTTTACTTCTTACTAAACGATAACTTAAGAGTTTAACACAATTAATATTTAAAAAAAAACACTTATCGTTACTGCATTAATTATAAATGTGTTCTTTAATAATTTAAAATTAAAAATTTTATACAACCGACTTCAATGTAAATTATTAAGAATAACTTAAAAACTATTGGTCAGACCTTGATCAAATTTATATGGGATCACATGTGAGGCATCAGCTTTCAAAAAAAAAAAAGAATTATCGAAATCGGTTCACCCAGTAAAAAGTAATGAGGTAACACACATAAAAAAAAAAACATACAGTCGAAATGAATACCTCCTCCTGTTGAAGTCGGTAGAAAAGAGCAATATGGCAGACTAGATACAGATGTTATTATTAATATTGTTACAAGTATGGAAGTAGCAGAGACGTACGTGTTATTATAAGTAAAGTAGGACATTGTCATACTTGTTATGGTATTAATATTATCGTATGACAAAAGATGATGTATGTAATACTGTTTGTAACGTATTGGCTATAGTAAATCTTAGGAAATATCCATAAATCGTATCGTATTTGGCACTCCTATTTTTGATGTAACTAAAAATGGTCACTTGTCACTTGTCAGTCTCTCACCTGTGCTCTCACTTAGGCATGTCGATTTACTTTAAAAAAACGATCTCTAAATCGATTCAAATCGAACATACAAGAATCTATTTTCGATTAAATCGAGCATTAACAGATCGATTATCGATCAATCGCGACATTTTCAAACATGCCTAATATAGACACAGAACATTATTTATGATAATTTACCGTAAATACAAGTAATTGGATAGAAACATCATTAAATTAATAAACATAACACCACGCCTGTATTTCCCAGAAGTAGTAGGCAGAGGTGTGTGTTACTGCCAATTGGCACCAGTTATGTTATACGTCCCATGTAATAGGGGTTGCGCGTATTGCCAAACATCGGGCACAAATCCAGACTCCGTGCTACTACTGGGAACTTCTTATAAAAACCCAATAATACTTTTCCCAACCCTGGGATCGAACCCAGAAAGGAACAGAAAAAATTCACAAGGAACAATGTTCCAACTATACAAAAATATTTTTTGAATCATTTGAAATATAGCTAGTTCTTGAATACTATCGAGTCCGATTCGAGAGGTTTTTGGATCAATTCATTGAATCGATGGAGTGTTCTAAGTCGATATCAGGACATCGGACAAGGATTTTTCAGATCTATATCGATCTAGAAAATCGATTATTTTACTATAAAAAAATCGATTAAACGATTTCAGATCGACATGCCTACTTTGTACTTTCATCTCTCACTCTGTCAAAATTACATTGGCGTCGCTTGCTCTTTGTAATTGTATCGGTGTTTTGGCGACTTTCGGGACTATATATTGAACATTACGACTTGGCTATTTTAACCGGGTACGTTCCGGCCTACAAATATTAAAATTTCGAAATAAAAAAAATCTCATTTTGTAGATCTTAATTTGCCCTTTCGACCTACGTTAATTATTTTATAAGCCCGTTTTTCGTTTTCTCAGGAAAAATCGAAATAGAATTTCCCAATTTCTCATATTTCAAATAGTCATATCTCTTTGAAAAATGATTATTGTTTACTCCACCAAGCGTAAAAAAATTGCCCCCGTGCAAATTCTTAAAAATATTCAATATTACATACATAAACACTCACGCCTGTCACCCAGAGGGGTAGGCAGAGACTACGGACTTCCATTTGGCACGATCCTGGCACACCTCTCTCGCCTCCTTTACATCCATATATCTACGCATACACGCTCGTCGGTTAAAGGTACTCCTAATCTGGCCCATTTTCAATATATCGCCAATTTGGTCGATAAACCTTCGTCTAGGGCGTCCCTTTCCGACTCTGCCGTTCACTTCTGCAGCATAAATTTGCTTTGTCACTCTTTCTTCGTTCATTCTTTCTACATGACCAAACCACCGAAGCATTCCTTTCTTAATCCTGGTCACAACGTCATCTTGCAAACCACACTTTTCTCTTATCACACTATTTCTCACCCTGTCATTCAGGTTCAGCCCTAGCATACTCCTTAATGGCCGCATTTCTACAGCATTTATTCTACTCTCATGCTTCTTCTGCAGACCTAACTTTCACTACCATACATTAAAGTAGGGACTAACACAGCATTGTGAATTGCCAAACGTGCCTTTTGACATTCTGACTCTTCACAATAGCGTGTAGAGCCCCATTCACTCTATTTCCTGCGTTCACTCGTCGTTCTATATCCTTATCATATCTACCATCCCTGCTAAATAAACATCCCAAATATACAAACTCATCCACTTGCTCAATCAACTCCTTCTATTCTTATTTCACATAACGTTTTACTTCTCTTTTAAAACCATCACTTTCGTCTTACTTGCGTTCACTTTCATACCTCTTTCTTTTAATGACCGGTTCATTAAAGTAACCATCATTTATAACTCGGCCGCCGACGATGCAAATATGACTTGATCATCGGCGTACAAAAGGCATTTGACGGTTAACTCACCCATTCTCAACCCACATTCTTCAACTTTCAAAGTTTGCAAACAACTGTCCATAAATAGGTTAAACAGCCAAGGAAGCTACACAGTTCTGTCTGACACCTTTTGGATGCCAAACCAGTCCGAGTAGACCCGTTGATCCTGACACAAGCACTAGAGTCCTATAAAGAGACTTCAATGCCTGTATGAAACCAGCGCTCAAACCAAATGAGTTAAGTGTTTGCCATAACACATTCCTGTCCACTCTGTCATAAGCCTTTCCAAGTCCATGAAAGCACAAAAATTTCTGGTTTTGGCCAAAACTTCTCGCAATCATGCATGGAAAATACTTGATCCGTACACCCCATTCCTTTCTAAATCCAGCTTGCACATCCCAAATTTTTCCATCAGTTTCTTCCATAACTCTTTCAATTAACACCTTAGCATACAGTTTACCCACAATGCTAAGCAAGCTGATGCCACGGTAGTTTTACAGTCCTGCTGTGACCCTTTTCCTTTATATATTGGGACTATAACGGCTTTGCACCAGTCTTCCGGTACCCGCTTCAGTTCCCAACATAAATTAAACAAGGTGTACAGCAGGCCTGCCACCACTCCCTCTCCAGCCCCTAGCATTTCAGTGATACTCTATCATATCCGGCTGCCTTACCTGCTTTCATGCTTTCATTGCTTTCATTATTTCATCTACACTTATCTCCCTCTCTCCACTTCTTTCGGAATTTCTTTTTCACTTAATTCAGACGACCCTTTACTCATAAACACGCTTTCAAAGTATTCCTTCCATCTCTTTAAATTCGAAACTTCATCATTTAGCATACAGCCATTCTCGTCTCGTATAACATTCATTCTAGGCTGTTTGAATTTCCCCAGCAGTTCTTACGAGTTTCCAGAACATTTTAATATTTGCCTGGAAGTTATCAGATATCCTTCTATCATTCATATCCGTTCTTTCTTGCTTTTCCTTTCAACAACTTCTTTTACTCTCTTATTTATAAGTCTAAAGTCTGCCTTTTTCTTTCAATCTCATCATTCATACCGCCAGAATTACCAGCTTTGGTTGCCAGTAAATCTAGCCATGCTCTTCTTCTTTGCTTCAACTTCCATCCGAATCTCATCATCCCATCACAACGTATTATTTTTCCTTTCATTCGTTCTCTTACTTACACCACATACTTCGGTGGCTGCATCCACCAAAACTTTCTTAACATTATTCCATACAGTCTTCAGGTCTAAATCATTCATACATATTTCATTCAAACCATTTATATTCTCCCTCAGTCTACATTTATACTTCTCTTCACACCTTCATCTTGTAACCTCTCTGTTCTTATAGCTGTTAACGCAGTGGTAGACACAGATGTCCGATGCCGCCAACGCCTGAATAGACCATTAATTCGGCATAAGACCAAGTAATGTTCCGTCCCTACGTTGGACCCCCGGTAAACTCTTGTATCTACCACTGCGCTTCGCATTGTTTCATCCACAATTATGAAATCTATCATGCTTCTATCATCACCTCTTTCCCATGTATACATGTGAATCCTCTAATGGCGAAAGAAAGTATTCGTCACAAAAAGATTCTTTTCCTCACATACGGCGAGGAGGTCTTCACCATTCTCATTTACACTTTCATCGCCAAACATTCCTAATATCGTTTCATAACCAGACCTCTTCACCCCAACCCTTCCATTAAAGTCTCCTAACATAATGATATTTTCATTTCCCTTACATTTCATCAACACCATACTTACCATGTCCCAAAACTGTCTCGGATATAGTGGGTTTAGACATGTCTGGGTACACCCTAGCACAAACAACTTCTTCCACTTTCATTCGTATCCATAGCAGCCTTGGCCATACATTCATACTCTTTCACACATTGATCCATTCTTTCTGAAAGGATGACACTGACTGGCATGCCCGCTCGGTCTCGTCTACACCAGACCAGTAAGCGGTATACATGCCATGCAGGCATCCTTCCTTCGTTTCGTCTCATTTACACATAACACATCTATTCCTCTATCATTCATCATTTCGCATATTTCATCCATCTTATCATTCATTGCTCCACATACATTCAGCGTAGCCAGACGGGCCTCCGCAATCCACTTTTCGCCCCTCCGGGAGACAGAACGTGACGGGTGGCGAACCTCGTCGCCGAAATACTCTCAGCACGTCCCAAGCGCGACGCTGCACTCATGTTCTCTCGAAATATTCAATAATTAACAAATAAACAATAAAAAAACTGTCGTGACATTTTCAAGCCAATTATTTGCGCATTGCGCATGCGCGACAAAATAAAGGTGATACTCACATCGTATATCAGCTGAGCAGCAAAAGCGTGGTCTGCTATAACACGAGAGGCCTACTGAAGGAAATGATACAGGTTTTTCCTATTTTCATTGAAGCGTGTTCTAATACTATTTTATTGCTGATGTCAATCAAAATGAACTCATCCTTCAACAACAGTGAAAAAGAGGTTATTGTTTTTTGTCTTCTCTCATGTCAAGTGCAAGGCCTCTGATCTAATTGACTACCTAGTATGTACTTTAAACTGCAAAATGACTACCTAGTATGTACTTTAAAAATTAAGACATTTTAATTATTGATTTACATGAACCTACGTGTCTTGAAATTTTACTTATTTTTATGTAGATACAAGACACAACATCTTTGGTGGGTAAAAAAGAATCTCTGAAAACATATCAAAGTGAATATGCAGAAGACAATGTATATTAATTTAATTATTGCAAAAAGGCTCAAAAATATTCTTTCTTCAGAACAACAAGGCTAGATGGTAATTGCTTATTTCGAGCTTTTAGTTATGCATACTTGGAAAAACTAATTAATGATAACGAGAAATATGAAAAGTTTTAAGATCTCGCACGCATTTCTAATTTAAAGTAGAAGATTCTCATGACACGGTGAGTTTGTAAAATTGAAATACTTAATTAATGGTTTTTATTCATTGGCAATCTTTTGCAGTTTACGGAATTTATTGACAGAGTTGGGAATGGTGCAGATTATAGCTATGCAGTGCTCCATAAACTTTTTAATGACCAAGGATACTCAGATTATGTTGTAGTTTATCTTAGGCTAATAACATCACGGCAACTCCAGAGATAAGCTGACTTTTATCAACATTTCATAAAAGGCGACCGTACTGTTAAGGAATCCTGCCATCAGGTCTGTATTTCGTATTCTTGAAAATAATTGGATTGTACCTAAACCTTATTAAAGACAGTTATATTATATTATACAATAATTAGAAAATTATTTCTGAAAACTTCTTTATCAAACTTGATCATATTATTTATTTAATTTAGAAAGATTAAATCTTTGAATTAAATTCAGTATGCATAAAACAGTTTTAACATAAAGTAATGTGCTCTCACAAATCAAACAAAATTAATATTTTTTTTCAGGAGTGAGAGCCTATGTTCAAAGCGTATGATCGTGAGTACTGCTTTGAATACTGGAGTGCGGGTAAGATGCATAGAAAGAGGTGCTGGTTATAGTTCATGACTTCCCATTCAATACTATCTTTCCACTTACTATATCGACCAAGTCACTATGACATTATCCATGATAGTTTTTAATTTATTAAAGGTTCCGTAAGAGTGAAGTATCATACCTATAAGTTTTCCACTGCTTTGGACTATATTTTTTGTAAATGAAAATAAATTTGCTACAAATTAATCTCTAGTTTTGTTTTTGTGATTTATTCTCGTTATAGAATGAATGAATGAATATGAAACAATTTTCTATGCTTAAATATCTTTTTTTTCAAACTGAATAGTTAATAATTCAGTGCGCAAATAATTGGCTTGAAAATGCCACGACAGTTTTTTTATCGTTTATTTGTTGATTATTGAATATTTTTAAGAATTTGCACGCGGGCAAATTAAAGTAGCCCAAGGGCAATTTTTTTACGCTTGGTGGAGTAAACAATAATCATTTTTCAAAGAGATATGACTATTTGAAATATAAGAAAATGGGAAATTCTATTTCGACTTTTCCTGGGAAAACGAAAAACGGGCTTATAAAATAATTAACGTAGGTCGAAAGGGCAAATTAAGATCTATAAAATGAGATTTTTTTTTATTTCGAAATTTTAATATTTGTAGGTCGGAACGTCAATGAATCGAATTTCAACGGACTCTGATTGCTTTCAAAAACGACTTACCTTGCTGTGATTTTCGGAACTGTGTACCGCTCAAACGATAACCTAGCATTCATAAACGGACTTACGCATACGCAATAGACAGTGTATTTTGTGTAAATTGCGGTATCTTACCGTACCGTATATGCTAATGATAACATCTAAATACTACGTAGGTCACTCTATAAGTTTTGAGATATACAAAAAGTATTCTAGATACTATTAATATTTATTTTAAATCTTTTCAAAATATTCAACATCATGCTCTATACAAAGTTCCATTCGCCTAAACCAACTCTGAAAACACTTTTGCCATTCTTGATCTGACAGGTCGGAAATCGCTTCTTCGTAGGCAGCCACGGCTTCTTCGGCGCTTGAAAAAAACTTGCCTTTTATTTTTTCTTTGACTCTTGGGAACAAAAAGAAATCACAAGGAGCTAAGTCAGGGCTGTATGTATGTGTGGGTAACTTAGAGTTTCAACACCAGATTCCTCAATAAATGATTTTGTTCTAAGGGCGGTATGTGAAGAGGCGTTATCGTGATGCAGCATGATTCCCCGAAGCCCGGTCTTTGGTCTTCTCTCCCACACAGCTTGAAAAGCTTTGGGTAATGCAACTGTAGTAAACCATTCAGAGTTGACTGACCTACAATTTTCCAGCATTGACGTCGACAAATGTCCGCTGTGCGAAAAAAAACCAGCCACCATTTTTTTTTGCCGACGTTGCGAGGTCTTTGCAGTTTTGTAGGTCCTTCTGAGTAGACCCATACCGATGATTGCTTTTTATTTTCCGGATCATATTGATAGATCCATGTTTCGTCACCAATAACGATTTCTGAAACACGCCTAGATGCCCCGTTTTCAAAACGTAGACGCATTTCATGGCACCAATCCACACAAGTCTGTTTTATGCTTTCGGAGAGCAAACGAGGGATTCATCGACAACAAAGCTTCCTCACTCCAAGATGTTGATGTAGGATGGTATGAATGCTCCCCAAACTAATGCCTACAATCTTTTCGATGTCCGTATATGTGATTCGTGGGTCTTCTCGCACCAACATTTCAGTAGTCCATACATTTTCTGTCGTTACTGCTGTTTGCGGGGCCCCGGTTCTTTGGTCATCTTTAAGATTAATTTTACCCCTTTTGAATTCAGCAAACCACCTAAAAATTGTTGCGCGTGATGGAGCTAAGTCCCCTTATGCTGATTGTAACCGTAGTAAACTTACTAACTAACTTGTTCGGTTAAATCAAATTTAAAATCATAATATATCATAGCGCGCAAATGTTCACGGTTAAGATCCATCGTTTTAAATGAAAAACGCAGGAAGCGTTGCAGGAAAATTAATAGAACTTTGTTTTTTTTTTAATATTGAACAATTGGCTTATGGAGTTCTTTTTTAAATTTGCTTTTTAGAAATATATAACACGGGTGCGTTCCATTTTTAAATTTCGAGCATCTCAAAACTTATTGAGTGACCTACGTATCTGCCAATAAATACATACATTTTTATTTTTACATTAGTACACAAACATTTTCTCTCATTTCAAAACCAATGCTAAGAAAGCAGGTATGTTAACTAGATTATATGCATTTATACGTTGCACTTACATACACTTAGGCTTTAGAACAAAAACTGCATACCTAATTATCTAGATAGGTACTACAAATAGCTAAATGTTTTAGGACATTGTTTTTCAGGTTCGATTATAACCTCAAAATCTGATACTTTTTCAAATATATCTATTCTGCAGCTAGTCCTCTCTAAAGATCAGATCATATAGGAATTTACTAATGATCGACAATAAAACACATAATTTGTTCCAGGGCGAACTGATTAAAATTATTTCTAATAAATAATACTTCCTAAAAAATATTTCTTATCAATCCAAAAATAATGAAAATAATGTTTACAACTTTACAAGGTTATGAAGCTAAGAAGTTTTTACTTCTGATTCTGACGTGCAGTATAGTTCTACGACTGACAGTGTTTTTTTAATGGATACATTGATATTATGTGGCCAGCTGGCCAGTGAATAATTATGTCCCTTACCGGCGTTAACACACTCTCCAAAACTCCGGTAAATCTACCCTACACAAAGAAAAAAATCACGTATGTTGCATCTCGCTCTATCTATCTGTGATTTCCTAAAGTTGCATCTCTGTCTGTGTAGTATCGCTTTTACTCGCGAACTCGCGATACTCGTTTTACACGAACGCCGCGGTACGGTACCGTACCGCTATTTTAGTAGCTTGCTACATATTTATTTATCTATGCATTTTAGTTTCGCCGTTGGGAGAGAAACGACGTTGTTTATCAAATTTGACAGCCAAAATATCAGAATATTGCGGCGAAACAAGACGACGGAGGCAGAAACTGAAAAAATTATTAATGAAATTCGAGGTTGTCTCGAATTATACCTAATGGGGCATCCAGATTATAATAATTCATATAAAAATGTCGATACAAGAAGTAATAATTCTTCTTCTTCAGATTCTGAAAGAGACCAGTCTGGTTCAGACGACATGTTGCACTGAGGAGAAATGTGAGATAGCGAAATTGGTGTGAAAACGACCGCTTAAATTTCGCTAATATTTCGCTTTTTCGTGTAGGAACATGTTTCGCTACCGCGGTTCGCCGCGTCGGTGTGCTAACGGCGCGGCGCATGTGGTACATATTGTCGCATCCGACTTTCCGACCTGTTAATCCTAAGTACTGGCCTTGTCCTCGGCCGTTATCTCTTTTGTTAGTTAGATAGTTTAGTCGCAGCTCGCATTGAAATCTTATTTAGATCTCACAATTTTTATGATGCCTATGTGGAATTGTGGAGTCTAAGTATGTCATTTTCCTAAGGAAGCTTACTTGGCTCGCCTGGATGGATTTTTTATCTGTTGTCCTAGGTGAGTGACCAAAAGAGATTTAAATATATATACTATAGAGCGGGCATTGGGAACATTTGTATACAAAAACTTAGAGCTTGCGCGTGTGTGAAGCCCTCTAGCCAAACATAGCAAAACTACGCTGAACATTTATTAGATATTAAAAAAAGTTACAGCCTATATACGTCTTCTCATTTCTGAGAGGGTTTTAGGGCAAGGAAATGTCCGCCGCGCTGCCCCAATGCGTGTTGGCGAACTTCACATGTCTTCGAAATATTTTTTTTCTTATTTCTCAGACATGCAGGTTTCTTCACGATGTTTTCCTTCACCGCCGAGCACGTGGTAAATCAGCACTTAAAATTGCAATTAACAATTTCATTAGTGCCGGCGGGGATCGACCCCGGGTTGCTCGCGTACTGTGAAACTTACAGCGAGCGCTAACCATCTGAGCTACCACGGTTCTCTAACTAAGAATTTTCAATAACTAAGAATTAATTCAAACAGCAGTCACATTGGTGGCATCTTGGATGACGTCACTCGGTCCATTAGACGCTATAATAATAGCATATAACTGGTCGGTCGACGTCGAAGGCACATTGAGAAACGTCAAATCCAATAAGAGAGCGCCTCCATGTTTTTGAAATTCGTTCCTTTTACAAAAATATACTTTAAATCTAACATATTTTTGGAAAGCACTGAACTTAAAAGTCGTTACACGATAAATCATGATAAAAATCATTCACAAGTTTGCGCGTTTTCTGCTAAAAAGTACCCCTTTGTCGTATCTCCTCAATTTCAGGGCACTTCCCTTGTTGCTACAGCCAGTATCGGAATCTTTGGCGTTGATATATCGAATGACCTGCAGTGTCGTGGTCACTTGGAAGAGAAAGCTAAATTGGCTTCTAAAAAGCTTGGCGTACTCAGCAGAGCGGGACAGTATTTCATGCCGGCACACCGTTTGCAACTTTACAAAGCACAGGTTCGGTCTCAAATGGAATACAGTTCTCATCTCTGGGCTGGGGCTCCCCAGTGCGAGCTCCTTCCACTTGACCGCATATAGCGCAGAGCGGCTTGAATCGTCTACGACTGAGTTCTCTTTGATTGGCTTGATTCACTGCCGCTGCGTAGAGATGTTGCATCCCTTTGTATTTTCTATCGTATTTACCACGGGGAGTGCTCTGAGAAATTGTTTGGATTAATTCCAGCCACCAAATTTCACCAACACACATCGCGACAAAGCTTGCGTTACCATTTGGATGCTTGGCGGTCCACTCTCGTGCGATTTATTAGGAGTTTTCTTCCTCGCACGAATACTTTTTGGAATCGTTTACCATCGGCGATTTTTACGGACCGGTACGACTTAGGGACCTTCAAGAAACGAGATTATTACTTTTTAAAAGGCCGGCAACGCACCTGCAATTCTCCTGGTGTTGTAGAATTATATTAAAATATTTAAAAAGAAGGCTATCTTTTTGCCTGGTTGTACTGGTTGTAGATAGATAGATAGATAACACTTTATTGTACGCCAAAAAATAACATAAATATTTTTAAAAAAAAGGAGAAGGTCTTATCGTTAAGAGCGATCTCTTCCAGACAACTTTTGGATGGACAGAATTGCAAGAAAACAATAAAAACATGTGTGGTTTGGCGACAAAAATAATATTATTTGTATTAAGCCCATAAAATAGAAATATAGGATGGATATATAAGTACATAGATAAGATAAATACATACATACTTATTAATAATTATGTATATATATACATGTAAATATATATTTTTATAAATATAAATATATAAAAGTACAAATATATACTTTAAAACTTTGTACTGGCTGATATAGACGTTTCACGTTAAAACCAACGGCCGTGTGCCCAGGCCCGTGAACACAGGCCCACCCGTTTTCTTTATTGGTATGGGTACACTATACTGTTTCACCTCCTTAAATATTATAGATGATTAAATCGGTATTCTGTATAATATTTTTTATCGATAGCACCAATCGATAAACGTTGTTAATCCCTAACTCATTTGGTACATAAATAGTGGCGTTACTTGATAACTGAGGGCGCTTATTACAATAATGATAAATATTCTAGAACAATCTACCAGAAATAATAAAATTTAAAAATTATTGGGTAAATATTATTATACTTGCGATAATAAACCGAAACACATTCAGTTTTTGTTCCATATCGGGATTTACAATACCTTAATCCAAAAAATATTTTTTAAATTTAGGAAACGAATGCATCTTGACCTTTTGTCGATGTCACTAGGACTAAACATAAACAAATCCGAAATATATCCTATAGATAGGACAAAAGTAACAGATGACCATTTTGCTGCTTATGTCCGGTCTATTACTACTACTTAAATGTCTTTGTTAGCGACAAATGCGACAATGCGATGCGACGCAAGGACGCAGTGCAAAAATATGTATCAAACAATAGTACCTACGCGTACGCGTAGCCTACTCAGCTTGAGATAAGACACATAATGTGTTATGTGTAATGTAATATGCACCAAGTAAAGTAAAGAAACAGCATATATATACGTCCTACAGCTGGGCATAGGCCTACTCTCGTTTTTTAGAAGGTTAAGAAGAAAACGGTCCGGCGCGACTTCACACGCCCTCGAAATACCTATGTACTTTATTCTTCACCTAAGACCTGCACGTTTCCTCACGTTTTATTGTTGTGGTGGTAAATCAGTAATCGTATTAATAAGCACAAAAAAGTAAAACCTACTTCAAAAACAAAAAATAATACAACAATTTCCGCATAATAGCCTCTGAATACGGTGCCAAGGCATAGTGTATCGAAGAATTAAAGCCGTAAATTATTTTACCCTTTTGTAGGGACTAAGAACTATCACAAGTGTAAGGTAACAACAATAAGAATGTCGACTTTTATTCTTTACTGTTCCTAAGGATACCGAAGAGTAAGATATTATTATTTATTGGTAGATCTAGATAATTAGGTACCTAGTTAATGACGCCATAGTTACAGTTTTATTATTTGATCAGCGACCCGACCACAGCTTCGCAGTTTTCGATTTTTTCGCGTATAATGCCAATGACCTTAAAAAACATATAGTGTAAGTAGACCTCCGAGTACCAGTGACTGCCTACTAATGCAAGATCAGCATATACTGGTTAATACTTTAACACTTGACCGATAAAAGAAACAGATTGAAAATAGCAGCATTTCTCATTGTCACTCTTTCTTACTAACGGGCTAAGTGATACTTCTTAGTAACGGGCTAACTGATACAGACTCTCACACGTGGATGTAAGGTGCATTTTGATTTAATATGCGCGCCGCATAATTTTTTTTCCGACGATATAATCGGTAGGTTAATTTGTCGAAGGTCATATTCGAGGCGTGTAAAGTATTATGAACATTAGCGACGTTGTAACTAGGTTTAAACTCGCAAGTTTGCTATCAGAGAGTGATCCTTCTGTTCTTGTACTACTATTTATTCTGTGGTAGAACTAAAATAACCGATATACCCAATGGATCAGTAAGCTGAAGTGGCAATAGGCCAGCCATATAGCTCGAAGAACCGAAAACCGATGGGGATGAAAGATTCTCGAGTGGCAGTCTCGTACCGGTAAGCGAAGTGTTTGGCGCCCACTAGATTTCCATCTAGTGAGGGACCGCCCAACATTCCACGACGACCTGGTAAGAAATGGTAAGACTGCAGGTGGCTGAGGACCGTGCTTTGCGGCATTCCTTGAAGGAGGCCTATGTTTAGCAGTCGGTGAAGGGCTGTAATGATGATAATTACATTAAAAAAACATACGCCTTAAATATGCAACCTTTTCGTTTTTGGACTCGATTAATTAAAAGGAATATTATTTATGAAAATAATGTGCACAAAATTAAATAGAAATTTTATTTTCGATTGACCCGCAACGAAAGGAAATTGATGTAAATAAAGCTAAAAAATATCGAATAATTGTTTTAGCTTTGCTATTCTTTGTAAGGATGTACCTTTAATTATAGGGCAATTGCTTCCATAACTTTAAATTATTTAAATATTTAAATAAGTTGTAGAAATAAATACTGCACAGTATACTAAAGATTTGTTTTGTTTTCCCTATTATTTCTATGACATGGGCAAGAGAGAAAATCGTGTGGTAGAGCGATATTCCCGGAGAATGTTAACTGGTTCTTGTTACCGTAGTTAGACGACTGCAAATTTATTCCATTGTTAATTTCTCCTTTTAGAGGTTCTATCTTCTTATTTTTTTCAACAGAAGCTTCGTGTTCGTTATTTTCATGTGTATTTTTGTCATATTCTGATGAATCGTCGATAGCATTCAACTCGTCATAGCCGATAATTAACGGCGGCAGTACCACTAGGCTGGCTGTTCTATCCTTGCACTTAACCTAAAATCGTACAAGAAAAAGCAAATTTGTTTTTAACGAAACATAGTAGAAAAAAGGGTTGTAAGTGATTTGATGATGAGTGAATTGATTTTATTTCTATTTTTCTATATAAGTTTGATTTTATTGTTTAAAAAAAAATCCTGAGCTGTATATAACTGCTGGAGATATTATCAAATCTAAACCTTTAAGGAATCCAGATAAATTAGTCATTGATAAAATACCAAAAACAGCTATCATACCAAATACAACTATCATAAAAATTGCTATGCAATGTGCATAAAAGTATTTAACGCCAATACCCAGTATTAAAAAACTACAACCAAGGAAGCGTTTCGGGAACAAATTAAAATGTTATTCGGTTGGTGAGTTGTTGGAAAAATAATATCTTTAAATTTTTGACGAATTTCTTAAATAATAATACTTTGACAATTATATATTATAATGTGACATGAAATTATAAATATTAATGATGTGATAGTGCAAATAGTAGTAAATGTTTTTGTTCATTGGGTCACTTTCAAGTTTTTTTTTTGGTTATTTACTTTGCAATGTCTGTATTTTTTTTTGAATTTTAATTTATAATGTACTTAATAATACTTAATTAATTCAATAATTTTGTAAAACCAGAAATGATTAATGTGTTGTACAATATTTTTTTTATAACAACTGTAAAACATATTATGCAAAATAAATACTTATATAAATAAATAAAAAATGGTTTTTAACGAAAGTTTAGGTGATCTAGGTTTTATTATGCAATTGGGCGTCAAATGTAATTGATTTTATGACCACCCCGTAAAAGTCGGAAATTGCTGATCATAACCTCTCCGGCTGAAGGGAGGGTTAATTAATCGCCAAGCTTGGTAGGTAGGCGGATTGACGATCGCAGTGCCAGACGTCACGCACTTTGGACGCTATTTTATGTCTAGCGTAAACGAGATTTGAGATGGTTATGCCGTCACCTAGCCGAAAGATCTTTTTGGCGTATTACGTAGACGTCACTTACAATTAAACAATTATTTTAACAATTAAAACTGGACGTGCCTCACCTAACACAACTAACTAAAACGTTTAGGACGCTAAAAACACATCCAGAAATACATAGGCAAATAGTTATGAGAGCTAATTTGAAAAACGTTGCTATTTAAAAAAAAATTGCAAAAGTACTCGGAATAATAAAGAAAGATATCTTTAAAAGAAGATGGTGAATTCTACTTTTGATATCCCAGCGTTCTACATTGGAACAATCGCTCGCAATTACACTCGTGATGGGGAAGGCGGAAGCTAGAGGCGACGAATTTTTTTAAAACGTTTTAATTGAATGAAGTGGTTTAATCAATGGAAACGACAATCCAGTGAGATATCTGGATTGCCTCATTCACACAATGCTAGTAATAGATTGTCTCAATAACAGACCTCGTGTAAATGCTCCATTATGCGATAGCATCCCATTAGCATGAGGCAATAATAACCTATTTCCGATATAATGTGCAATACACCCAAAAACTAATACATTTTATTTTTCCCCACAAATATTGTCTCTTCAGGATTGGAACACAGGGTTCAAATCCCTAGAAAGGAACTCTAGCCACTACAGCTAAGTGTGCTTACAATTATTTTTTTTAATATTTTTTAATAAAAGTTAAGATAAATAACATTTATAGAATAGAACCTTACCTCATTTATGTAAAAAATAAACACAAGCTGCAGCAATAACATTTGTAATCCGCTCCGACAAAGTTATGTACGCACATAAATATACGAGAAGTACATATTTTATTGTTTAATTTAATATTTTATCGTCGACTATGTAGTATGAGTAGTTGTTACTATGTTACAATCCATTTCGATATTTTGAAATATGAAATCTTTCTAGGCGGAATGACGGAATCCAAACTTGCAATACATCACATCAAATTGTGTAAATGCAATTTTTTTCAAACGTATTTTCGATGTCCTACCTAACTTGTCTGTTTTACGGAGTCAGGAATCACCCCAGTGTCTCGGACAGCACGTTAAATCGTTCGTCCTGCGCCCAGGGCCTGATTTACCCGCAGGCTAACCAGGCTGGATCCTAGGGCGCAAGGTTCAAGGGGGCGCTGAGCTCAGGGGCGGATCATGAATTTGTGAGGCCCTGGGGCCACTACTTGGGGCCTACCAATTTAATGTCGCTGCATACGTAACGTGTTTTATTCCGGACGGAACGGGACCTCAAATTTTGGAAATATTGCGACGATGCTTACCTCGTCCCGCCCCGCGCGCGCCACGTTTCGTCCATGTTTCCGCTACGTATGCACAGTCGCTCCGTTGAATTTTTCAAATTAAAATTTAAATTCTAAATCCAAAACAACTTTACCGATGCTGTTTCTTCTGCATATAAATGATATGTTTCAAATTGGTAACATTCATTGCTATGCCGACGACAGCACTGGTGATGCTTTATACACCGGACGTGCCAACATTTCCCAATAAAACGTCGCCGAGTACCGGAACAAACTTGTGTCTGAAGTGGAGACTTTGTTGAACAAAGTCTCGGATTGGGGGCGACTAAATCTAGTCCAGTTCTATCCCTAGAAGACACAAGTTTGCGCGTTTAACGCTAAAAAGAACCCCTTTATCTCCTCAGTTTCAAGGTACTCCCCTTGCTGTCTCAGCTAGTATCGGAATCCTTGGCGTCGACATATCAAATAGTGTGCAGTTTCGTGGTCACTTCGAAAGCCAAATTGGCCTCTAAAACGCTTGGCGTGTTTTCATTTAGTTATGATGAAAAAAATAAATTACGAAAATAAATCGATTACACAAAGTATAAAATCGATATAGGCTGTATGGTACATATGTCCTTTGTCTATAAAGGGCTAAAGAAAAAATGAAAGCGCCTTTAAAAATTTAGTAGCAATAAAATTTATAAAACTTGAAAATGATTTTATTAACAAACGACGTGTATTAGGCTATTGATATGAAATAGGGAACCAGTTGATGTAATTCTGAAGCTAATTAAAAAAACCCGGTCTCGATACGTAAATTTTTTTGGGAGTTATCGTGACCACATACAAAATCAACATCCGGACGTCCACTTAATTTTTTTTCAAACCGTTTTTTTATCAAAGTAGCAATATAAAATAATTTTTTAGAAAATATAAGATGGATTAATTTGAGTGTTTTCTTGTTATACGGCTACTCATATTATCGTATAAGTGCAATATGATTATGATAGAGGCATTTTAAGACCACAAAATTGCTTGACCTTGACGTGTCGAGATTGCAAAATATAGTTATTTATTATTAAGTAGGTAGGTACTATACAAAATAAGGAAATAAAAATAATTATACTTGCGTTAAGTATACTTACTTATGTTATTTAAAATAATTATAATGATGTGTTTCAAATTACAATCCTCACTGGTGCTACAGTGGGTATCAAACATGTATCAAAATTCTAAACTTCGTCTGAAGCAAGTTGTACATCATCAGGTGTGTTCGATTGTTCCGGAAGTGAGTTCAGTTCCGGCTCACTGGACGGCACCTCCGACAGTTGAACACTGGCGTCGCGAAGCAGGTTCATAAGCACTGCTAAGGAGCTCGCAAGCTGAGCGAAAAAAAAAATTGTCGTAAATATGGGACATCATAAGGCAACAAAAATCTCGTAATCCTTTAATTTAGAATTTTGTCAAGCAAAATACATTTTTTACGTACAATAGGAATTCTTTTTGAAGAGTAAGGGTGACAAATGAGCACGCAGTCCACTTGATGGTAAATGGATACTGTGGCTCCACCTTTAATTTATTATCCCTGAACCCCTGATTAAGAATCAAAATACACATGCGTTTTAAGATGAGATGCCTCGTACCAGTGAATCTCATACAAAACAGCAGTTTTATGCTGCTTTTTTTACGCTGTTTTTTGTGCAATAGATCTTCTTTCTTACTGTATTAAATCTAATTTTAGTTTACAGTTTAGTAATACACCTTACCAAAAATGAATATGTATTTGTGTTGTTGTCTTCTATACATTCATATAGCATTTATCCGATTACGATGAATTGAAAAAGAGGCATTGTAAGCATGCTGGGCACAGCTACGGGGCAGGGCATTTATGTGATATAAAAGAAATCAAATTATACTTTTTAAATGTTTGGAAGGTATTTTTAACCGACTTCAAAAAGGAGGAGGTTCTCAATTCGAGTGCATGTTTTTCTTTGTATGTTGTTACGCAATATCTTCGCAGATTGTGAACTAATTTTGATGATTCCTCTTTTAGGAAGTCCCATATAAATATGGAGAAAAATTTCATCCCTTAAGGGTAGCAAATAAATAACTTATTTTTAGCAATTTGAAGTCGGTTTTTACTTTTTGTTAAAAGTTATATTTATGTTTGGTCGGTTCGATCGGCAAAACTCGCAATTCTACATAGGCTTATATTATTTGAACTCGTGACGAGCTCAGACGTAAGTATTCGACCATACCTGAGCGTCTGTGTTTCCGTATGTTTGCAAAATTTCCGCGGTATTCTTAGCCTCTTCCATGGCCTCCATTATTCTTCCAGCCCGAGCGTGTCTACCAGCTAGGTTGAGCCTAAGCAGGCCATCATGTGGAGCCAGCACCACGGCCCTGGTATACGCCGCGTCTGCCCTGCTATCACCCAGGAATTCTAGCGCTATACCCAGCAGTAGTATCTGTTGTTACAAGAATACGAGGTTTTAAGTTATAATAGGTACTTTAATCAGGGCTAGATATTATACTGTAAGAGAAGACAATGGGAAATTTTAGAAACAATTTATGGCTTCCGAAAGTTGACAGTAAAAGCATTTCGTTGGTAAGGTTAACTGATGGTACTTCGCGCATCCTAATATTCAGGTCAGGTGTGCAAAAAAGTTGGTATAATACAAAAAAAACGAGCATTAAATGCTCGTAGAATACTTTGTTAAAGCATAATATAACAAAAAAAATGTATGTTCTAAACTATAGGAGCGTACAAAGTCGTTTTTTCATAGAAGAGGCGGCAAACGAGCATGCGGCAAACCTGAACACACCTCACCTCGTACAATTACGTTTAAGCGTCTGCGTATTTTTATTATACTTAAATATAAATTATTTTTTACTATTCTAAGCCAGTGCTTGACGATACCACCACTTACTGGGATAGTTATTCTAATTCCCACCTGATGGCAAGTGGTGGTTTTCTACACAATGAATAAGCGCATATGGCAAAATATGCGCTAAATTATTTTTAATCTTACTATAACTACGTAGTAGGTACTATCATTTATTCTGTGCTATAATGGTCACCGCATAAGGTTAATCCGTATCTGTGATTTTTATTTTAATATCTTATTTTAATACCTTCTAATTCGGTGGAACGATTTGCTACAGTTTTTTTAAATAAAAAGTGTGCAAACAAAAAATGCTGAGTGCACCTGAATCAAATGCGTACCTATATTAATAAATATTTTCTTAAAATGATGTCGAACTTAATTCCTGCATACTTGATAAGCACGACAGCCTTAATCATCCATCATATAAAATTTACCATGGGCATTTAAGCAATTGTTTTTTACGTTCTAAGGTAAACTGGGTTTAGTAAAGTGCCTTCGGTCCATCTTGCTGTACATCCCGCCAAGTTCATACACGATACACGATGAAGAACGACAGTGAATAGGTTGGACGTACGTGAATAATTATAATTAATTATTTGCTGGACACCCTACACCCATTTTGCATCCAGCGAGACAGTAATTCGTCTATATTTATCCTCGATTATGAATCAAGCCGCAGATGCGTTGTCACCCCTAGGAACTGCCTCAATGATGCCTCAAAGATGGAATGTCTTATTTCCAGTAAAAATGGTCTTCACTTCTCTACACTCACCATACGAAACACAGCAGCATTAAGCTGCTATTTTACGCTGGTAATTATTCTGTGGTGGAACGTTGTCCTTCCCAATCGAGTCAAGCCATTCGTGCTACAACCATAAACCATAATATAGCTGCAGTGTAGCTTTACCACGTATAAAAACTTTTTGTGTTGTGCTTGTGGATAATGAAAGCCCAGACGTACGCCAGTTATAGTGCATCAAGCATGCTAGATCGTGTGAAATACTTGCTGTACAGCAGATCCGCCGCAATCTTACTTCGTGCTGGACAAATATGTAGGTATGCAGCGGAGGAGGGAGTGCTAAAAGCCTAGAGTAGGAAATCCTAGCCTTAAGATATCTTACCGTGTAAGGCTGCGCCGGCTGTAAGGCGGCGGCGCTGGCGAGACGACAAAAGGCGGAGGCAGGCCGCTTGCAGGTGAGCAGTGCCAGCGCCAGGTTGTGAGCCGCGCGCGCACTCAGCGGCGCCGCGCTCGCCGAGCGCTGCAGGCACGTCAGCGCCTGCCACAGCAACCGCTGGTTAGCCAAACTGACTTTCTACTATCGTTGACGCTAATAGAAAACTAAACTATAAATGAAATCAACGATCAGTCACGTGACAGTTATACGACTAACACAAAGCACGGTCCCGCCCACAGATATCCTTCTTTTCTAAATCCGTTGTCCTGACACATCTGCATCCATCGATCATATCGTTGGGTTGGCAACCCTACACTAGACCAACAAGGCATGAATAATAGAAGATCGTTAATTTTGTATTATTTTAAAGCTTACAGCAACATATTTCTTCTTAGCTAACAAAGCTAGTCCTAGGTTCGAATGTGCAGCCACACAGGTCGGGTGTGCCGTCAATGCCGCCTTCAGCCTCGACAATGCTGCATCTACATCCTTGTGTTGGAGCATCATGGCTGCTAGTGCCAAGGCAGCGGCGTGCTGTGTCGGTTGCTGGGCAAGAGCTGCTCCGAGAAGCTGGAAAGCTCCCCGTGGGTCTCCAGCGCGGAGACGAAGTGCGCCAGCCGCAGCAAGAGTGTCAGCTCCACAGGCGTTCGTGCTAAGATGCAAAAATAAAAATAATTGATCAACCATAAAAAGTCAAATGGGTTTTCATAATAATACAAAAACATCTATCTTCACGCGTACCAAAAAGTAACGTCGAAACGAAAAGGGACTATAGACTGGTCTGTCTGTCCAGTTGACTGTCAAATAACAAAATAATAAAAATCACTAAACCACACACTTTTCCTTGAGAGTGTCTAGTGATTATTCACAAGTTTTATAAAAAAGATATATCTCTAAAATCCTAGCACATTCATATACAGTTTTTTTTGTTATTTAGCCAGTAAAACCCTGGTCTATATAATATGGTTTATATCCCTTTTCGGTGCGACATTGCTTTCTAGGACACCTACAATTTTTATCGGAGCAGATATTCAGGTCTTGCAAGACCAGTATCATTAAGACCATTATTACTTAGACAAAAAGAGCGCTCATACTATGACTATAGTTTTCCGTGAGCCCAAATATTTTTAATAATTTGCATTTGCAGGAGTTGCTTAGTTACACCATATAAAGACACAGTTCATTTAGTTTCTTAGTATTTACCAGCGATCCGCCCCGACTTCGCACGGTCGATTTCGGGATCTCGACAACAGCGCCACCTAACGGGTCTAAATGTCTAACTATCTAGGGACCCATTCAAACATACACAAAAAATTTCATCAAAATCCGTTGCGTAGTTTAAAAGATCTAAGCGTACAGACGACGGGAAGCGACTTTGTTTTATACTATGTAGAGATAACTATAGTTATTATAAAATCAACCCGTTTGCATCATACGCTCAAAATGGATCTTTTCTCTCCAAGTGTTGACGCTGGCCTGGATATTTTACGTTTGGCATATCATCATTACCTATCAAATGTGCACAGCTGAACATGGGCATACCCCATAGATTGCTTCATAGGGTTGGCAACCGCAGTTTTTATTATTTTGAGCAGGAAAATACTGCTGCCCATCTCCCGTTTCATTTCCCTTCGTCACCTCTTACGACACCTACGGGACGATATGGGGTAGTGGGTTTTCTTACGCCGCCACTATACGGTATTTCACATAATACAACCTTTTTGGTTAAACCGCCATGTATCTCAGGTCGTGTGAGATTACGCATCATAAAATTTCAAGTTGGGGTGACGTATTCTCATATGCCGCCACCAGCGAAGGGTATATTCCTCTTTATTTTGAAAAGTCCGTTAGTAGTTACACTATTGAAGACTCAGGTAAACCACATCTTTAGATGTAATTTTTGATACAGTCGTACAAAATTCAGCAAACTTGCTTAATACCAACGATCTTTTGTTTTCTTGGTGCCTTGCATTTTAATTTACAAATAGGTAATCATGATAGGCCGTTACATTTTGATGATTTGTAGGTTAATCCTACAAATCATCAAAATGTAACGGCCGAAAAAACGAAACACCTCGTATCAATTAGTAGATATTAATATATTTTGAAGTTATATTTCTTTTGGGGCGTTTCGGAAAAATGATGAGAGTGAATTTTTTACGATGCGCGCGAAATTAAACCCAAGCATACCACTGCAAGACTTCAAGACACAGTAAGTTCATTCTGCGTAGATCGGATCAAAATTTATAATTAAAAGCTGAAGGTACTGCGTGTGGAAGGTACATCGGGACGTCAAAGACTTCAGTTCAGCCCGTGACCAATGGTGCTGCAAAGTACTCGAACGTCGGGAGTGAAAAACTAGTAAAATTAAACGAGATAAAATCAATTAAAGAAGTTTTATTTAATATATGATACGATATAAGTTCGATTATTCAACTATGCGTGTGCGGAAACTGCAAACGTCTTTAGAAGTCTAGATCTTGTTTTTTGGGGTGTTTGGGAAAAATTATGAGAGTGAATTTTTTACGAAGCGCGCGCACACCGACACCTAAAAACGACACCATCAAGTTGTTACGATGCGCACGCACACTGACACCTAAAAGCGACAACTTCAGTGGGTAATTGTCTCTCAATATTTTTTGTTTTGTTACGCTAAAGAAGTATAACTTCCTACGTGCGTACATAAGTACACACACACTTTTTTATAGAATAGCGGTGATAAACGAGCACACATTCTACCTGATGGCAAGTGGATGTTGTGACCCATAGGCATCTATATTTATCCTCGATTAAGAATCAAAATGCAGATGCGTTGTCACCCGTGAGGACTCAGATGGAATGTCTCGTTTCCAGTAAAAAGTGTATCCGGTCTTCTCTACACTCACAGCAGCACTGAGCTGGTATTTTACGCTGGTATTCTGTGAGAGCGTGGCATTCCTCGGTCGAGCCGACCCATTCGTGCTACTACAACTAATATAGCTGCAGCGTGAAGTAATGTAAAGGCTGCTAGTTTTCTCATATTTTCTCGTATTTCTATTAATCATGTTTATATGATGATTATGATAATGTAATAGCGGTGTAAACCTAATTAATAAAAAGAAACTATAAGTAAATAAATCGGTTCACAAGAACATACAATTGAAGTCGAAAAAATTAAACAAAATCAATAATAAGATAATTTTTTCATATACCTATAACTATGTCAATTTAAAAACAATATGTTATTATCAATCATTAATATGCACACTTTACTAGTAATAGGTTACATGATAAATAGCTTAATTATTATTTAATGCCCCACGTTACCTTGTACTAGTAGGACTCTTGTTCAGTTTACAACCGACTTCAAAAAGGAGGACGTTTACAATTCGTCGAAGACGCCTGAATCGGTTTAGAAAATTTTTTTTTGTTTCAAAAGGTATATTCCCAGGTGGTCCCATTTAAATTTTATCGAAATCGGTCGAGCGGTTTTAAAAACATCAACAATAAATTATATTTATATTGAAGTCGGTTCTACATTTTTTAATTTTACCACTTGTCTGTGCCCATGTAGTATTTAACTGCTCGGTATTTATCTGCTTATTTACGATAACAAAGTTAAATACTTTAGTTTATATGTATTGTAGTACTATATTATATAAAACAAATTAAACGTTATTATCATAGCCCGGATAGCTCAGTCGGTAGAGCATTGGACTTTTAATCCAAGGGTCCAGGGTTCAAGTCCCTGTTCGGGCGCGACGCTTTTTTAATTAAGAAAAGTTTTTTAATTTAAAAATATGTATATTATGTTCCAAAGGCTGTATAATTTGCGAGTTTTACCCAAAATGGATTCTCAGTTTACCATCTGATAGTGATAGAGAAACAAGATATTGGTCACGGACTAGCGATATTCTGTGTTGATTACAACTATTTTAATACACAAATACGCTACACACTGAGGTTTAATCCCCTTCTTTTCTATGTGGCAGCCATTTTTTTTTTCTTCGTGTGTACAAACTCATTTGGAGGGCAACATATTGTCTATTGTTTACACTACGAAAAAATGGGTTCACATACTCGTAACTTGGTAACCACTTTTTTACGTGGTAGAGCCATGCTGCAGCTATATTACTGGTATAGTTGTAGCATGAATGGGTCGGCTCGACCGGGGAAGGACCACGCTCTCACAGAATACCAGCGTAAAATAACAGCTTAATGCTGCTGTGTTTCGTATGGTGAATGTAGAGAACCGGAGACCCGTTTTACTGGAAACGAGGCATTCCATCTTAGTCGTCACGGGTGACAACGCATCTGCATTTAATTCGTCATCGAGGTTAGATGTAGATGTCTATGGGCCACGGCGGCCACTTCCGATCTCGTGGACTGTGTGCTCATTTGTCACCCTTATGCTATATAAAAAAAAAAAACTTTAAAAAATATATTTAAGTAAAAAAAAATATCAAAAAATTATGCAAATCGGCAAATTATTGTAAATACTGCAAAAACAACCCTGATTATCCTTTTTATTTCTTTGCTAGATCGACAGATTTTGAGCTAAGCTGCAATAAAACATTAAGTTTACGGCTGTATGCCTATTACTTTAAGAATTATTGTAGTTTGAGAATAGCGTATGCGCAAGCACAAATGGCCTTTGTCGAAACCCTAAACAGATAAACATTAAAAACACTTAACTTTCTTATTAGTTTTTATTTAATTGTTTTACAAAATTGACCTAAAATTAAAATATCTAAAGCAGTTGCTCAAACTGCCACCTCCGGCTTGTAGGCAAGTTAAAGCTCTATGTGCCTGAGTTGATGATAACCTGAGTTGATGAGCGCCTAATCATTTGTAAATCAGATATTATTTCTTCGGCGACTGACATTATTTTCGTGATGAGTTCTTCCCTGGTGTTTGGAACTGTAGCGTACACCCTTTTATGACCTCACAAAAAATAATCCAAGGGTGTCTAATGTCCAATCGGGTGGGCGAGGTAGCCACACTACTAGACCACCGCAACCGATCCACGGCGAATGTTAGTTATTTAAACACTCTCTCACTGCTCGAGAAAAGTGCGTAGGTGCACTATCAAGCTGGACCCACATACGTTGACGGTACGACAAAGATAGCTCCATGAGACTATGAGCAAACTGTGTCTCTAGGAACTCCAGAAATCTAGCGCCGTTTAATGTAGGAGGTACGTAAGGTAGTAAATTCCAACGGCCTTATCAAACGATCGTTGATTATGCCTGCCCATACATTCACGGAAAATTCGTGTTGAAACGAACTTGGGCACACCGCTTGTGGGTTTATCGAGCACCAGAGATGATCATTTCTGTGATTTGTAATGCCAGCTCTTGTGAATTTTGCTTCGTCAGTCCATAGTATTTTTTGCAGGACGGTTCAGTCTCACTGATCCACGAACAAAATACAGATCTTGTAGCAAAATCTGTTCCAAGAATGTCTTCTTTTCAAAATTCTCCATACATTCCACTTAGACAGTTGTAGTTGCACTGTAATCCGTCAAACACTGGGTTGATCTGGGATCACTGGTTATTAGCCTAAGCACTTCTTCGGGCGATATCAAAAGAGCGCGTTCATTAATAGCCCTTAGAATGCCCCTTTCCGTTAATCTCGAGTGCACGTCGACAAAAGTTTGGCGACTCGGTGCAGGTCTGTTCACTCACTTCCATTGCAAAAGCCATACACGAAATGTATGTCAGCAATATGTTGCGCTAAATATAGACGATTTTCCATATTTGTATCACACTCTTAACGATAAACAGTAATACAGCACGTAAAAAGCACGGACAATAAATGAAAGTAGCGATCACAACGCAGGGTGACGGATAACCACAGAACACTTTTACTCTGAGGACAACTAACTTAACTAATCAACTATCAAACTGTGTGATTTTTTTCGAGGTAGAGGACCAGTACGTTCCATCTCACTCTGTGGCGTAGCTATGTAACCAAGGGCCCCGGGGCAAAAATGAAGTTGGGGCCCTATTTAAACTAAGCATGGTAGAGCCATGCTGCAGCTATATTAGTAATAGTTGTCCTCACGGGTGACAACGCATCTGCATTTTGATTCTTTATTGAAGATAAATGTAGATGTCTATGGGCCACAGCAACCACTTACCATCAGGTGGACTGTGTGCTCGTTTGTCACCCTATCCTATAAAAAAAAAAAAAAATTTAAACTAAACTAAATACTTTAATTAAAGGTGCAAAACTACTTCATCATCAGCTCCTTGTCACCCACTGCAGGGCATAATTGAGCAAAGCTACTTACTACTAAGTATTATGTGTAACGCATAAACAATGACGAAGTAGATTACAGTTAATAACAGATACAACATAACAGTGGAAGAGCCACACGGCAGCTTTTGCTGTCGCACAGGTGAGCCAGACTAGATGGAGTGACGACCTGTTAAGACATGAAATGAAGAGCTGTAATGAATGAATGTAATGAATGGGTGGACCGGCTCGAACCGAGGAGACCCACGACCTTACAGATAACCAGCGTGAAGTAGAAGTTTACTTCGCCTGTTAAGTGCGGGTGGTCGGAGACCTAATCCCTCTTCCCCTTAACATGGTAGTGTAATTAAATAAGAAACCATCCCAGGAGGGTACCAGCACCCCTGGTATTGGAGAATCCCTGGCTGAGCATCCACGCCCAAGCTACCCTACTCTTCTTTAGCGCGGGTGCTCTGGCTGCCTCGCGTATCCTGGGGAGGGAATTCCGCTCAAGACTAATACTGCTCGTGGTAAGTAGAGCAATAAGACAAAGGTGACCCCTGCAACGCTATCCGTGAATTTCTGAAACATCAGGGGATTTCATTTGAACGTTAACGAATTCCACTAGGTGCCATCTAAAGACGGCGAAGCCGACCTTGCTCTTTCTAACCGAGACGCAGGTGTCCTCTCCGGTCGATAATTCTCTCAAATATTTACAAATTATAAACGATCATGCGGGAAGATCTGTTTATGACTCTGCCTTGGCATATGGTCCGACATAAATGGTTACTTCACCTACGCGGATTCTAGATGTGGAGAATCGTGCACCTTCCCTGTTGGACCTTCTGCTGACCTCTCATCCGGACGGATATCAGGTCTCCGTCGTGGTCTCCCTCTTGGCTCATTGGACCATTGTCTGATCCGGACTATGGTGCTCACACTCCCATGGCGGTTGCGTTCTGCAGATCGCCGCCGTGTTTGGCACTATAGGTCGGCCGATTGGGACAGGATGCGGTCTTTTTTGCATCCTTTCCTTGAGGACAGGGGAGGGTATGCCTCTCGCCGGATGATCCCAACGTGATTCTGTCGCTGATGTGGTACTTCATGGAATGGAACTCTTTATTCTATCATCTGTGGTGCCTGGTTTGGTCGCTCCTGTAAAATTGTATCGCGCTATAATAGGAGTGCTTCACCAGCACTGTTAAAAAGAAGTATAATTTCGCCTTCAGGTCGGTACGATACGGTTTACACAGCGCTCGGTGCGAATAGCACTACTCTCCCTAGACGTTAAGTCGAGTGGGTCTGATGGAGTTCCTCCCATTGTGCTGAAAACGTGTGCTCCCTAGTTGGCACCGGTCGTAACGTGTCTTTTCTAAAACTCTTTCTCCCTAGGCGTAGTCCGGAACTCACAGAAGACAGCTTTAGTTCACCAGATCCCTAAAAGATAACCAAATATCGACCGCTCAGACCTATCCAACTTATTCTTCAAAATAATGAAAACCATTGTGAAGTGCCAGCTCATGAGGTTGAGGATCACCAACTGAAAAGTGACCGCCAGAACGATTTCCCTCGGGGTTGCTCAGCTGGTGATCTTCTGGCTTACCTGACTCATAAATCGGCGGAGGCAGAGAGGGAGACCCTGGCCGTTAGTTTGAACATAGCGAAGGCCTTCGATCGGGTTTGGCACAAAACGCTTCTTTCGAGGCTCCCTTCCAATGGGCTTCCCGAGAATTTTTGTAACCGGATCAGCAGTTTTCTTGCAGATTGGAGCAACAAAGTCGTAATAGAAAGTGCATGCTCCATTTACAAGCCTATTTATGCTGGTATTCCACAAGGCTACGTGCTATCACCTACGCTGTTTCTTCTGCTTATCATAATATGTTGCAAACCAGTAACGTGTACTGGTGATGCTTTATACACCGGCTGTGCATATATTTCTCGGGAAAACGTCGCCGAGTACCGGAACAAACTTGTATCTGAAGTCGAGTTTTTGCCGGATAAGGTCTCGGATTGGGGCGACTAAATCTAATTAAGTTCAATGCCCAGAACACACAAGTTTGCGCGTTTACCGCTAAAAAGAACCCCTTTGTAACTCCTCAATTTCAGGGCACTCCCCGTAACTCCCACGTAACAAACCTCAGCCAGTATCGGAATCTTCGGCGTTGACATATCGAATAACGTGCAGTTTCGTGGTCACTTGGAAGGGAAGGCTGAATTGGCCTCCAAAAAGCTTGGCGTGCTCAGCAGAGCGGGACAGTATTTTATGCCGGCACACTGCTTGCAACTTTACAAGGGGCAGGCCTAACATGGAATACTGTTCTCATGCCTGGGCCTGGGCTCCCAAGTACCAGCTCCTTCCACTTGACCGCATCCAGCGCAGAGCGGCTCGAATCGTCGACGACCGACGAAGACGAAAGACGAGAAGAAGATATGTTGCATCCCTTTGCATTTTCTATCGAATTTACCATGGGGAGTGTTCAGAGGAATTGTTCGGATTAATGCCAGCCACAAAATTTTATCAACGCATTTCACAAATCCACATTATCGAGATAGAATAGAATAGAATAGAATAATTTTTATTCAATATAGATTACAGTACATAATACTTATTGAAAGTCATTTTTGGAACGAAGTTCCTTATCGCACGGTACAAATTTGGCGGATGGGGGCTAGGCGAGAAAAAGTGTAAGATTTTTCCGTCACGACTCTTTCTATAGTGCGAGCGAGATGGAATAATATCCATCTCCCACACACTTTTTTCTTATCTTGCCATGAAAGAAACAGTATTTCATTTTAATAGACACTAGTAATTCATTTATTTGTATTTGTTAATCAATAATACAATATATGTTTATCAATAATAATATACTACGAAAGGAACTTCGTTCCAACCGAGTTTTCCACGACACTCACGCATGTTTTTTTTACTTTTACCACTGGTTCGCAAAAAAACCTCTGTCCTGGGAAGAACCAGCAAGAAACCCAGCGGGACTTTTTTAAAAAAGCACAATTTACAATATAATGTTTTATACAATTGTTATGAAAACATTTAGAAACAGCATGGTAGCGATCACCTCATTCCCAGGGGTTATTCAACTACTACTGTCGGACCGATATGACTTAGGGAGCTTCAAGAAACGAGCTTATCCCTTTTTAAAAAGCCGGCAACCCGCCTGCAATTCCCCTGGTGTTGTATTTGTTAACAGGCGGTGGTCGACACTTGCCATCAGGTGAGCCGCATGTTCGTTTGTCCCACTCTTCTATATAAAAAAGACAATAAAACGAAGTAGACAATTATCTTTAACAATGATATATTTATTTTCTGGAAGTGGGAGTAATTTTTGTGATTTCAATTCGAACCGTTCGCGGTCAGGGGCCCAAAAGTTAAGACTCGAAAATTCTTTATACAACTAGGATAGTACATAATTTTTCGAACGTCGTTTTGGAGGCCGAGGAGCCCCTTTAGCTTGGGGACCCCGGGGCACTGCACCGCCTAGCCCCTGGGTAGCTACGCCACTGATCTCACTTACTCATGCTAGTAGCTTGCAGTATTTCCGGCCTGCTCTGGAATAGAATGCATCACTGCATTCAATTCGAGAGCAGGCAGTGCTCCGAACCAATGAAAAATAAACATATTGAATGACTTTTAGTAAGTATTATTGATAACCTATATTGAATATAAAAAATATGTTTTTATTGTATGTCTCATTGAGGACTAAGATGGAATATATATTGATGATGATTAAATTTGGTGATGATGCTCCGAATCCAATGCCAGCCACAGTAACAAACTCCAAATATTTTCCAAAGCGTTTTGTGTAACTTCTGGTTAGTCGCAATCTAGTATAATTGGCAAGATTAATATCATTAAGGTGCACCCACACCCATAAATTTTTGTTTTAAGAAAAACTGTTAGTTTTCGGCAGACGAAATTACAAGCAAAAAGAGGAATTTCTCTAATCCACCCGTCCAACCTAGTGAGGCGCTGGCCTAGGTTTTCAGTAAAATACTAGCAAATTGGGGAATCAACATGATTGGCTTAATAAGCTAAGCTAAAATAAAGCTACAAGCAAAAGCTTACGCTAAGGTATGGTCGTACGCTTCTAACGCTGCTTCTGTTTGATCGCATGCTAGTAGAAGTCTGGCCAACAAAGCCCCGGCTTTCTCGCCCCCACCTGCCTGTACAGCCGCTTTAGCCCACTCCACACCACGCTCTATCTCACCTAGGTTCCAAGAGCACTCGGCTGTGAAGAAAGCATATAAGTACATATATTTATAACTATTTTGAAATAACAACATAATAACAAGAAAATTAACACGTTCATGCACACTTCAATATCGTAACTCTGTGCGGTATTGCACATGATTTTTTCATACAAACTAAATCAGCGTCTAATGACGCTGTGCAAATAGCTGATAATATTAGTATTAAAATATATTGAGCTGACTTCCTAAGACGTCGACGTTTATATACGCTATTCTTCAAATGATATATAAAAATTTGTGCAATAGCAAACAACGTATCATTACGTCAACGTTCATATACGCTGTGCAACGACATATGCATTAAAAATTGTGCAATAGGGAACGCTGTATTAGGGTAAAACACCCAGTAGTCAGACTTTTAGTGAGGACGAAAATTTGATTCAACTGTATTTTAAATATCATACATTATGAATGAAAACAATCATTATTCTCAGAAAAGTTGTTTATTAAATTTACTAAAGAAATCATCAAAACATTGTATTTATAATAGAGTTATATAAAAAATCCACATTAAACAAATTATTGCACTTTTCACCAGTAGTCAGCCTCATTTCTCCACAAGTCAGCCATGTCTTACCCTGTAGTCAGCCTCTCACTTATTTTTGCATATTTGGCATAGAAATTCTTTATTATGTATATTTTCAAATATCATCTTCATCAGTATCATTACAGTCCTTCGCAAGTCCACTGCTGAACATAGGCCTCCCCCAAGGAATGCCACAAAGCACGGTCCCGAGCCACCTGCATCCATTAACTTCCTGCATGTCTTACCAGGTCGTCACTCCATCTAGTGGGGAGACGCCCTACACTTCGCCTGCCTTTCTTCCCCATCGATTGTCGGTTCTTCGAGCTACATGGCCGGCCCATTGCCACTTGAGCTTACTAATCCTTTGGGCTCCGTCGGTTACTCTGGTTCTACTGCGGATATCCTCGTTTTTAAGTCTATCACGCAGAAAAACACCGACCATAGCCCTCTCTATAACTCGCTGAGCGACTTTGAGCTTCCTCATACGGCCCGCAGTGAAGGACCACGTTTCAGATCCATCGGTCATCACTGGCAACACGCACTGGTTGTCTTGTTTGAGGTTTTGAGGTATGCCTGTAGAGAAGATGTGTCGTAATCTCCCGAACGCTGCCCAGCAGAGTTGAATCCGTCGATTGAACTCTCGATCGAAGTTGGACTTCGATTTGCCGACGATATTGTCCTTATGGCAGAAAAGCTGGAGGACCTAAGCACTATGCTCAATGATCTAAATAGTGTCTTCCAACGGATAGGTCTTAAGATGAACATGGACAAAACAAAAACCATGTTTAACGTCCATGTCACACCTATGCCGGTAATTGTTGGGAGCACTAAGCTCGAAGTTGTTGACGAATATGTTTACCTGGGACAAATATTCCGACTAGGTAAGTCCAATTTTCATATATGTCCCCAGCGAAATCAGTACATTTCAAATGATACCATGCAATGCAATTGTTACATCCAATATTCTTTCAGTTAATAATTTCTGTGTCGAGTCAATTCCTCTTCACAGTTTTTGCATCTTACTTTGTTTATTGTACATATCGTATTTTTCTTCCTCCTTTTGCTATTTTTGGAATTCAACAGCTTTTCGCTTTCCTTTTTTGTAATTCTTCTTTCTTTTTTTGACTTTCTTCTTCTTTCTTTGTTTTAGCTTCAAATCTCTTAATTTTTTTAATCAATATATATCGTTCTTTTTCTGTTGCTTCACTTCTTCTTTTTGTTTCTGAAATTGTCTCCACTCTTGGGAAGAAATAGCTTCTGTTCTTTTCATCCCATTTCTAATCGCCACCATAGCTTGTGTTAATTGCTCTTCTTTGTATTGATGGATGAATTTTTGACATGATGGAATTCTAAAACAAATGATTTTCATGTTAAAATAACCGTCCATAAATTTAACCCTTATTAAAAGGATTTAAGGTACTATTTTGTGCAACAGGACTAACGGCTGACTGCTGGATTTGTAGACCCATTGGTCGGCCACAGACATGCAATTACATTTGTACGCGGCTGACTACTGGTAAAATACAGTTTTCGCCTAAGAGTTAAACCCAAAGTAATGAGAAAAATTGGTACTATTCGTTCCGTTAATTTCAACTTCATATAAGAAAATCACAAAAAAACCAGTAGTCAGCCACTTATGGTTGAGTACTGGATCTACCTTAAAAATTCGAAACCCACTAGTCGGCCACCTAAATTACAACATATTGTTACGAGCTTGGGGTTCGAGACAATTAAAAACTGCCGAGTGAATTACCAAAATTGACACTTTAATTACACAACACTAATTACAACTTAAAACCACACTAATAACAAAACACAATTGTACTACAGATCACTTTAGTTCGCAGTTGTATCGCTTCGAAGTATTCGCTTGTATCGCCAATTCAATACTGACTCGGTCGCGGTCTATACCGGCCTTATATAGGGCCTCAGATAGTTTCCAGAACCTTCTACTGTAGAAACATCTAGAATGTTCGAGTACATATCGGTCCCGAAATTTCTAGAAGGATCTTGACTCTCCTAGTTCTGCTACTCGATGCTAGAGGGCGCTAGTGGTAACTAGTGTTGCCATGTATAAACCATTAATAGTGGCGCGCAACAATATTAAACAAATAAAATGCATGTAATAGTTAATTTTATCACAAAATAAATATTTTATTGTAACAGTATAACAATCCACCATAAATTATCGCAAATACACACAAAAACTTACCGTAAACTCGAGCACGTTTCCTTAAGAAAAAAATTGCAAATTGCATCTAGTCACGTCTTTGGCAGCAGTGCAAATTAACGAGTGCAGCTCGTCAACCTGACATGCTATTGGTTCGTAGGTGTGCGTATTAGTCAATAAGGAGACACATGATTCAATTAAACGTTATTTTAAAGGTGTAAACAAATTTCAACACTATTTATATGGGAATAATGTCTGTAAAGGCTGAGTACTGGTGCGGGGCTGACTACCGGGTGTTTTACCCTATAACGTCGACTTATATAGATGCCTGTGCCGTAAAACTTAGATAAATATATATCCAACAGCTAACAATGCCATATAACGTCAACGTATATCCACGTTGTTCTATAACATCTTGACAATAATCAGTACAATAGCTCACATTATCTTATAACGTTGACGTATTTAGAGGACTGTGCTTTAAAGCATATATTGTATTTATTAACTAACGACGGCTAATAACGTTAACAGGTTCTAGAAAATTTTAACATATTATTATAATTAAAAAAAGAAATATATGAAATTATTTATTTTCAAATTATTGACTTAATCGGTGTTATGAAATACACAAGTGCAATTTTTGGTTAAATCAGACTCATTTATCACTTATTATTGAGATCAAATCAACTATCACAAATAAAAAATAATTAGGTATTATTTTTATCAACAAAAATATTTAAACTTACAAACGAAAATGCAAAAAAATGTCTTATGAACTTATTCTAGACCTTGATATACCATCGCTACAACTTAGACTTATAGAAACAAATAAATCTCTTCAAACTTTTTAGTAACAATTACTTAATTATCTGATAATAAACTTCGTTATAGGTATTTTGTAACAACATTATCACAAATTGCAATTAGCTTTGTTTATGCCATTCTTCAAAACAAATAGTACAAAGTGCTGGTTTCTCAGGACAACCCTTGCACCTAAGGCCTGTCTATCGTCTAACTCTTTTTGGCACACATTTAACATTTCATGTAACTTGTGGTTTGCTTTGACCCTTCTTTAACGGGAGTTTTTTCAGGCCAGTGGCCATTCCCGGTATTATTCTCATCATTGTTAGATGAAAATATGACAGATATCTCTCTGAGTCTATTGTCATGTTTGTTGCGCTGTGCCAGCAACATATTCGGCTTGATATTGGATGATAAATGTATGAGTGATCTTATGAAACTATCTCTGAAAGTGAGAAAATCATATCGTTTATCGTTGTTTTTACGTCAATATTCCATGTGAACATAAAATCGGTGCACGCGATACCCTCGCGATGCGCACAAGTCGACTGATGTAATGAAACTTCTTATGCGAAACGACGTATAGTGACGTTGTGCGGTAACAAAGTAGGTACTTAGTACCAGGGTGGAACGCCATCAAAGAAAGCAAAAAAAAAAAATCGGTGCAGTGTAGCACAACAATTTTGAGAATTCGATATGTTGTGGCACAGTAACCCAACTTTAAAATATTAGTATGGCCAGACACCGTACCATTACGTTGTGCTCAATAAATCGAGTTATTGCTGAACGTAATAATACGTTGTGCTATATCATATATCTACAAATATGTGACGTATATATACGTTGTTCGCATGAACGTGTTAAGGTGGGTATCCATTACGTTCGCGAACCTCTTGCGCTCCGCGCTCCCGTAACCGCTCTGATGGAGACGGGTACGCGTATCTCCATAGGAACATGCATGCTCCACAGTCCTCTTGTGAACATTGAGCGAACATGTCGTCACCATTAGTGGCTAGTGCAGCATATATTTTATTTCATTATCTACTCGAAGACTATAGAAGCCCTCCTCGCTTTTGGGAATCTGACATTTTCAAGAAAAGACGTCCGAATTCATTGGTGTTGGAACTCAAATCTCAAGAATTAAGTGGCCATTATAAAAACTTCATGCGAATGTCTTCATCTAATTTTGAATATTTGTATAATTTGGTTGTACCAGCTATACAAAAAAAAGACACAAAATTTCGAAAAGCTATATCGGCTCAAGATAAATTAGCATTAACGCTACGATTTTTAGCTACGGGTGATAGTTTCACAAGCCTGCAATACTTATTTAAAATCTCAAAACAGGCAATCAGCAAATTTATCCCAGAAGTCTGTCAAGCTATTATCAATGGACTGAAAGACAATGTGAAGGTAAGAAATGTTTTATTAATAATAGGTTCCATACAAATTAAAAAAATAATATAAGAAATATAATTAAACGAAATCATCGACATCAAAAGAATCCGCGCTGTACTGCGATCCGCTTGGACTGCTTTGACTAATACCAGCTTCAGAGGTACTACCTGTTGGCCGGGAGTGTGCTGATGAATAAATCGGATCCAGTGTAGCTGTTTCTGGCCGTGTTGTATAATAATTTTGGGACTGACTTGTGTAGTAACCATATTGTTCATTGTTACTAAAATATTCTGCGTCAGCTTTAAATACGATATCACATAAACACTGTTGTACCAAATTTTTCGTGCGATGATCGTAACTTCTCAATTTATTCTCTAAAAATTTACAAAACGTGCCAATCTCGTCGTCTTGATTTGACTTGGTCGATGCTGATTTTAAAATACCAAATGTATCCTATAACATGGCAAGTTTTGGATCGTATTTGCGCTTGGAGTCGTCGGGGACGCATTTGTCAGAGATGGAGGCCCATCTGTAGTTTGTTCAGTAGACGGTTGGTCGAGAATGGCATCATTATTATTTTCCTAAAAACAAAACAAAACAGGCTAAAAATGTATGTAAACACTTTATTGTATAGTCAGCGACATATTAAGCTTTAAATATTTGTTTTTTTAGTTGCCTAACAACCCTCAAGAGTGGTTAATGATGTCTGATGCAATCGACGAGTTATGGAACTTTCCTCATTGTATCGGCGCAGTGGATGGAAAACATGTAGTTTTACAGGCGCCTGTTAACAGTGGTACCGAATTTTACAACTATAAGGGCCATTTCAGTATTGTGTTATTTATTTTGGCCGATGCTAATTACAAGATAAGGTTTGTCGATGTCGGTTGTCAGGGCCGAATATCGGATGGTGTAGTATACAAGAATACTAAAATATACTCTTTGATAGTAAAAGGTGAATTGAATTTGTTCACTCCAACACCTTTGGAAGGACGTAATAAAGTTATACCATATTATTTACTAGGTGACTCTGCATTTGCATTGTCCGAAAACATGATGAAACCGTTTCCCGGCCAAACACATGCGAAAGGTACTCTTGAAAGAGTGTTCAACTATCGTCTAAGCAGAGCACGTCGTGTTGTGGAAAACGTTTTTGGTATAATGGCACAAGTCTTCAGAGTTCTAAGAAAACCACTTTTTTTTTTATAGGAGAGGGGGCAAACGAGCATGCGGCTCACCTGATGGTAAGTGACTACCGCCGCCCATGAACAACTGCAACACCAGGGGAACCAGAGGAATTGCTGATGCGTTGCCGGCCTTTTAAAAAGGAGTAGGCTCTTTTCTTGAAGGTCCCTAAGTCGTATCGGTCCGGAAAAATCCCTAGTAGTATTCGATTACACAAGGAAGATGTGCGAGGTAGAAAACATCTTCTAAATCGCACAGTGGTGGACCGCCAATCATCCAGATGGTGTGGATGGTATCGGGAGTTCTGCCGCGATGTGCGATCGTGAAATTTGGCGGCTGGGATTAATCCGAACAATTCCTCAGAGCACTCCCGTGGTAAATGCGAAAAAAATGCAAAGATGCAACATCTCTTCGCAGCGCCAATGAATCGAGCCGATCGGAAAGGACTCGGTCGTCGACGATTCGAGCCGCTCTGCGCTGGATGCGGTCAAGTGGAAGGAGCTGGCACTGGGGGCCCCAGCCCAGAGATGGGAACAGTATTCCATGTGAGGCCGAACCTGCGCCTTGTAAAGTTGCAGGCGTTGTGCCGGCATGAAATACTGTCCCGCTCTGCTGAGCACGCCAAGCTTTTAGAGCCAATTTGGCCTTCCTTCAAGTGACCACGAAACTGCACGTCACTCGATATGTCAACGCCGAGGATTCCGATACTGGCTGAGGCAACAAGGGGAGTGCCTTGAAACTGAGGAGACACGACAAAGGGGTTCTTTTTAGCGGTAAACGCGCAAACTTGTGTCTTCTGAGGATTAAACTGGACAAGATATAGTCGCCCCCAATCCGAGACTTTGTTCAGCAAAGACTCGACTTCAGACACAAGTTTGTTCCGGTAGTCGGCGACGTTTTCCCGAGAAATATTGGCACGGCCGGTGTATAGAGCATCACCAGTGCTGTCATCCGCATATCAATGAATGCTACCGGTTTGCAACATATCATTGATATGCAGAAGAAACAGCGTTGGTGATAGCACGCAGCCTTGTGGATCACCAGCGTTAATAGGCTTGTAGTCGGAGCATGCACCGTCTACAACGACCTTGATGCTCCAATCTGCAAGCTGGTGATCAATTGCACAATTTCTCGGGAAGCCCATAGGAAGGGAGCTTCGAAAGAAGCGCTTTGTGCCAAACCCGATCGAAAGCCTTCGCAATGTCCAAACTAACGGCCAATGCTTCCCCCTTGGACTCTACTGCCTCCGCCCATCTATGAGTCAGGTAGACCAGAAGATCACCAGCTGATCGACCCCGACGAAAACCGTATTGACGGTCACTAATCAGCTGGTGATCCTCAAGGTACCGCATGAGCTGGCAGTTTATAACGGACTCCATTATTTTGGAGAACAAGGGGGTGATGGCGATAGGCCTGTAGTTGGACGGGTCTGAGCGGTCGCCTTTTAGGATCGGTTGGACAAAGCTGTCTTCCATGATTTCGGGACTACGCCTAGGGTAGGAGTACCGGAAAAGACGCGTTAGAACCGGTGCCAACTCCGGGCACACGTCCTCGTAGGGGATTCCGTCAGGCCCTCGACTTGTGGATGTCCAGGGAGTGCTTTGAACCGAGCGCTATGAGAACCGCACATCCGGCATGGAGCACTCACACCGCGGGATGGTCGGCGGTGTGTTCCCCGTCATCAAGAGTCGAGTTGGACGCAAAGGGAGCCTAAAGGTCGGCTTTCTCTTTTGCGGCGTGGGCCAGTGAGTCGTCCTCCTGTGCAGAGATGGTAGAGATGGCTTACAGAAATTCCCTTGGACAGCCTTGGCGAGACCAGAATGCAGGTTCCCGAAGGAAGGCGAACTAGTTTCTCGCCAATTCTGCCTATGTGCTCTGACTTTGCCTTGGCAATAACTCTTTGAAGGACCTGGAGGCGAAGTTATACTTCTTTTTAAGCATGCTGGTGTTTGTCCCGAGTCACCGAAGCCTCAGCCCAGGCCTGATAGCACTTCTGCTTACTGCGTAATGCAGTCTTACAGAACGACCAAACCAAGGCTGAGATCTGCCTCCAATGGGTACCACAGATGATGGAATAAATAGTTCCATTCCTGTAGCACCACATCAGTGACAGAGTCAGCAACAGCGCTGGGATCATCCGGCGAGAAGCAAACCCGCCCCCATGGGTAGGATGCAAAGAAAGACCGCATTCCGTCCCAATCCGCCGACCTGTAATGCCAAACACGGCGGCAACCTGCAGAACGCAACCGCGAGCGGAGCGTAAGTGGCACCACACTCCGGATCAGACAATGGTCCGAAGAGCCGAGAGGGGCATCGACGGAAACCTGATATCCGTCCGGATGAGAAGTCAGCAGAAGGTCCAACAGGGAAGGTGTATGATCCTCCACATCTGGAATTCGCGAAGGCGAAGTAACCAGTTGTGTCAGACCATATGCCAAGGCAAAGTCATAAACAGATCTTCCCGCATGATCGGTTAAACGCGAACCGAGCCATTCGGCGTGGTGGGCGTTAAAATCGCCAAGGATCACGATCTCTGCGGATGGGACCTGTTGTAGCAAGGAATCTGTAGCCATTTGGACGTGGTCGATGAGTCGGTCTGTTTCGGCATTACCGCTATGGGACCTATAGAGGCACCCGTAGACGCGCGGATGGTCGTCGCTATTTACGCGCAGCCAAAGGATGGACAGGTCCGAACCTTCAAGACTGCCGAGGCGTCGAGAATAGATGTCCTCTCTGAAGTATACGCAAACTCCAGCCCGAGGCACAAAGGAGTGTTCCAATTTGTACCCTGGGTAGGAGAGATACGAAGTAGCAGCCGGAGAGGACACCTGCGTCTCGGTCAGAAAGAGCAAGGCCGGCTTCGCCGTCTCGAGATGATAGTGGACGGCGTTTAGGTTCGAGTGAAGTCCCCTGATGTTGCAGAAATTCACGGATAGCGTGGCAGGGGTCGCCTTGGTGTTGTTGCTCAGTTTGCCCCGAGCAGTTATTGTTTTGAGCGGAATTTTGCCCCCCCCCCAGAATACGCGGGGCAGCCTGAGCACCCACGCTCAGGAGTAGAGTAGCATGGTCGTGGATGCTCAGCGAGGGATTCTCCAGGGGTGCTGGTACCCTCCTGGGGTAGTCTATTATTTAATTCCGCTAATATGTTGATGGGGAGAATTGGGCCTCGGTCACCTGCACTCACCAGACGAAACGCAAAAGCAGAGCTTCCACTTCACGCCGGTATTCTGTGAGGTCGTGGTACTAACCCGGCTCGAGCCGGCCCATACGTGCAACAGCAAAAGCTGCTGCGTGGCTCTACCACCGTTACCACTTATGGTAGAACCAAATAAAGCAGCAGTTATAGTACTAACGACCGCTCACTTGCACAACATTTACATTCCAAAATCACTATTAACTGTCTGAAACGCACGCTTTCAATATTATCATTAAATAAAAAGAATATAAATAATAACTTACTGTATTCAATGACTGTCGCGGTTTATCGCGATCCATTAAAAATGACAATGCTTCAAACGCGAACCAATTACTTTTATATATTTCTGATGTACCTGAAATGTGAAAAATAAAGTAAACAACTATCCATAGTGTTTTATTTTATACCACTTATTATTACTCCAGTTACCTACCTTTCCCAGTCCCACTGCTTTTTTTTATTTGGATCTCTCTCTACGAAACCCCGTAAGCAGAATTTTTATTTTGTTTTTGCATATTTGCTCCGATATGCCCATACCTCTTCCGATTTCCACCCAGGCGTCTTCTTTTAAATTTTTATTTTTGAAATTCTCATCCAGGGGATCCCACAGCACAGTATAGTTTCGGTACAACCCGATTAGAGATAAACATTTTTCTTCCGACCACTCCATGATAACCGAGCGCGGAGCGTGATATACGACACGTACGCACTTGACGTGATATCTTGCTCGCGTGCTCGCGCCCACGAACAGACTGAGCTCCGGAGCTCCCCTTTGTGTTCGCCCAATTTACCGCTACCCGTTGGAGCGCTGAGCGCGGAGCGCGCACCGTACGCGCTCCAAGTTCGCAAACGTATCCACTATGCGGAGCTGTTGCAAGAGCGCGGAGCGCAAGAGGTTCGCGAACATAGTGGATACCCAGCTTTAAGGACGCGTTTGCAAGATTGATAGGTATAGAATTGAACTATTACATTGACACGGGTCACACACACAATCGTAATCAAGTAAAAACATTTTGATAATTTGAAAGATTGATTTTTTTTTTCTCATTTCTTATACCTACAAAAATATATTACATAAGTAATACGAATAGCTGCTCCAGAGACTGCTAAGCACTAGAAGCCCACTACTAGCAGTGAGATGGTGGCTGTGGACTTTGGGCTGGTTTTGTTAGTTATGATAAGACTTTAGCTTCGGACTTGGTGAAGTGACTTGAAGGTATACTTCGGTGACAGCTACTGGAACTCCTCGACGAGTAGCACTAGGTGTGCCGAGTTTGGGCTCGTTTTGTTAGTCATGATGAGAGCTTACCTCCGGACTTGATAGAGTGACCTGATGGTGTACTTCGGTGACTACTGCTGGAATTCCTGGACGAGTAGAACTTGGTGTGCCGAGTTTGGGCTCGTTTTCTTAGTTATTATGATACCTAACCTCCAGGCTTGATGGAGAGACTTGATGGTGTACTTAGGTGCTTACTGCTGGAACTCCTGGACGAGTAGAACTATGTGTGCCGAGCTTGGGCTGGTTTTGTTAGTTATGATAAGAACTTACCCCCGGACTTGATGGAGTGACAGACACACCTAGTTCTACTCGTCCAGGAGTTGCAGAAGTAGTCACCAAAGTACACCATCAGGTCTGTCCATCATGCCCGGAGGTTAGGTTCCATCATAACTAACAAAACGAGGCGAACTTGGCACACCTAGTTCTACTCGTCCAGGAATTCCAGTAATGGTCACCGAAGTACACCATCAGGTCTCTCCATCAAGTCCGGAGGTAAAGTCTCTTCATAACTAACAAAACGAGCCCAAACTTGGCACACCTAGTTCTACTCGTCCAGGAGTTCCAGTAATGGTCACCGAAGTACACCATCAAGTCCGGAGGTAAAATCTCATCATAACTAACAAAACGAGCCCAAACTTGGCACACCTAGTTCTACTCGTCCAGGAGTTCCAGTAATGGTCACCGAAGTACACCATCAGGTCTCTCCATCAAGTCCGGAGGTAAAGTCTCATCATAACTAACAAAACGAGCCCAAACTTGGCACACCTAGTTCTACTCGTCCAGGAGTTCCAGTAATGGTCACCGAAGTACACCATCAGGTCTCTCCATCAAGCCTGGACGTTAGGTCTCATAATAACTAACAAAACGAGCCCAAACTCGGCACACCTAGTTCTACTCGTCCAGGAATTTCAGCAGTAGTCACCAAAGTACACCATCAGGTCTCTCCATCAAGCCCGGAGGTTAGGTCTAATCATAACTAACAAAACGAGCCCAAACTCGGCACACCTATTACTACTCGTTGAAGAGTTCCAGTAGCTGTCACCGAAGTATACCTTCAAGTCACTTCACCAAGTCCGAAGCTAAAGTCTTATCATAACTAACAAAACCAGCCCAAAGTCCACAGCCACCATCTCACTGCTAGTAGTGGGCTTCTAGTGCCTAGCAGTCTCTGGAGCAGCTATTCGTATTTCGTATGTAATATATTTTTGTAGGTATAAGAAATGAGAAAAAAAATCAATCTTTCAAATTATCAAAATGCTTTTACTTGATTACGATTGTGTGTGTGACCCGTGTCAATGTAATAGTTCGATTCTATACCTATCAATTTTGCAAACGCGTCCTTAAATGTTAATACAAACAAGATTCACAGTAAGACTCACAGTTAAAAATAGCGGGAAAGTTGAATTAAAAAAGAAAATGAAATGTGTATTTCAGATCTGAGTGGTGTGTAAAACGGAATTCGAATTTGATGGCGCTGGAGTGTGCAAGCAGCAATTTTGTTGTGTTTTTTGTTCCGAAATGATATTAAAGAAACGACTGTAAAATTTTGATACAATACAATAAAAAAATTTTTTACGTATTTGAGGGTATGCTTTAGGTATTTTGTTCTTGTACCAATAATTATTTTAAAACTAACTGTTAGTTCACTTTCCGCCACTACGATTCCCGTTCGTCCTCCCCTATAGATTGCCCCAGTGGGGGAAGGGGGAGGATTAATTGCCATAATTGCCACGCTTAGCAACGCAGATTTCTATCCCTTTGAGTTGTTATTAGGAAGATGACATTGCCTATCTCTTGTTTCTTTTGTCGCCGTCGCCTCTTACGACACTCGCGGTATGATGGTAGTGGACATTTTTACAACGCCACTACACGATTTTTTAAGAAAATGTGTCACCTTTTTCCACAAACTCCAACTGCATACAATGTTGCCTGATAGACAAGACTCTGATAAATAAAATGAGTGATAATTTACCTTGCTACTATGACTGTGTCTCTTTCGCCGCCACTTCTTGGACAAATACATACTATCTAGCACATGAAAAAAGAAGCTGTCTTACCCAATCCACAGAAAATATCAGCATCAGGATATTTCGTTAATTTGTCAGCTTCTAAGTAAGTGTCGCGGGATAATAAGAAACGACCTTGACGATATCTGAAATTGCCCAAATCATATAATTATGAGTGGTATGTGACAAATTGTGTCTCAAATCAGCATGGTGTGTCACGCGACCAAAGTCAGGTATTCGACACCTTTTCTCGCACCGCGACATGTGAAGACGACGCCAAATAATGTGTCTATTCTACCACACCCGATATATTTGCCTGACTTAGAACCTTAAGGGAAAAATTAAAGACGAGGTTTGAAAGTAAAGTAGAATCAGTCTGTAGTGTGTCAAAAGAGTGTTTAGAGGTATTTTGCTAGTTATTTAGACGTGAACGTAGCTACAATTTTTGTTGTCTTTTAAAATAATATATTAATCGTTGGTGCATCTGTTAGTGATCGTGTAACTATATTTTTTTGTCGAGACGATGACTATGACGATGACTGCTGTGCTAGGATCCGATATAATAGGAGGCTTTGTAGGCAAGTTTTTAACAACTTCTATATTTATGGATTATATGATGTTCTATGTAGGATAGGCTTAGTGCCAAAAAAGAAAAACACAAAATTTGGACCCGATTTGGTCAAAGTGATTCTGTGGTCAAGTTATAAATAAATTTTAAATTTTGATTGTAGATGTCGGAGAAACTCATGGCACCACCTTCCGGAAAGAGTAGAATAACGTCTGCCGAGCCAACTATACTAAAACATGAAAACAACATACTTAGATATTAAAAATATAATTACTTACAAGCACTTTGCAACATGTTTTAGGGGTTCAGGATCTTGAGAGTGTAGTTTGATGCACGTGTGAAAACGGTCTAAAGCTTCTTGCAAACGTCCAGCATCCGCGAGTACCAGGCCCTAATTTTTATTTTTTCATAAAATTAATTTATAGTTATTTATGTGGTAATATATTAAAATTAAATTCTGATTTCATACTTAATGTTTTTTTGATTACGTAACAAATGACTAGAAAATTAAAAATGGTCAAGTGCGTGTAGGATTCTGCTGAAGCAGATTATGATGCCTGTGCCCAGGACAAAGGTGTTTTTCTCAAATTTTGCCGAAATAGTAATCAAAGTAAAAATGACTTTTCATATGTAAATATTATGTGATAATTTAAAGCCTATATAAGTAAAGTTAAAGCCTATAGTGGTCCCACAGTTGAGCACAGGCATTCTATCATTTCTGAGAGGGTTTTAGGATAATGTCCACCGCGCTGCCTCATGTGTATTGGCGGATTCCACATGCCTTCGAAATATTTCTTTTAATAACATTTATTCATTAAAATTGCAATTAAAAATATTAAAATAAAAAATATTAAATAAATTTATAGGTGCCGAACCCGGGATGCTCGCCTGCTAAGCGCTAGCAGGAGCTAAGCGCTCGCTGTAAATTTCATACCACGGCTCACTAATAATATATGTACTATAATAATGTACGTTGAATAAAATATATTTTATTCTATTTACGTATGAACATTAGTAAAAATAAATTTGTAATTTCGTTTCTATTTCGTCGCCGAAAATTATGTCTGATTGGTGAAACGAACCTTCACAAAGTGGGCATATGTGTGCTTGTTAAAAGTCTGCTGCTGAAGAGTTTCTGATAAATCTAAACACATTGCATGTTCCCCTCTAACATATCGGGTATGCAGCAACCAGTTACGGGATACGTTAAATTCTGCAAAAGAAATTTTTTTCTAATATTATTAGTTTTTAAAATAATGAAAAAAAAAAGAAAAAAATCAAAGCATCGGTAATATTTTAGTACCATTTGTTTTCTTAAATGGAGAACTAGCACTCTGCATTTTGTTTTAAATATTTGTTTATCTACCATCTGATGCTATGGTAACGGCCAAAGAATATAAAATCACTACTAATGGTCGCAGTCTAGAGGTCGGAGGCTATATGACTACCAGTGTACTTAACTATTTCATCACAAGATCGAAATAATATATATGTATGAAGAAGATAGGATTTCCGCTTCTGATATATTGGGATTCTGTGGTTCGCATCGTCTCCGTGTCTCTGAAACTAGAATAGCATACCACAGTATTTGAAATATTTGAATTCCTACAACTATTTTTACCTATTAGGTACTTCCTTAATTTTTTGTTTTGGCCGTACAATACGGAAGAATTTACAGTATATTATATTGATTCTCTATTAAAGTAAAAGAGTGATAGACAAAGTTTAAGTAAATTAATTTATATAAAGTACATAATGAATATTAATTTTTACAACGTATCATATTATTACAGAATATTAGCCAGTTTGGATGGATCTCTAGACAAACATATTATGTAATTAATGCTGTTTTATGTTTGAAATGTATCATTGTGCGTTATGCGTATAATTACGATGTTATTACTTTTCGAACGAAAACGCATATAGACTAAAGAACTAAAATGTCAATGACAAACAAAATTTGACATGATGACATCATGACATTGACAATGATATGGACAATGACAAAACAAAATTTGACAAGTGATGAAGTGACTGGACTGGGATGGTAAACAATGATAAAGTAAAATTATTAGACCTTAAAATATAACTCTTAGAAAAATTCCAAAATAGTTAGCTCGGTAAAATGGAAGACGTTGCACGTTTAGCTGTAATTGAACAACATCTAAGCGATATTAGTAAATTCAATAGAGTGTTACATGATCTTTTGCAGCACATCAACTGTATATTAGAAAACCCTCATGATTTGGAAGTGCGTACTCTAAAAAGTGTTTATCTTATAGAAGCTATGGAACATGAAGCTTTTAGTGATTACCTTAAATACATTGGATTCCAACTGGTGAGTCGTGAAACAAATATTAGATGGTAAGGTTCATAAAAAGCCTGTAATTTGATACCTATTATAATGTTATTATAAAATTATATTCTTGTTTTTATAAAACTCTTTTTTGGAAAACTATTTGAACTATTAAAATAAATTTTACTAACTAAAATTTCTTGTAGTGAAATGGGTCACCCATAAAAAAGTTAATTACTCGGACCCAGAAAATCAATTTGTAGCTGAAGATGGGACTCATACACAACGAATTGAGTTGCAGTGAAGAGCAGTAAAGAGGTTTTTCAGAAAACAAAATTATAACAATTCACATTAGGTTTCATTTACCTCTATTATAGTAATATTAAGGGCAACCTGACTTTATAGATAAGATAGGTTGAATCTGTACTAAAATCGAATCAGAATGCCCCGACTCCACATAGTCTTGTCTGCCCTACCCCTAGTGTTTTTGTAAGCCATAGGTGCGGAGGGAGAGCAGCCCCTGCCCGCTGTAAAAAAAATACTATACATTACCGTAAGGGGGAGGGGGAGGGGGACTTCCCCTGAACCTTTCCCCCACCCTCTCACCCCTGTACACGAATACCGAATGTCTATAGTTTCTCCTTTACTTCTACTACTAACTTAACTCACTGCTTGTGTAATTTTTTATGGTATTAGTTAACTTTAATCTTTTCACTTGGCAACCTGCATACATTTTAATAATTTTAAAGTAAAAAACATCAAACAGATGGGCACAAATACAAATAAGCTTTTTACATACTTTTATACCTATATAACACTTTTATACCTATATAAATTGTAATAGGTGATAACTGAAATGGAAGATGGGCAGCAGCATCTTCCTGACAACAATTTTATTTATTTATTTAAACTTTTATGCACAAAAAGAAGAATCGTACATATGGTGGACTTAATGCCTTAAGGCATTCTCTCCCAGTCAACTATTCGGCTAAGCAGAGATAAACATATGTGAGGTAGTGCAGCAAACGTAGACTAATAATGAGAAAAAAAAGGTGACGAAGTTCGAATAAACCAGAATATATATAGAAGGTATTCTATACATATATCATACAAATGTAAATATATTAATACAGACGTACACAAAAACAATAAATCTACTTAAATACATTAAATATATAAATAATATTATATACAATTTATATATGTATATATATATATATATATATATATATATATATATATATATCTATGCCATGATAAATAAGGAAAATATGTGATGATAGAATCATTCTTTAGGAAAAAGCATTAATTCACACTTGCAATGCTTTACTAAAATGTTCACGAACTTTGTTTTTAAAAAGAAACTCTTTGGAAGCTTTTTTAATGTCAAGAGGTATTTCGTTCCAGAGTCTTATAGCCGTAAAAGCGAAAGAGTGAAATAAATATAATAAGTATAAATAGTGAAAAGAGTGCAGAGTATTAGTATAGGATGAATAAGTCAATTCAAAATAATCAAATACTGCAGTTGCCAACCCGCCTGCCAAGCATGGCAACTATGACTATTCAAAATTTAAGGCAATCTTTGGGGAGACCTATGTTCAGCAGTCACTTTTATAGGCTGTAATTGATTTTTAACTTACATCCTAAATTATTGTCTAATGTTTTTAACTTTTTAGGTAAAAGGTGAATACGTATATCCAAAGGAACAAACTCTTAGCAAATTAAGACTGGCACAGGTAGCTATCCAAAGGAAGATATCCATTTGTTATGGATCCAAATCCAAGCTTCTGTTCTCAAAACCAGCCTCCACCCTTGCCCAAGCCAATAAGCCTAAGCTAAAACCAGTGTATGTGGTAAGTTTTTTATGAAATTGATTATAGCAGTCATCTTCTGAGTCTTGTCGATACCACCATTTTTCTTGGAATCGCACTAGATGCGAAGCTTCAATGGGGCCCCCATATATCAAAACTAGCAAGTAGACTTATGTGCAGCATATGCTGTAAAAACGATTAGAAATCTTACCTGTGTTGAAACAGCTACACTAGTTTACATTTGCTATTTGCATAGCATAATTTCGTATGATATTTTGCTATGGGGACACGCGACTGACAACGAAATCATATTTGTTTTACAGAAGAGGGCCATAAGAGCAATCTATAATTTAAAACCTAAAGAGTCGCTCAGACAAAAATGTAAGGAAATTAATATATTAACTTTGGCCTCTCAATACATTTATGAAAATGTAATGTACATACAACAAAGTAGTTTTACAGAAATAAGTGATATCTATTCTGTAAATCCTAGGAACAGACACAAGCTCTATAAGTGGTAGAGCTAAGCTGCAGCTATATTATGGTTGTAGCATGAATGAGTCTGCTTGACCGGGGTAGGACCACGCTCTCACAGAATACCAGCGTAAAATAGCAGCTTAATGCTGCTGTGTTTCGTATGGTGAGTGTAGAGAAACGGCGACCATTTTTACTGGAAATGAGGCATTCCATCTTAGTCTTAGTAGGCCACTAGATCGTTTTCAGTGATGTTAAGCAAACTGCATTAGTAATTTGAGTTCATGCAAATTATTGAAGTCCTTAGGTAATACCATCATTAATAAATTATTATATCTTATAATTTTGATTTGTTCATAATTCATAATTATTTATTTGCATAGAATGTAGGTAGATATTACAAAAGTATTATTAAAACATAAAAGTTCCGATACATTCTACCTTATCGAGGCGTGCAAATTTTGACTAAATAGTTGTAAGTTGTAATACATTTTCTTTACAATAATAATTATTGATGAATTTTAGTTTACTAATATAAATAAAAATGTTCAATTAATAATAAAATAAATGTCAAAAGAATAATTTCGAAAAACAATGTCACACAATCGTTTACAAAAATGTCAAAATGTAAATGTTCATATGTAAAAAACAGTAAAAATAACCAACTAATAATCATTCTATCGAAGTCTTATATTCTGTTATTAGATTTTTCTCTTCGTATATTCTGTTATTAGATTTTTCTCTTAAACTTCTATCTCTTAAAAAATTATTACTTGGGAAGTATTCAGGGAATTGCTTGACAAAAATCGTGGCTTGTTTTATATACATACATACGAGTGGTAACACTTTCATTTCTTTAAATAATGGATTGCCATGGAATGTGCTCCACAGATTGCTCGAATGTATTTTTTTGGATGCTAAATACGCGTTCTATTTCAGAAAAGTTGCCCCATATCAGAAGTCCGTACTGCAATATCGATGAGACATAGCCATGATAGGCATGGATGCTCTAGAAGTCGGCAAAGCGCATATACAAATCTGTTTAATTTGTCACATATCGATTGAAATGCATTTTCCAATTACAATTATTGTCAATAGTGATACCAAGAAACTTATAATAACCAACTTCTTGTAGCACTTTTTCATTATACTTTATATTTAAATTAGTTTGCTTACTTCTAATCGTGTGAAATTGCATTATTTTAGTTTTATTTATATTTACAGTCATATTGTGAGAATTCAACCAATCAATTATATCTTTTAGTGTACCTACTATTGATATCAAATTCAAAAAGCCTTGTGTTCGTACATTTAAGAATGATCGTTGTATCATCAGCGAAAACAATCGTTTTATGAGGAGTTTTTGTTGGTAGCTCATTAATATATATTAGAAAGAGTAGAGGACCCAGAATACTTCCTTGCGGTACACCATATTTGTTTAACCTATATTCAGACCGGATATGCACTTTTTTAAGGTTTTTGAGCCTTGTTATTTCGGTGCATTGTTCTCTTTGACCCAGGTAACTTTTAAACCATTTATTTGCTTTCCCACGTATTTCGTATCTTTCGAGTTTATTGAGAAGTATTCATATCCAAAAAAAGAGCTATTATCGGTGCACCGTAATTAAGGCATTCTGTAATAAACTTAACGAGTTGGAAGGTCGCTAATGTTATGGATTTATTTTTTACAAAAGTATTTTGTGCGTTATTAATAATACTAAATTTTTCCATAAAATTATTAAGTCTCTTTAGTATTGCTTTTTCAAAAACTTGATAAAATAGGTGCTATTGCAACAGGTCTGTAATTATTAATATCTTTAGTATCGCCCTTTTTGAAGATGGGTTTTAGAATTGAATTCTTGAGATCTGCAGGAAAAGAATGAAACGTAAAATGCAAAACACATTTGACACTCAGCTTAAAAAAAAAACAGACCAAAGTGACCGATTACTTTAAAAATTAGTTGTAGTCTATAAGCTGTACTGTTGGTACTGCAAGTTTTTCAGAATAAATATTTTTATGTTTGTATACTTGTGTATATTGCTTATAACAACTATCGGATATAACGTCCGAAGTTATATGGTCCCTTCAATGTCGTTATATCCGGTTTTGACTGTATTTACAATATAGCTTTCTTTTACTGCGCAAGATTTTTATATCTCTTGAAAGCCAAAAAGCACTTTTATTATTTCTTAAGGAAATCATAATAAATTTGGTTGGAAAACACAGGTCGAAGAACAGTTTGTAAATATTATGAAAACTTGAAAATGCTTTGTTGGTGTCTTGTTCAGTATAGATTTCAGAAAAGGATATTGATTTTATACATTCCAAGAACTTTTCTACGTAATCTTTCGCAAAGTCTCTTTTTTCTTCAAGCCAGTATTTTACTGTTTTACTTACTTTTATAGGAAGCTCCAGTATTTGTCCCGTGTGGTCAGAGAGGCACAAATAATGTATAGAAACTTTTGCTTGTGTAACATTGCTTATCAAGTGATATTACACAAGCATATGTTCAGTTTTCTGTGTTAGATAGCTATTCTCTTTTTCTTCTTATTCTTTTTGTAGTGGTTTGTTTAAAATTAGCCAATGATGTAATTAATGAAAACTGATGAGCTTTATTAAAATAAGAGTATACAAGAGTTTACATTTTATCTTAGAATTTTGGCAAAGATAACTAACACAGGTGTTAGAACTTTATTAGTATCTATAGTGTCAAGGATTCAAAAATTTTATATTATAAGTATTAAAAAAATCACGTAATATGTACACAAAACAGGTATTTATCTATGTTAAAACAAAATTTTCCATTCTTGTTTTAACAGTTTATAAAAAATTTAATCGATATGAGTGTTTAATGCTCAATTGTAGTTTTTTATCCGTTACAGACAAAACAGAATGAGTTTTTACAAAAAGTACAAATGCTTTTCAATGACATTCTAAAATATGAAAATGAAGAGATACAAGCACTAGCTCAGGAACACATTCCTCTAGTAACACTTCAACTGAATGCGATAGAAAGGGTGAGAGAACATCAAAGACAATTAAAAAATGGTAAGACTATTAATACACATTTTGGATATGGAATGGATTTTCATCCATCCATTTTGGATTTGGCGGGATCTGCATTTTGATTTGTAATCGAGGATAAATGTAGATGTCTATGGGCCACAGTATCCACTTACCATAAGTTGGACTGTGTTTTTGTTTGTCACCATTATTCTATAAAAAAATATATAAGTTTTATAATAGATATTTATTCTAGTAGATTTTAGAATAGATAGACTAAAAATATAAATTCTTTGTTATCTCGTTTTGCATCAATTTAAGTAGTACAAAATTAACTTAAATAATAATCAACACAATTAACACGAAATCTTTACATATTTTTCGTTACATAATCTATATAAATCGTGTAATAAACCAACATAGTTAAACACTTTTGATAGGTACTTTCTTTGTTATACTTAATTCAAAATCAGCTTAAAGCACACACAATATGCTTCACACATTAAAACATGAAGCTACTAAATGAGTGATTTAAAGTAATCTATTTTGTCGTACTTGCTGTTTCTTGAGACTTTATTAAGCAGGTTCTTGTCTTTAATTACTGTTTTATAGAATAAATCACACGAAACACTTTAAATTATACTGGGTTAAAATTAAAAGCAACCCACTAACCGTAAGCCGGTTTCGTTCGTTTGACCACAGCTCCCATTACAGAGAACACTCTTTCAACATTCGCGTTCTAGGCTGTAATAGCAAAACCGGCACACAAAACTAACCTTAAACTTATTACTACACTATTTTCGCCCTGCGGTGTTACCCGCATCCAAGTTGTAACCTCCTCCAGACAGTCATGACCCACGCTTATTAAGAGATCGATATATCTACTACATCATCTACAACGCTACACGGCAATAATGTCAGGACATTTTTTTTTAGAAATTAGTCTTTTTTTCAGGTTTTTGTCAGGATTTTCCAGCGAGACACCTGGTAACCCTACTCAGGGATGACAACGCATCCGCATTTTTATTCCTAATCGATGTCTATGGGCCATAGCATCCGCTAACTATGTGCTCGTTTGTCACCCTTATGCAATAAAAAATGACCCTCTCAGACAGTGGTACTCAATATGTAGTGACTTAAAAGTAACTTAACTTTTCTTGTACATGCAATTTTTGTAGGCGAAGAGACTGGCAATGACTTATCATTTGAGATTGCTCTCCTGATGGAGCTGCTGGGTTGGTTCAAGAATAAGTTCTTCTCGTGGGTAGACAAACCCGATTGTGAACAATGTGGGGCATCTACGGTCCACGAAAAAAATGAAAATATGAAAATAGGAACTGAGACCTGCAGAGTAGAGGTACTTTTTTATTCATCTTTATTCAATGGTTAAATTAAATTTAATATTATAATAAGAGATTTAGAGAAATCCTTTGTGAAACTATTCCGCGTTACACTTACGTGCTTGTTGCGCCACGTGGTCAGTCAAGTTGAATTTCTACAATCGTTAGCACATATAGAAACTACAAAAATGAATCAAGTGAACGTTAATTCGCACAACTGTCACGTGGCTTAACGTTGAGATGTCTCATTCATATCAATGATTTTTTTTTATAGATACGTTATATGCCCACGAAACTACCGAAAAAGTTCCAAACTCGGTCGTCCCAGCGGCATCACATATACACATTTTAATGTTTTATTTACATTTCACTGCATTCTCTCTCGCTCTTCGTGTTCTTATCGCACCAGTTCTGGAACATCTATTGTTGTTCTTTTCTTTAAGCTTACTTAATCATGGCGTTATATTTGTTAGCCAAGGGTCTGAGTGGCTAATTGACCACTTTTCGACGCTTCAGTTTTGATGTGCTAGTAACGTATCTACCTTTTTATATACAAATATCATTAATTCATATAGTTTTTATAGTTTTCCGTTACAGAGGTACAAAGAGAATTCAGTTTATCTGGCAGTATCGCCAGCAACGCTTCTGACTATCGACTATAACTACTACTCAAAATCAACGCGTAACGTAATAATAATAATATCCTCCAGGCCGAATTTCGGTCACGGCGGGCAGTCTGAAGGTAGACTAGCCATCTACCCAGGACGGGATTATAGTGCCCGAGTGTATGCGCATGCACAGGTGCATTCTCCATTCCCTCACTCTCATAATCTGATGGGACGGTAATCTGACACGACCGGAGATAGATAAGGCGCAGGACCTACGGCTTTACGTGCTTTCCGAGGTGCGGGGGTGAAAACACCGCCAACTTCCTGACTCCGGACTGTTACTGAGAATGTCTTGACAGAAAATCCCAATAACTGCGATCGCATTTACGATCACTAGACCAACGATACAGTCAAAGACGTGGTCATCATGACGCTATCGGTAAACCTGTGCTGCGGGTTGTAATAATGTAAATATAGTGTTAACACTATTGCCAGATATACAAGTGCACGCAATGCAGCGGCGAGGTGCACTTTCCGCGCCACAATGATGTAGCAATGTTGCTGCAAACGCGTCGCGGACGTTGCGGCGAGTGGGCCAGCTGCTTCACGCTGTTCTGTCGCGCGCTGGGGTACGACACGCGCTACGTATACGACGCCACTGACCACGTTTGGTGCGAGGTACTTCTGAAATACTTTAGACTAGAGTATTAGAAACTATTGGCAACATTCCATAGACTAAATAACATGCGGTGATAATTACACTACTGATACTATCAATATCTGATGTAAATATTTCGTACATTTACATGAATACTAGACATGTAATAAAACTAATTTACTATTACGGATTTTGCGCGTTTAATTGAACTTATTTTACTTATGTTTGTTTACTTTATTTTTAGTTATGTTATGTTTCTGTTACTCTGTGTAGACCGGACAAAAAAGCTGAAAGTGGTGTTTGGTTGGGTCGAACTATGACATCGGGACGTCAAACACCTCTGTCTACCCAAAGCACTCGAAACGTCGGAAATTAAACATAAGTAAAAATAAGTTCATATAAAAGCGATAAAGTCCCTAAAATTAGTTTTATTAAATAGGCCTTTGTAAGAAGATTTTGTATTAACTGTCATGCTTGGCAGGAGGATTGACAATCGCAGTACCAGACGTGAACATCTTTAGCCCGTCGCCGGTCTGGGTTTTTATGTCTGGTGTAAACGGGCCGTGTAGTGGCGGTGTAAGAATAACCACTGTCCCATATCATCCCGTGGGTGTCGTAAAAGGCAACAAAGGGAGAAAAATCAGATGGGCAGCAGCGTCTTCCTAATAACGACTAAAAAAAACTGCGGTTGCCAACCCGCTTGCCGAGCGTGGCAACTATGGCAAATATCCCCCTATGAGGTAATCTATGGGGGAGGCCTAGGTTCAGCAGTGAACTTTAATAGGCTGTAACGGTAACGATAAACGAGATGGCTATATCGCTATTATCTAACATTTTTCTGGCATTTTCCATAGTCGCCTCTTACAACAAACACTCTTGGGATGATATGGGAGTAGTTGAATCTCTTATGCCATACGCTAATACTCTAGCAATATTAAATTAATTTAATAAGTACCTACATAAGAAGGATTAATGAATTTATTTTTTTATTCATTCATTACAGCCCTTCACAAGTCCACTGCTGAACATAGGCCTCACCCAAGGAATGTCGCAAAGCACGGTCCTGAGCCACCTGCATCCATCCATTTCCTGCATGTCTTACCTGGTCGTCAGGTATTAACATATTGATATTGTATAGTTACAAATAGTTTGGAAAATTCAAAAGTGCACGCCTCATGAGCATTTCATTTAATTTTGATGAAAAAAATAAATTGTATTCCTGACTTAAAATATATTATGTTTTTTTAAATTTAGCGCTCTATTATTTTAACAGGTAGTGTTACCTACAGGGAAAAAAATAATAATGATCACCAAAATAAATTGATTACACAAAGTATAGGCTGTATAGTACATTTGTCCTTTGTCTTTCAAGGGCTGAATAAAAATGAAAGCGCCTTTAAATTTTTATTAGCAATAAATCTTAAAAAAACATTTTATGAACGAATTATGGTTATGATAGAAGCATTTTAAGAACACAAAATTGCTTGACCTTGACTTGTCGAGAGTAATGCACTATACCTAATAATTCTTCGCGTTATGAGGCGCAATAATCGATTTGGTAGTATGAGTAATTAATTGGAAGTAAAGACTAGAAATGAGTTGGGGGGGTGGCTCGAACTTTAGGCCTAGTCAGTTTGAATAGCCTATCATGTAGAGGATGTCATGGGGGTCATGGTTGAATAGGGGCGAAAAGTTCTCATTACACTTCTAAAGGGTCAAAATGGCCAAAAACCAAAAAAATTAAAATTCTTATTTCGGTTATAACTCCGCCTCCTTCGGAGGTTTTTACACAGTCTTTACTTCCCGCATCCCACTTGTTAAAATGACTATACTGATTTTTTATTGTGGTAATGTAAAATTAAGTCTGAACAGAGTTCATTTCAGTATTGTGGTTGACTTGTACTACTTGTACTGTACGATTACGACGTTACTCTTCTCAAAATACAAAGTGGTCGAAAGCATCCCATCGAGTTTTTCTTAATTGCGCAAGCAATAATTACTCGTCAACCACATCATCTGTAATTTTTTTATTTATAATAAATAAGGGTGACAAACGAACACACAGTCAACCTGATGGTAAGTGGATGCTGTGGCCCATAGACATCTACATCTGTCCTCGATAAAAAAACAAAATGCAGATGTGTTGTCACCTTTGACTGATGGAATGCCCTGTTTCTATTAAAAAGGGTCTTTAGTTCACATCTACACTCAACATATGAAACAGCAGCATTACGCTGCTATTTTATTCAAATTCAAACATTTTGTAATATGAACAGCCTCTGGTAATGATTTTCTTAAGAAGTTTTTTTTGTATGGTAATGTATGGTAATAGACCTACTATTGTGTGTAAGTGAACACGATCTTCAACTGTTTTGTTTACAATAGCTGGGTGATTCAGTACATCACTATATTCAACATAGAGGTTGCCTCAAATTTTTGGTTGCGATTTGCGAATGGAATTTCGTCGCTTTAACAAAATCTTAGAGAAATTTTAACATTTTCATAACTCTTCAGATATTCGATTATGACACAAACACTTGGCTACACGCAGATCCGTGCGAACATTTGTTGGACGCACCATTAACATATAGTTGCGGTTGGAAGAAAAAGCTTACCTACGTGATCGCTGTTTCAAGAGACGATTTGCAGGACGTCACTTGGCGTTATACAACGAATCATAAGGAGGTACGAGAATAGACATATTGTTTTTTTTTTGGTAATGGACTCGTACGGTTGTAGTTTTGCCGGTGTCAAGGTAAATTATGAAAATATGCTTTATAATAATTTGTTTCAAAACTTCTTCGCAATATGTTGGTGCGTCACATTGTTAAGTTTTTGGGAGATTTTAACGGCAGCTCGAGCCAGCCATCAGTCGATGACGATAGTATCTCAAGGGGCCTAAGCAGACACCTTATCTTGAGATTCACATTACCATCGTAGCACGTGTTTCATCGTTTCCACTAATAGTTCACATTTAAATCACAAAATCGGCACCTCTTTTACTTATCAAAATCTACTTCAAACCATTATTTAAATAATAATACAGGAGCGCAATCTGCCGCCAGTAAGTTCCCGCCAAAACCGTAGTGCTATTTAATTATAGTATTAATAGTATTATACTATTTTTTTTCTTATCTACACAAATAAATAAAATTAAAGTAACTGCCTTTTATTGAGCTGAGGGGGTTATGCATGCCATTAAGACATGAGTAAAGGTTTTTAAAATTTATATCTGTCTGTGTCTGTATGTCTCTCCGGACTAATCTTCGGAATAGCTGAACCGATTGTAATGAAACCTCACAAACAGATAGAGAGCAACGTCTGAAGTGATCTAGACTATGTTTTATCCGAAAAACTTGGAAATATTATTTTTCGAGAAATGGAAAATGTGATAAAATAAATGGTTTTTGATGATTATCTTCAATCTGAAGAAGGCCACATTAAAAGATCCCCTCAAAGCAAAGCCGGGAAGGGTCGGTAGTTTTCTTTATAAAATTAAAGTGACAAACGAACTTACAGTCCACCTGATGGTAAGTAGTTGCTGCGGCCCATAGAAAACTACATCCATCCTCAACTACGAATCAAAATGCAGATGCGTAGTCACCCTTGAGGGCTAAGATGGAATGCCTCGTTTCCAGTAAAAAGGGTTTCCGGTTCTCTACACTCACCATACGAAACACAGCAGCATTGAGCTGCTATTTTACGCTGGTATTCTGTGAGAGCGTGCTCCTTCCCGGTCAATCCATTCGTGCTACAACTATACTACTGATATAGCTGAAGTATAGCTCTACCACTAATACAGCATCCATTTACTATTATGTGGGATATGTAAACGAAAACGAGTACATATGTGTCACACTTACATCTACTTTATCTAGTTAATCGATGACGAGAAACGTATTTCGCCTCAAAACGAGCTCACTCTATTTTATAAATTAGATTGTTTACACCTGGACCGTTTTACTGAAAACGAGGCATTCCATCTTAGTCCTGAGGGGTGACAACGTATCTGGATTTTGATTCTTAATCGAAAATAAATGTAGATGTCTATGGGCCACAGTATCCACTTACCATCAGGTGGACTGTGTGCTCGTTTGTCACGCTCATTCTATTAAAAAAACACTACACTTTTGAAGCGACAGTAGCCTAATGCGAACTCAAAAGGTCGTGGGTTCGAATCCGCCATCCGACTACTGTCGTGTACCACTCCTAACACAGTTTACCAGCTTACCTGGAGTGATTACAGGAATTATTAGTAATGTTAATAGCATTGCTAGTATTTAAAAAAAAAACTAGTAGTCAAAACTCATTTTCTGTGTTAGGTACTTAAAAGAAGGAAGTTATGCGAGGAGTATGAACTGTTGACCACTATTATGGCACTTCGAAGTGCGAGACAGGCGCAGGTCTCGGAAGCCAGGAGGCGGTACCTCGTCAAACGTTGCGTGAAGGAGTTGGTGCAGTTAATGGTGGAGAGGTGCGTATATTGTGCGTATAATATGCGTTTGTTTTCATTACATACATAGATAGCGCTGGTGTACAGAGTAGGAAAACTCGTACTTGCCGCTGCTATGCCTCGATCCCGCCCGAACATTGTCAGCGCTAGACGTCAGTTAAAGACGCCATTAAAAACTGCAAAAACACCTCAGCTGGAAATGGTCGGGTATTCAATGCAATATAAATAATAATATATAATTCTATGCAAATAAATAATTATGAATGCAAATAATTCATAATTATTTATTTGCATAGAATGTAAGTGTTACAAAATAAGTATTATAACTTCTTAGTTCTCTACATTCTGCCTAATCCAAGCGGGGAAATTTCAAATAAATATTTACTACACAATTAAAAATTTTTTTTTCAAAATTTATTGCAACGCTTGGTAAGCGGGTTGACAAGCGCAGTTTTTATTATTTTAAATTGTTATCAGGAAAATAGTGCTATGTTTATATGTACCGTTGCGTACATCTACTCGAGGCACGTTCTTTTGCAGCCGCCACGACTCACAACACGCGTCTGCGTCAATGGGTATGGTATAAGACTTATTTCTTTAAATGGAATTGGCACTCCGCGACTAACTATTTAGTGGGAAATAGCTCTTAGAGTTTCTGTGAACACCGCGTAGTTACTATAAATATTGCCGGTATACCAAGCCACATCATAGCCTCTAGAGGTAGGATTTTGAACTATTTTTTTATATGTCTGGCCTTGATCGGATTACCAAGAAATTAACATCAGGTGGACTGCGTGCTGGTTTATCTTAGTGTATTATGTAAAAATAAAAATATCTCCGAGAACAGTTAACCAATTTTGCTGATATCTTTATCGAAAGACTGGCATTGTCTACAAAATTTCAATCAGATCCGATGATAACCACAGTTAGATTATATCTTTTAAATAATGTATTTATTTCATCGAGTAAAAAAAAATGTCAATCAGGAAACCGGAAGACTACGAAACACGCGGCCGGATATCCGGGTCGAAGGAATGGCGTAAGCAACGCGGCGAGATCGGCAAAGAGACTACAAGTTACGTTTTCGAATTTGCACAACCGGGAGATTACACGGTGAAATACTACGCCAGCTTGAATAAATACCAGATTAGCCGTGACGGGTCGGATGTAGAATCGATAAATTCATTCGAAAATGGCACCTATTCCTGCGAAAGAATTTTCCGTAAAGTGGAGATGGATTGGCGCCAGGTGTACTTGGCTAGAGAAGGTGAGTAATGGTCAATATAAGCGTTTTTAATGTTGGTTTGATTATTTAAACGATTTGTAAGAAAGTGTGGGGATAAACTAGCATTCAGCCCACTGGGTTAAGTGGATGCTGTAACCTATATACACCTACATTTATTCTCGATTTGGAATTAAAATGTAGATGCCTTGTTCCCAAGGTTAAAAGGTCTCAAGTTTTCGTTACTAACCATACGAAACACAACAGCATTATTCTGTTATTTGCTCGGCAGCCTCCTTACTCTCGTCGTAGCCGAGATTGCTGGTCATGAGGTCCCTCGTACGACTGTCAGGCCAAAATCAGTTATTGAGTTTTTCAGTCAAGTAATTCTCAGTAACTAACAACAGTCAACTCAGGACTCAGAAAGTTGGCAGTGTTTTACCCTCGTGCCTCGGAAAGCACTTAAAGCCGTTGGTTCTGCACCTGATGATTAGGCCCTGATCTCTCTCCGGTCGTGTCGAATTACTGTACCATCGGACTATGAGAGTGAGGGAATAGAGAGTGCACCTGTGCTTGCGCATACACTCGGGCACTATAATCCAGTCCTGCGCAGATTGCTAGTCTCCGTTGAGATTAGGAGTAGTGACCGAAATTCGGCCTAGAGGACATTATGCTGCTATTTCACACCGGTATTTTTTGCGAGCGTGGCAATTCGAAATAGGAAATCAAATACACAATAGAATTTTATACAATGTTGATTAAATGATTCAGTTTATATCGTTAAATATTATAATACAAACTAAAATTATTTATTTTAAAAACAATTTGTTTAAATATTTTTTCTAGTGGACGAAACAAGTGGGTCGATATCATGGAAAATGGCTGTGAAAGACGACAGCTTAATCTTTGAACAACTTGCCATACAAATGACAACAGCGCTATACGAAACAGGGAACATCGAGTGTACGGTTCAGTTCGATGAAGAAACCCCGCAGCAAATGAAACTTGGTAATATTTTTTTATTCTTTTTTACCTACTTAGTACTCACGGTAAAATTGATTCGTGATTACTGGCAACTTCGCTCTTCTACCGTCATTTTTGACGACCGACCATAACATTAGGTCCTTACATATGAAATTAGCGTTTTGTCGTACTGATCACTTTGATCTGAAATATCTCCTCTTTGGTTAAGAATTCCAAATTCAAATTTATAAATTCATTTAGCTGGTACATTTGAGTTTTCAAAACAGTCATTCATTTGTTTTTTCCTCATTATTTTTTCTTTGGCGTCGCTTATTACCGCACAAAGGAAAACATGAAATATCGGTATATTTACGAGTACGAGTTCTACCGTGGCACCAGTGCTGCAGAAACAGCTCGAAGGATTAATGTACGGCGCTGGTGTCGCAAAAGAAAGCACGGTACGTTTTTGGTTTCAACGTTTTCGTTCTGGAAATTTCGACCTTCAGAACCAACCCCGTGGACGGCCGGAGACCAAAGTGGAAAATGAAGAATTAAAGGCTCACCTCATGAATTGAGTGAATCGAACTTGCAAACACGCGTCGAATGCTGTGTTACTTTTAGCTCAACCGACACAATAATGAAGTGATTTTAAATCGAATAATCGGAGGCGCTCGTCGCAATGGCTGAACCCTGGAGACCCAGCCAAATCCTGCCCTAAACGAAAATTGACTCAGAAAAAGTTACTTGTGAGTGTTTGGTGGACTAGCGCCGGTGTCGTTCACTACAGCTTTCTAAAATCTGGCCAAACGATTACGGCAGATATCTATTGTCAGCAACTGCAAACCATGAAGGAAGAACTAGCTGCTAAACAACCGAGATTGGTCAATCGCTTTAGGCCACTGCTGCTTCACGACAACGCAAGACCACACACTGCACAACAAACAACCACTAAGTTAGATGAGCTACAATTGGAATGTCTGCGACATCACCATACTCCCCGGACCTTGCTCCAACAGATTACCATTTTTCCGGAATTTGGACAACTTCTTACAAGGAAAAAATTCAACTCCGATGTGGCAGTCCAAACCGCCTTCAAAGAGTTTATTGATTCTCGTCCCCATGGTTTTAGTAAAGGGATCAATGAATTACCTATGAGATGGCAAAGTGCATATATAACAACGGTGCATACTTTGATTAATTAAATATATTTTACAAAAAAAAAATGACTTTATATTCCTCCTGTACAAAACGCCAATTTCATATGTAAGGACCTAATAATCGAGTCAGTGTTGCCATTCATACAGGTGAAGCGTGGCATTTCAAACGGGAGTTCAAGCAAGTGGTGCTGGCTTGTTGTCTATCTGGTGGGATTGGGGACGTGGCCTGGCAACACGCACAGCTGTTCCGTCAAGCGATCGACAGCGAAAAATACGTCTTTCAACTGGCAACACGTGTCATTCAAAAGTGTACAGACGGTAGTAATAACTAAAGTTGAACTTGTGAAAATGTTTCAGTCCGTATTTATTGTAAAAATATATGTTTGTTACTTTTAAGTTACTCGAGTTAAAAAGTGAAATTTTTTAAAATGTGTGTTGGTGCTATTTTGGTCTGTCATTAAAAATAGTTGAATCCATCGATATATATGTACTACGCACTAGATTTGGCATTCCGAACATTCACTATGTTCAAATGAACTGTACTGCAATCCGTACACCTTTAGTGTCATTTTAGTGTATTACAGACTAATATGATGCTTACGAGCAAGAACGCGAAGTAGTACACTGCTTCAAAATTGAGCTTTAATATTTTTTGATAGAATTTCCTTGAATTTTTCATAATATTATCTCAATAATTCCTTTTCCGAAAATCGTAAAGTTTTCTCCTAAAGTGGTTATTTTGTGAAATTTGCAAATTTCTTAAAGTAGGTACTAATATTCCTGTTCGTTACCGCTGGTTTTTGGTTCATTAGTATAGTTAAAACTTAAATTGTATGCAAATATTATTTATTGAATTAAAGAAAACATGATTTTTTATTTATAAAATGTATTTTCAGGTTGATAACTTAGAAATACACGAGATTAATCTACTTTTCCTGTCCTGTACGTTACTAAGGTGTAAAATGTATCAAAGTTTTCATAAAATTCACAAAATTAGCGGTTCTGATATTTAACTATTTTAATTTATAGTATTTTGATGAACTACGTTATTTCCTAAAATAATGTGTATATTTTAAACCTTCTCAAATAAAGTCAACATTTTTAGCAACATTTGCTTAGGGTACAGTCTCGTAACAGGACATGCTAACAACGAACAGGACCCTGTAAGGTTGAGTTCACATGCCGCTTAATAGATACACTTTGGGGTGGGTGGGATCTACCTCCTGGCGGTCACCCTGGCAACGTCAACACAATTTGTGATGGCGGTTAAAGATCCCAAAGGCAGTGGTAGGCCCTGAGGCCGCCCCTGCTCGCGACTACCATCCCACCGGTCCGCGCCAAGCAGCTCTGCTGTATTCTGTCGGTGTGCGAGGTATCAGTGCCTTCTGGGCAAGCTTGCTCCATCGCAGATCCATCTCTGCTCTAGGGCAAGATTGGGGTCAAACAAGCCCATATAAAACAAAAAAATAAATAAAAAACCTTTTAAATATTTAGTATGAGATCGTTACATATAATCAATTATTTTAGTTTTAAACTAGAACTTATGAATAAAAAACGTTTAGGTAACTCGTAGAAATAAACATGGATCGATAATATTATTTTTTATTTATTTATTCTAATTCAAAAATTTACTGCCCCGTCATGCAATTTCAAAGGAGATGTATAAAATCATGTATTCGATCCATGTTTCAGTAACAAAGTTTTTATTAAAAATAAATTATAACTGCTTTTTTAGTATACATCGAAGCTAAAACTTAATTCTATCAATATGTGACTTGTAATATTTTGTACCTATTTGCTAATAAACATGTATTATCTTCATTAAACTACTATTTTTGGTGATAACGAGATAGCTCTAAATCACAATAAGCTCAGACTATTAAAGTAATATGTTCAGTCTCAGATTTATGATGTCTTAAACATTAAAACAAATAATCATTTGGACTCGATGAAAAAGACATGAATCATTTGTCTACAAAATAAACTTATCTTAAAGTCGTAGTGTGTACATAATAAAATAAACAAAATATAAGGGCATAGTAAAGCTCTTCAGTAGAAAAATGCCAAATCACTTACATAAGGCAATTATCGCAAATATAATCTTTGGTGACTTCTCCCGTGGCACAGGGCAAACAAAATCAGTTACAACAAGATATACATTTAGTAATGCAATTCGAGAGGAGAGGACCATTGCAACTGTAACATGTAAATGCGCGTTTCACAATCATCTTTAATCCTTTTGATTGTTTCGGTAATCTCGTTTGTTCGGTTTTAGATTTTAAGTCAACAGAAACATTACTCAAAATAGAAACTGTACTTTTTTCATAAGCTTTTTGAAGTGCATGGTTTGCTGTTATTTTTCGAGTTTATTTCTTCTTCAATACTTTTCTTCACTTTTGGTTGCGAAACACATAACACGCTGCTGCTAGACCTTTTTGAGCTTATAAGTAAGTTTCATCTCCAAGGATGAATGGTTAGGTCGACAATACATGGGATCTTCCTCATAGTACTTAAATTCTCTTTAAATGAATCGGCTTGGCTAACTGCATTTGTCTGTGTGTGTAATCCGCAGGGATGTGTAGAAATATGGACGTTCCATTACAGTTGTTTCCTCTACAATAATCTCATCATTGGTGGTATTTTGGTCCAACATTTGAATGTCATTTACCAAGTCAGTTTGAAAACATTCGGCTTATTATCAGCTGTAGAATTTGTGTATGAAATGTTCAGATAATCCATCACTGTTGACTCTTTAACGCTCATCTTATCTTTTGCAGTCTTTGTGTTGTCCACGACTTCAATAACAATGTCACCATTGTTTTGCGTTTTGACCTTTCCGACAGAAAGAAGTCCACGTCATCCATCGCTGAATCGCCTTGGCTAATATTGGGCTTACCAGTGTTTCCGTTTGAACAACTATTTACCTCGTCCATCGATGAGTTGGCTTTGATAGTATTTGGTTTCGAAGAATCTCCAATGAAAAGTCCTCGTCCACATTTTCAAGCGCTGAGTTAGTTTGGTTTGGCTTTGTGAGATCACCAATTGATGAAAAGTTTACATCATTCATCGCTGACAGTTCCTCAGGTTTATCTCAACATCCACATTCATTAAATCTGATGGTTCAATATCATCTAATGTATCAGCTGCTTCAATGCCTCTATTTTCTGTCGTAGGACATTCAATTTGTGGATTTTTGGTTCGTAACATGAACATAAACCCTTTTGTGACCCACAAAACATCCCAAGTCTCTGTAGTAATAGTTCCATTGTGTGTTGCAATCTGATGTAATTGCATTGTTCCAACTACAATTGATAGCTTTTGAGGCAAGAGCAGCAATTTCGTCAATATCTTTCTCAGAGATATACCAAATCTTAATTGTGCACAGAGAGTCCTTTAAAACTTCAAAAGCGTCGAAGCATTTGAAATATCTCTTCAAACAAACATTCCTGTCTAAAACTCTTTTCACTGTGCCTCCTATACCATCCGCCACGCCCTTACCGTGCCCACTTTCAAAAATGACCACGTACAATGGTCCAAATCCAGTTTTGCCTAAAACGCTGAGCAGATAAAATTGTTTTGGCGATACTGCAATGTAGGGCCATCGGAATAGAAGTGAATAACAGTAACTTGAGGCTGATGTTCTTTAATGTACTCAAGCACAGGTTTTAAATGGGCCCAGATTGCTTGTGGTTGGTGAACGGTGCTTGCGACACAGTGCAAAATGATTGGGATGTGTCTTTGAAGAGATCATGCCGGTATGTAGCGAAATCTGACATTTAGACCCACCAAAGTGCAAACTCTGAATCTCTGAGCTTAGTTTTGATTCGTAGTTCTGAGAAAAGTCACAAATGACTAAAGCTTCATTTTCTTTCAAATACGTAACGCCCTCCTGATATTTTTCTTGTTGGTGGTGTACATTGTAATGGTGTTTTTGAATAATTTTAAGTCCGCCTAATATGCGTAATAGTTCACACAATGTGCTTGTGATTTTGACTTTTTCTGTTTTATGCAAACACAAGTCTTCTTTTCAGTCCCGTCCTTTTCAAATATTCATGTCGTTTCGCTCCACTGAGTCAAGTAACCATTTCGTCTAAATACATACCGGGTTCAAAGTTAAAATTATTTTTGCATGTTCTGCATTTTCCATGCATGCACAAGGAGAGTTTAGGTCACAGATAGTTCTTGAGTACATCTTTTATGTGTCGGTGTTCAGTTAAGCCACTCTTTCTCAAGCTTTAAATTTCAGTTGGATATTATCGTGTTTAACGCAGAGGCAAGTGTCACGTGATGCAAGATGAGGAGCCAATACAAAAATGGTTTGTATTTAGAGGATTGTTAATTTGTACCTCCACCTTCACTCCTATATTTAACGTATAAGTTATTCAATGTGTCCAACAAATACCGGATTTGACGCTTTTCTTTGTTTTGGATCGACATTCCTTGCCAGCGGTGCAACAGCTAACATCGTCTCTGATGAAAAATTTTCAATTTCAGTTATTCTGCCTTTAGATGTTGTTTTCTTCTTGTACTTGGTTCTTCCTGATAAACCCATTAATTTAGCTACGAAAGTTTTTACTTCAGCGTTTTCTACTATCCCTTTCAGTACTCTCTTTTCTGCTTGTTTCTTGCAATTCTTATACGTCTTTTTTAAAGCAGCTTCTAAAATTTCTTCGCGCGCTTTCATATTATCGATAGTGAGTTTCAGGTTTTTAATTATAGTTTCACTGGCATTTTTTTGTCTATACAATCTTTTTTTCAACCTCTCTTTTATTCTTTGCAGTGATTGTTCGTTTTTTTGAGATTGTTCAATTTTTTTTAATAATATGTAACACTTTTTTTTCATGTATTTCAATTTTGACTTTAAACTCGAATCTGACTCTCGACTTTTTCTGCTGAGCGAATTTTCCCTGAATGATACTCCATCCCTATCAATGTTTTCGTTGTCTTTATCTTGGTTCTCATTACTTTTGTTTATTTTTTATTTTTCTTTGCCTCTTTTTTGATCTCGCCATTGTTTTCTTATTTTATCTTTATCAGCATCATCGAGTTGTGATATTTTCTTTCTTTTAGTTTTTATGCGTTGTAGGTCTTTTTCTTCTTTGTTCATATATTTTGGGGATTATCTTTAATTTTTGGCGATAACGGCGCATTTTTTCAGCTGCAGTGAGCACCATATTGAAATCTGAAATTCCATTAAGTACAATTATTTACCTGTTGAATTGATACCTAAATTATATTTCTTATATGTATTATTATTTTTCGGAAAAAAAATGAGCCAACAACAAACAAGCTAACAAAAAATTCAGTAACTTTCTCTATAGAACTACAATAAAACAAAAATTAGTATCTGGAATACTTTTCTAGCTATTTATGACTCCAAAACAAAAATAGTAGACCGATTTTGATGAAATTCTATTTGACCAATCAGAATATAATAAATCTTAAATAAAAATGATTTTCGAAATAACTATATAAATGAAGGAGTTCAGAGGTACCTAAAAACAATAAATAAAATAATAGAAAAAATCAAGTTTACACCATGCCTTGCTTTACGTGATCCTGTTCGTGACTTTCAAGTCCGGCCTATACGTTACCACCGCGATGGTAACGGACATGAGTAACGGAATCAGTACTTCTTATACAAAACTATAAAATTTCTACAATTGCTGATATTTATCACACATTTTTCACATTATAGTAATCTTAAATAGTTCATGTAAGTTTTAGACATAAAATATGCGTTGGAAACACGTTATAACACCAAAAACCAAATTAATTTACTCACCGGACAGTGCCCGTAAAACACAACCTCTCAAAAACCCGAAAATGAAACAGCTGTTTGAATAAAATGGCTGATTTAACCATAGACATCTTTTTTTTTTTCGGTCTCATTATGATGTTGCCGTTTAAATAAAAAAATAAATACCATTGAACAAAAACTATAAATTTAAACGAAAATGCGGTAACAACGGTACTGGACATGTCCGGTAGGTTCATATGCCGAGGACAAATTTAAAATTACTTATTTAGTAGAAATTCTAGCTTTGGCAGCACAATTAACTTAAAAATAATTAAAATTCATAAATTTCAAATATGTAACTAAAGGTTTGCCAGTGAAATAACTTTTTTTTTCACAAAACGCTGTTAAATGCCGGTTTTTTTTAAGGGACAGTACTATACAACAAAATCACGATTTTTTAAACTTAAATTTTTACAATTCAGTATAATTTCATGCGTAAAATTTTAATAAATATGACATGCCTATTTCATCTAAAATCAACTAATATGGTAATGATTCTTGTAAAACTTATCAAAGTCGCACAGCAGTACGATATAACCTGGGGACATGTAGAAAAGTCCAATGTACATCTTTTCGCGTTCTTGCCCTTACGCATTGTGTGGCTTCAATATTCATAGAGTGTGGAGCTGCGCTAATAATACGAGATTTCAAATTAAAGTTTAATTGAACCTGAACGTAAATAATAATTCAGTAGTCAAATGAATAAATAGGTAATAATATTACAATAGAAAAATAAATTTCTTGATTTAAATACCTACCTACCTACCTAATCTATTATGACAAAAGTGACCGCTGGCTCTTATATCAACTGCGTGCGCGACTACTATCTCCGCGCATGCGCGAACAAGTAGTGCACATTTTTTGTTTGAATAACTTCTCTAGTACGTAGTACATATAACTCAATAGTTGAATCTGACTCTATACTAGACCTCACTCGTAAAGAAATGTTAATATTTGGATTTCTATTGTTTACAGCTCGCAGATATAGTAACATAACAAGTGTTATGTTACTATTTTTGTCATTATATCTGCTATCAGTGTAGTCCGATTATGATGACGCTTAATATACACGAAAAAAATTTGCTATGGAATGTGACACGGGCAGTGCAGTGTCTTGCATAGGTTAGAACTTTATTTAAAGATTTAGAGATTAAGCAATCTAACTTGAAGTTAAGATACTATACTGGAGTGTTGGTTTGATCTGTTGGTGTAACATACGTACAACAAAACATAAACACTCACGCCTGTCACCCAGAGGGGTAGACAGAGACTACGCACTTGCATTTGGCACGATCTTGACATACGTGTCTCGCCTTATTTACATCTATATACCTACGCATATATGCTCGTCGGTTAAGGGCACTATTAATTTGGCTCACTTTCAATATATCGCCAATTTAGTCGATACACTTTCGTCTAGGGTGTCCCTTGCCGGCTCTGCCGTTCACTTCTGCAACATAATGCTTTGTCACTCTATATTGCAGATAATATAGTGCTAAATTAAAAAAGTGGTCGAAGGTAGAAAATTGTATATAAAAGCATTGCTAGTATTTCTTTAAATAATTTAGTTTTAAACTTTTTTATTTTTTAGCGCTATATTGTGATAAATATAAGAATATTTCCAACAATGTTTTCTTATTCGTTATTTTTTGTCTAACCAAAGTAGACTGAAGCTAAAACTTATTGCTAAGGCCCCTTTCCCACTTTCTAAAATTACTGTAACTAGCTATTAACATATTAAAGTATATTTTTGCACCCGCATACGGCACTACCGGACCATTTCTACGCATCTCTATTCTCTATGTGCACATTCCTTTATTTTTTGCCAATACAAGTCCGCCTTCTTGAACGAAGTTCTTATTAAATACTTGGACCTTGATTTTTTCTGACAGCATCGTCGTTATACATATATTAGTGTGTTACCGCACCAATCGATCGATCGTGTAATCGATTAGTCGATGTCGATCGAGCTGGTTGGATTATTCGAGAACCCACCCTGCTCCACCGACCGCTATTTGAAATGTCGTCTAGATGAATTTAAGCTATCTCTGGCCTTTAGAAATGGTCGCATCCAGAGTCTTCTGCGTTTGCGTCTCCGTAATAATAATACGAGCCAGAGCGTACTGGTCAACAATAACGCGTCATCTCCTGAATACGTTTTGAAAGATTCTGATGATGAGCCCCCAACCACATCGATTAATTGTCGATCGACGTTGATCGATGATTGAACAAAGTTTTATCGACCAGTATCCGTCAATCAGCTAAAGCTACCACTCCAATCGATTGACATCGATGGACGTCGATCAATGGCATCAATCGACGATCGATGGATTAGTGTGGTAACACCTTAAGGTAGTCTGTCTTCTTCAAACAGTTGTCTGTGACCAAAACAATGATGCCATGTAGTGGCGGTAATCTACGCATATAGCATATCGTTTAGTGGTAGTCTAAGAATACGTATCCACTACCCCATAGCGTTCCGTGGGTGTCGTAAGAAGCGACAAAGGGAACTGAAACAGGCGGTGGGCAGAAGTATTTTCCTGATAACAATTTAAAATAAAAAATGCGGTTATGATAAGCGTGGTGGTAACTATGGCAAAATCCTCCCTATGAGGCAAGCTATGGGAGAGGCCTATGTGATGAAGAAAGATTTCCATCTTTCTTCCACAAAGATAGACGGGGTGCTGTGTGAATTTTAGCGACGCAAAAACCATTTTCAACTTCCTGACACGCACTTAGAACTCATGTTTCTTCTTTCTGTATTTGACAGCCCGTAAAAGTCCACTGCAAAACGCACATATATGCACCCAAAACCATGTTGTTGGTTTTAAATTATTTTAGATGTATGTGTGTGAATGCGTGTTCTTACAATAAGTTGAGCATGGTTTTTGTGTCACTTGAAATGAACGCAGCGCCGCTCCGTCTTTCTTTCTTTGTTGCCTGAGATAGACATGTGTCATTCATTTATTTCTTGTGAACCGATCATTCAAGTATTGATTAGTCTTACGAACATGGTCATTCGGGCCAATCATTCAAACGGATAATTTCGAGTTTCAGTACTCTGTGATCTGTGAGACCCGCTCGATAATGTCGGTCGTCGGACATTACTATCCTGTCTATCGTTTGATCCGGAAGTATTGATGATTGCAATTACGTTCAAAATATGTAATTGCATCAATACCTTGATGCGACCCGGGTTAGATGAACGAATCATCACGATTGACACATGACTAGCCTGAGACTGTTGTAATATCTTTCTGTAATTAATCAATAGTGCAACTAGTGCGTCTAAAAGACCACATATCGCATAATGAAGGGAACGCAGCTGCTTCTAACTTTATCTACTAGAATTTGTATTTTAGTTTCCTCAGGGTAGTGTCGAGGCCGACGGACATTAGTAATATAGGTTAATAAAAACTATTTTCGCATAGTATAAAGGGTTTGGAACGTTTACGAACTTTTGGAAAGTTACTGTTGTATTATCGACTTAAAACATTCCTTAGTATTTAAAAAAGTAACTATTCATATAAAATCTTTAAAACTAAAAAGGTTTATTAACATTATATTTTTAAATTATTTTTGTAATATTTTAATATATTTAGTTGTCCTGTGTATATACCTAGTTATTTGTATATATCGCAGGTTTATGGTAAAATCGGGTTTTTGATCATGAACCGGAAGAACATACAGTTATTACTTACTAGCTTTTTACCCACGGCGTCGCTCGCGTGAGTTTGAATTTAGGAACATCATGAAATCCTGTTCCGTGCCAAATTTAGCAAAATTCGATCACTTTTAGAGTCACTTCGGTGTCTGTATTTTATGTCTCTATAATGTTTATTTGAGATATTTTATTCGTATCATTGGTCCTATTTAATATTGATTGGCACCATAAAATAGATGTAGATATTTTTTTTCGTTGGAGTAAACTTCAAAATTTCATAAATGCAGTTCTATAATGATGTACACTACCATGGAATAAAACTAATGTTACGGATTTTATCACGTTTAATTATAACTTTTTTTACGTGGGGTTTTTTTACGCATCTTTGGATGAAAATTCCATAAAACCCGCGTAAAAGAACTTATCGTTGATGTGAAGCACCGACGCCACATGAGTAGATAAACCGACGCTCCGGGAAGTCTAAAGTATGTCAACATGTTTAGTATCGTCCCAACCATTATATCGGATCTGATAGACAACAAATCCTTGCAATAGAACACCAATTCCTACCAATGATGATTCACGAGGCTATTGAAATTAAAAAACATCCTAATTTTAATAGGGAAGGAAGGGTGCTACCATATGCTAAGGACCCAATAATTAATAAAATTAAATTCAAACCTAAGCATACTACTGCATTTATTCCATTATATTCTATTCTAACTATGACATCAGGTTGTCAAACACCTCAGTCCTCCCGTGACCATGGATGCTGTAAAGTGCTCAAAACATCGGGAATTAAAAAAGTTAAAATTAAACACGATAAAATCCTTCAAATTAGTTTTATTCCTTATAAATTTTATTCAAGTGAACGTGGGAAGCACTGCACTCATGAACGGGAGTAGAAAAATATTCGCCTTGTTGTGGCGGTGAAATAGAATCCGCCACCTCATATCTTCCCGTCGTAAGAGGCGACATAGGAAAACAAACAGGAGATGGGCAGCATCATCTTCCTGACAACAGATCAAAATAATAATAGGCTGTAATGATAACGATGATGAGTTCTATTCTTTCGAATCTTTGCTACAGTTAATATTTACGGTAGTGTAAAAACAAAAAAGTAACATTTCCGAAAATATGAATGAAATAAAAGAGCATAATTGCGCCATTAAAACTAAAAAAGTAGCAACCTACATACATGTCACTACTGGGCACAGGCCACAGAGCTTTTGGCCAAAAAAGTGCCAATACGCGATCACCTCAACTGGGGAACTTCTCAGATATGCAGGTTTTCTTTCACCGCCAAGAACGTAGTAAATCGACACTTCAAATTGCAATTAACATATATGTAAAAATATATAATGCTTAATATGTACTATTAAATTTACGTTTGGATCAGTTTCATTACTGCCTTTGACAAGTAAAGTAAAATGAACCTTTGTTTAAGTAAAATCTGCTATCTTTGATATTTTAAGTAAGTTTTCGCAACAGCCTGTTCATTTACATATCTTATGTGAGCTATGGAACCAGGACTGTCACAAATACCTTGATTTGTCTGATAATATAAAAACTCAAAAATACCATAATCTTAAATGACAAACTGATTTATAAGTCTCATTAAAGGTATAAAAACTAAAGTAGCAGCTTAGATACGTCTCACTACTGTGCACAGGGATCTTACCTATAGTGTTTTGTGAGCAGAAAAGAGTATTAACGGTTTTCACATTTCCACGACTTTTTTAACTACTCAGACATTTAGGTTTGCCCACGAAGTTATTCTTCACCACTTCACCGGATACGTGGTAAGTCAGCACGTAAAATTTCCCATAACAGATTCATTTGTCCACAAAGGATTCGTACACGTTTTGCTCCCTTGCCTTGCCGTGATGAAATCTCACGGCGAGCTACACGTCTCTCGTATTTGTTTAAATAAAATTCATAAAAACTGAAACAAAGCTTTTGTACGATTGTTGACCATATCTACCTAGTAATTAGAAACCCAACGATGCCACGAACTATTCCATCAAATAGAGATAAAATCTCACAGTGCACTTAATTTTCAATTATTTACATCAGATAACGTGATAACATATGAAGTTGGTAAAATGAAACCTATGCCGCCAGACACCCAATATATTCAACTAAAGAGCTCTCTCCTAATCTCAGTTTTGTGTACACAGTACTGGATACTGTGCACACAAAACACACTTGTTGTGTATAACAGTGTAGTAAGCCATTTCGCCAAACATGGTAATTACCATAAATACCATAAATTGTGGTTAATCACCCGGTAATGGCCACCGGTCTAGATATTTTTAAGTGTGACAATTTTTGATGCTGCACGAATAAGTATTCAGTAGCATTCTAAAATTTAATTTTATCAGTAACTTATCATTAGTTTATTTAGCAGAAAGTAGAGGGCGCTATATTACATTAATACTATGAAAGTCAAAACTATAACTATCTAGTAATATCAGCTATAGAAAGTTGGGGTGTGACTGGCTCAAGAGCCACCCCAAAGCTACGAACATTTATTTATTATATAAAAAAGGCATAAAGTGATGTTGATTCTGTTAAAAAACACGCTATCAGCGCCTCTAGTGGTGAAAAACTATTTCATGATATGACCATATTATTATGAAATAGGAACGTTGTGTTTAGTTATTAATATCGTTAAACGATCTCTATTCATTGATTTGGCTAAGCTATATCATGACATGGTCAACAAACAGTGATAAATATCATGAAACGACACCATTTCACAAAATAATAATTTAATGAGAATTTTGCAATAATTGCAGGCAGACCAGTTTTGATCAGTTTACATACAGATATAGTAAATAAAATTGATGTGTTTTATAGTTCAAAAAAATATCAATTTTCATACGTTTGATAGATGTTACTATTATCTATTATTTTTAAATTTTAATTATTACATTTTTAAAATGAAATAACGATTAAATTAAACCTTAGGATTTTTAAATAAATTTATAAATCTAATTATTTAAACATAAAAATGTAAGTCATTTATATTATTTAATTTATTAGTTACTAAAGGCAAAATATAGGCTTTTTTCATTTGATGATAGATGGCGCTGTTTTGATAATTACAAAGTATATCATCAGCGGAGTTTCTTAAATTGTTATGCAAAGGTGAAAACTAATTTAAAACTTTATTTACAAATATGATATTTATTTGAAAAAACACCCGTCATCCCGCCTATTAACTAACATAATCATATATAATAGAAAATTAACATCTAAAGGTAGAAAAATACTTAACCTTATTTTTTAAATTCCGTAATCGGATAAAATCAGTCTAGTTTTTGGTCAAAAAACTGCATTCTTTCAGGTTTATGATAACATAAAGTAGTAAGTTTCTCTTCTTCCGGTTCTTGATCAAAGCCTGGGTTTTATTATATATAAAAAACTTATGCCCAAATACTCAAACGCTATTCAATTTTAAGCTGCCGTTAAGTCTCGTGCTGTCTCTATCACTTTTAAGTCAAAATGACTGTGACACCATGAGATTTAACGACATCTTAAAATTGAGTAGCATTTTAGTGTTTGGGCAATATACACATAAGTGCCTGTATACATAAATGGAAAGCTATTGTCGTTCTCTTGCTATAAGTCAGCTTTGTTAAAACAAAAAAGCCATAAGACCATAGTTGAAATAGAGTGTAGACACACAAGTCACTTGTAATGTTTTTAAAAGCTGTAAAATATTTATCCATAGAAATATGGAAATAGCAGTAAATGACGTCACAGTTCCTTTTAATGAAATGAACATTTTGTTTGTATATTCATAAATACTTAATATTAATTCATAATTCGCTGAAAACAATACTAGGCAGGTTTTAAGACATAACAATTAATAATTTATAAATGTTATATAGTGTCTAATTGTGTGAATTTGAATTTGAAATTGTGTTTAAAGTGTCCGAATTGAAAGTATTCGTGCTGTGCTTAAGTAGCTGAAATAAATAATAGATCCTTTCTTTAGACTTTGCAGGCGCTAAAGAATTTTGTTTTATAAATCCGATCGGCTTAAAGCGGGTGGCGATATCAGTTTTCTGTAACATAAAATTTTTTGTGCCACAATTGAATCATCGGAAAATACAATCTTTGGCTTTTTTTATGACAGGGCTAAATATATTATGTAATCTAATTCTTACTGATCTTGTTCATTATTATAAAAATATAACTGATTGCATTGTTTTATTTTTGTCCTGTCTTTATCAAAGGAATGCCGCTGTTTTGTCTTTCTCTTGTTTATAATTCCGCCATGGTAAAAATTTATCTAGCAGCAGTGTAAAAAATAGGTATTCGACTTTATAGGATATTGTATTTTTTTGTACGTACCTACCGGCCGACTAGTGACTATTGACCGTCGTGTGGCGGTGTAAGAATATTCACTAAGCCATACCGTCCCGTGGGTTTTGTAAGTTGTAAGAGAAAACAGACTGAAACAAATCAAGAGATGGGCAACAGCATCTTCCTAAAAACTAACCCGCCTGTCAAGCGTGGCAACTATGGCAAATATTCCCACTATGAGGCAATAATTGGGGGAGGCCTATGTTCGGCAGTGGATTTTGATAGGCTGTAACGGTAGGTCATGAGGTAATCCAACGAGACTAACGAACAATCTTCGTCGCTCGCTGTACAAACAAGTGCGCACACGGGGAGGTGCGATGAAGAGCGGTCGGGGACGTCGCATTCCACGTGAGTCTCATGTTATGCAACAGCAACGTTTAGATACTCGCCGAGCACAGACGAATAGGCACGAGTGCGAACATGTAAACGCCTTGTCCGGGTGTTCTCGCTACTCGGGCCGAGTATTCGCCTGTTCTCCACTCAAAGTCGGATTTTTAACACGTAAACTGAGGCAGAAGATGGGCAGCAGCATCTTTCTGATAACAGCAAAAAGCAATAAAAACTGCGGCTGCCAACCCGCTCGCCAAGCGTGACAACTATGCAACGACACAAATAAACTGCCCCCAGTCCACGGCGGCCTCGCTATTCCTGGCTACGGTGGCGACCATGATAACGGCGAGGCAAGAGGTGCTAAGAATCTCTGGCGGAGGCTCAGTTACCACCTAAGACTACTCGACCTTCAAACATATAACGCACGCATCCTGAGAACTGACGAGAAGATCCTGGAGCTGGAAGAAAGGATAGACAAGTTGCGCTAGAATATTGTAAGGTTATCTGAGGTCCGAAGAGGGAGGGCACGGTAATCCTCGAATCCGGCATTTTGTTCTATCACCGGGAGAGCGACCATCTGTCCCAAGAAGGTGTCGGATTTATCGTCCACAAGTCTCTCGTTAACAAAGTTATAAAGATTAGGAGTGTGTCCACGAGGGTTGCGTGCATTATACTCAGAATCACTAAACGGTGTTCGCTGAACTTTTTCTCCCTTAAAAGCGGCCTCACATAAAGTGGACCTGGTCGAGACCTATATTGTAACTACTTAAGTGAATAAACTATGTATTCGGATTATTTGTGACGTTCCATTGATCAACCGTGACCAGTAAACGTTATATTGGATCCCAACGGGGGGCCACGAACGAACCTACGGTGGCTCTTGAAGTTTCTAGTGCAAAAGTATGTACGCGAGTGTGTGCCTAGTGTACCTACGCGTTTTTCCCTTGATATTGAGACGCGAACTACAATGACTCAGTTATAATTCCGCCGCGAAAACTGCGTAATAATGACTCCAGTTCGGATGAGGAATCGGTGAATCCGACACCTGTGGCACCTGTAAACCCGACACCTGCAGCACCTGTGCTTATGTCCAGCTGTTATCGCTTCTGCCCGCCTTCTCTGCGGCACAAGCCGAGGCAAACCAGAAACTCGTCCAGTCTCTTCTGACATCGCACTTAGGGGCGCCGCCGAATGTCGAATTGAGCGCTGCCGGCGCGGCCACTGTCACGTCACCAATTTCGCGGTCGTCATGTATCCCAGGGACATTCGTAAAATGCACTGCACGGTTCGACGGTTTGTCTCAACACCCAGAAGCAGTGGAAGCATTCATTGAGGCGGTGGAAATGTATAAGGATTGTGCATCAGTTAGTGATGAGATGGCACTTCGTGGTCTCTCTATGTTACTTCAAGGAGACGCAGCAGTGTGGTGGCGTGGAATCCGAAACGAAGTACACTCGTGGTCGGATGCTGTGAAACGCCTGCGCTCGATGTATGGAGTTCCACGACCTGCATATAAGTTGTACCGAGATGTCTTTGCCGCCGAGCAAGGATCGGAGCTTGCCGATATTTTCGTCGTAAAGATAAGAGCTTTGTTTACGAAACTACCCTATAAGTTACCAGAGGAAGCGAGATTAGATATGATTTACGCGCTTCTACATAAGAGAATCAGAAAACGGTTGTCAAGAGATACTGTGAAGACATCGAATCTCTCATTGAAAGATCTCGAGCTATAGAAGAGTCGCTGTCGGAGAACGCTGCGCTGCCGCCGCACGCGCCGCCACAACCATCGGCGTCGCCGCTGGGTGTACCCGCGAGACCCAGCCGCAGGCATGGCGAGGGAGAGCAGCATAGTACTTCGGGTTCCTGTTCGACGGCGCCGCAACTGCGCGCCCCCGCCTCCGCTTCGCAGTCATCACGTGACCGCGCGCCTGTGCCGCGTAGTGATCAGTGCGTGAGCAAAAATAGTGATGGTGAGAGAAAGCTATTCTGTGTTTACTGCAAAACGCGAGGACACGTCCGTGACTCCTGTGATAAGTTAAGTAAAAGATCTCATTCTTCTAACTCAGGTATTGTTTGTTATAATTGTGGCGAAAAAGGTCATATTAGAGTAAATTGCCCTAAATGTTTACAAAGTAGACCTTCTGATGATAATGTTAAGGTTGAAAATGTATTTTCGTCTGTCTTTGTTAGTAATTGTGACTCGAATTCGAAATACGATTGTAAGGAGCAAGGTCGGCCTATCGTACGAGTAAGTATAGGGGGATACTCGGGTACCGCGTTGTTAGATACCGCCGCGCGTCGTAGTGTTGCGAGTTGTTCACTTTATGCGTTAATGAAACGTATCGGTTTAAACTTTCGTACCAAACGGATGTCGGTAAAGCTTGCGGACGGTACTATTAGGAATAGTGAGGTGCTACTCACGGAGGTCAATGTTCAACTTCCTTCATTAAATATACCTATTGAGTTCATTATTTTACCGAATGCCGTTAATAACGATACTTTGCTAGGCATTGACTTTATAACAAAGGCTAGAATGGTTATTGATTTTGATAAATGGAATTGGCGTACAGTTGATCAGCCCCGGAAATTTCACGCTTTGTCATGGGAAACTCGTCGCGAACCTGTTGAGTGCGCTGCCGCATTTAACGTGTTGCGAGAAACGAGGCCGTCGCGCTATCAGAGTCGGAAAGGTCTAGATTGGCGAATCTAATATGTGAGTATTCTGACGTTTTTGATGTTGTCGGAGAACCGACACCATTCGCTGAACACCATATAGATACCGGCGATAACCCGCCGCTTGCTGTGGCCCCCGTATCGGGTCACGCTTGCGAAGAAGGAAATCATGCGCGCCGAGTTAGACAAGATACTGGCTGACGGTGTGATTGAGGAATGCGAATCAGCCTGGGTCGCGCCATGCGTCTTGGTACCGAAGTCTGATGGCACCCATAGATTTTGTGTAGACTATCGCAAGCTGAATGCGGTTAAAAGACGGACGGATACCCCATGCCGCGTATCGACGAGCTGTTACAGTCGACCAAGAAGGGCTATGTTATGAGCTCGCTAGACCTCCGTAGTGGGTACTGGCAGGTCAGTACTGTGGACAGGGATAAAACGGCCTTCGTAACATCTTTTGGGACCAACCGCTTCACGCGCATGCCTTTCGGGCTCAAGGGTGCTCCGGCAACGTTTCAGCGACTCATAGACCGCTTCCTGTCGGGACCTTCACTTGGTGGTAGGCATATTCTAGGTTAACTTGATGACCTATTAGTAATTTCAGAGGACCTTGAGTCCCATTTGTCTGACTTACGTGCGGTATTTGAGCGTCTACGGGTGTTCAAGTTAAGAGCCAACCGCGAAAAGTGCGTGTTCGTCAGGGACCGGCTCAAATAACTAGGCCACGTGATATCCAACGACGGTATATCTCCAGACGAAGATAAGGTGCGAGCTGTCTTATAGATGAAAGAACCGACCAATCTCCAGCAACTTCGTACCTTTCTGCAAACTTGCTCTTGGTTTAAAAAGTTTATACCAGAGTTTGCGAAAGTAGCTGAGCCGCTTACGCGCCTTACCAAAAAGTCACAGATCTGGCAATGGGGAGATGATCAAGCCAAAGCCTTCTTACATCTTAAGTCCCTTCTGGCTTCACCACCCATTTTTGTTCAGCCAGACTACTCGAAGCCATTCATCCTTATAACGGACGCCAGCGATTTTGCTCTAGGCGCAGTTTTACTCCAGTGAGAGTCTCCACAGGATGAACACCCAATCGAGTACGCGAGCCGTCTCCTTACGTCATCAGAGAAAAATTATACCACTACGGAGCGGGAGGCGCTAGCAGTTGTTTGGGCCGTGGAAAGATTCCGTGGGTATATTGATGGTCACCAGGTAGTGGTCATAAGTGATCATCAACCTCTGAAGTGGCTGTTCTCTGTCAAATCGCCTAGTGGTAGGCTTGTTCGTTGGGCTTTAAAGCTACAGTCTTTTGGTCTTCAGATGGAATACACTCCTGGGAAGGCTAATGTGCTAGCCGACACACTCAGCCGTCCAGTCATCGATAGCACTTCGACGGAATTTGGTATCTGCCCCGTGTCTGTGTATGTTCCACGTTGGGATGCTACATCAACCCGTGAAGCCCAGCTGGCTGATCCAGAAGTAGCCAAAATCCTTAAGGACTTGGAAAGTTCTGATGAGCTATCAGTTCATCGGTGGTCGGAGAGGGGGTACCTGGTAAACCAAGGTGTTTTGTACCGGTACGTCGACGACACCGACACTGAGGAGCCTCAGCTGGTAGTACCTGAGAGTTTGCGGGGCAAGGTTATGTTTGAGTGTCATGACTCGCCAACCGCCGCTCATATAGGTATTCAACTAACTTTGCATCGTATATCCCAGCAGTTCTATTTCCCTGGTATGAGACGCTATATCACCGATTACCTGAAGACCTGCACTGAGTGTCAGCGGTATAAGTCTTCCAACTTGAAACCGCCTGGCTTACTCCAGACTCCGGTACCTGCTCAACGATTCGAGGTTATTGCTGTCGATCTCTTTGGGCCGTTACCCAAAGGACCTCAGGGCGAAAGAAGGATTTTGATAGTGGAGGACACTGCTAGTAAGTGGGTCGAACTGTTCGCTCTAACCGAGGCCACAGCCGAAACCTGTGCGAAAACTCTTGTTAGCGAAATCTTTATGAGGTTTGGACTTCCTAGGCGGATGATCTCCGATAACGGTGTCCATTTTGTGGCCGATGTTATGCAGAAGCCCCTGTTTGTCTTAGGTGTGAAACAGAACCTGGTGCCTTTGTATCACCCGGAAGCGAATCCCGTAGAACGAAAAAATCGGGACCTTAAAGCTCACCTCGCCATTCTCGTTGAGGGTAACCATAAGCATAAGTCTTTGTTCATTTTATGAAAAATTAAAAATTTTACACGAAAACCAAAATGGCTTTAGAAAAGACCACTCTACCACCTTAGCAATTTATAAATACGTAAAAAACATCCTAGACGAAATCGACAATAAAAAATTCGCAGTAGGCCTCTTGCTCGATATGAGTAAAGCCTATGATAGAGTTTGTTATAGAACTCTATTGGATAAACTATATCAAACAGGAATTAGGGGTAGCTCACAATTGGTTTAAATCCTATCTTGATAACCGCTTCCAATATGTAGAAATTGAAAATACCGACTTCGAGACTGGCAAAATTACTCACGTTAGATCTGATGCAACTGTCATTACCGGTTCTATCCCACAAGGTAGCGTTTTGGGATGCATTTTGTTTCTCGTTTACATAAATAATCTCCCAAACATACTGGACGATCTATGTGTGCTCTTTGCCGATGACATCTCCATCTTAATCTCTTGCACTAATTCCACGGATTTAACAACAAAATTGAACTATACATTAGATAAAATTACTAACTGGCTAGAATTACATAATCTACAACTTAACCTTAATAAAACTAAAATTATTCAATTTAAACCCTACCAAAAAACTGCTTTACAAATATCATATAGCTATAAAAACACAAAACTTGAAACTGTTAACTCTGCTACTTTGTTAGGAATAGACCTGGATACGCATTTGAGTTGGAAACAGCACATACAAAAAGTTGTAAAAAAAATATCCTCTTTTATTTACGCTCTTCAATACCTTAAACGTGTGACAGATTTTAAGACTGCCCTTGCGGCTTACTATGCACATGCACATTCGGTACTCTCCTATGGCATCATATTGTGGGGAAACTCTTGTGATGTAAACAAATTATTTATATTACAAAAAAGTGTCTACGAATATTAACGAATTTAGACCAAATGGAATCATGTAAACCTCACTTCATTAAACATAAAATACTAACACTTACGTCTATCTACATCCTCGAGTCTTGTAAATTCGTCAGGAAACACCCAAAATTCTACTCACCTACTCGTATTACAACAACTAAAAGAAATAATAGAAATTTATATAAGCTTAGGATACCCTTCTCCAAATTAAAACTAGTTTCGACTAGCCCCCACGTTATGTCAATAAAGATTTATAACCATTTACCGAATTCTATATAAATCCTAGAAAACCCTGCGCAATTTAATAAACAATTAAAAGCATTCCTTATTAATAAATGTTATTATACTTTGAATGAATTTTTTGACGATAAAGAATGACAAAGGAAGAATACTTCATCTATATTGTATTTCTAATTTAAGTAATTTATATAAAATAATATTGTATGTTGACGATATGATATTTTATAATTTATGTTTAAAAGTTATACAAAAATTGTTAGTCCTCTAGTGTTGCTATGCCCTTGCAGGGCGTCACATGTATACCTATCAAATGTAACATCTTTAATTTGTAATGTGACATGCAATAAACAATTTGAATTTGAATTTGAATTTGAAAAGCAATGGTCTTAGGTATTGCCTTTTGTGTGATTTGCTCTTAATAGCTCAGTCACCGTTTCTACAGGCACTACTCCGGCTTTCTTGACATTTGGACGTGAGCTCCGCTCTCCTTTGTCGGTTCAGGCTGATCTACGGGCGGTCATCGAGTCTGAAAACTTAGTCCCTCAGATTACCCCTTACCTTTTGAAGCTTGCTGACTCTCTCTCTCTGAAGCTAAGGAGAACATTGAACATCAACAGGATCTTCGTAAGCTCCAAGCCGATTCCGGTCGCCGTGATTCGGATCCATTAGGAGAAGGTGATCTCGTGCTCATGAAGTCACAAGTCCTGAGTAATGCTGCTAAGGGTGTTACTTCTAAATTCATCCCGAAGCAGGATGGTCCGTATGTGATCTCCAAAAAGGTGAGTCCTACTACCTACCTTCTAACTTCGCAGAACACTGGTGAAGTCGTTGGTAAGTATCATGTGTCGGATCTGCGTAAATACCATGACAGGGGTGGTGAAGAATGTCCGGAGCCGGTTGCTCCTAAGCGTCGCAGGGGTCGTCCTCGTAAGGATTGCTACTAGGCGCTAACTATTACCCCTTTTTGACCATTCGTGATGTTCCCTCCTGGTCAAAAGGGGAAGTATGTAGCGCGCCGATACTTACCTATGTCACCCGATGCCTCGCTATCCCCTCTCGTACTATACCCCGCCTGCGCCGCGGGATCACGCCACCTGCCACGCCTTGGCTCCCGGTACAAGCAGTATGCTAGCCGTTTAGCTCCGAGCTATGTGTGTGTTATTGATTGCTCCCGCGCTCGCGCTGCGTTTTCGCGAGATGCAGTTTATGTACTTTACTCGTCAATAGGGACCTATATTGTAACTACTTAAGTGAATAAACTATGTATTCGGATTATTTGTGACGTTTTATTGATCAACCGTGACCAGTGAACGTTATAGTTTCTTTTACAACAGAAATTAAAAGAAAACAAATTAATTTAAAATAACATGGAAACACTGATAAAATTTGATGAGTCTTGTTAATTTTAAATTACATTAATGCTATTGTTGTTGTATTGTTTGGAAAAATTAAAACAGCAATATTTGTAACTGCTGATAACTCTCAATTATTGTCCTGGCTATTTGGTACATTGCATTTGCTTCTTACTTTCTTTTCAGATTTTCCACATCTTGATTATTTCTTGTTGGTACAGTGTTGTTGCTTGGGAAATGTGGTATGAAATTAAGTTGTGATTCTGAAATTAAAATAACAAATATTTTAAAACAGAGGTTGCAGGCATGTAAATGCATCCCATCACTGTAAAGTAATGTATTATAAATTAATGACAAAATTAAGGTGGAATAATTTGATTTGAAAGTTTTAAACCATCACAAGCCATTGAAAGAATGTTTAAGATTTATTGAAACATCTATATTCTCCACACTAAGAAATAACATGTATGACATTAACTTATTTAAATTATTGCTATTACAAAACGGTGGGTTACCTTTTTGTACCACTTGAGTGCAAGGTATACACATTGCAAGTTCCTTAGGAATTTCCTTTACATTTGATGTTCCTAAAATAAATAAAACAATATTAAAATAGTTCGTCTATAAAGCTGAGGAAAAATACAGTTATTCTTATTATAATTATGTCAAACGAAAATATTGAGAAGTTAATGAATTATAACATAGTTATTTATAACAACTAAGTGGTGAGAAAGGTCAATTGAAAGTTGAGTCTCCAAAAGCTACACTTGACCACCTATCAATCCCTTGTCTAATGTTGACAAAACGGGTGGGTTTTCAGCAGGCGTATGCTGCTATAAATTGCTATGCTGAACCCACAATTTATTTAAGGCAAGTTTTTTCCTCTGTCCAATAAAAAAAAACATATTACCTACTCATACTATTCTTTAAAAAACATTATTATACTCACTTTAGCCCAGCTTTAGAGTTGGCAGCGGTGGCACTGCGCCGGGTGACCGCCTATGTCTTTGGTCTCCAGCACGTTGGCCAACGTGCTGCTGCATCTTGTGCACAGTCTCAACTGGGAATCCCTGGGACTTAAGGTCCTCAAGGATGTTTTCATTTGAGAGTTCGAAGGGAACTCCGTGGATTACTGCCCTGACCTTACGCTCTTCCGGAAGAGCGTACGTGTGTCTCTGAGAAAGACAGGAGCCGGGATTTGTTTTTCGGGCTTGGAAAGCGGGGGGATGTCTAACGACATTAGGGGGGCAGTGGCAGCGGCGGGGGCTGCGCGGGGTTGGAGACGGCAGTGGGAGCTGCGGGGATAGAGGCAGCTGCGGGGGCTGCAGGGTTTGAGGCAGCGGCGGGGGCTACAGAGGTGAGGGTGGCGGCAGGGGCTACCGGGACGGGGGGTGCGATCTTTGGCAGCGCGTTTCCGCCCGCGCTTGGACTTCACTATCGTGAAGGAGGTGTCTTCAGTTACTGTTCCATCGGAATCCGTGGAGCAGCTACTGGATGAAGTGTTGGTTTGGGTGGCGGACCTCTTCCGGGAGGACGACGTTATGGACGCGGAGTCCGAGCACTCCATGGAGTCGGAGTCGTGGGACGCGGGCGAGTCGGTCTGCGGGGCAGACTTAGAGGCCGGAGGGTGATATGTCTGAGGGGCAAGGGAGGCGAGAATTGCGGCGAGAGCCGTCTCGTCTAGGATGATGCCCAAACCCAGAGATTGGTTTAGAGCGGTGATGAATGTCCTAAATAGGTTAGTGTCCAGTGTGGACATTTTGGAGTGGGGGACGACGTTCTATACTTAAAAAATAGGAGGGGGGATCCTTGTTCTGAAAAGAACAAGGAATGACGTACAAGAAACAGTAGCTTGTTCTGAAAAGAACAAGGGACGTTCCAAGAAACAGTAACAAGTACAAACAAAATAACAAAACAAAAACAGAAACAAATAACAAAATAACAGTAACAATATGCGGTCAATCCTCCCTGCCAAGAGACAGGGGGGCAAGAACGGTAAGAAAAGGCAAGCAAACTCACCTACGGCGACGGCTTTGCACAGCGTGAGCAGGAGAGCGGAGGCGCGAGAGCGAGAGGGCACTCAGCGTACGGGGACGAGAGCGCGGTCAACTCAACCGCTCGAGAGCGGCGGCCATAGATTACTGTATACAGCGGCAGCGCAAGCGGAATGCCATTTCATTCATTACACACCTCGCATATAATTCGTTTATTGTTTACCTATAATAACTGTAATCTATCGTAGTAGGTAAGTAGATTTGATTTATCAAGTCCTGCAGTGGGCGATAAGGAGCTGATGATGAAGTAGTTTTGCACCTTTAACCCTTTTCTTGACGGAGTGCAATGTCAGATACAGTCAACTTTGAAAAATCATACCAAGATAAATATTATTGCTTAAAAAGGAACGTTCCTACTGTTTAGAAAGTAACTGTTTCTGAACGTATTTATGTCATCTCATGTCAGTTTGACATAACCGTTTTTCATTCACAATCAAAATGATGTACCGACTCAACTCAAAGCAATCCCGCCGAAAAAGGTAAGAAAATTTATATTTTATATTGTTTTTACTCAATAATGTAATAATTGTGCATATCACGATAAAATACATTAGTGTATACGTGTCAATTGAGTGAATTTTGATGCAAAACTGTACATTTGGTTTAGTAAACTAGAGCCAAATTTTTATGTATCTCGCAGTGCTCACTGCCACGTTTACTGTTTTTTATGTTTTTGTGTAATGTATCATGTAGTGCACACTGCCATGTTTTCTATTTTTTTTTATGTTTTGGTGTAATGTATCATGTAGTGCACACTGTCATGTTTTCTATTTTTTGTAATGTTTTGGTGTAATGTATCATGTAGTGCACACTGTCATGTTTTCTATTTTTTTTATGTTTTGGTGTAATGTATCATGTAGTGCACACTGCCATGTTTTCTATTTTTTTTAATGTTTTGGTGTAATGTATCATGTAGTGCACGCTGCCATGTTTTCTATTTTTTTTAATGTTTTGGTGTAATGTATCATGTAGTGCACACTGCCACGTATATGATGTTTTTGTTTTTATTGATTTGTGTTGATTACTTTGATGGTGGCGTAGTGATGATGGTGTTAAGCTAAAGCATAAAAGGTTCTGGGTTCGAATCCCGGTCGAGACAAAATCGATTTTTATACATGGCTACAGGTCTGTATATACTTTTAGTCTTGGTAGGTATACTGTATGCTCTCTTCTTTGAAATCTGGTTGCTGGTTTTTGGTCTTTTTATAGAATGGGTGTTTGTTTTGATTTTCGCTTAGCATGGAGGATTAATTAAGCATGTTTATCTTAGGGCGGAGTACAGCCATCCTTCGCAAGAGGCAGAAAGCTTTGTGCGCTTATCCCAAAATCTGGCAGAAAATTATCGAATGACGATTCGTCGACGGAGTCTGAAAATGAAATCCGGCAGTTTCAAATCCGACATAGGGCAGACGAAGCGTCATCACCAGTGCCTTCACTGCCATCGTCGATGGAAAATCTCAACCTGCTATCCGACGATGAAATAGTTGATGTCCAAGAAGCGGTCACTGCGTCACCATTGATAGCGTCTGCACTCACTCCACTAGCTGCGCAAAATTTAACACAACCTGTAACGACTCCACAGCAGGCTCCAGTTCCGACAGCTCCACAGTCTCCAGCGACTCCTTTAACATCAACTCGCTCCAAGATTGGTTATAGCACGTCGTCCTCAGCTGGCGAGAGTAAAAATGCAACCTCTCAATTTTCGATGGACTGCACAACGATTCCGTCATCGAGCAGAAATAGCCAATAATGATTTTTTAGAAGAGGCATGTCTCAAGGATCCATTTCAATATTCTTCCAGTTTTTTACTGACGACATTTTTAACTACATTAAAGAACAAACCAACTTATATTCTACTCAACAAACTAATAGATCGTTCAATTTTACAGTCGAAGACATAAAAGACTTTGTTGCAATAAATCTGCTAATGGGAATAATTGATATGCCTTCGTATATTCCTTGTACAACTCTTAATAAATTCTCATTTCCCTCATTAACAATACATTAAAATTCATTTCGCATTTCATCTCATCCGAACAATCTTAATAAATTATTCGGTTATTAGGTTTCCCAAACTATCAGCTGATCAGGCTGATGGTATGTGGATACGTTAACCTCCGATAATTTTCTCTACCTATTACACCTTTTACCTATACATCATTTTCTATGAATATTTTGGAACGAAAATCCTTATCGCACGGTATAGGTCCCGTCACGTAAAAAGAACGCTGAGCGACAGTGGAGGGGGTGTGTCTGCGCATGGGTACAGTCGCGTTCTAAAGTACTAGATGGTATTAGGCTACTGTTTTATAATATATGAGTAATTAATTGTTTTATTGTAGAATCATAATAGGTACTTTACCTGCTACTTAGAACTTTGGAAGAGGTTGGAATTAAAAATAGATACTGTTTACTTGAGCATTATTTTTTATTTCTGTCGTAAAATATAGTAAGAAAACTTAAGCTAAGGGTGACACGCCGTCCGTTATATCATCTTGGGTCACATGGAAGCCAGATGTCGATGGTGTGTTGGTGTTACTGGATGTTACTTCATCATCACTTTCATCTTCGCTTGAGCTTCCATCATCAGAATCATTATCATCAACGAAAATGATAAATGTTTTCGTCATCAGGTCGACCACATGGTCATTTTTTCGGTATTTTTCCTCAATACTTTTAACTTTACTGCACAATTTTCCCCATTCACCTTCTCCCATCATATTTACCTTTTTGTTCACTAGTTCAGTCATAAAACAATAAATATAAATCATTTTTCTTTCCTTCCTTTTTAAAAAAATCGTCGCGCGTCGTGCAAAGAAAGTTGTGTGTGAGACTGTATTTTGGGAGCGAACGAAGCGCGGGAAGCATGGGTCAACTGACGAACCATTAGCGTACGCGCATAGTAATACTGGCGAGCATTCCCCCGTCGCACCCCCTTCATACCACCAATTTGGTCGATAAATCGCTCAGTGCGGAGGTACAAGGCCAGCGTTCTTTTTACGTGACGGGACCTATACGAATTTGACGGATGGGCGCTAGGCGAGAAAGTGTAAGATTTTTCCGTCACGCCCCCTTCCCGTTTCTATAGTTCGAGCGAGATGGAATAATATCCATCTCCCTCGCATTTTTTCTTGTCTTGCCATGAAAGAAATATTTATTTTTTAAATGATGCTTCATTTTAATAGACGCTAGTAATTCATTTATTTGTATTTGTTAATCAGCAATATAATACGCTTATCATTAATAATATACTACGAAATAAACTTCGTTCCAACCGAGTGTTCCACGACAGTCACGCATATTTTTTTCATTCATAATTACGTATTCTTAACTTAGTTATAAACTTTATAAACGTCATATATTCTTACATAATTTTTGTCATGAATTTTTCATACAAAGCATCTGAGAAAATTCTTTTTAAAATTATAAAAGTACAAATCATAAATATACTAATATAAACTCTTAATTTTTTCCTAACAAAATAATTTTAAAATATTATAAAATCTAAATAAAATAATTTTAAAATATTATAAATATTTTTTAATTTACGCGGAAGTTTAGTTAGTTACATCGTTAATAGTTATATTACTTTTACATAAATTGAAAAAAAAACATTAGCTTTTTAAGAATTTATAATTGATAGAATTATGATGAAATATCATATATAAAAAATAATTAAAAATCACTCTATCAGCTTTAAAGTTTATATATAACAAAACATTAATTTATTTAAACATTGAAAAGAAATATTTTAATTTTTATGAAGGTTAAGATATTAAGATATAATTTATTTTTAAGGAGCATTGTCATTAGAAAAGATAAAAAACTAAAACTTTAATAATAACGAATTGTTTATAAGCCTTTTCAAAGTGAAATACATTTAAATAAAATTTACTACAAAAAAAAAATATTTTGCTCAAACAAACATTAACATTAATAATCAGTTGTGTGGGCTAAGTACTCTACACTACAGAATACTTCATAAATTTTTTTTTATAGGAGAGGGGGCAAACGAGCATGCGGCTCACCTGATGGTAAGTGACTACCGCCGCCCATGAACAACTGCAACACCAGGGAAATTGCAGATGCGTTGCCGGCCTTTTAAGAAGGAGTAGGCTCTTTTCTTGAAGGTCCCTAAGTCGTATCGGTCCGGAAAAATTGCTGGTGGTAATCGATTCCACAAGGAAGTTGTGCGAGGAAGAAAACTTCTTCTAAATCGCACAGTGGTTGACCGCCAATCATCCAGATGGTATGGATGGTATCTCGAGTTCTGTCGCGATGTGCGACGGTGAAATTGGGCGGCTGGAATTAGTCCGAACAATTCCTCAGAGCACTCCCCGTGGTACATGCGATAAAATACGCAAAGAGATGCAACATCTCTACGCAGTGCCAGTGAGTCCAGCCGATCGGAAAGAACTCGATCGTCGACGATTCGAGCCGCTCTGCGCTGGATGAGGTCAAGTGGAAGGAGCTGGCACTGGGGAGCTCCTGCCCAGAGATGGGAACAGTATTCCATGTGGGGCCGAACCTGCGCCTTGTAAAGTTGCAAGCGGTGTGCCGGCATGAAATACTGTCCCGCTCTGCTGAGCACGCCAAGCTTTTTAGAGGCCAATTTGGCCTTCTCTTCCAAGTGACCACGAAATTGCACATTACTCGATATGTCGACACCGAGGATTCCGATACTGGCTGAGGCAACAAGGGGAGTGCCTTGAAACTGAGGAGATACGACAAAGGGGTTCCTTTTAGCGGTAAACGCGCAAACTTGTGTCTTCTGAGGATTGAACTGGACTAGACTTAGTCGCCCCCAGTCTGAGACTTTGTTCAACAAAGTCTCGACTTCAGACACAAGTTTGTTCCGGTACTCAGTGACGTTTTCCCGAGAAATATTGGCACGGCCGGTGTATAAAGCATCACCAGTGCTGTCGTCTGCATAGCAATGAATGTTACCGGTTTGCAACATATCATTGATATGCAGAAGAAACAGCGTTGGTGATAGCACGCAGCCTTGTGGAACACCAGCGTTAATGGGCTTGTAATCGGAGCATGCACCGTCTACAACGACCTTGATGCTCCGATCTGCAAGAAAACTGGTGATCCAATTGCACAATTTCTCGGGAAGCCCATAGGAAGGGAGCTTCGAAAGAAGCGCTTTGTGCCAAACCCGATCGAAGGCCTTCGCTACGTCCAAACTAACGGCCAACGCCTCTCCCTTAGACTCCACTGCCTCCGCCCATCTATGAGTTAGGTAACCTAGAAGATCACCAGCTGAGCGACCTCGACGGAAACCGTACTGGCGGTCACTAATCAGCTGGTGATCCTCAAGGTACCGCATGAGCTGGCAGTTGGTAACAGTTTTCATTACTTTGGAGAACAAGGAGGTGATAGCGATAGGCCTGTAGTTGGGCGGATCTAAGCGGTCGCCTTTTTTAGGGATCGGGTGCACCAAAGCTGTCTTCCATGAGTTCGGGACTACGCCTAGGGAGTAGGAGTACTGGAAAAGACGCGTTAAAACCGGTGCCAACTCCGGAGCACACGTCTTCAGCACAATAGGTGAGACTCCATTAGGCCCACTCGACTTGTTGACGTCCAGGGAGAGAAGTGCTTTACGCAACGAGCGCTGTGTAAACAGCACTTCCCGCATGGAGCACTCACACCGCGGGATGATAGGCGGTGTGTTCCCCCCGTCATCAAGAGTCGAGTTGGAAGCAAAAAGAGAGTCTAGCAGATCGGCTTTCTTCTTTGCGTCATGGGCCAGTGAGTCGTCCACCCTGTGCAGAGATGGCAGAGATGGCTGACAGAAGTTCCCTTGGACAGCCTTGGTGAGAGACCAGAATGCACGTGTTCCCGAAGGGAGGCGAACTAGTTTCTCGCCAATTCTGCCGATGTGCTCTGACTTTGCCTTGGCAATGACACTTTTGAAGGACCTGGAGGCGGAATTATACTTCTTTTTAAGAGCGCTGGTGTTTACATCCCGGGACGTTGATGCGTCAGCCCAGGCCCGGTAGCACTCCTGCTTATAGCGTGATGCAATTTTACAGGAGCGACCAAACCATGGCTGAGTTCTGCCTCCGATAAGCACCACAGATGATGGAATAAATAATTCCATTCCCTGAAGTACCACATCAGCGACAGAATCAGCAACAACGTTGGGATCATCCGGCGAGAAGCAAACTCGCCCCCAAGGGTAGGATGCAAAAAAAGACCGCATCCCATCCCAATCGGCTGACCTATAGTGTCAAACACGGCGGCGAGCTGCAGATCGCAACTGCGATGGGAGCGTGAGTGGCACCGTACTCCGGATCAGACAATGGTCCGAAGAGCCAAGAGGGGCATCGACGGAGACCTGATATCCGTCCGGATGAGAGGTCAGCAGAAGGTCCAACAGGGAAGGTACATGGTCTTCTACATCTGGGATCCGCGTAGGCGAAGTAACCAGTTGTGTCAGACTATATGCCAAGGCAAAGTCATAAACAGATCTACCCTCATGATCGGTTAAACGGGAACCAAGCCATTCAGCGTGGTGGGCGTTAAAATCACCGAGCATCACGATCTCTGCGGAAGGGACCTGTTGTAGCACGGAGTCTGCAGCCATTTGGACGTGGTCGATGAGTCGGTCTGTGTCGGCATTACCGCTATGGGATCTATAGAGGCACCCGTAGACGCGGGGATGGTCGTCGCTGTCTACGCGCAGCCATAGGATGGACAGGGCCGTACCTTCAAGACTGCCGAGGCGTCGAAAACAGATGTCTCTCTGACGTACGCAAACTCCAGCCCGGGGCACAAAGGTGTTCAATTTGTACCCCGGGCAGGAGAGATACAATATCAGCCGGAGGACACCTATATCTTGGTTAGAAAGAGCAAGGCCGGCTTTGCCGTCTCCAGATGGTGAGTGGACGGCGTTAAGGTTTGAATGAAGTCCCTGATATTGCAGAAATCCACGGAAAGCGTAGCAGGGGTTGCCTTTGTCTTTTGCTCCGCTTGCCGAGCAGGTTTCGTCTTGAGCGGAATTTCGCCCCCCCCAGAATACGCGGGGCAGCATGAGCACCCACGCTCAAAAAAAGTAGGGTAGCATGGGCGCGGATGCCCAGCGAGAGATTCTCCATGGATGCTGGTACCCTCCTGGGGTAGTCTTCTGTTTAATTCCACTACCATGTTGATTGGGGGGGGATTGGGCCTCCGCCCACCTGCACTCACCAGGCGAAATGCAGAAGTAAACCTCTACTTCACGCTGGTATTCTGTGAGGTCGTGGTACCACCCCGGTTTGAGCCGGCCCATCCATGCGACAGCAAAAGCTGCGGCGTGGCTCTACCACTATAAAAAAATTGTAAATAATTGGTGATGGTGATTTAGGTATTTACTGCTAATGCATTCCATGACTTTTTTTCCTCGCACTACTTCAATGTAAAGTTGGCTAACGACCAACAGACTAATACGACTTAAGGACCTTTAAGGAACGAGCTTAGGTACTCCTGCAGTTGTTCATGGGAGACGCTCATTTGCTCTTCTATAAAAAAAAAACAGGATTTCTCATGTCGCCAAAGACCGGACGACACGTTTGATAGACTTCAAATGGTATTTATGGATTAATGCCATTCTAAGGCCACCGTGTACCGCTGACAAGAAATTTCAGCACGGTCGGAATACTTTGAGACATGAAGAAAGAAGTAGTGGTTGACGGCTATGGATTGAATTAAGCGTTCACAAGATTTTACATGAACACCTTCGTGTGAGGTGAGTTTCCAGACCTGTCTTTTTTATAGTATAAGGGTGACAAGATGATTCAGATGCGTTGTCATCCCTGAGGACTAACATGGAATGCCTCGTTTCAAGTAAAAGGGGTCTCTGTTTCTCTACGCTCACCATAAGAAACACAGCAGCATTAAGCTGCTATTTTACGCTGGTATTCTATGAGACCATGGCCGTGGTCCTACCCCGGTCGAGCCGAACAATTCGTGTTACAACTATAGTAGGTATACCTGCAGCATAGCTCTACCAAGTACAAACCGAAGTGTGAGTGCCAAACTGTGTCGATTTTTTGTACCAAATATCTACTATCGTAATTGCAAGCGCCTACTCACCTACTCTCCGTGTCCTCGCCGCACTTAACCCTCTCCGGACACAAATACTGAGTGCGACCTGTTTGCGAATGAATGCACGGTGGTGATATTGTTGGAATGCTTGAAGTTTTGTGAGCGAGAAGAATGAATATGTTGTTCTTGGTTTTACCATTTTAATTAAAGTAAAAATAAATAATTAAAATAACAATATAGTAGGTATTGTTTTATTTTACATTCTTTCATGTTTGAAAGTAAGTTGGTTATGGCAAAAGAAGAATGAGAGTAGTATATCCTCATATACCTTCATATTATGTACAAACATTTCAAATCTATTTTTTTCTAGCTTTAACAGCTGTAAATTCGGAAATCAAATCTTCAAAATTTCTTTCTAAAAAGCCTACGAACTGGGCGCCCTACAGCCTACCGGTACCGCACAGATGAAGTTGGCATATTCCCATCGCAAATCGCAATCTGTGTACAGTTAGTGGACTCGTGATGTGTTGAGTCATTCATTTAATTCCATCATTTTTATAAAAGTGAACGTGATAAACTAGGACAATCCACCTGAGAGCAGTGACTGCTATGGCCCAAAGATACATATATCTATCATCGATTAAGAACCATGTTTCGACGCCCATGAGGATTAAGATGGAATGTCTTGTTAACAGAAAAAGGGTCTCCGATTTAAGCCCCTCACCATACAAAACAGCACAACCATTGTGGTATAAATATACTTAGTGCTGTTTTTTCGCCTGTCGAACCGACCCATTAGTACTGCAGCAAGTTAGAATACGAAAATAAAACACTATATAAGTTTTATGTTTATTAGGAAATTAAATTACAAAATTTTAATTGACATCTACGTAACATTATATCTTCGTACAAAGTCGAAGCCAAAACTTCGATCCTCTATGCTAAAATATTTGTATTTGCTATATTATGAAGACAATAATAAGGTCTTAAAACTAGGACTGGCTGATATTTTTTTTTCTTATGACCAGAGCTTTAATCTACAGTATTTAAATCTTGCTTTAACAACAATTTGAAAAATAATAAAAACTGTTATTGGTGTATAAATTCTAAAAGCGTAAACACAAAATTTAAGGCACGGATTTTTGTTGGTAACCATACTTTGTTCTTAAATATACTGTATAATGTTGTAAGTACGTAATAACAAAATAAAATACTTTTATTTCTCACTATATTATATATTCTTCAAGAGCCGAGTAGTTTAAGAGTAAGGTACTCGCGACGTACATGGTAAAAAGTAAATAAGGAAGCAAAAGTCCAAACTCACAGCTTCTCAACACACTTCTAACTTGAGGCGATCCTCGCTTATAAGCAAGCTAAACTTATTTATCTTTGAATCTTAAAATAAAAATAATTCTTCCCTTTCAACCAGGTAAGACTTCAAGATAGACATGTGCGTAGTTAGGGGAGAGCACGGGCCTCTCGCAATGCCTACCCTAGAAAATAATTGAGGAGATTGAATAATCTATATTAATACGAGGCACCCCTTATTTATCTCTCATTAGATTATTTCATTTCGCTACTTCTAAAACTTCTCAACTCTACCACAAAATCAAGTGACAAGTTACTAAACCGCAGATTAGAGATCAAGTAATTTTGTTACTTGATCTGTCTGGTCTGGCTCCCTGCCAATAGATAGAGATAAAATATAAACTTAAATTACAATAAATGTAATTAGTAAAGGACGTCTACACAAACTAATAAGTTGAAATAGAGCAAAATAACCATATTCAGTAATATTTAACTAAATAGTTAAGCACAAAATGATAACTAATTTATTTTGAATAATACTTTTTAAAACGGATTTTATCTCCAAAATCCGTCAAATTACTTTTATTCTATTATCTGTGTGGTATTCACGTTAATACAAGAAATCATTAACTAAATTATAAATTAAATGTGTTCATAATGGAACTGATAGATCGAATAGGCAGGTTGAAGTACCATCAGCCGTCTAGTTGTGAACCGTTTGATAAATTATTATACAATGGGATGCTCACCCTGGAACGTTAACTCAAAAGAATTAGGTACTATTCCCGTGACCCGTCAGGTCTTTAAATCTTCTGTGTACCGTTTTACAGTCTGTTAGAATGTTTCAATTTTTCAATATTTTTTAATCAATTAGCCTCAATCAGTCTGTCAGTCTTATCATTTCTAATTGGAATACGATTTAAGTATATCAAGTAAGTGTTTTTAACATCACAATGCAAGTACTGCTATGTATAATTAAAAATTTATAAGAAAATTAGGATTTGTTGATTAATAATGAGTAATCTATTGTGAAAAACAATAAACGAAATTATTAATTTCATCCAGATTTAATGGACGGCTCCAAAATATTGATTAACTACAGGCGTGTATTTTGCTCTATACTATAATATACGCAAATTATGTAGATTTTAAAAATTCTTCACAATTAATATCTTTACAACTTGAAAAGAATGGACGCATATCATTGACTTCCACACCCCTATTCTGAACCCAGTCAAGAATAGCCAGAATAAGCCTGTTCACTTTGTGTTTCATCGCGAACTCTAGCAGGTCACAAGTTTTCTGCGCTGTCAAGCTATTCACCAGTTTATTTACACATTTTTGCTCTAATTTCGGTATCATGTAATACGAAGCAAGAAGCAGGATCTGCTCCAAGCCAGTATTGGGCAGCTTGCGCAAATATATGTAATCTTTAAAATGCTGCAACGTTTGTGCCGAAGTGCCTGGGACGTCGACGTGACCTTCTGTAGTCTCTCGCCAGCTGCCGCTAAGCATTCGCCTCAATACGTGGCTAGAAGCTGCAAGGACTGCTTTATGTACTTTCACTGATCCATCTTCTCCGCGGAGCTCAAAATCGGTTAATTCAGTATCATCGTAAAGCGCTTCGAATGAGCTAATGTGTACTGTATCCATGACGACCGAGATGTCGAACGCTAAATCTTGATCACTCTCCTTAATCAAATGCCAAGTACCGTCGTCAGACAAAAAGCTTTTTTCTACAATGCTTAGTTTGCTACTGGATAAAGTTATGGAGTAGGTATTGTCGTCTTTCGGGCAGGTTTTAAAAAACCTGACAAGGATATGACTCTTGGCAGTTTGGTTGCTTTGCATTTTAACTTCCAATACTTTCACTTGGAAAGTAGCGCACCCGCTAATCGAAAACTCGGGGCTAACCTCATAACTGCTTCTTTTATAGCAAGTGAATTGTAGCGTGTTACCTCGTTGTACTAAATTACTTGTTTGCATTCTGGGGAAGAAAATAAATTAAGTTAATAAAGGTAAATTGTTACGTGACTTCATCCATTTTATTAGTGAAAAGAGTTTCTCCTTTCTTCGGAGACAAACGATTTTGAGGCGGGGAGGAGCCCGCCGCGCTGCCCCATTGCGTACGGATTGTACATGTCCTGGACATATTTTTTTGTTAAATAATAACTACACTACACAACTTCTATTAGGCAACTTTTATTAGGGGCTACACGCAACTTTTATTGCTGGTCAGTTTAAGTCCGTAATCTGAACTGCCTTGCTGTTTCGTATTACCAATGCGTCTTTTTGCAGGCCAAACTGTGATGACGTAACGAAACATTACAGTGGCCGGCAAGCTAACTGATGGTAAGTAGTTTCTGTAGCCCATAGACATCTACATACATTGATCCTCGAAGACCTAAGATGGAATGCCTCGTATACAATGAAAAGGGTCCCCAGTTCTCTAAGTTCACATAAATTATTGTTATTTATCACAACAACTGCAAAAGTACTAATTTCACTTGTTACGTATACAAATACAAACATACATTTACTTAGATTAAATACTAAAATGCTGCAGCTATATTAATAGTATAGTTGTAGCACGAATGGGTCGGCTCGACCGGGGAAGGACCACGCTCTCACAGAATACCAGCGTAAAATAGCAGCTTAATGCTGCTGTGTTTCGTATGGTGAGTGTAGAGAACCGGAGACCCTTTTTACTGGAAAAGAGGCATTCTATCTTAGTCCTCACGGCTGACAACGCATCTGCATTTAAATTCGCAAACGAAGATAGATGTAGATGTATATGTGCCACAGCAACCACTTACCATCAGGTGGACTGTGTGCTCGTTTGTCACCCTTATTCTATAAAAAAAAAATTACCCATTTATTAAACAAATAACTTACATTTGTTCAAAACTCCATAATATATTGTGATGTGTCAAAATTATCCAGGTAAACATTTAATAATTGATATTGATAACCACAAACTTACCTGCAAGTGGAAGGAAGAAGGAACTAAATTTTTTTTACTTGATATGGATTTTAGTTTTTGATGATAATTGCCAATTTAGAGTTATAGTCCAAAGATTATTGCATAGAGTAGGGTAATATATACCGGAAGATTATTGGCTTGTACCCACAAACTATATAGAAACACTCACTTGTACCCCGTACTGATGATCACCAAAGAGAATACAAATCGCGCATTAGGTTTTTTCAGTAACGTCCAAGAACTAAACGTTATTGCACAATAGGTTGCGCCAATTGCTAAATGCGTTAACACTGCTACCAATACGTTGTCAATTTTGTTTCTTTTTTAGTTATATTATTTCCCGGCGTCTATTAGTGACATAATGACTTAATTTTCAACCAAAAAGGTTTGTCAATTGAATATTTCAAAAGTCAATAAAAATTAAAATGTTGGTACATCATACTGTAGACAATTGTTTATTTAAGTTTTATTGCCCACCAATAAATTATATTTTCATTGATTTAGTCTCATAACGAAATAGTTAGCTACCTGGTAACGACTATACAAAACAATAACTATAGTATGTGCCAAATCGATTGAGAAAAACGGACAATGACCTTTCGGTCGTTTAACCAGGGGTTACAAACCTTCAATATATAGGCACATTTTATATGTAGTACTTTCTTTATTTATAATGATTTTTTTATAATGATTGATATAATATATATTTATTAACTATTATTAAAAAGTTATGTGAAAGATCGCTGTAGAAGAAAAATCATCTATTGTTATAAAGTACTTTATTCATTTAACAACAAAAACATTAATTTATAACACATATAAAGATTCAGTGATAACGACACCGAATAAGTACGTACTTATGCAAAAGATAAAACTTTATTTTAATATTATATAAGAACTTTATTTTTATTCGGTGCAATCATCACTCGTATATTCACTGATGAACTATCTGTAACATTAATTATAAAGCGATCTGCAGTTTGGTCAATTCTATCATCCATGCCACGCATTTTTGTTCAACCTTAAGGACATCCTGAACACAGTTTTCCATTTATCTGGCGTGATTTGAGTTAAACCATCTTTAAGTAAATTTTAACATCTTTTAACTTGAAAGTTGTATTTTTCGTGCAACGTACCCTTTCACATCTGCCCACAAGTTCAATGGGGTTAAGCTCACAGTGATAAGGAGGTAACCTTACCACTGTGATGCTTTTCTTTGCCATCTCGTCGGTGACGTAACTTCGATAGTTATCTTTAACTGCCTTTATTTTTTCCATTAAGTGGGTCTTTGTGTCCGAGGCACGTATGCGATCTGTTTAGATTCTAGCCATTCCTGCATATTTTGTTTCCGCCAAGACATTGTTGGGGTTTTTCTAAACGTCTGGAGTGGTAACTAGCGTTATCCATAACTATGACATCGCCGCTTTGCAGTTTTCTATTACTTTTCTAAACCAGTCCTCGAAATGGAGGCGTCCATACTCTCATGGTAGTCACCAGTAGATGATGATTCAAATACCCAATCACATCCTCAAAAGCCATTTTCATTGCCAACGTGTACAACTATTAATCGCTTTCCTTTACCCGAAGAACTTTCGCGCCAGTAGAGTAGCCTTCTAACCGTGATTGACGAGAAGATTCAATTGTGGTGTCTTCCCATACCTTTCCCATAGTATGACCTGCGTTAATCCATGTTTCGTCAAGGTAAAAATGTTACGTCCCTCGTTTCTTAATATTTGTATTTCTCTCAAATATCTGGTACGCCACAGAACTATCTCTGGGCGATCTATTGAACCACTTTTCTGTTTCTCTTTATATATTTGAATTTTAAATGGCGCAACACACGTCGCAGGGAAGTTTTGCTCAAGTTTGGCAACTGGTCATCTTGATTTATACTGAGCAAAATTTTGTCTAAAGTCAGTAATTCTCCTGCAAGAAAGAACTGATGCACTTTCGCTCTTATAGCCGATTTATCAAAATCGTCCAACTTATCAATTACAGACTTTTTCTTTTATTAATTATTCCCTTTTCTGGTATTTTATGGGAATCTCTATACACGCTTAATACGCGATATATAGTGCTCTTGCTGACTCCTGAGATCTCCGAAACCTTTTCTACCATATTAACGTTTGAAGGATACACGTCTTCGGGCCAGGTGTTTTGACATATTTGTATACATTAATGATAATCTCTTGTTCCCCGACCGACAAAGTGGTAGGTTTTCTCTTTTACTGGTGACGTTAAAGGTGCTCCAGAAGATGGGCCTGTAAATAAATGACAAAAATATACTACCATAGTACTACATCACATAAATACATATTGTTTTAGAAAATAAATACCACATGGTCACATAAAAGAGCGCTTTAAGAAATAGAAAGGCTACGTCGTCGCATTTGTACCTATTTGAACGTACCTGCTACGTTTATTATGGGTCGGCGACGTCTCTTTCCTTGATGTTGAAGGACCAGGTCCTTCACCAAATTCTCCTGAACTCATGTCGATTTAGTAACGACCGTCACAGTAAAACTAATATAACAGATTCAAAAACAAAAACTTAACGATATAACAAATTTAACAGTAAAAACTCAACTAAAACAATGCAATGAATGCTATGAATTACCGAGACGTACACACAAGCGCTATCCGAACACGAATGAAAACAAAATGGCGGACCGGCCCAAAAGGTGACGCATCTCTGGCTGCCATTGTCACGTTTCTTTAGAACGAACTGACGTAACGCGCGTTTTGTTTATTTTAAAGGGATGAATTTGCAAAAGCTCAATATGGTGATTATATTGCTTCAAATATTTTTAATATGAAACTGTTATTAAATGAATTGCTGCGTTACTTACCATAAATTGAAATATAAAATATAACACATTTTCGCGATGTACCGTAAGATTTTACTATGTTTATAGGAACCACAGACAATATTATTTAAGAAACAAAAAACAAAACATATGTGCTGACCTAGAAGTGGGAATAATATCAATATTTAAATATTGTTATCACATCTAAATTGAGATTTTGTAAGTTACGCCTTTTGACACTCGGCTCATATCTGAGGTCATTGTCCGTTTTTCTCAATCGATATGGCACATACTATAATAGTACTTAAACAACGTGTTAAGATTACGTGGTTATTAGAAACCTGTTGCAGAAAAAACCTGTTGTCGCAACAGGTTTCGTAAAAGAAATGTAACTTGTTGCATCATTGCGTGAAAGCAACGGTAACGCCCATCTCTATGTACTAGTACCAAAGAGTATAGTAACTGTCCTATACAGGAAACTAATACTCATAGATTACTGTATATATACTAGAGATGTAGTACTATTATTATGCGTCGTCTGCACAGACTAGTATATATACAGTAATCTATGGCACAGACTAACTATAGTATGTGCCATATCGATTGAGAAAAACGGACAATGACCTCAGATATGAGCCGAGTGTCAAAAGGCGTAACTTACAAAATCTCAATTTAGATGTGATAACAATATTTAAATATTGATATTATTCCACTTCTAGGTCAGCACATATGTTTTGTTTTTTTGTTTCTTAAATAATATTGTCTGTGGTTCCTATAAACATAGTAAAATCTTACGGTACATCGCGAAAAATGTGTTATATTTTATATTTCAATTTATGGTAAGTAACGCAGCAATTCATTTAATAACAGTTTCATATTAAAAATATTTGAAGCAATATAATCACCATATTGAGCTTTTGCAAATTCATCCCTTTAAAATAAACAAAACGCGCGTTACGTCAGTTCGTTCTAAAAGAAACGTGACAATGGCAGCCAGAGATGCGTCACCTTTTGGGCCGGTCCGCCATTTTGTTTTCATTCGTGTTCGGATAGCGCTTGCGTGTGTACGTCTCGGTAATTCATAGCATTCATTGCATTGTTTTAGTTGAGTTTTACTGTTAAATTTGTTATATCGTTAAGTTTTGTTTTTGAATCTGTTATATTAGTTTTACTGTGACGGTCGTTACTAAATCGACATGAGTTCAGGAGAATTTGGTGAAGGACCGGTCCTTCAACATCAGTGGAAAGAGACGTCGCCGACCCATAATAAACGTAGCAGGTACGTACAAATAGGTACAAATGCGACGACGTAGCCTTTCTATTTCTTAAAGCGCTCTTTATGTGACCATGTGGTATTTATTTTCAAAACAATATGTATTTATGTGATGTAGTACTATGGTAGTATATTTTGTCATTTATTTACAGGCCCATCTTCTGGAGCACCTTTAACGTCACCAGTAAAAGAGAAACCTACCACTTTGTCGGTCGGGAACAAGAGATTATCATTAATGTATACAAATATGTCAAAACACCTGGCCCGAAGACGTGTATCCTTCAAACGTTAATATGGTGAAAAGGTTTCGGAGATCTCAGGAGTCAGCAAGAGCACTATATATCGCGTATTAAGCGTGTATAGATTCCATAAAATACCAGAAAAGGAATAATTAATAAAGAAAAAGTCTGTAATTGACAAGTTGGACGATTTTGATAAATCGGCTATAAGAGCGAAAGTGCATCAGTTCTTTCTTGCAGGAGAATTACCGACTTTAGACAAAATTTTGCTCAGTATAAATCAAGATGACCAGTTGCCAAACTTGAGCAAAACTTCCTGCGACGTGTGTTGCGCCATTTAAAATTCAAATATATAAAGAGAAACAGAAAAGTGGTCTAATAGATCGCCCAGAGATAGTTCTGTGGCGTACCAGATATTTGAGAGAAATACAAATATTAAGAAACGAGGGACGTAACATTTTACCTTGACGAAACATGGATTAACGCAGGTCATACTATGGGAAAGGTATGGGAAGACACCACAATTGAATCTTCTCGTCAATCACGGTTAGAAGGCTACCTACTGGCGCGAAAGCCCTTCGGTAAAGGAAAGCGATTAATAGTTGTACACGTTGGCAATGAAATGGCTTTTGGAGGGATGTGATTGGGTATTTGAATCATCATCTACTGGTGACTACCATGAGAGTATGGACGCTCTCCATTTCGAGGACTGGTTTAGAAAAGTAATAGAAAACTGCAAAGCGGCGATGTCATAGTTATGGATAACGCTAGTTACCACTCCAGACGTTTAGAAAAACCCCAACAATGTCTTGGCGGAAACAAAATATGCAGGAATGGCTAGAATCTAAACAGATCGCATACGTGCCCTCGGACACAAAGACCCACTTAATGGAAAAATAAAGGCAGTTAAAGATAACTATCGAAGTTACGTCACCGACGAGATGGCAAAGAAAAGCATCACAGTGGTAAGGTTACCTCCTATCACTGTGAGCTTAACCCCATTGAACTTGTGTGGGCAGATGTGAAAGGGTACGTTGCACGAAAAATACAACTTTCAAGTTAAAAGATGTTAAAATTTACTTAAAGATGGTTTAACTCAAATCACGCCAGATAAATGGAAAACTGTGTTCAGCATGTCCTTAAGGTTGAACAAAAATGCGTGGCATGGATGATAGAATTGACCAAACTGCAGATCGCTTTATAATTAATGTTACAGATAGTTCATCAAGTGAAGATACGGTGATGATTGCACCGAATAAAATAAAGTTCTTATATAATATTAAAATAAAGTTTTATCTTTTGCATAAGTACGTACTTATTCGGTGTCGTTATCACTCGAATCTTTATATGTTATAAATTAATGTTTTTGTTGTTAAATGAATAAAGTACTTTATAACAATAGATGATTTTTCTTCTACAGCGATCTTTCACATAACTTTAATAATAGTTAATAAATATATATTATATCAATCATTATAAAAAATCATTATAAATAAAGAAAGTACTACATATAAAATGTGCCTATATATTGAAGGTTTGTAACCCCTGGTTAAACGACCGAAAGGTCATTGTCCGTTTTTCTCAATCGATTTGGCACATACTATAGTAGATTCTACCCGAATGTCGTGTGCGTGTGCGATGGTACCCATAGATTATTGTCAGTGTTGCAAAAGTGAAAAATTATAAATCGGTAGACTTGCCAGATAAAAATCATTATAAAACAAGTTCTTTTAGATGTCGTTCTTTCTCGTTTCAATTTTTTTTCGATCAAAATAATGTCGTTATAATTTAAACTAAATTTTAATAAATATTTTTGTAATAAGCTTTATCTTTAGTTAACAACTGGAGTATACTAATATATAAAACATTTATTCTTATAGATTGAGACTGCATTTCTCGATTTAATTACAAATATGTAAGTAGGTGTTCAGGGAAATAAATCATATGAAAAAAAATTTATCAGAGTTACTATCGGATTTGGACATCACAAAGCACAACAGTTCACTACACAACAGAAGAAGGCATGCAATTAGTGAATGCAATTCTACGAACGAACAACACTATACATACACGACTTAAGCTACCTAATTCGAGAAACTACCGGAACAAAGTTATCTTTAGGGATTTCCCCCGTACACTCACCAGACAATAATGAACTATGTTTTAAGATGTTTCAGTGCAATTTGCTTTAAGCATACCACGAAGTTATTAAACTAATAAAAGTATAGGTCCAATAAGACGTTGTGCGAGCAATTTCGCGAATTCCCCGTACATAGATTTTGTGTTAAAGGTTCATTTTAGTGTTGCCGTGTTTAGAATATAATTTTTCAATTTTATTTATGAATATTATTTTACATTAGTTGAAAATGCAAAAAAATCGGGAGACACGGTTGCTAAAACGGGATATCGGGAGACAATAACCAAAATCAGTAGATCTCCCGATAAATCGGGAAATTTTGCAACACTGATTATTGTGTAGATGTATAGTTACCTGGTAGCTGGTACTTTCTTATATATTATATATATATTACATAGTACCACCTACGTGTAAGATTTTCTGGTTTTAAGATGCGAAATCAACAGCGTTGCCAACACCAATTTATTAAATTCCCTGAAAATCCAAGTCAAATTCTCCAATTTGGGGACAAAAAATTAATAGATTCCCCACAAATTCCTCTCAATTTTAAGAAATTAAACAAGTTTCAACTAATTTTATAAGATTTATTTTGTAACAAGCATTTTACTCCAAGGAGTGTTTTTAATTCCTTGCCTTGTTGGTAGTACAGAAATTGGTCTAAAATTGGCGGGGTCTAATGTACTATCAGATTTAAATAAAGGTATGACTTTACTATGTTTCATTAAATCAGGAAACACACCAGATTCGACGCTTGTATTAAATATAATGGCTAGATAAGGTGCTATTATATCTATTATAGATAAAATTTAACATAAAAAAAATATAACGGATAAAAACTTTAACGGAAATCCCCCATAAGTCTGCCGTTTTCTTAATATCAATAGTTTTAAAATATTGTTGCGCGCCACTATTAATGTCTTGTACATGGCAACACTAGTTACCACTAGCGCCCTCTAGTATCGAGTAGCAGAACTAGGAGAGTCAAGATCCTTCTAGAAATTTTGAGACCGATATGTACTCGAACATTCTAGATGTTTCTACAGTCGAAGGTTCTGGAAAGTATCTGAGGCGCTATATAAGGCAGGTATAGACCACGACCGAGTCATTATTGAATTGGCGATACAAGCGAATACTTCGTAGCGATACAACTGCGAACTAAAGTGATCTGTAGTTCAATTGTGTTTTGTTATTAGTGTAGTTTTAAGTTGTAATTAGTGTTGTGTAATTAAAGTGTCAATTTTGGTAATTCACTCGGCAGTTTTTAATTGTCTCGAACCCCAAGCTCGTAACAATTGGTGTCAGAAGTGGGATCAAATCATGCCGATTTTACCAAAGGACGACACGGAGGGTATCCGTACCTGAAGTCAACGCCAGCAGGAGACGGACCAGAGACGATTTGGTAATGCAACGCCGCAAACGTCGGAGGGCCAGCTGCCGACCACGGAGGCCGGCCCGTCAGCAGCTCCTGCGTCTGCAGCACCTGACTTAGGTGCTCTGATGATGATGCTGCAGGAGCAGGCTCGTCGGTTGGATGAGCAGCTGCAGCGCGGACAGGAGGAACAGGCCCGCCAACGGGAGGAACAGGCGCGTCGGTTGGAAAAGCAGCTGCAGCGTGGACAGGAGGAACAGGCCCGTTGTTCGGAAGAGCAGTTCAAACGCAATAAGGAAGAGCAGATGCTCCTCATGAAGGACCTTCACGCTACCTTCGGGAAAGAGATAAGGGAGGTGAAGGATAGGGTTGCTCAACATGACAACTGCCTGTCGGAAGCTGAAACCCGAATCAACCAAGTGAACAATCTGGTTGACAACGTGATGGCTGATGTGAAGAAAACGCTGGACGACCTCAAACTTGGGGATGGAGTTACAGCTCCCGTGGTAGCTACAACACCTTCGCTACGCGGATTCAAAGTGCCGCCGTACGACGGGACTTCTTCCTGGTCGGCCTACAAAATCCAGTTCGAGGCTGTCATGAAGGCGAGCGGCTGGAATAAAAGTCAGGCCATGACTGCTCTTACCCTAGGCCTGCGTGACCAGGCCTTAACTGTTCTGGAAGCTCTCGGTAAGGAAGTGACTTACGAGCAGCTCCTTGAGGCATTGGAGGCGAGATATGGAGACGCTCACCTGGAACACGTCTTTCGTGCGCAGCTCAAAGATCGCGTGCAACGCAGCAACGAAAACCTGCAGCAGTGGGCCCTTGAGGTGGAGAAGCTGGTTCGAAAAACATATCAGTCTGTACCAGCGCTCATTGTAGGGAACCTGGTACAGAAATTCATCGACGGCATCCGCGACCTTGAAGTCAGAGCTGCTGTGAGGCTCGGGCACCACGAGACACTTAAGGACGCGTTGGCCCATGCACTGGAGGTGGAAGCCGTGCGGCAGGATCATCGTGCCCATCACGTCAGGGAGGTAGCAGCAGCTACAGTTCGCGACCGCAATAGAGGATACAGCCCTAGGTGCTACGGCTGTAGGGAAAGGGGCCATCTTCGATCAAGCTGCCCTAAGCGAACTGTAGAAAGGGAAGGAGAACTATCTTGAGAGGGCAGTGCGGCTAACAGCACCGCCGAGCACAGCGGGAAATCTCATGGCAACGCAGATGCATTGTCAAGAAGACCTTATCCTGAAGATTGCAAGCATTTTACTAGGCAAGAGGGTAAGGAAGTGGTGTCTGTGAGGATGCTCAGGACAGACCAGCTCAGCAATGAGTGGAAGAACAGCCTACAACATGCACAGCAGGAAGATTCGGACATCAAGCCGATTCTGGAATGGATGAAGGCCAGTGCTCCTAAGCCCAAGTGGAGTGACGTCTCAGCGATGAGTTCGACCACGAAAAGCTATTGGGCCCAATGGGACAGCTTGCTGATTCAGGATGGAGTCCTGTGCCGAAAATGGGAAAATGTTCGGGGAGACAGTTGCCATTTGCAAATGGTTGTCCCCAAAGCTAAAGTACCGGATGTTCTACAGCTGTACCATAATGGTTGTTCAGGAGGCCATCTGGGAGTTCAACGAACTCTACTGAAGATCCGAGAACGGTTTTACTGGGTTCATTGTCGTGACGATGTCGAGGACTGGTGTCGCAAATGTACAAGTTGTGCGGCTGTAAAGGGACTTCAAACTTGTAGTAAAGGTGCATTGAAATTGTACAATGTTGGTGCACCATGGGAGAGGATAGCCCTTGACATTGCGGGGCCGTTTCCGGAAAGTGAAAGTGGTAACAAGTATTTCATGGTTGTGATGGATTACTTCACTAAGTGGCCAGAAGTCTTCGCCATTCCAAATCAAGAAGCTTCAACAGTTGCAGATAAACTAGTTCATGAAGTCTTCTATCGTTTTGGAGTACCTTTAGAGATTCACAGCGATCAAGGAAGAATTTTGATTCTCAAACATTCCAGGAAACTGGACGAGTTATGGGTACTCATAAAACAAGAACAACTTCTTACTATCCACAATCTGATGGAATGGTAGAACGATTTAATCAGACATTGGAGAGGTACCTAGCAAAAGTTGTGGAAAAACGGCAACGAGACTGGGACAGGCACATACAACCGTTTTTGTTGTCATATGGAAGCGCTGTTCACGAAAGTACATCAGTGACACCAGCTTTCGCAAACTTTGGGAGAGAATTACGGCTGCCTGCAGACCTGATCACCGGAATACCACCTGATGCCCCACGCAGTATAACCGATTATGCAAATGACTTGCGGAACAAAATGAATGACATTTATGAGCACGTCAGACAGTCGGGCCAGCAAACGTCTGAGAAGATGAAAACACGGTATGACCGCAAAATGAACAACAAAGGGTTTGACGAAGGTTCACTAGTGTGGTTACACAATCCAGTTCGCAGCAAAGGGAAATCTCCTAAGCTTCAAGCTAAATGGGACGGACCGTACCGGATTGTGACAGGGATCAATGACGTAACCTACCAGATACAGAAATGTGCAAAAGGTACTCCTAAGATCATCCATGTGGATCGACTGGCGCGTTATTATGGGGCCAATAATGCTCGGGACGAGCATGTCTTAGGAGGGGGCAGTGTTGCGCGCCACTATTAATGTCTTCTACATGGCAACACTAGTTACCACTAGCGCCCTCTAGTATCGAGTAGCAGAACTAGGAAAGTCTAGATCCTTCTAGAAATTTCGAGACCGATATGTACTCGAACATTCTAGATATTTCTACAGTAGAAGGTTCTGGAAAGTATCTGAGGCGCTATATAAGGCAGGTATAGACCACGACCGAGTGACATTCCGCTTGCGCCGTCGCTCCCGAGCGGTCGTGTGCTTGCGGGGTCCGCCGCTGACCGGGCACCCGTCCCCGTACGGGTCTTCTCCCTCGGTCGGCACAGTTTCTTAGAATAGAACGTCAGTCCCGTCCCGTCCCCTCGGCTGGCGCCGCCGCTCCCGTGCGGTTGCGTTGGCTGACCGCTCTTCCGTCCATGTACGGTTGGGTGCCCTCCCACACTCCCGTCCTTGCACGGTCGAGTTTTGCCCTCCCGCTCGGCTAGCACAGCCGTGCCCGTGCGGTTGTGCTTAGCTGTCTCGCCGTCGCCGTGTTTCCGTGCCCATGAATATGGGTTCGGGCGACAGTGGGAGCCTCCCGTCTCCGCCAGCCGCCCCGTGCGGTTGTGTTGTGCGTCCGCACTTGCCGTTGGACGGTGAGTGCCTGCCTCCTGTCCCCATCCGCCACGCCGCTGGCAGTCAGTTCTCGCATGCGATTCCCACTCACATTTCTCCAGCACCGTCGCACTTTGCGGCTGTGTTGGTTGATCCGCGCTTCTGTCCCCGGACGGTTGTGCCCCACGCCTCTCCTCTCCCGAGGAGGTCGTCTCAGATGCGACTGTACAGCCTTCGGGCTAATGTCGATCCCAAGGTGGTGTTTAGTGGGTAGTCACTTCTTCAAAGTGAGTCCCACATAACCACGCAGCCGGCTGCGTGGTATGCCAGGAGCATTCACCACCTCCCTCCCCCGCTACCGGAGGGTGTCCTTGCATTGGGCGCAAAAAAAAAAAAAAACGACCGAGTCAGTATTGAATTGGCGATACAAGCGAATACTTCGAAGCGATACAACTGCGTACTAAAGTGATCTATAGTACAATTGTGTTTTGTTATTAGTATGGTTTTAAGTTTTAATTAGTGTTGTGTAATTAAAGTGTCAATTTTGGTAATTCACTCGGCAGTTTTTAATTGTCTCGAACCCCAAGCTCGTAACAATATTTAACGATATCTTTTGCCAATACTCTATGGAATTTAAAAGTATTTGAACAAGCCTTTACATTTTGTTTAAGCAATGATTCGATACAAATTCGATACTCTAAAATAAAGATCGAATATCGATATATCGCAATTAAAATATCGACGATAATTATCGATGATTTTGTGAGAAAATATTGATATTTTTATCCAAGCCTACTTTGTATTTTAAAAACTCCGTCAGGCCTAGGTCAACCGACGGTGTTAAATTACATTTGTTTACATAACTTGAGAACTAGGCGTCTGATTTACTACAAGCGGTTTCTTGATTCGGGTTCTCAAAATATTCGGTTGTTCGAATGTAAGCAAAGAGCAAAAGAAATTTTACACCAAACAAATAGAAAAAAATTGTCAAGCTTAGCGTAGGTACTAGCTAAGTCATCTTATCTATATATTTTTTCTACCATATACGATATATACATCGTATATAGTAGAAAAAATGTGGTTACAGATTTAGATCGTCAGTTTATAACAAAAATGTACCTATATTTTTCTAAGATTTTTTAACCAAATATAACCAAATTGATAATGCATAATGGAGTAAATTTGTTATTTCAACTTTCTTGTGGCTGCATTCTCGACATGAATCTCCAGTGGAGGTTCGGTTGCCACCTAAGACGACACGACCTGGCAACATACTACGAACGAACCCTGAGGACTGACGGGAAGATCCTGGAGCTGGAAGAAGAGATAGACAAGTTGCGCTGGGATACTATAGGATTATCTGAAGCCCAAAGAGTGGGGGAGGACACGGAAATCCTCGATTGCGGCAATTTATCAACGGGAGGGCGACCATCTGTCCCAAGGAGGTGTCGGATTTATCGTCCACAAGTCTCTCGTTAACAACGTAGTAAAGATTGTAAGTGTGTCGACGAGGGTTGCGTACCTAATACTCAGAATCACCAAACGGTTTTCTTTGAAGGTCGTACTGGTTTACGCACAACCTCGGCACATCCCGATGAGGAGGTGGAGGAAATGTATGAGGATATGTCTAAAGCCATGCATTCCTCCAAAACCCACTATACGGTGTTAACGGGAGACTTCAATGCATAACTAGGCACAAGAGAGAACGGTGAGCTGAAGGTAGGGAAATTTGGAATAGGGCAACGGAACCCAAGGGTCGAGTAGCTGGCCGACTTCATGGAGAAAGAGGGACTCTTTATGATGAACTCTTTCTTCCAGAAGCGGCCCCACAGGAAGTGGACCAGGTCCGAGCCCCGACGGTTCGGCAAAAAACGAGATTGACTTCATTATGACGACCAGAAGGCAACTGTTCAGTGATGTCTCAGTGATCGCGATGGTGAAAACTGGTAGCGATCACCGAATGGTTAGAGGCACACTGAACCTAAACGTTAAGTTGGAGAGGTCTCGTCTAATGAAGTCAACGCTCCGTCCCCCTCGTGCTCTAATCCAAAGTCCGGAAACCTTTCAGCTCGAGTTACAAAACCGTTTTCAGTGCTTAGAAGATTGCAATGCAGTGGACGATATGAATGACAAGCTCGTGGAAACTGTCCATGCGGTCGGAGCTAAGTTCTGCAAGACCCGCCGCGGAAGAACACAAAACTCTCCGATCACACTCTTAATCTCATGGCTGTTAGACGGGAAATGAAGCTGCAGTCTTCAGCAGATTTGACAGCATACAGGCGACTGAACAGACAGATCTCCAAAATGCATGCGGCGGGACTAACGCAACTTTAATACTGCTCGTATTGAAGAAGCGATCGACCGGAACCAGGGCTCCAAAGTCTTTGCCAGAGATCTGTCTGCCAGAAATAGCCAAGTATCGAAGCTGAAGACCAAATGTGGCAGCATCGTTTCCGAGACACCTGAGATTTTAAGTGAGGTTAAGAGGTTCTATGGGCAGCTGTACACGTCATCGTTGGAGCCACACGCAAGTGTGAGTAACGATACAAGATCAAGTATTATCCGACACTATTCCGATGAAATCCCGGATGTCAGTCTGAGCGAGATTAGAATAGCTCTCCAGCACCTTAAAAACTGCAAGTTCCCGGGCGATGATGGAATTACAGCGGAGCTTCTGAAAGCGGGTGGAAAACCGGTACTTAAAGTCCTTCAGAAGCTCTTTAATTCCGTCCTCCATGGTGGCACTACTCCGGAGGCGTGGAGCAGAAGTGCGGTGGTCTTGTTCTTCAAGAAAGGCGACAATGCTCTCTTGAAGAACTACCGATTTTCCTTCTAAGCCGCGTCTACGTGCTGTTTTCAAGAGTCATTACAAATCGTCTCAGACGCAGACTAGACGACGACTTTCAGCCTCCCGAACAAGCCGGTTTCCGAAAGGACTTTAGCACCATAGACCACATACATACCCTTCGGCAAAATGTACAGAAGACCGAAGAGTACAATCTGCCACTTTGCCTTGCGTATGTAGACTATGAGAAAGCCTTTGATTCCGTCCAAATTTGGGCGGTGCTGCAGTCCCTTCAGCGATGCCAAGTTGATTGTCGGTATATAGAAGTGCCGAAGTGTTTGTACAGTAGGGCTACGATGGCTATCCGAGTACAGAACCAGAGTACGAAAAATATCCAACTGCAGAGAGGTGTAAGACAGGGTGATGTTATATCCCCGAAACTCTTCACCGCTGCATCGGAAGACGTTTTCAAGCTACTGGGCTGGAAAGGATACGGTATTAACGTCAATGGTGAGTACATCACTCACCTTCGATTTGCCGACGATATAATCCTTATATAGCAGAATCGCTGGAGCACTATGCTCAATGACCTCAGTAGTATCTCCCAATGGATAGGTCTTAAGATGAACATGGACTAAACCAAATTCATGTGTAACGTTCATGTCACACTTATGGCGGTAGTTGTTGGCTAACTACACTAAGCTCGAAGTTGTTGACGAGTATGTTTACCTGGGACAAATAGTCCGACTAGGTAAGTCCAACTTCGGCCGACAGTTCAATCGACAGATTCAACTCGGCTGGGCAGCGTTCGGGAGATTACGACACATCTTCTCGTCAGGCATTGAGTTATGCCAAACAAGATTGTTCAACCAGTGCGTGTTGCCAGGGATGAGCTATGGATCTGAGACGTGGTCCTTCCCTGCTGGCCGTATGAGGAAACTCAAGGTCGCTGAGCGAGCTATGGAGAGGGCTATGCTCGGGGTTTCTCTGCGTGATAGACTTAAAAACGAGGATATCCTCAGTAGAATCAGAGTAACCGGGCAAATTCCGCTCATTACTAACTGCACGGGGCAAACAGAGCGATAAAACCATGACGTTCCCTGCCATGATACCCGTGGAGTTCTGCAGGACTTCCCTCGAACCTTAACGCCGTCCACTACCATCTGTAGACAGCGAAGCCGGCTTTGCCCTTTTTGACAGGTTTTTTACACCTTTTTGACTTTTTGAAGGTGTCCTCTCCGGCTGATACTTCGTACCTGTCCTACTCAAAGTACAAATTAGAACACTTCTTTGTGCCCCGGGCTGGAGTTTGCGTATACGTCAGAGAGGATATCTGTTCTCGACGCCTCGGCAGTCTTGAGGTTACGGATCTATGCATCCTTTGACTGCGCGTAAACAGCGACGACCATCCCCGTGTCTACGGATGCCTCTATAGGTCCCATAGCGGTAATGCCGACACATACCGACTCATCGACCTTCCGTCCAAATGGCTACAGATTCCTTTCTACAACATATCCCATCTGCGATCGTGATACTTGGAGATTTGAACGCCCACCACGCCAAATGGCTCGATTCACGTTTAAATGATCATGCGGGGAGATCTGTTTATGACTTTGCCTTGGCATATGGTCTGACGCAACTGGTTACTTCGCCTACGCGAATTCCAGATGTGGAGGTTCATGCACCTTCTGCTGACCTCTTATCCGGACGGATATCAGGTTTTCGTCGACGCCCCTCTCGGCTCTTCGGACCATTGTCTGATCCGTCGAGTGTGTTGCGATTCGGGTTCACTTCGCGGTTTCGTTCTGCACAGGTCGGCGGATTGAAAAAAATTGAAAAATTGAAAAAAATCTTTATTGCAACAAAAAACAATTTATACATATCAATGTTGCCCTAGCTCCTGTAATAGGTTAACCTGAGTAACAGGAGCTAGTCCTTCCTATATTTAACAAGCTTTTGTTGAATAAAAACACAAAAAAAATAGATATGTGTTTCTAAACCTACGTGCGTGCGCGTGCGCGCCCTGTGTGTGTGTGTTTGTGTTTGTGTCTGTGAGAGAGAGAGTGAGTGTGTGTGCATGCATTATTTTGTATTTTTAATTTGTATGATTGCCTGAATTAATAATGATTTATATGATTGCCTGAATTAATAATGATTACAACTACGTTTACATATTAGAGGTTAATAGACATTCAGTAGCTTCATAGTCACAAGCTTTAATCCAATTAATTATTTTACTTTTGATTTGATGGTTGTGTAGCTTTTACTAATACAAATTTTATTAAATTTATTGTATAGAAATGGCGCAAGGTAATAAAATTGTCTTTTGGCACAAGCACTACGTATTTTAGGGATTAAGTATCTATCTACTTTATTTCTTCTATTATAGTTTTTAATGTAAAGTTCATTGGGTGCAGAGTACCTATGGAATCGTCTGATACATTGGTATATAAATAATTTTCTCACACTAAGTACCTGTGCTTTTTCATACACCAGTGTTGTGGGATGCCTATACGGAAGAAAAAGTAACACTTTGAGCACAATACGTTGTGCTCTTTCAGCATCTATTAGGTAAGTTTTGCCCGCCCCACTCCATGAACAGATCCCATAAGTAATGACAGATTGACAAAGCGCATTGAAAGTTTGTATCAGTAATTTCGAATCTGCCACCTGACGCAATGACTTAAAAACATATATGAGTTTCCTTATTCTGTTTGATATGATTTTGATATGTGGAGCCCAATGCAAATTTTCGTCGACAGTCTACAGTTTTGGACCTGTTGAGTTTTGGACAATCGCAAGGGGTATGTGGTTGTCTATTGCATTTATTTAAGTGGATTTGTAATCCAAGATCACTCAAAGGACTTGAAGCACTAGTTTTACTAAAACAGATGTATGTGGTTTTAGAAGCATTAAGTGAAAGAAGACTATCTTCGAGTCAATTTGCCACTTCACGTAACCCCTTTTCAGCCAAGTGCTTAGTTTCTTACCATGTACTATCATGGAATAGAATTACTGTGTCATCCGCATACATGGTTATGTCTGCTCGTTTAAGATCTAGTTTGGCTAACTGATTTATATATACTAAGAATAGGGTTGGCCCAAGTGTGCTGCCCTGTGAGACACCATATGAGCAAAAAAGATCTTGACTGACATATTTATCTACTCTGACATACTGAGTTCTTCCAGTTAAGTAAGTTCTAAACCATGACAGAACTACACTTCGAACACCCACATTTTGTAATCGAGTCAACAAAATTGGTATTGAGACGGTATCAAAAGCTTTCTACAAGTCAATAAATACACCTATACATTTATCACCTTCATCTACATGTTGAGTAATGCTTTTTGTAAGTTTAAGAAGAGAATCTTCGGTGGATTTGTTAGGTCTGAATCCGAATTGATTTTTTGAAATATAGCTATTTGACTCTAAATAGTTTGTTAATCTTTTATCTACTAATTTTCCATTACTTTGGATAAAACACAAGAGCGAAATGGGTCTATTATTAGATCTTAAAGATTTGTTACCTGATTTGTGAATTGGGATAACTATTGACTTTTTGAGTGTAGTTGGAAAAATACCTGATTGGGACTGAATGCGGTCTTTCTCTGCAACGTACCTGCAATTCTCCTGGTGTTGCAGTTGTTCATGAGCGGCGGTAGTCACTTACCATCACGTGAGCCGTATGCTCGTTTGCCCCCTCTCCTATAAAAACCCGTGCATTCTGGTCTCTCGCCAAGGCTGTCAAAGAGAATTTCTGTAAGCCTCACGCCGCAAAGGGAAAAGCCGATCTTTTAGGCTCCATTTTTGCGTCCAACTTGACTCTCGATAACGGAAGGAATACACCGCAACCATTACGCAACCCCCCCAATTGTGCTGTGGACGTGTGCTCCAGAGTTGGCACCGGTTCTAACGCGTCTTTTTCGGTACTCATACTTCCTAGGCGTAGTCCCACATTCATGTAAGACAGTTTTCCGATCCCTAAAATAGGTAACCGCTCTGATCCGTCCAACTACAGGCCTATCGCCACCACTTCCTTGTTCTCAAAAACAATGGAGTCCATTATTATATAAACAATGGAGCACAAAGCGCTTCTTTCGAAGCTTCCTTCCTATGGGCTTCCCGAGAACATGTGCAATTGGATTACCAGTTTTCTGGCTGATCGGAGCATCAAGGTCGTAGTGGACGGTACATGCTGCAATTACAAGCCTATTAACGCTGGTGTTTCACAAGGCTGCATGCTATCACCAGCGCTGTTTCTTCTGCATATCAATTATATGTTGCTAAGCGATAACATTCATTGCTATGTGGACGACAGCACTGGTGATGCTTTATACACCGGCCGTGCCAATATTTCTCTGGAAAACGTTGCCGAGTACCGGAACAAACTTGTATCTGAAGTCGAGACTTTATTGAACAAAGTCTCGGATTGGGGGCGACTAAATCTAGTCCAGTTCAATCCCCAGAAGACACAAGTTTTCGCGTTTACCACTAAAAAGAACCCCATTGCTGTATCTTCTCAGTTTCAGGGCACTCCCCTTGATGCCTCAGCCAGTATCGGAATCTTCGGCGTCGACATATCGAATGGCGTTTAGTTTCGTGGTTACTTGGGAGATAAGGCCAAATTGGCCTCTAAAAAGCTTGGCGTGCTCAGCAGAGCGGGACAGTATTTCATAACGGCACACCGCCTGTAACTTTACAAGGCGCAGGTTCGGCCTCACACACTGTACCTATCTCTGGGCCAGGACTCCCCAGTGCCAGCTCCTTCTATTTGATCGCATCCAGCGCAGAGCGGTTTGAATTGTCGGCGACCGAGCTATTTCTGATCGGCTTGACTCACTGGCGCTGCGAAGAGATGTCGCATCTCTTTGCATATATTCTATTTCTTTGCAGCGTGTGTACCCAGTATGGTACACGCGCGAAATTATTAATGAAAGCAAAAATAAGGCAATACTTCACAATCAATTTAAAAACACAAAGCTTGACCGTGATTACAATGAATTTGCTAAGTGTAGAAAAAGTATTAAAAAATCCTTAGAAACTGCATATAAAGAATACAAAAATAAAATTGAACTTCAATTTGCAAAAGACCTAAAATCGTTCTGGCAATATTTTAAATTAAAAAAAAAGTAATTTAGATAAGTAGAACATCATAAAAGATGGTGACTACGTAAGGGACGATGAAGCTGCTAAGGAATATGCAGATTTTTTGAATCGGTAAACAGCTGGACATACGCGCGGCGGCGGCGGTAGCTGATGCCACCTCCGCGCGTGTCCACATAGATACTCTGAGTCTTCAGGAGGTAAGAGAGGCGCTCGTTCATCTCAAGCCAAAACGGTCGTCCGGTCCGGATGGTATACCAGCTTTTCTTTTAATGGATCGCAGCAGATTATTGGCAGAACCGCTTTTAATATGTGTATATGTAAGCATACAACATTCCCGGCGAGATGGAAGATCCGAGAGTCATTCAGGTTCCGAAAGATAAGTCAGGTCCTGATGTGAGCAGTTATAGACCTGTGGCTGTGCTGTCGACGGCAGCGAAAGTGTTCGAGTCAGCTATCCACCGGTGGATGCAGTCACAAATAAGCGCTTATCTCTTCGACGCGCAGCACGGGTTTAGGCCGGACCGCAGTACCACCACCAATTTGCAGAACTTTATGGCGCAGGTAGTACTGGCAGTTGATGCGGGAGTACAAGTAGACGTAGCCTACTTTGATTTGAAAAGGCGTTCGATACGGTAGATCAATCATTTATTTAAAAAAAGTTGGCTCAAGTCGTATGTACTTCCTATATGCTCCAGTTCTTCGTCAGCTACATGAAGGATCGACAACAGTACGTGGATTACAATGGGTATGAATCTGGAATATATTATACACGATCCGGTGTGAGCCAGGGCAGCAATTTGGGGCCTCTTGAATTTGTAATAATGATAAATAACTTACCAGAAGTCGTCAGAGTTAGTACGTGTTTATTATTTGCAGATGACCTTAAATTGCTGCTTCCAGCTAGGCTTACATCTGATTGTGAATGTCTACAGAAGGATATAAACAGAGTGGTGAAGCGGAGCCACGAAAATAAATTGTATGTTAATGTGTCCAAATGTTCGGTATTGTCTTTCACCCATGCGCATAAGCCGATGCACTTCGAATACAAGGTGGAAGCGACACCGATGACGCGTGTGTCTTAGGTACGAGATCTCGGAATGCATCTCACCTCCGATCTAACATTTCGCGAGCATATTGTTAAAAGTTGTAAAAAGGCGTATAGAAACCTGGGTTTTGTCCTGAGACAGTCACGAGATATTACAAATATTACCACACTGAAAGTGCTATACGATGCTCTGGTAAGGAGTTTCATGGAGTACGGTACTGTTATATGGGCTCCGCACGAAGAAAAGTACAGCCTAATGCTAGAACGTATCCAAAACAAATTTATGAGGCACATGTACTTTTAACTGTATGGAGTATATCAGTTTTACCCTTTGATGTACCCCACATTGTTCGTGCTCGGGATGGTCGGGTACAATCAGTTTGCCCTGGCTGGGTACGTAGTGAAGTTGCTCCGCGGCGCCGCGTGCAACCCGGGGGTGCTGCGACACCTGCAGCTGTGCGCACCGGCCCGGTACGTGTGGAGGCAGCGCCACCCGCCGTTGCTCGCGTTGCCCTTGGCCAGGACCAATTTGCTTAGTAACTTACCTCTAGTCCGAACAATCCTTGTAGTAAACAAAGTTCACGAGAGGATTGTTATATTTTCAAGTAATCTGAGTGAACTCGCTAAGGTACTTTTATACATAGTCAGTTATGTTAGTTGTAAATTGTAATACATATCTAGTATATTTAAGTAGATTAGCGACACTATCGTAGTGGGTTTGTTTAGCCTGTAAGCATAGTGGTTAAGTGTGGGTGTAAATAAATAAATAAAACTTATCTATCACGGAGAGTGCTCAGAGGAATTGTTCGGACTGATTCTAACCGCTCAATTTCATCATCGCACATCGCGACAAATTTCGAGATACCATCCATACCGTCTGGACAAGTGGCGGTCCACCACTGCGCGATTTACAAGAAGTTTTCTTCCTAGCGAAACTTTTTTGTAGATCGACTACCACCAGCGATTTTTCCGGACCAGTACTACTTACTTAGCGACCTTTAAGAAAAGAGCCTACTCTGTGTGCAGAATCTCTGAAAATATAAGTTAGTACAAGAAACCTACTGGGATATGTAGGGTCTAAGTTAATACAATTGTGTCAGAAAAGTTCGTTAACGTTGTTACACCGAAACTAATTCTCGTCAAGCATCGTAATTCGTAAGTAACTCTAAAACATCCTATATTTATCTATTTAACTAATCAATAACACGTATTTCACTACAATTACAAAATAAATGAAATATGATACTTACTATCGCCAAATCGAGAAGCATGTGTTTGTGGTTATTTGTACTTTTAATATGAACAACTTTTTCTAAGAAACCTATGTCTCCGAGCAAAATAAAAATCACCTGTTCCATTTTATTTTTACTGTTCATGGAAACAACTGTTTTTTTTTACTCTGAGACAGTAGGTTACTTAGTAAAATTTGTTCATTTTGATGAGTACAATCAATTCTCGAGGCAAATCAAGTTTAATAATAAAATTATCTCTCATCTTATACTTACACCATGTTTTTCAGTCGTCTTATAGACATGAAAGTACTCATGACACTGACCAACTTTAACAAAGGAACCCACATCGAAATCGCAAAAAAAAAACAGCTGTTCCATACATTTATGTTTTCTAAACTCGGCCAAATGTATGAAACAGTAAATTTTTTTTCACGATTTCAGGGTTGGTTCCATAGTAAAAGTTGGTCAGATTCATTTTCAGTTTTATTTGTTGTTGCCTATACTAATCTGTTGTTTCTAAATTTTAATAAAACTCGACTTTGCTCGTACACAACAATTAATGTTGCAAATAACCGCAATTTTAATAAAAAAGTACTTAATAAAAAAACAGACTTCTAACAAAACGAAGTCAACAGTTGGTACCAAACAAATTAGGGAATTACTATTTTTTTGCAAAGCAAAGCAAATTTATTTCGATACGCCTACATGACAAATTGATGTCCCTATATTTTAACTATAATTAATTACCTATTAGATAGGTATTCATATCTTAAAGCATAAACTTTCTTAGATTTACGCAAATATTTGGCATTTTAAATAAAGCTATCTTTTCGGATTTTCTCGCGGATTTATTTTGATATTTGGTTCCCGACGTTTCGAATGCTTTACAGCAATCTTGGTCACGGGAGAGATTAAGGTCTTAGACGTCTCAAAGGCATATATAGTTGTTACAGACAGTGCCTACCCACAAAATAACAAAATGAAATCAAAAATGCAAAAATGGCACCAAAATACCTTACAATATTTGTTACTTTTAATTCTAAACATTTTAATTTTTAATAAGTATTGTAATTATATTAAGCTATAATATTTATAAAAACTTTATTAATTAATAATATTAATAGTTAGTGTTGCTATTTTTTTAATATGTATAACTAAACCATAAAGAAAATTATAATATTAATTATTTTACTAAGCAAAATTATTTTAGTCAATATCATAAAAACTAATGAACCGATTTCGATGAAATCGTTATTATTCCCTAAGTTGAAATAAATAAAAAAAGAATGATCACGATCCAATTACTAGTTTCAGAGAAATGCGTGGACAAACATACATACATACATACACCTATAAAATGTTGTGTATTTGTATGGAAGCCCTAATAGATTATCATACGTGAATATTTCATAGTTCCAATAATATGAATATTACATACATACGTGTCGAATTGATAACCTCCTTTTTTTGAAGTCGGTTAACAAATCAAACCGACTACGCTTAACAGAACATATCTTGAAAACTACTGAAGCGAATTTTATGAAAATTGCACTGTTCCCTAAGTTGAAACATGCTTAATCTAATAAAAAAAAGAATAATTGCAATCAGACTCATAGTTCCTTAGAAATACGTGGACAAACATACGTACAGACATTCATACAGACATGCATACATACATACTCACATACATACTTACACACATAGTACATACACACATACAAATTTAATACACGTGTTTAAAAACCCATATATATACTAACATATTATTCGAATATTATGCAATTCCAACAATATTACAAATATACAGGTCGAATTGATAACCTCTTTTTTTGAAATCGGCTAAAAAGTTTAATGGTGACAGTTTATGTTATTAGTTGTACTATTAGTTGCCATTAAAATTTTATTCACCCGCATAGTAATTTCCTTTATTTGAAAATATTTCTTTACAAATAATACTTAAAGAAAAAAATACAAGGAAGTATTATTGCTGAATAAAGAAAATGACAGTTTGGCTAAAAAATCAAGATTAGGTACTTATGCAGGATAGTTTACTTCAGAAGTGTACAAATTTAGTTACTGTTTAAGGACGTACATTGACTTTAATCGATGATAACGCTTTTCAAAATGTTATATCTCTGATACCAAACATTAACTTGGCGATTAATTCTCAAAATGTACGATGTACCCTCAAAAATACTGCTGGCCAATTACGTTCAAATTTAGCTAGTGAGGTGCGAAATTTACCTATATGCCTACAAGTGGATGTAGCCTCCTTGTCGAATCGTGGTGTTATGGGAGTCAATGCTCAGCATGTTAAGGATGGACATAATCTTGTTCTTAGAAATCTTGCAGTAATTGAACTGTTTAAACGACATACATCTGAACATTTAAAGAAAAGATTAATTTTCATTTTGTGGCGTTTTGGAATCCACAACAAGCAGGTTTATTGTATAACTACCGATAACGGTGCAAACATACTAAAAATGAGTAGTATATTTGCGGCCGAAGCTATTCATATTGAAAATAACACGAAAATAATAATCCCGAAGAAGGCGGTCGATTCAATAGCAGTTCTAGTCAATTAGGTGATAACACACATTCTTATTCTGAATAGGGCGCAGATGATGTCGATCATGAAACAGAAAATTATTTTAATGACCAAATAACGCAATCTATATTAAATTTTCAATTAAATAATGTAGATGATGAGGCTAACATTGCCATTGTAGTAGTCAGATGCGCTTCACATACCCTACAACTCGCAATGCTAGATGCTTGCAATGATAATATCATACAAAGCGTAACAACCAGTGCCCCAGATATAATAAAACGGAATAGAACACCAACATTCACTATAATTGTGAGAGAAAAAACGAAGAAGAAACCTACATTAAATTGCTCCACGAGATGGCATTCTACGATAAGTAAGGTTTAAGATGGCATTCAACGATAGTTAGTTCATAGTTTCCAATTTGAGGATGAATTTAAAAGACGATATCATAGAAGATATTTTATTTGTGCGTTGTTACAAGTTATATCGTTAACCGATTCGTTGCGACAACAATTTTCGAAAGCTTAGCTGTGGCGGCGAACAAATATTTCTTAACACGCCTGTCGTATCAAGCGCCATAGAAGTTGACTACATGCCTATTGTGCCAACAGCAATGTGTAAAAATAATGTTCTCTTTATGCTTTTTTCACTTGTTTAGACCTGATTAAGTTTAGTTGACATCAAACATCAGTTGCAAACGGAAGGATACTTGTTTTTAGTGGCTAACTACGTGTTTTTCTACGTGTTTTCCTTGAAATGGAGAGCCAAGTGACTTTTTTATGCAGAGATTACAAACCTTTTGTACTATTTTTGTTTCATATAAAAAAAACATTTATATAAGTAGGTACAGCTAAATCACCCCGAAAAACCTTGGTTTTTATTAAATTAAATATTCACCTAATAATAACGTTTGTAAATTAATATCAAACAATCAAGAACCTTAATTTGGAAAAATAAGGTTTATAATTCAATGATATTTACAAATGTTATACATTATAATATAATGTTATACAAATGTAAAAGTAAAGTCGATCTGAAAATGTCTAATTAGTAAGAATAGAAAAACAAAAGTGTTTTCAAAAGGAAAAAACAATAGCCAGATGCGCCGGCGTTGTACGGCGGCGGATGAACAAAAGACTCTATTTATTAGCGAACTTTTTTATGCATGAACGCGTTCGAACTGTTTCAAGCAAAAATAAACCTTATACCATATCACAAGAGCACATGGTACTTCGTAGGTCCATTCGGCCATATGATAGTAAAAAGACGGCAGTTCAACCATTGTAAGCAAAATTAAACAATAAGACAAACGCATTGTTTTTTTTTAACAGGAGACTTGTTTTCCAGAAACATGTTTACTACTTGAGTTTGTGAGCGATCATAATAAGTGCTATTATTTGATTCTTATTAGAGGATTTTTCCACAACATGATTTAAAAAACCCACGCAGTAAAAAGAGTACCATCTACAAGTTAAAAAAGGTTGTCTACCCCTAAAAATTTCAAATTCTCAAAATATCCAGAAACGAAGTGTAGGCATGAACTGCTTGGAAGATTTATCCAGAACAAAATATTCATTATTTTGAATATTTAGTTCTGGATAAATCTTCCAAAATCTCAATTCGAGCGAGTTATAACGATTTTTTAAATGACACGACTCGCGTGTCATAAACCACAGAAAAATAATCGATGGCAAGCCTGGCATGCCATCCGCACTGAATCGGTCTGAACAAAGTACATTATAATAAATAGAAAAACTAGAGCTAAACTAATACTGGTCCTATCAATAACCGAAAGTTTATTATTAAAGGTAGTCATAATACAAAAATATTATGCATCTCATCGGATAATCGTGAAAACCGTTACTTTACATTAAAAAAAAAACTAGCAAGATTGTAAATTATGATTGTAAACGAACAATAAGATTTGCAATTTAACATTTACATTTTTATTAAGGCGGCTCTTCACGTTGGCCAACATACTGGCGAATTTGGCAAAGATATTGGCCAAGAATTTGTGATCGCGTCCACACGTTGGAGGGTCGTTCAGTTTGCTTCGGTTCAGGCCAATGTGCGGACGAATTTATTAAAATTGATGTTGAGGCGCTAACAGTTGCTGCGGTTTATTTATTCACAGCATACCGCTACTACGTGAATGTATATAAGAAAAGGGTTAAAAAGAAATGAGAAAAAAAGAAGGTGGTGGATGTGCAAACAGACACTCCAATTTTATTTATTTGTGTAGATTAGGAATGATAATACATAATACATTCATTAAAGTTGAATAATAGCCATGCTGCAGCTATATTAGTAGTATAGTTGTAGCACGAATGGGTCGGCTCGACCGGGGAAGGACCACGCTATCACAGAATACCAGCGTAAAATAGCAGCTTAACACTGCTGTGTTTCGTATGGTGAGTGTAGACTCTAAATAATAAAAGATAATTAAAATATTAATAAATATTTTTATTATAAAATATAATAATAAAAAATATAAAGCGAAAAGTTTCCTTATTGGTCATTGTTACTGCCATTTTGTAGACACTAGTTACGACGCGTAAATACAAAATTTAAACCAGGAGCGTGCGATCACTCTGAGAGCTCGTAGCATAGATTACTGTATGGCTCGTAGCAAACTAAACGTGCGCCCAACGTGTGGATGCGGCGGCCAATACTCTGCCACAACCCTTTGATCTTTTGTAAAAAACCGACACCACACGGATCTCGCGCCAACTTGTGGGCCATCATTCCAATACATACCAACGTAAGCACAAACACCCGCTCTACACGATGGCCATCAGTATTGGCCAACACATTCGCCACTGTGTTGGCCAACGTGTAGAGCCGCCGTTAGATTCGCCCCATTGATATTTGCCCCGCCCCATTTACATTTAAAAAAATGTTTCGTTTTACAGACTAAAGCTAGTTAGTTATGTTAATATGTTTAAAGCTATATAGCTATATTATAATTACTTACATGCTTCTTTTCGTTTATTTTTTCTTAGTTGTTGAATGATAACATATTATTGTGGTAAAACTGAATGTATCATTAGGTACATACCTACCTTAGGTACCTACTACCTTATCTATTATTATTGATTGTTTAAAAATTACTAAAAGTTGTGTTCATTTAAAATAATTAAAAATGAAGTAACTGTCTAGGTATCGTTTTTTATTTATTATAATTCCCTGCATTGGTTAATCAGTTAATTAAATTTATAATGCAATGTATCAAAGTATTCCTTGTCTCATTATAAGGTTACAGCCTGCAGGTTGTATTCTTTCCGTGTCCGTTACCTCTATTTGATTTGTGTGGTAATTTTTCACTTCGTCCAAAAAGTTTGGTATTTTGATATTTTAGCTCTTCAGTTAGTAATTGAGCAAAGTAATTCATTCCTTCTACGTCGTTGATGTGAGTAGCACAACATTGTGGAACACAACATATGGAATTTTGCTATGGCGTAATGCGATTGACATCGAAGCTATATTTGTTTTGCAAAAGAGAGCCGTACGGGCGATTTATAACTTAAATTGTAAAGAGCCCCTTAGAGAAAAATTTAAAGAAATAAACATATTAAGTTTGGCATCGCAATATATTTATGAAAATGTAATGTATGTACATAAAAACATAAATAGCTTTGATAAGAATAAAGATGTTCATACTTTAAACACTAGGAACAAACATGTAATACCAGTTACTAGACTCCACAGAATTAGTAATTTATTTATTGGGCAATGTATACGTTTTTACAACAAAATCCCAGAAAATGTACAAAATTTGTCAATAAATAAGTTTAAATGTTTTATTAAAGAAAAATTGTACAAAAAGGGTTATATAATATCAATGAATACATAAGTGAATAAAATCCATGGGAATGAGGTGATCGCCACCATGCTGGTTCTATTTAAAACTCATTTAAAATTTGTACAAACAAAAAAACAAAATTATTGTAAAGTGAAATATGTTTAAAAAAAAGTCCCGCTGGGTTTCTTGCTGGTTCTTCTCAGGACAGAGGTATTTTCCGAACTAGTGTATTATGTAATAATCTATATTGAATAAAAATTATTCTATTCTATTCGACTTAGTTTGGACCCTTAAGGGCCTATAATACCTCAGCTCAAATTCTAATTTCGCCCCCACTTCCCCGCGCCACTCGTTCGCACACTACGGCTCGCGGTCACGCGGGAACACGAGGTCAAGGCGATTTTGTTAGAGTAAAATAAACTATTATCGGACGAGCACTAAGTAATAAAATTTTCAGTTATAATTTAATATTAACTTGTCATTAAATGAACATAAAATTATATGTCGCAGATTTAATTTCATTGTACTAGAACTTTAGAAAAATAAAGCTAAAAATCTAGTATAACTTGACCCTTAATTGTACGGGAAGCCTATACTATGCGAGATCAGCTTATACTGGATATGTCCTCTAATAGTGAAAAGATCCGCCCATTGTTGGTTTAGTAGTAAGCTTGAGTTTTATAGTTTTCGCCGTGTATGTATGTAATGTGACAGCCGTTTACGTATGTAATTATGTTGGTAGTAGGTCTATGCAAGTACCTACATATACATACCTATAAGAAATTTTGCAAACCGATTCTAAACCACTGCATAAATTCTACTGCTACAAAAAACTAGTCAAGAGCGAATCATCATTGCACTGAAAGTTCTGTAGGTAGGTACATTGGCTTGGTAGTAAGTTTACGCTTTGCATTTTACAATCTTATAAACTTATAACAATATAGTTTTCGCCTTGTATTACATACTATAGTAAAATTATTTTGTCTGTGCAGTTGGGGTCATAAATCATAATCATAGCTCGGCCTCAGCCCGGCTAGGGCGGTGAGCATGTTGCGCGGGCGCAACGACATTATCGATAACAACAAATGAATCATCAAAGGCGGTACACGGCGGCGGTGCGGTATACAAAGGGTGGTGCGACATTTTTATGTTATGAGTCATTTGTTTTCCATTATTATCCCCGCCTAATACCTGCAAATTAGTGCAATGATAATTTAGTAGATATATCGAAGAGAAATTTGTTTTTGCGCATTCGCTCTATGAATTTCTTTAGTGACACAATGGCTACTCCTTTGTTTTGTACCAATACGGCAGAATTTATTCAAAATAATATTTTGCCTGTTGGCACCAATATACCAGCACAAGCACGTGTTGTTATCAACAATGTTTTAACATATTTCACTTCACTTTCTTTAATAAATACGTTGTTTTATCTATCTTTTATCATTTTTATCACTAACTCACATAATGACATAACTAAATACACTATCGATAACGCTTATCGACAACAATAATACGCATTACTATGTTCACCCCTAAGGCCCGTGAGTGGGAGAGAGAGCGAAATACTCCGATGATTTATGACCCAAACTGCACGGACAAAATAATTCTAGTATGGGTACTTTTTTACTGCTTTATATATAAATAAATGAATCGTGATTTTTAGGACAAGGTTTGTATAAATATAAGATGGATAGGTAGGTAAGTATGTAGGTAGGTAGGTAGGATAGGTAGGTAGGTATGTACGTAGGTAAGTAGGATAGGTAGGTTGGGTAGGGTAGGTAGATAGGTATGAATGAAATGAAATGAATGATTTTTTATTCAATATAGATTATTGTATACCTAATACTTATTGAGTCATTTTTTAATTTCCCACTGATTCGCAAAAAAAAAACCTCTGTGCTGGGAAGAACCAGCAAGAAACCCAGCGGGACTTTTTTTTAAACATTGAATGAATTTTTATAGAACCAGCATGGTGGCGATCACCTAATTCCCAGGGGTTATTTTCATTTATATATTCATTTATATTATAATAACCTATAATAATTTAGCTAAAGCTAAAATATCAAGGTACGTCAGTACTCAATAGGTTCATAATTTTTATGTATGTAGTAGGTAGCACTATAGTCGGATAAGTTTTTTTTTAAAACGTTACCCCCACACTACGATTTTCTCCTGTATTATGGTGGCAGGTTACAAATATAAATTGCACAAGGACAAACATCCAGATACTTGTTCCGTGCGGGATTCGAACCCACGGACTCCAGCGCAGCAACTGATTGCTAAGCCTGTGCGCCACGGGGTAACGATAACGTAAGGACGGATAAGTATGTTACAGTTTTATTTCTTTATAGTTAGATAGGTAGGTACTTACCGAACATACTTATATTTTTTATTACTAAGTGCTTGGCTTCTGCACTTCGGGTCGCGGGTTCGATTCCCATTCGGAACAAATATTTTTATGGCCTACAGATAGTTGTGAAAATTTGTGTTTGTAATCGCACCGTCTCCGATTCAGGAGAAATCCTGGAGTGGGGCAACGTTATAAAAAAACAATTACTACATAGATACCTATATTTTGTTGTATATTGTCAAAACAAAAACAAACCTATTTAGGTAACTTTTTATCTTTTTATTTTTTATAAAAGTTGCCCCACGCTCGATTTCTCCTGAATCGTGGACGGTGTGTTTACAAACACAAATCTTCACATACAGAAACACCTGTGACTAGTAGCGCAGCAACCAATCGCTTAGCCACTGCACCAAACGTGTCATATGCTAAATTTCTACATATTTGTAATCACTAATACTGTAAGTAGATAGGTCGGTAGATACTTACTTCATTACGTTTATCATACGTTTCTTTACGCCAACCCAGTCGCATCTTATTTTTATTACGCTTATTTCCCATTGCGCCAACACTATAAACCTAAGTATCTATTTCAATATTTTAATTTTAAGTCGTCCTGTTGCGTAATGTGTGTTCTGAGCGCAAGCGACACAGCTCTCCCATTCAAAAGCCGAAGCGAGAGTGAACGGCGGTGTCGGGCGGCAGGGAACAAGCTTTAAAACGACGATAGTTTAGGTAATTTCTTTTTACGGTGAAAATAATGATAATTAAAAAAAAGTAAAAAACATAAGCCCTGCTTTATAGTTAGTTCAGTTAGTATGCAAAGTTTCATGATCTAATTTGAAGTATTTTTTGAATACCAGCGGTTTCTTGTTCGGTTTGGAGGTAACTTTGGATTTTTTTTCTATCGAGAAAATTTTATGGAATCGTGTTTTCGTCTAACATAGTACTTAACATTAATCCTTAACTTTGCCATATAATTATTTCAAAATCAATTGTGCAGTATTTTTGGGCATAACGGAGGATCATGCTAAGCCATTTGAGGTAGTATAGGCCCTTAAACGTGTTTTACAGGATCGCGCTCGCGACAGCTTCACTAACGGCCGGTTTCAATATTCTATCTATCTGTGGGTTTGGTTACAGATAGGTAGGTATTTGACATAAGCTCCATTCAATATACTTCAAAATTCTACCTCCCGGCTCCAGTAAGAAAATCCATAGATACATAGGATATTGTAACCGGTCGTTAGCCATGCAACAATTTTGATACAGTTTTCACTATCGTTTAGAGAATGTCTTGCGGAAGGTTTATAGATTATTTTAAACATTAATGGTAAATTGCACCCGTGCGAAGCCAGGGCGCGCCGTTAGTAACATGTAAAAAAAATATTTAATTATCTTACCTTTGATATTCCGAGTTGTATGTACTTATGTAAAATCTGACTGTCTCAGTTGATAATTGAATTGTTGCGCTGACGACCACAAAACGTTACCTACGTTTTGTGGTCTATAGCCTAGCTTTAGAGCACTGCGTTTGATAGACCATAGAACGAACATACGAGTAAATGAGATGGCATAGAAAAACGAATAATAACATTATTATTTTGTTATAACAATATTTTAGAAACGTTTAATTGAGAAATTTATTGTAACGTAATTGTAACGTTATACACATGCAAAGCTTTGCATAATATCGTTTTGATGTATCGCTTCTCTTAAACATAACGTTATCTCGCACTTGCGCAGATAAAGTTACTGTATTTTACCGGTATTTAATCCTGCCTATTCTCCGTGTCCACGCCGCACTTAACGCGCACGCGTCTTTTTATAATATAAGGGTGACAAGATGATTCAGATGCGTTGTCATCCCTGAGGACTAAGATGGAATGCCTCGTTTCCAGTAAAAGGGGTCTCTGTTTCTGTACGCTCACCATAAGAAACACAGCAACATCAAGCTGCTATTTTACGCTGGTATTCTGTGAGAGCATGGCCGTGGTCCTACCCCGGTCGAGCAGAACAATTCGTGTTACAACTATAATAGGTATACCTACAGCATAGCTCTACCAAGTACAAACCGAGTGTGAGTGTCAAACTGTGTCGATTTTTTGTACCAAATATCTACTATCGTAATCGCAAGCGCCTACTCACCTATTCTCCTTGTCCTCGCCGCATTTAACCCTCTCCTGGACACATCCTGAGTGCGACCTGTTTGCGGATGAATGCACGGTGGTGATATTGTCAGAATGCTTGAAGTTTAGTGAGCGAGAAGAATGAATGTGTTGTTCTCGGTTTTACCATTTTAATTAAAGTAAAAATAAATAAATAAAATTTACATTCTTTCGTGTTTGAAAGTAAGTCGGTTGTGGCAAAAGAAGAATTCATATTATGTACAAACATTTGAAATCTCTTTTTTTCTAGATTTAACTGCAGCGAATTCGGAAATCACATCTTCAAAATTTTTTTCTAAAAGGCCTACAAACTGGGCGAGGTTGGCATATTCACACAGGTGAAGTTGGCATATTCCCATCACAAGTCGCGATCTGTGTACAGTTAGTAGGCTTGTAATGGGTTGAGCCATTCATTTAATGCTATAATTTTATAGAAGTAAAGGTGATAAACTAGGACAATCCACCTGAGATTAGTAAGTGACTGCTGCGACTCAAAGATACATATATCTATTTTCTTATATCTTAATCATGTGTCGACACCATAAGGACTAAGATGGAATGCCTTGTTAAGAAAAAAAAAGGTCTCGGATTTAAGCCACTTATCATACAAAACATTTTGTACGTGGTAGAGCCATGCTGCAGCTATATTAGTAGTATAGTTGTAGCACGAATGGGTCGACTCGACCGGGGAAGGACCACGCTCTCGCAGAATACCAGCGTAAAATAGCAGCTTAACACTGCTGTGTTTCGTATGGTGAGTGTAGAGAACCGGAGACCCTTTTTACTGGAAAAGAGGCATTCCATCTTAGTCCTCACGGGTGACAACGCATCTGCATTTTATTCGTAATCAAGGATAGATGTAGATCTATGGGTCACAGCAACGACTTACTATAAAGGTGGACTGTGTGCTCGTTTGTCACACTATCCTATAAAAAAAAATAGCACAAGCATTATTGTATAAATTAAAATACTGAGTACGTAGTACACATTACTTCAATTAGCACATGCTATGTTTTCTTCGGTCGAACTGACCCATTGCATTGCAGCAATAATATAGCTACAGCGTGGTTCTACCACATAAAAATGAATAAACTCATCACAACTCCATAGCCGACTTGTCAATCAGTGATGATGATAATGACAAAACAAGTTAGAATGCGAAAATAAAACACTATTTAAGTTTTATGTTTATTGGGAAATGATATTACAAATTGTAAATTGACATCTACATAACATTAAATCTTCGTACAAAATCAAAGCAAAAACATCAATCGTATAGACGATTGATGTTTTTTTATTTGTATTTGCTATATTATGAAGACTATACCAAGGTCTCAAAACTGTGACTATACACTGAATCACCGAAGTCGTTGCCGTGAATGGCTAGTATTTTTTTTTTTCTTATGCCCAGGGCTTTAACCTACAGTATTTAAATCTTGTTTTAAAAACAATTTGAAGAATAATAAAAAACGTTATTGGTGTATAAATTCTAAAGCCATAAACACAAAATTAAAGGCACGGGTTTTGGTTGGTACATATTCTGTTCTTAAATATATTGTTTAATATTGTAAGTACGTAGTAACAAACTAAAATGCTTTTATTTCTCAGTACATATAATATATTTTTCAAGAGCCGAGTAGTTTAAGAGCAAAGCACTTGCCTATGTACATGGTAAAAAATAAATTCGAACATGATTCTCGTTGGTACCAATAAAACTGTTAGATGATTGCAATTTGAGGTGGCGAATTACCACGTGTGAAATCATAGCAAGGAAATCTGCATGTACGAGAAGTAAAATATTTCGAAGGCATTACTAACCTACGCTTTGAAGCAGCTTGACGGTACTGCTCCATAGCTCTTTTAACAATAATTATCGTCGACGTAAATATACTATATTTTCGCTTAAAAACTGTATGACACAATTGAGCAGCTTAGTAAGAGCCACGAAAGATAAATAAGCTAGCAAAAGTCCCAAACTCACAGCTTCTGAATAAACTTCTAACTCGCGGCTATATATAATAAGCTAGCTAAAATAAAACCACTTGCACTGCCTACCATAGTTATCTATGGTAGGCAGTGCAAGTGGTAGGAAATTGAATACACTCAATTAACACGAGGCATCTCTTATTTATCGCTGATTATATTAATTTGGTACTTTCAAAATTTCTAAACTCTACCACGAGATCAAGTAACAAAGGATACTTGACCGCAGATTAGAGAAGTAACTAAAGTTACTTGATCGGTCCGGCCCCTCTCCCTCTCCTAGAAAACTACCCCAATGTATAATAAACTGAATGGCCCAGTTCAAGTTTCAAGTTAAAGCTCCTTATTTTCTATGGTTTAGTCTATTTGTTTAATTTCTAACACACCTCTATGTACTGTTTATTTAAAACACCATAAACTCTTAGTCCAGTGATTTTATTTTAACAAATCTCTATGTCCAAAATATCCCCGTCCTTATTTTTTTTTCTAATTTCATAATTGAGAGATTTTTATACCAATATTATAGAAATAACCGAATTTTATGGTAATCATGCGGCTGAAGATGAAGGGGATGAGTCCGAATAGCTTATAATATGTAGTATCTACAGAATTTAAAAAAAATTTTTAGTGTTAAGTAACATTTTTGATATTTTAGTTCGTAAGGAAGGAATGTACTTACCGATAAGAAAAAAAAAAGCTTTGTTTTGTTTTGTGTCTTTGAGCTATTTTACTAATATTAAATTAATACACTGGTCAAGGATAATGAAAAAAAAATCTAAGTCCTACTTTTCTTTTAGTACAATCTCTAAGTCCAACCATATTTTTTGACTTTTCTTCCCTTAACATTAAATATTTTAGATTATCAGACGTTATATTTAACTCCCTGAACGTAAAGCGTGTCACACACTACGCAGATACGAAAAGATATCTGTATCTGAGCGTATATCTTTCAATATAGCTCTCTTTGAAATTCAGTGAACTAACACACAGCGCAGATAATTTATATTTTATCGTCAAGTATCTTTAAGTACCGACATATATCGAAAGATAGTGACAATATTATCTGCTCATACAAATATATCTACAGATAACATCTGTAGACACAAATATGGCATAGGATTTTACCTGCAGATAAATACAGGATGGCCGCTGAAAAAATGCGACTCAATTCGCCTCGGTCCTTTTAGAGCTTTACATAACGTTCTATTCAAATTCTTCGCCTTTTATTAAATGCTACTGCAACACGTGCATTAAAATCAAAATCTGAATCTTATTCTGACGAGCTGTCTAGCAAATCTAGAAGCATTATACGCCAACTCATTGTATGTAACAATCCGCTCCAAAAAACATGTCTTGTAAATTTGAAGGATTTGGAGTGAATGTATCACTTCGTATATTATCGTATCTGCGTAGTGTGTGATACTTTCAGATAATTAAGTTTTTATACGCAGACAAAAATATTATCGTATCTGCGTAGTGTGTGACACGCTGTATTCTTTGACAACCATTCGTATTAATCATGTGCAAAAATTCTAAAACAGAAAAAAAGGACTCGAGGACTTCTTGAACTGTGCCATTCAAATATAAATGTGAATTACAAGATAATAAAATGTGACAAGTAAAGGACTTCTACACAAACTTAATAAGTTTGAAAATAAACAAAATAACTATACTTATTCAGTAATATTTACAAGTAATTAAGCACAAAATGATAACTAAAGTTATCTTAAATGAAACTTATTTTACGGATTTTGTCTTTTAATCTTAACGCGACGTTTCTAGCGCCACTCGATACGCCTGAGACATTCAAGTTTAGTTCTAAACGCAATAAAATCCATCAAATTAGTTTTATTCTACGTGTAGTATTCGCGTTAATATAAGAAATCATTAGTTAAATGTGTTCATACTGGAACTGATAGATCGAATAGGCAGGTTTGAGTAACAACAGCCGTTTAGTTGGGATTATACATACGCAAATGACGTGGATTATAAACATTATTCACAATTATAATCTTAACAATTCAACAAGTATTGGCGCATATCATTAACCTTCACCTTTCCACCCTGGACGCAGTCAAGAATGGCCAGAAAAAGCTTGGTCACTTTGTGTTTCATCGCGAACTCTAGCAGGTCGTACGCGTTCTGCGCTGTCAAGCTATCCACCAATTTATTCACACATTTGTGCTCTAAATCTGGTATCATGTAATACGAAGCAAGAAGCAGGATCTGCTCCAAGCCAGTATCGGGCAGCGTGCCCAAATATATGTAATCTTTTAGGTGTTGCAACGTCTGTGCCGAAGTGCCTGCGACGTCGACGCGACTTTCTGTAGTCTCTCGCCAGCTGCCGCTAAACATCGTCCTGAATGTGGGACTAGAAACTGCAAGGATTGCTTTATGCATTTTCACCGATCCATCCTCTCCGCGAAGCTCAAAGTCGGTTAGATTGGTATCATCGTGAAGCACTTCGAATGTGCTGACGTGTACTGTATTCATGAATACCGAGATGTCAAACTCCGATTTTTCATAATGCTCCTTAATCAAATGCCAAGTACCGTCGTCAGACAGAAAGCTTTTTTCTACAATGCATAGTTTTTTACTAGATAAAGTTATGGAGTAGGACAAGTCGTCTTTTTGACTGTTTTTAAAAAACCTGACAAGGATCTGATTATTGTACCAATTGCCGTAACACTCACAGTTAGCAAAGAATACCTTCAATTGGAAGGTAGCGCACCCGCTAATCGAAAACTCGGGGCTCGTCGCATCCATTCTGTCTCGTACATAGCAAATGACTTTTAGCGCGTTACCTTGTTGTACTAAATTAGTTGTTTGCATTCTGAGGAAGAAAATAAAACGAGAAGTTAATAAAGGTACATTTTATGAGTAAAAAGTAATGAAAGGATTACTCCTCTCTTTGGAGACAAAATATTTTGAGGCGGGGAGAAGCCCACCACGCTGCCACATCGCGTGCGGAGATCACATGTCCTTGAAATATTTTTCTGTTAATATCTAAAACATATTTCATCCCGAAAATTTTAAGGAAAAATAGAAGAAAACTTGCACTAAAAATGGCAATTAACAATTTCATTGGTGTCGCCAGGGACGGACTCAGTTTGTTGGCATGGTTCTTCATCTTCAACCCTGGAGCTACTAAGGTTTACGCTAAAAATACATAAATTGCATAATTAAAAAATAACTCTTGTTCGGTGCGGGAATCGAAAATGCAGCCCGCAACAAAATGCTAAGTCACAGCGCTACGGAGTTGTCAATGTACGTGATGGGGGGGGGGGGCACATGGGAGTACGTGCCTCCCCCCAAACGGTTTAAATATAACAAAGAACTGGAGATTTTAACTTTACAATTACTTCAATCCTCCAATTTAAAACAATCAACAATCTCAAAATCTATCGTTACTTATTTTGCAAGTAAAAGGAACACAAGAAGCTTATCCCCTCATTTGGCGGCGGCCATTTTGCGATAACGTCACGTCTGCTACGGCCTTAGCAGGTAATCCATGCGATATCGGCGCATGGTGATTAAATTAGTAATTTCTCTAAAATATTGTATGGAAGCTATGTATAAAACTTATGTCATTTGAATTGTTATATTAAAAAAACATTGATGGATGTAACGCTGAAGTCAGTACTATGATGTTATCATCTGCGGCCATTTTCAAATGGCTTGAAAAAGAAGATTATATTGTATGACCACATAATTGAAATTATAAAAGCACCGGTTTCTATAAATACCAGAGGTTCCTACAAGGTTGAAGACATGGCCAAATTTTTGCAATGAATCCTACTAATATTATAAATGTGAAAGTTTGTGAAGATGTATGGATGTTTGTTACTCTTTCACGTTAAAACTACTGAATGGATTTTAATGAAACTTTACAATAATATAGCTCATACATCAAAATAACACATAAGCTATAATTCCTAAAAATATTGTGTAAATTGGCCAAAACATAACAATGAATGTTAAGTAAGTCTGGAAAAAAAGTCTGTCATCTTCGAGCTATTTTGGCGTGAACACGCATCACGCAAAAACCTGTGAACCTTTCTGACTTTCACTGGCAGATAGCTGATGTTATAAGGAGTAACTAAGGCTACTTTTATTTTAGGGTTCTGCGCAAAAAAAACAATCCACGCGGGTGAAGTCGCGGGGAACAGCTAGTATAAGATAAAGCTTTCTAGTTCTTTTGGTAATTTTACGGTTTCTAGATAAAATTTTGTCAAATTCGCCTACCTCAATATGATGAGACTGATTTATTTAATTCTAAGTCTATGATAGGTGATACTGATAATTTATGTGCAAAGCTATTTTTCTATTGTAGTTTGCTAATAAGCGTTGTTAACGTTAATGTTCTAATTTTCATGTTTGTCTTCTAATTAGTTATTTACCTTCGACTGTGCCATTAAAAATTGGTTGTAAGTCTAGATAAACTTTCATTTCAGTCATCATATGAAAGTCAATTTGTGTAACAAAATAGTGTTTTATTTTCAATCAGCTACTTTTTCTTGATAAGCTTTTCAGTGGTCAACTATTGGCGCAAAAGTGGTCATTTATTGCAGCGCACTGGTCAAACTTAGGCACATTCCCGTTTTTCGTATAATTAATGAAATCTATAAAAAACTTAAATATTTGGAATCAAATAATTTATCTATATTGCAACATTAGTGATCAATAAACAACTCTGTATATACATTTCTATGTTAAAGCTAAATAATACCAGTTCAGAGCATTTCGAAGTCAAAATGTGTCCTTAACTGGTTTGGGTCTGGTACACCCATCCTATATACGAGTATATTGCCGACGCTGGTTGGTGGAATAGCACTAGGGTATTTAAAGGCCAGTTAGAAGTTTTTTCACAAGAGCCGCCATTTGAGAATAAAGTCATTTCTATTTTCACTATCATGAAGACGTCTTAGGTTAGATAGAAACTTTCATCCATATCAATAACCTGAACTTCGTCTCTTTGATGTTTTTTTATAGGATAGGGTGACAAACGAGCACACAGTCCACCTGATGGTAAGTGGTTGCTGTGACCCATAGACATCTGCATCTATCTTCAATAAATAATCAAAATGCAGATCCGTTGTCACCCGTGAGGACTAAGATGGAATGCCTCTTTATAGAGTAAAAAAAGGGTCTCCGGTTCTCTACACTCACCATACGAAACACAGCAGTGTTAAGCTGCTATTTTACGCTAGTATTCTGTGGGAGCGTGGTCCTTCCCCGGTCGAGCCGACCCATTCGTGCTACAATTACTATATTACTAATATAGCTGCAGTCTGTACCTTTAACATCCTTCATTGAAACCTGCTGTGCCAGTTTCACAATGCCCCTGCACATAGGTTTGCCAGATCGGAAGACCAAAATATCAATCTGAATCCTTTGGTAGTAATCAGAAAAAAATTAAAATTCAAACAATTTACTTCAAAGATCAGTCTAATTACTAACTCAGCTTTTATTAAATGCAAAGACCATACGTCAACTTTCCGAGAAGCTGTTTGTCTGGAGATTTTTAGTATTGTCGGGAGTCTAGAGATCATCTATTAATATAAAAAATCATCTATAAATATACAAATAAAAAAAATTGAAGTGTCTGTTTGTAATTTCAAAATTATAGCTTTTTACTAAATGCTTATGAAAGTATATACGGTACTTATAACAAAAATATAATTTAAAAAAAATCTGTCTCTGTTTGTTCCGGCTAATCTCCGAAACGGCTGGACCGATTTTGACGGGACTTTCACTGGCAGATAGCTGATGTCATAAGGAGTAACTTAGGCTTACTTTTATTTTAGAAAAAGAATTAGAGTTCCGCGCAAAAAAATTAAAACCCGGGCGAAATCGCGGGGAACAGCTAGTTTAAAATGTCGGGAGAATCCAGACATATCCAGTGCCTGCACATATCGTTTGGGCCGTGTAGTGTCGGTTAAAAATATCCATTACCCCATATCATGCCGTGCGTGTTTAAGAGGCGACAGAGAGAAACTGAGGCTGGAGATGGGCAGCAGCATCTTGCTGATAACCTGCTCGCCAAGCGTGGCAACTATGTCAATATGGCTAAAGTTACAAAAAGACGGCACACAGTCCCCGGTGGCCGCGCTATTCCTGGCTACGGTGGCATCCACGGTAACGGCGGAGTGGGGGGTGCCAAGAATCTCCGGTGGCAGCTCGGTTGCCATCTAAGACGATTCGACCTGGTAACATATAACTCGCACGCACCGTGAGGGCTGACTAAAAGATCCTGGAGCTGGAAGAAGAGATAGACAAGTTGCGCTGGGATATTATAGGATTATCTGAAGTCCGAAGAGAGGGGGAGGACACGGTAATCCTCGAATCCGGCAACTTGTTGTATCACCGGGAGGGCGACCATCTGTCACAAGGAAGTGTCGGATTTATCGTCCACAAGTCTCTCGTTAACAACTTTGTAAAGATTGGGAGTATGTCGACGAGGGTTACGTACCTTTTTCTCAGAATCACCAAACGGTATTTGCTGAAGGTCTACAGGTTTACGCACCAACCTCGGCACATCCCGATGAGGAGGTGGAAGAAATGTATGAGGATATCTCTAAAACTATGCATTCCTCCAAAAATGGTAGACTTAAACGCAAAACTAGGCACAAAGGCAGAAAGTGAACCTGGTCGAGCCCCGACTGTTCGATATGAGATAGACTTCATGACGACTACTAATCTGTGATGTCTCAGTGATCGCGAGGGTGAAAACTAGCAGCGATAACCGAATGGTGAGAGGCGCACTGAACCAAAACGTTAAGCTGGAGAGGTCATGTTTAATGAAGTCAACGCTCCGTCTATCGCGTGCTCTAATCCATAGCCCCGAAAACTTTCAGCTCGAGTAAAGAGCCAACTGTCGAAGCTGAAGACAGAATGTGATTGATGACACCTGAGATTTTGAGTGAGATGGAACAACTTGCCCCCACCTATCCGTCAACTAAATACCATCAGCCTTTTCAAGGTAAAAGTAAAAGAATACTTTTGTCAGTTTAACTTTTAGGGCGGATAAAATAGCTGCATTTTATTTTCATAGCATAATATAAATATCTCTATTGTTTTATAGTAAATACTCATTATATTATTTATTATATACATTTATATATACCTACAGCATAAATAAAGTTCCCATCCTTTTCATTTCCATTATTTTATTTTATTATTTTGATAACATCTTTCTCGAAAATAGAAATAAAGCGAACACACTATCCTCGCGGGCGAGTCCAACCTCAATGGGCATTGCTGAAAACCAACGCTACCGCAATTCTGCGATAGCATTATGTTAAGTCACGCTATCGCAGAATTGCGGTAAGCCCCTTTCAGCATCACATCACTCATGCAATCGAGTCACTTTCTTTTATCTTTGATGTTTTTTTATGTATCATTTTATTTTCTGTATCAAAACTGTATGAGTGTAAGTTGCTGAATAAATGCATGTCTATGTCTATATCTAGATTGAGAGGTTCTACGGGCAGTACATAAGACTGAAGAGTACAATCTGCCACTTTGTCTTATGTATGTGGACTATGAGAAAGCCTTTGATTCCGTCGAAATTTGGGCGGTGCTACAGTCCCTTCAGCGGTGCCAAGTTGACTGTCAGTATCACAGACTAATATGATGCTTACGCATGTCGTTCAGTAGGGCTATGATGGGTATCCGAGTACAGAACCAGAGTACAAAACCTATCAAACTGCAGAGAGATGTAAGACAAAGTGACTTAATATCATATCCCCGAAACTCTTCACCGCTGCATTGCAAGACTTTTTCAAGCTACTGGACTAGAAAGGATACGGTATTACCATCAATGGCGAGTATATCACTCACAATTAGTCCGACTAGGTTAGTCCAACTTCGACCGAGAGATCAAAGGAGGACGATTTATCTCGGCTGGGCAGCGTTCGGGAGATTACGACACATCTTCTCGTCAGGCATACTTCAAAAAGATTGTGCAATCAGTGCATGTTGCCAGTGATGATATTCGTAATATATTCCTTCACTGCTGGCCATATGAGGAATCTCAAATTCGTTCAGCGTGCTATGGAGAGGGCCAGTGGCGTAGCTATGTAAGCAAGGGCCCCGGGGCAAAAATGAAATTGAGGCCCTATTTAAACTAAACTAAATACTTGAAAAGTGGAAAACTACTTCATCATCAGCTCCTTATCGCCCACTGCAGGAAATAATAAACCAAAGCTAATTTATTCGTACTTCCTAATAATATTATAGACGTGAAAGTTTTTTTTGTTACGTTTTTCACGTAAAACCTAATGTGGGTTAATTTACAATGTTGGTTAATTTACCAGTCGAACGAAGTCGCGGGCGGAAGGTAGTAAAAAAGTAAACAATGACGAAGTAGATTACAGTTAATAATATAGGTAGACAACGTAGTGGTAAAGCCACGCGGCAGATTTTGCTGTCGTACAGGTGGGCCGGCTCGATCCCACGCCGAGCATCCACGCCAAAGCTACCTTACTCTTCCTGAATTTCGAAGGCAAAATTCCGCTCTAGACTAAAACTGCTCGGGGCAATCAAAGCAATAAGACAAAAGCGACCCCTTCCAAGCTATTTGTGAATTTCTGCAATATCAGGGGACTTCATTCGAAAAAACCATTGTCATTGCAGAGGCACATCAGCAGAATTGGCGATAAACTAGTTCGCCTTCCTTCGGAAACTTGTGCATTCTGGTCTCTCTCCAAGAGAACTTCTGTCAGCCATCTTTACCATCTCTGTACAGGGAGGACGACTTACTGGCCTATGCCGCAAAGGAAAGCCGATCTTTTAAGCTTTCTTTTTGCGTCCAACTGGACTCTCGATAACGGTGGGAACACACCGCGGTCCATCCCGCGGTGAGTGCTTCATGTCGGATGTTCGGTTTGCATAGCGCTCGGTGCGCAAAGTACTCCTTTCCCTGAACGTCAACAAGTCGAGTGGGCTTGATGCAGCACACGTCTTTAGCACAATGGGAGGGATCCATTGTGTTGAAGACGTGTGCTCAACAGAGCGGGACAGTATTTCACGCCGACACACCGCTTACAACTTTACAAGACGCAGGCACATGAGTAAATAAACGGAACGGCAAAGCTTCATACAACCGCGCGAATCGGTTGCACAACTACAAGCACGCGGGGCATGTGGGCATGTGTGCGACCACTGGCCGCTTGTCGCGTACGCGGCGAGACTGGAAACCGGTTCGCTGGCACAGCCAGTGGACAACAATCACAGGGTCAGCGCGACGCACGTTGTTTGTTTTGTTAGTTGCAAGTTTGAATATTTTAATGTAAAAACGTGGTATTATTAATAATGGTGGTTTATTGTACTGTGTGTATGAATACTAGAAAAAATAAAGATATATCATACTTTAACTATCCCAAGGAGTACGATATGTAAGTAAATATTTGATTATTACTTTTTCATGTAAGTACATTTATTTTATTGTATGATGCTATTTTTAATAATAAGAGGGTACTACACGGTGTGTTTTTACCTTTTTATTGTTATTACAAGCTTTTACTAAACATTTATAGGTATGTGGGTGGGTTGGTAACCGTTGGTATGTAGTAGGTATGTGGGTTAAGTTCACATATTGCAAGTAAGATTTGAACCACTTTCCGATGTCTGATTGAGTTGAAATTTTGTACGCCGTAACTTCAGTGACAATACAATAATATTATTTTTATTAATAAGACTAGCTTCTGCCCGCGACTTCGTACGCGGATCCTGTTGCTTATGCCAGCGACATCGGGGTCATCAAAATGAAAGATCTGAAACGTCTGATGTTGAATTCTAAGAGCCCGGGGACAGGAAAACAACGTGATTCGCGAGACGATTCGAGACGTTCTAGATCTTTCATTTTTGTAAGTCAACAGGAAATGCCCATCAGACTAAACAACTTTTGCTAAGACGTCATTCCTATATATGTTATAGTGTAGCTGGGCTTTGGATGGAGTGTAACTCCTTGTGTGTTATTAAGTTAATATATTGGTAATATTGTTTAGATCACGTTCACATGAGGCTTAAGTACTTATAGAACAAAAATACTTCAGCGCAAAGCTTCCGGGTAAACTATGTTGAAAGTTGACCCGTCCGGCACGTGAACATAAAGATTTCTAGAACTGCTAACCCGGGAAAGAGCGACGTACAACTAACCATGCGAGAAACAACTGACACCGAGATCTACTCCAGCAACACGAAAAGTCTGCCCTTGAGCCTTATTAATTGTCATTGCATAACACAATGATACTGGGAATTGCGTTCTTTTAAATTGGAATGGAAAATTATTTGGTATTATGGGAATTCTGGGAATAAAGACGGTTTCTCCTGCACCGCAACCTGTTAAAATTTGAGCCTCGATTATATTTTGTTGCAACTGGGTTACTTTTAGCCGAGTTCCATTGCAAAGTTGTGGTGGTCTTAAATTTCGGAGCAGAATAATGCCATTTTCTGAAATCGGAATGCCAATTTTTAAACAAATTTCATGAGGAGGAAGTCCGGGCATATTTATAGAATTTAAAATTTTTATCGGGTAATTAGTGGCTTCTTGTTCATCGACCATTCTATTTATTGAACTATAAACTTTGCTTTCCCCCTGTATATTCGACAGTATTTTGTTATTAATCTCAGATGCCTGGTCATTGCGAGGAGTTAAAATGGATCGCATATCCAAAAATTGTCCCTATTTAATATAATTGTTACGTCACCGTAAACCGACGATATAAGATGTGGTTGGGATTGCACTATACAACATAACTCAGGCGTCAGAATAAGTTTTCCTTGGTGTAGTTGTGGATAGGTACCTTCCCAATCTTTAATAATTTATCAGAAAATTGACGATCATCCGGGTTATCTCAGTTCTCACTCGCATGTTTATAGTCAAATGTACCGATTGTATATCACGCCACAAATAAGAGCTTTTAGGCAAGCCCTAACCTCATCAGCTCGGGTTCCCGTGGTATTACCGGTAAGGTTTGTCGAAATCACCACAAAATAAAACCGTGATACCGCCATTGGTCGATCATTTTGTCTTATATCCCTAAAGTTCTGTCTACCGCTTCTACTCCTTTTCGGTGGGCCATCGTACATTCATCCCATATGATTTAATTACACTCACGTAATACCTTAGCTTTGTCGCTATTTCTTGAAATACTACAGGTTGGACTTTCCGTGCGATCTAAATCAATTGGTATTTTAAACATAGTGTGAGCAGTTTTACCTCCTGGTAGCAATGTTGCAGCTATACCTGATGAAGCCACGGCAAGAGCAATTTTACGCTGATTTCGAACATAAGCTAATATTAATTTAGTCAAAAAGGTTTTCCCAGTTCCTCCAGGTGCATCTAAAAACCATATTGTTCCCAAATTATTCTGAACACTCTCGCACACGCGATCATATACTGAACGTTGTTCTGCAGTCATCATTAGGACACCGTTTTCTAATGTTGCCAGCAGTTCCATTGAGTTGTAACCAATCTCTGCAGAATATTCCCTATTGGTAACCTCTCCGACTGAGGTTGGTGTTGACAAACCATATTCACAGAGTGATTTACCGCCTACTGCTGTTAAGTCTTCCTGAAGAGCTAATAAGCACAGATTTATGGCAAGATCACGGAAATTATCATTAGTTGCGCCTGCATCATTGTGAGATATATTCCAAAGAAAGTCTTCTGCAAATTTTTCTTTATATTTTTCCCATAATTGTACAGCATCTGACAAATTACAAAATGTGAGTAATGTTACAAATAAATGGCGTAACCGTCGTGGATTATCACTAACACAGGATTCTGCTAAGCGTCATCCCAATGCTGATCATTTTCAAGCAAACGACGCGCTTGGCAAGCTGCATGATAAGTTGGATAAACAACATCGTCTACTTTTCTCAAATCTATAAATGATGTTGGTCCTCGCACTGTATGTAATAATAATCGCAAATAGAAACAGCGTTGTTAGGATGAACGGTATACACTCTACCAAGAATATGTTCTTTGAAAATACCTGACTCGCCATCTACAGGCCTGCCACGGCGTCTACGATTAAAGACACCTCGTTGCTTATCGTAGGTATAATACGATGGAAATTCCTCATACAAAAGAGATTTTGCAAAATCATCTCACAGATGTTCTCTAATCGTTCTGTAACATTTTCGGCGTTGAAATATATACGTTGACCGCCTTCAAGATGAACATCCAGATGAGTCACAGATGGATATCTTTCGTGAATGTTGAAACTTAAGATCCGCCACACAGCTTCTGAAGAGCTGATATATCTGCCTGACTGAAATCTAGTAACTTCATCATGTTCATTTCTCAACGCAAATGTAGCTTGGTCACTGCCCTTGTTAATATACTTACAAATATATTTTATTGACTCTACACTATTACACATTTCAACATTTATGTGAGCTTGAAATGCTCTAGACATCACAGGCGAATACGGAACGACCCACCTATTATCTAAAGTAACCTGTTGTCCAGACACTCGCTTTTCAACAGTAAAACCACCATTGTCTCTTGAACGGCGACGATATAATGGGTATCCATCATGTCCTGTTGCAGTTTCATCCACTAATGCAATATCTTTTAGTGCAACGACCGTCTTGCATGCAAGGAGCATTCCCGTTAAATGCACCACATGGACCATGTATCATATGAGTTTTAACAATGTCGTATAACACGGGATCTGCAATCGGATCTGGAATTTCAGCACTGATTGAACTGTCTACATCATTAGGTCGAACCTTATCTTTTAACCAAAGCAGGATATGTGCGTGAGGTAAGCCGCGTTTTTGCCACTCAACACTATACATATAACACAATACATCTCCAAAAATGTTATCTTTGGTAAGTAGATCTATCATTGATTTTAATTTTAAATGAAAAACTCTTGCGATAATATCATGGCGGTCATGCGGTGCTTGACCTCAATAAGCTCCTGAGTGATTTCATCCCACTTGGGATTGGTAGTTACAGTAATAAATAAGTCGGACGTCCATATTTTCTTACGTAACAAAAAGCATCTTGAGTACGTTCGTGCATGTAGCGTGGACCACCAGTAAAAGAAGAGGGTAAAATAACTAAATGGCCCATATTCACCGTATCATTATCTTGCTGCATGGCGTCGCGAAGGTGCACGTATTCTTCAGCGCGCAGCTGCCTTTGATTAGATCGTATATAAACTAATCTTTCGGTTTCAATTTTTGCGTACATGTCAACAATAAACTGATTGAATAAGCCACGAAAACGTTGAAAGTATACAAATCTATTTCGTCTCACTTGCAAGTGGTAACAATAAAATTGAAGGCATGACATCTTTTTATTATAATTAGGTGCGCCTGTACGCGGATCAGTTTGGTATAAAGCGAAATTATAACCATCTTCCCCTCGAGAGTATATCAAAGGATATTGCAAACTGTCGTAAGCCCTGTGGGTTTCGTAAATACGTTGCAAACGATTGTCTCTGGAACGGATAACGATATCACGCCTACCACATTCCTGGTCGACAAATACTACAGCAACTTCATTCGTGGATGGAACGTTATAACGCCCAGGGTGTTCCTGAGTTGGACGCCTATCGGAATTTATAACAATTTTATAATTGATATCACCATCTTGAGGAAGAGCTTCTAATGCCGATTTAAAACTGCATACATACGAATTAACCTGATGCAACATGTTCTGAAGTTGTGAAATAAGTTCAGTATTTAAATTCGGGAAATATTGATTTCTTATATTCGACTGTTCGTTGTAGTCGGATACAAAATATATTTGAAGAAACTTAGGTTGGTCTTCAGGCAAAAGGGATCCTATCAAATGGTAAACCTGACCTTGTATCTTAAAAGTAGGCATGAAAGGACCTTCTGAGATTTGTTGAACACCAAAGGATGTCATTTGAAACGCACTATTATAAGTGCGAATATTGTCTAAGAAATGTTTAGATTGCACATGTTCCCCTAAAAGTAGTGACTTCAAAGGTTCCGGTGGATCTTCGAACGAAGGCAAATTTATTTTACCTCCAGAAAAACAGAAACCAGCCAACTCCTTACTCCACTTTGAAGCATTACAAAAAGAACATACTACGTTCATATCGCCTATTACAGAAGATGATCTGTAATCAATTGTGAGGTTATAAGCAAACCCACTTTTATATTTGTCGGACCACGCCACCAAATTTGTAGATTGATCTTCTATGTGTACATCTAAGTCATTAAGACTATGTCGAAATTTGTCTGCAGTAAGACGGGCCTCTTGCTGTTCGTCCGTTTCAAGAGACCGAATATTTTCAATTCTTAATCTTTCATTAGACAAACTTATTAATCGTTCTTGTCTCAAAGAACTGTAATATTCGCGTCCCGAATCTAGTCGTTGTTCATGCTCATGTTCATCTTCAAGAGATTGTATAATATTATGGTGCACCCTATCATTTGTCAAACGGTCTTCATATTGAGTAAAAGTTTCAGATTCTCGAGATAAAATATGACGTTCGCGATCAGCTGTGAGATGTAATTCCCTCTCAGTGTAGGTTTCAGACTCGCGAGATAATGTATGCCGTTCGCGGTCAGCTGTGAGACGTAATTCCCTCTCAGTGTAGGTTTCGAACTCACGGGATAGTACATGCCGTTCGCGATCAGCTGTGAGACGTAATTCCCTCTCAGTGAAGGTTTCGGACTCACGGAATAGTACATGCTGTTCGCGATCAGCTGTGAGACGTGATTCCCTCTCAGTGAAGGTTTCGGACTCACGGAATAGTACATGCTGTTCGCGATCAGCTGTGAGACGTGATTCCCTCTCAGTGTAGGTTTCGGACTCGCGAGATAATGTATGCCGTTCGCGGTCAGCTATGAGACGTAATTCCCTCTCAGTGTAGGTTTCGGACTCGCGAGATAATGTATGCCGTTCGCGGTCAGCTGTGAGCCGCAATTCTCGTTGTGAAGCAGTTTCAGCTTCTCGGGATAACACATGTTGTTCTCGGTCAATGGTAAGCCTTAGCTCTCGTTGAGAAGAACTTTGAGACGCCCGTGATGTAGCTCGTCTCGCTCTGTCAGCTGCTAATCGCATCTCTCTTTCTGGAGAGCTTTCATTGGCTCGAGAAGTTGAGGCACTAACTCTCATAGAGTTTAACCGATGTGCTCTTTCCTCTGCCGATTCTTAAGAACGCACATTTCTCATTCTCTTAGCTTCTCTCGAATTTCGAGATAAAGATAATCGTTTTTTAGGTGGCATTGCGTATTTTATTTTTAATCGACGGCATTCAGTTACCTAACAAAATAATCTACCTTAGAGGTCCTAACTATAGCTACCATACACTACATCTAAATGCCTACTTAAATAATAAAACGGATCCTAAATAAATCCTTAAATCCAAAATTAAATTCTTAAAAATATATAAGTAGGTACCTAAACTACGTCTAATAGAATGAAATAACCTATTTGATACCTAGGTACCTATTTAAAACTACAGCTAAATAAAATAAAAAAGTTTAATTTATAATTAAGCTAATACTAAGAAATATTTAAACACTACCAAAATAACTAATACCTATTTTATAAAATAACAACCAAAGAAATCTAAAAATAAATTATTAAACATAAGAGTAGACTAAAAGTGGCGCTGATAAGCACGGTTTGTTAAAATCAATTATTGTCTGTCAATAAGGTCGAACACTCCTGAACGTCTATTCGCATCAACAGCCAAATATTGTATGAAGCTCGCACTCGGACCCCCCGCCTTTTTATACCTCCCGCCGCGAGCCGCGTCGAGCGCGGCGACCGTTACACAAAAATAATCCTTATAGCATGGCTTATTAGCGTATTTCATGTATAACTTTGGTCTTTCTATACCGATTTCTGTGATTCTTTTTTATTGAATAGATAATAATGTTAACTTTTTTTAATTAGGGATGAGTGAGAGTGTTATAAACGTAAGAGTAGACAAATATAATCAGAAAGCTTCGAACTGCTAAGCTATCGGGAGTTACGTGTTATTGTGAGTCAACCATAAAAGATAGACATATGCTGTCGTGGGATATTTTTTATATAATTTTAAGGAGAACATTTCCGTTATACATGATTTCTGTGTAGCTTTAACCATTAAGGCTGCACATGCGACGGAAGCTTAAAAAATGGAGTAATTTCTCCCGTTTCTTCAACATTTACCTTCACTGCTCTGCTCCTATTGATCATAGCGTGATGAAAAGTATACTTTAACCTGCCCAGGAGTATGAAGAATGATTATACCAAGTTTCGTTAAAATCCGCCGAGTAGTTTTTGTTTCTATAACGAACATACAGACAGACAGACAAAATTTTTACTGTTTGCATTTTTGGCATCAGTATCGATCACTAATCACCCCCTGATAGTTATTTTGTAAATATATTTCATGTACAGAATTGACCTCTCTACAGATTTATTATACTCGTAATTATAGATATTGTTTTGTTTAATTTGTCATCACTTATTGTGACAACCCTACCAAAATTGGTAACAATTTTGCACGTTCTTAGGAAGCTTTGCCTCTGTTCGATTTATTTACTCATGTGACGCAGGTTCGGCCTCCCATGGATGTGTTATCTCTGGCCGGGACTCCTTTCAGACCCTTTCACTTGAACGCATCCGCCAAATTTTACCAACGCACCTTGCATTGTGACAAAACGCAATTACTATCCACGTGATCGGGATGTTTGGCGGTCCACTACTGTGCGATTTACTAGGTTTTCTTTTTCGCACGACTGCTTTGTGGAATTATTTACCACCGGCGATTTCTCTGGCGTCGCATTAGTTAATAGGCGGCGATCGATATTTACCATCAGATGAGGCGCATTTTCTTCTATAAAAAAAGACAATATAACGAAGAAGACAATTTTATTTTAACAATGTTATGTTTATTTTATGTTATGTGTATGGGAGAAAATTTTGTGATTTCATTTCCAGCCGTTTGAAATCAGGGGCCAAAAAGTTAAGTCGAAAATTATTTATACAACTAGGATATTAAATAACTTTTTTTAAATGCCGTTCATGGAGGCCGACGGGCCCCTTGAGCTTGGGGGCCCCGGGGCACTGCCCCGCCTAGCACCAAGGTAGCTACGCCACTGGAGAGGGCTATGCTCGAAGTTTCTCTGCGTGATAAGACTTCAAAAAGAGGATATCCGTAGTAGTACCAGAGTAACCGTCAGAGCCCAACGAATTAATAAGCTGAAGTGGCAATGGGCCGACCATATAGCTCGGAGAACCGACAACCTATGGGGAAAATAAGTCGTGTTGCAGCCTCGTACCGGCAGGCGAAGTGCAGAGCGTCTCCTCGCTAGATGGAGTGACGACCTGGTAAGACATGCGGAAAGTCGATAGATGCAGGTGGCTCTTGTGTTGTGGACTTGTGAAGGCTGTAATGATCTCGTTAGAAGAGGGTCGACAAAATACAGTCAAATCCTCATTTTCAACATCCTTTCCAGTCCAGTAGCTTGAAATCGTCTTCCAGTGCAGCGGTAAAGAGTTTCGGGGACATAACGTCACGCTTTCAGAAGCTCCGTTGTAATTTCCTCCTCGCTCGGGGCCTTACCGTTTATAAGGTGATGGAGAGCTATTCTAATCTCGCTTAGATTGACGTCCGGGATATCATCGGAATTGTATCGGATAAGACTTGTTCTTAGATCGTTACTCACACTTGCGTGTGACTCCAACGATGACTTGTGCAGCTGCCCGTAGAACTTCTCAATCTCACTCAAAACGATGTTACAACATTCTGTCTTCAGCTTCGACAGTTGGCTCTTTACTTGAGCTGAAAGTTTTCGGGGCTATGGATTAGAGCACGCTAGAGACGGAGCGTTGACTTCATTAAACGTGACCTCTCCAGCTTAACGTTTTGGTTCAGTGCGCCTCTCACCATTCGGTTATCGCTGCTAGTTTTCACCCACGCGATCACTGAGACATCACAGATTAGTTGTCGTCATAAAGTCTATCTCATATCGAACAGTTGGGACTCGACCAGATTCACTTTTTGTGGGAGAAAAAACCTTCTGGAAGAAAGAGTTCATCATAAAGAGTCCCTCTTTCTCCATAAAGTCGGCGAGCCACTGGCCCCATGGGTTCCGTTGCCCTATCCCGAATTTCTCTACCTATGTACGTAGGTCACTCAATAAGTTTTGAGATGCTCGAAATTTAAAAATGGAACGCACCCGTGTTATATGTTTCTAAAAAGCAAATTTATTTAAAAATAGAACTCCATAAGCCAATTGCTCAATATTAAAAAAAAAACAAAGTTCTATTAATTTTCCTGCAACGCTTCCCGCGCTTTTCATTTAAAACGATGGATCTTTACCGTGAACATTAGCGCGCTATGATATATTATGATTTTAAATTTGGTTTAACCGAACAATTAAGTTTACAACGGTTACAATCAGCATTAGGGCATTCATCAGCTCCATCACGCGCAACAATTTTTAGGTGGTTTGCTGAATTCAAAAGGGGTAAAATTAATCTTAAAGATGACCAAAGAACCGGGGCCCCGCAAACAGCAGTAACGGCAGAAAATGTATGGACTACTGATATGTTGGTGCGAGAAGACCCACGAATCACATATACGGACATCGAAAAGATTGTAGGCATTAGTTCGGGGAGCATTCATACCATCCTACATCAACATCTTAGAGTGAGAAAGCTTTGTTGTCGATGGTTTTGAAAACGGGGCATCTAGGTGTGTTTCAGAAATCGTTACTGGTGACGAGACATGGATCTATCAATATGATCCGGAAAATAAAAGGCAATCATCGGTATGGGTCTACTCAGAAGGACAGTTACCGACAAAACTCCAAAGACCTCGCAACGTCGGCAAAAAAATAGTGGCTAGTTTTTTTTTTCGCGGAGCGGACATTTGTCGACGTCAATGCTGGAAAATTGTAGGTCAGTCAACTTTAAATGATATACTACAGTTGCATTACCCAAAGCTTTCAATCTGTGCGGGAGAGAAGACCAAAGACCGGGCTTCTAAGAATCATGCTGCATCACGATAACGCCTCTTCACATACCTCCCTTAGAACAAAATCATTTATTGAGATATCAGGACTTAGCTTCTTGTGATTTCTTTTTGTTCCCAAGAGTCAAAGAAAAAATAAAAGGCAAGTTTTTTTCAAGCGCCGAAGAAGCCGTGGCTGCCTACGAAGAAGCTATTTCCGACCTGTCACATCAAGACTGGCAAAAGTGTTTTCAGAGTTGGTTTAGGCGAGTGGAACTTTGTATAGAGCATGATGGAGAATATTTTGAAAAGATGTAAAATAAATATTCCTCCTCCACCTCCTCATCGGGATGTGCCGAGGTTGGTGCGTAAACCTGTAGACCTTCAGCAAATACCGTTTGGTGATTCTGAGAAAAAGGTACGTAACCCTCGTCGACATACTCCCAATCTTTACAAAGTTTTTAACGAGAGACTTGTGGACGATAAATCCGACACTTCCTTGTGACAGATGGTCGCCCTCCCGGTGATACAACAAGTTGCCGGATTCGAGGATTACCGTGTCCTCCCCCTCTCTTCGGACTTCAGATAATCCTATAATATCCCAACGCAACTTGTCTATCTCTTCTTTCAGCTCCAGGATCTTCTAGTCAGTCCTCACGTTGCGTGCGAGTTATATGTTACCAGGTCGAGTCGTCTTAGATGGCAACCGAGCCGCCACCGAAGATTCTTGGCACCCCCTGCCCTGCCGTTACCATGGTTGCCACCGTAGCCAGGAATAGCGCGGCCACCGGGGACTGTGTGTCGTCTTTTTGTAACTTTAGCCATATTGACATAGTTGCCACGCTTGGCGAGCAGGTTATCAACAAAATGCTGCTGCCCATCTCCAGCCTCAGTTTCTCTCTGTCGCCTCTTAAACACCCACGGCATGATATGGGGTAATAGATATTTTTAACCGCCACTACACGGCCCAAACGATATGTGCAAGCACTGGATAAGTCTGGATTCTCCCGACATTTTAAACTAGCTGTTCCCCGCGACTTCGCCCGGGTTTTAATTTTTTTGCGCAGAACCCTAATTATTTTTCTAAAATAAAAGTACTCCTTATGACATCAGCTATTTGCCAGTGAAAGTCCCGTCAAAATCGGTCCAGCCGTTTCAGAGATTAACCGAAACAAACAGACAGACTGACAGACAGACAGACAGACAGAAATTTTTTAAATTGTATTTTTGTTATAAGTACCGTATATACTTTCATATGCATTTAGTAAAAAGCTGTAATTTTGACATCACAAACAGACACTTCAATTTTATTTATTTGTATAGATATATGTAGATGATCTCTAGACTCCCGAATACTAAGAATCTCCAGACAAACAGCTTCTCGGAAAGTTGACGTATGGCCTTTGATTTAATAAAAGCTGAGTTAGTAATTAGACTGATCTTTGAAGTAAATTGTTTGAATTTTAAATTTTTTCTGAATACTACCAAAGGATTCAAATTGATATTTTGATCTTCCGATCTGGCAAACCTATGTGCAGGGGCATTGTGAAACTGGTACAGCAGGTTTCAATGAAGGATGTTAAAGGTACAGACTGCAGCTATATTAGTAATATAGTAATTGTAGCACGAATGGGTCGGCTCAACCGGGGAAGGACCACGCTCCCACAGAATACTAGCGTAAAATAGCAGCTTAACACTACTGTGTTTCCTATGGTGAGTGTAGAGAACCGGAGACCCTTTTTTTTACTCTAAAAAGAGGCATTCTATCTTAGTCCTCACGGGTGACAACGCATCTGCATTTTGATTCTTTATTGAAGATAGATGCCAGATGTCTATGGGTCACAGCAACCACTTACCATCAGGTGGACTGTGTGCTCGTTTGTAACCCTATCCTATAAAAAAACATCAAAGAGACGAAGATTATTGTTATGGATGAAAGTTTCTAACATAAGCAGATGAATTAAATTACGAGCTTCAAAAAGCTACGACTATATAAAGCCCACGATGTGAAAGTGAAACTGACCGCGATCTCTTCATGACAGTGAAAATAGAAATGACATTATTCACAAATGGCGGCTCTTGTGAAAAACTTCTAACTGGACTTCAAATACCTTAGTGCTATTCCACCAACCAGCGTTGAGCCCGAGAGAATATTTTCATCGGCGGGATATATACACATATATCGGTTACACAACCGTTTACACTCATCTCTAAGTGACCAAAGCTTAGATGCTTTAAGCTTCTTGTGTTCCTTTTACTTGGAAAGAAATTAACGATAGATTTTGAGATTTTTGATTGTTTTAAATTGGAGGATTGTAGTAATTGTAAAGTTGTATGTTTTTAAGCCAAAGGCTTTACTAAGTTTTAATTACAATGTTGATAATTATTTTTTTAAGTAAAAATGGTATCGTTCATATTTAGCTTGAGCTTTTTCACAGCCGCAGAGAGATGAAGTGAGACGAGACGAGGCGAGAATTGAAAACTGTGTAGCAAAATTTAAATTTTCTCTTAGCGTATCTTCAGTAGAAATGCTCAAGATTGACAAGGACAATTGACAATGTGGAAGACGAGAACGAGAATTGAAATATAAATTTTTATTAACGTTGCAAAAGAAATACATTTCTCACGATGGCCACAATCTGGGCAACGTGAATAACATTGCCAGAGGCCAGAACATAAGTCAATTCAAGACAAATCGCATTGAAATCTTAGGTCCAAGGTTTCTAAACGATAGAAATCACAAGCGTTAGTGTCTGTAGCGAAACTATTATAATCCTCAAAATGAGATAAATTTAATGAACAGTTTCTGAATTGATTCTAAGCTTATTACATAGTTTGAATGTAGGTAGCAGCATAGAGCAACACGGGCTACAGGCGGATCGTAGAGGAGTAGCCACATGCAGGCGTTCCCCCCTGTCAAAGTATAAATCCAAGTAAAAAACCTTTTTGCTGTAAAACATATAGGCGACATAGCCCAACAGATTAGGAAGCTGCAGTGGCAATGGGCCGGCCATATAGCTCGAAGAACCGACAACCAATGGGGAAGAAAGATTCTCGAGTGGCAGCCTCGTATCTGCAGGCGAAGTGTAGGGGTCCCCCCACTAGATGGAGTGACGACCTGGTAGGTGACTCGTGACCGTGCTTTGTGGCATTCCTTGGGGAAGGCCTATGTTTAGCACTGGACTTGTAAAGAGCTGTAATGATGATGATAATTGCTGCAAAAAGAAATCTGTCACGTCAAATTTATAAAAAGATGGCGTTACCTTTCCTATATAAGTAATTTTAATCACATTATTTAATTACACGCTCATACAATATGCAGATCTGTCGAAGGACTGATCAGTCTGTATCCGAGTTGTAGCTCTCACTGAGCGATGCTGTTATAATGTATCTATGTATGTATAAAATTGTTAGTTTATTGTTGAAACGAAGTTCTTTATCGGACGGTACGGATTTGGCGGATGGGGGCTAGGCGACAAAAAGTGTAAGATTTTTCCATCACGACCCCTTCTGACGTAGTGTAGACGGCCTTGGCTGCTATAAGGTAGGAGATGGAATAATATTTATCTCCCTCGCACTTTTTATTATCTTGCCATGAAAGAAATATTATTTTATTTTAAATGACGCTTCATTTTAATAGACGCTAGTAATTCATTTATTTGTATTTGTTGATCAATAATATAATACGTTTATCAATAATAATATACTACGAAAGGAACCTCGTTCCAACCGAGTCTTCCACGACACTCACGCATGTTTTTTTGTTGTGTGTTTCGTAATGACACGAGATTGTTTTTGTGTGCGCCAAAAAAATAAAATAATTAAATAGATGGCCACGTCAATCTATTTATTTAAAACATAAAAGATTTTTAATATAGATATGGTCACTATAAGATGTTTTTAGGTTAGCTAATTACGTAATAACTTAAGACAGAAGGACCCTTAAGTAGGGACTGAATAAATTAACCGACTTGGTATTACATGGATCTCACAACTTTTCACGGTAGAAGAACTGAGTTGAGAGACTTGGTTTTTTTTACAAGTTATGTTTTTGGTGGCATCTCATTTCTTTTTGTAGATAGTCCTACTTTTTTTCCTTTCCGGTACCTTCTATTTCTTGAATACCAACAACGGATTTTCTTAAAGGCCACTCTTACCAATTATTCCATTATATTATTATACATATTATACGGGTACAATGATTCATTCACTGCAAATGTAATTTTGTAATCCTATATATTTATATGACGGTGCCTGCGCTATTGCACGTGTGGCGGCGCCGGTGTAGCTAGACAGAATTCTTGTAAACAACACATGCACCGCACACCTGCGCCATTGCACCAGCGGTGGCGCCCGTTTGTCTAGCTACTTGTTTTGCTTGTATAAAACGGACGGAGCGGACGCCGTTAGGGCAGTCTTGGCTCTGGCGTGGAACGGTGCGCTTGTCATATTCCGTTACTAGCTTATCCTTGACTCGTTGGATAATTAATTCGTGCAAACGAATTAATTATTATTCTTAACTACAAAATTGGTCTCGGTAAAATTTATAGTTTATATAAGTAATCTATTGTAAATTAACCTTATTTAAAAGAAAAGTCCCGCTGGGTTTCTTGCTGGTTCTTCCCAGGACAGAGGTTTTATCCGAACCGGTGGTAGTAATACTATATTGAATAAAAGTGATTCTATTCTATTCTAAAAGCCTTTTCATGTGACTCTATACATCATAATAACATCCTTCATAAGAAGTGGGAATAAAGCTTTCCACTTAGTTCTCTATATTCTAATGACCTTTCTACATATATGGGATTACAAAGTTATATATGCAGTTGGTGTATCTAGAAAACTGGAACGAAATTGCAAAATATTTTAGTTTTACCTTAATTTATATACTAAACACTAATTGCATTCCAAATTTGAAGCTTCTATGTCTGCTAGAAGTGCCTTAGAGTTTTGATGATCGGTCAGTCAGTGAGTGAGTGACAAAATTAAAAAACTTTGACTAGTTATAATTCTTAAACTACTGGTTCAAATAAAATGAAATTTGAAATATACTGAGTTTATACAATGCTTGCTTGGTTATTGAAAATTTAGGCTTCTAGTTTTATCCACAACGAAGTTATAGGGGTTCGAAAATGGCCTGAACTGCTTCGAGAAAAGGATGGTACGGACGTGCCGCTTTTTTGCTCGACTTGGCGGGGGCGCTGCCGTGCTCCCAGATAGGCGATAGAGAGAAAATATGCAATATTCGTCTCATAGTAGACATAGGGACGAAATAAGAGTAATGAATCCTGTTACATGCCATAACATGGCATAAACCAAATACGCTTTAAAATTATAATTATTAATATTTCTACCTGACTACCTCAAAAGGAGACAATGTTTTTTGAATTTTCTTTGGCATACTCTGTAGCCTAAACGGCTCAATGGAATTTAATATGTAGGATGTCGTTAGATTCATTTTTGTTGTGAAAGGGACAAAGGGTACATAATTTTCCTCTTTTCTGTAAACTTTTTTATAACATAACATAAACACTGTCACCCAGAGGGGTAGGCATAGACTACGGACTTCCATTTTATACGATCCTGACACACCTCTCGCCTGCTCCACATCCATATACCTACGCATACTTGGGTAAAGGTACCCTTAATTAGGCCCATTTTTAATATATCGCCAATTTGGTCGATAAACTTTCGTATAAGGCCTTCACGACTCTACCGTTCACCTCTGCAACATAAATTTGCTTTGACACTTTTTTTTTACGCAGTCTTTTTTATTACTGTTTGAACTTTTGTTTTATCAAGTTTGAAATTATGTTTGTATCAAGAGTTAACTTTTACATGTTTACAACAAAATATACAATTCTGTAGGATAGACAAACAAATTTTTTATTCAATATATTATATTATCCAAATATTATAGCAGAAAACCGGCACAGAAAATGCGGTGAATCTGAAAATGAGCCCTGTATGATTTCATACAATAAAATAGGGTCATAATACACTCGTTTACATATACATAGCTGTTAGTAATTTGTTATCAGTAGGACTCCCCGAGGAGTTATAATAGCTTGAATTACTATAATTCCTGCTTACGAGCAAAATAAGCGCTTAATCGTGTAGTTTGGACCCAGTCGGTGATGAACTGAACTAAATCATTATTAACTTTTTATGCAATTTATACGTAGTAAAGCCATGCTGCAGATTATGATTGTAGCACGAATGGGTCGGCTCGATCGAGGAAGCTCACAAAATACCAGCGAAAAATTGCTTAATACTGCTGTGTTTCGTATGGTGAATGCAGAGAATCGGATACGCTTTTTACAGGAAACGAGGCATTCCAATTTATTGCTCAAGGTTCGTGCATTTTGATTATTGTTGATAGATGTAGATGTCTATAGGCCACAGCATCCACTTACTATTAGGTGAACTGTGTGCTAGTTTGTACCACTTATTCTATAAAAAATGCAATATGGCAAATGACGATAGATGCGCTTGGTAGCAATACATTTTGTTAACTTCAACACTTATGTATATTTAAATAAAATGTTTATCATCTGTCCTGTCGAAATCAAATATAGAAATAGCTACTGCCTTTTAACATAAGTACTATGTGTGATTCATTTAAAGCCAAACATTTAAAACCAATTCTTATGCAAACGAAAACAAATGTTTGATCCGCCTGAAGCACGTTTTTATTTTGTTCTGAACCGAGATCCTTATAATAATCCTTATAATAAAGCAATTGCGTCCATATAAAACAGAACTCGTCTGGGGTCTTTTTATACCCGGGATGCATCAGTAGAAGTCATTACTCTAAGTTGAGAGCATAAGATTTACAAAATCATAGTTGAGAGCATAATATTTACAAAATCATAGTTTATTTTAACTTTCAGATAACTCGATCTTAAATGTCAATAGCAATTAAGATAACGAGGTGAAAATACTTAAATAACTAGTCCGTTTTAAACACATTAAAAAAAGGTTATTTAAGAAGAAGTGGACGTGTTGTTTAGCCATTGCGTCAACAGCTGAGCAAGATGAGGCGTCTTATTCTCCTTTTAGTGGGTAAGTAAGTAATTTTTTTTGTTGTTCAAGATGGTAAATTAGACCTTATGTGTAATGTAAACTGACGGATACGTAATAATGTATTAATATAGTATTAGTGTTGAATAAAATGAACTTTACGGATTTTATCGTCTTTAATTTAACTTATTTTTAATTCGAGGGGAACTGAGGTGTTTGAAGTAAGCCCGGGCAACCTTCACACGAAACGTCGAAAATTCAAAATAGAAAAAGGAAGCGCGTAAACGCGTAATAAATACATAACCTTTGCGCGTAAATGCGTAAAATTAGTTTTATTCAATGTATTGTATATGTGTAAATACAAAAAAAGCAATTTTATTGCTGAATTTATAATATAACAATTATCGTATAAGAGATTAGCGATAAGTGTTGGAGCCGTTTGTCGGTGAATTTCATACCTTTTTTCTTAAAACTCAAGTGACAAACGAACTTACATTCACCTTATGGTAAGCGGGCACGAAGCTGAGATCTATAGACCATACTTTGACTTTGCTCAGACTTTACTTTCGAGCTAAGACAATGTCGGTATTTATAGAGCTATCTTCGAGTCGTGCTGAGTGCGCGCTTAGCAAAGCCTAAGTCAACGATATCGACGACTTACGTAAAACTCAGGATATTATTCAAAACCACCGTATTAATTTTAAATTGTTGTTTTTATGTTACACTAATTAATTATAACAATAAATAGGTAGTTTTAGGCCGTCTTCTAGTTTTAAATAGCATTAATCCATTTTCTATTTACGTAATTTCAATCTTATTTCGAATTTCTTAAAATCTTCTTTTTCTGATTTTGCACTCATCTCATCCGTTCCCGTTCTCAAACGCCCGTTTTCTATTTCATGTAATAATAACTTATTTATGAAATACAATTTGGACTGTTTTCGATTTTAAATATATATATATTTTTTTTTAATTTTACAGAGTAATTTTGATTTTAAATATATATATTTTTAATTTTATACAGTAAAGTCAAAAACTTAATGCGTGGAATGAAGCATCCATTAATATTTGGAATGTCTGGGCCTTAGCATAAGCTTAGCTTAATCTTAGCCCGATACAACTGTAAATTCAGAATCAAAGATTATGCTAAGCATATAATCAGCTAAGTTTTTCGTAAGCTAAGTCTGAGCAAAGTCAAAGTACGATCTCAGAGACACTTGCAATCAACCTCGGTTGAAGAATACAGATGCGTTGTCACCTCTGAGAACTAAGGTAGAATGTCTTACAACCTGTAATTACACTGTCACTATATACTAAAACGCAGCAGTGCAAACACCGCTATTTGGCGATAGATATAAGTAAAATACTTAATTGATTTATAAATATAATGTTATTACATATTTAAATAAATAGACGCAATATGAGATGGATGCACTTTGCTGGCAAAACTAGTTTCTAAAGTTAGTAGAGTTGAGTAATATAAGTTTTGTTTAGCTATACGTATCTTAACCAAAATAGATACTAACCGGTTGTAATTTTTCATCAACGTACTTATTTTTTAATATTAAGATCGTTTGAATTTATTTATTTTTTAAATTAAAATTATTAATTTTATAAGAAAATTAGCACGTTTATGAAGATTTAATATAATGATTTCTTATATTTACGCGAACACTACACATTTAAATAAAACTAGTTTTACGGATTTTATCGCGTATATTACTTATTTTATATTCCCGACGTTTCGAGCACTTTACAGCACCCATGGTCACGGGGGGGACTGAGGTGTATGACGTCCCAATGTCATAGTTAACCACGGCTACTTCCAGATTAAAAATTATTAATTTTTGTTCCGATCTACGCAGTATGAACTTACAGTATCTTGAAGTCTTGCAGTTGTATGCTTGGGTTGGGATTTAATTTTATTAATAATGGGATCCCAAGCATATGGTCGCACCCAGCCATCTTCTCTATTGAAATTAGGATGTTTTTTGATTTCAATAGCCTCGCAAATCATCCTTGGAAGGAATCGGTGTTCTTTAGCGAGGATTTGTGGTCTATCAAATCTAATGTAGTGACGGGGGCGATCCTGTACATGTTCACAGACTGCAGACTTCCCGGAGCGTCGATTCTTCACATCAGCTATGTGTTCTTTAACGCGGGTTTTTATGGATCTTTTAGTTTGTCCTATATAAGAGAGACCACATTCACAATCAAGCTTGTACACTCCTGCATCTTGCAGAAGGGCCTTACACTTGACTGATGGTAAAAACTGACTAATCTTCTTCTGCGGCTTGAAGTATGTTTTAATGGAAGCACGCTTCAAGATGTAGCCAATCTTGTCAGTGACACCTCTGACATATGGCAGTACAGCAGCCACTCGCTCGACTGTGGCCGACTTCACTCGTTCACTGTGACGTAGGCGCGGGACTCAAAGCTTATTGTCGTGCAAAACTTGCTTGACGTGTTGGAGCTCGGCGGCCAGGTGTTTACTGTCACATATTCTCTGAAACAAAGATTTACCCACGGTAGCTAACTGTGAAGGATGGTGATGAGAATCATCATAATTAATAAAATTAAATCCCAACCCAAGCATACAACTGCAAGACTTCAAGATACTGTAAGTTCATACTGCGTAGATCGGAACAAAAATTAATAATTTTTAATCTGAAGGTAAGCGTGGTTAACTATGACATTGGGACGTCAAATACCTGTCCCCCCCGTGACCATGGGTGTTGTAAAGTATTCGAAACGTCGGGAATATAAAATAAGTTAATATACGCGATAAAATCCGTAAAACTAGTTTTATTTAAAAGATTTAATATATTTTATTTTATTTTTTATATGAAACTGAAGTGACAAATACCAACAAAACAACAAAATATAGTCTATAGCAAAGATTACTGTATATATGGTCTATGGTCTATACTGACGCTCTATACCCTTCAGACCAGAAGGGGTTTTGGCGGGAACTTGACCGGCGGCGGTTTGCTGCTCCTGTATTATTGTTTAAATAATGGTTTGAAGTGGATTTTGATATGTAAAAGTGGTGCGATTTTATGTATTAAGTGTCTGCGCATGTGAACTATTAATGGAAACGGTGAAACAAGTGCTCTGATCGTGATGTGATTCTCAAGATAAGGTGTCTGTATGCTTAGGCGCCTTGTGATACCATCGCCAACTATCAGCTGTCTGCTGGGTCAAGTTGCCGTGAAAGTCTCCGAAGGGCTGCACAATATGACGCGTCAACATATTGTGAAGCAGAGCAATGTATTATGAAGGATAATTTTACATTGTAATTTCAGGCTCAGAAGGGCTAGAACCCAGAGCCGTAAAACCAGTTATAAAAACAATCAGACTAGAACTTATCTCATGAAAAGCATTTTTATCAAACATTGTTCCAAAAAACTAAATCTTTGAAAGAAAATGTGTACACCTATAAGAAGTTTGTTATAACGTTTTACAATTAATAAAGTAAGCAGGTACATTATAAATTGTTCAAAATTATCATCATATTTAAATTTTTGTTAGTGATGAACATAAATAGACATGACATTCATTAGACAATCCACCCGCGGTATATTTGTTTACATATTGTTTTATAAAAAGCAATTTACATCCAGTAAGCGAAAAGTGAAGATCGATGATGATGAATTCTTAGATCCGAAGAGCATGTAATCACTGTTCGTATCTTGTACTATATGATGATATTAAACAAAGACAAATGTTACTCGAAGATACGCTTAATGATTTTCTTAACGATTTTTTTTCTACAATCATTTAAGGGACTTTTACCGCTAAGCGTATGTCTGTCCCATCATACCCTAACCTACATAACTAACTCATATAACATTAATTATTATACGACGTGGACCATGGATTGGAACAGAACTTTCGCATCATCGCCATTTGTTTGGGATAAAATATAATGATATGTACCTACGTCAGTTCTGTTCATATTCAAGACCCTTATTAAGTTACTTCTAACAGACTCAAATCGAACACATTCCATCAATAAATGGTGTAGGTCTTCTATAACTCCACAGTTTTCACAATTGGACGAAGTTGTTTTTCTCATCAAAAAGACAAATTTCTTACAAAATTCTTACTGTGTCCAGATCCGAGTCTATGAGCAGTAGTAACTAATTTCCTACTTAAACTAGTATTCATGAACCAGGGCACATGAAGAGGCTGACACTGTATGGTTTTATACCATATTCCTTTTCTAGTGACCGTTTGTTAAAGTATTCCTTCCACATTTCATAATATATATTTTTGAATTTAGGTAAAACTTCTGAGTAATCCAAAATAGTATTAGTTTCCTTTCCATTCTTAACTGCATATTTCGCTTCTTTTTTGACTTTTATATTATACAGGGTTATTTTGCAATAACCTTTAATAACCTTAAAGGTTCAGAATAAGTAATGCATGGTGAAGAAAAATTAATTAAAAAGAACCTCAAACATTCTGTCCTTTTTTATATAAGAAATCATCTACACTAATAATATTATAAAGAGGAAAACTTTGTTTGTTTGTTTGTTTGTTTGTAATGAATAGGCTCATAAACTACTGGACCGATTTTAAAAATTCTTTCACCATTCGAAAGCTACATTATCCACGAGTAATATAGGCTATATTTAATTTTGAACAAAAATAGGGTTCCGTAAGATATTAGGGTTTTTCGGACACAAGGTGTAAAAATTCAACCAAAAAAGTTACTTATTTTGCGTACCCTGCCTAAACTATTAAAGATAGAACCATAAAATGTTCTAAGTAATTGTAGATCTTATAAATATCTACAAAAAAGTCCGCGACACACTATACCTATCTATGTCGAGTGAGGCACAATAACCATTTTTTTATTGAAAAATCTTGATTTTTTTTTGGACTACATTTTAAACGCGTTTATTTTACTCTAAATTATTTCATCACTAAGTACAGTTAATGTAGATAATATTTGGTCTTTGAATGATTAAAATTGGACGTTTGGTTCTGAAGTTATAGCGAAATTAAAATATTACGATTTCTGCTGCACGGCCCGTTGCGAAGTAGGCGTTACCAAGGCCCGGTGAGCGTGTGGGAGGGGGAGTTTAGATCTATGAGTAAGGTACCCGCGCGGCTCAGTCGCGCGGTCGGCTCCCTACGCAGCGGTCGTGCGTGAAGTCTTAATTTTCGTGCGATTTTTTTTGGTTTCGTTCTTTAAACTACACCTACGCAAAATATCTTCTCAGAGCTAAACAACAGTTCTTCTTAGAGCTAAACAACAGTTCTTCTTAGAGCTAAACAACAGTTCTTTTCAGGGCTAACCAACAGTTCTTTTCAGGGCTTACCAACAGTTCTTTTCAGGGCTAACCAACAGTTCTTTTCAGGGCTTACCAACAGTTCTTTTCAGGGCTAACCAACAGTTCTTTTTAGAGCTAGAATATTACACGCTAATAACATTATCTTAAACATTTGAAAATGCCTAAGAGAGCCAGATCTCAACTTTCTAAACATAGTTCTCAAGCACGGGCAGCAAAAATACGTCGTATGGGAGAATCTTCACCTGAACGTTCACAACGCCTTGCTGAACAAAATCAGAGAAACTCTCAGGTACGCGCACGAGAGTCGAGTGTCGAACGTTCACAACGCCTTGCAAAACAAAATCTGAGAACCTCTGAGTTACGTGCACGAGAGTCGAGGCTGGAGCGTTCCCAACGTCTTCATGAACAAAATGTAAGAACCTCTGACTTACGCGAACGAGAGTCGAGTGTCGAGCGTTCGCAACGCCTTGCCGTACAAAGCTTGAGAACCTCTGAGCTACGCGCTCAAGAGTCGAGGCTGGAGCGTTCCCAACGTCTTCATGAACAAAATGTAAGGACCTCTGACTTACGCGAACGAGAGTCGAGTGTCGAACGTTCACAACGCCTTGCTGAACAAAATCAGAGAAACTCTCAGGTACGCGCACTAGAGTCGAGGCTGGAGCGTTCCCAACGTCTTCATGAACAAAATATAAGGACCTCTCAGTTGCGCGAAAGAGAGTCGAGTGTCGAGCGTTTGCAGCGACTTAGAGCTCAGGCAGAGAGACAGCAGTTGTCCACAAATAGAGTTCGCAATCGAATTTTAGCTAACAGCAACAGACTGGCTTTCAGATATAATCCGCAGTTTGATTATGCACAACAAGCGTCCGTCCAAATCGGAGTCATGAATAAGATCTGCTCTAACTGCTCTGCCAAGAAATGGGCGGACGAACCTAATGGTATGTGCTGTGCTTCAGGTAAAGTTTGTCTTCCTAACCTGCAGGAGCCGCCACAACCAATAAAAATCTTTTGACTAATAACCATCCATTATCTGGGCATTTTTAACAAACATACGTAAATACAATAGTCTTTTCAAATGACTTCGTTTGGCGCAAAAGAAATCAGGGAAGGAAATTTATGCCCACTTTTAAAATTGAAGGACAAGTGTATCATCTAATTGGTAGCCTTTACCACCATCAGGCCAAAACCCACAGTTCTTGCAAATATATTTTATTTCGGATGCAGACCAGTTATCGTTGCGATCAAGCATCGCACCAACCTTAAAATGGATTTAATTCACGAATTACAGACCGCTTTAAATAATCATAACGTGTACATACGAAGTTTTAAACAAAACTTAGAACTTAACTCCTCAGATAATTTAAAGTTAATTATTCATTCAGATCGCACTCCACAGACAGCACACAGAGGCAGATATAATGCTCCTACTGTAAACGAGGTAGCTGTTCTCTTGGTCGATGAAGACAAAGGTCCCAGGGATATAGTCTTACACGGTAGAGACGGGCAGCTCAAAAGAGTTTCTGAGCTACATCGGTCCTATGATCCACTACAGTATCCTATAATGTTTGTGACAGGAGAAGACGGTTATTATTTGACTATCCCTCAGCAGGGTTCTGCGCGTAATAAAACTGTTTCGTGTATGCAATTTTATGCATTTAGATTAATGATTAGAACTAACTCTTTTAATCCGTTACATTATTACAGAGACTTATTTAGTCAATATTGTGTTGACATGATGGCGAAAATTATATCGGAAAGATTAAATTATATTTGTCGGAATCAACAAAGACTGAGGGCTGATGACTACATTCATCTCAGAGATGCCTTAAATCATGACGCAAATGTTGACCCATCAAATATCGGTCAATATGTCATATTGCCATCGTCATTTACGGGTTCTCCGCGTTTCATGCACGAGAAAACGCAGGACGCGATGACGTACGTTCGAAATTATGGTAGACCTGACTTATTTGTCACTTTTACATGTAACCCCGAATGGCCTGAAATAAAAGCCGAGCTGCTACCAGGACAACGGTCTTTCGACCGTCATGACATAATTTCACGTGTATTTCATTTAAAGATGAAGAAATTCATCAAATTATTTGTCAAAGAACAGATATTCGGTAAAGTAAAATGTTATATGGCAAGTGTGGAGTGGCAAAAGCGCGGTTTACCTCATTGTCATTTGCTGTTCTGGCTAGAAACTAAAATACAACCAGATGAGATCGACAGTGTCATAGTTGCGGAGCTACCCGATCAACAAATTGATCCGGTACTACACGACATTATAACTAAAAATATGGTACATGGACCCTGCGGAGAACATAATTTAGCTGCACCATGCATGAAGAACGGTGTCTGCACAAAAAAATACCCTTGCCGTTTCATGAATGATACCCAGACCGGAGAGGATGGGTATCCAGTTTATCGTAGGCGCGATACAGGAAATGGCGGTCGGAGCACTACGCTACAAATCAGGGGCAACATGGTGACGATAGATAATAGGTGGATTGTTCCATACTCCCCGCTACTATGTAAGACTTTTAACGCTCATATAAACGTGAGTATTGCCACTCTGTCCAAGCCATTAAATATATATGTAAGTATATAAATAAAGGTTCAGATCAGGCAACTTTTAGCCTTAGAAACCCACACGATGAGGTCGAAAACTATTTAAATGGCAGGTACATAAGCACATCTGAAGCTGTCTGGCGCTTATTTGAATTTCCCATTCACGAGCGGCATCCTACTGTAGTGCATTTGGCCGTTCATCTAGAGAACGGTCAAAGGTGTATTTTACACCAGGGACAGCTCATCAAGTTGTCCAAAACCCACGCAATACCACATTACTGGCATTTTTTGCTCTCTGTAATGAAGATGAATTCGCGAAAACTCTTCTGTATCATGAAGTCCCGCAATACTATACATGGGCAAATAATACATTCACTAGAAGGAAGCGTGGTGAAGATGTAGTTGGACATCCGGGGATAAAAAGATGCCGCTTTAGGTAGAGTCTACAGGATACATCCATCCCAATCAGAGTGTTTTATCTTAGATTCTACTGCACCACGTACGCGGTCCGACCTCATTTGCATACCTTAAAACTGTAAACGGTATTGTCAAAGAGACGTATCAAGCAGCTTGCCGTGACCAAGGTTTACTTGAAAACGATGATCATTGGGGTAACACTTTAAGCGAAGCTTCGTTATCACATTGTCCAAAAAACTAAGGAGTTGTTCGTAGTCATACTTTTATTTTGTCAACCATCGGAACCATTGAAGTTATGGGATACTTTCAAAGATCAGTTCTGTGAAGATATTAGACATCGTATCAGACAACAAAATCAGGATAACACTTCACCCTTCACTGAAGTCATTTATAATGAAGTATTAATTGAAATAGAAAACAAACTTCTAGAACTAAACGACAAAAATTTAAGTGATTTTGGATTACCTTCTCCCGTTCGTACCCAGAATAATACTATTGACACAATGGTACAACAGTATAACAGCAATGATCTAACAGCGTTTGTTAATGACAATGTGCCAAAATTAGTACCAGATCAAAGACATACTTATGAGACTATTGTGGACAGCGTGAACAATAACATGGGAGATTATTTTTTGGACGCACCAGGAGGCACCGGAAAGACTTTTCTCGCAAATTTGATACTTGCTAAGATACGGCAATCAGGAAGATAGCGATTGCAGTTGCTTCGTCAGGAATTGCTGCAACTCTCTTGAACGAAGGAAAACTGCTCACTCTACGTTTAAACTCCCGCTATCCGTATCTTTAGATCAACGGTCTACGTGCTCTATTCGGAAAAATGGGCCTCTTGGTAAGTTGCTGCAAGACGCGTCGTTGGTAATATGGGATGAATGCACCATGAGTCATAGAGCTCATGTGGGGCCGTGGACCGTACTTTAAAGACCTCCAAGCTCTGCTAATGTCATGGGTGGTATCACTTTTGTATTTGCTGGAGATTTCCGACAAACGCTTCCTGTCGTCAACAGAGGTACGCGAGCAGATATTATGAAGGCATGTTTAAAATCGTCTCACCTTTGGACATCTGTTCAACATTTGAATTTGCGTACTAATATGAGAGCTCATCTACATGGAAATACGCATAGCAATTTTCCACAACAGCTGCTGAAACTGGGAGAAGGAATTTTTCCATCTTTAAATTTGGGCACCGATTATGCGGTTACTTTGGATGAGTCTCTAGGGCAAATAGTCTATAATTTAGATAGTCTGATAGATGCTATATATCCTGACATCGAAAACTTACATCAAAATGATTTTCGTTGGCTGTGTTGTAGAGCAATAGTTTCTCCCAGGAATGAAACAGTCAACGAAATAAACAATTTAATTATGCAGAAAGTACCGGGTGAAGTTAAGTGCTATAAATCCATAGACACCGTCACTAACATCGAGGACGCAGTGCACTACCCCCAGGAATTTTAAATTCTCTGAACCCCGCTGGGCTTCCACCTCATGAACTGTCGTTAAAAGTTGGCACGCCGATAATGCTTCTCAGAAATTTAAGACCCCCCCAACATGTGTAATGGCACGAGACTTCTTATAAAGGAGCTAAAAGATAATTTAATAGTTGCGAAGATTATCACCGGCCGGCAGCTGGTGAATTAGCTCATATACCAAGAATACCCATGATCCCTACTGATTTGCCTATACCCTTCAAAAGGCTCCAATTTCCAGTAAAATTTCTTTCGCACTCGATAAACAAATCCCAGGGCCAAACATTCAAATTAGTAGGAATTGATTTACGAAAAGAATGTTTACGCATGGGCAACTTTACGTTGCCCTATCACGGGTCGGGGCTCCCGACCATCAGTATATTTTGTTACCAGAAAATAATATAACGTCAAATGTTGTGTATAGAGAAGCTCTACAATAATAGCTTAAGTTTTCTATCCTAAAACAACAGGTTGCACTCCGGGACTTAACAAATAACATCCACAGAAAGAAAATCTGTTCAGCCTGCGGATAGTGACTGCTTCGTCGATGTTAGTGTCGGTGTCTGTGAATTGACCTGGGAATCATTTTGTTTGCTGACCGTGTCTTTCCTGGGTAGGCTTTTTGCAGCGGTAACCGACATTCACGCGGGCGGAGCCGCGGGCGACCGCTAGTTAATTATATTTTAAATTCATAATGCTTGGTAATGCATTATTTTAATTGATTATCTACTATTTTACTACGCGTAATGTGTGCGTATATTCGTAAGGGTCGATCGATCGGCAAAAAGATGTGTTGAATCGCACACAGTAGATCGCGCGTACGCGTAGTTGTTGTCCATAAATCACATTTAATTTGGGATAATTTCATGACTTCATTATGACGACCAGACGACAACTTTTCAGTGATGTCTCAGTGATCGCGAGGGTGAAAACTTCGGTCGGCAATGACGAATTAAGAGGAAATGCGGGTGCTCTTTTCTCCATACAAACGCTCTTGCCTGTTTTCTTTCTGGTTTATTTTCTTAAAGCAATGAGTTTTTACAGTAAAATAAATATCAACGTCTTCTATGTCCCTATGTTTTCCTTTTTGATGATACATTATCTTATAAGCACTAGAACCCTTACAAAATGCTCAAAATTGCCTATTTAGACCGCTGTCAACGGAGGCCTAGTGTTCAAATTTGATAACTACTCGTAATACTATAACAAGAAAAACATAGGGACACAGTGTATATCCTTCTTATTCAGTTTATGAAATATCTTTTAAATTGGTCCAATATTGGCGGAGGAAATGGTAGAGAGAAAACCTCGAATTATGCCTTTTAACTTAGGCTATTCAGTCGGATCTGCAGTTGTCCTTATCGGACGCCGAGCGCTGGCAGAGTGACAGCGATAGTTTCTTCAAATACCTAATTTTCAAGTCTCTCGGCCCGCATTTCCTCTTAAAGGCGATTGTAGAAGCTGATGATACTTAATCTATGGCTGAATTAGCAGCAGCTTTCGACGTTAGCATCAAAACAATATTGGTCCATTTGCGTTAAATTGACAAGGTAAAGAAGCTTGACAAATGGGTGCCCCACGAACTCAATGATCGCCAGCGCGAAGTACGCGTCGAGAAGTGCCTTGCACTGCTCAACAGACACATAAACGATGGAATTTTAAACCTCATTGTTCTCTGCGACGAAAAATAGATTCTGTTTATAGCGCTCAGCAAGTTGGTTGGATCCTGGTTCAGCACCTAAACAATGCCTTAAGCGAAAACTTACCCCTAGAAAAGTGATGATCAGTGTTTGGTGGTCTAGCGCCGGTGTGATTCATCACAGCTTCTTAACATACGGAATGAGCATTTCTGCAGATCTGTACTGTGAAGAACTGAACACAATGATGGAGAAGCTCACACGTCTCCAACCGGTGTTTCTGCACGACAACGCGCGACCTCATACTGCATAACAGACTGTCTCCAAATTACAAGAGCTGGGGTTGGAAGCTCTCCGAGACTTCTTTTCCAGAATTTGGATAACTTAATTCTATTCCCGAGAGGCACTACAAAATGCCTTTGAAGAATTTCTTGCCTCCCGTACAGCTGATTTCTTCAAGAAGGGTATCAATATTGCATGGCTGATTACTTTGATTAATAGAAATAAAAAAAGGAGAAAAAAAAATTACGTTAACTAATTTCATAAAAAACGGCAATTTCATAGGTAAAGACATAATATAAACTGCCAAAACGAACGACGAAATTGAAAGAAATGTCACAACACTCATGCGCGAAAGCGTTTCAGGAGGGGTTTGTTAATAGATATTTCTATGGCTTTGTTAGACTAACAGATGTTCGTAGTTATATGTAAATAGATGATGACATTGAGATGTTGAGCGACACTGTAATATCAGGTTACTCGTGCAGGGCAACGAATAGCACTCGCTACCGATAACAGTTGTTTGAATATAACTACCAGGTATATATGTACAACATAATATTAGAAATAATAAATACTCAAACGAGACGCATCGATCATGAGCTGTGATGATCCTAGTGATATGTCATCACATGGAATTATTGTATTGTTATCGGTTATGAATACGTAGGCAAAGTTTCAGATTATTCAGACGTCTGAAAGGAAGTGGGTGAAAACTGAATTATGAAATTCCATTACAGGCAAACATAGACACAGGTTAAGCTAACATAAGTCCAGTGTTTCTTTTGCCGAACTAGTAGTAAAAGCATAAATGACTTTCAATAAGCATTCTTGTAATATATATTGAATTAAAATAATTTTAAAAATATTCTAAGTACACATATTTTTTTGCAGTCGCAATGGCGAGTTCGGAAGAATTCTTCTTCCCTGGCCATGAATTTTCCAGAACTCCACTGGGCGATCGGATAGACAAAGCGTCTGTGAAAATGCTCAAGGTAAGTAATCAGGTACTGCTTTTGTTAGTGTTAGTTTTTCGTCAGGGTGAGAATGGGCACCACTTGCTTGGGTTCTGAAGCCCATGGTCACCTACAAGTAACATCAAACCAAAAAACGGCCGAGGCGTTGCTCTGAACAAATGTATTACCTGCATTGTAAAGGCATTATGTCTTAGTACCGACTTCAGAAGCTATTATGCTTTTTATTAAAAGTAATTTTTTTTACTGTTTTGAGAAAGGAATATAACAAAATCAAGGTAAACCACTCGAATGTTGTCTAAACAGTTACGAAGTCAATTAAATACGCATTATTAATTATAACTCAAAAACTACTTGTCAGATCTTGATCCAATTTATATGGGACCACATGAGAAGCAGCAGCTTTCAAATAAAAAAAAGAATCATCGAAACCGGTTCACCTAGAAAGTTCTGAGGTAACACACATAAAAAACACAGTTGAATTGAGGTCCTTTTTGAGGTCGGTTAAATAGAATCATTAAAATCGGTTCAGTCGTTTCCGAAAAATTGGCGAGCATACATAAAAAACATATAAAGGAGAAAAATCAATATAAATTAGAGTAGACAAAAATCCCTAGGCTTTGCCAGCTTAGGCCTACATTAGAGTGAGGAAATACGTAAAAATGTCGGAAATTTAAACAAGTTAAACGTGATAAAATCCATCAAATTAGTTTGTAAAAGAAGTACCTAAAGCAAAAGGCTCTGTAGGTACGTACCAACGATAGGCGTAAGTCTCTATTTCGAGACAATTCTTCAAATTAGTTATATTCGACGGTATTCTCGTAAAGTGACTGTGGTTCAATTCTTACAGGAGGCCTATCTATCAAACACGGACTCTAATGTAGTCACGTCGCCACTGGGAGCATTACTGCTTCTATCGCTGTATTCTGCTGGTGCCCAGGGTAAGATCAGAGAGGAAATCATGCAGTTTCTTGGTTCAACAGAATACAAGGAGGCAAGTCTTATTTCCGTATTTTGTATTTATATTTATGAATACTCCGAAAACACGTACATATAAATTATATTCTTATTTTTATGTTTTAGTGTAATAGGCTTATAGGTGTACCTGTGTGTAACGGTGTTTAACTTTGTCCTCTCAGTATATTTACGAAAATTTAATGAATGTTTACAAAAACAAAGGTAATTTTAGTAAAAAAAGTGATATACATTCTGTAAACACTAGGAACAAACACAAGCTAGTGATACCAGTTTCTCGACTCCACTGAGTCAGTAATTCATTCTTGGGGCAAAGTATACGCTATTACAACAAGGTCCCGGAAAGTGTACAGGCTCTCTCTATTACCAAGTTTAAATGTTTTGTTAAGCTGAAACTGTATAAAAAGGGTTATTATAGTATAAATGAATACATGGTTGATAATAACCCCTGGGAATGAGGTGATCGCTTCCAAGCAGTTTCTAAAATAAATTTTGTACTTAAATAGTTTGTACAACGCTTTTTTATAATTTCAAAATTAAAAGTTTCTTTCAATAACGTTTGAAAAATATCTATGCCATAGCCTTGCGGTATAAAGTTAGCCGGTATAAAAGTCTCTCAATTCTTCTTCATCATCAGCTCGTAAAAGTCCACAACTGGACATGGGCCTCTTCTATGGTAGAAAATGTACGAGTATGCCATACTGAACACGCTGGGCAAACGAATTGTCGATCGCGATCTACCAGATGTCTCGCACCTTGGACGCCGCACCCCATCGCTTGTCTTGGTATTTTATACACACGCTGCATTGGAGGCCATCAGATCTTTCTGGCATTTCGAATAGTCGCCTCTCACGACATACACGAGACGAAATGGGGTGGTCAATAGTAGTCTGATACAAACGTAATTATGTTAGTACGTGGGGCGAACGAGCTCTGCTTGGCGTTAAAAATTACCTGGGGATGAAACGTATGTGGATAAACTTGGAAATTACCTACCTAATTACATAATATTATCCGAATCGTTAAGGCCGTTTTCGTGAAACCATTTACATATATTTGTCTTGTAGAAATAAGGCTGTCAAACCAGCACACAGTCCATCTGATGGTAAGTAGATGCTGATGCAGATCACTTACATTTACTATCTATTCACAATCAAAACGCAGATTAAAGTATAGGATTAACAAAAATAATTAATAAGAGATTGCTTATGTGTGTTGTCAAAACATACTTAATATACATTAAACGAAATGAATAAATGATTGATTTTGTAAATGATTCACAAGAAGTTACTTAAAGTATATAAAATTTTTTAGCTATTCGATTCGTATAGCCACCTAAGCAGCAGATTTGCTTCAATGCATCCGAGCTATCTCACTCTCGCCAGCAAAGTGTACGTGGCTAAAGGGTATACGCTGACCGACGAGTTCACTAACACAGCCCGTTCTTACAACAGCGAAGTAGACGCAATCGACTTTCAAGATTTGAAGGCAGCCGCACAAATTATTAATCAATGGGTAAGACTATCCTAATTTAATAAAATATTATTAAATTATAATAGGTAAATGTTTTTCCTTAACCAAACGTATAATTGTACACAATTTAAAAACATTTATCTATTTTTAAATAATATTTTATGACAAGAATTTATTGGTAACTGCTTGACTTAGATGTTCGTCCTTCATACAGGGTGTCCAGTAAATAGCACGACATACTGCAGGGGGTGATAGCTAGGGTCACTACCTATCAATACAACACAATATATGTTCAACAAAATCTTACGGATTTACAGTTTTACAAAATTTTCCGAAATACCGAAAAATCTCTACCTTGAAACAGATTTTAAGCATCTCGTAATGAAAAAAATCCTTTTCTAGTACTTTTTTTACATCAAATTATTCGTGAATAGTTATTTTACTCATTGATAAGTCTTTTTTCTATCAAAGACAAGAATGTTTTCAAGAAATACTATTTTTTGTTTAAATTTGCACAGAACTATTTTCTTATCACTTAAGTTTAACCTACAGTGGTGAAAAAAAAAATGTATATGGCAGTTTTGTACAACAAACTTAAAAAATAGCTTGTTTAATGGTGATTTAGGAAAGATACAATACTAGTGCATTTTCATTAAAAAAATACAAAAAAATGCTATTTTAGTTCCAGAGGAGCTGATTTTGTTGAAAATGTAATTAAAGTAATTTTGACAAAAACCACTATGAGAATAAGTAATAGCTGCTCATTTACGCGAATTATTATAAAACTAGTTGTGACACGTAAAATGCGACATGCACGCGTAATGACTAAAGGTTTTTACCTGCTCGTCGACCGACCCGACCCGACCGGTTACTGTCTAACAAAAGAAGCGCATGTGCTATCCCGCTCTTTCTTGCATTGTGATTTTGTGTCTCACTCTCAACCTTATTTGCGACACTTGTCAGTACGCTACCTTAAACCGTGCGCAACGCATCTCTGTGTTCACAAATTATTGTTTCGTACTGACGACTGTTTTGTGCCTTGGACCCCGGACTTTGTTTGCCTTACGATTTGGATTTTTTATTGTGATCACTACGACGACTTGGCGACCACCTGGACTTTTGTGTTTTATAACATGGCCAACCGCCGCGTTTTTCCTGGTTATACGCAGCAAGAGTATGCTGAGATGCACCTTATTTACGGAGAAGCTGGCCAAAGTTCCCGAGCTGCTGCCACCCTCTACAGGGAAAGGTTTACCGATAGGAGACATCCACACCATGAAATGTTTACCAGAGTGCATAACTCCTACATGGAAGGCAGACTCCCTGGTCAACGTGGCGGTGGACGGCCTCAAGTTGTTGACGAAGACATAGTGCTTCAGGAACGAGAACAAGACCCGACAACTTCGGTTAGGGCGATACAACGACGCACAGGGATACCGAAGTCCACTGTTCATTCAGTACTTAAGAGGTATGGATACCATCCATTTCACGTACGACGCGTGCAAACTCTTTTAACTAGAGACTACCTGCCGAGAGTTCAATTCTGCCGCCGCATGCTTGAAATGCATCGGGAGGACCCAAACTTTTTTAATAAGGTGTTATGGAGTGATGAGTCAGCCTGCAGAAAGGACGGCTACTTGAATTTGCATAATTTACATAGTTGGCAATTAGAAAATCCGTATGTGTCAAGAGAAGACAGGTCCCAGTACCAATTCAAAATAAATTTATGGTGTGGGATTTTTAATGGCCAGATTGTGGGTCCCGTCGAGCTTCCACCTAGATTAAATGCCAATAATTACTTGGAGTTTTTACGAGAAACCCTACCCACGCTCCTTGAAAATGTTCCGAGTGAGCTAAGAGAGGTGATGTGGCTTCAAAATGATGGGTGCCCTTGCTCATTATGGCCGGGAAGTAAGAGCCTACTTAGATGAAGCTTATCCAGGCAGGTGGATTGGGCGACTGGGACCGATATTATGGCCACCTAGGTCTCCGGACCTAAACCCCCTGGATTTTTTTTATTGGGGTGCCATGAAGGACAAAGTCTATGAAAAACCGATCCAAAATGACAATGAATTGAGAGCAAGGGTTAACATTGCAGCAAGAAAAATATCGGAAATAAGCCTGAGAAGACTCAAAAGCTCATTTTTAAGAAGATGCCGAGCGTGTATTAGGGCACAAGGGAAGCAATTTGAGCATTTATTGTAATTTATTTAAATAAATGTTTATTAAAGTTAACTCCTCTGTTTTTTTTACTATCACCTTATCCTTCAAGATGTCATTTACAAACCGGCCGGCCGGTCGGCTGTAGATTAATTATTATGTAATTCGAACCGTAGTACGCCCTTACTACGATTCGAATTCAAAGTCACATTACTTGCATTTAAAATAAAATGCTCTTATTAACTAAAATAGCTTATTTTTTTGTATTTTTTTAATGAAAATGCACTAGTATTGTATCTTTCCAAAATCACCATTAAACAAGCTATTTTTTAAGTTTGTTGTACAAAACTGCCACATACATTTTTTTTTCACCACTGTAGGTTAAACTTAAGTGATAAGAAAATAGTTCTGTGCAAATTTAAACAAAAAATAGTATTTCTTGAAAACATTCTTGTCTTTGATAGAAAAAAGACTTATCAATGAGTAAAATAACTATTCACGAATAATTTGATGTAAAAAAAAGTACTAGAAAAGGATTTTTTCATTACGAGATGCTTAAAATCTGTTTCAAGGTAGAGATTTTTCGGTATTTCGGAAAATTTTGTAAAACTGTAAATCCGTAAGATTTTGTTGAACATATATTGTGTTGTATTGATAGGTAGTGACCCTAGCTATCACCCCCTGCAGTATGTCGTGCTATTTACTGGACAGCCTGTATACGCTTGAACGACTGAACAGATTCTAAAGGAATATGGCATGCAAGTCGATGTCCTTAAATAAGTTATTGGATACTTTATACAATAATCATTACTAAAGTTGTCTTTGCAAAGCGAAGCAGGCAGGTAACAGCTGGTTATAGGGTATAGCTATCTATATGCAAATGTAAATGTGTAAGCCCGTAAAGCCGTTGGTCCTACGCCTAATCGCTCTCTAATCGTGACAGATTGTGGTCACATCGGACTATGAGAGTTAGGAAATTGAGAGTACACCTGTGCTTGCGGACACACTCGTGCTCTATAACACTGTTTTGCGCAGATGGCTAGTCTCCTGACCGAACAACTAGCCGCCATGACTGAAAATTGGGTCATTTAAAAAAAAATTAAGTACGTTAAATTTGTTCTCAAATGACCGATTGCTTTGAAATTTAACACAACGTCGCATTCCATACGTGCGAATTTTTATATACTTACTATTTGATTTTTTGAAAAACTTTTTGAGCCACAGCAAGGCGAAGCCGTATACATGGGTATAGTTTATAGCCACATTTTCCTCAGAGATCGCAGTTAAGGGCTGACCTTCACGAACATCATCATGTAGAGAAACACGGCCACGATCAAATTTAGTGGCGCTTTACGGTGGTCAAATGAGGTGCTTCCCTCCCAAAAGCATATTGAAGACGAGCAGTGCAATATTGCGGAGCGAGTAAATTATTAAATTATAAAAAATCATAGCCCTAAAATCTTTTTGCGTTAATTTCATTATTGCTACAGAGAACGAACTTCAACTTGCGATAAAAAAAGATTGACACGCGACTTCTCGCCAACAATTATTTTTATTTAAGAGTTTCACAAGTTCAAACGTTTATGTAGTAATAATAAAAACCGGCGAAGTGCGAGGTGTTGCGCATGTCGCGCATGAAATTGTCCGTACCATCGTAAAACACGTTTCTAGTAAGGAGCCCCCTTTAAATTTTATTTTATTTTTATTATTTGTTGTTTTAACGGCAACAGAAATACACATTCTGTGAAAATTTCAACTGTCTACCTATTACGGATCATGAGATACAGCCCGCTGACAGACAAGCAGACAGACGGACGAACGGGTGGACAGCGGAGGCTTAGTAATAGAGTCCCGTTGGTTACCCTTTGGGTACGGAACCCTAAAATAGACTCTACTGTCCTTAAAAAATTTGAACTATAATTCATGACTAATTTTTAAGTTTGAGAACTTTGTAAGCACAATGAAATTATCTTTATTTTTTTCAACAGGCCGATGAAAAGTCAAAGGGTCATATTAAAGATCCCGTATCAGAAAATCTTTTGGACAAATCAGCAGCGGCCGCGCTCTTCAACGTCATATTCTTTCAGGTAACAAATCAATCGCGACGCGCGCAATTTATCGAATCTAAAACCTGTAAAAGGAGAACCACTTAACAAATTTACATGCGGTTTTAACTGCAATGATCTACAACTCTCCAGGACGATGTGTATATTGAAAATTGTCCTAGCTCTTAGAGTTGAACATTAATGGTATCACTAGTCAATCGAGTCGGGAAAAAGTTTACTTATGTAAGTAAGTGCATATGTGTGCGTCCAGCAGTGAACTTTACGGGCTTTTAAAGAAAGAAAGAACAATATATTTGATACACACTCATAAAAAATATACAAACGCAAGGGACAAAAATATACACGCATCTGCTGTCTTAGACTGTTTACGCTTATTACAAAATAAGGAGCAGTACATACATGCGTAATTAATTAATAATAAAACAAAAAAAAATTAAAATGTGACACCAAATAGGTCTCCAACGCAGCAAAACCCTGCAAAGGCAGCGCTGTTGGTTTCGGCATTAATTGCAGCCTATATATTATATCGAACCCGGGTTGTTCGCGTACTGTGAAATTTACAGCGAGCACTTAGCCCATGAGCTACCACGGTTGAATTTATTAATATGTAATTAAGCTTCTTTTACATTCGATCTAATATTTTGAATGTTTCATAGGGTCACTGGCATGTTCCTTTCCAAGCGGCAGACACTGAGGAGAAAGACTTCCACGTGAATAAGTCACTGGTCGTCAAGAAACCTATGATGCACTTACAGGATTCCCTCTTCTACAATGAGGGCAACGAAATTGGTGCTAAGGTATGTGTTAAAACTGTCCATTAATACACAAAATATCTTCTATATAAAGAAAATGATAGAGGTTTGCAGTTGTGCGCGCATCACGAAAAAACTACTGGATAGATTTCAATTAGATTTTCTAACTTTTATTTCTTAGACACTTGGCCCTTATCTAAAAAAAATTATTGCGATATCTTCATTTAATATAAAGTTATTAGTTTTAAGAAACAACGATTATTATAAGCACTACCTGTTCAGTGATGTGTGTTTAGCCGTTTTTCACACGGTCAACTGTACGTTGCTTGCTCTCGCGTTACTATCCCAGATAATTTATATATTTTAGCTACAAACGGAGCAACGAATAACATTGTTTACAAAGAAATTTTGTAAGCAAATTATATTTTTGCTTGCGATCTTATTGATGTTTTTTCCCTCGCACATACGAAAACTTTGCTAATATATCAAGCAACGCGGCCGAATTCGCGGGTATCAGCTATTTATTAATATTCATTGAATACTGGTATATAAATACTTTATACCACTAGTACGTAGGGTGTGTATAGAGGGCCTGCTATGCATAGAGCACTTATCTATGGTATAGAGCACGGAGCTATGTAATGAAAATTGTATCTGTGTAATTGGAGATAAACTATAATGCATATCACAAACAATATTTTGGTTTTATTAATCTTTAAAATGTCATGCATTTCGTTTAGTCTATGTGTGTGCCCCGCGGTTTCATCCGCGTTTAATTTAAGAAATCATTGATTGATTGATTGATTTAGAATTAGTATAGACAATATTGTTAGTAACATTTTCATTTGGTATTAAAATTCATTATAGCCCGAACTATAGTTAATATTTTTTTTTTTTACTTTCATTATAATGCCCTGCAACCCCCTTCGTGAGTGGAATTTCGTAAAATTAGTTCTCAGTTAAATTCAAGATGACTAAAATAATAATTTCACCAAATTTCAAACCTGTAGAAGCAGTAGATTAAGTTTATTTTTTTAACGCCCCCGCACTGCCCTTTGTGGGTGGAATTTCATAAAATCCGTTCTTTTTTAACATGCCAAAAAAATATTCTGGTCAAGTTTTATACCAATTTTTTTTTAAATTAACGCCCCCAGTACCCCCTTGCGGGTGGAATTTCGTAAAATCCGTTTTTAGCTGACCTCTACTCGGCGAAAGGAATATTCCTACCAAATTTTAAGTCTCTAGGCCTTATGGTTCCAGAGATATCGTGATGAGTATGTACATAGGTGGAAATATCATATATAAGCGTAGTTAATTCTAGTCGATAATGAGTTAATAGATTGTGAAGCTGAAAATAAAGCTTTCTGTAAACCAACAGATCTAATAAGTAATTTTTATAATTGATCATTGTAAATCAACGATCACGCAGTCGCAGATATTAGGTACCTACTTTAAAATTTTTAGGTACAAAGACGCAACAAAATGTTATTTATCGACTGAACTTTGGTACCTCAACGGAACATTCTGAATAAACAACAAGTTATGTCATAATGTTATCGCTTAAAACCGATGTTATTGTTTTACGGAAAAAACGCGCTTTAATATATTTCAGATGTTTAAATATATTTGTAATTGTACAAATGTTTAAAATAATAAATCACGAATTTTGATCAAACTCTTGTTTGGTCAAAATTCGTGATTTATAATTTGTAAACCATACAAATTTTTAATTTGTAACCATACAAACAATAATTCGTCGTCGACGCCGCAAAGATGCGAACCTCAATTTTCAAAAAATTACAGGAGAGCAAGAAAACATTTATTATTCCCCGATTACTAGCTTTTTTTCATCAGAAAATTAATCTTATTTGTAGTTTTCTATTAACTCTTATATATTTAAATTTCTAGGATTCCAACTTGCAGCGCAATTAAACTTTTAGTTACCGCGCAACCGAACCATCTATTTTACCGAACTGTTTCAACACTAATTTCACAGATGATCGAATTGCCGTACCAAGAATTAGGTTTCCGTATGGTCGTGATACTGCCTAACGAAGTGGACGGTTTGTCGTCAGTCCTGGAAAAGGTGGCCGAGAAGGGTCTTTTAGACGACGTGTTGGCTTTGAGCCCAGCGGGAAGGGAAATCAACTTGTACTTGCCTAAATTCGAAGTTAGGAGTAAACTGGACTTCACTCAGATATTGCCTAAGGTTCGTAATGCTCTTATATTAACATCATCCTTTCAACTCGTTAGCTTGTTACAGAGAAAACGCAAAAGCAATCGGAAATTTCAAATAGCTTTTTTAGTGACAAACGAGCACACAGTTCACTTGATAGTAAGTGGACTTGCTTGAAGTGGCTGTAGCCTATAGACACCTATCACCTACATCTATCCCCGATAAGGATCAGAATGCAGATGCGTTGAGGTGAGGACTAGGGGTTCAAGTACACCTAATCCGTCATCGGTCGAAGTTTGCTCGGGCGACGACGGACGAACTCGGACGATTGAATCAAACACTTGTAAAAGAAAGAGAGCGCGTACACAAACACGACCGTCATCGTCCGATGAGGCACGAAAACGGCCCATCAACCGTCGAGTCCGAACTTGTTGGGATTTTTCGCCAGAATTTAATCATTCTGTCTTTATTCTGTTGTTTCTGTCAGTGTTGTTATCTACCTAAACGACTATGGATATTGAAAAATTAATTAGTTGTGTTTATAATAGACCAACCCTGTGAAATAAACATTCAAAAAATTACAATAATCTTATATATCAATATATATATAGTCTTCACTCTGTTAAGCAACACAGTCAACTACAAAATACCGGCAACGCTCAATGTCGGCACAAGTGGTACACTGTTGCAGTGTAAGCACATATACGTCCGAGTTATTCGTCCGGGTAGTTCTGTCCGCCATCGGCCGACAAAATTGGTTTTGATGTACACGTACAGTATGATGGAATGTCCGTTGTCAGTCGATAGGGTCTCCTATTCTCCTCACTCAACATATGAAACACAGCAGCATTATACTGCTATTTTACGCTGGTGTCCTGTAACGACGTGGTCCTTCCCCGATCGAGTCGACGCTTTTGTGCTATACAGCTATAATATACCGAGGCTGATGCCATATAACAGGTGTTAAAATAATCTACTTCTGGTGGGTGATTGTTATTACTTTTACATATTGAGATTTTAGCCTGTCTTTTTGTCTTTACTTTCTGGCTTGTACTCATATATCACATATTTACGATTAACTTTGAGAGGAATTAAAAATCATTACAACTTTGATCTGTAAATTGTAATATTATTTTAAAATTAGATCGATTATCGTGGTACTTGATTCCTTGCATTATAGGCAACTAACTGAACTGTCATTGATTTGGATTTTAATGAACTAATGATTTTAGAGGATTTTTTTTATCTCTTAATCCACATTCACCATAACCGTGGGATAATAGGACAATGTATTTCGCTATGCGGTACATTGCTTTTTTTTTTTCAAAAAATTGGTTTATTGTTTACATAAACTAGGTGATATGACTCCTTTTCTACCCAGGAGGCCTATTACTTATTTCTGCCACCAAATAGCACATAGAGAGCCAGAGTATGATTAATTATAATATTAGTAGCTTTCTTTGTTTGACGTTGGTTGCGGGTGTCCACTTACCATCAGATGGACTGTTAGTTCATATGTCACTTCAGTTTTCATGAAACAATCAATATTACTTAGGTTACTATAAAAATAAAATACGTTTAAGGATTAGAAGAAAAAAAAAATATGTAGGATAAAAACATTGCCCGCTTTTACAGCTGGGTGTGAGCAGAATATTCAGTGATGGAGCCGCGGGAATAGTGAAGGAGCGCGAGGTTACTGTTTCGAAATTTTTCCAAGAGGCCATCGTAAAGGTCGACGAAGAAGGTGCTACTGCGGGAGCATTTACTGGTAAGCTGTTTCGTGTTAAAGCATTATCTCATTTTATAATATACTAGCTGCTACCCGGCGCGTTGCTGCCATAAAAAAAATTTTTTATACATTTTATGACAGTCACTTGCCTTAAATTCGAGTATACAAGGAAAAACGGAATTCCTACTATGATACATAATATGCAATTGTAAAAAAAATTGCATATTTTAAGAGATATAAATTATTACTTCGAAGATTAGCGGACTCTGCAGCGCAGTGGCTAATCGTTGGGCCTGGCTCTGTGGGTTGCAGAGTCGATTCGGATCCCGTACGGAACAATTGTTTGTATGGCCTACAAATAATTGATTCCAGTCCTGGATGTTTGTTCATGTTGTGCAATTTAGTCATATATTATGTTACACAAATACCTACACAAAAATTGGAAATAGCTTGGTAGCGATCACCTCATTCGCAGGGGTTATTATCATTCATAATTCTAAAATTGTAATAACCCTTTTTATACAACCTTTCTTTCAAAAAGTTTTTGAACTTATCAAAGGACAAATTTTGTATATGTTCTGGGATTATGTTGTAAAAACGTATACATTGCTCTAAAAATAAATTACTGACTCTGTGGAGTTGAGTAACTGAACTGGTACTACTACCAGCTTGTGTCTGTTCTTAGTATTTACAGAGTGAATATCACATTCTTTTAAATTACCTATATTTTTATTATTATACACATTTATTACATACACATATTACATTTTCGAATAGTAGGCCTAGCTATCGAGTTTGATCTAACTTTTTAATTCCCGACGTTTCGGGTGCTTTACATCTCCCATGGTCACGGGGGGGACTGAGGTGTTTGACGTCCCGATGTCATAGTTAGCCCGGCTATCTTTAGTTTTTGAATATTAATTTTTGGTCCGATCTACGCAGAATGAGCTTCATTTAAGGTGAAGTGTTCGCGTAAATATAAGAAATCATCAGTTAATATATTAATTTCCTTAATTTTTTGTCTTATAGACTCTTTAGGTTTTAAATTGTGGATTGTTCTTATGACCCTCTTATACATATTTATTTCTCATAGCAAAATACCATACGACATTATGTTTAGATATATAGGGGTCCCATTAAAGCTCCACGTCTAGAGTAATTAAAAGAAAAACGGTGTTATCAACAATACTAAACTCTTCCCCATTTAGATGTTTGACATATGAAGTTATGAATTTTATACATTTAGTTTTAGTCATAGACAGAGAGAATGGATTAAACGTTAGCCTCACAAAAGTGACCATTCTCTAGAAAGAGACAAAGTGACTGTGCGGCGATTACCTGTCTCTTTCCTGCAAGCCGAAAGCCGAAGACGCATGCCCCGAAAGAAATATTTCTCCAGAAGTTGGGGGGCCACCTGTGGGGGAACTCGGTTGGTGGGAACAGGTATATTCCTATCTGCTCACTAGAACCAATGTATTATTTTAATTTTTCATTCCAATTTTAATTAATAGAAAAAACATTGAAAATTACATATTTCTTTAAGTTAATAATTATAATTTCTAGACTTTACTAGCTTCGGTTCGAGACTGAAAGATTTCTAATCTTATCTAATTATTATCTATTATTAATATAATAAAAATTGTTTTCATTATTCTTAATTTTAATTGTCTCACTTTATCTAATTATTGTAAAAATTATTGTAGAAATTTTCAATAATTTAATGAAAACATTTTTTTTTAATATTAATAATAGAAAATTTCTTTCTTCTCTTTTAAGGCAAACTAACGCTTGATAGCTTTATTTGATTGATTATTAATCAATATATCGATTGAATTTTAAAGATTATACTGATATTTTACAAACATGAAGGTATATACAGGTTGTTTGTCAAACGCGCCCGAAAACGAAGACAAACGATAGTACTAACGATACCTTTGATGATGGGTCAGAAAGAAAATCGATTCCGATGAAAAAAAATCATCTTATCACAACGTTTTATTAGCTTTATTCACGCTCCATCATGTTAGTACAGCTAAATGAAACGATAATTTCATAAAAAAAATCATGAAAATATTTAAACATAAAACCGAAGAAGAATTAAGAATTTAAAATGAATAAATCAGCTGATAATATGATCAATATTCGCGCGGACGCCGAATTCGCGCGGCCCGCAGCTAGCAATCGTACCAATACCCAATAATTTACAACACTTGTCTAAATACCTAACTTATTTAAAACCTACTCTTTTGCCACTGACTTGTTTCCACCTAGCCGCTTAAATTCGAATTCACAGGTTAAATAAATCAAATACCTGGTTTGATCCCCGCTAATGAAAAATTTACTTAAATGAAATGTTAACAAGGATAGAGTCATGCTTTTTTATCCATCGTGTAGGTATGTTTATTATTCTGATGTATTCAGTTATGTACCTATTCAGATCAGTTCAGTACTAAGATATTTAAAAAAAATTGGTATGAAACAGCTTACTGATCTAAATCCTCCGTGGCCTTATGAGATGCGGCTCAAATTATGCCCCATTCATTTCCAAGGCAGATTTGGGCTCGGCGTTGCGTCTCCTCATGCAGGCGGGGCATCATCGTGGGCTCTTCGACACAGTCCGCACGTAGTTTGTCGAAAACATGCACGATCCTTTGGCGCATTTCGTCAGCACTATCACACTCACGATTAAAAACCCTTTCTTTCACATACCCCCCCAGAAATAAGTCTAACGGAGTCAGATCTGGTGAGCGAGATGGCCAAGCGTGTGGTCAAGCTTGGTGAGGCGCTCACGGACGAACCTCGACCGTTGTTGCTGGTCTAAAAACCAACGGCAGAAAACTTGCCGGCGGTCGTGATCGCCGGGAACTAAAGCTTGCACTTTGTGCACTTTGTATGGGCGTATTCGATTACGCTTTAACACCTTGTGAAATGTCCAGTATGACATACTTGTTCCATCCCGACTCCTTAACAATTTACAATACTTCGTTCCTAGGTTCGGATTCCGGCGAACGACATCCAAAATGCGCTCCTCGGAGTGAACAGCCACTTGACTTCCACCTCCTGCCGCTACCGGAGCAAGCTAAGCTGGCAAGAGTCAGTCGGTCGGGAAATTCATAATACTTCATAAATTCATAATGCACGCGAAGCATTCCCGCGAGCTTCTCCAAGGCACATTAACATGTTGCCGTATTCACGTGCACTATAAACGTACGCGTTAGGCATTATTAAAACAAAACAAGAAACACAAAACGTTACAACCAGAATAATAACAACAAGAATTTAATAAGCAAAACGATTGAACTGTCGCTCATTCGCACATGATAGTCAACACGGAACTGTCTCAAAAACTAAAATTAATAATCGATGCCGCCAAAACAAATGCCTACCGCTAAGTGCGTGCGTGCTTGCGGTAAGCACTTTGATCATTTCCACAGATCGTTAAACCGTTACGACATTGCCAACTTTTATTTTTATAAGTTTAGTTATCCCTACGACTAGTTTTCATATGGAATTTAGAAGTTATAGTTGTCATTTTATAATACAATAATTAAACAATCAATTTTATCCTGACGCAACAAGCAGTTCTTTACTACAAAAAATGATATTGAAATTAATAAACGTACCTAATTGGGTACTCACTCATAAACTCAATTATAAACACTATTTTATCGTTATCTATGATTTTGTACAAGAAAATAGAAATGAAATGATACTGAATAATTTAATGGTTAAATCAATTGCAATTATAATCGACAGTTAATTAATCTGTCAGAGTTAATCTAAAAAAATAATTCTTTTACTTTATTTTAATTGACTTTCTGTTTTAAATTCGTCCAATACTTTGAATTTAAAAAGAGTTACGTCAAAACTATTAAAAATTACTTGCAAGTTTTATTGTGATTGCCGCCTCTAATTCTTATGTCGCCTGCAAATCTTAGTAGGTAAATTTCGGTGCAACATGTCATGTGTAAATTAAACAGCGCGAGGCGACACGAATCGGCCGGGCGGCGGCAGCGAGTGTGTGAAAAGGAAGGGTAGAGTGAGTAGTAACCTAATGCATTGTTTCGTACCGAGCTGGATAAAAGAGTACAGCGTCCGCGCGAATATTGACCCTATAGTCAGCTGATTTGTTAATTTTAAATTCCATTGCTGGTTTAAGTATTTTCATGATTTTTTTATGAAATTATCGTTTTATTTCGCTGTACAAACATGATGGAGCGTAAATAAAGCTAATAAAACGTTGCTAAAATATGTTTTTTTTCCCTCGGGATCGATTTTCTTTCTGACCCATCATCAAAGGTATCGTTAGTACTATCGTCTGTCTTCGTTTTCGGGAGCGTTTCACAAACACCCGTTTACATTATGCAACGCAGAACGCCTGACCGCCAACCGCCAGTGACGTGGACCAATCAGAATTCTAGAAAGAGACAACTACTGGCCGCACATTCGCTTTGTCTCTCTCGCACTTTTCAGTCTGCATTCACTGCACAACTGAATACGGAACGCACAGTCCAGTCTCTCTATGTCTATGGTTTTAGTGTCATTTAAATGCAAATTATTAACCTTAAACCAATTTTGGTACTAATTTAGTAGCATTGTTTACTTCGTCATAATTTAGTAGTAGTCGTTTTTTTCGTTTAAAAATTAATGAATTATCATTAGCAAATAATACTATGTCATGGTTATCCTCTACTTTGCAAAGTAAATCATTAATACTGAAAAGAAACAGAAAGGGGCCAAGAATTGAGCCCTGAGGCACGCCCATTTGTACTATCGACCCGGAACATAGAGCAACACGGGCCAACAGCGGATCGGAGGGGAGTAGCCATACGCAGGCGTTCTCCTCTGTAAGTCCACGCGGTCCTATATCTACAATAAAGTTGTTGCAGCCGCACTGCTCACTAGAATTATATCTAGTTGCGCGGCTGAATCGACGTCCTACAAAAATGCCGAACTGTTTAGTTTTTTTTGCTGCAAAAAGAGATGTGTCACACAATTTACTATAAAAGTAATTTTTAATCATAGAATTGTTATTTAGTTCTTTTAAATCCTAAAATTTACAATAAGAACAGTCGTGTTGTTTCGGATTTGTTTACCAACACAGGCCGCTCGCCCTCGTACACTATGCAGATCGATCGAGCGACTGATTCGTCCGAGTCTATATTCGAGTTGTCGCTTTCACTGAACGATACTGTTATGATGTACATATTATCTATGTGAGTGTTAAATTGTTAGCTTATTGTTTTATTGTGATTTTCGTAGTGAAAGACGATTGTATTTGTGTGCGCAGATGCCCCCTCCCCCACACAAAAAATGACAGACAGTTCTGGATCGGGGCAAAACGCTATGGCTACTCCTTAACCGGTTCAGTGTGGATGGCACGCCAGGCGTGCCATCGATTGTTTTTGTGTGGCGTATGACACGCGAGTCGTGTCTTTTTTTTAAATCGTTATAACTCGCTCAAATTGCGTTTTTGAAAGATTTATCCAGAACAAAATATTCAATATTTTGCAAGTAGTTCATGCCTACAGCTTCGTTTCTTGATATTTTGAGAATTTGAAATTTTTAGGGGTTGACAACCTTTTTTTTAACTTATACGTGGTACTCTTTTTACTGTGTGGGTTTTTAAATCATGTTGTGGAAAAATAGTCTAATAAGTAACAAATAATAACATTCATTGCGGTCGCTCACAAACTTCAAGTTGTAAATAAGTTTCTGGAAAACAAGTCTCCTCATGAAAAAAAAAAAACAATGCGTTTGTCTTATTGTTTAATTTTGCTTAAAATGGTTGAACTGTCGTCTTATTACTATCGTGTCGTATATAATATGGCCGAATGGACCTACGAAGTGCCATGTGCTCTTGGTTGTGATATGCTATAAGGTTTATTTTTGCTTGAAACAGTTCGAACGCGTTCATGCATAAAAAAGTTCGCTAATAAATAGAGTCTTTTGTTCATCCGCCGCCGTACAGCGCCCGCGTTTTTTCCTTTTCAAAACTCTTGTTTTACTATTCTATGTAAATATCAATTAATCATAAACCTTATTTTTTCCAAATTAAGGTTCTTGATTGTTTATTATTTACAAATGTTATTTTATTAGGTGAAAATTTAATTTAGTAAAAACCAAGGCCTTCCCGGTTGATTTAGCTGTAGCTACTTATATAAATGATTTTGTATAAAACAAAAAATAGTACAAAAGGTTTGTAATCTCTGCATAAAAAAAGACACTCTCAATTTCAAGGAAAACACGTAGAAAAACACGTAGTTACCCACTAAAAACAAGTATCCTTCCGTTTGCAACTAATGTTTGATGTCAACTAAACTTAATTAGGTCTAAACAAGTGAAAAAAGCATAAAAAAGAAAATTACTTTTACACATGGCTGATAGCACAATAGGCGTGTCATTATCATCTATGGCGCATGACACGACAGGCGTGTCACGGAATATTTGTTCGCCGCTACAGCTTAAAGTTGTCGAAAATTGGTGCCGCAACGAATCGGTTAAAAAATTATTAAAAATTTTACTTCCTGTCTAAAATTATTAAAAATATGTTTTATTACATTTATTTTTTATATTCAAAATATATTGGCCGAATAAAAATATATAAATCATATGATAATCGTATAAATAAGAAAATTTGACCGCTCAGTGGCGCAGTGGCTTAACAATGAGTTGCAGAACTAAGGGCGCGGGTTCGAATACCGCACGGAACAATTATTTGTATGGCCTACGAGTAATTGTTCCGGGTCTGGATGTTTGTCCTTGTGAAATTTATGTGTGTAAACTAATCCTAGTGTGGAGGTAACGTTTGTTTTTTTAAATTATCGTTCGATTATCGTATGAATAGACACTTCCTTCCTTATTTCCAGATAATAAGCAAAAACGTTTAAAAAAAATTTTGTCTACCAAAAGTCGCACGCTTATTTTATGCTACGCAAATATGCATGCGCGGTGAAGGGATCGCTCAAAGACATTAAACGTCGGAAATCCTAGTCTTAAATATGAAATAATAAACTAAAGAGCATCACTTATTATACCAGTGTTGTAGCTTCCTATTTAATGTCTCATGATAAACACAATCGAAGGTCACTAAATATTCCCAAACCATCCTGTGAATTCTTCCATGCATTGAAAATATGTTTAATCAGCTCAACACCAGCATAAGTTGTCGGGCGACCCCTTGTGAAACAAAATTGATTTTTATGAAGTAAATTATTTAGGTACATTAAGAAAATTATTCTGTGAGACCGCGGCTCTTCCCCGGTCCAGCCAACACATTCATGCTGCAACCATAATATAGCTGAAGCGTGGCTAACTTGAAATTCGAGTGACGCTACGGCGCAATATTAGAATATTAAAAATAAATAATTTGTTTTATTTCTGCAGGAGCCATTGCAGTACCAATGTCTTCCAACTCTAAGCCACCGGAACCTATGGACTTTATAGTTGACCATCCTTTCTTATTTGCTATTCTACATGAAGACGTGATACTTTTTACTGGTATCTATACCCATTAAGAGATTACTGCGAAACAAATTTGTGGAATAAAAAATAAAAATATTTAGTTGTGTTTTTATACCTTTTAAACTTCATATATTAGTATCAACCTATCATATAAGTTATTCCAAACAGTCAGTATATATATATTACTTAAGTTAACATAACTTGGGTTCATCTTTATATATATGTATGCAATATATATAATGTCTATGTAGTTATAAGTACATGGATATATTGTAACCTTAGAGTATACATATGCAAGCTATGCTTATGCATACTAAGATTGCAATATTTATATATTCTGTTTGTTTGTAATGTTGTGTGTACATATTATATGTATGGGTGCATGTATATATGTATGATTATGTATGTGTATGTGTGTATGTATATATACACATATAACTTACATATACTGTATAGTAAAGTTTCCCTATGGATATTATATTATAGGTAAATATATCAATATTTAATTTTATACTGCTGTGAATTCAAAAACGTAATATTATATTCCTTCAGATACCTATACACCACATTCATTTAGTTTCTGTTCGTTTTATCTGTACTTATTAATGAAAGGGTCTTTTAATAGCTTAAATTTAAATTAAATTTTAATACTTATGTACACTGACCCTATAGAAAAATGTGGATAAAATGAGTTGAGTGTATGATTGTTAAGCATATATTACATAATATTACATTTAGTGACCAGATATAAAAGCCTTCTAAAAGGTATGTAACAGTGGGTTGCAGCTTGCAGCAGGCTAATAATGCTGAGACAAAATAAACTTAAAGGAAAATGAAAAACATCGAAAAAAGTCGACGCCAAAGAATTAAAGCCCGGACTTCAAAAGCTATGAGGTGCAAATTATTTTACTATTTTTAGTTTTTGAAGTACTTAGGTTTTTATTTTTTTAACTCCCTTAAGTGAACTAAGGAATGTCACCATTTCGAGGCGATTAGAACGTCTTTTAAATAGTTACTTTAAAAACTTTACCCTAATTTTTTCACGCTTAGGGATAAATTTTTATCTTAAAATTTATATAACCAGTCCTGAAGAATTAACCTATTTAATAAAATAATCATTAAAATCTTCCATAAACAAAGAAGTTATGACAGAATATACATAAAAATAGCAATATAAAATAGACAAAGAAGAAAAGATTCCTGCTTTTTTTTTGAAGTTAAAAAGGAAAAACATGCAAAATAAGTATTTTTTTTAAATTTTTAGTTATTATTCATTATAGGCCATTCAGCAATAGAAAAAGTCTGAGTTGAACAAAAACAAAACATTTATTTAAATATATAAATAATATTAATATCCTGTTTTTTTTTTTGTAGAATAAGGGTGACAAACGAGCACACAGTCCCCCGATGGTAAGTGAATGCTGTGGCCCACAAACTGCTACATCTGCTATTAAGAATGAAAATGCAGATGTGTTGTGACCCCTGACAAATAAGTTGGAATGCCTCGTTTCCAGTAAAAAGGGTCTCCGGTTCTCTAAACTCACCATATGAAACACAGCAGCATTGAGCTGCTATTTTATGCTTGTATTCTGTGAGAATGTAGTCCTACCCCAGTCGAGCAGATCCATTTGTGCTCCAACCATAATGTAGCATGGCTATAAAATATGGCACATAAATAGAATATAGCACAGAAACAAACTCTCTTATTCAACATAAATTATAAATAATACCTACTTATTGAAAGTCACTTTTTTGTTTAATTTACCGCTGGTTTGGAAAAAACCTCAGCACTGGGAAGAACCAGCAAGAAACCTAGTGGGACATTTTTTGAAAAAAGAATAACAGTTTACAAAGATATATGTTACACAATTAAAAACACAAAACAAATTAGAAATAGCTTGGTAGCGATCACCTTCTTCCACATCCACCAGATGTCTTATATAAATATGTTGTCGAAAATGTTAAAAAAAAGGTGATATCTTTATCTATATATTATTTAAAAGATGTCTTGAATGACTGGCTCATCTATCAACGCACAGCACAAACTGCTAGATGTAGAAATCTGAAATTTGGACAGTAGCTGCCTTTTATAACATAGGCATCTACTAGGACAGGATTCTGGAAAATTCAAACCAAGAGGGTAAAGTAGGGTTAACAGAATGTATGAAACTTTTTATTTTACAGGGTGATTGACTCTAAGGCCAGAGAGTGTTTAAATTTGTATGAAGAAAAAATAACTGTAACTGAGAAACAGAATTAACAGAAAACCTAATAACCGATTCCAATCTCATACATTCCTATTACTTAAAACCATGATAGAAAATTTTAATATAAATGTCAATATGGTGCTTTATACCACAATATTAATAATTGGTGATGGGGCTTGCTTATTTAGAGCAATTGCTCTGTTGAATAGGAAGCAATTTTTGGCTTGAGAAATTCGAGAGCAAATTCTGCTATACGTTATAGCCCCATAGCCAACGAGCATATACCTAATCCACCAGGGCGCTACACGCAACTCTTATTGCAGGTCAGTTTAAGACCGTAAACTGAACTGCCTTACTTTTTCGTACTACGAACGCGTCTTATTGCAGGCCAATTTGTGATGACGTAACGAAACATTTCAGTGGCCGGCAAGCTAGCTGATGGTAAATGGTTGCTGTGGCCCAGACATCTACACATTGATCCTCGATTAAGAATTAATATGCAATTTGTAATTACCTCTGAGGACTAAGATAGAATGCCTCCTCGTATACAGTAAAAATGGCCAGTTCTCTATGTACACATAAATTATCGTCATTTATCACAACGGCAAAAGTACTAATTCCACTAGTTACTTATACAAGATTACAAATACAAACATACATTTACTTAGTTTAAAGACAAATACAAATTTAACCGTAAACCGTAAAACAAGTAAAGAACCATAGAATTTCAAAAATCCATTGTGTCAAAATTATCCAATAACTACTAAACCTACCTGCAAGTGGAAGGAAGAAGGAAATAAAAAACTTTTTCTTGATTTGGATTTTCGGTTTTGAAGATAATTGCGAATTTAACGTTATGGTTTAAATTACAGAATATTAGCTTGTACCGTGCGATAGTAGTACCACTACCATTACGTGTAAAATTTTCTGCTTTTATTTATGTTATGATACGAAATCACAAATCACACAGCAATTGGGCGTTGGCCGGGACTTCCGGATATATACTGTACTCAGTGTTTCCACTTTAATGGTTTCAGTTCCCCACGCTTTAATTGAGTTTTCCCCTTTTGGGCCGTTTTTCCCCTCGTTAAACGGATAAAAATGTATAAAGATACATATATAAATATTTATTTTGTCAAACATTATTTATTTAATAACAACAATAATATAGCAATGAAATTGCCGTTATGCAGTATTGGCCGTTTCAAATCAAAATAATTTTTGTTTGGCTAAGAATTCTAATTTCAAATTAATTTTATTTTAAAAACATGGAATTATTTTTTCAAAATTAGTCATTTATTTATTGTTAAGCGTTATATTTTCATTGCATTTGAATTTTTTTCGTCATCATGTAAACGTTAAAAATTCGAGAGAATATGAATACCGTCGTGCAGCAACGCGGCGCTAGCGGCACGCAACTTCACCAACGTTTACGAAGCGAATACTACAAATGAACGCACCACCTGTTATTGATTTGCCCACTTCTGTTCTGGATATTTCGACCTGAAAAATGAACCCCGTGGTCGTCCGTAAACTTTGGTTGACTACTGGTTCAGCACCTAAACAATGCCCTAAATGAAAACTTACCCATAGTAGAGTGATGGTCACTGTTTGGTGGTCTAGCGCCGGTGTGATTCATCACAACTTCTTACCAAACGGGATGAATATTACTCCAGATGTGTACTGTGAAGAACTAAACACACTGATGGAGAAGCTCGAACATCTCCAACCAGCTATGGTCAGTCGCTCGTCCCCGCTGCTTTTGCACGACAACGCGTGACCTCATACTGCACACCAGGCGGTGTCTTAGGTACAAGAGCTGGGGTTGGAAGCTCGCCTTCATGCACCACATTAAACAGATCTTGCGCTTACAGACTTGTACTTTTCAAGAATTTGGATAAATTTTGAGCGGGAAAAAAAATTAATAACCGAGAGACAGTACAAATGGCTTTGGAGAATTTGTTGTCTACCGTCCAGCTGATGCTGAGCTGATTTTTTCAAGAAGGGCATCAATAAACTGCCTCTGCGTTGGTAAAAATGCATTGATTGCATGGGTGATTACTTTGAACAATAGAAATAAAACATATAGAAAAAAATTACTCTTACTTTGCTCGCCACTACGTGGTGGGTGAGGTAAAGGTGTTATTGGTTTATTATATTACGATTGTTTCTTGAATATTACTGATGTTAAGTTTCACGAGTACTTTGCTAATACTATATCAAAGCTTGTGTCCATAAAATGCCTGTAGCTATAATGCGACTCATATAAGAATAGGAACCTTAACGACCTCAAACGACCGTGAGATGTTAACAGTCACTTCAAAAGTACGGTTAGCAAAGAAAATAAATTTTCCATTTTTATATTTATTTAATTGATTCTTAAAGTTATAGCCTATATACTTCCCACTGCTGGGCACAGGCCTCCCCTCATTTCTGAGAGGGTTTTTAAGGCAAGTAAGTGTCCGCCGCGCTGCCCCAATGCGTGTTGACGAACTTCAAATGCCTTCGAAATTTTTTTATCTTATTTCTCAGACATGCAGGTTTCCTCACGATTTTTCCTTCACCACCGAGCACGTGGTAAATCAGCACTTAAAATTGCAATTAACAATTTCTTTGGTGCCGGCGGGGATCAAACCCGGGTTGCTAATACTGTGAAATTTGCAGCGAGTGCTAACCATCTGAGCTACCATGGCTCTCTATTGTTTCTTAGTACCAATTGATTCTTAGTATTACCAAATCTATTGAAGTCATGATTAGTGGCAACATTACACCAAAAAGCAAAGAAGACGCCATATTGTCGATGTCAGTGCGCTTCGTCGTGAGATGATGATGATGACGGTGATGACTACTCAGACAGTGATGCAGAGATGAACAGAATTGAAGTGCGAGATTGCGATTAAAACTTTTTATTTCATGGTTCTTTTGTAATTATTTGTAAATAAATATTATTTCAGAAATATCTGTTTTGCTCACCCTACTTAACTGGTTAGAATTGACAGCTCCAGTCAGTTTTATTCTTATTTGAATATGAATCGCATAGTATAACCCTGCATTTACTTATATCTGTGAGTGTTATATATAAGTTCGTCTGGATATGAGATCTTTTGCAATTGTACAATAAGAAAAAAATATCTTTATTAGTTTTTTATAGATTTCTCCTCTCTAGTTCTTTCCCATTTTGTCCCTTTCAGTTACTAAATTTCCCTTAAAAGGGAAATCGTCCCTCATTGTGAAAACACTGATTGTATTATCTATGGGCGGGACTTCCATTATCCTCTCCAATCCCGACTTTATGGTTAGCTTGCTACCATAGAGTAAGAATATACTGGCGTATAGACGGACATATTAATACAAAGAAAAAAAATACAAAAATAAATTAATTACAAAGAAAAAAAAATGAGAACCAAATGAGAAGAAAATTCGTTAAGCCAAAAATGCAAGATAGAAAAGCATACCAAATCTCATGACTCTGTACCGATTTTGATTACAGGTCGGCACAAGTCTGCACGCAAGAAATAAGCTCCTAGATATTTTGTAACTTTTTGGATTATAATAGTGTTAAGACCGAGACAAACTGGTCCCACGTACGCAACTTATGCAACGCATTATAACATCTGAACGCTTGATTTTGTATGAAAAACTATACATTAGAAACACACTTATCTATATATAATTATTAAATGTTTGTTATTAGTAAAAGTAATAGTTATATGAAAAATTCCGTGTACTCCGTTTTTTATTTCAACAGCCAAACATTTTATAAAATAATACATATAAAGTATAAATAGGTAACTGCCTAATGAAGTATCTTCCAGTTTATAGTTGATTAACGTTATGTTAAAAAAGAAATTCCGGGGAAACTGTCCATGGCAGTAAAGTTTTTTACAAAGGTCATGGCTCGAAAATATAAACTTTCGATCTGATTCTTGGGGAAATTGTTTAAGTTTATCGGGTCACCTCTTCAGAGATTATTGGGACTTTGTACATTTTGAATTAAAATCCAACAAAAGGCAGGTAGGTGCAACTTATTCCCGGGAACATATTTGTATATTTTTTAAATTATTTTAGAACTATCAAGGTAAAAATTGAGTAAATTTTTGAAGATATTCCGTTCCGTGCATTAAACCATTTTTTTAATCTTTTTACCGCTTCCTTAACAATAATTTTTCGATAGTCCTTGAAATAAAATGTACATCACTAGCTAACGCACACAATGAGAAATCAAAATTGGTTACACATTTTCGGGCTGTTAGGTCGTCTATACGCCAGTATAGTCTAAGCCGTAGATGAACAGACAGCGGCCCGCGGGCCGCATGCGGCCCGCGGTCGAATACTGGTGGCCCGCCGACAGCAAAAATAATACTCTCGTACATTCGAAAAATATTGAATTATATTCCAGAATAAAACCAAAAAAAATATGTTCGAAAAGTAATTTGAATCTCGCGCGCGCGCTCTTAAGTGCGCTTATCGGTGCGCCGTGCATGCGTCGGTAACAGCCGTCGGTAATGTTCGTGCTGATCTTGGTTAAATTCGTTTTCTTGAGGAACCGCCGCGGCCGGCGGCGCGGCGACGACGGCAGCGCGGTGGCGGCTTATCCATGGGTTATAGTGTTAGAGCAAGCGAGATAGCAATAGTCCCGAATTCCCGATTGCTCGCGTAGGTAGATACACGAAGCTTCCAGAGTCGGTTTCGTGATTTCTCCAGACAGTTTTCGACTCTATACGCGCGGTATAAAAGCCACGCTAACCGCAGCGACCGACAGTTCGGTTTTAATTTGAGTGAAGTGTCAATATTCTAGTGTAGATTTTAACTCGACTAGCCGGTGTCATATATTTTGATCCACATTCAACGTAGATTTCCCGTCAAGTGCCGTTTGTGTTGTGAAATCGTAAGTAAAACTCTGTTATTAATAAGTGTTTCCCTACCTATTTAATCAATTATTTTTGGTAATTTAAAAAAGGATGGGTAATTTAAGTAGGTACTGTAATTGTTTTTAGGTGCTGTGTTAATCCTAGCCAGGATTTACCTACGTAGGACCTAGTAAAAAACGTAAGGTTAAAGATGAAAATCGGCAGTTTCAAGAAATTTGGACTGAGAAATACTTTTTTGTATGGTCGCATAACAAAGTCGTTTGTTTAATTTGCAAGAATTCTGTTGCGATTGCAAAGGAATATAATGTAAAAAGGCACTATGAAACGCAGCATCCTACTTTTACCAAGTTAACAGGCGAACTAAGGAAGCAAAAAATGTTGTCTTTAAAACGGGAGCTTATTGGTCAGCAAGCTATGTTTACAAAACCCATTCAAGATTCAGAAACAGCTACAGAAGTTAGTTATGAAATTTCTCGAATGATAGCAAAGAGAACTCGCCCCTTCAATGATGGGAATTTTGTAAAAGAATGCATAGAAATTGCCGCTAAGAAAATGTGTCCAGAAGCAGCAAAAAAGTTTGAGAAAACTGAACTGAATCGTATGACTATCCAAAGACGAATTATGTCTTTGTCAGGTAATATTGCGGAACAATTAAATGAAAAAACTAAGATCATTGAATTTTTTTCATTAGCACTCGACGAATCCACTGATATTAGTTCCACAGCTCAACTTCTGATATTCATACGAGGTGTTACTCAAGATTTTGAAGTCTTAGAAGAGTTATTAGGAATGTGTTCATTGAAAGGTCAAACCAGAGGAGTTGATATACTCAATGTACTTTTGGATGAGTGTTCAAAAACTGATTTGGACTTATCAAATTAATCGGGAGTTGCGACTGACGGTGCTCCTTCGATGATTGGTGTCAATTCTGGGCTAGTTACTTTGCTGAAAAAGCATCTGCAAGAAAAAAACATAAACGCTGAAGATCTCATGCAGTTTCACTGCATTATACACCAAGGAGCCCTCTGTTCTAAAAAAATTGAATTTCAAAATGTCATGAAAGTGGTAGTTTCGACTGTAAATTTCATAAAATCACGAGGACTCAATCACAGGCAATTCAAACAATTCCTTGATGACATCGAAAGCGAATATGGAGATTTACTGTATTATACAGAAGTAAGGTGGCTAAGTCGTGGATTGACACTGGAACGATTTCTAAATTTAATAGAAGAAATTGGAAGGAATATTTCTGGCGGAAAAGCAAGGGGATGTCCCGGAACTTAAAAATCCTGATTGGTTGTGTGATTTGGCTTTTTTAGTTGATATTACAAATCATTTGAATGTCTTGAACACACGGCTTCAAGGCAAAAATCAACTGATATCCCAGCTCTACGCTCATGTATCATCCTTTCAATGCAAGCTGACACTTTTCAGATCGCAATTGAATTCTGGAAATTACAATCATTTTCCGAATTATAAGAAAATGGCTGAAAAATTCAACAAAACTGCGATTAATTTCAGTTATGTAGAAAAGCTAGATATTTTGATTCAATCTTTTCAAGACAGATTTTCGGAGTTTAAAAAAGTGAAACCTCTGTTGGACATATTCAGCAATACTTTCACGATTTCAGTTGAAAATGCGCTAGAGTCAATGCAGTTAGAAATTATAGACATTCAAAACGACCAAAATTTACGCAACAAATTCAACGAAGGAGACTTGCTGAACTTTTACCGCTGCATTGATAAAATACGTACAAAGAGTTGCGCATAAGCGCTCTGAAATGTGCCAGCTTATTTGGTTCTACCTATATATGTGAACAAACCTTTTCAATACTAAATAATAATAAAACAAAAAATCGAAACCACCTTGCAAATGAAAGTTTGGAAGCAGTTTTACGTGTTGCTACAAGTAAATTTGAGCCAAATATAAAAAAGATTGTAAGCACTATGCAGTACCACGCTTCAAATTAATAAATTCTTTTTCAATTTTAATACATTATTATCAATTCTTTATTGTCTTTTATTACCTATACTTCTGGCGGCCCGCCATTAGTTCATAATTTGCCCGAGTGGCCCCTAGTCTTAATAAGTCTGTGCATCACTGGTCTAAGCCTTTTTTTTTGTTTACATGGGGAAATGCCTACGCATTCCCGCCTCGCGGGGGCAACGCATCAACATATTGTGAAGCAGTGTACTATGAAGAAAATTATAATAAACCGAATAAAAATACCTAAGACTTGGCCTAAAGGTCTAGATACCAGGACATAAACTCCAAAAAAAAAATCAATAATCAACCGACGGTGTCAAAAATGGCAATACAGGCTAATATTCTTTGGAATTGGACTATGCTAGTGGTGAGTCGTTGTCGAATTTTTGACGCAACCGTTCTCCTGACGACGAAAACGGTTGCAGAAAACGGTCGTCGTTGCAACTGGTTTTAAGACGGCTCGAAGGACGAAACTTATCCAACATGGAATAGAACTGCGTTTTCGTCGAGTGAAATGGTTGCAGTTACTTACAACTAAGGTAAGGACTATTTTGTCTCTGTCTACGTTTGTAAACGAACGCGGAACCAAATACTACAATATAACGTGGAACGTTTAGGACGACGACGCGACGAGTGAGATAGATAGTTGAATCATTGCGTTCGCGACTGTATGTGTGTATGAAGTCTTTGAACCCAGGACGTAAAACGGTTTCATCGTCGCAGAGCACAAAACGGTCTTTGGATGCGGTTCGTCGTCGCAACCAGGCTGGTGCAACTTCCATAGTAAAAATTATACGTACGAGATTGGTCAAATTTTAATGACGGTTATCTCTTCTTTCTGCTTTTCGTAATATGTCTATTAACGACATTGTCAAATCAAATATGTTCAAATGTCAAATCAAACAATTACATTTGTATAATTTTATTTATTAAGATATTTAAATTTTGTTATAGAAGCCGTTGTTCATTTACAGAATTGTTAAAAAAATAAATATACATTATAAAACTTGCCAATTAAATGGTGCAAGAAGCGGAAAAAATAATAACAAGAAAAGGCTATTCATAGCAATATTTCCCTTAGATGATGAAAGGTTTGTGATGATTTCAACTTTAATTGTAATATGATATTTAACGCGAGTACATTTATGGACTAGCCATCTATGTAGGACAGGTTTTTATAGTGTACGATTGTGTGCACAAATACAAACACACTATTTCCTAAATCTGATAGTTCGATGGGATGGCAATCCGAAACGAACTATACTTAGAAATTACAATATCAATTGTGACTGATAACATTCTATTTGTTCAATAAAAATGTGATTTTATTTATATAATTTTTTCAGATGCAAGCAATGGGTGAAATAGCTGGCACATGCACCAGCTGAAAAGATTCACATGTTAAAACATGTTTGTAGCAATCATTGCAAATCCGAGGATTTTGAACCCAACTAAAACGAACTATTATTTCATCAGTGGACTTAATTTAAACTTCCACTATTATGTGTATGTTAATTAGGTTTCATTTACATGTAGCAAAAGATAATATCCCTCTAAAGTCACATTTTGGTAAGAATTCGATTATATAACTAAACTCAAAGTTATTCGTAATTACCTGGTTATAAATAATAGTTTTTTTTATAGATTCATCCACAAACATTAGCTATAATGAGCACTCGTTTTGAAAGCGACAATTAGTAAACAATCTCTGTGAGTAGTATGTACATAGGTACCTCTGTGAAGAAGCTTAGCGATTTGTACGTAGTATTAGTTACACTTAAAAGGAATTTAATCCAATCAGTGTTAAAAAATCCAAAATTTTTACCCTTTAAAAATAACTAATGTTAAATGAAAACAAGCATCCAGACGCAGACTATTTATTTTACAGCATAGCAACACTTGTTCAGTGCGAGAACGAAGCCTCGGTCCTGCAATGCCGCAGTCAAACGCTTAGCCACTGCGCTACGGAGTCGTGATTTATTTTTTACTTAATTAATTATTAGTATAATAGTGTGTTTTTTATTTTATATTTTCTTTATACAAATTTTTGAACCTAATAATTGTAGAGATTACAAATTGCTGTGTGTAAAATACATTGATTTCTTATCCTCATGGGCATTTTTACTCAATCCCCACGTTAAAAAATTATTTCTCATAAATTATTCAGTATAGGGATCTAACTTTAAAAAATATCGATAAACAATATATCGATAAAAGTTATATCGATAAAATTATTTGAGGATCGACATTTACAGCACTATTATAATTCGCCTATGTTGTCAGCACTGTTTCTCAAAAATTAAATGTCATATCTTGATGTTGGTAGAATAGCTTGGCGCAATGTCATACATTTACTTTTTCTTAGGATGTCCCGCCTCTTAAACGTAGTGATTACATTATCTTTGGTCGCAACGCCCACCCCTAGACTATACATGCGCATTGCGCAGTATCCTCTTAGTAATCTACTAGTCTGTGGACTATATCATAACACATAGACTTAGAATATACTAGCGTATAGACCAACATAGTGTGCAAGGGAGAAAAAAATTTCTTATGGCAAAAATGCAAGATAGAAAAGGATACCAAATCTCATGACTCTGTAACCGATTTTGAATGACAGGTCGGCACAATTCGGCACGCAAGAAATAGCTCCGAGATATTTTGTAATTTTTTAAAGTATAATAGTGGTTATTTTTAGTAAGTAACTTTTTCCCAAAATGGTTAATTGTTCCGTGAGTGAGTGTGTTGTTAATAATAGAAATAATCCTGATAATTTCACATATCACAGGTAAATTCTCAAGACGTCGTCAATGTTATGACGCGTTTATTTTTGGTTAAAATTTATGTTACATACTGTTTAAAATATAGAATATATTCAATTATTTTGTTAATTTTGATATTTTGCAAAGAAAAAAGTCACATTGTTGATAATTTGCATGAATTTGGTAAATACATTTTTATACAAAATATTTTACATGTACGCTAGGGATTGACTCACTATATCAAAATTAATGTCGATATTTATCTTGAATGTTTATAATGAATCGATAGACTTGCCTACACAACAAGAAAATAAATCCTCGGTTTGCGTTCTAAAATGTAATTTTATTTTGCCGTTTTTCAAACAGATTCCCTCCGGATTCTATAATTAGAAAAAGTGGTTAAGGTTCATTGGACGGGTTGGTTGGAATGCAAAGAAGAACTCAACAATTTGCAGCAAACATTTTCTTAAGAAGTATTAAAGAAAAAGTAGAATAAAAACAATTTTATTAAAAGGAGTCATTTCTACATTATTTGTACCAGTAAGTAAAATATTGTTATAATAAGACTTCAAAAATATAACTTTCAAAACTTTAGATAAATATAGAGACAGATTTTCATACATTATAAAACTATACTACATTAAAGACAAAAAATCTTGAGATTATCCTCTTTAAGCCATTATGAACTCAACTAAGTATCTATTTATCAACCAAAATAAATGTATAACCTTGCTTAACCAACCGCACAGCCTCACGGTCACACTAGTACAATATTCATAGCATCATGCTATTTTCCCCAAGGGGTTGAGCGGAACTTCGGATTATATTCCCAAATCATAACGATAAAACTTTTAGCGTAGTTAGGTATAGATATTTAGTAATGTTCCTCAAGCGCTACTAGACGACCGCGCATGAGACGTGATAGTATAAATTCCATAGTATTTGATACAACGGTCAATGTCCGATTCATGCTTGATGGCCGACGACATTGTCGCGAGGGCTTAAATAGCGTGGTTTATCCCCTACAGCGTTAGTCGTAGAGAAGAGGAACTCGTGGTTAAGTAATAGCTGCGCAGATCAATAGATCTGCGAAATTAAGTTGCACTTGCCGCGGTCAGTCCATGAATGAGTGACCATTTTCTTAACATACCGAGATTGAGAGAATAGAGAGTGCTTCTGTATCCTCAGACACTTAGTGCACTTTTCTGTGTTAAGATCATTATGTTTTTAAAATTCATGCAGCTAAAATTATAATAAGTTTATTATTACTTTATACTTTTCAGGGACAGATGAAAGAATATAAACATGAAGCATGATGAAGCCTCATAAACATATTGGCCTTTAAACAGAGCAATCTTATTTAACTGATTCCTACAAGTTTCCTTCCTTGAATTATTAAGTTTACATTCATAATTAAGTCGAATGTTAAAATAAACTTCTATATTCTATTTAATTATTAATTATTAAATGTTTGTAATTATCACAAGTAATACTTATATGAAAAATAAAGCAGCCATTATGTTGTACTTCGTGTCCCCGTTTTTGTTTCCCCATCAAAACATTTTATAAAATATATAAAATATAAATAGGTATATACTTAGTTAAGTATCTACTATTTATATTAACAATATGTTAAAATAAACTCCGGGAAACTGCCCACGGCAGTAAATATTTTCTCCAAAGATCATAGCTCGAAAATACAACATTCTGATCTGATTATTGGGAGTTTTTAGGTTTTTCGGTAAAGTCACCTGGGATTTTATACATTTGAATTAAAATCCGACAAAAGGCAGGTAGGTTCAGCTTATTCCCAGGAACATGTTATATGAATATTTTTTAATTATTTTAGAACTATCATGGTAAAATTCAGTTAATTTTTGAAGTTATTCAACTTCATGCACTAAACTATTTTTTATAATCTTTTTACCGCTTCCTTAACAATCATTTTCGATAGTCCTTTTAAGTAAAATATACATCACTAGCTAACGCACACAATGACAAATCGAAATTGGTCACGCGTTTTCGGGCTGTCAGGTGGTCTATACGCTAGTATATTCTAAGTCTATGTCATAACACTACATTGGCAATTATCTTCAAAAAAGAAAATCCAAATCAATAAAAAGTAGTAGGTTTAGTAGTTATCAACATCAATAATTAAAATTTTCCTGGATAATTTTGACACAACATCACAAGGTATGGATTTTTGAACAAATGTATGTTCTTTTTCTGATAAATTGTTTAAATAGTTTTTAGTCTTCAAACGCGTCCTTAACACAGGCGCATAACTAAGTAGTTTTGAGGGCATAAAAAAACTACAAAAACAAAAAGTTTGTGATTTTTATTTTCCACCTAAAATAATTAATTTATTGTAAAAATAACGTAAGCTCTCCTAAAAGGTATTTTGCAATTTTCCTTCATATTTCACTCTAATAATCAAATAAGTTTCGATTATTAATGTAATAATAAAGTGTTTATAGTTTGATATTGCTGGCGAATCATACATATGTATGTCAAGTATGTTAAAATTTTTTTGCAGGACACAAGGCATTCTTGATGAATGGCATTCATGACTAATTTTCGAAACATATGTTCGTTTACAAATTTTCCTTTCGTATGTTTTCGGAAAACTGGTTCAGAAATAAACAACAGCGCTTACACTGCCACGTTCGAGCCTGTTGTGTATAGAGAGCCTATGTAATTATAAGCTGTAAGGCATTTCATCTTAGTCCTCAGGGGAGAAAACACATTTGTAGCTTTCTGTGTTTGAAGCTGACTGTAGGTGAACATATACTGGAGTAGTCGTTTACCATCAAGTGATACTGTTGTTACTTTCGTTTTATAAAAAATATACTTCACAAGGATGCGTCGTCATCACAAACATGCGCAAACAAAATGAACATATGTACAGTAAAATATATAATAAGGAACTATGCAAGAGCATAAATAATGTGGGTATTGAACCAGAACGTAGCTTTACTCTTTATGCACTTCTATGAGAAAGACATTTGTGTTCAAAGTGCTTGCTACATATAGTTGAATATTTTTTGGGAACCCAGTCTTCTCTATTTATCATTTTTAACCATTTTTGTTTAACCTCAATATTTTTTGGAAATCTGAAACATTATAAGAGCTTAAATTATCTCATTAAAGTATTTACTATAATTCCATTTGGCTAAGAAACCATAAAAAATAAAAATAAAAAATAAAACACGAAGTTACAAGAGGCTGCATCCAAAGATATGCCTTTGCCTATTATAAGCATATCATCGATAAGATGATATTGATAGTGTCAATCTCTACAAAAAAATAGAGGAAATTCACGTATTTGTTATTATTTTTAATATAATTCTTACGCATTTAGAGCATTATCGTAATAAAATGCGAAATTTTCCCCTATCCATTTGTGTATAAAACATTTGTACCAGTTCTAAAATATTGCATTTAGAGTGCTAAATATTTTAATTTACGTGTGAAATGTATAATTTTGTGGATTGCACACGTAACCATATTAATATTTCAAAACCAAAGATATCGCCAAAATAAGCGGGATTTGTTTCGTTAACGATTGACGTCAGCCCGATATAGGCCTATAGCGTGAACGTGTAAGGTCTAGCCCATAGACTTAGAATATACTAGCGTATAGACCACCTGACAGCCCGAAAACGCGTGACCAATTTCGATTTGTCATTGTGTGCGTTAGCTAGTGATGTATATTTTACTTAAAAGGACTATCGAAAATGATTGTTAAGGAAGCGGTAAAAAGATTATAAAAAATAGTTTAGTGCATGAAGTTGAATAACTTCAAAAATTAACTGAATTTTACCATGATAGTTCTAAAATAATTAAAAAATATTCATATAACATGTTCCTGGGAATAAGCTGAACCTACCTGCCTTTTGTCGGATTTTAATTCAAATGTATAAAATCCCAGGTGACTTTACCGAAAAACCTAAAAAAACTCCCCAATAATCAGATCAGAATGTTGTATTTTCGAGCTATGATCTTTGGAGAAAAATATTTACTGCCGTGGGCAGTTTCCCCGGAGTTTATTTTTTAACATATTGTTAATATAAATAGGTAGATACTTAACTAAGTATATACCTATTTATATTTTATATATTTTATAAAATGTTTTGATGGGGAAACAAAAACGGGGACACGGAGTACAACATAATGGCTGCTTTATTTTTCATATAAGTATTACTTGTGATAATTACAAACATTTAATAATTAATAATTAAATAGAATATAGAAGTTTATTTTAACATTCGACTTAAGTATGAATGTAAACTTAATAATTCAAGGAAGGAAACTTGTAGGAATCAGTTAAATAAGATTGCTCTGTTTAAAGGCCAATATGTTTATGAGGCTTCATCATGCTTCATGTTTATATTCTTTCATCTGTCCCTGAAAAGTATAAAGTAATAATAAACTTATTATAATTTTAGCTGCATGAATTTTAAAAACATAATGATCTTAACACAGAAAAGTGCACTAAGTGTCTGAGGATACAGAAGCACTCTCTATTCTCTCAATCTCGGTATGTTAAGAAAATGGTCACTCATTCATGGACTGACCGCGGCAAGTGCAACTTAATTTCGCAGATCTATTGATCTGCGCAGCTATTACTTAACCACGAGTTCCTCTTCTCTACGACTAACGCTGTAGGGGATAAACCACGCTATTTAAGCCCTCGCGACAATGTCGTCGGCCATCAAGCATGAATCGGACATTGACCGTTGTATCAAATACTATGGAATTTATACTATCACGTCTCATGCGCGGTCGTCTAGTAGCGCTTGAGGAACATTACTAAATATCTATACCTAACTACGCTAAAAGTTTTATCGTTATGATTTGGGAATATAATCCGAAGTTCCGCTCAACCCCTTGGGGAAAATAGCATGATGCTATGAATATTGTACTAGTGTGACCGTGAGGCTGTGCGGTTGGTTAAGCAAGGTTATACATTTATTTTGGTTGATAAATAGATACTTAGTTGAGTTCATAATGGCTTAAAGAGGATAATCTCAAGATTTTTTGTCTTTAATGTAGTATAGTTTTATAATGTATGAAAATCTGTCTCTATATTTATCTAAAGTTTTGAAAGTTATATTTTTGAAGTCTTATTATAACAATATTTTACTTACTGGTACAAATAATGTAGAAATGACTCCTTTTAATAAAATTGTTTTATTCTACTTTTCTTTAATACTTCTCAAGAAAATGTTTGCTGCAAATTGTTGAGTTCTTCTTTGCATTCCAACCAACCCGTCCAATGAACCTTAACCACTTTTTCTAATTATAGAATCCGGAGGAATCTGTTTGAAAACGGCAAAATAAAATTACATTTTAGAACGCAAACCGAGGATTTATTTTCTTGTTGTGTAGGCAAGTCTATCGATTCATTATAAACATTCAAGATAAATATCGACATTAATTTTGATATAGTGAGTCAATCCCTAGCGTACATGTAAAATATTTTGTATAAAAATGTATTTACCAAATTCATGCAAATTATCAACAATGTGACTTTTTTCTTTGCAAAATATCAAAATTAACAAAATAATTGAATATATTCTATATTTTAAACAGTATGTAACATAAATTTTAACCAAAAATAAACGCGTCATAACATTGACGACGTCTTGAGAATTTACCTGTGATATGTGAAATTATCAGGATTATTTCTATTATTAACAACACACTCACTCACGGAACAATTAACCATTTTGGGAAAAAGTTACTTACTAAAAATAACCACTATTATACTTTAAAAAATTACAAAATATCTCGGAGCTATTTCTTGCGTGCCGAATTGTGCCGACCTGTCATTCAAAATCGGTTACAGAGTCATGAGATTTGGTATCCTTTTCTATCTTGCATTTTTGCCATAAGAAATTTTTTTCTCCCTTGCACACTATGTTGGTCTATACGCTAGTATATTCTAAGTCTATGGGTCTAGCCATTCTATCTCGTTCTAACGTAAGCATCTGCTATGCTCTTTTACATTGCCAATCGATGAAATTATATCTAATGACATATAGAAGGTAAATTTAAAAAAATGCACTACGATTGGTCTTCAAACAACACATTGCGTGATGGTTTGCTCGTAGCACAGTCGCAGGCGTTCCGCAACAGCCGCTCTTTGTACTTTAGGGTTAGGTGTTGTTAGAAAACAAATTGAATCCATTGATATTAGTTGGTAGTAGAATACACCGACGTGTTATGCATAGTATTGGTAATTTGCTGATAATAAGAACATTATTGTTTAATGTGAGGAAGGTTAATATGCAATATCGAGAAAAATTAAGATTATAACGTGAACCTCTTTGAAATCGAAACTCAGATAATTTACCTACTTACCATTTTTAACCGACTTCAAAAAAGGAAATCGAATGCATTTTTTTTTGTGTGATACCTCAGAACTTTTTTCTAGGTCCGATTTTGATGATTCTTTATTTTAAATCTGCTGCTTCTCATGTAGTTCCATATAAATTTGATCAAGATCTGACCAGTAGTTTTGAAGTTATCCTAAATAATAATAATAATAATAATAATACAATTTATTTATGTATTATGTATTTATTTATGTATTATTTATTTATGTATTATTTATTTATTTATGTTAGTATATTAAATATATATTTATGTTTATTAATTATTTCCTTTAAAATATTTATTCAGCTCAACCAGATGAATAGAATAGAATAGAATAATTTTTTATTCAATATAGATTACATGTGTAATTCTTATTGAAAGTCATTTTTTACTTTACCACTGGTTCGAAAAAAAAACCTCTGTCCTGGGAAGAACCAGCAAGAAACCCAGCGGGACTTTTTTTTTAAAAGGAAATTTTACATTAATGGTTGTACAAACTATTTAAGTACAAAATTTATTTTAGAAACTGCTTGGTAGCGACCACCTCATTCCCAGGGGTTATTATCAATCATATATTCATTTGTACTATAATAACCCTTTTTATACAGTTTCAGCTTAATAAAACATTTAAACTTGGTAATAGAGAGAGCCTGTACACTTTCCTGGACCTTGTTGTAATAGCGTATACATTGCCCCAAGAATGAATTACTGACTCTGTGGAGTCGAGAAACTGTATCACTAGCTTGTGTTTGTTCCTAGTGTTTACAGAATGTATATTACTTTTTACTAAAACTACCTTTGTTTTGTGAACATACATTAAATTTTCGTAAATATACTGAGAGGCCAAAGTTAATATATTTATTTCTTTAAATTTATCTCTAAGAGACTCTCTCGGTTTTAGGTTGTAAATAGCTCTAATGGCCTCTTCTGTAAAACAAAAATAGTTTCTGAATCAGCCGCATTTCCCCATAGCAAAATCCCATAAGACATTATGCTATGGAAATAACTGAAATAAACTAGTCTAGCTGTCTCGACACTAGTGAGACCTCTAATCTTTTACAGCATAGGCTGCAGAACTTAGTCTGCTTGCTAGTTTGGATATATGGGGCCCCACTGAAGCTTTGCGTCGAGAGTAATGCCAAGAAAACAGTGGATTGAACAGGGCTCAGTTCTTCCCATTTAAAACACATTGGTACCCAGATTTTTAACATTCGTTGTTGTAAATTTAATACATTTAGTTTTATTTCCGTTTAAATGTAGATTATTAACGTTAAACCAATGCACTAATTTTGATATAGTATTATTCACTTCGTCACATTTAAATGATTGACGTTTAAGTTTAAAAATCAAGGAAGTATCATCAGCAAATAATACTATATCATGATTATCCCCTACAAGTGAAGATAAGTCATTAATATATACTAGAAATAGGAATGGGCCGAGAATCGAGCCCTGAGGGACACCCATTAGTACAGGTGACCCGGAAGAACTTTTACCATTGATAACAACTTTCTGCATTCTATTACTTAAATATGAAATAATAAGTTTAAGCGCTGTGTTCTTGACACCATAGTACTGTAGCTTCCTGATTAATATCTCATGGTGAACACAGTCGAAGGCCTTGGAAAGGTCACAAAATATACCCAAAGCATCCTCCGAATTCTCCCATGCACAAAAAATATGTTTAATAAGCTCAACTCCAGCGTCAGTTGTCGAGCGACCTCTTGTAAAACTGAATTGATTTTTATGTAGCAATTTATTAATATTAAAGAAACTTAAGATCTGATCTAAAATTATTTTTTCAAAAATTTTACTAAATGTTGGTAGTACAGAAATCGGTCTAAAATTGGCGGGGTCTAATGTACTACCAGATTTAAATAAAGGTATGACTTTACTATGTTTCATTAAATCAGGAAACACACCAGATTCGACGCTTGTATTAAATATAGTGGCTAGATAAGGTGCTATTATATCTATTATAGATAAAATAACTTTAACGGAAATCCCCCATAAGTCTGCCGTTTTCTTAACATCAATTGTTTTAAAATATTTAACGATATCTTTTGGCAATACTCTATGGAATTTAAAAGTATTTGAACAAGCCTTTACATTTTGTTTAAGCAATGATTCGGCGACAGTAGGAGAAGAATTTAATGATTTTGTTGTCAAAAAAGGAACATCAGTAAAATGTTTCTCAAAAGCCATAGCAACTTCTAGATCAGATCGAGTTAAACTATATAAATACTATATAAATACTATATAAATACCCCATAATACTAGTAACATTCATAAAGCCGTAGCCCTAAATGATTTTAACTACACTCCACTTAACCTAAATGAACACACAGACACACAACACAATAACACTAATAACCCACAAAAACAAAAGTTAGAGGACTGGAAAAAGAAAGTCCTGCACGGACGACACCCACATGACCTGGAACAACCACATGTAGATACAGTAGCATCAAATAAATGACTTAAAATTGGCAACCTAATCCCGGAAACTGAAGGGTTTTTCATCGCAATACAAGACCAGATCATCAACACTAAGAACTACAGGAAATATGTCATTAAAGACCCTACAGTAACCAACGATAAATGCCGCAAGTGCTTCACCCATCCAGAGACAATACAACACATAACAGGGGCATGTACAACTCTTACACATACAGACTACACTCACAGACACAACCAAGTAGCAAACATCATTCATCAAAAACTAGCACTCAAACATAAACTTATACAAGACACAAACCCGCCTTACTACAAATACACTCCACAAACTATTTTAGAAAATCCTACACACAAACTTTACTACGACCGCGTCATACTTACCGACAGGGCCATTCACTATAATAGACCAGACATAACACTATAGGATAAAGTAAGTAAAATCACCTACCTAATAGATATTGCAATACCCAACACACATAACTTACAAAAAACAATAGGTGAGAAGATAAGCAAATATGCAGAGCTTAAAGAAAAAGTGACCAGAATTTGGAGACAAAATAAAGTTTATATAGTACCCATAGTCGTCTCCACCACGGGTGTCATACCCAACAATCTCCACCATAGCCTCAAATTAATAGACCTGAAAGACTCAACGTACATTATACTCCAAAAAGCCGCAGTTTTAAATACCTGTCGAATTGTAAGAAAATTCATGAAATTGGAAGAAAATGAAATAGCTACCCATAACACCCCACCTACATAAATACTCACTACACGCTGCATTTACTTGGCTTCGGCCCGTATATGCAGTCAGAACTAGCCAACGAGCTAAGAAACAGAAATGTTTTCCCTATATACGTTCCTCAATTCTTATTCCCAGCCTGGAGAATAAGAATTGAGGAACGTATCGCAAAGGCTAGGGCCCTTATCAGCAGACTGATATGCTTCAGGTCAGGCAATAACAGGCCAAGATTTGTGCGCACCGTCAGAATGGCGTTTGCTGGGACAAATGTCACTTTGACCCAGTCGGATATAACGCAAAAACTGACGGAGCGCATAGACGACCTGAAGCAGAGAATCGCTGCTTGGGGAAAGCGGATTCGGCGATATACCAAGAGGTCGACACGATTCAACCAGAATCGTCTCTTCCAGAGTAATCAGAAGAGGCTCTATGAATCATTGGAGCGACCAATGGTACGTGGAACGGGCCCAGCACCAAATCAGTCCGACACTGTCGAATTCTGGCGCGGCATGTGGTCTGAACCCGTAAACCACAGTGAGGGCCCTTGGACGGAAGTTGTGACGAGTCAGTGTGCGAGTGTTACGCCCATGGACCCCGTCATCATAGCGCCGGATGACGTAGCTGAGGCGGTCCGTAGGGCCCCGAACTGGAAAAGTCCGGGACACGACGGGCTGCATCACTACTGGCTGAAGGGGTTCGTGGTGTGTCACGCTGTGCTCGCCCGATAGTTTCAAGAGGCTCTCGACCAAAAGTCACTACCAAGCCTCTTCACTACTGGGATCACTCATTTGGTTCCTAAAGACCGGGATTCCACAGACCCGAGCAAATACCGCCCCATTACGTGTCTGCCCACCATATATAAGACACTGATATCCATTTTGAGCGCGCGAATCATTCGTCACCTGGACTTAAATCAGGTGATGTCGCGTGCTCAGAATGGATGTCGGGGTGGTGGTCGTGGAACCAAGGAACCACTCCTCATTGGCGCGGTCATTGGCAAAGTGGTTAAACGCAACCGTCGGAACTTCTCCGCTGCCTGGATAGACTATAGAAAGGCATTCGACTCGGTTCCCCATACATGGCTAAAGAGGGTCCTCGAGCTGTACAAGGTTGACTGTACAGTTAGAGACTTCCTCGGGCAGTGTATGGGGCAGTGGAGTACAATCCTTTGTCATCTAGGCGAGCGGATGACGGATGCGGAAAGCCGCATAAGGATAAGAAGGGGTATCTTCCAGGGTGATTGTTTGAGTTCAGTCTGGTTTTGCCTCTCCCTGAATCCTCTCAGTACCTTACTGGAGGATTCCGGGAGGGGATTTCAGCTTCGGAAGGGAGGTACAAAAGTGAACCACCTTTTCTATATGGATAATCTCAAGTTATTCGCCTCCAGTCGCTCCCATCTTATGGAATTGCTAAACATCACATGTGATTTTAGTAATTCTATTAGAATGGAGCTGGGGACGGATAAGTGTGCGGTCCCCCATGTTAAGAGGGGAAGGGTTGCTAACTCTGAGGGCATAGACTTATCTATGCCCATCAACTTAAGGACCCTTTCCGAGGCTGAAACATACCGATACCTGGGTATGTCATGGGTATCGATGAGCCGGACATGAAACTGTCAGTTTGCGATGTGTTTTATGCACGCTTGACAAAAGTGCTTAACAGTCTTTTGTCGGGCGTTAATAAGACACATGCATATAACGGTTGGGTCATGCCTGTTCTCATGTATACCTTTGGCATACTCAGGTGGACTCAGACCGAACTGAACGCTCTGGATAGAAAAGTCCGCACTTTTACGACGTCTCACAGGATGCATCATCCGAGATCGTCAGTAATGAGGCTGTACTTGCCGCGGAAACATCGTGGGCGCGGCTTTTTAAGCGCTCTCACCATGCATAATCGCGGAGTGTGCAGCCTCCGTAATTACTTCCTGACGAAATCGGATGATCCATTCTACAGGGACGTTATTTCGTGTGATAAAGGGCTAACCCCTCTATCCTTAGCCAACGAGCAATGGCAAAACCCAGCAGTACAGTCTATTTCCGACCGGGAGACCGTGTGGAAGGAGAAAGAGCTCCACGGGAGGTTCTACAAGGCTCTTCATGAGCCTTTCGTAGACACAGTTGCCTCCCTCCACTGGCTACGTTTTGGTGACCTCTTCGGGGAAACCGAGGGTTTTGTCTGTGCAATACAGGATCAGGTTATTAAGACCAACAACTATCGGAGATACATCTTAAAGGATGGCACCGTCGACATCTGTGTGGGGTGGACTGCCGACCGAAATTATACCTGTAGTCGTTTCTGCGAACGGGTTAATCCCAGTCAGTCTCTCAGGTCATCTGAGGCGACTGGGACTCCGCGATGGACCGCTCCGGGCTCAAATGCAAAAGACGGTGCTCCTCGATACCGCCCGCATCGTCCGTCGGTTTCTTTCCCTTTCCCCCTAACCCTCGGCCGTTTGGTATCCCCTGCCGAGGGATTCCATCTGGTTGGGCTTTTATTTATTTATGTATCTATTTATTTATGTCGAGCTTGTCGCCATCCCGGTGAGTCACTTAGGCATGTCATCTCCGGTTGTTCGGCGCTTTCTAACACTGAGTATTTGCACAGACACAACCTAGTAGCCAGGATTCTGCACCAGGAGCTCGCTCTGAAATACGGTCCCGTGGATCGTAAGCTGCCTTATTATAAGTACTTGCCGGAAGCCGTGCTCGAAAATGACCGCGCCAGGCTCTACTGAGACCGGGCCATCATCACGGATAGGACTGTTCCTGCGAATAATCTGATATTGTGCTGATCGACCGGGCACAGTCGAGGATATTTTGGTCGACATTACCATTCCATATGACGAGAACCTCGTGAAAGCCGAAACAGATAAGAAAACAAAATATCTGGACCTGGCTCACGAGGTGACCGACATGTGGGGTGGTCTGCCGACAGAAATTATCCCTGTAGTCGTCTCTGCGAACGGGTTAATCCCGGTCAGCCTTTCGGGACATCTGAGGCGACTGGGACTTCGTGACGGACCGCTCCGGGCTCAAATGCAGAAGGCGGTGCTCCTCGATACCGCCCGCATCGTCCGCCGGTTTCTTTCCTTTTCCCCCTAACCCTCGGCCGTTTGGTCTCCCCTGCCGAGGGCTTCCATCTGGTTGGGCTTTTATTTATTTATGTATCTTATATGTATTTATTTTATTTATTTCATATTTATGTATATCTATATCTTTCATATACAATTATATATTTATACAGCCCAACCAGATGAGAAAACTATATAGATACCCCATATAATAATTTATTGACAGACAACAAAGGGCCGTAAAAAATAAGTATAGGTTACAAAACAAAAATTGAGATAAGTTAATATAATAAAATACAAGTTTAAAAAATGCTATCAAATAAATTAAAACTTACATCATAACATGCTAGACCAGTATTTAAATATTTCATTAGAATGTTGCGTTAGAGTTTGTATAATCGCGTTTCCAGATTTGAGCATGTGGCCGTGGAAGGAAAAGGGGAGATCTCCCGCCGGGCAAGGTGTTCTGCCCGGGGAGCGGCCAACGCTCCAAGTGGTAGTTCGGAGCTATTGTATATACACTGTTTTTAATTCGGAAATTTTGATAGCGCGATTTAGGCTTCGATGTATTTCACTTGTGGCGCGACGATAGCGCCGCCACATCACCCCCCTGCTCAGACCGGAGGTCGATAGTGCAGTCTAGATGTCGACGAATGTGCAAGTGCCAGGGAATTGCCTTGTAGTCTGCGGTGAGTCGAGAAGAAGGCAAGTAATCTGCGAGAGTGCCGTGAAGCAGAGGCGAGCAGTAAGGCTCAGAGCCGTGCCGAACACCGTAACGCAGAGAGTAGCTTGAAGGAACAGGAAGCATTATTATAGTGCTGCGATGAACCTTCGTAAAGCTAGATGGCTTGCAGGATGTGAAGACTGAATATTTGCTCGGGGACGAATGAATGGGGTACTTGAGAACGATGACGACGATTTGAAGTTGTAGTTTCCGAAGGTGCTTGGTTGCGTGTTCATATCACGTCGGGGTCACCACTGTGGCCGTGGAAGGAAAAGGGGAGATCTCCCGCCGGGCAAGGTGTTTTGCCCGGGGAGCGGCCAACGCTCCAAGTGGTAGTTCGGAGCTATTGTATATACACTGTTTTTAATTCGGAACATTGATAGCGCGATTTAGGCTTCGATGTATTTCACTTGTGGCGCGACGACAGCGCCGCCACAAGCAGATTACTACTAAATCTGGCCTCACGATGTCTTATCAGTGCATCGAGCGCCGGCACGCGTGCCTCAGCTAACATTGGAGATACTCGTACACTGCAGTATCTCGGAAAACTAAATAATATTCGGAACGAATATTATTTAGTTGGCATGTGTTGTATGGCATGTGTTGAGTTTTAATGGCATGTGTTGAGTTTGAGCACCTCATTGTTGTGAGCATCTACAGACCCCCATGTTCTATATACAATACTTTTGAAAAAATTATGGAGGAAGTTTTTGTTAAGCTTAATAAACAGAATAAATCTGTTGTAATATGTGGAGACTTTAATATCAATCTCCTAGAAGCTTCCTCCACCAATATTAAATTTAGATTATTGTTTAAATCATATGGTCTTTTTAATTTATTTTTAGAGCCAACGCGTATTACTGAATATAGTGCAACATGTATAGATAACATTTTTACAAATGTTAAGCCGTTGCATAAATGTATAATTCAAAAATTGAGTTCTGATCACTGTGGACAGTTAGTTTCGTTACCTTATGTTCACAAAAGCAAGTAGATGAGAAAATTGTGTTTGTTCCTGTAAATGCACGTCGCTTGGAGAAGTTTAGAAGTAACATAGTGAAGAAACTTCCATCACTTTCATACCAAAATGATCCTAATTTTTGTATGGAACAGTGTTTAAACTTATTTGCAATGAATTTGATAATATTTTTACTTCTAAAACGTTCTCCTTGAACAGTCGGAAGGCTTTCAATGAATGGGCGACAGTAGGAGTCCATAAGAGAGACAAAGGTTATATGAACTTTACCATGAAGGTCATATAACCCTAGCGTCGAATTTAGGAATATGTTAAAAATATTCAAAAATATTTAAAGGAGTGTGCTCCAAAGCCAAGTCTTTGCATTTGAGCAACAAAATTAAGACGGCTTCTAATAAAATTAAAATGACGTGGAGTATAATTAATAGTGAAACTGGTAAGGTCAACTCTCGCAATTCAAACTACCGGTTGAGTTTTAACAACAAATTAACGGAATCAGATCAGGATGTTGCAATGGTTTTTGAGAAGTATTTTACGGATATTCCGATCTTAACATCTATGTCACTGAATTCTTCTCCTGCCGTCGCCGAATCATTGCTTAAACAAAATGTAAATGCGTGTACAAAGAATTTTACATTTCATAAAATATCATCAAAAGATATTGTAAAATATTTTAAAACTATTGATGTTAAGAAAACTGCGGATCTGTGGGGCATTTCCGTTAAAGTTATTGCGTCTATAATCGATATAATCGCGCCTCAACTAGCTATTATTTTTAATACTAGTATCGAATATGGTGTGTTTCCTGATTTGATGAAGCATAGTAAAGTAATACCTTTATTTAAATCTGGTAGTACATTAGACCCCGCCAATTTTAGACCCATTTCTGTACTGCCAACACTAAGTAAAATTTTTGAAAAATTATTCTTGATCAAATGTTAATTTTTTAATGTTAATAATTTACTTCATAAAATCAATTCGGTTTCACAAGGGTCGCTCGACAACTGATGCTGGTGTTGAGCTGATTAAATATATTTTCAATGCATGGGAGAATTCACAGGATGCTTTGGGTATATTCTGTGACCTATCCAAAGCCTTCGATTGTGTTCACCATGAAACATTAATCAGGAAACTACAACACTACGGTGTAAGAAGTAATGCTCTTAAATTAATTGTTTCATATTTAAGTAACAGAACTCAAAAAGTTGTCATTAATAGTATGAGCTCTTCCGGGTCGATAGTACAAATGGGCGTGCCTCAAGGCTCAATTCTCGGCCCCTTTCTGTTTCTTGTATATATTAATGACTTACCTTACATAGTAGGGGATAACCATAATATAGTATTATTTGCTGATGACACTTCATTAATTTTCAAATTAAAACGACAATTATTAAAATATGACGAAGTAAATAATGCTATATCTAAATTAGTAAATTGGTTTAATGTTAATAACTTGCATTTAAATAGCACTAAAACGAAATGTATGAAGTTCATGACTCCAAATGTCAGACAATTAAATACTAATGTAATCTTAAATGGGGAGGAACTGAGTCTTGTCGATACCAGCATTTTTCTTGGAATAACACTAGACGCGAAGCTTCAATGGAGCCTCCATATATCAAAGTTAGCAAGCAGACTTAGTTCTGCAGCATATGCTGTAAAAAAGATTAGAAATCTTACCAGTGTGGAAACAGCTAGACTTGTTTACTTTAGCTATTTCCATAGCATAATGTCGTATAGTATTTTGCTATGGGGACACGCAACTGACACTGAAATTATATTTGTTTTACAGAAGAGGGCCATAAGAGCAATTTATGATTTAAAACCTAAAGAGTCGCTCAGACAAAAATTTAAAGAAATTAATATATTAACTTTGGCCTCTCAATACATTTATGAAAATGTAATGTACGTACACAAAAATAAAAGTAGTTATACAAAAATAAGTGATATTCATTCTGTAAATACTAGGAACAAACACAAGCTAGTAGTACCAGTTACTCGACTCCACCGAGTCAGTAATTCATTCTTGGGGCGATGTATACGCTTTTACAACAAAATCCCTGAAAATATACAAAATTCGACCTGCTCAAAATTCAAAAACTTTATTAAACATAGTTTGTATAAAAAGGGTTATTATAATATTAAGGAATTTATGGATGATAATAACCCCTGGGAATGAGGTGTTCGCTACTGTTATTTTAAAAAAAAGTCCCGCTGGGTTTCTTGCTGGTTCTTCCCAGGACAGAGGTTTTTTTTCGAACCAGTGGTAATTAAACAAAAGAGTGACTTTCAATAAGTATTATTTATAATCTATATTGAATTAAAAAAAATCGTTACACTTTAAAAATACGATAATTTTCCTTTATAAATTTAATCCAGAGATGCGGCGTGTGAAGCGACTGACAATAGGTTTTAAATAGTAATATTTTAGTATCACGCTCGCATTTGTTAAATTTCCTGCCAATCATATTAGCACGTACAGCAAGGGATCGCCTTTCCCTGTCTACGTCCTGATCATCCCACAGGTCACTCGATACAATATGTTCTAAATATCGAAAGCTCGTCACAAACTTAAAATTTTTGCCGTTCAGATATATTGGTAGACAAACATCTTTATTATGCGCTCCAAACACCATTGGCACTGATTAATCTGCATTATAAACTAAGTCGTAATAGAGATTAACTTTCTTAAGGCTCCGATTGAGGGACTCAATAAAACCATATCGTCTGCGTAACTAAAGTTGTTTATACAATTCCCACCTACATGACAGCCGATACCTGCTTTTTACTACCACTGGAATTGCAGTCACTCATCAAAAAGTTCTGCTTGAAATTGTTAGCAAAAAACGATTACTTTCTAAGCAATATCGAGAAAACTTAAGTGTTAATAAAGACATTTCACTCTCGGCCTATCTGGTCGCGGCGGCGAACATTGCTCCGACATCGGAACAATGTTAAGAACAAAAGAACTTCCAAGTCTTTGCGAAGCAGGCCGATTCGAACTTCAAGAAGATAAAATTCGTGCAATTAACAAAGCCATGCACTCTTTATTTAAACTGAACACAACGCGTCCACCAACTTTTACAAAACCACCATACCATAACCATAATTATAATAATACAAATAAGCCTATGAGTCGAACTCATCTACCGTTTACACACACTGTGGCAACGCTGTCGTCGCGCCACAAGCGAAATACATCGAAGCCTAAATCGCGCTATCAAAGTTCCGAATTAAAAACAGTATATATACAATAGCTCCGAACTACCACTCGGAGCGTTGGCCGCTCCCCGGGCAGAACACCTTGCCCGGCGGGAGATCTCCCCTTTTCTTTTTACGGCTACAGTGGTGACCCCGACGTGATATGAACACGCGCAACCAACAGCCTTCGGAAAACTACCTTCAAATCCTTATCATCGTCCTCAAGTACCCCATTCATTCGCTCCCGAGCAAATATTCAGTCTTCACATCCTGCAAGCCATCTAGCTTTACAAAGGTTCATCGCAGCACTATAATAATGCTTCCTGTTCCTTCAAGCTACTCTCTGCGCTACAATGTTCGGCACGGCTCTGAGCCTTACTGCTCGCCTCTGCTTTACACTCTCGCAGATTACTTGCCTTCTTCTCGACTCACTGCAGACTACAAGGCAATTCCCTGGCACTTGCACATTCGTCGACATCTAGACTGCACTATCAGACCTCCTGTCTGAGCAGGGGGGTGATGTGGCGGCGCTGTCGTCGCGCCACAAGCGAAATACATCGAAGCCTAAATCGCGCTATCAAAGTTCCGAATTAAAAACAGTATATATACAATAGCTCCGAACTACCACTCGGAGCGTTGGCCGCTCCCCGGGCAGAACACCTTGCCCGGCGGGAGATCTCCCCTTTTCTTTCCACGGCTACACACACCATGTACAATAACGCAAACACACCACAACAAATTACGAAACTATGTAGCTATTGTAAAAATATTGGGCATAATATTATAGAATGCCATAAAAGAGCTTACAATAACAATATAAGAAATAATCAAGCCTAACGCGCACTTCCTGCGCCTCCTATCCCAGTTAACCATTTAAACTACCAAGTGACCAACGAGACGAGCAACTCTTTGGAAATCGCTTCAGTAGCCTGCTCACCGATCCCGACTCAGGATATGAAGAAACTACAAATATAAATTCTAGCAAATCGAATCCTATTTCTCGAAAGCGTCCTCAACCGCCAAACCGTCAAGATCACACTACACAAACAAACAATGTACCTTCCAAATCACCGCTTAAGTATCAGACACAATTGAAAAATGCGTCTACACAAACTAGCGACTTAGTTACTACACATCACTCAGTACTCACAAATTCTAGTTCTCAAACGGAAACCTACGAACAGGGTAGCCAGCCCCAAACCCTTGGTTATCCAAAGCTTATTATTCCTTCTACATCCACTGACTCTATTATAACTATTTCTACTACATCCACTGACTCTTTCAAGACCACTGCAACCACTATATCCACTGATTCTTTCAAGATCACTGCACCTACTATATCCACTGATTCTTTCAAGACCACCGCACCTACTATTTCCACTGATTCCATCAAGACCACTGCACCTACTACATCCACTTCTTCCACTGTTTCCAATAAACCACGTTTGAAATCAAAACCTAAAACTAAAAAGCCTAAATCAAAACTTCCTAAATCTAAATCTAATACAAAATCTTTTGCCATATCCGCCTTTAATGATGTACCACCCGATAACCTCTTACATTGCACTTTTCATATAGAAGGCAAACCAGTCACATTTCTCATCTCGGAGCAGGGATCTCGGTTATAAAAAAGGATAAAATAGGTTCTTCACCCTTAAATAAATTAAACATCGTGTCAATCGTAGGCATTTCCGGTAGCCAAAATTCAATTATAAACTCAGGCACCACCGACATATCTCTAGATTATTTACCTAAATATCGTTTCTATGTCGCCTCCCTTAACATTAAAGCAGACGGTATACTAGGTAACGATTTTATGATAAAGAATAATTGCAACATTTACATTCAATCCAAAACTATGAGAATACGTGAAAGATCCTACAAATTACATTATTTAAACGAAAATCTTTAAAATACTCTCTACCGCTCTGAGAGTGTAATTATGTGTGTAGAACAAGCAATATAAATTCCGGGACAGCAATAGTCGAAAAACAAATAATAGATAACGGTATTGTTATTCCCAATGCATTAGTCGAAGTCAAAAACAACTCATTTATTATCACTTGTGTAAATACAAACAAATCCGACAAAGTAATTAGCATTCCAAACATCGAAATTCTCCCTTACCAACCAAATCAACAAACAAACAACATTCATAACCACTTAATTAACAATCTTAATCACACATCCGACACCGATAGACAAAACCAAGTACTCACCCTTATTAGACGTGAACATTTGAACAAAGAAGAGTCGAACTCATTAGATAAAATTGTTTCCAAATATCCCGACATATTTTTCATCGAAGGCGACTCACTTACATTTAGCAATCATACAAAACATCAAATACCTACCACTACTGACATTCCAATTCACACAAAAACCTATCGCTTTCCTCAAGTACACGAACAAGAAGTAAAATCACAAGTCCAAAAAATGTTAGACCAAGACATTATCAGACCTAGCTCATCTCCTTGGAGGAGCCCCATCTGCGTTGTTCCTAAAAAAACTAGACGCATCTGGGAAACAGAAATGGCGATTAGTTATTGATTACCGCAAGTTAAATGAAGTCACAGTAGGAGACAGTTATCCTCTTCCCAACATCACAGACATTCTAGACAAATTAGGTCATTCTCAATATTTTACCACATTGGATCTCGCCTCAGGTTTTCATTAGTTAGAAGTAGATCAAAAAGATTCCTAAAACAGCTTTTAGCACACCATACGGTCATTACGAATATAAAAGAATGCCATTTGGCCTGAAAAACGCGCCAACGACGTTTCAGCGTGTAATGGACTTCGTTTTGTGTGGCTTACAAGGTGAAAGATGTTTCGTTAACCTCGACGACATAGTAGTATTTGCTTCTAGCCTTCAAGAACATGAACAAAAACTTGAAGAAGTTTTCTCTAGACTGAACTAAAAATCCAACCAGACAAATGTGAATTTCTTAGACGCGAAGTTGCTTATCTTGGCCATATCATTTCCAACGAAGGCGTTAAGCCAAACCCCGATAAAATACGGGCAGTTCGAGAATTCCCTAATCCTAAATCGTGTAAATATATAAAAGCATTTCTAGGTCTTACAGGATACTGCCGTCGGTTTATTCCTAACTTCAGTAAACTCACTAAACCTTTAACTAGTCTTCTTAAAAAGGACACTGCTTTCATATGGGGCGAAACCCAACAACAATCCTTCAATGAATGTAAACATCTTCTTACTAACCCTCCAATCTTACAATATCCTAACTTCACAAAGGAAAGGTGCTGTGCTATCACAAGGCGAAATAGTCAAGGACTTGCCTATAGCATATACATCTCGAACACTCAATAAAGCTGAAGCCAACTATTCCACTAACGAAAGAGAGTTATTAGCTATCGTTTGGGCCATCAAACATTTTAGACCCTATTTGTTTGGTAGGAAATTTAAAATTGTAACTGACCACAAACCGCTTGTCTTTTTTGGCTTTTCTCGATAAAAGACCCTGGTAGTCGGTTAGTTCGTTGGCGACTTAAACTCGAAGAGTACGAATACGAAATAGTATATAAGGCAGGTAAAAACGATACTAATGCAGACGCTCTCTCACGCCCACCAATTCTCCACACGAACATATATAATCCAACAAATAGCGACAAAAACACACATCTTGACTCAAACATTTCAGAAGACTATTTACAACTAAACTTTCAACACTACTTAGAAATCGACTCTCACACATTTAATACTCCATATCTCCACATTTCACCAGACTGCCTCTTAAACGAACGTCACAAAAACATTCTTATCCCAATATCTTGTCAACTTTCCGATAAAAATATCTTTTTCAACCAAGCAATTTCCACTTGCTCTCAAGTGGATTCATATTTAAATAAACCAAAAACACTTTACGAAACCGATTTATTAGTTACGGATAAGAAACAAAATATTATATTTGGCTGTTCGAGACCTACTCACTTCGATCCTTGGGACTCTGAAAGCTATTTTAAAATATTACTCGCTTGCCTACACAACCATAAATTAAAATCACTCTACATTCCAAATCTAAAAAATAAACCCACTTGTAAACTTAAAGGAAACGAACAGTTACACATCACAGCTTATTTAGCAGACATTTACGAATGCAAAATTATCATATGTGAAAATAAAGTTAAAACTCCAGCTCCAGAAGAGATAGCATCAATCCTGAAAACCTTCCATGATGATCCCTCACCAGGACATCGTGGCATTATCGAAACAACACACAAAATACGATCTGAATATTTCTGGAAAGGAATGACAGAAACTATTAAAAATTATATAGATAATTGCCAAATATGTCAACGAAACAAAATTCAACGTAAAACATATAAAGCTCCCATGGTTATTACTTCTTTTTCTACTGAACCTTTTGAACGCGTAACTATTGACTTAGTTTCTTATTCAGACATAACTAATGACTTTAATAAATATATACTCACATTACAAGATGACTTAACTCGTTTTGTTCAAGCATACCCCATTCAAGACAAACAAGCAACTACAGTAGCCAAATCTCTTTTAATTTTCTGTCAACATTACGGTGTACCTAAACGTTTCCATTCCGATCAAGGTACAGAATTTCTAAATAGCGTGATCAAACAATTGATGAAATTACTAGGGATCCAACCACACAGTTAGCACCGCATATCATCCTCAAACTAACGGTTCATTAGAACGATTCCACGCAACATTACGCGATCACATCCGAATGTACCACAAACGTAATCAATCTAATTGGGATCAAATTGTGCCATTTGCCGTTATGTGCCATAACACATCAATTAATCAGTCCACAAAATTTACATCTCATGGATTACTCTTTGATTACAAACAGCGTTCTCTATATTCTTTAAAAGCAAACGACGACTACAAAACTCATGACTACCTACGAGATTTAAACGAAAGACTCAAGGTATCACGGGACATAGCCCGCCAAAATGTAGAGTCAATGAAAGAGAAGGCAAAAGAGCGAAACGACAGCATTATTAAAAATATAGCCAAATTTAACGTAGGAGATAAAGTTATGCTTAAAGTCCCTAATCCAAACAACTTAAATAGCCTATGGGACGGGCCTCATGTTATTGTTAGAATAGGTTTTAATGAAAATTATATTATACAAAAATCTGGAAAAAACCAAATAGTGCATGCTAATCGCTTAAGACCATGGCATGACTTCATTCAATAATCATAACATTTTATTCTAAGACTAGATCGTAATTATTCATAAATATTTAACTTTAAATCTATTTCAGGGGGGCTCGAATAATGGCACACCCTAATAAAACCCTTAGTTTATTTGAAAATCTTTTATATCTTATAAAAAACTCAAACATTAATTTTACTATTTGTTTTTATTTATTTTTTTAATCTTTTAATAAAAAAATAGATAAAGTTTATCTATTTTCTAAGAATTATTATACAACTAAATTTAAAAGAAGTCAAAACAATTAACTAGGTTTATTTTAATTTTCAGGTACTCCACAACTTTTGTTGATGGGGATACCCACATAAATCCTATTCCTTCTAATTCTGGACTCTATTTCGAAAACCATGGTGAAATATTAATATCTGAAAATTCCTGGAAATTTATCGTATATCGTAATCTTGAACCTTTATCCCTAGCTCGCAACTCTATCAAACGACTTATGAATAACTATCAATCTTTCATTACCACACATTTAAATTTACCTAACGTAATAACTACTACTTCATTTATAAAAATAAACATAGACAGAATAGATTCTAGACTCGACCAACTTAATTCTTACACTGACAATAAGCAATCCAAACGCGAAATACTAGACGGCTTAGGTTCAATTTTGAAATGGCTCATTGGTGTTCCAGACCCAAAAGATGCCAAACATTATAACGAATGTATTGAACAGTTAGAGAAACAGCAAATATCTACTAATGATATCTTAAAACAACAATTACAAATTATTTCTTCAAAGATTATGAATTTTAATGAAACATTACATAAAATCTCTTATGATGAATACGTTATTAACGAAGATATTAGAAAAATAAACTCATACTTTACCTCAACAAACAAACTTATATTTAATTTAACTATTCTTGAAGAAATATCCACCGTTTCAATTCAAATTCTAGAAGCTATAGTTTCTTTGGAACGAGATATCGATGATGTCATTACAAGCATACTTTTCATTAAATCAAATGTAATTAACCCTTCTATAATATCCACTATATAAAGAATTACTGTCTTCTAATCCCGCTAGGCTCAATAAAAACTTAGTTGTCCCAATAGCATTACCTAATTTACACAAAATACTTGAATCTACCTCTATTACTTCCTATATTTATATGAATAAAATTATATATTTATTTATTTTATTTGATATATTTGCTTAAAACATGGACAGATAAAGATAGTACAGTTTTTTATATGTATATCTTAGAATTCCCTTTAGTAAAAAACGAAAAATTTACATTATACCATTTATATTCTATCCCTACTCTACATCCTGACTCTTCCTTATATCCTACTATCCTTCCCGAACAAACATATCTTGTCATGAGTACCACTAGACAGCAATACGTCATCATGAGCTCACTGGACAAATGCAAAGACTTTGCAACGGAATCCAAAGTCTGCAAGGATCTTCTCATCTATAACATCAACACTAGACCCATATGCGAAGTTGTCATCTTAACAACGACGAGTCAACAAGTTCCTGAAGTTTGTGATGTAACTACGTTTTCTGCACACATCAACACTTTCCAAGCTCTTAGAAACAACAACTGGATCTACATACTCCAACGCAAGACTCCGTATGCTTTAGAATGCGAAAGCAAACGACTCACGGCGAAATCTCTGGAGCAGGTATCATCACTCTAGAACAAGGATGTAAAATGTACACCGCGTTTGTTACACTCCTAGCTGAGGACACAAAATCGATCAACATCAGCCATCCTTTTATCTATGTGGATATTGAACACATTTACGTCCCAGATGAAATTAAACTGCAACAACCAGAACTTGCACCAATCCAGCTAAACAACATTCAACTCGACTCTCTGAACTCGGTTAGAGAGCAAATAAAAACTCACACAAAATTGCTTGAAGATAATAAACCTACATTCTTAGAAAAACATGTAACAAAATTTTACATATTAAGTACGATTACTGGCATCATTATGCTAACATATTTTTGTTATAAATGTTATAAACGCTTGTCATGGAATAACATACCTACAAATCCACATGGTAACTGTATACAAATTTTTATAACTGCTTTGACCGTTCTCGTCACCGACAACACGTCGAGATTCCCATATCATCACTAAACACCAATGCTACAACATCCTGTATATCAGAAGACGAAGACGAAGCTGCTGACTACACTCAAAAATCGAGCAAAACCGCTCAATCTTTGTTCTAAGGGGGGAGGTGTTATGTCATAGATACTATTTACTTTATATTATAAGTCCTGTATACTTTATATTGTTTATTTGCTAAATTACATTCTTAGAAGCCAAACTAATGTTATGTCATAGGATACTATTTACTTTATGTTATAAGACCTGTATACTTTATAAATCATATTGTTTACTTCCTTAGAAGCCACACTAATTCAATTGTAATATTATATGCTAATGTTTATAGTTTACCAAGTTACCAAGTTAACCATAACACCAAGAACAATGTTGTTCCCTTATGTTTACCCCCACCTCCTAGCTTCCTACAGTATTTAAACCAAATCTTTCGATCCTTCAACATAATTCCATTCCCAAGTTCTCTGTATCAACTACTATATTTTAAGTTAGTTTAAAAGTATTAAATAAATTTATTTTTAAAGAGTTTTTGTCTCTGCCACATACCACCTATTTTACTCTCAAGCATATCACCCTGGCTTTATTGTGTGTTAAGGTTCAGAAAATTAAATGGGATAATATCCATATTATAAGTCATATTAAACCTTTAAGTATTGCTTTTAGTTGTATTGTTTCCTTTTATTCTACTGTTAACAAAACTCGTAGTTCATCATCATCATGATGATCATTACAACCCTTTACAAATCCACTGCTGAACATATTCCTCCCCCAATGAATGCTACAAAGGACAGTCCTGAGCCACCTGCATCCATTGACTTCCTGCATATCTTACCAAGTCGTCTATCCATCTAGTAGGGAGCTGCCCTACACTTTGTCTACCGGCACAAGGCTATCACTCGAGAACTTTTCTTTACCATCAGATTTTGGTTCTTTGTTCTATATGGCCGGCCCATTGCCACTTCAGATTACTAATCCGCTATGTCTCTTACTCTGGTTCTACTGCAGATTTTTATACCCTTATTTCTAAGTTTATCATAAAGAAAAACCCTGAGCATAGCTTGCTGAATGAACTTGAGCTTCCTTATATGACCAGCAGTGAAGGACCACATGTCAGATCCATATGTCATCATTGGCTACATACTGGTTGTATAGCTTGTAGTTGCAATTAGTAAAAAATGTAATAATACCTTACATAACCCACTATTGTAATGTGCTACATCATTATGTCATTTTTATTTATAGATATTCAGATGCCCATGATGCCATCTAATTTTCAAACTATTGAAATGACAGAGGTTGCCTTTGAGTGACACTCGACAAATTTTTAAGAGAAGGTAAAACGTCTTAAACACGGTACAGCAATGACGTACGTCAAGCCTATTCATTGTCGTTTTGCATCGTGCATCGTGCATGACCTTGGGGGGACGTACGTCAAGATGGACCGTGTATAATACGTTTAAGTCATATAAAGATATGTTTATTTGACTGAATATTTTTTGTATTACACTCAATGACTTTTATTAGAGACATATGTAGTCTATTTAAGTAAATGATACATTTTCCAACCTTACACTTACAGAATAATTTTTACAATGTAATGTAATCATATGTTGGGATCGTACCATAAAATGATCTAAGCACGCTTTCTTCCTTGTCGGAAGATAAACGCATTGTTTTAAGCCATGCATAGAGAGCATATTGAGATAATCGGCAGAATATCCTTTTATAGTACAAGGCATAACATCTAAGTTTAGATCTCCAGTTAAGACTACGATACTTGTATTTATGCTATGGAGTATTTTATCAAGTGATGTGATATACTGCGTTGGATTGCGAAAACCTGTTGGTCTATATGTACAGATAACCGTGGTATCTGTATCGACAGTGAGTATTAGCACATTTCCATCATCGACTAATGGTTCATGTGATGTGACGTTTATGTATTTTTTAACGTATGCTACCACACCGTCATTCTGGTTAAATAAACGTTTAGTATAGTATGATGTGTAGGTGTCTATTTCCGGTATTATGGAATCATCTTTTAACCAACATTCAGTAAAAACTACAATGTCTATATTAATATTCAATTGAGACATAAAAACTAGAAAAGCGTCTAAATTAAAATTGAGACTTCTTATATTAACACATAATACACAAAAGGAAGACAAGTTTTTATCATTAAAGTTTTTTACATCTCTACAAAGGGGAGGACTTGACAAGCTCATACACCTTACCTCGTTTACTAGATCAATCTCATCAATGATAGTTTCACTAGGAAGATTGAATTTTAAAAGTATTTATTTTTTATGACTTATTTTCAATGATGTTTGGGGATATTCTTGAATATATGGCATATATTGACATATTATTTTAATTGCGTTGTTATAAGTTATAATTTTTCTAACAGACGTATATATGTGAATAAAATAACGTGTATTTGTGTTGGTTTTAGGAGTGATATTGTTATGTGTAAGTGTTGCTTTTGTGATATTTATTGTATGAATTATCTGTGTGTACATGTTTTTTATTGTGTCGTATGTGTTACTTATGACTAACAGGAAAATTATATAATAAGAATAATTATAAAAGCAAGTTCGGTAAAAATAATAAAATAGAAAGTTAATTATATTCAAGTTACATCGATAGTGAAAATCTAGTCATTTTTGCGTTTTTAATTTTAAAAAATCCGATTCCGATTCTATACGTATTGTTGGCGAGCCTTCTTCTCTGCGTAGAAATACCCTTCCATATGTTGTCCAGCAGAACTTAATTTTTTCTTGAGTAGCAAATTCTCTAGCCAAGTAGAATAATCTTCTGGTTTTAGTGCTGAGATTTCCCGAAATGTAAATTGGAGTCTTGGGCCCTCCAATTTCCAGATGTTCAGTGCTGAGTTTGTTGTGCTTATTTTCTTTATTGAAGTTTTTAACTGATTTGAGTATACTCTCTTTGACTATAATTGATGTAAATTCAACAATTACAGGCTTATTCGTGGTCTTAGAATTTGTACGAAACACGTCTTTGATATCAGATGGTTGAATTGGGGTCTTAATAACTGTACCTGTGTTTAAGAATTAGATTTATCAAGTCTTTTTTGGTTTCAACATTATTTTTGGGTACATTTCGAATTTCTAGGCTACTGTTGCGGGTTTGGCGTTCTAGCTGATCTATTTTAGCTTCCAATAAGCGAATATAATTCTTATCTTCTTTATATTTTCTTCCGTCTTTTGCATCTTATCTGTAATTTCATCATATTTCTTTTACATTAGACTGCAAGAATAAGTCCACCGATTCTTGCAGTCTAATGTTCTGTTCTTTTATTTCCTTCATTGTAAATTTTAAATCCATAAACATGCTCAGTATTTCATTTTTGAAAGTCGTCATATCAGAATTTTCATCTACTTCCTCTCTTCTCCTTTTATTACGCTGGGCAACGTAAGTCATTTCGAGTTCTGTGTTATCTGTTGTATTTATGTTTGGTTCTGTTTGACAAAGGGATTCTTTTCAGAGGCATTTTTGGATATACAAAAGGGTAATACTTCAATCCTTACGTAATAAAATAGGTAAAAGTCGCAATGGTATTATTGCAGCAATAATCAACTAGGCGCTTAATATTTATGATTCGTATTGCTATTTTATTTTTACAGGCGATGTAAAAAACAATATTAATGTGGGTAAGTCAAAGTCAAATAAGTTGATAACACTGTAGCTATAGTATGTGCCATATCGATTGAGAAAAACGGACAATGACCTCAGATATGAGCCGAGTGTCAAAGGCGTAACACAAAATCTCAATTTAGATGTGATAACAATATTTAAATATTGATATTATTCCCACTTCTAGGTCCTTTATATGTTTTGTTTTTTGTTTCTTAAATAATATTGTCTGTGGTTCCTATAAACATAGTAAAATCTTACGGTACATCGCGAAAATGTGTTATATTTTATATTTCAATTTATGGTAAGTAACGCAGCAATTCATTTAATAACAGTTTCATATTAAAAATATTTGAAGCAATATAATCACCATATTGAGCTTTTGCAAATTCATCCTTTAAAATAAACAAAACGCGTTACGTCAGTTCGTTCTAAAGAAACGTGACAATGGCAGCCAGAGATGCGTCACCTTTTTGGGCCGGTCCGCCATTTTGTTTTCATTCGTGTTCGGATAGCGCTTGCGTGTGTACGTCTCAGGTAATTCATAGCATTCATTGCATTGTTTTAGTTGAGTTTTTACTGTTAAATTTGTTATATCGTTAAGTTTTGTTTTTGAATCTGTTATATTAGTTTTACTGTGACGGTCGTTACTAAATCGACATGAGTTCAGGAGAATTTGGTGAAGGACCCGGTCCTTCAACATCAAGTGGAAAGAGACGTCGCCGACCCATAATAAACGTAGCAGGTACGTACAAATGCGACGACGTAGCCTTTCTATTTCTTAAAGCGCTCTTTTTATGTGACCATGTGGTATTTATTTTCTAAAACAATATGTATTTATGTGATGTAGTACTATGGTAGTATATTTTTGTCATTTATTTACAGGCCCATCTTCTGGAGCACCTTTAACGTCACCAGTAAAAAAGAGAAAACCTACCACTTTGTCGGTCGGGGAACAAGAGATTATCATTAATGTATACAAATATGTCAAAAACACCTGGCCCGAAGACGTGTATCCTTCAAACGTTAATATGGTAGAAAAGGTTTCGGAGATCTCAGGAGTCAGCAAGAGCACTATATATCGCGTATTAAGCGTGTATAGAGATTCCTATAAAATACCAGAAAAGGGAATAATTAATAAAAGAAAAAAGTCTGTAATTGACAAGTTGGACGATTTTGATAAATCGGCTATAAGAGCGAAAGTGCATCAGTTCTTTCTTGCAGGAGAATTACCGACTTTAGACAAAATTTTGCTCAGTATAAATCAAGATGACCAGTTGCCAAACTTGAGCAAAACTTCCTGCGACGTGTGTTGCGCCATTTAAAATTCAAATATATAAAGAGAAACAGAAAAAGTGGTCTAATAGATCGCCCAGAGATAGTTCTGTGGCGTACCAGATATTTGAGAGAAATACAAATATTAAGAAACGAGGACGTAACATTTTTACCTTGACGAAACATGGATTAACGCAGGTCATACTATGGAAAGGTATGGAAGACACCACAATTGAATCTTCTCGTCAATCACGGTTAGAAGGCTACTCTACTGGCGCGAAAGTTTCTTCGGTAAGGAAAGGATTAATAGTTGTACACGTTGGCAATGAAAATGGCTTTTTGGAGGGATGTGATTGGGTATTTGAATCATCATCTACTGGTGACTACCATGAGAGTATGGACGCTCTCCATTCGAGGACTGGTTTAGAAAAGTAATAGAAAAACTGCAAAGCGGCGATGTCATAGTTATGGATAACGCTAGTTACCACTCCAGACGTTTAGAAAAACCCCAACAATGTCTTGGCGGAAACAAAATATGCAGGAATGGCTAGAATCTAAACAGATCGCATACGTGCCCTCGGACACAAAGACCCACTTAATGGAAAAAATAAAGGCAGTTAAAGATAACTATCGAAGTTACGTCACCGACGAGATGGCAAAAGAAAAGCATCACAGTGGTAAGGTTACCTCCTTATCACTGTGAGCTTAACCTCATTGAACTTGTGTGGGCAGATGTGAAAGGTACGTTGCACGAAAAAATACAACTTTCAAGTTAAAAGATGTTAAAATTTACTTAAAGATGGTTTAACTCAAATCACGCCAGATAAATGGAAAAACTGTGTTCAGCATGTCCTTAAGGTTGAACAAAAATGCGTGGCATGGATGATAGAATTGACCAAACTGCAGATCGCTTTATAATTAATGTTACAGATAGTTCATCAAGTGAAGATACGAGTGATGATTGCACCGAATAAAAATAAAGTTCTTATATAATATTAAAAATAAAGTTTTATCTTTTGCATAAGTACGTACTTATTCGGTGTCGTTATCACTCGAATCTTCTATATGTGTTATAAATTAATGTTTTGTTGTTAAATGAATAAAGTACTTTATAACAATAGATGATTTTCTTCTACAGCGATCTTTCACATAACTTTTAATAATAGTTAATAAATATATATTATATCAATCATTATAAAAATCATTATAAATAAAGAAAGTACTACATATAAAATGTGCCTATATATTGAAGGTTTGTAACCCCTGGTTAAACGACCGAAAGGTCATTGTCCGTTTTTCTCAATCGATTTGGCACATACTATAGTTCCAAATTTCACACACTGTATTTTAGTTATTAATGATACGAAAAGTTGCTATAAGCAACTTTTAATGCACTTTTTAGTTCACTTTTCACTTATTATATAGCACCGTTCACTTTTATGTTAAAATGTCCACTTTAGAGCGTTTTTCGTAATTTTTAAAGCGGAGTGATATGAACTGCGTCTGCACAACTTGACGGCGCGGGGGATTGAGTCTCCAGTATTATATATTAGTCTATGGGATCAAGAATGTATATCAATATATGGAATTATGCACTTAAATTATACTTCTCTCACATCTTTTGCTTATTATACATACAAACAAGCCAAACTATTAAAACTAGCCATTAAGATACAGAGTTATGTTACCCTATCTATATTATCCTGTGTTATAATAGTATTTTAAAGATATTACCAAGGAAATTTTATGGATGTTCGGTAAATTGCAGAATATCTGTAAGTATAGCCAAATCTAATTTCTAAAATGGCGATGAAAAAATAGAATGTGAATGCCATTCTGACAAGTTTATCAGTAGATTGTTTACAAGCTAATGTGATGTTAAACAATTGAACTATTTTATTCAACTGTAAATCACTTGTTTATGTTGTATTTTATTTTATGAATAACTTTTATGTCATCATTGGAAAATTAGCCCTTAATGACTTTGCTTGTACCTAAAAAGGATTTTTGCAATATCAAACACAATGTGAAATAATATTATACCACCTTACAAAGTTTGTCAACTCATTATTACTTTTTTAAACCAATTTTATTTTTGTTTCAGGTTAAAAAATGATTAATGAGCTTAAATTATATTTTTGGCTAGTGGTGTTTATTGTAATGAGGTGAGCCAAACATTGGGGAACACTGCATCAACTGTTCTCCTTTTCGATAAATTATTTGATTTGGTAAATGGTGCAAGAAGCACAAAACACAAAAGCCACAAGGGAATAAATTTAAGATAAGTCGCTACATCAACATCAGTTGAATTGAATTGAATATTTATACCTTTATGGCAAAGAATCCTCAGTTATAAGATAGAAAATTGGATTGTAACTATAAGAGTTTTCAAAGGTTGTGGCAATTCAAGAAGGAAACAATTTGCCTCCAATGACAAAAAAAGCACTTGTACTTAGTAAATTTACACTGAAATATAAAAATAAAAGACTTAATAAATATTACTGTATTTTATTTCTTTAGACCTATATAAAAATTATTAATGGTTTAAATTTATGTACATGTTCAAATTGTATAAACAAATAAACAAAAATAAATTTCAACCAATAAAGATAAATTTTCTAAGTTCTAAGAGCATCCTATTTCTACTGCCGGCGTTTAGGCTGAATCAAATACATGCCTTTGCCTTAGATTAATTTAAAAAACTAAATGTCACTTTCAATTCTTGAGGCTCGCTATTAGCCAATTTTTTAGTATGGAAGACGGTCGTCTGTGCGCTAGCACTTCTTATTAGTTTGTGAGCGTCAGTAATTAGGTACCTAATTATCTAGATCTACCTATAAATAATAATATCTTACCTTTCGGTATCCATAGGAACAGTAAAGAATGAAAAGTCGACATTCCTTTAAACACCCGTATCCTATGCAGTACCTTTTGGCTTTTTGAGAGGCCATACTTGAATAAAAACTCAAAAATAAATATCAAAAGTGTCTTAATACTCATAAGAGAAAAATACTTTTTTGTTAACGTAAGGCGCGCGTCAACTCGAGCGAGCGCGTGATAACCTCACGGAATTAGCCTCTTGTAGGGGGCCGCGCAGCATAGGTATATTTTCATGCCTAAAGCGCGGAGTGAGACAGGTCTGTGTCTGTGTACTAAAGAACGGGAAACCCTTTTTACTGTATACGAGGCATTCTATTTTTGGCCTCAGGGGTGATAACGCATATTAATTCTTAATCGAGGATCAATGTAGATGTCTTGGACCACAGCAATCACTTATCATCAAGTGAACTGAGTGCTCGTTTGTCACCCTTATTCTATAAAAAAAAATGCGAGGACTATTTACTGGATAAAAACATTCAATTAGTCAGTCAATCAGACAAACAGACAAACTAACCAACGAAACAACAGACGGGCACAAACGAACCAACAAACAGACCCACAAACAACCTAAGAAATGAATTAGGTGAACTGTGTTTGCTAATTGTTACATGGACAAGCTGCTGTAAAATCTAGTCTACCGCGCCTTGTACGTCTTACAATAGTGACTGACAATTTGTGCGGATGCAAACAGTCCCCAAAAGTCCCCACCAATCGTGTGTGGATGAGACTTATCAATCGTTATAGTAATATATACATTGTACATCATACTTTTTCTTTGTCATCATTTGGGGCGTAGGTCAGGAGTAATAGTGTTATTTGTTACTATACAACAGAGCGATTGCTCGAAATAAGCAAGCCTCATCGCCAATTATTGGTATTGTGATATGAAGCACCATATTTACATTTATATTAAAATTTTCTATTATGGCTGTAAGTAATAGGAATGTACGGGACTAGAATCAGTTATTAGGTCTTCTGTCAAGAAATTCTCAGTTGCAGTTATTTTTTCTTCATACAAATTTGAACACCTTCTGGCCTTCGGCAACTGGTTAAGGGTTGTTTTGAAAACTTCACAAAGTACATCAAATTCATTTATTTTCTTTACTGAGTACTTTTAAGTAAATTTTGAGTCAATCTCCCTGTAAATAAAAAGTTTCAACAATCTGTTATACCCTATTGCACCCTCTTAGTTTGAATTTTCCAAAATCCTGTCTTAGTGAATGCCTACGTCATAAAAGGCAGCTACTGTCCAAATTTCAGATTTCTACATCTAGCAGTTTGTGCTGTGCGTTGATAGATGAGCCAGTCACTGGCGACATCTTTTGTATAATATATAGAACACTCTACCAAGCTATTTCTAATTTGTTTAGTGTTGTTAATTGTGTAACACATATGTTTGTAAGCTGTTTTATCCTGATGGGTTTTTTGCTGGTTCTTCCCAAGACAGAGGTTTTTTCCGAACTAGTGGTAAATTAAACAAAAGTGTGACTTTCAATAAGCATTAATTTTAATCTATATTGAATAAAAAAGTTTGTTTCTGTGCTATATTCTATTTATGGGCCATACAGGATATTAATATTATGTATACATATATTTAAATAAATGTTTTGTTTTTGTTCAACTCAGACTTATTCTATTGTTGAATGACCTACAATGAATAACAACTAAGAATTAAAAAAGAAACAACTTAATGCATGTTTTTTCCTTTTTTAACTGACTTCAAAAAAGGAGGAGGATTCTGAATTTGTCTATAATGCATATTATTATTTTTATACATGTTCTGTCATACCTTCTTTGTTTATGAAAGATTTTTATTAAATAGGTTAATACTTTAGGACTGGTCGCAAGTAAATATTAAGAATAAAAATCATCCCTAAGCATTGAAAAATAAGGGTAAATTTTTTAATGTAACTATTTAAACAACCTTCTAATTGTTACCTCGAATTCATTGTCCTCATTGTAGAAGAGGGAATTCTGTCAGTGCATCATAGGTTTCTTGACGACCGGTGACCTATTCACGTAGAAGTCTTTCTCCTCAGTCTCTGCCGCTAGAAAAGGAACATGCATGCCAGTGACCCTATAAAACATTCAAAATATTAGATCACATGTAAAAGAAGTATAATTATATTTTAATAAATTCAGACTAAGACGACAGATGTGAATTGATGCCGAACCAACAGCGCTGCCCTTGCAGCATTTTGCTGAGACCTATTTGATGTCACATTTTAATTTTAATTTGTTTTTTATTACTAACTAGTGGTCTGTCCCGGCTTCGCACGGGTGATTTTTGGATTCTACAACAGCGCCACCTAACGGGTTCAACTATGATTAAAACCTTCACGTAAGTGTAAACAATAATTTGACAAAGTTTTAGCGCGATCTGATGAACGGTATGGCAGCGCATAAAATACGAACAAATAAATATTAATTATTATATATTACATTAATTACACATGTATGTACTGCTTCTTGTATGTTAATGTAATGCGTAAGCAGTCCTAAGACAGATGCGTATATATTTTTGCTCTTTACGTTTGTATATTTTTTTATGAGTGTGTATCAAATAATTAGTTCTTGCTTTCTTTAACAGCCCGTAAAAGTTCACTGCTGGACACACACATATGCACACTATTGGAACTAAAAGAATAAAATAATTTCCACACAATAGCTTATGAGGTCGGTGCTAAGACATAGTGTATAGAAGAATTAGTATCTGATCTAGCCCCGACATCGAATGCTAATATGTGAAAATTATTTTATTATTTTAGTAAATTGAATTCCGCGTTACTTTTTTACCCTATTGAGTCTACTAATCTTATAAACTAATAATCTAATAAATTAGTCTACTAAGGAATGTCACAAGGTCAAGGTAACAACTAGAAAAGGGTAAGTAATATACAGGGTTATTTTTCAAAGAGTAGCCAAATTTTAAACTTAAGTTAAAACATATAAATAATGATATACCGTTATTGCAGTTATTTTATTTGAAACTATCCCAAATTGAATGTGATTTATGAGCAACAACGTTTTTAAATACCGATCGACCCTTACGAATGTGCGCGTACGCAGTAAAATCAGTTAAAATAATGTATTACCACGCATTTTGAATTTAAAAGATAAAAAGGACAGAAAATTTGAGATTTATTTAATTAATTTTTCTTCACCATTTGCCTATATTACTTATTCTGAACCTTCTCTGCAAATTTGGCCGGTTATTGCAAAATAAGCCTATGTTCGAATTGAAAAATATGTATTATATAAAATAGATATCCTTTGATATACTTTTATTCTGTTTCATAATATAAACATAATTCATCAAGCTAACAATTTCATTGGTGTTGGCGGGGATTGAATCGCGGCTCTTATATCTTTTTTTTGGTTTTATTTTATAATAACATTAACTCCACACTAGGAATTTTTCCTTAGTATATCGTGGGGACAGTTAACATAAGTACATAAATTTCACAAGGACAAACATCCAGACCCGGAACAATTATTTGTAGGATATACGTTTATATTATATATTACGTGGTAGAGCCATGCTGCAGCTATATTAGTAATATGGTTGTAGTACGAATGGGTCGGCTCGACCGGGGAAGGACCACGCTCTCACAGAATACCAGCGTAAAATAGCAGCTTAACACTGCTGTGTTTCGAATGGTGAGTGTAGAGAACCGGAGACCCTTTTTACTGGAAAAGAGGCATTCCATCTTAGTCCTCACGGGTGACAACGCATCTGCATTTTGATTCTTTATTGAAGATAGGTGTAGATGTCTATGGGTCACAGCAACCACTTACCATCAGGTGGACTGTGTGCTCGTTTGTCACCCTATCCTATAAAAAAAAAAAAAAAAAATACAAATTTTTGTTCCGTGCGGGATTTCAAGCCCGCGGCCCTCAGCGCTCATTGCTGAACCACTCCGCCACGGAGCCGTCAAATATATCTTTTATAGTGATAAATGTTATAAATATAAATTGCTTACTATTAAATAAACGTATAATTTTTTTAATAATTAAATAAATAATATCATTTAACAAAGTATCATTCATGGTGCTGGGTTGCGTTTTCATTCGTTTACGCTAGTGTGGTCAGGTCTAGTGAGTCAAATTTTGGGACAGAGGGTAAAAATAATCGGGAATTTTGTTTTAAAATCGGGACAGTTACAATAGGTACAAAAAGCAGGCTACAGAAAGCCTTCAAAAAACGGCATCATACAATATAAAAAGTACACGTTCATGCATAATCAAACGGTTATATTACCTCAAACCTTGATAGCCTAGATAAAATCCTTGCATCGTATGTATAATGTCACTTTATTTATTGAAAACAACGGTACTACCGATTGAAGAAATTGACTAGTGAAAGAACTTTCCTACAAGACTTTTGAATTTTACTAAATGTACTTACTTATATAAACAGTAGCATGTAAGTTAAGTATTGTACTGATTACTAGTAATAGAATGAAAAAAATAAATGATCGTCGAATTAACGACATCGATGCATAGAGCGACGGGGCGGGTGGCATCAGGCAGTCAGAGAATAAAAAAGTCTACATGATTGATATCTGTATCGCGCCAATACATTACGCGCAAAGTTTAAAACTTTGATGTTGACTATTTAGTCCGAGTTTGGTGAGAAAATATTAAATTGTCAAAGCAAAAATATTTTAATGTAGTAACAGCCACAGTAACAGCCACAGTAACAGCTTATAGATATATTCAATTTTGCTGTCAAAATGATCGATCGAAATTCAGGCTAAAGAGGTTAGTGAAAATTCTGTACATTTGGCGTCCCGATCAAGGGTGAATCGGGACGTGTCACCCATAGAATACTATTATACTCAATAGAATGGCTGCTAACCTTATTTTGTACGAGAACCGGTGTCGCCGGGAACACACACAAGCGGTTACGTCGTATTATCACTAGAGTGCGCGCAAGATAACTCTGCGCGCGGCCATAATTGGAACTAATCGTGTACCGCCATCTTACTGTTTATGGCAGGTGTCAAAACATAGTGTGAGGTGTCGTGTTTTTTTTCGTTTTTGCAGTAAATAATCGTTATCATTATGCCGAAAGTGATTAAAAGTGCTGGCAGGGATATTATCTTGAAGGTCAAAAGTGCTTGTGAAGAAGAACGATACAATAACGGGCCTACAGTACCGTTTTCCAAAGTTAAAGCCCGCGTTGCATATTTGACAGGTAATTTTTAGGGCTGCCATAACAATAAAACTCCCAAATTTTCTCGATTTGTTCGTTTTTAATTTTCTCGTGTCTTTAATATCATGTATTTATAATGCATTGTTTTTATTTTGTTTTAGGTGTTTCTAGAGAAACCCAATTCGCTCATTGTTCATACAAATTTCAATAAATAAATGTTACAAACGCATTTTTATATTACATAAAATCAAACATTATTTCAAGGCAATAACAACGGATTCACAACGAATTTTTACAGGCCGTCTCTTTCTGAAAAGAAAGAAAAGGAATAACTGTGTTGACAGCCTGAGGAAATTTACACATTAGACTTTTGATCGATGTTCACGATCATCAAAAAAAATCGTTTAAATTTTAAAACATATTTATTTGTAAATAGTGTGCAAACTAATTGCAAATACAATGGTGGTAAGTATTTTTTTTTTATTGTAAATAAAAAGTTGTTGAACACGTATGAGATGCGTAGTATGCGATGGTAGTAGTGCGATGTATATTATTAGTCTGTGTGTTTAAGCAAACTGTAGTATATTAAAATGGTATCACAACTAGGGATGTAGTCTTGTTTAGTGATTTACTGGTAACTGGTAACCAACAATATATTTTGAAATAACATAACATAACATAAACACTCACGACTGTCACCCAGAGGGGTAGACAGAGACTATGGACTTCCATTTGGCACGATCCTGACACAAATATTTTGAAATATTTTAATAATATTTGCTATTTTATGTTTTAAGAGTCGATAGCACCTCAATTAGTAAAATTTTCGATTAAAAAATCCAAAATTAGGTTCAAAATGATATACATCTATATATAATTACTAAACATGTTATCTTTTGTTTAATGTTGTCAATTTTAAACTTCAAAAAATATAAGACAAAAACATAATCCGCTGCCAAAATGTATTGCAGATAGGGTAAAACACACGAAAATTTGATTAAACTGTATTTTAAATATTATACATTATGAATAAAAACAATCATTATCCATAGAAAGGTTGTTTATTAAATTTACTAAAGAAATCAACAAAACGTTATATTTATAATAGGATTATATAAAAAATGAACATTAAACAAATTATGGCACTTTTCACCAGTAGTCAGCCTAATTTCTCCACAAGTTAGCCATGTCTTACCCTGTAGTCAGCCTCTCACTTATTGTTGCATATTTGGCATAGAAATTCTTTATTATGTATATTTTCAAATATCATCATCATCATCATCATTACAGCCCTTCATAAGTCCACTGCTGAACATAGGCCTCCCCCAAGGAATGCCACAAAGCACGGTCCCGAGCCACCTGCATCCATTGACTTTCTGCATGTCTTACCAAGTCGTCACTCCATCTAGTGGGGGGACGCCCCACACTTCGCCTGTCGGTACGAGGCTGCAACTCGAGAACCTTTCTTCCTCATCGATTGTCGGTTATTCGAGCTATATGGCCGGGTCATTGCCACTTCAGCTTACTAATCCTTGGGGCTATGTCGGTTACTCTGGTTCTACTGCGGATATCCTCGTTTTTAAGTCTATCACGCAGAAAAACGCCGAGCATAGCCCTCTCCATAGCTCGCTGAGCGACTTTGAGCTTCCTCATACGGCCAGCAGTGAAGGACCACGTCTCAGATCCATAGGTCATCACTGGCAACACGCACTGGTTGTACAATCTAGTTTTGAGGTTTTGAGGTATGCCTGACGAGAAGATGTGTCGTAATCTTCCGAACGCTGCCCAGCAGAGTTGAATCCGTCGATTGATCTCTCGGTCGACGTTGGACTTCGATTTCCCGACGATATAGTCCTTATGGCAGAATCGCTGGAGGACCTAAGCATTATGCTCAATGACCTCAATAGTGTCTCCCAACGAATAAATCTTAAGATGAACATGGACAAAACAAAAATCATGTTTAACGTCCATGTCACACCTATGTTGGTAGTTGTTGGGAGCACTAAGCTCGAAGTTGTTGACGAATATGTTTACCTGGGACAAATAGTCCGAGAAGGTAAGTCCAATTTTCATATATGTCCCCAGCAAATTCAGTACATTTCAAAAGTCAATAATTTCTGTGTCGCTAGTCAATTCCTCTTCACAGTTTTTGCATCTTACTTTGTTTATTGTACATATCGTATGTTTCTTCCTCCTTTTGCTATTTTTTGGAATTCAACAGCTTTTCCGCTTTTCTTTTTTGTAATTCTTCCTTCTTTTTTTGACTTTCTTCTTCTTTCTTTGTTTTGGCTTCAAATCCCTTAATTTTTTTATCTTTCATTTTCGGTTGCTTCTGAAATTGTCTCCACTCTTGGGAAGAAATAGCTCCTATTCTTTGCATCCCATTTCTAATCGCCGCTATAGCTTGTGCTAATTACTCTTCTTTCTATTGACGGATGGATTTTTGACATGATGGAATTCTAAAACAAATTATTTTCATGCTAAAATAACCGTGCATAAATTTAACCCTTATTGAAAAGGTTTTACGGTACTATTTTGTGTAACAGGACTAACGGCTGACTACTAGATTTGTAGACCCATTGGTCGGCCCCTGACATGCAATTACAGTTTTACGCGGCTGACTACTGGTAAAATACACTTTTCGCTTTATAAGAGTTAAACCCAAAGTAATGGGCAAAATTGGGACTATCAGTTCCGTTAATTTCAACTACATATAAGAAAATTACGAAAAAACCAGTAGTCAGCCACTTGTGGCTGAGTACTGGATCTACCTTAAAAATTCGAAACCCACTAGTCGGCTACCTAAATTACAACATATTAAACAAATAAAATGCATGTAATAGTTAATTTTATCACAAAATAAACAATTTATTGTAACACATTATAACAATCCACCACAAATTACAACAAATACACACAAAAACATACCGAAAACTCGAGCACGTTTCCTTAAGAAAAAAATTGCAACAGCGACGCATCTAGTCATGTCTTTGGCATCGGTACAAATTAAAGAGTGTAGCTCGTCAACCTAGTGATGGGTCAACTCGAGTTAACTCGAGTTGCGCTTAACTCGAGTTGGATCTCCCTAACTCGAGTTTGGGCTGCTGTACATAAACGAATCAAGTGAGCCAGCAAAAGAGAAAGAGCGCGATTCTTTCGTTATGTGCGCGCTTTGTGTTTCAAAGCGCGCACATAACGAAGCTACAACCAAAACAATTTGCTAAGATATGTAATTTAATTTCTTTTATAACTTTGATTAATTATGATCAATATAGTAATGTAAGTCAAAGGCCTATTATTGTAATAACCGCAAAGGTGGTTAAGTTGTAAGATACATCATATTTTAAATTAATGCCAAATGTAACACTTGTTATAATAAATATTTTGAATTTGAAAGTTTTCAATTTATTTAAGAATATTTTGACTGTGATAATTAAACTATTAATAGCTTATGTACGCTTATGTTATCCTACATAATAAGTTTGGTAATAATAGTTATCCCAACCCACCAAAGGGCTAGATAGAAAAACAAATTTATAAAAAAGTAATTTGTAACATATCATTTACTCTGTTTCGCTGCTAACTCGAGTTGCGTAACTTGAGTTTAAACTCGAGTTGCGTGAATTTTAATTCGAGTTAACTCGAGTCGTAATTTTTCCGAGTTGGCACATCTATACGTCAACCTGATATGCTATTGGTTCGTAGGTGTGCGTATTAGTCAATAACACAGAACACAATTACTCTCTACCAGGGTGATGCAACTTTGTATATTAATATTAATAGTGGCGCGCAACAATATTACTCTGAGATTTGCACAATTAATTTACCTATTAATTGATTAAAATTAAATTATTAAATATTAGCAGAATTCTATCAAAAGAAGCCATGAATTAATAGAAGAAGAAAAATATGACATTTGTTTGTAAACGTCTTTCATAATGAAAATATTTTCTGAAATTTATTCAAATTTATTTCATAGGTTTAGATTTTAATATTTATTATTGATTTTTGCTTAAATTCAGTTATTATGGGCTCAGAATACTTCATTTTAGTTTGTAGGACATAGTCATAATATTGTCGTGAATATACAGTAAAATATTTTTTGTGAGATGTTAACTCTGTTTTATTGATTGATTGATTTAAATTTTATGCACGATGTGTGATCATCATTGAAAATAAGTTACTTAAGTGTTGTGCAAATAAAAAGCACAAAATCATCTGATCACTTTCTGCAGGTTTCCTATAATAGGAAAAGAAAAACTTATGACAATATTGTGGTAAGTCTATAAACATTTTGAATTATTGACCGTTATTTGTAGGGAGTATTACTGTATTGACTTGAATTGTATCTGTTTCAGATCACGTGTTTGGGCTGAGTTAAGTTTTTACCATGAAAATTTTGCTGATTTAAATTTACGTTAACGTTCTGTGAAGAATAACTCTCTGACAATAACATGTGTATTATATATATCACTAACAAGCGTGGAAATATTATGTGCAAAAGCAATAAGAAACATCAATAATAATGTATAGTTTAAGGACGCGTTTGCAAAATTGATAGGTATGGAATCGAACTATTACATTGACACGGGTCACACACACAAGTGTACGCACGGTTAGCTGCTGGTGTGGGAATCGTAACCAAGTAAAAACATTTTGATAATTTGAAAGATTGATTTTTTTTTTCTCATTTCTTATACCTACAAAAATATATTACATACGAAATACGAATAGCTGCTCCAGAGACTGCTAGGCACTAGCAAGCCCACAACTAGCAGTGAGATGGTGGCTGTGGACTTTGGGCTGGTTTTGTTAGTTATGATAAGACTTTAGCTTCGGACTTGGTGAAGTGACTTGAAGGTATACTACGGTGACAGCTCCTGGAACTCCTCGACGAGTAGTATTAGGTGTGCCGAGTTTGGGCTCGTTTTGTTAGTTATTATGAGACCTAACCTCCAGGCTTGGTGGAGAGACCTGATGGTGTACTTTGGTGACTACTACTGGAACTCCTGAACGAGTAGAACTAGGTGTGCCGAGTTTGGACTCGTTTTGTTAATTATGATAAGACCTTACCTCCGGACTTGATAGAGTGACCTGATGGTGTACTTCGGTGACTATTACTGGAACTCCTGGACGAGTCGAACTAGGTGTGCCAAGTTTGGACTCGTTTTGTTAGTTATGATGAGACTTTACCTCCGGACTTGATGGAGAGACCTGATGGTGTAATTCGGTGACCATTACTGGAACTCCTGGACGAGTAGAACTAGGTGTGCCAAGTTTGGGCTCGTTTTGTTAGTTATGATTAGACTTTACCCCCGGACTTGATGGAGTTACCTGATGGTGTACTTTTGTGACTACTACTGGAACTACTGGACGAGTAGAACTAGGTGTGCCGAGTTTGGGCTCGTTTTGTTAGTTATGATAAGAACTTACCCCCGGACTTGATGGAATATGTATCAAATTCGAATATTTTGTGTATGTACAGCGATCTTTTTCAGCTGCTGCAATCAGGCAGGCGATATAGTATCCACTCACGACGGCGGCCGAGCGCGGACTGTGGTTTCATCGAAATTTTTATACAACAAATCAAAACAGGCACCAAAAATAAAATAACCCTTATCGCAATCCATTATGATTCATCCGTTTTAGCAAAATATGTGAAAAAATAAGCATCAGTTTTTATTTTTTTTACGACTATTTGTGACAATTTGATGAAAAGTAAACACCACTTTTTTTATTGAATATGTCTGCCTACTTATAGTATTTTTAGAAATCTTAATATATGTTGATAATAGCACAAAAATGTACCTAAACATGAGCCGGTATCGTTAATTTTGTAGAAAATGGATAGGGAAGATCGTTTTTACAATATAAAAAACTATTAATAATATACGTGGTAGCAATTAGCTGTGTTTGATTTGGTTTAGTTTTGTCACAAAATGTACCTAAAAACAGCATAATTTCGCCCGATTTGCAAACGCACCCTTAAGGCGCGCAACAAAACAATGTCTTCCAGAAAATAAAATTACATAACTATACTTATTTATAGTTTTATTTTATCCCACATACTAATCTAAAGTATATTCGAGTAATTTGTTGCAACCTCTCAAATGTATGGGAATTTACCCCATAGGTTTGTGAGGCTTGAGCCAAAATTACTCAAATAATGCCTTAAATAAAAAGTTTAAAGTTACAGAATACAAAGGTTTGAAATTCCCGCGAAAAAAGTTTCATATGGGCGCCCACCGTGGCGACGAAAATTAAGTATTCTGAACCGATAATAACTGAATTTAAGCAAAAAGGAATAACAAATATTAAAATCTAAACCTATTAAATAAATTTTAATCAGTTTCAGAAAATATTTTCAATATGAAAGACGTTGACAAATAAATGTCAGAAGTCTCTTGATAGAATTCTGCTAATATTTGATAATTTAATTTTAGTCAATTAATAGGTCAATTAATTGTGCAAACCTCAAAGTAATATGTATATAATTACTGTAAGGTGCAAACAAAAGAAAAAATATAGCATAGAATCATTGAGTTACAATACCTATAGAGTCACAAACAGACAAATAAAATGTCCGCGCCAAAACTCGGCGCACGCTGCGAAGTGCGCAGAGTTTTTGTTTAGTTGTAAGGCGACCACAATCCTCGTACAACGTCCGCGATGCCAAAGTGTTCGGTGATTTCCTGCCCAAATAACAGCAGACACGTGCGAAAAAAGGATGGTGTTTCATATTTTAGGTAAGTATCATACCAAATTTACGTATTTATGTATCCACAGTGCATGTTTTCATTTAAATTTCAATAATTTTCATTTTATTAGCAAACTAAAACACTCACCGCCGACCGCGCGGCGCCGCGATAACGTTTCTCTTTCACACGTTAGACAAATATGCAAGAGTAAAGAGAAACAAATAGTCACGCGTACGAGTGACTCGCAAATTATGTTCTAACGGTTCTATGGAGTGGATTGATACAATAAATATTTTTACAGATTTTAAACTTAATGTACTAATATTACAATGTTGTTAAATGTTTTATTTTTTAGTTTTCCGTACAAAATGTAGGTCGAAAGAGTTTTATTATTTTAAAGTATAATTAAAATATGTTTTTTTTTTGTTTTTAGTTTTCCTCGAAACCCCATAAGATGCTCTGAATGGACAGTTATTATAGCAAAAGCCCGAAATGAATTAACCACCCAGTTGAATAATATAATTATGTCCATCCTAAATTCTAAATGTCCATTCTAAAGTAGTAATTAATACTTAGCATTTTAGTACCTAATTCACAAACCTTAGTGGTTTACTAGTGCTATTAATACTATTAATTATTACACCAATTTTTTTTTCATTTACTTATCATATAAAAAATCTTATAAAATGTGTTATGATTTTTTAATATGATAAGTAAATTAAAAAGAAATTGGTGTAATAATTTTTGAAATCAGTTGTTTAGTTCTCCTAGGTACATATAAACTCACAAACTCATATTTCACAATTATTATAAACTCCTAATAATATTAGTATAAATAGCGTCTCCACTGATGCCTTGTTCCCTGCTCGTACGCAAGCCCTTGAGTGAATGATGATGACATTGCATACGAGCGACTTTGAACATTATACAAGCAGGTTAACGTCTAAATTCGAGCAAATGTCATTTTGAACTATATAATATCAAAATATATAGGTATATGGAACGGCGCTCGGACATTTTTTGAGTATTGTCAGTTAGAGATTGTGACTCTATAGGTATTGTAACTCAATGCATAGAATTAAAAAAAATCAGTTTCTTCCGATATAATAGTTATGTATATTTGTATCTAATTTTTAAAATAATAATAATAAAAATCTGAAACAACGCGAAGGAAAGAAACAGCGATATTTTTTTCTCGCTTTTTTTTTACAAGCCCAACACAAATATTAAGAAAATCATAATGGTGTGCAGATTTCTCAGCTTTCATACAAAGTTGCATCACCCTTATTGACTATAAGGAGACACATATTCAATTAAACGTTATTTTAAAGGTGTAAACAAATTTCAACACTATTTATATGGAAATAATGTCTGTAAAGGCATTATTTCCATATAAATAGTGGGGCTGACTAGGGGGTGTTTTACTTTGAATATAAAGAGAGTTGTTCAGAATCATGTGTATGAGAAATCCAAACTTTTCTATTTTAATGGGAAAATTTGGCCAGCTTTCGACTATGACTAAACTGTCTTAACCGTGATAGCTTACATTTTTAAACTTAACTGTGTTAAGTTTAAAAATGTAAACTATCACGGCTAAATAGGCTTTACAAATTTGATCGTTATTAACTGCGAACTTGGGGAAAACGGCTATGAAAGGAAATGGTAATTCAATTAACCGTTAATGACGATATTTGGTATTTAGATAGGTGGAAACATTAAAAAAGCTAGTCTACCTTTTATCCTCAAAATTTAGTATAGAGAACGTGGTATGACCGAATTCCACGCGGATTAAAGCTAGTATTCATATAATTCTTTAAATTAGTATTTCTTTACTATTAGTTGGCTTTAAATTGAGTTGACCTCTTTGCCTACGTTGTATAACATCCACAAATTGCAATTCATTACAACGAATACAAAAGTAACTAAAAATTATTATTGGTCTATTAAGAAGGCGGTACTTCGTTTAATAAATAAAATAGTATTTACAGAATAATAAAATTTATTAAAAAGTTAATGTTACAGTAACATTTAGAAATTCAACTAGGCCGTAACAATTAAACACAAATCCATAATCATTAAACGATCTAGTAAACATTTGCAGACTTTCGTGTTTGACGAAAATTTTTAAAGCGCGTTTATCGAATGTTCTATAAATTAATTTTAAAAAGTTTTTTAATTAACTTTGGAAAATTATATATTTTTTTAACAACTGCCGTTTGGTATTTTTAGCAACTCAGATTTTCAACAAGAAATGATATCGAGTATTAATATATTTTACAAATATATTGAAAAAAAACCGAACCGTGGTAAATTGAAGTAACGTAAAAATGTAAATATTATATTATTTAATTAATTTTTGGCAGTACACAGTAATAAAGTAATATAAAACATTAACTGACTAAAAGACTACAAAAAACAATACAAAATAAATAAATAACATTCGATCGATCTGTAAAATAAAATATTTGAAGGACATAATATGAAATCCTCACAGAAGTGAGTGAGAAGCCTGTGCCAAGTAGTTGGACGGGAAAATATTTTTATATTTTCCTTAACATATTGGCGTTCAGGCACAGAATAACTGAATCACGCACATTGATAGCTCCGTAGCGCAGTGGCTCAGCATTTGGCTACGGGTTGTAGTTTCGACTCCCGCACAGAGCAAGAGTGATTTTCTACCGACTTCAAAAAGGAGGAGGTACTCAATTCGACTGTATGTTCTTTTTTCATGTGTTACCTCATAACTTTTTTCTAGGTGAACCGATTTCGATGATTCTTTTTTTATTTGAAAGCTGGTGCTTCTCATGTGGTCCCATATAAATCTCTTTGATCAAGGTTTGACCAATATTTTTTGAGTTATCCTCATTAATTTATATTGAAGTCGGTTGTACAAAATACTTATTTAATTTTACCACTTGTTTATGTTGCAATTTATGATTTTTAGCGTTAAAATCTAAAAACCTTGGTAGCTCAAGGATTGAAGTGAAGAAGCTGGCTAATATACGGTGCACGCCCCGGTGTCACCAATGAAATTGTTAATTGCAATTTTTAGTGCTATTTTTCTTTTAATTTTCGAGAGGAGGAATCCTTTTCACTGATCAAATTAATCAAGTCACGTAACAATTTAACTACCGTTATTAACTTCTCGTTTTATTTTCTTCCCCAGAATGCAAACAAGTGATTTAGTATGAGGAACTGACGCGCTAGAATTCACTTGCTATACATAGGCAACTAGGATATATTGCACAGGTCTTTCGAACAGCTGGACCTGGAACTGAGTCATTTGCAGGCTGTACCACAGGCGGAGTTTTAGGCATATCGTTAGGGTCTATAACTCGTTGAATAGTTAGGCGCAATTCCTGTGGAATCTTGTTGTTATATACCCGCAATTTCATTTGGGGTAGAACTAACTCTTGTGCAAGTGAAAGTAAGTAACGGCTACGACTTATATTTTCCTTATTCTCACAGTTATTATACAGCACATAAGCATTGACACCGCTCAGATCTATCAACCTGTAAAACAATACCATTGGCCAGCGTCGTGTTCTTCGAGAACATGAATAGTTGGAACATTTTTTATCCACTTCATCAACGCCTCCTTTAGTGGCGTTATATCCGGTTATAATGACAGGCTTGCCAGATGCAACATCAGTTTCTCTACAGTGGTGCATTGAAGATACCATTATGACAGCTTTTTTAGGTTTAGGCACATAAGACAACATGGTATACTCTTTAGTAAATTGAGTTGAAATTCTGGCGGGATTTCTCTTTTATTCTTCTTCAAGTAAGTCAAACCACGGTCTTTCAAATATTGTAATAATTCTATAGAACTAAACCAGTTGTCTGCAGTAATATTGCGATTACTGCCTTCTAAGCCTTTGCTGAGACGTACGCACAGACTGTGTAGAAATAGAGAACTTTCTTTTTCTCAGCATCACTTAAACCTTCGCCGTCCGATCCTCGTTTTTTTTATAGGATAGGGTCTGCCATGATATATGTATGCATTATACACGTAAAATGTATTGGCGTCAACTAATGCAAGAATTTTCAGCCCGTACTTGTTGGGTTTGCTTGGCATGTAAATTTTAAAAGAACAACGTCCTCTAAACGCATTTCATCAACGCTAACGTGAGTACCTAGAGTACAATTTTGCTGGCAATTGTTGATAAATGCATTAAATAATTCTGAAATAGCGGCAAGTTTATCACGAGTAAACCTTTCAGGTCGAGTTTGAGAGTTATCAAATCAAATCTCAAACAGTTTATCAAAATCAAGAACTTATTTTTAGACATAACACAACGGAATATCTCACGTCCAGTGCCATCTGTCGCAAAAATAAACTCTGCATTCTCATGACTAGAGTGAAATACTGAAGTATAAAATAATAATCCAAATAAAGCCTTTAATTCTACTTCAGTTACGGATACTAGTTCTGCATATTTATTATATTATGCTGTCGCACCCGAGATAATCGTGATGGTTCCTGTGATGACCACTTATATCTACTCTTCCCATAATAGTAGCACAAACGCTCAGGAATCGGCTTTCTAACTGGCTCCTGTTCATTATTTATTAACTCCTCAGCAACTCGCTCTTCTCTAACCTGTTCATAGTTGGATCCTCTTTCTTCATTTTGTTCGTTATTTCCTTGGTCTCGATGAGTGTCTTCAGTTATAAAATTCCCTTAAATTTCCTGCTGACTACTGATTACTCGGTCAACCTCATGTCCTTGTGAAATAACGTCTTGTTGGTCCTCCACTTCAGATTGTTCCGAGTCTGATTTGTGATCGCTATCCAACATAAAGTCAGGATCTCCCACATCATCGTCGAAAACACTGCAATCATCATTACTCCCGTACACGAGATGTTAAACTATATCTCGTTCAGTCAAGTTACGTTTACGTGAAGTTGAAGGTTGCGTTAACCCCATATCTTCATCAGCAGATGTTTTCCGTTTTCTACTCAAAAAATTTCTACCCCAAGCATTCTATAAAAAAAGAACTATTACACTTGTAACGATGTCACGTCCATGAGACATTATAGTTTATAGCCTTACTTACTTAATTACTGAGGTTACGACCAGGAGACGTCATAAGTATTTTTACATAAACAACGTACTTACGTCTGTGAGACGGCAATGGCTCCTCGACGCTCGACAGACACGTGAGCACTCGCCGCGTACGCTGCGTCGACAGACCGCTATCCGCTAGACAATGCCGAGGGAAGAAGGTAGCGGGACGGGTACCACTTCGCGAGCGATGTGTATTCATCATTATCATTACAGCCCTTTACAAGTCCACTACTGAACATAGGCCTCCCCCAAGGAATGCCACAAAGCACGGTCCTGAGCCACCTGCATCCATCGACTTCCTGCATGTCTTACCAGGTCGTCACTCCATCTAGTGGGGGGACGCCCTACACTTCGTCCACCGGTACGAGGCCGCCACTCGAGAACCTTTTTTCCCCATCGGTTGTCGGTTCTTCGTTCCGGCCCATTGCCACTTCAGCTTACTAATCCATTGGGCTATGTTGGTCACTCTGGTTCTACTGCGAATATCCTCATTTCTAAGTTTATCACGCAGAGAAACTACGAGCATAGCCCTCTCCATAGCTCGCTGAGCGACCTTGAGCTTCCTCATACGGCCAGCAGTGAAGCACCACGTCTTAGTTCCATAGGTCATCACTGGCAACACACACTGGTTGAACAGTCTCGTTTTCAAGTTTTGAGGTATACCTGACGAGAAGATGTGCCGTAATTTCCCGAACGCTGCCCAACCGAGTTGAATCCGTCGATTGACCTCTCGGTCGAAGTTGGACTTACCTAGTCGAACTATTTGTCTCAGGTAAACATACTCGTCAACAACTTCGAGCTTAGTGCTCCCAACAACTACCGTCATGGGTGTGACATGGACATTAAACATGATCTTTGTTTTGTCCATGTTCATCTTAAGACCTATCCGTTGGGAGACACTATTGAGGTCATTGAGCATAGTGCTTAGGTCCTCCAGCGATTCTGCCATAAAGACTATATCGTCGGCAAATCGAAGGTGAGTGATGTACTCGCCATTGATGTTAATACCGTATCCTTTCCAGTCCAGTAGCTTGAAAACGTCTTCCAATTCAACGGTGAAGGGTTTCGGGGATATAACATCACCCTGTCTTACACCTCTCTGCAGTTGGAAAGGTTTCGTACTCTGATTCTGTACTCGGATAGCCATAGTAGCCCTACTGTACAAACACTTCAGCACTTCGATATACCGACAGTCAACCTGGCACCGCTGAAGGGACTGTAGCACCGCACAAATTTCGACGGAATCAACGGCTTTCTTATAGTCCACATACGCAAGGCAAAGTGGCAGATTGTACTCTTCTGTCTTCTGTACAATCTGCCGAAAAGTGTGTATGTGGTCTATGGTACTAAAGCCTTTTCGGAAACTGGCTTGATCGGGAGGCTGGAAGTCGTCGAGTCTGCGTGCGAGACGATTCGTAATGACTCTCGAAAACAGTACGTAGACGCGGCTCAGAAGGGAAATCGGTCTGTAGTTCTTCAAGAGAGCGTTATCGCCTTTCTTGAAGAACAGGACCACCGCACTTCTGCTCCACGCCTCCGTAGTAGTGCCACCTAGGAGGACGGAATTAAAATGCTTCTGAAGGACTTCAAGTACCGGTTTTCCACCCGCTTTCAGAAGCTCCGCTGTAATTCCATCCTCACCTGGGGCCTTGCCGTTTTAAGGTGCTGGAGAGCCATTCTAATCTCGTTCAGACTGACGTCCGGGATATCTTCTCGCTCTTGGATCGTTACTCACACTTGCGTGTGGCTCCAACGATGACGTGTACAGCTGCCCATAGAACCTCTCAATCTCACTCAAAATCTCAGGTGTCCCGGAAACGATGCTGCCACACTCGGTCTTCAACTTTGACAGTTGGCTCTTTCTGGCAGACAGATCTCTGGCAAAGACTTTGGAGCCTTGGTTTCGCTCGATTGCTTCTTCAATACAAGCTGTATTGAAGTTGCTTAAGTCCCGACGCATGCATTTGGAGATCTGTCTGTTCAGTTGTCTGTATGCTTTCAAATCTCTTGAAGACTGCAGCTTCATTTCCCGTCTAACAGCCATGAGATTAAGAGTGTGATCGTAGAGTTTTTGTGTTCTTCTGCGGCGGGTCTTGCAGAACTTAGCTCCGACCGCATGGACAGTTTCCAAGAGCTTGTCATTCATATCGTGCACTTCATTGCAGTCTTCTAGGCACTGAAAACGGTTTTGTAACTCGAGCTGAAAGGTTTCGGGACTTTGGACTAGAGCACGAGGGGGACGGAGCGTTGACTTCATTAGACGAGACCTCTCTAACTTAACATTTAGGTTCAGTGTGCCTCTAACCATTCGGTGATCGCTTCCAGTTTTCATCCTAGGTAAATTATCTGAGTTTCAAAGACGTTCACGTTGTTATAATCGTAATTTTCCTTGATGTTGCATATTAATCTTCCTCACATTGAACAATAATGTTCCCTCTAATATTAATTTACAAATAAATACATAAGAATCATGAAATAAAAAGTTAAAGGTGAAAGAATATAGCACTTTAATTCCGCTCATTTCTGGTCACTGTTTGAGTAGTCATCACCGTCATCATCATCATCACACGACGAAGCACACTGACATAGACAAATGGCGGCCTCTTTGCTTTTTGGCGAAATGTTGCCACTAATTATGACTTCAATAGATTTGGTAATACCACAGAATAAATAATAGTACAAGAACAGAAGAATCACTCTCTGATAGCAAACTTACGAGTTTAAATTTCATAATACTTTGCACACCTCGGATACGACCTTCGTTAAATTGGCCTATCGATTAAATCATCGAAAACAAACTTACGTCCGCGTGCGAGAGTTTGTATCACTTAGCCCGTTACGCGCCTTTGTTAAGGCCGCTCCTTCTGTAGGGTTAAGTTTTGTGAGAAAACTAATTGAATCCTTTGATATTAGTAGGTAGTAGAATTTACCGAGGTGTTATGCAATGTATTAGTAATTTGTTCATAATAAGAATGTGAGGAAGGTTAATATGCAACATCGAGAAAAATTAAGATTATAACAACGTGAACGTTACCTACTTACCATTTTTAACATACTTCAAAAAAAGTAGAAGGTACTCTATCGCCTGTATTTTACTAAACTGTGTTACCTCAGAACTTTTTTTTATGTGAACCGATTTTGATGATTTTTTTTTATTTGAAAGCTGGAGTCTATAATTTATACATCGCATATAAATTTGATCAAGATCTGAGACCCGTAGTTTTGGAGATATCCTTAATTATACGTATTATAATGCGTATTAATATTGAAGTCGGTTGTACAAAAATTTTTATTTCATTACTTGTCTCTCTTCCTCTCTTTTTAAAAAACGTTACCTCCACACTAGGATTTTCTCCTGTATCGCTGGGGCAGTTTACATACATAGATTTCACAAGGACAAACATCTAGACCCAGAACAATTATTTGTAGGTCATACAAATACTTTTTCCGTGCGGGATTTAATCCCGCGGCCTTTAGCACTGCAACTCATTGAGCTAAGTCACTGCGCCACGAATCCGTCACTTGTCTGTTTCACATTTTTTGCTATTTACAAACATGCGACTCGCGACAGCATTATTAATTAAATGATGAGAACTGCTTCTATTTTCAATCTCTTTCTTTTATCGACCAAGTAAGTGTGTATGATAAATAAGTTACTTGTTTTAGTGTTTTTTGTTATAGTTTTTAATATTGTATATAATAAAATATTGTATATTATGTTATGTAAATAAATGCAATGAACTTTTAGTATATACTGATGTTGCATTAGTAGGATGTCACTAGTACTGGTAGGTCTATTTAAGCTGAACGATTTTTTAAGGTCATTGACATTATACGCGAAAAAAATCGGTCGGATCACTAATCAAATAATAAATCTGTAACTATGGCGTCAGTAACTAGGTACCTAATTATTTAGATCTACCTATAAATAATAATATCTTACCTTTCGATATCCTTAGGAACAGTAAAGCATGAAAAGTCGACATTCCTATTGTTTTTGAATGGCCAAGCCTTGAATAAAAACTCAAAAATAAATAGGTATCAAAAGTGCCTAAATACTTATAAGAGAAAAATACTTTTTGTTAACGTAAGGTGGGCGTCAACTCGAGCGCGCGCATGACAACCTCACGGAATTAGCCTTTTGTCGACGACCGCGCAGCGTAGTTATATTTTCATGCCTAAGGCGTGGAGTGAGACAGGCCTGATAATACTAAGAATCAGTTAAAAAAATATAAAAATGGAAAATTAATTTTCTTTGCTAACCGTACTTTTCAAATGACAGTTGACAGATTGCGGTTATCCTAGGTCGTTGATCGTTGATGTCCCTATTCTTATTTGAATCGCTTTGTAGCTAGAAGAATTTTATTAACACAAGCTTAAAGTATTAGCGAAGTACTCGTAAAACTTATCATCAGTAATAATCAAGAAACAGTCGTAATATAATAAACCAATAACACTCTCACCTCGCCCACCAAGTAGCGGCAAGCAAAGCAAGAGTTTATGGAAGAATTAATCACAGACTAATAATAAGGAACCTTATTCAGTGTCACCAAATATATATACAGCCCACAGTGCCACCTACCCGGTCCAGATTTTGTGATTTTCTGTTTTGACATATTACTTTGTGTGAATTTGAGTTTGTTAACTTGACTACTGCGCCACTTATCGTGCCCTATCATTGCTATGAATATTATCAAAATAAGTATATTAGTACCTAAGAAATTGCCGTTGTTTATGAAATAAGTTATCATTATTATTTTTTTCTATATTTTTTATTTCTATTAGTCAACGTAATCACCCAAGCAATCAATGCATTTTTGCCAACGCAGTGGCAATTTATTGATGCCCTTCTTGAAGAAATCAGCTCGATGAGAGGCAACAAAATCTTCAAAGCCATGTATGTACTGCCTCTCGGTTTAAAAAAAATTCCCGCATTAAATTTATCCAAATTCTGGAAAAGTAGAAGTCTGTAGGCGCAAGATCTGGTGAGTGCAGCGGATGACGGAAAGCTTCCCACCCCAGCTCTTGTAACTTGGAGACCGTCTGTTGTGCAGTCGTGCAGGAGCAGCGGGGACGAGCTATTGACCAATGCTGGTTGGAGACGTGTGAGCTTCCCCATCATTGTGTTCAGTTCTTCACAGTACACATTTGCAGTAATGCTCATCCCGTTTGGTAAGAAGCTGTGATGAATCATACCGGCGCTTGACCACCATAAATGGACCATCACTTTTCTAGGGGTAAGTTTTCGTTTAAGGCATTGGTTAGGTGCTGAACCAGGTTCCAACCAACTTGCTGAGCGCTTGCGATTGTCCAACAGAATCCATTTTTCGTCGCAGGTAACAATGCTGTTTAAAATTCCTTCGTTTGTGTGCCTGTTGAGCAGTGCAAGTCAAGTCTTAACGCGTACTTCGCGGTGGCAATCATTCAGTTCGTGGGGCACCCATTTGTCAAGCTTTCTTTCGAATGGACCAATATTGTTTTGATGATAACGTCGAAAGCTGCTGCTAATTCAGCCGTAGATTGAGTATCATCAGTTTCCACAATCGCCTTTAATTCGTCATTGTCGACCAGTTTTCGGACGATTTTTCAGTTCATTTTTCAGGCCGAAATTTCTAGAAAGGAAGCGGGCAGATCAATAACAGGTGGTGCGTTCATTTGTAGTATTTGCTCCGTAATTGTCGTTGATGTTGCGTGCCGTTTGTGCCGCGTTGCTGCCACGACGGTACTTATATTCCTTAATTACTTGAATTTTTAACGTATTCATTTCAAATGCGATGAAAATATAACGCTTATAAATAAACAAATGACAAATTTTGAAAAAGAATTCCATGTTTTTAAAATAAAATTAATTTGAAATTAGAATTCTTAGCCAAACAAAAATTATTTTGTGTTCAAATGGCCAATACTGCGGAACGGCAATTTCATTGGTAAAGACCTATTATTGTTATTAAATAAATAATGTTTGAAAAATATATATATATTTGTATAAAGTTAACAAGGGGAAAAACGGCCTAAAAGGGAAAACTCAATGAAAGCGAGAGAACTGAAACCATTAAATTGGAAACACTAGAATACAGTCAGTGCTTACAGATTCATTGTAATTACACTAGATTTACTGTATTTTAGACTTTTCTACTGTATACTGTAATGATAAAATACAGTGTACGGAATATACTGTATTTAATTTTCATATAGCTTTATTTTCATATTTAATTCTAATACGTAAAACGGAACGCAGCTAATCTACACCCACTTAGCTTGCTACATATTTATTTATCTATGCACCCACTGATCTTTATCCATAGACAATGTACGGTATGTTTGTAACAAACTTGCGGGGAATTCCCTGGCAAATCGGAACTAACGTAAAGCACTCTGGGACGCAACTAGCAATAAGTAGCCGTCTCTGTCTTACAAAGGAACTTTGCATTTTTCGTCTAATTCATTACACTCAAACTGGTTTTTCCATGGTGCATATATTTTATTTGAGATTAAAACTTTTTAACTGTTTTGGGTGATATGAAATGAAGTCTAAAGTAAAAAGTTATAGTGATATTACAGTAAAAATGAGCTCAAGCAGTGAGAAAAGTGATGTGCGTAGCGATGCTGGTCCGTCAAGAGCTAAAAAGAAATATCGGCAACAATTCCGTGATGAATGGCTCCAAATACAAGACTACCGTAAGTGGTTAAAGCGTGATAAAAAGTCGGCTTGTAAATGCATTTGCACTGTTTGCAATTCTTCTTTGATTGCCGATCTGGGTGCTATTAAAAGACACAGTGAAGGTGCTAAGCATAAACTTCGTCTTTCTGGCCTATTGCATGTGCGTATAATTGATAATATTTTAAAAGTCAGCAACGTGCAAGTGATGATGATCAGCGGAAAATTACAGAATTGAAATTATCAGCTTTTATGGCAGAACATAAAATATCGCACATAGTGATGGATCATCTCGTTAATTTACTTCCTAAAGCTTTTCCAGATTCTAAAATCGCAAGTAACATCAAACTTAAACACATTAAATTACAAGCAGTAATAAATAACGTTATCGGGGCTTCTGAAGGAGAATGTTTTGTCGAAGATTTAAAACGCGAAAAGTTCTCTATAATGGTAGACGAGCCAGTGTGAAAACAATGTGTGTTTTAGTCAAATATTACGATTCTGATTTAGGACGTATCGTCAGTCGATTCTGGGACCTTATTCAAATATCTGATGATAAAAAGCTGGAATGTCTGGTGATTACTCAGCTACGGCTGAAAAATTATTTCATTCAATAATAAAATCATTTCGAGACAAAAACATACCCTTAGAAAATACAATCGGGTTTGGTTCCAATGGATGTAACACGATGTTGTGCTGCCATAATTCAGTGTCCTCACCATTTACGCCCGAAATTAATATTCGATCTTAATCTATTTTTAACAATCCTAGATTGATAATTCAATCCATTTTATGGTTAGACAGTGCCAATAACCAATCCAGAGATTAAAATTACTATCTGTAAAAGCAAGCAATCCTCGGGAGGTCGGATTACAGAAAAAGATACACCTCTGTGGGTGAATGACAGTTTGTGTGTATCAATAACCTATCTGTCAATTTTGACATTTGGTTCGATCGGTGTAAACAATCCAAATTCGCAATCCGAGAAAAGCCTAGGATTAATCCTTCTAGTTCCAACCTCTTACGTGTTTTCTTTTATTTTATTTGCGCCAAAATGGATTTAACACTATCTAGTGACAGTGACAGTGATTTGGAAATGCTAGCTCAATTATCCGACTGGAGTGATGATGAAACCCAACGCCGCTCTCAAAGAGAATCAGAAGAGTGAATTATACGCAAAGTCTCGATGATGGTGATTTTACGTTTAGGTTTCGATTGAACAAACATGCGTTCAATTCTTTATTGTTGGAAATAACACCGTTATTACGCGTAACTTCCACGAGGTAAAGCAAAGCTGGTCTATTGGCAAATTAGATAATTTTTTGACAATCCCCTTAAACTTCATTTTATCTAATCCTTTGCAGAAATTATGGAGTATCACCATTGCATCAACTTTTGTTAACCCTACGGTTTTATGCACTAGGCACAATGTTGATATCCGTAGCAGATTTTGTTGGAGTGTCAAAATCTACAGCAGGCAGAATAGTGCGAGACACATCTTCAGCCATTGCCCAATTATATGATAAATACATTTATGTTCACAAAAGTGCAGACAAATTTTATAGAATTGCTGGATTTCCTCGTGTGCTTGGGGCAGTGATAGCACACATATTCGCGCTAATCTCTCCGTTTAATGCTAACAATACTTACTCTTTTTAAAATTTTGCCAAATATAATTAAACTATGAAGTTGCTAATAATAATGTTTATATATTTTAGGTCATTTAACAGGTGAAGAATACAGAAATCGCAAGGGTTACTTTTCTTTAAATGTTCAAGGGGTTTGTGATGCAGATTTGAAATTTATAAATGTTGGCTCGTTGGCCTGGTTCTACGCATGATGCAACCATATTTAATAACTCTGTTCTGAGAGGTGGGTACAAATAATATGTATTCAAATTGCAATAAATTACAATATAAATTATCAGAGCCTAATATTCTTTATTTTTATCACAGCTGAATGTGATGCAGGCCAATTTGGAAATCGCTGGTTACTTGGAGATAGTGCCTATCCAAACAGGCAATATTTATTAACACCTGTTCTAAATCCAGTTTCTGAGGCTGAACATAGGTACAATGAAGCACACATTAAAACTAGAAATACCATTGAACGGTATGTTAAATAAAACAGTATTATTAGATAAAATGTGTTATGGGAATACTGGTGTTTAATAAAGAACTTGTTTGTATTACAGAGCATTTGGAGTATGGAAACGTAGGTTCCCTGTTGTAGCACTTACACTACGTTTGTCAATACCAAACATGCAGGCAGTAATAATAGCAACTACAATCCTACATAATATTTGCAGAAATCACAATTTAACAGAAATCCCCTCTGAAGTAGAACTACCATCTATTGACAATAGTACAATGCCTCATAATGTAGTTATTGATGACATTCCTACAATACACAGGACTGATTTAATAAATAATTATTTTAGAACATTATAGAAACACTGACACTCATTGGAGAATGCCTTGACTAATGTTACAGGTTGAAAATTGTATGTAGAATAAGTTAGAAAATAAGTTGTTAATATTTTATTAAATAGTCTGTAGATTTAATTGTAAAAATAAAACAAATACAAAATGAACATGATTTTTCTCTATTAAAAATACACATTAATTACTATAGTACTGAGACATTTATAAAAAGGAACTTAAATTATATAACTACCTTTTATATACATATAGTATCCATGTAAGTAACAATACTTACTCTTTTTAAAATTTTGTTAAATTTAAATAAACTGTGAAGTTGCTAATAATAGTGTATATATATTTTAGGCTAATTAACAGGGGAATAATTCAGTAATTGTAAGTGTTAATTTTCTTTATACATAGTTTGTGAATTCAATTGTAAAAATAAAACAAATATTCAATAAGATTAAGTTTTCTCTTTAATTACTATATTATAACTGACACATTCATAATAAGGAAATTAAACTATAACTATCTATCTACCTTTTATACACTTATTATACACATATTTTATTAATTTAAATGATTTTCAAATACAAACTGTATATAACTACTAACATTACAAATCATGAAAGATACACAAAGCTTAAATTAATTAAAAACTATTTACACACATTTATGATTATCTATTAAATATCAAAATAATATTTTTTTTTCTTACATACTATATTAGACAAATAACTATTTCTTAAAATTTTCTATTTCTAATAAAAGTTTTTCATTTTCTAATTTAAGTTTCTTATTTTCCAATTGTATATTATCTAATTTTGCCTCCAGGCATAGTTTTTTAAACTTATAATATTCTGCAATGGCAAGATCTCTAGCAGATTTGGACCCATCACCTTGCAATTTCCTTTTACCTATAAAATACAAATTATTTTAATAATTAAACTACAAGTTATAGCATTTCTTCCAAATAAAAAAGCGGTATATCTTTTGCATATTACTACTTTATCTCAATTTACAGTAAGTTTTTAAACTAAAATGGACTAAAAGTTAGTCACCATACCACCACCCCAGTGAACGGAACACAATCTGAAATTGTCATCTTATAAATTTAAATTCTACCAAAACCAAAATAACCATTTACCTGTTCTAGGAACATTAAATGTGACTCTCCGTGGTGTATCTGAAACTTTAATTTGTTCAGCAATAGCACAGGTGTTAACCTGAGCCATTGCTGAACGTGGAAAGTAACAGTCACAACCATTTCCATTTGCGGATCTGGCACTGGTGTGTCCTGATACTCTAGAATTTCAATATTGACCCTACTAGCATCACCACCTATTTCCTCTACACCACCACCATTTGGCTCAATACTACCACCATCACAAAACACTACAAATCGCTCAGGTTCCTTATCTCCCCCATAAGGAACAACTAATCCACTGGCTGTACTGCCCAATAAGCTGGTAACACGATCCAGTATTTCATCTGGGGGTATGTACTCACCAACACCACCACCAGTCTGCAAATTAATAATGATGAAGTGAATAGAGTGCAAAGAAAACGAATAATCATTTAATTATACTTAGATTAAAAATAAATAAACAATGTAACTCACTTTTATGCTGTTCATTCTTATTTTGGTGCAACGTTTACGTGCATTTTTCTTTAAATTTTCCCATTTCAGCCGAAGCTGTTGTGGTGTCCGACGACAATTTGTTGCCGTAGCATTAAACTGCTCGGCTATTCGTTTTCACTCTTCGTCTTTCATTTTGTTGCTGGTGGCGTTTGTGGCTTTGACATTATAATTTTGCTCATTTCAATCAATTCGAGTAAGGCTTTGGTTTCATCTTTTGAAAGTGGCTTGCTCTTTATCTGAAATAAAAGTGATTAGTCGTACGGGCGGAAAAGTAACATATTCCACAAACATCAAATGATAGAATATCTAATGTATTACAATATAACTTACTACTTGTGTCTCCATTATTTTGTTATGCTCAATGTAGTTGCTGGAAATGTTTCGGTTCTAAAGTATATTTTAATGCGAAAAAAAGTTTATATACGCTCAAGAAATACGAATACAAATGATCGAAGCGAAGCAGTTAAACTTGACAATGACAGTTTTTTTTGACCGACGCACTGACGTTACAGACGCTACTTACCGGCGGCGTTCCGTTATGTAATTGTTTTCTAACTATAGTTTTACGTTGATTTAAATAAAAATATAATAATTTTAAAATATTAGAGAGAAAAAATTATTTAACGTAATAAAGTGTAATTAGTGTCAATAGTAATAAATTTAAAATGACATTTTATGTTATTATATTAATACAACTATTTGAATGAAGCATCAGTCGTTATGCATACAACGAAACAGTCGAGAGGAATCGGATAGATGTTTGGATCGACTGCAATCGCCGCAAAAAAAAGATTGGGTTTGTTAAGTTATGTTATTGGCATGTGGATTTAGATCGATCTTTGGATAAGGTACAATCTCGGATTGTCTTTAATCTTAAAAAAGAGATACGTTATTAATTTCGGGCGTTAGACAACTATGCCCAGGAAATATCGTGATCAAATGCCTTTGCCATTCTTTACATTTGTGCGCTTCCGACGCTTGTAAAGAGTTGCCTCACGATTCAGAAAAACTGACTCGATTGATATACAATTAGGTACTTCAAAAATAGTAGCAAACGTCAAGCAGCGTTAAAAGAATTTCAAGCATTTACAGACACTACCTAACATACACCATTTGCTACGCCCAGCCCAAACGCGTTGGTTGTCTCTATCCAATGTTGTGAACAGAATTATGGAGCAATGGGACGCCTTGCGATTGTACTTTGACGATAAATGGCTGGAAGACCAAGATTGCCAAGCCATACACATTCTTTTGAATCATCACCTCATCAAGGCATATTTTTATTTTTTTATGTTGGATGCTGCCTAAATTTACCCGCATCAATATATATTTTCAAAACGAAGATCCGGTTATTATCGAAGCCTATAACAAAACGACAGAGCTATACAGAGAACTGTTATCCTTATATATAACTCCGAATAACGGATGGGGAAGAAAGGTTCTCGAGTGGCAGCCTCGTACCGGCAGGCGAAGTGTAGGGCGTCCCCCCACTAGATGGAGTGACGACCTGGTAAGACATGCAGGAAGTCAATGGATGCAGGTGGCTCGGGACCGTGCTTTGTGGCATTCCGTGGGGGAGGCCTATGTTCAGCAGTGGACTTGTGAAGGGCTGAAATGATGAATCAAGTTGTTGTCCCAGAGCTCATGTAAGTACCAAAGAATTTACAGTGATGAAACAGAAATACTAAAATTTTATCGTTAAAGCATGCGTGGGTATTAAGAAAAGATACAGTTTGAATGACCCAGTTTTGAGCTCAATCGCAAAGTTGAATCCCGATTGTTGCTTATCTGATAATAGACTACAGTCTTTGTCTTCACTGTTCCCAGTGAATCAACAGACGTTAGATGACGAATGGAGAAACTTAATTTTGACTGCGAATGAACTATATTTGAATACAAATCAACCAGCAGACGTGTTTTAGCATCAGGTAAAATTTTACCATTTAAGAACTTTACGTTTTTTTTTTCAGTTGTCTCAAATCAAAGATAGCAACGGAGATAATAAATACCATTTTCTGCCTCGTTTTATGCTTCAAGTTTTATCGTTGCCTCACTCGAACTCTAAGTGCGAACGAAAGTTCAGCGAAATAAATAATATAAAAACAAAGTAGAGAAACTGTTTAGTCACAAATACCATCAAAGGCAACTTGCTAGCTCAGCAAGCAGTTCGACGGACTTCCGAAAAGTGCGTGAATTTTAATCCAATTAAGGAAATGATTTCAAGGATGGCAGCAAATATTTATGAAAATCATGAGCAAATTGTTCTGGAATAAGTAAGTAAATAATAAATGTTTTTTTTTTGTATCTAAATATATGTTTTCATTTATTTAATAACTTATAAACAAAGTCATAAAGCAGCTTATTTTTCTATCAATATTTAAACAAAGTTTTTCTGTAATTTTACTGTAATCGATTTTGAAATATTCTGTATTGTTTTTAGAAACTCCTGTATTTTTTAACTGGCAGCACTGTAATTTTACTTTTGGAATCTGGTAGCACTGAATACAGTATATATCCGGAAGTCCCGACCAAATGCTGTGTGACGGTGACTTGCACCATTTGCAAACTAACTGGAAACACTCACGCTCACGCTCAATTGTGATTTCGCATCATAAAAGCAGAATTGGCAATTATCTTCAAAAACGAAAATCCAAGTCAAGAAAAAGTTTTTTAGTTCCTTCTTCCTTCCACTTGCAGGTAGGGTTTAGTAGTTATCAACATCAATAATTATTAAAAAAAATCTGGATAATTTTGACACAACATGATAATGTATAGATTTTTGAACAAATGTACAAAGTTCTTTCTATGATAAACGGTTAAAATTAGTTTTTAGTCTTTAAACTAAGCAAATGTTTGATTGTATTTGTTTTAAGTAACTAGTGGACTTAGTACTTTTGCTGTTGTCGTGATAAATGTAGATAATTTATGGGTTATTCCGCTTACCTACCCTAAGAAATCCACCCTAGGGTGGGTACCCGGAATTCACTCTTTGATTGTTGTTCCGCCTTTCTACCCCAAGTACAGTTCAACAGAAAATATATTCATACTTTAATATATTATGATAAATTTGTAATATACCACAAACTTATACAAAAATCATATTACGTTTTGCTTATAAACCAAATGAAACTTCCTCGTTTTAAATAATAATAAGTAATTTATAAATTCTGCAATATGTCTATGGAAATGACCAACACTAATATCATTATTGAGTAGACGTAATATCCTGTATAAATGCGTCCCTTTTAATGTACATTTGCAATCCTTTCTAAATTTCTTTGTTACAACAGATGTGTTAGCGAAAATCTAGACGTTTCTTGCAAGCAATTCTTAATACTAAATTTGGATGTTTGTCTTTAATTTCATTTGATATTGTTTTATGCCAAGATTCCAATGAATTTGTAGTTCTGTAAGACTCTCCAAATGAATTCCCAATAGCCAAATAATTTTCTTTGTACTTTGTATTTTACGTGTACTTAGAGTACTGGAGACCATTTGTACTGTATATGAGAAATTCCATCTTAGTCCTCAGGGGTGATTACACATCTGCATATTAACTCTTAATCGAGGATCAATGTATAGATGTCTATGGGCCTTAACAACCACTTACCATCAGCTAGCTTGCTGGTCACTGAAATGTTTCGTTATGTCATCACAGGTTGGCCTGCAATAAGATGTGTTCGTAGTAGTTTGTAGTATTGTATGTGGTCGTTTTAAACTGACCTGCAATAACAGTTACGTGTAGCCCCCTGATGAATTAGGTATATTGTTTTCTGTCAAGAAATTCTCAATTGCAGTTATTTTTTCTTCATACAATTGAGGGTGTTCACCTCTGGTGACTGGTTAGGGGTCATTTTGAAAACTTCACAAAGTACATCATATTCATTTATTTTATTTACTGAGTACTTTTAAGCAAATTTTTAATCAACCCTGTAAAATAAAAAGTTTCATACAAAGAGTTATACTGTATTGCACCCTCTTAGTTTGAATTTTTCAAAATCCTGTCTTAGTGAATGCCTACGTCATAAAAGGCAGCTACTGTCCAAATTTCAGATTTCTACATCTAGCAGTTTGTGCTGTGCGTTGATAGATGAGCCAATCACTTACAACATCTTTTATTTAATATATAGAATGTAGATAAAGATATCACAACCTTTTTGTTTTAACATTTTTGACAACATATATTTATAATAAACATCTGGTAGGTGTGAAATGAAGTGATCGCTACCAAGCTATTTCTAATTTGTTTAGTGTTGTTAATTGTGTAACATATATGTTTGTAAGCTGTTATTTTTTTTTATTCAGCTGCATATCTGGCTGGTTCTTCCCAAGTCAGAGGTTTTTCCTAACCAGTCTTAAATTAAACAAAAGAGTTACTTTCAATATGTATTATTTATAATCTATATTGAATAAAGAAGTTTGTTTCTGTGCTATATTCTATTTATGTGCCATACAGGATATTAATATTATGTTTTGTTTTTGTTCACTCAGACTTATTCTATTGCTGAATGACCTACTATGAACAACAACTAAGAATTAATAAAAATAACTTAATGCATGTTTTTTCTTTTTTTAACTGACTTCAAATAAGGAGGAGGATTCTGTATTAGTCTATAAATGATATTATTATTATTATGCATGTTCTGTCATACCTTCTTTGTTTATGAAAGATTATTATTTTATTTTTATATTATTTTAATGATCTTTTATTAAATGGGTTAATTCTTAAAATTTACCTGGGACCAGTCCTGAAGTATTAACACTTCAGGACAGGTAAATTTTAAGAATAAAAATCATCCCTAAACATGGAAAAGTTTTTAATGTAACTATTTAAACAACATTCTAATTGTTACCTCGAATTTGTTGTCCTCATTGTAGAAGAGCGAATTCTGTCAGTGCATCATAGGTTTCTTGACGACCAGTGACCTATCCACGTAGAAGTCTTTCTTCTCAGTCTCTGCCGCTAGAAAAGGAACATGCATGCCAGTGACCCTATAAAACATTCAAAATATTAGATCACATGTAAAAGAAGTATAATTATATTTTAATAAATTCAGACTAAGACGATAGATGTGAAGTGATGCCGAACCAACAGTGCTGCCCTTGCAGCATTTTGCTGAGTTGGAGACCTATTTGATGTCACATTTTAATTTTAATTTGTTTGTTTTATTAACTAGCGACCTGTCCCGGCTTCGCACAGGTGATATCTGGATTCTACAACAGCGCCACCTAACGGGTCCAACTATGTCTTCCCCGTAAGTGTAAGCAATAAGTTGACAAAGTTATAGCACAGAAAAAATAATAGTTAAAAGAACAGAAGGATCACTCTCTGATAGCAAACTTGCGAGTTTAAACTTAGTTACAATGTTGCTAATGTTCATAATACTTTGCACGCCTCGGTAGTTTCACGAAGGTTACTAAACCTTCGTGAAATTAGCCTACCGTTTATTTCGTCGAAAAAAAAATTATGTGGCGCGCGTATTAAATCTGCACCTTACGTCCGCATGCGAGTGTCTGTATCACTTAGCCCGTTACGGGCCTTTGTTAAGACCGCTTCTACTGTAGGGTTAGGTGTTGTGAGAAAACAAATTTAATCTTTCATTTAATCTTTAATCTATTAGTTAGTACATAGAAGTATACATCGAGGTGTTATGCAATGTATTAGTATTTTTTTGTTAAGAAAAAACTTTACCTTCACACTAGGATTTTCTCCTGTATCGTGGAGGCAGTTAACAAACATAAATTGAACAAGGACAAACATCTAGACCCGGAACAATTATTTGTAGGACATAAAAATGCTTGTTCCCTTGCGGTATTCGAACCCGCGGCCCCATCGTTGCAACTCATCGCTAAGCCACTGCGCCACGGAGCCATCAATTTGCTGATAATAAAAACATTATTGTTCAATGTGAGGAAGGTTAATATGCAACATCAAGGAAAATTAAGATTATAACAATGTGAACGTCTTTGAAACTCAGATAATTTACCTACTTACCATTTTTAACCTACTTCAAAAAAGGAGGTTTGAGTACCTCGACTTTTTTCACTTTTTTCTAGGTGAATCGATTTTGATGATTCTATTTTTATTTGAAAGCTGGTGCTTATAATTTAAACATGCCATATAAAGTATCAGGCCCACTTTCCATACATTAATTGACCTGTCACTTGATTCGTTTTACAGGTCGACTTTACGTACAACTAGTGTTGTATAAAAACAATTATCGTTTATAATAACATAATAACTTGTCATCTTTTCATTTAGAGGCCAGGGAAAAATACTATTAAGTAAATAAGTTTTTGAGGTTATAACAGCTCTCAGATAAGGTCTGACAGCTGTCATAACCTCAAAAACTAAAGATAATTAAAATCAAATTGTTGCTTAATCGCTGAGAGAGTTACAATCACTCAGAAATAAATCCCTCTTCAATGTAATATCATCATCAAATCAGCGCGCGGTCGCAAACAGCAGTTATATTCTCGTAATATCCCTCCGACATTGAGTTATATGTACTACGTACTAAAGAAGCTATTCCAAACAAAAAATGTGCGCTACTCTGTCTTCGCGCATGCGCGGTAGATAGTAAAATATTACGATATTATTAACTATTTATTCACTTGAACAACAAAAAAATTTACTTACTTGACTACTGAATTGTTATTTACGTAAGGTTTAAACTTTAATTTGAAATCTTGTATTATTATCGCTGTTAACTTGTTTAAATTAGTACGATTTTTCTAGTGTAGATGGCGTTGATGGACATATAGATTGCGGTATAAAGATGTCATTTCATTTACGATAAGTATAATGCTTGTGAGCACCTCTGGTTTATTTTGACATACAGTCCATACCCCATTTGTTCATGGTCATTCGAGCCGGACGTGGTTCATATCTGAACATGTGCTTTTAGGAACGAAATTAGACCTTAAAGTTATCACCCTCGTATTCCGGTGAAGTGATACCTGGCACAGTCTAGTGAGGCAGTAATATACACAGGAATTGGACGCAAGAGTACGGCGGGAGGAAAGGAGATAGTGGACCACATTAGCAAACCGAAGCAGGCCCATACAAGAAGTGTAGCAGTTTTATACAGACGGCAATTTCGAGCCTATTGCCGTAGGGAAAGTGCGGTGCATAAGTGAGTGGTAATCATCAAAAAACTGTGAGTACATTTTAAAATTCATTATTGTGGAAAAGTGAGCCTTATATACCAAGCAAGATTAAATTTCAACTTTTAAAGTTTTTCATTTATTTTGTCCAAATCTGAACTTTATTTTAAGAAAAATTTAACATAGAAAAAGTACCAGTGATTATAAAGACTTTAGAACTTAGAAAAATAATTCGAATGTAAATTGTAGACAGTTAATTTTAAGTGAATTTTGGTTAAGACGGGGAACCTATGCCCGATTTTTTTTTTTCTCAGATTTAAGTTGTTAAAACACGTAAAAATTTCAGAATTATTTCGAACTTGTAATTTATTTCATTTGGATTGTAAAAATAGTTAATACAATTGTGAGAAAGTTATTCCAATATAGGGTATATTTACAAAATTTTCTGAATTAAACTTCTGTTATTTACTAAATTGTTGTTGCTTGCTGTTATCAAAGATGTCGTTACAAACACTTATTAAGATTCAAGAGGATATTTATAATAGATTGTCTAAGGCGAAAAGTAACTTTAAGAAATCGCCCAAAGATAGGATTACTAAACAATATGTTGAAACTAGATTGGAGAATATACAAGAATTGTGGTCTCAATTTACATCTACACATATTCTTATTATAAAAGATGATTCTAAGGATTTAAACTCCACTTGATATGTTAGGAATGATGTATACGATAATACCGAGACTGTTTATTTAGACTTAAAGTGCGAACTAAAGACTGTTTTATCTAGTTTAGAAGGCGATATCCATCAACAATCTGACAAGTCAATTTCAAGTGAGTTAGGGATTTGCAATATGGGTGTTAAATTACCTAAGATCGTTGTACCTACTTTTTCGGGAAAGTACACTGAATGGCCGACATTTAGAGATTTATTTATTTCTTTAATTGACAAAAATAGTTCGCATGCTAAAGTACAGAAACTTCATTATTTAAAAAGCTATCTTACCGGGGAAGCTGAGCAATTGCTGAGGCATATTCCTATATCGGAATGCAATTATGACAAATGTTGGGCTCAGCTTAAAACACGGTACAAAAACAAAAAGTATTTATCACATTGTATATTAAAAAGATTATTTAGCCAAAAGAATATTCAAACCGAGTTATCTGAAGCGCTTAAGGAGTTGATGGATACTACCTCTGATTGTTTGGGTGCCTTATCAAACTTGGGCATTGATATAAGTTCATGTGACATAATTATAATTCATATCCTTACACTAAAATTAGATGCTAATACTAGAAAAGATTGGGAAATAAATGTCACTAGCAATGTCGAGTCTGATAAGTTGCCTACATTTGCACAATTTAAAGAATTTTTGACGGGTCGATACAGAGCTTTTGAGTTTTTAGAACCTGATTCAACGCACAAAGTAAATAAAAATAATTTTAATAGAAATAAATCTTTACATGTTATGAATACTATCATGTCAATTTTGCAATTTTGCAAGGAAGAACATAAATTAGGTTTTTGTAAACAATTTTCGAAACAAGATGTTGACACTCGGCGAAAGTTTGTTCAGGACAATAATTTGTGTTTTAATTGCTTGGGCCAGAATCACTCTGCCAGGTATTGCCGCAATGCACCCAAAAACACAGATGAGTCTGTTCATCATACAGAGGTCCAAGCGCATGATGATACGAATGTAGAACTATCATATGATGCAGTTGAAGAACAAGGTGATATGGTTGCCTGTTTTTCGAAAGGGCACGCTAGCCAAGTGTAATTAGTTACAGCTCTGGTCACAGCAGTGTTTAAAAATGGAGCTGAATTCACAATTCGGGCGCTACTAGATCAGGGCTCTCAAGCTTCTTTCGTAACTGAAAGGATAGTGCAATATTTAGGTTTAAAGAAACAACCCACCAAAGGAATTATTTCCGGAGTTGGAGGTGATAATAGTTTAATATCAAAATCAATTGTTTACATAAAAATTTAATCAAAATATGATCCGACTGTTGAGTTTGTAGTTAAAGCGTCTTGAAGTCAATTACATCTCTTCTTCCTACAAGTAAAATAACTGAATTAAAATGGGTGGAAATAAACAATGTACAACTAGCAGATCCTCAATATCATACACCTCATAAAGTTGATATGCTATTGGGAGCTGAGATTTACTCTAAAATACTACAAGATGGTGTAAAAAGGAATCCTGGAGGTACAGTTATAGCACAAAAAACAAGTTTAGGTTGGATTCTGTCCGGAGCAATCCGATCAAGTGATGTTAGTTCATCGCATCTTAAAATTTTGCATGTTCACATGAATGAAGATGAGGCATTTTCAAACATGAAAATTTTGGGAATTGGAAGCAGAGCCAAATAAAAATAAAAGGATACTCATAAAAGAAGAATCTCGGTGTGAAGATCTATTTCGTCAAACTACAATAAGAAATGCAGATGGTAGATACGTAGTTCGTTTACCTTTTCGAAACGACGATCCAGATTGCAAATATGGCCAGTCGAGGGATATTGCACTGCTAAGATTTAAGTCTAGAGGCGAAATTTAATAAAAATATAAAATTAAAAAATGAGTACGTAAACGTAATCAATGGATATATCGAACTTGGACATATGGAAAGAGTAGATCAAGCCCAATTAAAAAATAAGATTGCTATATACTTGCCACATCATGCCGTTGTGCGTAATGATAAGGACACCACAAAAGTTCGGGTTGTATTCGATGCTTCCTGCAAGGGAAAGAATGGAGTGTCTTAATGACGATTTATTGATAGGACCTCCTCTTCAATCTGAATTCGGCACGTCTTGATGCGATGGAGAAGGCATCCCATTTGTTTGGTTGCGGATGTTGTAAAGATGTATAGGCAAGTAAGAGTGGCTAATGGAGACACAGACTTCCAAAGATTATTGTGGAGAGAAGACGCTAATTCTAGCATACAAGATTACAAGTAGTAGTTTACTGCTAAGTATGGAGCTGATGCAGTACCAAATGTAACTTACAGTTACATTTGGTACTGCATCATGATGATGTAACTTACAGTTACATTTGGTACTGCATCAGCTCCATACTTAGCAGTAAAGGCTGCAACAAGTAGCTCAAGATGAAGGTGACGAATTCCCACTTGCAACTGAAAGAGTCATGACTGATTACTACATGGATGATCTCATGACAGGGTGTGAAAATGTGGATACAGGCCTAAAAATTTACAATGAAATTTACTCTCTTTTGGCGAAAGGCGATTTTCAGTTGCAAAAATGGTCAAGCAATAGCGATGATCTGCTAAAAATAATAGAAAAGGATTACTTGGATAAGGATAGGAGTGAAACATTTAATATTAAACAAGACGAGATAATTAAAACGGTTATTTCGGATATTTGTAGACTTTTTGATCCCTTAGGTTGGGTCGCTCCTTGCGTGATATTAGCAAAAATAGTTATTCAAAAGCTCTGGATTGCAGGAATTGGATGGGATGACGTAGTACCGGCAAGCATAAAAGATGAATGGATGACTTACCGAAACGACTTACTCAGGTTGACTGAATGTTCTGTACCTAGGTAGATGGGAATGAAAAAATCTGATAAAAGAATTTACTTACATGGCTTCTGTGACGCGTCAAAACAAGCATATGCAGCCGTCGTGTATGTCAGAATAGTGGACTCTAAAGACAAGGTACATGTTTATTTAGTAACCGCAGAGACAAGGGTCGCCCCCTATCAAAACAATATCACTTCCGAGACTAGAATTATGTGGCGCAGTCTTGCTAGCAAAATTAATAATTGAAATCGCAGAAGTACTAAAGATAGATAAAACTAACCTCTTTGCTTGGACTGACTCTGAAATAGTGTTAGCGTGGATAAACAGTCACCCGAGCAGATGGAAAACTTTCATTGCAAACAGAGTTTCCGAAATTTTAAACATAATAGAGCCACAGCAATGGGGTCATGTTCAAAATCTAAGCAAAATCCAGCTGATTGTGCCTCTAGAGGTATTTCTTATATCAGTCAAAAGTGAAACCTGTAAAAACAAAAAACATATCGACTTCATTAGAGCAAGTACAGGTATATAATACAGTAACATCAGAATGTAATAATGAAAACGAAGAAAATGAATTTATTTTGCAGAATTGGTCAACACTTACCAAACTTGTTAGAGTTGTAGCATATTGTAGGCGATTTTTAAAATTAAGGAAAATAAAGGCAAACAGAAATAAAAAAAAATACTTAACCGCTCTTGAACTGAAAGAAGCATTGAATACTTGCATAAGGATTTGTCAAAATAAAAACTTTAACAAAGAAATTCATAAATTGAAATTAAAAGAATATGGTCCATTAAAATCAATCAATCCATTTTTGGATGATGAAAGTATATTCAGAGTCGGGGGAAGGTTAGAAAATGCCGAAATCCTTTGGGACAAAAAGCATCCTATTATATTACCAAAGTTCTCAAGTCTTACTAACCTTATAATTGCTGATACTCACTATAGAACATTTCACGGAGGCCCACAACTAATGTTGAATTTTTTAAGGTCTTCATATTATATAATAGGAGTCAAACAATTAGTCAAGGCTTTTTATCGTAAGTGTATAACGTGTATTAGATTTGCAGCTGCAACAAAGACTCAACTGATGGGTCAACTACCTGCCATAAGAGTCACCCCTACTAGACTCTTCAAACGAAGTGGAGTAGATTACGCGGGCCCTATCAGTCTAAGGACCTCAAAGGGACGTGGACATCATGCGTACAAGGGGTATATTTGCTTGTTTATATGCATGGTTACTCGTGCTGTGCACCTTGAAGTTGTTAGTGATCTCTCCACTCAAGGGTTTATTGCAGCCTTTAAACGTTTCGTCGCTCGACGTGGTAATTGCAGTGAAATGTGGAGTGATAATGGGACCAATTTTGTGGGAGCTTCAAGGGATTTACAAAAACTATTTAAATCTGAGCAGTCTGGAATCGCCAAGGATATAGCCGAAGCTTTAGCCAACAACGGTACCAGTTGGCATTTTATTCCACCTCATACACCAAACTTTGGGAGACTTTGGAAAGCTGGCATTAAGTCGTGTAAGCATCATTTAAAAAGAGTTATGGGACTGTCAACTTTAACTTTTGAAGAAATGTCAACGCTACTGAGTCAAATTGAAGCTTGTCTTAACTCACGACCGATTTCAAGATATAATGATGACAATGAAACAGTAGAAGCATTAACACCAGGTCATTTTCTAATTGGTGAGCCAATTTTAACAGACAATTTCGATTCATCTAGCATTACGTATTTGAAAAGATGGCAACAGGTTCAAAAAATGACCCAGGACTTTTGGAAACGTTGGTCCCAGGAATACTTATCTCATTGCCTGAAACGATATAAATGGACAAACCAAATCGCTGAACCAAATATAGGCGATATTGTTATTGTAAAGGAGGACGATCTACCTCCCTGTCGTTGGCTTCTTGGTAGGGTGATTCAAAAACATCCTGGCCCAGACAATCTTACACGAGTCGTCACGTTACGCACAAACGCCTCTGTGATTAAAAGACCTACGTCTAAGTTGTGTATTTTACCTTTAATGTAAAATGAAATTTGTATGTTACTGTAATAGTTGTATCTATATCTTTAATGTGGGTTTTTAGGTTCGTAGATTTTTAAATGATATTAGTTAGAAAATAAGATACTATTAATAAGTGATTGTTTTGTCATGGTAGGCAGTAAAATAAAGGACATTTGGTCAATATGTCCTTGGGGGCGGTATGTTAACTTGTTTAAATTAGTACGATTTTTCTAGTGTAGATGGCGTTGATGGATATATAGATTGCGGTATAAAGATGTCATTTCCTTTATGATAAGTGTGAACTGTAATTTTTTATTGTTTGCTAATAAACCAGATCAAGTATAATGCTTGTGAGCACCTCTGGTTTTTTTTGATATACAGTCCATACCCCATTTGTTCAATCGCCGCTCCACACTGCATGAATATTGAAGCCACAGTAAGTGACACTAGCAAGGTGTACGGATTGCAGTACAGTTCAGTTGAACATAGTGAATGTTCGGAATGCGAAATCTAGTGCGTAGTACATATACAGGGTATTTTTGAAACGCTCCCGAAAACGAAGACAGACGACAGTACTAACTATATCTTTGATGATGGGTGAAATATAAAATCGATCCTGATGAAAAAAAAATCATCTTTTCACAACGTTTTATTAGCTTTATTCACGCTCCATCGTGTTAGTATAGTTAAATAAAACGTTAATTTCATTAAAAAAAAAACATGAAAATACTTAAACATTAAACCAGCAGTGGAATTTAAAATAAATAAATCATAAAATCAGCTGACTAGTGTCAATATCCGCGTCGAAGCCAAACTCTTATCTAGCTCGGTCAAGTAAAAAGAACACAGCGATAGTGGAGGGGGTGTGTCTGCGCATGGGTACAGTCGCGTTCTAAAGTACTACATGGTACTAGGCTATTGTTTTATAATAATATTATAATAGTAATTAATGGTTTTATTGTAGAATCATAATAGGTACTTTACTAGCTACTTAGAACTTTGGAAGAGGTTGAAATTAAAAATGGATAATGTTTACTTGAGCATTATTTTTTATTTCTATCGTAAAATAAAGTAGTTTGTAACAAGAAAACTTAAGCTAAGGGTGACACGCCGTCCATTATACCGTTGGAACATGGAACATGGAAGCCAGATGTCGATGGTGTGTTGGTGTTACTGGATGCTACTTCATCATCACTCATCAGAATAATCATCATCAATGCGAATGATAAATGTTTCCGTCATCAGGTTGACCACATGGTATTTTTTTCGGTATTCTTCCTCAATACATTTAACTTTACTACACAATTTTCTCCATTCACCTTCTATTTACCTTTTCGTTCAGTCATAAAACAATAGATATAAACAATTTTTCTTTCCTTCCTTTTTAAAACCATCGTCGCGCGTCGTGCAAAGAAAGCTGTGTGTGCGACTGTATATTGGGAAACATCGCTTTTTCAAAGCGCGGGTAGAATGAGGAACCAATAGCGTGCGCGCACAGTAATACTGGCGAGCATTTCCCCGTCGCGCCCCCTTCGTACCACGCGCTGCCGCCGCCCGGCCGACTGTGTGTCACCTCGCGTCAGCGTTGCCAACATGTGGGGAATTCCCCAAATTTACCTACTAAGATTTGTTTGCAAGCGACATAAGAATTAGAGGCGGCAATTACAATAAAACTTGCAAGTAATTTTTAATAGTTTTGACGTACCTCTTTTCAAATCAAAGTATTGGATGGATTAAAAACGGAAAGTCAATAAAAGTAAAGTAAAATAATTATTTTTTAGATTAATTAACTGTCGATCATAATTGCAATTGATTTTAACTATTAAATTATTCAATACCATTTTATTTCTATTTTCTTGTACAAAATCAAAGACAACGATGAAATAGTGTCTATAATTGTGTAAGTGAGTACCCAAGTAAGTACGTTTATTAATTTCAATATCATTTTTGTAGTAACGAACTGCTTGTTTCGTCAGGGTACAATTGATTGTCTAATTGTATTAAAAAAATTACAACTATAACTTCTAAATTCCATTTGAAAGACTAGTCATAGAGACCATATGAAAACTAAACTTATAAATAAAAGTTGGCAATGTCATAACATTTGACGGTCTGTGGGAATGTTCAGTGTTTACCGCAAGGACGTTAGGACGCAGTAGGCTTCAGTTTTGGCGGGATTAATTATTAATTTTAGTTTTTGAGACAGTTCCGTGTTGACTTTGAACACGCATGCGCGAGCGACAGTTCATTTGTTTTGTTTATTAAATTCTTATTGTTATTACTTGGTATTACCTACTTGTTATTACGTGTTATTCTTGTTGTTACGTTTTGTGTTTCTTTTTTGTTTTAATAATGCCTAACGCGTACGTTTATAGTGCTCGTGAATACGGCAACATGTTAATGTGCCTTGTAGAACCTTGTGGGAATGCTTTGCGTGAATTTACCGTAATTTACCGAGAGAAATTCCCGACCGCTCGACACCCAGCTGACTCTAGTCTGATAACAGCAGCATTTCAGCGAGTGTTGGAAAATCAGCCCATTGCTCCGGTAGCGGCAGGAGGTGGAAGTCAAGTGAATGTTCACTCCGAGGAGCGCATTTTAGATGTCGTTCGCCGGTATCCGAACCTAGGTACGCGAAGTATCGCTAAATTGTTAAGACGTCGGGTTCTGACTGTTCAGTTCACAAAGTGTTAAAGCGTAACCGAATGCGGCCATACAAAGTGCACAAAGTGCAAGCTTTAGTTCCCGGCGATCACGACCGCCGACGAGTTTTCTGTCGTTGGTTATTAGACCAACAACAACGTGTGCCTGGTTCCATTGAGCACGTTATCTGGACGGACGAGTCGACATTTACCGACCATTTAAACGGCCTGTGGAACCGAAGAAATACACACGTGTATTCAGAGGTTTAACCCGCACGCTGTTCGACAAACCGGGCACCAAACCCGATGGTCGGTTAACGTATGGGCAGGTTTATTTAAGGATCGCATACTGGGACCAGTGTTTCTGCCACAGCGACTTAACGGACAGCGATACCTAAACTTTATAAATGAACAGTTGGTTGACATTTTAGACGACCTATCGTTGGATGAATATCGCCGCACATGGTTCCAGCATGATGGTGCACCTCCACATGTCGTGAGGTTCGTCCGTGAGCGCCTTACCGAATTATTTGATGATCGCTGGATTGACAGACTAGGACCACACGCTTGGCCACCTCGCTCACCAGATCTGACCCCGTTAGACTTCTTTCTGTGGGGGTATGTGAAAGAAAGGGTTTTTAATTGTGAGTGTGATAGTGCTGACGAAATGCGCCAAAGGATCGTGGATGTTTTCGACAAACTACGTGCGGACTGTGTCGAAGACCACACGATGATGCCTGCATGAGGAGACGCAATACCGAGCCCACATCTCCCTCGAAATGAATGGAGCACAATTTGAGCCGCATCTCATAAGACCACGGAGGATTTAGAGCGGTAAGCTGTTTCATACCTAATTTTTTTTAAATAACTTAGTACTGAACTGATCTGAATAGGTACATAACTGAATACATCTGAATAATAAACATACCTACACGATGAATAAAATCGCATGACTCTAATCTTGTTAACATTTCATTTAAGTATTTTTTTCATTAGCGGGGAATCGAACCAGTTATTTGGTTATGAGTAACCTATGAATTTGAATTAAAGTGGCTACGTGGAGACAAGCACAGTGGCAAAATAGTAGGTTAAGTAGATAAGTTAGGTATTTAGACAAGTGTTGTAAATTATTAGGTATTGTGGTACCATCGCTAGTTGCGGGCCGCAAGAATTCGGCGTTCGCGCGTACATTGACCCCTAGTCAGCTGATTGTAATTCAGTAATTCCACTGCTGGTTTTATGTTTAAGTATTTTCATGATTTTTTTAAATGAAATTAACGTTTTATTTAACTATACTAACACGATGGAGAGTGAATAAATCTAATAAAACGTTGTGAAAAGATGATTTTTTTTCATCAGGATCGATTTTATATTTCACCCATCATCAAAAATATAGTTAGTACTCTCGTCTGTCTTCGTTTTCGGGAGCGTTTAAAATATACCCTATATATCAATGCCCGCCGATGTCGAATTTTAAAGATTACACGCGTGATGAAAGGCCATTCTATATTTCTACACTACATTTTGTGCAAGTTGTAGAAATAGTTCATTGAATTATCGGTCGAAATCTGTTGCCGAAACGGACCAGACTCCTGGAGTCGGCTTGACAGAGGACGCTTTCAGCCATCGAATTCTAAAAGTCTGATGAACAGACAAGGACGAGTAAATAATACCTAATACCAGCATAATACTACCTCACTGCTGGGCAAAGACCTCTTATACAGAGAAAGCATGAACATTAATCACCACGCTTGGTCAAGCCGATAACGCTTAAGCGTATTAACACATATGTTACAGTTTATACAAAGCAATCTCGTAGAAGACTCCATAACGCTTTTCAACAAGAGCGATAACGTCTTAGATCAAAATCAAAAATCACTAAATCGGTATCCGTATAACACAGGTAAAAGTGGAAGGTATCGAAGTCCGTGGAAAATGCAAAAGTTATAAGGGTATTAGAAAATCCAAAATCGCATAGTACAATATCGTAGCAAGAGCAAACGAACGACTGCAAATGCAAAACATCAAACAAATGACAGCTTGTCATTCATTCATTTTTTTTAAATATTTTTGGCATGCCTTCTGGGCCTTTGTGCCATTGTAAAACACGTTCCATCTCCAAAAGTATATTGAGAATGAAAAACATAGTAACATTATTTTTTTTCTTGGCTTTATTTGAAAATTCAATTATGCGATACGAAATAGCAAAAAAAAAAGCAATTTTATAAGATATTTTACATCGTTAGAAAATTTTTAGGTCATGACTGGACATGATTCTTTGAACAAAATCTGACCAGTAGTTTTGGAATTATCTTTCATAATGCGTATTAGTATTGAATTCGGTTGTACAAATTTTTTCATTTCATTAGTTGTCTCTCTTCCTCTCTTTTTAAAAAACGTTACCTCCACACTAGGATTTTCTCCTGTATCGTAGGGACAGTTTACATACATAGAACAGACCCAGAACAATTATTTGTAGGCCATACAAATACTTGTTCCGTCCGGGAATCGAACCCGCGGCCCTTAGCGCTGCAACTCATTACTAAGCCACTGCGCCGCGGACCCGTCACTTGACTGTTTCACATTGTTTGCTATTTACAAATATGCGACACGCGACTTCATTATTAATGAATGAGTGGCAATGAGAAGTGCTGCTACTTTCAATGTTTCTTTAATCGACCAAGTATTAAACTAATAACCAGTATATGCTGATCTTGCAATAGTAGGCAGTCACTAGTACTGGGAGGTCTACTTATACTGAACATGTTTTTAAGGTCATTATTGGCATTATACGCGAAAAACTCCAAAACTGCGAAGCTGTGGTCACTAATCAAATAATAAATCTGTAACTATGGCGTCGGTAACTAAGTGCCTAATTATCTAGATCTACCTATAAATAATAATACAACGTGTTACAAAATACCCCGTAAAAAGTATAATTAATTATCAAAGCTAAAAATTTTGTCAACCCTAGTAAGCTGTCATGTCAGGGAACCAGATATTTAACAGAAAGGCCTACGTACCTATTTTACCTAATAATTGTCTACTTTAATAGTTTTTCTATTTTTCATTCATAAATGTTTGCTACCTCAATACAAGGATGTCATTATACTCAAGTACTGGCTCCAAAAATGGCAAGTTGGAAAAAAAATATGTTGTCAATTTCAAATCTTCTAATCGATATCCTACAACTGTTTAGCTAGCAATTTAAATCGTGCTCGCGAACTGTATCGGCAACGATTTATCGATGGTAGACCCCCCACTGAACAGCGACGGCTGCCTTCGTACCAGTGTTTTCTGAACATGTCAAAACGACTACATTCCACCGGCTCTTTTCATCGGTCTACTGGAAGTGGACGTCCAAGCACAGTCGACGCCAGGCAGGCTGAATTAGTGTTAGAACATTTTGAAGAAGAGCCGACGACAAGTACGAGGCGAGCCGGAACAAGATTCGGTATAAACCATGTTGCAGTTTAGCGAATTCTTCGTGACGACAATCGTCACCCTTATTACTATCGCCGTACACAGGAGCTGATACCCTCCGATTTTGCACCCAGGAGGAACTTCTGCGAGTGATACCTCAGGCACTGCCTGAGGAAAACCCTAATTACGTAAACTATGTTCTTTGGACGGACGAGGCAACATTCACGAGGTCAGGACTTTCAAATATGCATAACGATCACGTTTGGGCTCGCGAGAATCCACATGCTTCACGGCAGGGCAGATTCCAACACCAGTGGCGGCTGAATGTGTGGGCTGGCCTTTATGACGGGCATGTCATCAGTCCCGTCATTATGCCATCACGTCTGAACGGTAGCAACTATCTAACGTTTTTACAAACGGAATTCGAAGGGGCGATTGACGACTTTCCTGTGGCTGACTGGGATTACTTTGAGAACCAAAGAAACATGGTGTTTCAGCATGATGGAGCTCCGACACATTTTGCTCGCAACGTACGAGAACAACTTAACGTTCGCTTTCCACGAGGATGGATCGGCCGCGGGGGACCGGTGCTATGGCCTGCTCGCTCTCCGGACCTCACACCCTTGGACTTCTTTTTGTGGGGTTATGTGAAGGACAGAGTGTATTTCTCCGATTGCCCAACGGTTGCCGAGATGGAACAGCGTGTTAGATCGGTTTTCGCATCAATAACACCGACGATGGTGCGAAATGCCACATAAGCCATATCCTGACGAGCGAGGTTGTGTATTGAGCAAGGCGGAGCACATTTTGAGCCGTTTCTGTAAATTTGACGTTTATTATGAAAAAGTAAGTGTTCGTTTAGGTTGTTTCGTTAGGTTAGGTCTTTTAAAATTTTTGTCGTTCCGCGAATTAGGTAGAAATGTAGGTACATTCTGCGTAGTTTACTCTTTAATTTTACTGAAATAGGGTTTGCACATCAGTGAAAATAAATTTTTTTTATTTTTTGAGGTATGTTATACAGCGTTACTACGGTTCTTAAATATTGTGAATGGACTCGTTATATGGCCCCATTTAACCTCCTTTCGTAAAGCCGAACCGGCCGGGTAGTTTTGTAACACCCAGTATATTACCTTTCGGTATCCTTAGGAACAGTAAAGAATGAAAAGCCGACATTCCTATTGTTATTTAAGCACCCGTATGCTATGCAGTACCTTTGGCTTTTTGAGAGGCCATACTTGAATAAAAACTTAAAAATTAATATCAAAAGTGCCTAAATACTTATTAGAGAAAAATAATTTTATGTTAACGTAAGGCGCGCGTCAGCTCGAGCGGGCGCGTGATAACCTCACGGAATTAGCCCCGCATGCGGGGCCGCGCAGCGTAGGTATATTTTCATGCCTAAAGCGCGGAGTGAGACAGGCCTGGTTTTAGCGCGGACGTTTATGAACGGTATGGCAGCGATAAAATACGAACAAACAAATATTAATTTTTATATATTAGATTAATTACGCATATATTTACTACTTCTTTTTTGTTAATGCGTAAGCAGTCTAAGACAGATGCGTGCATATTTTTGCTCCTTGCGTTTGTATATTTTTTATGAGTGTGTAATCAAATAAACTTTCTTTCTTTAACAGTTCGTAAAAGTTCACTGCTGGACGCACACTTATGCACTTAAAACCATGTTGTTGGTTGCAATTTATTTTGCATATGCACTTACCTACTTAAGAGCGTATATTCAAATATGCGCAAGTCAAAATCTACGCGATCGCTCTGGAAGGGAAAAAAATGTATTTTAGAAAATAGATATCGTTTAATATACTTTTATTCTGTTTAATAATGTAAACATAATTCATCAAACTAACAATTTCTATGGATCTAACCGGGTTGCTCGCGTTTTGGCGAGCACTTTGCCCTTGAGCTACCACGGCTACATACAAATTTTTGTTCCGTGCTGGATACTAACCTGCGGCCCTCGGCGCTCAGTGCCGAGCCACTCTGCTATGAAGCCGTCAAATATATCTTTTATAGTGGTAAATATTATACACACGGCCACACACTTTCAAGAAGTAGAGTTGTAGTTAGTTAATGAGCACGTCAAAAGGAAAAGATCACCAAAGTTAAAAGTTTAATAAAAGTAAAATAGTTATAAAGTTAGAGTGGCAAATCTTTCCTTGAGTAGTTGGTGTTTAGAAGGACGGTTGTTGACGTACTGCCGATTGTGAGATTGCAATTAATTAAGTAAATTTAAATACACGCGACGCGCGGCTAAAAGTAGGTTGCAGCGTTTACTAAATAAAAATGTGTGGTGTAACCATACATATTGGCCACCCGAACAGCAAAGAAACGAAAGTTAACTCTCAAGGAAAAGATATGCCAGCACAAAGCAAAGAATTAAAAGCTTTAATTGTCGTAGTTGAATGTGATGTTGTCCGCCACCGCTGTCATCGCAGTAGAGGGCGCGGCGTGCGGCTGCGGCGCGGGCGCCTGCTGCGGCGCTGCACGCGTCGCTCGCCGCATGGGAGACGCCATCCCTTGATGTTGTAGTTCGATATCCGTGTCTTGTACTGCCCCCGGCTTGCAGCATAGTAAGTTATGTTTCCTGATGATCCACACCAGATATCCCAGTACAGCAGCTCCAAACAAGGTGTAGCAAATAATATATTGGTGGATGTTATGACTTGAAATAGGTGACGGTAGTACTTGGTGTTCATGAAGATAGAGTAGTTTCTTCTCGATCTCTTGTGTGTGTGTCCGTTTGGATCGTTTCGCGTCGACCGCTCTGTAAAGAATTGTGGTAGGTCAAGTCGACGATATTGTTCACCGACGAGTTTAGTGTAGGGACCTCGTACTAGCGCTGCATCTGCATGTTAGTGTTGTACTCGTTGTGCGAATAAATAGTTGTATCTTTGGATTGTAAAATACAACCTTGCGCTATAGTTATAATGCTAGATGTCGTCATAGTGTGTGACGTAACGTCGGTATCACATATTGTGCGCAAAGTGCAAACTCCGCAGCAAATGGCCAGCCAGCTGTTCGGCGAGTGTAACGCGATCCACGCGTCATCACAGGTCGTCTTTCTGACGTCACAAGGTTTTACACCGTGACTTAGTAACAACGCCTCGCAAGGTGCGTTTTTGTTGTGCAAGTTGAATACTGGAAAATTCTTGTAGCGGATGTAGCGGCGCTCCTTTAGTTGAATGCACATTTTAATGTCATTTTCAGTTATTGAGATGTAATTATCTTTCTGGAAATTAACAGCGATGTATTGTGATTGCACTAGCACTGTAGTAGTTTCTGTAGATTAAAAATTCGTCGTCCGATATGAGCGGCACGTGAACTTCAAATAAAAAGTAGTTAGACGTCACTCGAGTCTTTACGTACGGGTGGAGACCTCGGGAGGCACAGTCTGCAGAGTTGAGCTCCGATTTTATATAGTCCATATGACGCATGAGTAGGCTTTCTCGCTTGCGTCACAGAAACCTAATATAGTTCGATGTTATCTTGGGTCCCCCCTAGCCATCCGTTCAGTTTGATTTTTATGACCAGGGGTAGTTCAGCTCTCAGTTTCATCCAGTTGCTTAGTATATCGGCTGGTAAGGTCTCGTCCATTGTAGCTTGCTCACCCATATTTGTTGAAATAGAACTTTTGCTGTAGCAGTGATCGGCGACAGCCAGCCCAGTGGGTCATAAAGTTTAGAGATATTGGACAATAGTTGCCTTTTAGTAGGTTGAGGTATCAGTTTTTCTTTAAGTCCCAGCTGAAAGTGAAAGTATCACTTTGTGGATTCCATCCAAGGCCGAGCGTTTTCATTGGCTCTTCATGTTTGAAGTCAAAATTATTCTTCGTAGAGATTTGATCCTCGGATAAGTTTTCTAGTAACGCAGGGTGATTCGCAGACCACTTGCGTAAGTTCATACCGCCGCGCAGTAGGTTGATAAGTGATGTTTGAAGTTGTTTAGCGGAATCGATCAGGTTATGACCACTTACAAGGTCATCAACGTAGAACTGATTTTGAAGTATATGGGCCTCTTCGGGATGCTTGTGGCCGTCGTCTGTTGCGAGTTGTTTGAGTGTGCGCATCGCTAGCTAGGGAGCGCACTTCATCCCATAGGTAATTGTGCATAGTTGGAAGGTTTGTAGTTCCTCAGCTGGAGAGTGGCGTCATATTATTTTTTGTAATTTTTGCTGATCTTCAGTAATCCATATACAACGGTACATTTTTTCAATGTCCGCAGTGTAGGCATACTGGTAGGATCTCCATTTTAATATGAGGGCTTGTATGTCCTTTTGTAGATTGGGACCCTTTTCTTGCAATTGGTTGAGACTGTAGCCGCTTGTAGTTTTTTTGTGAGGCGTTAAAAACCACCCTCAGTTTAGTTGTAGTTGAATGTTCCCGCAGTACTCCCTGGTGAGGTAGGTAACATTCTTTTTCTAGTGACGATGACGTCAACGACGGTTTCATATGCCCCAGATCGATGTATTCTCGAATGAAATCTGAATACATAGTAGCGAGTTTGTTGTTTCCTTGAAATCGTTTCTCGAGTTGTAGGTACTGAGAGATGGCGATAGGCTTAGTTTTTCCCAATTTTTCTTCGTAGTTAGGTATGTATAGCATCTCAACGATGTATTTTCCGTCTCGTGCGCGTTTCACTGTTTCCTTGTAATGGTTTTCGCAAAAGTTGTCTTTGGGCATGTCCTTGTAGTCCTGAGTAATATCCTCATGCTCCCAGTATTTAGTCATCTCGTCGAGATCGACGAGGATGACGTAACAGTTGAAAGTTTTCATCTTGCCACAGAGTATCCATCCTAAGTGCGTTTGCTGTGCAATAGGGGATTGTTTTTCTCCATCCAGTATGATGTCGGAGTACACATTGGGCCCGAGCAGCAGGTCCACGGGTCGCGACACGTTGAACTCTGGATCGGCCAGTTTCAACTTTTCTAAGTGAGGCCAGTTATCCGCTTTGAATGTTGAGTTGGGTGGGTGGGACTCAAAAAAAAAGTACTTTTTGAAAAAAAATCGCGGCCATCTGTTTACCCCTAAATTTTAGTATTTTTAAGAGTTTTTTTTTTATCGAATTTTAGTTGCTGCATTAAAATGAAGACATCAAAAAAAGATAGTTGCAAATGGAATCCATAAATCTTCAATTTACGCAATATTTTAGTTTATCCTCCTGAGACCCAGACTATGTTTTTTTCTCCGATCGGGTTGATTTTTGGTATGGAAGGTAGTTTTATAATAAGAAAATAGTAAAAATTAAGAAAAAAAATCCTGCCCCTCCATAACGCCCAAAAGAGGATATATGATACATTGGGTCCAAATAAAACTTAAATGCTTAAACAATTGACTTTAATCTTTTTTTTGTGTGAAAGACATAAAAACAGTTCCTGTTAGAGATAAAACATAAAAAAATCTTACAATCTGAACATTTCACAAATGTTAGCTGTTGGCAGCTTGGCAAGCGGCATTTAGAGCGAATAACCTGTTCTTCTTTTGTATACAGAGGCAAGTGCTATGCTTGTTTGCTTGGTTTTGCAATGTGGGCTCTACAAGTCTATGCTTTCTAGTTGATGTTGAAGGGGCTTGAAGATTCGGCCTTTGTCTAAAGAGACTAGGGCTGTTACGAGTACCAACACGATCTAAACTAGGACTTGCGCCTTGCACTAGCGTAGGCATTTCGTCACCATAAATTAAATATTTTGCCCAGTCCATCTTGAAATCCAAGTACTGTTTTATATGTTTTCGTGGAAGCCCACATTTGACAGCATCTTGCCGATATTGTATCCAGGCCGCCACTGAAGCAGTCAAAAAAATGAAAGATAGTTCTGACAGTCCATTTGACTGTTCTGCCACGCATGGGGTATTTACCAATTATCCTATCTAAAAGATCTATACCACTCATGTAACAGTTGTATTTCTTAATAGCTGTAGATTGCGGCAAATCGATGTATCTTTGATCTTTTTTGCTCCATCTTTCGCATCTTCCTATAGGCCGCAATGCAGTTTCAGTTGAAGCCAAATATATGGGTTTACTATGCAGCCATTTAATCACAGCATTTTTTTTTGTCTTGGCTGACAATACAATCGTAGCTACTTCTAGCATATGTTTGTAGCTCTCGATCTGTTTTCAGCAGAACCTTCTGTTTCTTCTTTTTGTCATTAGGTCGTCGGTATTCTGGTACACGATTTTTGTGAAGAAAGAAAGAAACATACACGGGTGCCAGTCCCGTGGATGTTTCTTTCTGTGAGTGTCTCAAGTAAAGTAAGGGACGTAAGATATCGGTCGAAATAAACTGATTGTATCAGCAAGCTTAAGAACTACACGACCCGCAATATCAATTTTTTCTGGCATCGGATACAATGCAGAATCGACAGAAGTTCCTTGCCCCTGCTTGAGGTATAAATCTAGTGGAAGTCTAGCGGTTTAGTCTGTTCCAACGGGGGGTCACTCACATTATTATCAAAATCCTCCGTAGAGACCCATGTTAGGTGGCGGTTTCTAGCCCTTCTGTAGCTATTTTGTGCAAATGATGCTAATAGCTCATCATCAGAACCATCCCATTCGTTCTCAGACGATCGAGGGACCACATCTTCTTCAATATCCTCAGGTCTTATTTCTAAATCTTCTTCAAGGTCATCGTCCGCTAAATCTTCACAATCAGACTTGTTAGTGTTCACCAAAGACTCGAAAATGCGATAGTCTCGTAACCCTATAAAAACAACATTTAAATCACTAAGTGCCCAAAGTATCACCTATGATATTTTTAAAAAACGTTGTAATTAGTTAGATGTTCAAACCATTTTACTCATATTTTCATGAAATTAAATTTTAGACAACTAAATTCGTTATTCGAAACCAAAAACTGTTATTTTTATAACTAAAATAAATATTTACCTTGTCTAGAACTCGCCATGTCGGTTGTCCCACAAAATTATCTTTTCAAATGGTAGTAAACTGTACAACCAGTGCGTGTTGCCAGTGATGACCTACGGAACTGAGACGTGGTCCTTCACTGCTGGCCGGATGAGGAAGCTCAAGGTCGCTCAGCGAGCTATGGAGAGGGCTATGCTCGGGGTCTCACTGCGTGATAAACTTAGAAATGAGGATATCCGCAGTAGAACCAGAGTGACCGACATAGCCCAACAGATTAGTAAGCTGAAGTGGCAATGGGCCGGCCATATAGCTCGAAGAACCGACAACCGATGGGGAAAAAAGGTTCTCGAGTGGCGGCCTCGTACCGGCGGACGAAGTGTAGGGCGTCCCCCCACTAGATGGAGTGACGACCTGGTAAGACATGCAGGAAGTCGATGGATGCGGGTGGCTCAGGACCGTGCTTTGTGGCATTCCTTGGGGGAGGCCTATGTTCAGCAGTGGACTTGTGAAGGGCTGTAATGATGATGATGATGATGTACAATTTCGATACACAATGAGCGATAGCCACGTGTATCCTATAGTATGTACTATTTATCGACGCGGAAGAGTGTTACTTTCATAAAATATTGTTAGATGGAGCTGTTTAAAAATAAGCATCCAGGTATCATAGGTGATACCGGGGTTCTCAAGAGGTTATAAAACTTTCAATCTTTTTTTTGCTCCATACAAAACTTAAATGTCCCAGGGCTGTCCGCCGACAATGTTTTATTTTATTTTTTTAATTACGCTTTTATTGTTATTTCTTTTAACTTTCATTGTTAGAATAGGAATTAATTTATAGTATTTTGTCTTAAATTCTCGCAAAATCTTACAATTTCTTGCGAAATCACAAATTTAAACAAGTGTCCCTAATAATTTTCTAGTGCGTTACGAGTAATGTGTAGCACGATAACTTTCGTAGTTTAGTGCTAATCACATTAGAACTTGTTTTGTAGGATGGCAACACCTTATAACAACATCTTTCAAGTGTCAATTTAATGTCAGCCATTTTAGTCTAGCTACAAAAGTGAGGGTATTTGCAGTGTCCCTTTTGTTCGTCGAAAATATTGGATATTAAACACAGAATTTTCAATTTATGTGTTTATCTTTCATTATATGAATCATAGATACTAAATAAATACCTGTTGAAGTCTTATTTTATGGATTTATTTCTAAAATTTCTTTGAATTTGCGGCTACTTTAATCATATAAACACAAGAATCTTCTCGCGTGTTCGGTCTGGTGTGTTATGTTGTGTTACATGGTGTGTTACATAACACACTGGATAGCATTAAGCTTAGTTTACATTGCCTTTAACCGACTGCGGTAGAGCCCAAAAGCGGGTATAAAATTTTTGCTTGAATGTGAATAAACCTGCATATTATGTAATTATAATCGTGTCTTCTCTTCTGTTGGCATAGGAGCACCGCAAATATATCTTAACATACTCTAAAAAACTCTACAAAGATCTATAAAGAGAAACAAACAATTACTTGATTTAATACGACAAAACTTTTTTTTATAGAAAAGTTACCACTGAAACCAATTTATAATAATGAGCAAGAAAAAGGTACTCCATGCACCATCCACTATGTTTAGCAAATTTTTTTCTTTATACAGTCCATGTTTATAGAAGAAAATTTGCTAAATATTTTCCTTGAAGAACCTTTGAAAACTCTAATAAAAATATTGAAAAAAAAAAGTGCTCAAGAATATAGTTTCTAGTGATGTCACCAAAAAAAAAAAACATTAGTCTTAATGGAGAAATACGTCATATTCCCTATTTTGATATAACTTTAAAATTTCTAACATTAATATGGAAACAAAGTTCCTCTTTAGGCTTAATAAAACGTTACAATTTGAGTGATGTTTATTTCCATTTGGGTGTGAGTCAGAACAAAAACAAATAAGAATTAAGGGTGCGTTTGCAAATCGGGCAAAATTATGCTGTTTTTCGGTACATTTTGTGACAAAACTAAACCAAATCAAACATAGCTAATAGCTACCACGTATAGAATGGTTCTTCATCTTCAAATGGTGGTAACTTTTTTGTTGAAAATAATAGTTTTTTATATTGTAAAAACGATCTTCCCTAGCCATTTTCTAAAAAATTAACGATACCGGCTCATGTTTAGGTACATTTTTGTTCTATTATCAACATATATTAAGATTTCTAAAAACACTATAAGTAGGCAGACATTCAATAAAAAATAGTGGTGTTTACTTTTTATCAAAATGTCACGAATAGTCGTAAAAAATAAATAAAAACTGATGCTTATTTTTTCACATATTTTGTTAATATTGATGAATCATAATGGATTGCAATAAGGGTTGTTTTATTGTTGGTGCCTGTTTTGTTTGTTGTACAAAAATTTCGATGAAACCACAGTCGGCGCTCGGCCGCCGTCGTGAGTGGATACTGTATCGCCTGCCTGATTGCAGCAGCTGAAAAAGATCGCTGTAGGCTGTACATACATAAAATATTCGAATTTGATACATAGGTACTTGACAAGGCAAAATAATATTATTATTTTTATAATCACACATTTTTATTATAATATTTTGTTTCGCTGAAAGTAAGTGGGATTTATATATAAATATATGTGCCTTGATGGAGTAGGGCTCGAAGTGTGACGTAGTTGCCGTTGGCAGTTAGTACGTGCAGCTGTACGGTAGTAAGTAGGATCTCGATGTTATCGTTAGTTAAGTGGTTGCAGTTAAGTTGAGTTGAAGTTGATGGGCGAGAAATGTTGTTGTTCCTCACGCCGTTAGTAGTTTCAGCAGTTGTAGTAACATTTTTTTTTTGTATAGTTGTGCAACAGTGTGGTGTCTCTTATTGCACTCGTTGCAAGTTTTAGTTGATGTGCACTTAGCATTTCCGTGGCTATACAGGCAGTTTTAGCATACATGTAATTTCGCAACTGTATTATTGCGTTGTATAGCATTCATGTCGATCAACTCGGGGCATTGCATCAACACGTGACCTCCTTTGCAGTTAGGACATTGCCCAATAGTTGAAGTAGTAAAATAAGTTTTGTTGTAAGCTTTTTTAGTTTCGTAGAAATGTTTTTTAGTGGGAAAGTTCTTGTAGTTACTTGTCTTTTGTTGGCCTTGTTTTTGTACGTTAGGTATTTTTCCTTCTTTAAATATTTCATGGTTTCGTATGCCATAAACTTGCTCTCAAGAAAGAAGAGAGTCATTTAAGTTAAGTTAGGCTCTCTTTGGTCTTGTGGTTCTCTCGTGTAGTCCGCGTACGTTGAAGTATCCAATTTCTGCGACATCAGATGGACGATGAGTGGGTCCCAAGTGGATGTTTCGATACCGATGTTAGCGAGCCCGTTCAGGCATTCAGTTATGACGTCAAGCATCTTTTTTAAGTTGTAGTTGTCGGGGTGTTGTATTACAGGCAAGTTGAGCATGGTGTTGACGAAAGATGTAAACTGAAGACGCCGATTGTCGTAGGGTTGGGTGAGTATCTCCCAGCATGATTCATAGTGTTTAGCGCCGATGCTGAGATGTACTAGTCGCTCAGCTTCTCCTCTCAACTTTGTCTTCAGATGTTGCATCTTTTGTGCCTTGTTGATCGTAGGATTATTATGAATTGCCTCCAAAAAAAGATCTTTGAAAGAAATCCATTGCATGTAGCTGCCCGAGAATTCAGGTACTTCTATTTTCGGCGCATTGATTATTCGACCAAATTTTTGTGTTAAGCTGACGTCGTAGCTCATCGTATTTCCCCTCCATAGTAATAAACAAGTTATAGTATTGAAGATTGGAGCCTTTGAGTTTTGCTTCCAACTCCTAGTGCTGTTTATCGATAACTTCCCACTTGGACTTCAAAATTGATAGATTGTCTTGTAGTTCCCATCTCTCAGTTATAGCTTGAATGTCCATTTTAGACATGACGCGATCTCTCGATCGCGCTTTAAAGTTGCATTCTTGCTGCTCTAAAAGCGTTTTGACGCTTGCGTCGGTGTTGCCGTCCAGCATCCCGGTGAGATCGAAATGCACAGACTTGCTTTTGCGTACTTGTAGCAGTAAGTGTTACATACTTTGTAAAGTAGTTTCATAAAGCTCCTTAGTTTTGGTAAAAACATTCCCTGTGAAGTAGTCGATGTTTTTATCTTCAATAGTTTCCACAATAATTTTGTAGCGCTGTTCAAAGTCGATCCATTGATCTTCAAGGGATTGGATTCGACTTAGTAAGTACTCCTCAGTTTTTCTACTCGCTCCGTCCTTCTTGTAGTTTGAGCAGAGAGATTTGATGTTATTGAAGCATTGTAGTTGAAGACCCAACATTTTTGTGATGTAGTTTTCTTGGTACACTAAGTTTGTACGAGTAGTAAAGTTAGTTAGTGAACTAGCTGACCCGTAGTTTACGGTGACGCTCGGTGATAGTCGTTTTGGGTTGACCCGATCCGCAACAGCAGCCTCCTTGTATCCAATCTTCGAAAACCGAAACTTCAGTAAGTAGTACCAGCTTCGAATTTCTCCGTCTTGGAAATGATCGTGGTGAGAGTACGAGTGTAATTACCCCTGAGCGATATAATATGCGCCTTCTTAATTCACCGGTGAGACCCGCCTCTGGGAGGCCGATGAACCGATCGCTACCGCAAAGAGACAAATACCCTTTTCTCGAAGGCCCATAAAATGTATGGTTTGTAAGGCCACACACTTTCAAGAAGTAGAGTTTTAGTTAGTTCATGAGCACGTCAAAAGGAAAAGATCACCAAAGTTAAAAGCTTAATAAAAATAAAATAGTTATAAAGTTAGAGTGGCAAATCTTTCCTTGAGTAGTTCGTGTTTAGAAGGACGGTTGTTGACGTACTGCCGACTGTGAGATTGCAATTAATTAAGTAAATTTAAATACACGCGACGCGCAGCTAAAAGTAGGTTGCAGCGTTTACTAAATAAAAATGTGTGGTGTAACCATACAATTATAAATTGCTTACTATTAAATAAACGTATAAAATTATTAATAATTAAACAAAAAAGGCACGTTTGGCAATTCATAATGCTGTGTTAGTCCCTACTTTAATGTATGGTAGTGAAAGTTGGATCTGGCAAAAGAAGCATGAGAGTAGAATAAATGCTGTAGAAATGTGGTCATTAAGGAGTATGTTAGGGCTGAATCTGAATGACAGGGTCAGAAATAGTTTGATAAGAGAAAAGTGTGGTTTGCAAGATGACATTGTGACCAGGATTAAGAAAGGAATGCTTCGGTGGTTTGGTCATGTAGAAAGAATGAACGAAGAAAGAGTGACAAAGCAAATTTATGCTACAGAAGTGAACGGCAGAGTCGGAAAGGGTCGCCCTAGACGAAGGTTTATCGACCAAATTGGCGATATATTGAAAATGGGCCAGATTAGGAGTACCCTTAACCGTCGAGCGTGTATGGGTAGATATATGGATGTAAAGGAGGCGAGAGAGGTGTGCCAGGATCGTGCCAAAAGGAAGTCCGTAGTCTCTGCCTACCCCTCTGAGTTACAGGCGTGAGTGTATATGTATGTAATTAAATAAATAATATCATCTAACAAAATATCATTCATGGTGCTGGGTTGCGCTTTCATTCGTTTACGCTAGTGTGGTCAAGTCCAGTGGGTCAAATTTCGGGACAGAAGTTAAAATAATCGGAAATTTGTTTTTAAAATCGGGACAGTTACACTGGCTACAAAAACCAGGCTACAGAAAGTCCTCAAAAAACGGCATCATACAATATAAAAAGTACACGTTCATGCATAATCAAACGGTTATAATAACTCAAACCATGACAGCCGAGATAAAATCCTTGCATCGGACGTATAATATCACTTTATTTATTGAAAACAACTACTACTACCGTTTGAAGAAATTGAATAGTGGGAGAACTTACCCACAAAACTTTTGCATTTTGTTAAATCTTCCTACTTATCTAAACAGCAGCATGTTAGATAGGTACTGTACTGATTACTAATAATAGAATAAAATAATAAATGTTCGTCGAATTAACGACACCGATGCATAGCGCGACGGGGTTGCATCAGGCAGTGAGAGGAAAAAAACTAGTCAACGTGATTGATATCTTTATCTCGCCATCACATTAAGCGCAAAGTTTAAAACATTGATGTTGACTATTTTGTCCAAGTTTGGTGAAAAAGTATGAAATTGTCAAAGCAAAAATATTTTAATAAGCCACAGTAACAACTTACAGATATAGTCAATTTTGCTGTCGAAATGATCGATCGAAATACAAACTAAGGAGGTTAGTGAAAATTCGGGACGTCCCTCGCAAATCAGGACACTTGGCAACACTAGTTTACGCTATCGGTGTGCATGAACGCGAACGCGAGCGATGGCGGGAACAAATGGTAAAATAAAATTTTTTGTTCAACCTACTTCAATATAAATAAAATGAACATCATCAATGTCATTTGAACATCAATTCGAAGTCAATTAAATACGCATTATTAAGGATAACTCAAAAACTACTCGTCTGATCTTGATCAAATTTATATGACACCACACGAGAAGCACCAGCTTTCAAATAAAAATCATCAAAATCGATTTACCTAGAAAAAAGTTCTGAGGTAACACACATATAAAAAAAACATACAGTTGAATTAATTACCTCCTCCTTTTTGAAGTCGATTAAAAAGTGATATGTCCTATCGTTGGGATGACCCGGAGCGTACTTATCGGACTTTATATAAGCGCGCGCTGTTTTCTATTATTTTTAAAATAATCATATATCATAAATAACTAAATAAAACGAACTTAAATTTTATTTTAGATATTTAACTTTACTTACCTGTATGTTGATAAAATAATAAAAACTTTATTAGCATAATTACGTTCCTTTACAATAAGATTAAAATAAGCTAAGTACAAATTTTAAATTGCTTACTTCGGTTTTTTACTCCGGCTCACAGACGGCAGTTCCTTCCTCTATGACACAAGAATATAATGTCACTAATTAGCTTATAATTAACAAAAAAAAAAACACAATAATAATAAGGACATTAGAAAGTTAGTTATATAAAAGTTCACATTTTAAGAAAGATAAGAGTAGACCAATCAATAAAATGAACTTAGCTGAAGTTTTAAATAAAGTAGAGTATGTAAAATTTTAGTAAGCTGAAGTGGCAATGGGCTTGCCATTTAGCTCGAAGAACCGACCACCGATGGGGAAAAAAGATTCTCGAGTGGCAGCCTCGTACCGGTAGGCTAAGTGTAGGGTGTCCCCCCACTAGATGGAGTGATGACCTGGTAAGACATGCAGGCAGTCAATGGATTCAGGTGGCTTAGGACCGTGCTTTGTCGCATAACTTTGGGGAGGCCTATGTTCAGCAGTGGACTTGTGAAAGGCTGTAATGGTGATGATGATGTAAAATTTTAATAAAGTAGTCTTAAACAATATAAGTATGTCTTTTTGTTAAATTATTTATTCATAGATTAATATTATTAGGTCCTTACATATGAAATTGGCGTTTTGTACGGGAGGAATATAAAGTCATTTTTTTTTTGTAAAATATATTTAATTAATCAAAGTATGCACCGTTGTTATCTATGCACTATTGCCATCTCATAGGTAGTTCATTAATCCCTTTACTAAAAAAAACCATGGGGGCGAGAATCAATAAACTCTTTGAAGGCGGTTTGGACTGCCGCATCGGAGTTGAATTTTTTTCCTTGAAGGAAGTTGTCCAAATTCCGGAAAAAATGGTAATCTGTTGGAGCAAGGTCCGGGGAGTACGGTGGATGTCGCAGATATTCCAATTGTAGCTCATCTAACTTAGTGGTTGTTTGTTGTGCAGTGTGTGGTCTTGCGTTGTCGTGAAGCCGCAGTGGCCTAGAGCGATTGACCAATCTCGGTTATTTAGCAGCTAGTTCTTCCTTCATGGTTTGTAGTTGCTGACAATAGATATCTGCCGTAATCGTTTGGCCAGTTAGAAAGCTGTAGTGAACGACACCGGCGCTAGTCCACCAAACACTCACAAGTAACTTTTTCTGACTCAATTTTCGTTTAGGGCAGGATTTGGCTGGGTCTGCAGGGTTCAGCCATTGCGACGAGCGCTTCCGATTATTCGATTTAAAATCACTTCATTATTGTGTCGGTTGAGCTAAAAGTAACACAGCAGTCGACGCGTGTTTGCAAGTTCGATTCACTCAATTCATGAGGTACCCATCGTTCAAGTTTTTTTACCTTCCCGATTTGCTTCAAGTGGATTAATACAGTTTTATCACTTACCCCGAAGCCTGCAGCTATCTCTGAAGTGCTTTGTGATGGATCCGCTTCCACAATAGCCTTTAATTCTTCATTTTACACTTTGGTCTCCAGCCGTCCACGGGGTTGGTTCTGAAGGTCGAAATTTCCAGAACGAAAACGTTGAAACCAAAAACGTACCGTGCTTTCTTTTGCGACACCAGCGCCGTACACATATTAATCCTTCGCGCTGTTTCTGCAGCACTGGTGCCACGGTAGAACTCGTACTCGTAAATATACCGATATTTCATGTTTTCCATTGTGCGGTAATAAGCGACGCCAAAGAATAAAATAATGAGGAAAAAACAAATGAATGACTGTTTTCAAAACTCAAATGTACGAGCTAAATTAATTTATAAATTTGAATTTGGAATTCTTAACCAAAGAGGAGATATTTCAAATCAAAGTGGTCAGTACGACAAAACGCTAATTTTATATGTAAGGACCTAATATTATAATAAAATGTTTTAATTATATGTATTTAATTATAATAGAATGTTTAAAATGTAAATGTGTAAATATATAATGTATATACATATGTATATAAACAACAAACATACATACAGTCAGCTTCTATAAAATAATTCTTGTGGCCTGTTCTCGTATTTGTTGTCATATTATTTTCTTGTCTTGTCCGGTATAATATCCATATCCATATCCATATTGTATCAGTTCCAGTAAATTACAATTAAATTGTATTTTTAATTTAAATTACTTTGCAGGTCGCGGCAAAGCGCTGCGGCAATGCAAGCCGCAGGGTTGACATGTAATGTTTGGAGGGGAGAGAAAACGTGTTGTTCCTTCTAGGACTTTAATTAGACTACTCTAAGCTTTATTATACCTTAACACTAATATATACTGCCGCCCCCACTACACCACACTACAAAATAAATAAATAGAATTAGATCGATATGTAAAATAAAATATTTGGAGGACATAATATGAAGTCCTCACAGAAGTGAGTGTCTAATAGTTGGGCGGAAAAATATAAACTTTGCTTTATATTTTCCTTAAAACATATTGGCGTTCAGTCAGGTAAGTAAGTAGAACGAATCACACACATTGACTCCGTAGCGCAATGGCTTAGCATTTGGCTACGGGTTGCAGTTTCCAGTTTCGTTTCCCGCACAGAGCAAGAATGGTTTTTTATGTTGCAATTTATGTATTTTTAGCGTAAAAGTCTATAAAAACCTTGGTAGCTCAAGGATTGAAGTGAAGAAGCACGCTAACATACGGTGCACGCCCCGGTGACACCAATGAAATTGTTAATTGCAATTTTTAGTGCTATTTTCCGTTTAATTTTCCTTCAAATTTTCGGGACGAAACATATGTTTTAGATGTTGAAACAAAAATATTTCAAGGTATGTGATCTCCGCACGTAATAGTGCAGCGGCGGCGGACTCCTCCATGCCCCAAAATCATTTGTCTCCAAAGAAAGGAAATCTTTTCACTAATAAAATGAATCAAGTCACGTAACAATTTAGCTACCTTTAATAACTTCTCGTTTTATTTTCTTCCCCAGAATGCATACAAGTAATTTAGTACAACGGGGTAACACGCTACAATTCACTTGCAATGTAGGAAACAGAACATGTGAAGAGAGCCCCATGTTTTCGATTAACGCGTGCGCTACCTTCCAAGTGATGGCAATTAATGTGAAAAATGGCTATACGAACAATGTTCTGATCCTTGTCAAGTTTTCTAAAATCTGTCAAGAAGACAACTTGACCTACTCCATCACTATATCCAGCAATAACTTATCCATTATAGAAAAAAGATTTCTGTCTGACGGCGATACTTATCATTTGATCAAGAAGGATAATCAAATGCGGGAGTTTGACATCTCGGTCATCATGGATACAGTACACATCGGCACGTTCGAAGCACTTTACGATGATACTGAATTAACCGATTTTGAGCTTCGCGGTGAGGATGGATCAGTGAAAGTACATAAAGCAGTCCTTGCAGCTTCTAGCCACGTATTGAAACGAATGCTTAGCGGCAGCTGGCGAGAGACTACAGAAGGTCACGTCGACGTCCCAGGCACTTCGACACAGACGTTGCAGCACCTAAAAGATTACATATATTTGGGCACGCTGCCCGATACTGGCTTGGAGCGGATCCTGCTTCTTGCTTCGTGTTACATGATACCAGGTTTAGAGCAGAAATGTGTGAATAAATTGATGAATAGCTTGACAGCGCAGAACGCGAGCGACCTGCTAGAGTTCGCGGTGAAACACAAAGTGACCAATCTTGTTCTGGCCATTCTTGACTGCGTCCAGAGTCGGGGGGTGGAAGTTACGGATATGCGTCAACACTTTTTGAATTATCAAAATAATCATTGTGAATAATGATTGTAATCCATGTCATTTGCGTATCGTACATTATAGTAATAACCAAATATACAGAAGTTAATCAATATTTTGAAGCCGTCCATTAATCATCATCATCATCATTACAGCCCTTCACAAGTCCACTGCTAAACATACACCTCCCCCGAGGAATGCCACAAAATACACGCCCCTGAGCCACCTTCATCCATTGACTTCCTGCATGTCTTACCAGGTCGTCACCCCATCTGGTGGGGAGCCGCCCTACACTTCTCCTACCGGTACGAGGTTGCCACTCGAGAACCTTTCTTCCCCATCCGTTATCGGTTCTTCGAGCTATATGGGCAGCCCATTGCCATTTCAGCTTACTAATCCGTTGGACTATGCCGGTTACTCTGGTTCTACTGCGGATATCCTCGTTTCCAAGTTTATCACGTAAAAATTCAAAAGACCTTTTTTATTTGTATTTCATCAAAGAATATAAAAAAATCTTTCTTATTTTATTCTTTTTCTTTATGTATTTTTAATGGGTCAAAAATATCGGAATTTGGAATTTTTGAAACCTTTAAAAATTCGTAACTCCGAAAATATTATCGTAAAAAGTTATAGGACCTTTTTTATTCGTATTTTATCAAAAAACATTGTTTCGTTTGTAAATAACAATTCCTTGAAATTGAAAAAAAAATCGGTTTAAACAATATGGCACTGAGTTGCCCCATGGCAACATGCATTTATATCATCTGTAGGACAATTTGAAGAGAATCGCATAAAAAAAAATTAAGGTGGAATAGTTTTCGGTACTTATGCGCCGATTCCTCCTGGACTATTAATTAGAATTAAACTTATTTAAAAGTCAATAATAACAGTTTTATCTACTAATGACACAAGACGTTGAACATCTCAGGTGTCTCAAATGGCGCTCGAAATCTCGGGTTAAAATTAAAGAGATAAAATCCGTGAAATAAGTTTCATTCAAAATAACTTTAGTTATCATTTTGTACATATTCAGTAATATTTAACTAAGTAAGTAAGTAGTTAATACTTAGTTAAATATTACTCAATATGGTTATTTTGCTCTATTTGAACTTATTAGTTTGTTTTGACCTCCTTTATTATTATATTTATGGTCTTGTAATTCACATTTATATTTTATCTCTATCAATGAGGAAATCCACGACTTTTTTTCCACCAGGGCGGCGCCACTTAAATATGAGGTGTAATAATTGACAGATTTCATAACGGGTAAGTTAATTTATTCGGAAAATGTAAAGGTTAATGTTTTGTTTTCTGTACTATTAGTTATATTCTATATTAATTAGATTAAAAATAAATAAACCGAATCACAGATATTTATAAAAGTAGAAAAATTAAAAACAGATTTAAAAATGTGCAAAAAATTAAAGAACAAACCACTGAGGCATTGTTTTGTGTATTAATATAATACTCTAGAAACTGATAAACTTTTATTTAAAACCAACTTCTCAATTAAATGACATTGTGTAATAAAAAAACTTCACCTCAGTGTCAACTAGCGACATCTGGTTTTTACATGGGAGGGAGGGGAGCCGGACCCATCAAGTAAGAAAAGTTACATATTTACTTTTAAACGAAAGTTATCTTCCAAGTCTTACCTGGTTGAAAGGGAACAAATATTTTTATTTTAAGATGCAAAGTTAAAAAATAAGTTTAGTTAGCTTATTAGCGAGGATTGCCTCGAGTAAGAAGTTTGTTCAGAAGCTGTGTTTGGATTTTTGCTTGCTTATTTACTTTTCGCGGCTCTTACTAAGTTGATCAAGGGAGTCATACACGTACCATTTTTTAACCGAAATCAAAAAGGAGGAGGTTCTCAATTCGAGTCATATAAGTCTGGAGAAAAAAAATCCACCCTAAGGGTAGCAAATAAATAACTTTTGTTTTAGCAATTTGAAGTCGGTTTTTACTTTTTGTTAAAACTTATAATTATTAGGGATTTTTTTAATATTATGTATTTAGAATTTGTAATTTTTATAATTTGTATTTAAAATTAGAATTTAAATTTGAAATTATTTATATTTAGAATTTGTATTTGTAACTAATAGTGTTTCATTTTCGTATTCTAACTTGTTTTATGTTATAATCATCACTAATGGACAAATTGGCTGTGGAGTTGTGATGAGTTTAATAATTTTTACGTAGTTAAATATTTAAATTATTAATTAGAACCACGCAGTAGTTATATATATAATTGCTTCAGTACTAATGGTTCGGTTCGACCGGGGAAGGATCACGCTTGAACAGAATATCAGCTGAAGAAACAGCATGTGCTCATGGAAGTTATATGTACTAAATACATTTATACTACAATGCATGTGCGTTGTTTTGTATGGTGAGTGGCAACAATCGGGGACCCTTTTTCTGTTAACATAGGCCTCATGGGTGTCGACACATGATTCTTAATCGAGGATAGATATGTCTTTATGCCGCAGCGGTCACTACTCTCAGGTGGGCTGTCCTAGTTTATCACCTTTACTTCTATAAAAATGATGGAATTAAATGAATGGCTCAATGGCCATTATACAAAAAATGTAACGTACTTACCATACGAAAATTATACATTTTCCAGTCTATTTGTAAAAATCACAAAACTACTGCTTCTCAACTCCAAATAAGTGATAAGAGGACCGTCCGTTATCCTTGCCTGCCTACAAGAGCAACTTTGCTAGAAGACACTTTAACTACCTACTCTGCTACATTGCTGTACAACAAATTAAACAACATTTTTAAAACAACACATCTAAGTAATGATAATATTAAGCCAATTTTATTAAAGTGATTAAGTAATTTTGACTACGAGACGCAACTGAAAATCTTATTGTTTCCCCTAAATAATCCTTATTAGGTAAGGTAGTAGGTACTATTATTTATTCAGTGGTAGTACTTATATAATAATACGACGCCTGTACACGCACACGCACATACACACATACACATTTTATTATTATTTTTTATGTCTACCTACTTTGTAGTTTTTATGTTATTTTTTATTCTTCTTAAATTTTATATTGTTTGCTAGTTTGCCACAATACAACTATGTGTCACTGAAAACGCTATAGCCTGTAACACAGTTTTCAACTATCACAGGCTACAGAGTTGTGTTTGTACCTATAAGTTATGTGAGAAACAATAAATATTATTATTTGGGGTATTTATAGAGTATTCTCATCTGGTTGGGCTGAATAAATATATAAAAGGACATTATAAATATGCATAAATATATATTAAATATACTAACATAAATAAATAAATAATACATAAGTAAATAAAAGCCCAACCAGGTGGAAGCCCTTGGCAGGGAATACCAAACGACCGAGGATTAGGGGGAAAGGGAGAGAAACCGGCTGCGATACGGGCGGTATCGAGGAGCACCGCCTTCTGTATTTGAGCCCGGAGCGGTCCGTCACGGAGTCCCAGTCGCTTCAGATGACCCGAGAGGCTGATCAGGATTAGCCCGTTCGCAAAGACGACTACAGGAATAATTTTGTTTTTCAGATCACCCTACATGTTCATCACCTCGTGAGCCAGGTCCAGATATTTTGTTTTCTTATCTGTTTCGGCTTTCACGAGGTTCTCGTCATACGGAATGGTAATGTCAACCAAAAATATCCTTGACTGTGCCCGGTCCCAGTAGAGCCTGGTGTGGTTATTTTCGAGCACGGTTTCCGGCAAGGACTTATAATAAGGCAGTTTCCTATCCACGAGATCGTATTTCAGAGCGAGCTCCAGGTGTAGAATCCTGGCTACTAGATTGTGTCTGTGCAAGTACTCAGAGTTAGAAAGAGCCGAACAACCAGAAATGACATGCCTAATTGACTCACCGGGATGGCGACAAGCTCGAAAGATGTCGACGGCGCCATCCTTTAGGATGTATCTCTGATAGTTGTTGGTCTAAATAACCTGATCCTGTATCGCACAGACAAAACCCTCGGTTTCCCCAAAGAGGTCACCGAACCGTAGCCAGTGAAGGGAGCCGACCGAGTCTACGAAAGGCATAGGTAGAGCCTTGTAGAATCTCCCATGGAGCTCCTTCTCCTTCCATTCGGTCTCACGGTCGGAAATGCTTTGTAGTCTTTGTACTGCCGGGTCTTGCAATTGCTCGTTGGCCAAGGATAGAGGGGTAAGGCCTTTATTACACGAAATGACGTCCGTGTAGAATGGATCATCCGATCTCGTCATGAAGGAGACTGAGGCTGCACACTTCGCACTTCACAAGTACAGCCTCATTACCGACGATCTCGAATGGTGCATCCTATGGGATGTCATGGTAGTGTGGACTTTTCTATCTAGGGCGTTAAGTTCAGTTTCAGTCCATCTGAGTATGCCAAAGGTATACTTGAGGACAGGCATGACCCAACCGTTATATGCGTGCGCCTTATTCACGCCCAACCAAAGGCTGTTAAGTACTTTGGTCAAGCGTGCATAAAAGAAATCGCAAACTGATTGTTTCATGTCCGCCTCATCAATACGGACTCAATAATATTTTGTGACATTTCCAGGTATTGGTATGTTTCAGCCTCGGAAAGGGTCCTTATGTTGATAAGTCTATGCCCTAAGAGTTAACAACCCTACCCCTCTCAATATGGAGGACCGCACACTTATCCGTCCCCAGCTCCATTCCAATAGAATTGCTAAAATCACAAGTGATGTTTAGCAATTCCACGAGATGGGAGCGACTGGAGGCGAATAATTTGAGATCATCCATATAGAAAAGATGGGTCACTTTTGTACCTCCTCTCCGAAGCTGAAATCCCCTCCCGAAGCCTTTTCCGAAGAAGTATTTACAGAAATTTTGATGACTTATACTTAAATCTTACTCAACTTAAAATAGCACCTCATCAAGAACAAACCTGTACCCATGTTAAATAATTATAAGTCCTATAATACTACACAGTACATAAATCACTGCGATGGTGTGACCGCTTATATTAATGACTAGCTTTTTACCCGCGGCTTCGCTCGCGTGGTCTTCAATTTAGAAACATCATTAAATGCTATTCCGTGCCAAATTTAGCAAAATTCGATCACTTTTAGAGTCACTTCGGTGTTTGTGTCTCTATGTCAGTTTGTTAAAGATTTTTTTTTGAATTTCCAAAGACTTGGACCTACATAGATGATTGATATTTGGCATATATATATAATATGCTACAGGAACACGTGAATAAATAAGTTTTTCAGAATTGCATTAATATCATATGTCTAGAAACATCTACAATTTTTTATATTGGACGTGTCTTCCGATGTATCCATAACAAAAATAAATTGTCTTGGAATCAAAATGTAAGGTACCTGCGGGTAATAAGTCCTACCTAAGGGAAAATAGAAATTAAAATCAGAAATATCTAATTTGGTCTACAGATTTGAATAAAAATCGTTAGTTTAGTACAGTTTCTATAAAGTAAGAACGAATAATTGTAACATTTGTCATAAAGAAAAACAAAATTAAACATTTCTAAAAACCTTGCTAGTAGGCCTTATTTTACTATGGTAGGGTAATAAGGCCTATTGCTTTAACGAACTCAAATAATCAATTTATACGTAATATATTTAATATTTCGTCGCTGCGCTTGCAAAAATCGCTATGTGCTTTTTTATGATTTTATGTTTTTAATACCAATTTGATCCTTATTTCAATACCCACAATCTGTAAAAACAGATTTGTGATAAGTTCGATATTCACGGAGTTACAAAATTTAGCCATGTGACGTTCATATATTAAATGTTCCTTCAAAACCACCACATGTCACAAATCACATAGCTATAAAAGATTACTATAGATTAAACTCATCGATTGCGCCTTTTATGTATTTTATGTCACAAAGCGACATTTTTAGACCAGTTTAATCCTATACCATTAGGCAACGCATAGGTTTGAGGGTCACATAGCTTATATTTCCTACGAAGTTGTTCAGTTTGCTTTTGGCAGTTTATTGAAGCGGTTATGCAATTGTTGTGTGTATTTGTTTGTTAAGAATAAGAATAATACTTATTTGCTGTAACATTAAAATTATATACAATATTAAAATACTATGATAAAAAAAGCTCAAACTAAAAACTTAAATTATGATACAGTCCTACTCCCCGTGGTATCGTGTCAAGAAAGTTGGCTGCGTTTCCTCTCTGAATGGCTTTGCCTTTGAGCTAGAAAAAAAACAGCACTCTTATCACCAGCAGTGACGAGCAGTGGCCAATAAAGTTCCTTTAGGAACTTCCAGCACCTGGACCCCACAGACCGATAGTTTCTACAGCAAATGGCACAAATATATATTTATCTCTCAGATACTAATATTTGCGTCACTTACTTAGTTCATCTGCCTCTGATGCCGCCCCGGCTCTAAACGAGATACCCCTGAGATGAGAGGCTGCCAAAGTGTCTACGCAAGTAGCATCCCACACAAGGGCTCTCTCCCAACGTCGCAATGTCATACCGTCGGGTCTCCTGCCATCGTTTCTAAATGTTCCACAAGGCTCTAAAACCAAGGAAACACTTATAGAGACAAGAGCCATTCGATTGACATCGTTCAAAGAACCATGCCGTGAAAACCTACCTGCACTTTTCATACATGAAACTCCGTTGAGCCCAAACTCATCGACGCTGCTACCACAGGGGCACCGATGAGGTTGACGTCTCGCTGCTCTTAGTCGGAATCCTACGGTGATGCTCAAGCTTTCCCCATCAAGTAATGTGCCGAGATTACTTAATGGCAAAGCGTGTAACCAGTGACTAGATTCCTTAGTCGAAAGTGCTAGAAGGCAGGCCTGAGCTTGGTCACTATGGAAATTATGAAACAAATCTTTCTGCACACTCCGTACCATCGGAATATTCCACTATTTTTGTACGTTAACATCCAGTGGAACATTTTCGCCGGGACAGAGCATTTGCCATGTCTGCGCTGCCTCCGCAGCATGGCACAAAATATTTAAAATTAAGTTACATATAAGTCACTACATCACGACACCATGCACGGAAGCAAGGAAAGCAGGCAATGCATCCACCAAATTTTATAGGTAAAGTAGCTTGAGCCCAGGCTGTTAAGTTATTAGTATTTACCAGTATTTAATGTTAAATTTAGAATTTTTTCTATAACTATTTTAAGATTATTATCAATATCGTGCTTTATAATCTTGCTTTCTTGATTTGCTGTAAATCTGTAAAAGTTTGTGTTATCGAAGTCAAAAGATAGTAATGGTACAATGTACTTACAGGTAAAAAAGGCAGTCAATATACTTATATTGACTGCCTTTTTTACCTATTGGTACCAAAATCAATTTTTTATTTTGAATATTATGATTTCAACGCAGTGGTGGTGGACAGTGATGTGTATAGCTTGTGAGAAACTGTGATACGCTTCAGTATACTATACACAACTAACTTGGTATGTCAGTCAATGCTTTAAACTAACGCTTTATATTTTGCTACCCTTTTCAAATATCAGTCATGTCAAAATTTTGGAGAAGCAAACTACTCGTATCATTATGCACGGAAGATCAACAGCTCTCTATAAGTCGATTTGCTACAGAGCTTGAAGAATAATTTTTTTCCATTTCCTCAGGCTACAGCTACACAACCGAACAGTGAATACCAACAGACAGAAATCGCCATGGGTACGATTGTCGAAATTACGAGGAACATCACCCCAACTGGTGAGGAAATAACTACATTTCTCACACCAAACATTAACTTATACCATGGCTGCTAGTATTGGTTCTCACTCTTGCTTAGAAAGACAATACAATTCCCTGCCACTCAATAATATCACCTAAAGTCACTACCTGTTGCTACAATTAAACGAAAAAACTTGTCAATTTGCTAAATATATAGCTGTGTGTATTTTTCAAAGGTTATATTATTCATTTCAACTGCACGTGTGTGCTCCTGTCATCGTTGGACCTCGGTCGTTGGACAAGCGGGATTCAAAGATGATTAGAATGCCCAACAACACTAATTATTGCTATAATTTATACCTTTTTCTACTTGGGGAAATGCATATGCATACCCACCTCGCGGGGGCAAGGTTATATCGGACTCACACCGACTGAAACTCCATGGTATTCCACCTTTTTTTTATAGAATAAGGGTGGCAAACGAGCACACAGTCCACCTGATGGTAAGTGGATGCTGTGGCCCATAGACATCTACATTTATCCTGATTATGAATCAAAATGCAGATGCGTTGTCAACCCTGAGGACTAAGATGGAGTGCCTCGTTTCCAGTAAAAAGGGTCACCGGTTCTCTTCACTCACCATACGATATACAGCAGCATTAAGCTGCTATTTTACGCGGGTATACCGTGGGAGCGTGGTCCCACCCCGGTCGAGCCGACCCATTCGTCTACAACCATAATATAGCTGCAGCATGGCTCTACCACGTAAAAACCTTCGCCGCATATTGGCATTGCCACGGGAACGCTTTCGCACATAACCGCGACCCCACCGGAGCCGGCCGCCTATGGCAGCTTCTCCTCGGGGGAGGACTTCTCCTCCCCCTTCTCCTTCCCAGGTAAGGCGCACCAGGAACACAAGGCACGCCTTCCTCTGCAACCTCAACTCCACCTGCGCAATGGACCCCCCCCGGATTTTATACTTATGTGATACATCGCATTACGTACAGCTACGAGTATAAGATACCTCGCCATTGTGGCAGCCCTGGCTATTAATGAATAACTAGCACAAACATTGACCTCACCAAACAGTTTTCTGATAAATGTTATTTATACTAAAAACCATAAATCAAAAAATATATAAAACCTATAAAAATATACACAAGCCTATTTATTACAGCCTAGTACCAAAATGTCCTAACAGATTCCGTCATTGAACAAAATTTAAGTATAATGACATTATATCTCAATGGCAAAAATAACCGTATAGTGGCGGTGTAAGACCAATAAAATCATAATGTATATCCAATACCTATCGTCCCCAGGGTGTCGTAAGAGGCGACAGAGGGAAAATGAAACAGGAGATGGGCAGCAGCGTCTTCCTGATAACAAATCAAAATAATGAAACAACTGCGTTGCCAATTCGCCGGCGAAGCGTGGCAACTATAGCAAAATCCACCCATTGAGGCTATCTATGAGGGAGGCCTATGTTCAGCAGTGGAGTTTTTTTTTATCTTTTGGCTGTAATGGATGAATGGATCTCAATGGCGTTCGCCTAAAAATTTAATAGCACAAGAGCATAATGGATTCAGCATTCCGGCTCCAATTAAATTTCAATTTTAATAGCTGAATTTCAACTTGACTGTAAAGGAAAGCATCTCAATCAATAACTAGAAAACATTTCTTTACAGGTGGACTTTCATAATAGCCTATCCAAGGTCCAGTCTTGAACACAGGCCTCCGCAGATTTTTTTATAGGTTAAGGATGACAAACGAGCACACATTCCACCTGGTGGTAAGTGGTTGCTGTGGCCCATAGACATCTATATCCATCCTCGATTACGAATCAAATTGCAAATGCGTTGTCTCCCGTGAGGACTAAGATGGAATGCCTCGTTTCCAGTAAAAAGGGTCTCCGGTTCTCTACACTTACCATACGAAACACAGCCTGCTATTTTACGCTGGTATTCTGTGAGATTGCCTCACAAGGGGAATATTTGTCATAGTTGCCACGCTTGGCAGACGGGTTGGCAGCCGCAGTTTGCCCAACTCCTGTTTATTTCCCTCCGTCACTTCTTACGACACCCACGGCGTGATATGGGGTAGCTGATTCCTTTACGTCGCCACTACGTTTCAGGGTAAACCATCTCATAAATTAAAGTAAATGTTACTTAAAAAGTAGGTATTTTAAATGATCATCCTTTGCACACTTCTAATACCTGAACCAACTTAACACTGACTACTAAGTTGGTTCAGGGAGGGGTGATAGGAGGACAATACAAACTGATCTCTAAATGCCAATTTCACCTACACATGATCGCTGTGGCAGCTCTAGCTATCAACTGAGAGTGAAAAATCCATTTAGATAGACACCAACATATTACCGGCACTATAAAATGTAAAATTATTTTGTCCGTGCAGTTGGAGTCATAAATCATAGCTCGGCCTCAGCCCGGCTAGGGCGGTGAGCATGTTGCGCGGGCGCAGCGCCATTATCGATAACAACAAATGAATCATCGAAGGCAGGTACACGGCGGCGGTGCGGTATACAAAAGGTGGTGCGACATTGTTATGTTATGAGTCATTTGTTTTCCGTTATTACCCCCGCCTAATACCTGCAAATTAGTGCAATGATAATTTAGTACATATATCGAAGAGAAATTTATTATCTATCTTTATTATCTTTATATTTATATTTATTTTTAATATAACTTGTTACATTCCAAACATTTGTGCTTATAGTTTTTTTTTAATACATAGATACCTAATTAATAATTTATTTTAAATCATTATTATTCTTATTTTAAAAATACGTTGTTTTATCTATTTTTTTTTTCATTTTTATCACTAACCCACATAATGACAAAACTAAATATACTATCGATAACGCTTATCGACAACAATAATGCGCATCACTATGCTCGCCCCTAAGGCCCGTGAGTGGGAGAGAGAGCGAAATACTTCGATGATTTATGACCCAAACTGCACGGACAAAATAATTCTAGTATAGGTGAAAATATAGCATATTCCTATTGGCACATAAGAGGGAATACCTCGCATTAGTTAACACTCCTAGTCTAGTGACTGAATTCTATTTGGAAGAGACAATGTTAACCTTGACAATGATAGCCTTAGCTTATAACCGAAAATTATAATTAAAGCACCTTAAAGTACCTTACTATGTTATGATATAAGAATATGCGCAGTAAATAAATCATATAACTTATACGCATCAATAATTATGTCTTATAATAATTTGTACGTATTGACAGCTTGATTGCTAAATTTCGGACCTTTGCTATTCACAGCCCACTAAAACCAAAAATACTAAAGTAAATCCATTTCAGACAAGTAATCCATACTAATATTATAAATGCGAAAGTGTGTTTGTTTGTTTGTCCTTCTTTCACGTCACAACAGAGCGTCGGCATGGCATGATTATTTGTATGGGGATAGTTCGGTGGCTGTAGAGTGACATAGGCTACTTTTTTCAGCGGAAAACATATAATTCCCGTGGGAAAATCGAATATGTTGCACAAGTTTGTCCTTCTTTCACGTCACAACAGAGCGTCGGCATGGCATGATTATTTGTATGGGGATAGTTCGGTGGCTGTAGAGTGACATAGGCTACTTTTTCAGCGGAAAACATATCATTCCCGTTGGAAAATCGAATATGTTGCAAAATTAAATTCAGCTAGGTGGCGCCACCGTGATTCTACAAGACGGACGAACACAGAAGGTCAGAATATCTGGATTATTATGTCCTTTTACCAAAATTAAGATAAAAAATGTATGGATCTGTATTTTTCCACGCAGGACCGGGAAGAGAGCGATAAAAAATTTGGTGCATCGTAATTCACAGAATAGGCGATAACCTCGAAGACGATATTAAGTAATCCGTTGATGCTCTGCCTACCCCGCAAGGGCGTAGGTTGAGCGTTACAGGCGTGATTATAAGTATGGATCAGAAATACTATCACCACCTGTCACGCTTTCACCCTTAACTATTACTTAACAATGGTAGAAACAGTTCTTAATAAGCCTTAGTAATATATTTATTGAACGGAAATAAATACAGTTCTTATATGTGGTTATGAATGAATCGGTATTACAATAAGAAAAATTGTGCAAAATTATAAGAAAAATATTTTTTGAGAGTTCTTATTAACTAACGTATACATAGTTTAAATTGATTCCGCTAGATGTCGTTACTAGGTTTTTAAAACGCGGTAACGAAATGTTTCCTGACATGTACTTAACTCCCGCCGTTGAGCCGCGCGTCAACTTATAGTGCATACGGTACCTATACGCTTAAATTGTTTCTATTTCGTAACTTATTCGACTACCTGCTTTCGATTTCGGTTGTTTGTTATTTGCTTTGTGATTTGGTTAAGGTTGAATGGATTTATATTGGCTTTCATTTTCGGATTTGTGTATTTTCTTGGATCGGTTTTGTTGATTTGGTTGGTATTCCTTTATACATATTTAGACTCTGGCTTTGATTTTGGATTTTGTTTATTTAGAATCGTGAATTGGTTTTCGTTGTTTTAGGTTGTTTAACAATATTTCAAAGGAATATTAATAGTATAGATAGTGTATACGGTACCTATACACTTACTTCTTTTTTCGTTGGTCATATTTATATTGACTACTGCTTTCGATTTCGGTTTTCTGCGATTTGTTTTGTAATTTGGTTTAAGTTGACTCGATTTTTTTTTGGCTATCGTTTTCGGATTCGTGTTGTATCTTGAATTGGTTTTGTTGTTTTGATTTTAAAAAATATTTAAAAGGAATATTTATTCCTTTTAGATAATTTGGATTTGCTTTTAAAAAAAATATTTAAAAGGAAATTTAATTCCTTTTAGGTATTTTAACGTTTTTTTATAAATAGGTTTTTTCTTACTTCATAATGCCTCGCAAACGTAAGTCCAGCCTTTCAAGAATATCTTCTCAAAGACAAGCGAAAAGATTAGCTCGATCGCTAGAATCTTTAGAAGATGCTGAACTGAGAAGGCAAGAACAAGCAGAGCGTCAGGCTGCTTTTAGAGCATCTGAGACACCTTCTCAACGTCAGCAAAGGCGTCTTGAACAGACAGAGCGTCAGGCTGCTTTAAGAGCTTCCGAAACACCTTCTCAAAGTCAGGAAAGGCGTCTTGGACAGGCAGAGCGTCAAGCTACTTTAAGAGCTTCTGAAACACCTTCTCAAAGTCAGCGAAGGCGTCTTGAACAGACAGAGCGTCAAGCTACTTTAAAAGCTACTAAAACACCTGCTCAAAGTCAGCAAAGGCGTCTTGAACAGGCAGAGCGTCAAGCTTCTTTAAGAGCTACTGAAACACCTGAACAAAGTCAGCAAAGGCGTCTTGAACAGGCAGAGCGTCAACCTACTTTAAGAGCTACTGAAACACCTGCTCAAAGTCAGCAAAGGCTATTCGAACAAGCGGAACGTCAGGCCGCCTTAAGAGCACACCTGATGAAACTCTACACAGACTCATTGAGCAAGCTGAACGTCAATCTACTATAAGGGCATCTGAAACACCAGAACAGACACAGGCGCGAAGAGATGCAAATGCACAACTCCAAGCTGAACGTCGACAAAATTTTCAAAGATACAATTGGTCGGTTTTTAATGACGCAGCATTCAATTATGATCCGTTGATTGATTATAAAAATCACAGGTTAGTTGTTATCGGACTGATGGACAAGGCGTGTCGATTTTGCAGCGCTTTAAAATGGAAAGATGAGACCGCAGGCATGTGCTGTTCCAATGGCAAAGTGTCTCTTCCGTTACTTGGGGAACCAGAAGAACCTTTGAAAACTCTCTTTTTATATGATGCTAATGAGTCACGGCGCTTTTTAAATAGAATCCGGAAATATAACTCATGCTTTCAAATGACGTCCTTCGGAGTTGACCGGGAAATAATAATGCCGGGATTTTCGTCTACATTTACGGTGCAAGGTCAAATTTATCATAGAATAGGTTCACTTTTTCCAGCTGAAAACGAACAGCATAAATTTTTACAAGTATATTTTATGGGTGACGAAGAAATTGAGGTAGACCGTCGCTGCCAATTTATCCAGGGAGTTGAGAGAGACACAGTGTTCAAAATTCAAAGATTCTTGCATGTACGTAACATTTTAGTCAAAACATTTAAAACTGCTTTAGAAAACCTACCTGAAGAGGATTATAAAGTCGTCATTCACGCAGATCGGACCCCTCGAGGAGAGCAAGAAAGGCGCTACAATGCACCTTTGATAAACGAAATAGCAGCCGTAATTAGTGGTGATCAATTTTCTTCACGAGACATTGTCTTGCGAGCACGTGATGATACGTTGCAACGGGTAGCCGATACACACAAATTTTATGACGCTTTGCAATACCCATTGATTTATTACAAAGGACAAGAGGGTTATCATTTTCAAATTCCACTCATTAACCCGGTCACAAAGGAGCCTACCTGAACAAAAAGTATCATGTATGGATTTTTATGCGTATCATATGATGTTGCGAGAAAATGATTTTAACCTCTTAGCCCGGTGTAGACAATTATTTCATCAATTTTGGTAAACATGTATGTGAAGGTAGAAAGTGAACGTCTCCGTTATATATCTTTAAATCAAAAAGCTGCGCGTTGAGAATTATATACATTTACAAGATGCAGTTTCTAGCGACGCCAATGTAAACCCCAGAGATTTAGGTAAAATGGTAATTCTACCCTCATCATTCGTTAACAGTCCCCGCTACCTACATGAGTACACACAAGACGCATTCGCCTATGTACGAACTTACGGAAGACCTGATCTTTTGTTACTTTTACTTGCAATCCCACATGGAAAGAAATAAAAGTAACTGCCAAAAAGTACTGACAGACACGATTTAGTTGCTAGAGTATTTAGATTAAAAGTACAAAAATTAATGTATGTAATTAACAAAGGGAAAATTTTCGGAGAGGTGCAGTGCTTCATGTATTCAATTGAATGGCAAAAAAGAGGATTACCGCATGCCCACATTCTAATATGGCTTAAAGAGAAGTTGCGGCCCAGCCAAATAGACGACATAATAAGCGCCGAGATTCCGGATCCTGAGCAAGATAAAGAATTGTATGATACCATCGTCCGAAATATGATTCACGGTCCATGTGGAGCACGAAATTCAATATCGCCATGTATGAAAGAAGGAAAATGTACAAAGAAATTCCTTAAACAGCTATTAAAAGAAACAGTGCACAATGACAATGGCTACCCTTTATACAGACGCAGAGCTCCCGAAGATGGTGGCAGGAAAGTTACAATCAAATCTCGCTCTGGAGCGTTCAAACCTTAGATAACAGCTGGATTGTCCCGTATTCGCCCATTCTATGTAAAATGTTTAATGCCCACATTAATGTAGAAGCATGTAGCTCTGTCCGCGCAATCAAGTATATCTGTAAGTACATAAATAAAGGAAGCGGCCAAGCAATATTTAATCTCAGGAGTGAAGGTGAGGCAAATCCCGTTAATGAAGTACAGACCTTTCAAGCAGGGCGTTATGTCAGCAGTAACGAGGCAGCGTGGCGTCTCCTTGGCTTCCCTTTACACGAAAGGCACCCATCAGTTACTCACCTTGCTGTGCACTTAGAAAATGGAGAGCGTGTATATTTCACCGAAAGAAATTTCCAAGAAAGAATTGCATCACCGCCAAAAACTACACTAACAGCCTTCTTTCAACTTTGTCAAACCGACCCCTTTGCAAAAACGTTGTTATATTCTGAGGTCCCCCGCTATTATACTTGGAACACATCTAGGAAGGAGTGGAAACGCCGTATTCAAGGCGCGCCTGTTGCAAATTGGCCCGGTGTAAAGTCATCAGATGCCCTTGGTCGTGTATACCGTCCATGTAACTAATTTTGAATGTTTCTGTTTACGATTGCTGCTGCACCATGTTCGGGGTCCTACAGGATGTAAAGACCTTAAAACTGTCAACGGTCAGGAATGCGCAACTTATAGAAAAGCATGTGAAGCTCTGCATCTTTTAGAAAACGATAATCACTGGGATGAAAGCATGGAGGAAGCTGTGCAGTGCCAGTCACCAGCCAAAAGTAGGGATCTTTATGTAACTCTCATATCTTCTTGCGGGCTATCTAATGCACATAAATTGTGGGACAAATATAAAGAGTACATGGCGGAAGATATTTTGCGAAGGTTACAGCAGACACACACGAACATGACATACTATGAACACATTTATAATGAAGCATACATACATACATACATAAACACTCACGCCTGTCACCCAGAGGGTAGGCAGAGACTACGGACTTCCACTTGGCACGATCCTGGCACACCTCTCTCGCCTCCTTTACATCAATATATCTACGCATACACGCTCGTCGGTTAAGGTACTCTAATCTGGCCCATTTCCAATATATCGCCAATTTGGTCGATAAACCTTCGTCTAGGGCGTCCCTTTCCGTCTCTGCCGTTCACTTTTGCAGAATAAATTTGCTTTGTCACTCTTTCTTCGTTCATTCTTTCTACATGACCAAACCACCGAAGCATTCCTTTCTTAATCCTGGTCACAACGTCATCTTGCAAACCACACTTTTTCTTATCACACTATTTCTCACCCTGTCATTCAGATTCAGCCTAACATACTCCTTAATGACCGCATTTCTACAGCATTTAATGAAGCACTTGGAAAAATTGAAGATAAAGTAATGGCAATGGTAGGCAAAAAATTAAGTGACTTTGGAATGATAAGCCCTCAGCTAACAACCGAAAACGAACTAAGTGATGAAATTATACGTGAAACAAACTACGATATACCAGCTTTGCAGCAGCAAGTAGCCGAATTTGTACCTCGCTTGCTTCCCGAACAAAAATGAGTTTTTGACAAAGTATTAGGACAAATTGAATCTGGAAATGGTGCACTTTTCTTTTTAGATGCCCCTGGAGGAACTGGGAAGACATTTCTCTTAAATTTATTATTAGCGCAAGTACGGAAAGATAAAAACATTGCTGTGGCCGTAGCTTCCTCTGGTATAGCCGCCACGCTGCTAAGCGGGGGCCGCACTGCACATTCTGTTTTAAAACTCCTCTAAATCTAGCCGGGAAGAATCGCCGATCTGCAACTTTAGCAAAAATAGTGCACGAGGTATATTGCTACGACAATGCAAACTTTTAGTGTGGGACGAAAGTACAATGTCGCATAAAAAAGCTGTAGAAGCACTAAATCGAACGCTCCAGGATTTGCGCAGCAATACCGATGTAATGGGAGGAATGGTGGTTTTACTGGCTGGTGACTTTCGCCAAACTTTACCTGTCATTCAAAAGGGCACACCTGCAGATGAAATTAAAGCATGCCTCAAGTCGTCTATTTTATGGAACAAGGTGACAAAATTCAGTTTAACTACGAATATGAGAGTGCATTTGTATAATGATATCAATGCTGGAAACTATGCTGACACACTATTAAAATGGGCGATGGGCGGTTGGAAACGGATGCTGAGGGCTGCGTTAAATTGACGATAGATTTTTGTAATTTAGTACAGAGTCATTCCGAATTAATTGCGATCGTTTATTCAGATTTAACGAACAACATGCATGAAGACAAATGGTTATGTGAAAGTGCGATTCTTGCACCAAAAAAATGAGAGCGTTAACAAAATAAATTCAGATATATTAAGCGAAGTAGCAGGAGAAATAACAGAGTATTTGTCAGTAGACACAGTTATGGACACAGAACAGAGCACTTCATATCCTGTAGAGTTTCTAAATCTCTAGAGTTGTCAGGTGTGCCCTCACATAAGCTTCAATTAAAATTAGGCGTCCCAGTCATGCTAATGCTAAATTTAGATGCTCCTCGGTTATGTAAAGGGACAAGGCTGCGTGTGACACATCTTGGGCGGAACATAATCGGTGCTACAATTTTGACAGGCGTAGGAAAAGGTGAAAATGTTATTATACCACCCTATAATTCCCACAGATCTTCCTTTTCAATTCAAAAGGTTTCAGTTCCATATTAAGCTCAGTTTTGCAATGACAATTAATAAAGCGCAAGGGCAAACGTTACAGGTAGCGGGGATCAACTTAGAAAAACCGTGCTTCTCTCATGGTCAGCTGTATGTAGCATGTTCGCGTATGTCAAATGCCCAGAATCTCCACATTCTTTCCCCGAATGGAAAACATATAACATACTGTACAGTAGCGTCTTAAAATAGTGTTCAGTTAGTTTTTTTCTAAAACTCCCACAATCAATTAATCAGAATTCCCACAGATCTTCCCTTTCAATTCAAAATTTCTATTTAGCTCAGTTTCTTTTCAATTCCAAATGCTGCACCTCTGACGGACCTATTAAGCTCAGTTTCCTTTCAACTCAAAAGGCTGCATCTCTGACGGATCTTTTATTTGGCTCAGTTTCCTTTCAATTCAAAAAACTGCATCTCTGACGAATCAATTTAGCTCAGTTTCTTTTCAAAAGTCTGCATCCCTGACGGATAATTATGCTCAGTTTCCTTTAATTAAAAATATCCCATTTCCATTTGGAATAAACAGGCTATTTTCATGTTTTCCTATACGCTGCGTTTCAAAACATTTAAATAGGCTGACGAATCAATTTTGCTCAGTTTCCTTTTAATGGCTGCATCTCTGACAAATCTATAAAACTCAGTTTTCTTTCAATTCAAAAGCAATGGATAGTTCATTTCCAGTGACCATGCGGGCGAAGCCGCGGGTAACAGCTAGTATTCAATAAATAGGTAGTTAAAAAGTAAACACCAAATTAAAAATAAACTAAAGTTAATAAAATCATTTCCACATAATTTAATACCTTCATCGTATCGAAGAATCAAAGAACCGACTTCAGCAGTTATTAATTATGTGGTCATTATTTTATTCCATTTAGTTATTTGAAGTCGGTTTTACCCTTTTATTTTAATTATTTGACTCAATATGTGGAATAAGGAATATCACAAGCCCAAAGGAAACCCGGACGTCATTTAATCGTAAAGAGATACATTAACGATTCCCTACTTTTTCCACTCTTGGGGATGGATTTTTTCTTCAAATTTAAATAGGACCACCTTGAGTAATTAAGTAGCCTATTTAATAAGAAAATAACCATTAAAATCAATATATATGAAGAACTCACGTAAAACCTTCTCTTTCTGAAATCGACTAAAACGACAATAGTTTAAATTATGGAGGAACTTAAATTCGTAGGTATGAACAACTAGAGACCCTTTTAATGGGAGCTAATAATCTTACGCTCACCAGATGTTGCGAGTTGAATGTGATTTTGCTAGTAAAATCTGTCAAATATACCGATAAAGTTATATATTTATATATATGCCACCCTAGTGACAGAAAAACTAGTGGATGCCCTCATTAACCAGTAACGAATGACGAAGGCAACCTAGTCGTCAGGGATGACAATTCATTTGCATTGGTTTCTAACTCTACAATAGTAGATGGGCAACAGCATCTATCTACTTGCCATCCGGTAGACTACCTGTTCGTTTGTCACAATTAGTTCTATAAACAAATTGTAAATTTAAAAATGTTGTACAACTGACTTCAATATAAATTGTTAAGGATAATTAAAAATATCCCATTTCCATTTGGAATAAACAGGCTATTTTCATGCTTTCCTATACGCTGCGTTTCAAAACATTTAAATAGGCTGACGAATCAATTTTGCTCAGTTTCCTTTTAATGGCTGCATCTCTGACAAATCTATAAAACTCGGTTTTCTTTCAATTCAAAAAGCAATGGATAGTTCATTTCCCAGTGACCATGCGGGCGAAGCCGCGGGTAACAGCTAGTACTAAGATAAAGTTATTAAATTAGTGTATTGTCATTGGTCCTTGATACGAATGCAAATTTTCAAGTCAATCGGCCGTCTACTAGTTAGTGAAACCAGGGCTCGGAACCGGTTTAAAAGAGCGGTTAATTTCGATTAATTACCGGTAAATATATCGCTCCTTCAATTACCGGTTAAACAAGTAACCGGTTTTAACTAACCTAAATGGTAAAGGTTACCGGTTACTTACCGGTTTTGACACCCAAATTAACCGGTTAATTCCGTAAAATGTAAAAGTAATTATGAATGGGATAGGTAGATTCATGTTGTGAGGTGCTTATGCCGTGTCGCCGCATGCGGGCATACTTATGGTCAATTATCTGCCTTTAAGCGACACGTTCTTTCACTCGCGATCGGAGTGTCTAGTGGGAGTTTGGCATTAACGAAAAACGTTAAAGTATTAGAGAAGTATTCGCGCAAAAAAGAGCCGGTGGAAAGGCAGTTATTGTGTTTGGTTTATTCGTTAAGACTGGACTTGTCTCATACGAAGAAAATAATTCATTTTTGTGTATCGGTTGTTTATTTATGATGTAAATAGAATTTGTTCCATGTTTACGTTTTAACAGTGAGCCACGCGGCAGCTTTTGATGTCACACGGATGGGCCGGCCCGAACCAGGGTAATACCACGACCTCGCAGAATACCATGAATGGTAGCGGAATCAAACAAAACTACCCTAGGAGGTACCAACACCCCTGGTGACGGAGAATCCCTCGCTGAGCATCCACGCCCAAGCTGCCCTACTCTTCCTGAACGTGGATGCCCCCTCCCTTCGTGCCCCGCGTATACGGGGGGGACGAAGGGAGGGGGGGACGAAGCCGACCTTTCTTTTTTTAACCGAGACTCAGGTGTCCTTAAGTGTCGCTTAAAGGCTGATACTTCATATCTCTCATAGACCTACCCGGGGTACAAATTAGAACACTCCCTCTGGAGAGTTTGCGTATGCGTCAGAGAAGACATCTGTTTTCAACTCCTCGGCAGTCTTGAAGGTACGGACCTGTCCATCCTATGGCTGCGCGTAGACGGTGACGACTATCCCCGTGTCTACGGGTGCCTCTATAGGTCCCATAGCGGTAATGCCGAAACAGACCGACTCATTGAACACGTCCAAATGGCTACAGATTCTTTGCTACAGCAGAGATCGTTATCCTTGGCAATTTTAACGCCCACCACGTCGAATGGCTCGGTTCACATTTAACCGATCTTGCGGGGAGATCTGTTTATGACTTTGCCTTGGCATATGGTTTTACACAGCTGGTTACTTCGCCTACTCAGATTCCAGATGTGGAGGATTATGCACCTTCCTATTGGACCTTCTGCTGACCTCTCAACCGGATGGATATCAGGTTTCTGAAGACGCCCTCTTGACTCCTAGGACCATTGTCTTATCCGGTGTGGTGACACTCACGCTCCCTTGCAGTTGCGTTCTGCAGACTGCCGCCGTGTTTGGCATTACAGGTCGGCGGATTGGGACGGAATGCGGTCTTTCTTTGCATCCTACCGTTGGGTGCGGGTTTACTTCTCGCTGGATACCCCAGGGTTGTTGCTGATGTGGTACTTCAGGATACTTTACAGGATACAGGAACTTTTATTCCAACTTCTGTGGTGCCCATCGGAGGCAGATCTCAGTAAAATAGCATCACAATATACCGGGCATAGACTGACGCATCAACATCTCGGGATGTAAATACCAGCGCTCTTAAAAGAAGTATAATTCCGCCTCAGGTCCTTCAAAATAGTCATTGCCAAGGCAAGGTCAGAGCACATCGGCAGAATTGGCGAGAAGCTAGTTCGCCTTCCTTCGGGAACCCGTGCATTCTGGTCTCTTGCCAAGGCTGTCTAACGGAACTTCTGTCAGCCATCTCTTCCATCTCAGCACAGAGAGGGACTCACTGGCCCATGCCGCAAAGGAGAAAGCCGATCTGTTAATCTTCTTCTCGACTCGAACTCGACTCTCGATGACGGGGGGAACACACCGCCGACCATCCCGCGGTGTGATTGCTCTATGCCGGATGTGCGGTTTACACAGCGCACGGTTCGCAAAGCAATCCTCTCCCTGAACGTCAACAAGACGAGTGGGACTTATGAGTCCCATTGTGCTGAACACGTGTGCTCCGAAGTTGGCACCGGTTTTAACGCGTCTTTTCCGGTACTCCTACTCCTAAGGTGTAGTTTCGAATTCATGGAAGACAGCTTTGGTCCACCCAATCTCTTAAAAGCCGTCCGCTCCTCCTTCTTCTCAAAAATAATGGAATCTATTGTAAACGGTTTTGTCGGGGTCGATCAGCTGGTGATCTTCTGGTTTACCTAACTCATAGATGGGCGTAGGTAGTAGAGTCTAAAGGAAGGCATTGGCCGTTAGTTTGGACATAGCGAAGGCCTTCGATCGGTTCTGGCACAAAGCGCTTCTTTCATAGCTCTATTCCTATGGGCTTCCCAAGAAATTGTGCAATTGGATCAACAGTTTAATTGCTGATCGGAGCATCAAGGTTGTAGTAGACGGTGTATGCTCTGATTATAAGCCTATTAAGGCTGATGTTCCACAAGGCTGCCTGCTATCATCAACGCTATTTCTTCTGCATATAAATGATATGTTGCAAACTGGTAACTTTCATTGCTATGTGGACGACAGCACTGGTGACGCTTTATATACAAGCCGTGCCAATATTTCTCGGGAAAACGTTGCCAGTACCAGAACAAACTTATGTCTGAAGTCGAGTCTGCGCGTTTATCGCTAAAAGAACCCTTTGTCGTACCTTCACAGTTTCAAGGCACTCCTTTGCTGCCTTAGCTAGCATCGGAATCGTCGGCGACATATTGAATAGTGTGCAGTTTCGTGGTCACTGGAAGGGAAGGCAAAATGCCTCTAAAAGCTTAACGCGCTCAGCAGAGCGGGGCAGTATTTCATGTCGGCACATCGCTTGCAACTTTACTAAGTGCAAATTCGGTTTCACATGGAATACTGTTCTCATCTCTAGGCCTGGGCACCCCAGTGCCAGCTCCTTCCATTTGACCGCATCCAGCGCAGAGCGGTTCGAATGGTTGACGTCCGAGTTCTTTCTGATCGCGTCGATTCACTGGCACTGCGTAGGGATGTTGCATCCTTCGCATTTTCTATCACATCTACCACAGGAGTACTCTGAGGTTTGGATAATTCCAGCCGCCATATTTCACGAACGCACATCGCGTCCAAAATTCACAATACCATCCTTTCCATCTGGATGCTTGACGGTCCACCACTCTGCGTTTTACTAGGAGTTTTCTTCCTTTTTTTTTATAGGATAGGGAGACAAACAAGCACAGCCCACCTGATGGTAAGTGGTTGCTGTGGCCTAGATATCTACACATATCCTCGTTTGCGAATCAAAATGCAGATACGTTGTCACCCGTGAGGACTAAGATGGAATGCTCTCTTCCAGTAAAAGGGTCTCCGTTCTCTAAACACCATACGAAACACAGCAGTGTTAAGCTGCTATTTTACGCTAATATTCTGTGAGAGCGTGGTCCTTCTTCGGTAGAGCCAGCCCATTCGTGCTACAGCTATACTACTAATATAGCTGCAGCATGGCTCTACCACGTATAAAACTAATAATTCCTTAAATAATTCCTTGCTCAACTTCTCTGTGGAATTGTTTACCACCGGCGATTTTTCCGGACCGATACGACTTAGGGACCTTCAAGAAAAAAGCTTACTCCTTCTAAAAGGCCGGCAACGCACCCAACTTTCATAATATGTATTTGGTAAAAATCTGTTATTTTGACATTACAAACAGATACTTCAATTTTATTTATTTAAATAGATTTAATTCCATATTGGTTCGCGTAGTGTATATTTTCTTTGATATTGGTAAAGTATGAAAGGTTGTAAAAAATTCAAAAGCGATCACTATATTATTTTGATCTTGAGGCGTGAGGAAACTTTTAATCATTCTCTTTTATAATTCAATACAAGATCTTAAATATCAGTGTGATTTATACTGTTGAGTATCTAGTTCATTGGGAGTTATTAACAATTAATGTTAGTAAATGACAGGAATTTTCAGTATATGTATTTCGTGACAGTCGACAGCAAAATATAGCCGATTTTAATAATAATGATTTGTTAGATTCAAATTATTATCTTTCTTTATTGACTTCATTATCAGTAAAGTCAATTTCGTCTATGTGGTTACCTTCTACTCTATTTAAAAAAAACTAATATTTTTAGTAGCATCTTGTACGTATACAACATATTAAGATATGCTTCAGTTCCTCATTAAAGAGATGTGAAAAATGGTAATTTATTTTTATTAATATATATAATAACAAATTTTTTTTATCGTGTAAAGACGACTTCTAATTAAACTTTATTTACCTCAGAAGTGGTAATTATTAGTTTTGCAAAGACCGAGATAAAGGTTGGTTCTAATCACGAGCTTCTAAATCTAAAAATCTGGTGATCTGCCTTACTTCAGTCCTAAAATAACAAATACTGTAACATATAATTTCATCAACTTTTAAAAAATCGTGTTTTCTGTTAAGAAAGTTCATCATTTATTGCGATATATTACTAAATTTAAAGGCATTGAATTAAATATGCAAAGCGTAATTTTAGTAGAATACTTTCAATATAATTAAAGTCAATATAAATATATAAGGTCAAATTAAACATGATATCGAAACTTAACTTTAAAGTGGAGATAACGCATAATTAATTGAAACAAAACTTATCTCTGTTATTTATAATACGGTAAGTGCTGAAAGATGAAAAAAATGAGGGATGTCGTTATAAGGAAGTCGCGTTGATGCAATGAATATATCGTACGTGCGTCTAAAACTTCGTGAATTCAACAGAGCGCAGCCGTACAAAGTTGAATACAAGCGGGGTAAGGGAGGCGGGGACATTACAAAGCTTGGTTTTAACCGGTTAATTGTTACTACCTAAACCTAAATTTGTGAAAACCGGTATTCCACAAAACCGGTTTGTGGAATACCAGTTTAAATTCTAAACCGGTTTTGGGGTCAATGACCGAAACCGGTTTCGAATTTAAACCGGTTTCGAGCCCTGAGTGAAACATTACATTAAAGATTTCGCTACATAGATAGATAGATACTCGCGAAGCTAATAAAAACTTGTTAAAAATAATAGCTAGTTGAAGTGCGATTGTATCTATTATAGACGTAATAACTTTAACGGAAATCCTCCACAGATCTGCGGTTTTCTTAATATCAATAGTTTTAAAATATTTTACAATAACTTTTGATGATAATTTATGAAATGTAAAATTGTTTGTATATACATTTACATTTTGTTTGACTAATGATTCGGCGACGGCAGGAGAAATTAGTGACTTAGTGGTTAAGTTCGGAACATCAGTAAAATATTCCTCAACGCCCATTGCCATTTGTATATACGTGGTAGAGCCATGCTGCAGATATATTAATAGTATAGTTGTAGCACGAATGGGTTGACCACGCTCTCACAGAATACCAGCGTAAAATAGCAACTTAATGCTGCTGTGTTTCGTATGGTGAGTGTAGAGAATCGGAGACCCGTTTTACTGGAAAAGAGGCATTCTATCTTAGTCCTCACGGCTGACAACGCATCTGCATTTAAATTCGCAAACGAAGATAGATGTAGATGTCTATGGGCCACAGCAACCACTTACCATCAGGTAGACTGTGTGCTCGTTTGTCACCCTTATTCTACAAATAAAAAATTGCAACGTCGTGATCTGATTTAGTTAATTTATTGTTACAACTTAATTGGTAGTTTGAATTGCGAGACTTGACCTTACTAGTTTACTATTAATTACCTGTTGTTGTTAAATGGTCATTTTAATTTCATTAATAGCAGTCTTAATATTATGTTGCTCAAATTCAGACTTGTTTGTGGAGCACACTCTTTTAAATATTTTTGTCTACTTTTTAGATATTCCCTAAATTCGACGCTATGATTATATTACTTTTCATGGTAAAGTTTATATAAGCATTGTCTACTCTTAGGGACTCCTACTGACGCCCATTCATTGAATACCTTGCGACTGCTCAAGGAGAATGTTTTAGAAGTAAAAGTATTATCAAATTATTGCAAATAAGCTTAAATAATGTTTCATACAAAAAAATCAGGATTATTTTAGTATGAGCATCAGGATTATTTATATAGAGCCGTGGTAGCTCAGATGGTTAGCGCTCGCTGCAAGTTACACAGTACGCAACCCGGGTTCGATCCCCGCCAGCACCAATGAAATTGTTAATTGCAATTTTAAGTGCTGATTTACCACGTGCTCGGCGGTGAAGGAAAACATCGTGAGGAAACCTGCATGTCTGAGAAATCAAAAAAAAAACATTTCGAAGACATGTGAAGTTCGCCAACAGAACGCAATTTTTGAATTATATATTTATGCAACGGCTTAAAATTTGTAAAATTTTTATCTTTAAGTTACACTAAATTCAGCAATACGCGTTGACTATAAAATAAATTATGATTGAATAATGGAAATTATGAAGACCGTATGATTTCAACAATGATCTACGATTGAACGTTCGTGATCATACTTTAACATTTTTTTTTACACCAATCTATTTAAATATTGATGTAATTTTTTTTAATTTAACTCATACAAATACCCAAATGTCCTTGAATCCTCCTCACAGGTAACGCGCTGGTTTTCTGCAATTAGTCCATATTTTCCTCAGTGATAGCAGTTAAGGGTCGACCTTCACGAATTTTGTTATAGTATAAATACGGCCACGATCAAATTCTGCGTATCAACGCTTTACGACGCACAAATGAAGTGTTTACCTCCCAAAAGCATTTTGAAGAGGGGCAGCGCAATAGCAGAGCAATCTTGCGGAGGGATTAAACTTTTAAAATCATAACAATTCGATGACGAACTTCTCTTGTCTCGTGTTTTAAAAAATTTACAGTCTAAATTCACACATTTGCGAGCGGCCAGAAGCGCTCCAGAGCGCCAGCAGGCTCAGTGTGCCCTATCTATATCAAGCTCCATACTAAAATATCGTGTCTGCGATCCAATAAAAGGTATATTCAGAATATTCTCGACAAAATACATGTTATAAAAAATGTTAAATTTATTAGGATTTATTACTTAAATATTTTTATAAAACTGAACTATCCAACGCACTTACAGTCCACCTGACGATGGTAAGTGGCTACTTCAAACTAAGAAGGTCGTTGTTACCTATATACGGACTGAGATGGAATGCCTTAGCCTGTATTTATATCGGTACTAGGTAAGAGGATATTCTTACCCCCGTGTAGTGGCGGGTAAGAATACCCACTACCCCATATCTTCCCGTGGGTGTCGTAAGAGGCGACAAATGGAAACTGATACAGAAGACGGGCAGCAGCATCTTTCTGATAAAAGTAAAAAGCAATAAAAACTGCGGTTGCCATGAGCAACGACACAAAGAAACGGCCCCCAGTCCCCGGCGGCCCCGCCATTCCTGGCTACGGTGGCGACCATGGTAACGGCGGGGCAGGGGGTGCTAAGAATCTCCGGTGGAGGTTCGGTTGCCATCGACCTGGCAACATATAACGCAAGCACCCTGAGGACTGACGAGAAGATCCTGGAGCTGGAAGAAGAGATAGATAAGTTACGCTGGAATATAATAGGACTATCCGAGGTCCGAAGAGGGGAGGACACGGTAATCCTCGAATCCGGCAACTTATTCTATCACCGGAGGGCGACCATCTGTCCCAAGGAGGTGTCGACGAGGGTTGCGTACCTTATACTCAGAATCACCAAACGGTATTCGCTGAAGGTCATACAGGTTTACGCACCAACCTCGGCACACCCCGATGAGGAGGTGGAGGAAACGTATGAGGATATCTCTAGAGCCATGCATTCCTCCAAAACCTACTATACGGTGTTAATGGGAGACTTCAACGCAAAACTAGGCACAAGAGAGAGCGGTGAGCTGAAAGTAGGGAAATTTCTTCAAAAAGCGGCCCCACAGAAAGTGGACCTAGTCAAGCCCCGACGGTTCGACAAAAAATGAGATTGACTTCATTATGACGACCAGACGACAACTGTTCAGTGATGTCTCAGTGATCGCGAGGGTGAAAACTGGCAGCGATCACTGAGACATCAGCGAATGGTGAGAGGTACACTGAACCTAAACGTAAAGTTGGAGAGGTCACGTCTAATGAAGTCAACGCTCCGTCCCCCTCGTGCTCTAATCCAAAGCCCCGAAAACTTTCAGCTTGAGTTACAAAATCGTTTTCAGTGCCTAGAAGATTGCAATGAAGTGGACGATATAAATGTCAAGCTTGTGGAAACTATCCATGCGGTCGGAGCTAAGTTCTGTAAGACCCGTCGCTGAAGAACACAAAAACTCTCCGATCACACTCTTAATCTCATGGTTGTTAGACGGGAGATGAAGCTGCAGTCTTCAGCAGATTTGACAGCATACAGGTAACTGAACAGACAGATCTCCAAATGCATGCGGCGGGACTTGCGCAACTTCAATACAGCTCGTATGTTAAGCGATCGAGCGGAACCAGGGCTCCAGTCTTTGCCAGAGATCTGTCTGCCAGAAAGAGCATCGTTTCCGGGACACCTGAGATTTTGAGTGGGACTGAGAGGTTCTATCCCATTAATTTTAAGTGTTTATGGTTGGATGTGTTATAGTTTTTCCCTTAATGCACCTCTATGTTACTGTTACAGCCTATTAAAGTCCACTGCTGAACATAGGCCTCCCTCATAGATTGCGCATAGTTGCTACGCTTGGCAAGCGGGTTGGCAACAGCAGTTTTTGTATTTTTAGTCGTTATAAGGAAGCCGCTGCTGCCCATATCCTGATTTGTTTCCCTCTGTCGCCTCTTACGACACCCACGGGATGATATGGGGTAGTGGATATATTCTTACACCGCTACTACACAGTGGGCACCTCTATGAGAAAACATTTTTCTTCAAAGTACTTGCTGCATATAGTCGACTATTTTCTTTTGGGAACCAATTCTTTTTTATTTATTATTTTCAACAACTTTTGTCGAATATCAATATTTTGTGAAAACGAACATTTAGCTAAGGTAACCTAAAAATTAAAAAATATATATTATTAAGTTGAATAAGGCTGCATGCAAGTTATACCCAAGTTATACCTTTGCTTTTTAAGAACATTTCGATAAGATATTATCGATAATGTCAATCTCTACAAAAGTGAGGTTAAAATTAGCAGAATTTCATGTATTAATTCAATTGCTTTGCATTCATACGATTATTATAATAAAATGTGATAATATTTCCTATCCATCAAAGTACAAATTGTTTGTACCTGCTCTAAAAACAGCATTTAGACAACTAAACATTTCAATCGTACCTACGAGTAAAATGTATAATAATGTGGTGTTACTTTCTGAGGTGAGTTATATTTAGGTGCTACGCACCTAGTCATAATTAACTACGTCTATTAAACACTAATTTTCACTTTAAAACCTTTGCAAATACAAGCGGGATTTTAGTTCACGAATGACACCAGGCTGATACAGGCTGATAGCGTGTACGCGAATGGTCTAGTCTATCTTTCTCGCTCTAACATACGCGTAAATTATGCTCTTTCTCTTTTGCATGGCCAATCTATTCTAACATTAGTTAGTTACTAAATCTATGGCCGCTCCCTTTGCCTCGTGGGAGATCTCCCATTTTCCTTTCACGGCCAGTCTTTATATTAGATTAAGGTTTTTACTTATTCCTAATATCAATCGAAAGATTTGGGTTTAAAAGTGCCGCATCGGAACTCGGTTCCCGCACATGTTTGCAGTCATGCTCATGAACCTCGAACATTTATTAGGCACATGAATTAATAATGAACGTCGCAATGAATACTTAGGCCGTAACAAACCAGTTGTACCTGTGATCCAGAAAATATTCTGACACATCTTGCTAAAAGTCAAGCCAGATTTTGCTCCACCCGAAGTTACTATATTATTGAAGTCCTCAAAATAGGTATTGGATCCAACAAACGAAGCTGTGGGCTCAGTTTAATAAAATAAAACTCAAATAAGTATGCTTTCAATTATTTATATTGAAATTATTATCACCTCCTTAACCAGCATTGAAGGGTGTCTACGTTTTACGTAAAACACAATTACAAATGATACAGTGCGTGCAGTATAAACGGTTTAATATAAAATAAATCAATATAAAGTAAAGTCGGTAATTTCATTGTTTGGACTTGCCTGAAGGCACTTGTGGACAAATACTTATTTGCTTGGAGTTTGATTTGGCAAGTCATTCACGTTTTTAATCACTCTTGTCTCCTAAAATAGAATACGCTAATAGTTATTTAGTTAACTTGAATTTATAATTTTAGATTACCTTTTTTATGTGATTTTTTCAATTTTCTACGTATTTATTACCAATATTTAAGTATAATTATTTCATGTTAGGCTATAAATAGCTAGAGGTAGTAGCTTAAGCGATTTCAGAAAACAAGAGTCAATTAGAAACTTAAAAATAATCATCACGAAAATACTAAGTCACTTTTCAGACCGACTAAGGCTACAAAATTATTGCTTGACATCAAAGATTTATTTGCTTTTTTTAAATAATATCTTGTAAAAAAATAAACCAGTTACAAGTTAAATATTACGCCTAGTTCAGACCGAAATATAAGAAAGTATGACAAAGTGTTAAGATGATCTATAACATTGCGAAATATACGCTTATGTATCCATTAACATTACTCTCTAAGTTAATTATTTGATATTATATTCTGTAAAAGTACTCAGTCTGAAAATAGCATAATGTCGCCAATTTACATAAAGCAAAATGATCTAAGTCATTACCAATTTAGTAAATTGCTGCGGACTCACAATAGTCCGTCACACTTTGATAGAAATCCTAAACAAACTCTTATTAGGAATATATTGGAAGTTTATCTATGACCTCTCAGCAATCTAAATAATTTTATCTTTATTTACATTATCAACAATTTGTGTGGCTAAATTTGTTTTTAATCAATATTTTTTTATTAATGTAATATTGTCAATGGTATATGTCTATGCCAGAACTGGAAATCAAGAGTTTCATATTTTTAAAGATTTTCATTTGATGGCAAGATAACAGGTGTTTGTAATGAAGAATAAGGAAATATTTAGTTGAATCCTAGACTGTCACACTCGAATTGTACAAAACCTTTTACAACTTACAATCTATCCTTTATCAATTCATTCTGTATTTTTAACACTATTCAAATGTCACCACAATTATCTTTAAATATTAAACATTTCTATCTTTATAAATGCACTTCTTGTTAATAAATTTATTCTATTCTATCATTGGAGATGAAATCTGGTTGAGTAAAAAAGGGTAGCGCGCCACAGACTTAACAGAGAAAAGATATATATTGTCTATAGGCGGCTTTATGATGATGTCACAACATAATATATCCAAGACAAATAAAAGTCAAAAATTAAAATTATGCTAACTTAAAACAAAGAAAAAGAGCTACTGAAACTGAATACTCGACAATACTGAAAGAAAAATGGCATTGCTTAAGGCTTTTGGAATTACTTACATTTACTTCTTTGGTGTTGTGTCATTTCAATCATGTTTGATTCCATTGCTATTGGACGCTATACGATTGGCGTACTAAATAATAACTACAACTATTTATTAGGGCTATTATACAACAAAGCTGATATAAACAATACTGTCTCATACGAGACACTATACGTATACGCTATTTTTACAAGTTGTAATGAGGGCATATCTTGCATATTATGCTAATTATAATAAACTTAATATTCTTTACCCTAATTAGGACTTAATATTATTTAACTTGCCTATATTTACATAACCTACGATTATATACACAATGGAATCATTGAGATCATTACATTGTTGTCTACTTACAAGTGATGACACGCATGATGTATTTATTATACACGTTAAATAATAATACTTTAGAGTAGACTGGTTTGGTACCCATCGGGTACATGAAGGCTCACGCGTTCAATGAGGTAATTATTTATGTGAATTTTGTTATTTTTGCCCAAAACTATGAATAAATTTCGACAATGTTTTAACAAAAATATGTTGTTATATACATCACCTATTGCACAACGTTAACGAAATAAAAACAAGAAACATAAACAAAACGGAATTTTAGGGGCTATTGCACATAATTCCAAAAATCAGTGTTTTCTGCATGTTGCTGTTAACCTATTGTATTAACCAAATCTCTCTTTAACGAGGAACATTAGTTTCTTTTTGCCTTTATATTTAAGTTTGATCTCTTGGAGTAGCGCTGCGAATTGATGCGGCCCGTCGTGAGCCAGCGCGAATGTGTCACGAGCTTTGCCTGTAAGCGAAACGGTTTAAAATTACTAAAGAAAAGCTTTAGCACTTTTGAAACTGAAGCAGTCTCACTTTGAGTAAATTGGAAACTATCTTGTAAAAAAAATTTAAAGTAGAGAAAAAGATTGTGCGTGTAATTGTGTACACACGTATGAAGTGAAACTTCTTTACGACATCATTCTTCTTTTCTACCGACTTCAAAAAGGAGGAGGTACTCAATTCAACTGCATGTTTTTTTTTATGTGTGTTACCTCATAAATTTTTTCTAGATAAACCGATTTCGATGATTCTTTTTTTATTTGAAATCTGGTGCTTCTCATGTGGTCCCATACAAATTTGATCAAGGTCTGACCCATAGTTTTTGAGTTATTCTTAATAATTTATATTGAAGTCGGTTGTACATAATTTTTAATTTTAAAAAATATATTTTATTATTAGATTAGATAAATAGGTTAAATAAATAGTTACAAGAAAACGTGACGTTGTTGTTTTTTAATAACGTACTTTATTTCTCCACAACGTCGATAAAGAAGTTTCACTTCAATTAATGCATTTTAATGCTCTCTGCCGAAAGATGCGCTAAATGTACATGGTGAAATCTCTCTCTTTTTTATGATTATATTCTCTCTGAGAAGAGTGACTGACATAGCACATCATTGGGCTGAAGTGGCAATGTGCCGGCCATATCGCTCAAAGTACCTACACCTGATGAAGAAAAAAGGTTTTGGTGCTTGGTACTGGCAAGCATGGCAACTCCTCGTTAGAAACACCCAGACAGCAGACTGTCCCTTAGTTTCAGGATCATAACAATAAATCCAGCTTTCGTCACCCGTAAGTATGTCGAACACAGCATTTGAGTCACCTCTGTTAAATCTTTGAACCATTTCACGACACCGATCAATACGACGGAGTTTTTGGGCCTCCGTCAAATTATGAGGTATCCACCGGGCACAAAGCTTTCTGACCGCTAAATGTTCATGGAGGATTTTGTGCACTTGACTCATACCGATGCCTAAGCTTGTCCGAATTTGCTGATAAGTCACTCTTTCGTCAGTCTCTAACATACGCCGCACAACACTGATGTTATCTTCAGTCGTCGCCGTAGAAGGCCGTCCTCACGCAGATCATCGGTGAGATTAGTGTGACCACGTTTAAACTCATTAAATCAGTTGTAAACAGTGGCACGAGATGGGGCTTCATCGTGAAGGCCAATCGAAGTCTATCATAACTTTCTTGTTGACTTAAATGACATCGAAAGTCATAAAAATCATTGTACGAAAATTTTCCCGCGTTAAATATGTGACGTGACACAGACAATTTTCAATTTGCCGCCAAATCGGAAACAAACGACAAATTAATAAAATACATACACAATAATATTGGCAGAGTTCCATTTTCAAAATTTGAACTTATTTTTTATTATATCGTTTACAAGTGGCCAGTTCGAAAAACTTTCAGTGTCGCCCTCGTATATATATCTCTATGTTCAGCAGTGGACTTTGATAGGCTGTAAAGATACACAATCAGTGACAAAAATGTCCTTACCGAATGAGCGCCCACTCGATCATTTGGGTGCGCTTTTAATTTGTACGTAGCTTTGTGAATACAACTTTAGGCAATGCATTTAAAGTTGAATTTACATTAATGTATATTTATTTCAACTAGAATTACGTCAAAACAATTGGCGACAGTTTTTAGAGAACTTTTGCATGGGATTGTGTATCTAGTTTTTTATTAGTGATCGATGGCTGTACTGGATGGATAATGGATGGAGTGGTGTGCGTGGGTAGTGGGTAGTGGGTAGTGGGTGGTGGGTACCGAGGAAGTCGACGAAGTCCGCGTAGTGGCGGGGCGAGATGTGCGCGAGGCGCGCGTGCGTGGTGGAGGCGTAGGCGCGCAGCGCGGCCTCCAGCAGCGGCCGCAGCGGCGTGGGCGGCCGCGGCGGCGCCGGCCGCGCGCGCGAGCAGCCCGCCGCCGCCACGCAGCACCGCCGCAGCACGTCCGACTGCACAAGCACACACACACACACATACCTATATAACTATTTGTTCCAAACACATACGTATACTACTAGACCGGCAATTCAAGACAAAACCTGTGTCAACGCCAAAGTAATTGACACGATAAATATGCCACACAGTTGTATTTCCATTTACGACAGTTACTGTTTTTAGCCAAATACAAAATAAAGTTACATACTTTTCAGTTAAAAACTAACTAAATAAACTTATTTTCCCCATCCCGCACGGAACAAGTATTTGTATGGCCTACATAATTGTTCCGGGTCTGGATGTTTGTCCTTGTGAAATGTATGTATGTAAACTGCCACCAAGATACAGGAGACAATTCTAGTGTGGAGGTAACGTTTTAAAAAAAAATCAGTGTTAAATTGTTGAAATCAATGTGATCAGTTTAAAAAACAAAGGACTAGTCTTTTCGTCCGTTTATAGTAGAGGTAGACTGAAAAAGTTACGGAGAATCGGTCATAACTTAGTGCACAATGTATTAATGTATTAGACCCTTTTAGTATTATATATAGCAAGTCTTTAATATTAAACACCATTTTTAAATCATTGTTGCCCTTATGTAAAGAAAACGAGTGCTCCAATGATGATATAAACTTCAAGTTATGGACGCCTTAAGAACTTAACATACTGTCGTCATCGACTGTCCGCTGGGTTGAGCCATTATCAAAATCTCTCAAGAACTTCACAGTGAGACACATCATATTGGGAAGACGTTTTTATAACAAAACTATTAAAAAAAATACAATTAACAATTATTTGGTGCAGTGTAATAAGATGAAAACTTACCAAGACAGGTGCACATTGAACATTTTTAACAAGTAATGGCAGCATCGCTTGTAATTCTGCCCGGCCCAGCGAGTGCGCTAGCGCCACGGCCCAGTGGATGTCCGCTATCGCTGGGTGGCTGTCCTGCAAGCCGAATATTGAATTAATTCAAACGAATTGGTAAACGCATATAACGTAATCAAGCACTATATAGTGAAGATTTTTTTCGAAAGTTACCATCATTCCTTGTTGTACGAGCTGCTGTGCTGTACAATCTTAGAAGTTGATATAAAATAGAAAGAATTGAGTTGATAATGTGATTTAATTTGATAATACTGCTAGTGAGTACGATGCGCGACGGCGAATGAATGCGTACTGAATGGATGAGAATGAAAGATGATACAATATGGTAAAATGCTTAAGTGCAAAATGTGCGGTTTGTAAAGACCGTACATGCTGCGGGGAGAGAGAGAGAGAACAGATGATGATTGATAGGCGATTACAAATTGATACTAATTGATAACGATGATTATACTATAAAATTAGCTTATAAATTTCAATTAAAACTTATAAATTTCACACTTCACTACACTGCACTAAGATCACTAAAACGTTTGCAAACTGTGGCGACGTCGACTTATCCAGTGCGCGTGCACTCAGTTCACCCGATGACGTAACTGCGATACCGCGGGCTCGACCGATGTTGCTTGCTCTGTGTTTCGGTTCGTGCCAGTGAACTGTACATTCAAGCCAGCTGATCTTTCGCTTTGAGAGGACCTTGTATACGTGCGGCGCATCTGCGGCGTAGACTCCGCAAGGCAAATAATGTTGATGCTAGTATAGCTGCTCCCAGCAGAAGATAAATAAGCACATATTGATGTAGGTCGTGGTTTGATAACTGATTTACCATCTCTGTATCAGCGTCGCTTGTCTTCAGCTGCTCTATTTGGTGTCCAATACTTGACAAGTGTTTTCGATTCTTCTCATTTTCTGACTCGTCGAATTTCTCGAGCCTTTGGAGAGGAATAGATAGGTTGATGACATCATTGATTGGAGGTATGTCTATCTTTGCAAGGACGGGCTTGATATTATAATTAGTGACCTGCTTTCTGTGTGAAAATATTGTCAATGTTTCACTTTTAATGAAACAGCCGTCCTCGAGAATGATAATACCGGCCTTGCTAAGTTGTTGTGCTGTAACATGATGCTCGCATATTATTCTTATCGTCCTTTGATTACAGCAAAAGTACAGGTACGTATTTAGTTTGTTAAGTTCAACCCATCTTTGCAGGGCGAAGTTTTGATTTCACACTGACCTGTGTCTTCATTTTTGATGCAGAGAATATCGTCCGAATTCATATGGAAAATAGGTTTCTGTAGCGGGCAAGGTGAGTCTCAGCGTTGAACTGTGTGATTGTTGAATGTTAAGATGTACGAGCTGCGGGATAGATATAAGCCTGTAAATCTCATGGGTATCCTGCTTACCAACGGGTTTTGATCTCGAAAATAAAGTATTGGCTTGTCATCCTTGCTTTTACTTCCAGTAAATGATAGAGTCTGGATAAGTTGTTTTGGATGTTGTTTATAGGCAGAGCTAATTCCTTTGATAATTGGCCAGAGATAATATTTAACTCTTCATTCAGTTGTTCAGGCGTTAATAAATAAACATTAAACTGCCCATAGTGGATGTCTGTGATGGTCTCCACCAACGTTTCTTGAATGTTTTAAGATTGGCCAAAATGTTGTTTGCTATCATGGATGAGAGAATAAATTCATTGATGATTTTTCGGTCTGAATTTCCTTTGTTATGATGTTGGCTTCTTTTCTAGCTCTATGATGTGGGCATTGAAGATCTTGTACTGCTTGTTAATAGACTCTTCGATTCGACTCAAAGGTTATATTCAGCTTCAACCACGGATGTTTGATTTTTCCATAAAAGAGCAAGATGTTTCTGATTCATCCTGATTATATTGATGTCTCTCTCGTATTTTTGAGCAAACTCTTCGTCTAACACACCGAACAAGCTGTGCGCTAGGTATCCGACACCGTTGATAAGCCCGCGCCGGCGTCTCGAGCGCGTGTATTGCTGACCGAGCAACATATGATGGTAGTCCAGTTCAGTGGCCTCATGACGTAGTTGTGACAACATTACGTCACATTTTGTTTGTTTGGATATCTTGGAGCATATGTTATCCAAATAATCGAAGTACTTGCGATACAATTCAATGCCTTGCCAGTACGGATTCATTTCGTAGTAGACAATGAGTTTCCACTGATCTCTGACAAGGTGCATGTTGGAAATTTTGTCCAAATAAATGCTCTGATTATTGCTTAGACTAAGTAGGTTGAAGGCACACTGAACGGGTGAAATGATGGTAGTAAAGTCAACATTGCTAAAGCTATGAAGTTGCATGATTTTTGCTTCGCGTTCTTTTGCTTTGGTGCTTTTGCTGTAGACTCCTTATTGCTTGATTCCGAATTTTGCTCGCTACCAACGTAATCATCTGATAGAAGTGGTGATATTTTTGTAATAGGCCTCTTGATAATGTTGTTTTTAGTTTTCAGGGACACCACTCGGACCAGATCGTCCTTTCAGGGTGAAGTTCAACAACTCTGCGAGCGCCCACTTGCCGGGAGGTAAGTTGACGTCATGTATGACGACAACGTCACCAATTTTCATGTTTCTTTGCTTCTGTTGCCACTTGCTTCTAGCTGATAATTGCAGGGAACTCGGACTCCATCTCTTCCATATGTCGTAGAAGATTTTCTGTACCAGTTGCCAACGTGTGCGCTCGTCCCTTTCGGTTTCGATTATGGTGAGGGTGGGGCCACTCGCTAGAAAATGTGATGGAGTGAGGAAGTTGATATCCTCAGGATCTTGGCTCAGGGCACACAGTGGCCTTGAGTTCAGGCACGCTTCCAGCTGTGACAAAAATGTTGACAGCTCCTCAAATGTAAGCTTTTGTGCTTCGTAAGTGGAATTTTAGCCTCTTAACCGCCGCTTCCCATAGACCTCCTGCACTAGGCCACGAGGGGGCTAGTGCAGGAGGAGTTGAAGTGCCATTCGATCTCCATGTCTGATATTTCTGAGAAGCAATCATCGTCCAAGGTTTGTCGAAGATTGATGAATTCCTGCTGTAAGTGTTTGTTGGTGCCGACGAAGTTGGTCCCGTTGTCGCTGTACAGGTGACGCGGTGCTCCACAGCGCACTGCCATTCGTCGGAGTGCTGGGAGGAATGCTGATGAGGAGAGGTCTGATACCATTTCAAGGTATAAGGCCTTAGTGACCATACACACAAAAACTGCGATGTATCCTTTCGTCGTTTTTATGCCTCGTCCTTTGTTTGCTTTCACGTCGATGAAACCGGTGTAATCGGTCCCAACGTGGTAAAATGGCCTGGTCGGGTTACATCTTGCTGACAGTAGGTCTCCATGATTTGAGTCTGTTTGATTGGGTTGTGTCTTCTGAGACAACACATTCACGGATGCGTTTTTGACAGCCCTGTTGCCGCCAATAATCCAGTAATGCTGTCTCAGATTCGATAGAGTCAGGCGGGCTCCACCGTGGAAGGTGGCCTTGTGTGCCTGATCGATTATGAGCTCAGTGAAGTGTCCGCTGTGTGGCACGATGAGAGGATGCTTCATGTTTTCATCGATGCTTGCATTATTGATCCTGCCACCAACTCTTAGAAGATCGTTTTTATCAAGAATGGATTAAGGGACAGTAGTTTGTTGTTACGCTTCACTTTCCCTGCTTCTTGATGGTAAGTATTTCTTCATAAAAATACTTTTCTTGTATGTGCTTTATAATAATGTATTTTGCTTGTTTGATTTCAGGTGCAGTTAGATACGGCGTCTTCGGTTTGGAATTCGACACCGCCCGCAATACCCAGGTAAGTATACGCGTCACTCGTCATACAGCTATGTTTGTTTATCAACGCTTCGATTACGTCAGAGCTGTGACGTTGAATAGTGACGTTGGTTTGCATTGCTTTCTTCACTTCTTGATTCGTAGTGTATGTTTTGTGGTGGTTTCTTTTGATATGTTTTCAGCCATGATGGGCCTTGCCACCACAAGGGATGATTTTTGAGGATTGCTGTTGATACCCCGGCTGGCGCAGTCTGCTGGATTATCAGTCGACTTGACATACTGCCAACAGTCCGCAGGTATGATTTCTTTGATTTGTTGTACACGGTTGGCGACGAATGGCTTCCAGCGATTGATGTCGCCTTGGATCCAGAGCACAGCTGTTGAGTCTGACCAGCCGAAGGTCTTGATGTTTTGCTCTGATAGACTGTGTTTGACTGTCTGCATGAGTCTTGATAATAAGTGAGCGGCACAGTTCTAATTTCGGCAATGATATGATTTTGATGTCGGAACTAGTTTTGATTTTGCTGCTATCAAAACTACTGCTTGTTCACCTTGTTTCTTGCTCTTGATTTTGCTGTAGATAACACAAGCGTAGGCACGTTCTGAGGAATCGCAGAACCCGTGTAGCTCAATGTCGTCGTTCTCATAACTTTGAAGCCATCTTGGTACTTGGATTTGATTGATGCCTTCGAGGTCATGTTTGATCTTAGACCACTCTTCTTCAATGCTTAGTGGAAGTTGGTCATCCCACTTCAAATCTTCTTTCCAGACTGATTGGAATAAGAGTTTCAATCTTGTTGTTACAGGACAGAGCCAACCGGCCGGGTCGAAAACCTTTGAGATGTCTGAAGTAGTGACCTTTTGAGGCTGGTTTGTCTGTTGATGTGTTGATTTTGAGCTCAAAAGTGAAGACGTCCTTCTGAGGGTTCCAGCGCAGTCCCAGGGTCTTTGTTGATTCTTTCTGCTTGAAATCAAACCCAATTTGATGATTGCTATCTGTGTCTGATCCTGCTGCTTGTAGTAACTCATTGCTGTTTGAGCACCACCTTCGTAGATTAAACCCCTGATCTGAGTAGGTTGATCAGATCTGTTTTAATTTTAGAGCAGCTGGGATGCTGTGCTGACCGCTTAAGACATCGTCCATGAAAAAGTCTCTCTTCAACACCTTAGCTGCTTCAGGGAAATGCTGTCCTTCGTCGCGTGCTAATTGCTTTAGTGTGTTCATTGCCAGGAACGGCGCTGCTTTCGTCCCGTACGTCACAGTTAATAGTTCGTATTCTTGAAGTGGCTGATTTGATGATTCACGCCATATGATTTTTGTAGATGTTTGTCGTTATTATTGCAGAGGATCGCTCGAAACATTTTTCGATGTCTGCAGTGAAGGCGACCTTATACTGTCTCCAACTTATGATCAATGATAGTAAGTCTGCTTGCAGATTGGGTCCGTTGTACATCAAGTCGTTTAGGCTGTAGCCTGATGACGTCTTTGATGACGCGTTAAATACGACGCGTAATGCAGTTGTAAGCGATTCGGCGCGCTGTACACAATGATGTGGCAGTAGCAACTCGTTGCCGGGATCGTGTTACTGTTGGTACACACTGCATATGTTCTAATTCAATGTATTCGCGCATAAAGTTTTTATACATTGCTGCGGGTCTTCGTTTTGGCGAATTTCTTTTCCAGCTGATAAAGTTGTGCCGGCCTTCTGCTTTGAATCACCCAGCTTTTCTTCGAAGCCTGGTTTCATGGGCAGACGTACAACATATCGACCGTCTTCTCGTCGTGTTGTTGTGTTGTTATAATGCTCCAAGCAGTATTGATCCTCGGATGATATTGTTATTTTGTTGTCTGCTATGTCTTCGATTGTCCAAAACCTCTGAATATTTTGTAAATCGTGCAGAACAACATTACACTGATAAGACTTCAGGTTGCCGCAGATGATCCAACCGAGTCGTGATTGCTGAACAATCGGTTGATTTTCATCTTTCTGATGATTCCACTCATGATGATGTTCGAGTAGATGTTCGCACCCAGTGTATGTCTATGGGACGGCTGATATTGAAGTCTGGATCAGCAAGCCGTATGCCTTCAAGACGTTTCCATGACGGTTTGTCAAAGGATCTGTTCGGTAGATTGTTTACCAAACTTTTCATGATGATGACGTCAGTATTGAATGTGTATTCTGAATTCATAGATGATGCTGTTATAGTGATGATACCTTTGCAGTTATTTTCCTTTGTGCCAATCCCGAAAATAATACCCTTGCAACGTTGTCGTGGAAGGCCAAGTCTTTGAGCGGCATTTTCGCTTATAAGTGATGTTTGTGACCCTTGATCAATCAGCGCTCGCATCGTCAGATAGCTTCCATCAGCTGATAGCACCTTGATTTGGGCTGTTGCCAGGAGGATTTCGGCGACGTTTTCTTGTGAAACATGTGTCACGTTTCTTTGCTGTGTAACTCTTTTGTTGCTGTCTCGCTCGCTCGCGTTGATATTTGATGCGTATGCTTCGTGCAATAAAATATTGTGACCGCATTTGCAATGCGCATCTTTGTCGGAAAAACAGTCCTTGCCTTTATGATCAAAAGACAGTTTTCGCATAAATTCAATTTTGCCACTGTTTTCGTTTTAATTCTGGTGTCTGACCTAGAAACGATTTACAGTGGAAAATTCCATGTTGTTCATTGCACAATGGACACGTGTATTTATTCCTTGCTAACGATTTCAATGACTTCACATTTGTATGATTGATAAATGCTTTAGTTGATGCACGGGTATGCCTTGGAATATTGAGCTTTTTGGAATCTTGATAGGTAGCTTGCTGATTGCTCCGCGGCGCTTCTTGCTTGCGTCGAGACGATTCTAATGCTGTGAATCGCATTTCCAAAAAGTTAGAAATCCTGATAGCGTAGGCAATTCCTCGGATCTTCAAGATATTCGAAGTAGTCATTGTGTGTATCAGTGTCCAATTTCTGCATCAACAAATGTACCACCAAAGGATCCCAACTTGATGTATTCACGCCTAAGTTTTTACGGCACTTAGACACTCTTTTGTGGTGTCGTGCAATTTTCAGGGCAAATGATGATTGGTGTTGTATTGTTGGGCCAAAAGCGTGTTCATGTGAGAACTAAAATCAATCGTTTGTTGTTATACCGATGATTCAGAATTTCCCAGCATGTTTCATAGTTTTCGGAACTAATATTTAGATGTTGTATTAGTTTCTCGGCTTCTCCTTGACCTTGCTTTTAAATGTTGCATTTTTGCACATTTGAAATGAATTTATTCTTGTGGATCATTTCCATGAAGAGATCTTTGAAAGATGACCACTGCTGATAGTTGCCGCTGAACGTAGGGATTTCCATTTTGGCGTAGAATGCTTTTGATGAGATACGGACCACATCTTGCTGTTGATTGATTTTTGATCTTTTGTAGCTGTCTTCGAACATGTAGTATGTTTTCGTACTGCACATCTTCTGTGGTAAGCTCGCTGTCGATCTCCCAGTGTAAGGAGTCCACGGCATTCCAGCGAAGTTGTAAGTCACGTAAGCTGTCCTCGAGCTCCCACTTTTCGGTAAGTAACTCGAGATTAGTGGCATTGATTGCTCGTTCTAGTGCTTTAAAATTGCTTTTTGTTTCCGTACATCTCGTCAAGTTTGCTGTGGTTACCTCTGTCTACTCGGCTGGTGCTGGCCTGACCTGATGGGGACGCTGTTGCAGCCGTTGATGGTGGACGCCAATCTGTAGTCACGCCGGCTAAAGGAGTAGCAGGTCTCAGAACTGACTTCTTTTCTTGATCAGTAGATAGGTGTTGCTGGATAATTCTCCGACAGTCGGTGTAATATGACTTTGCTTTTTCGAAGTGATTTTCCAAGAAATAAGTGTAGTCTTGGTCCTCGTACTCACACAACTTGACATGATTGGCTTGGAACTCTCTCCAGTACTGATCCAGAGTCTCTAGTCGCCTTGATATGTAAGATGGGGTTTTTCTTTCAGCTCCATCTTTCTTGAAGTTGGTGAATAACTGCTCCATTGCTTGAAGAAGTTGTTGCTGAGTTGATAGTAAATCTTCCATTTTATTTGATTAATGGACGATTTGATTGATAATCCGGTGACGGATGCTTCCGAGTCACGGAGGTGATGCTGTTGCTAAGTGCTCCGGTATCCTAATGCAATATATGCGCCTTCTCAATCTCGTCGGTGAGACCCGCTTGGGAGGCCGACTCGACCGATTCGCTATTGCACTTCAGACACAGAAACACAAAGACAAAAAATGTTTTTCGTGAGTGATGGCGTGATGTTTACCAATCACTGCTGCTGGTGATGGTGTATGCGGTAGCAGAAAATTGTTCACTGCGCAATAGCTTTTAAAAATAACTTGTAGCGTTTTTGCTAAGTAGGCGGTAATACGTGGGCAGCACTAAACGGGCGAAACGAAGTCACGTTGTCGAACCGCGTGGTCCCGCTTTTCTTACCGGCACTAGATCAATGCTCGAAGGACCATTAAGATGTACGAGCTGCTGTGCTGTACAATCTTAGAAGTTGATATAAAATAGAAAGAATTGAGTTGATAATGTGATTTAATTTGATAATACTGCTAGTGAGTACGATGCGCGACGGCGAATGAATGCGTACTGAATGGATGAGAATGAAAGATGATACAATATGGTAAAATGCTTAAGTGCAAAATGTGCGGTTTGTAAAGACCGTACACTTGTGGAAATTTCGAGTGTTAATATTATGTTAGTCAATCATTTTTAAATTTAACTTAAGAACTTTAAAATACAATGAATATACAGTAATCGCCACGCACATCCTCAAATTTGTCATTGCTTTATATTCGGGCTTAACAAATTTCAGCTTCGCAGCTGGTATTTATAATAGCTGCCAACTATCAACAACCTTAAGATCGGAACACAGTGGGTATTTCATTTGGAGGTTCAATATACAACAATCGATTGCTGTAAGTAGCGCGCCACGGCGAACAGCTGGCTGGAGGCGGGCGGGCTGCGAGCTGCGGGCTGCCGGCCGCGGGCTGCACGCACCTGGTTGTAGTGCAGGTGCAGGTTGCGCATGGCGAGCGTGGCGAGGCGCATGGCGCGCGCGGGCTGGCCGCGCTGCTCCATGTAGCGCGCCACGGCGAACAGCTGGCTGGAGGCGGGCGGGCTGCGGGCCGCGGGCTGCACGCACCTGGTTGTAGTGCAGGTGCAGGTTGCGCATGGCGAGCGTGGCGAGGCGCATGGCGCGCGCGGGCTGGCCGCGCTGCTCCATGTAGCGCGCCACGGCGAACAGCTGGCTGGAGGCGGGCGGGCTGCGAGCTGCGGGCTGCGGGCCGCGGGCTGCACGCACCTGGTTGTAGTGCAGGTGCAGGTTGCGCATGGCGAGCGTGGCGAGGCGCATGGCGCGCGCGCGGGCTGGCCGCGCTGTTCCATGTAGCGCGCCACGGCGAACAACTGGCTGGAGGCGGGCGGGCTGCGGCTGCGGGCTGCGGGCCGCAGGCTGCACGCACCTGGTTGTAGTGCAGGTGCAGGTTGCGCATGGCGAGCGTGGCGAGGCGCGGCGCGCGGGCTGGCCGCGCTGTTCCATGTGGCGCGCCACGGCGAACAGCTGGCTGGAGGCGGGCGGGCTGCGAGCTGCAGGCTGCGGGCCGCGGGCTGCACGCACCTGGTTGTAGTGCAGGTGCAGGTTGCGCGCATGGCGAGCGTGGCGAGGCGCATGGCGCGCGCGGGCTGGCCGCGCTGCTCCATGTAGCGCGCCACGGCGAACAGCTGGCTGGAGGCGGGCGGGCTGCGAGCTGCGGGCTGCGGGCCGCGGGCTGCACGCACCTGGTTGTAGTGCAGGTGCAGGTTGCGCATGGCGAGCGTGGCGAGGCGCATGGCGCGCGCGGGCTGGCCGCGCTGCTCCATGTAGCGCGCCACGGCGAACAGCTGGCTGGAGGCGGGCGGGCTGCGAGCTGCGGGCTGCGGGCCGCGGGCTGCACGCACCTGGTTGTAGTGCAGGTGCAGGTTGCGCATGGCGAGCGTGGCGAGGCGCATGGCGCGCGCGGGCTGGCCGCGCTGCTCCATGTAGCGCGCCACGGCGAACAGCTGGCTGGAGGCGAGCGCTCCGCGCGCCGCCGCTCCGCCCACCGCCGCGCACGCCGCCTCGAACGCGCCCGCCGAGCCCTCGCATACCGACAGCGCGCTTAGCGCGCACCCCGGCGGGTCCTGCCACCACAACAACCGGCTAATTACTACGCCTCTACGATACTTTCACACACAATTTATCCTTCAATCTGGTAGATTTATTTTAGATTAAATTTCAAACATTTAGGCCTATATTTGTACTGTCAACACCCAGTAAAATTCTTGAAAAACTTATTCTTGGTCAAATATAAAAACATATTAAATTTAAAAATAATATAATTCATAAAAATCAATTTGATTTCACAAGGAGTCGCTCGATAACTTATGCGAGTGTTGAGTTGATTAAACATGGTTTTTATGCATGGGAGAATTCAAAGGATGCTTTGGGTATATTCTATGACCTATCCAAAGCCTTCGATTGTTCATCATGAGACATCTATCAGGAAACTACAACACTATGGTGTAAATAGTTATGCTTTTAAATTTATTATTACATATTTAAGTAACAGAACGCAAAAAGTTGTTAACAACGGGAATAGTTCTTACGGGTAAATAGTCTAAATGGGCGTGCCTCAGGGCCCAATTCTAGGTCCCTTTCTGTTTCTTGTCTATATTAATTTATAATCATTGTAAAAATGTTCTTTTTTTAAATGTGCCGCCGGTTCTTTCTAGGACAGAAGTATTTTCTGAACCAGTGGTAAATTTAAAATAAGAATGACTTTCAATAAATATTATTTATACACTATATTAAATAAAAAAGTTTCTATTACAACCTTTCAACCAAAATTTCTGATTTAAGTGTGTGCCGTGATTCATAGACACTAACCTACAACTTTTCTCAAATCAGACACAAAAGCTCTATCACCTCTGAAGTTATTTCCGAACGCGATTCTTCCCCGATCGAGCCGAACTACCAGTGCTGCCGCCTTAATTTATTGCAGCGTAGCTTTACCAGAAACAACGGGTGATATACGAGATAAATGTCCACATAAGTTATATAGAATTTAGTCTAATCTCGTGTTTATTGTTTTTTATTTTTTTTATTCACTGTTAGGATTTATTTAAAAGTTTATTAAGATAGACCACTGCTCGAACTTCTCGAAAGAGACAAAATGGGCCACACTGAAAAACAGCGACTGTAGTTCGCCATGCCAAATGCTGAGTGTGAACATTTTTCGTCAGGTTCGGCAACGTGTAATACTTTATTACTAGTAAAGTTTAAAATGAGAAAATATTATGTACAATCACACAAGTGCCATACATAAGAGCATCATACAGTACTATTTACATTATGTTACATTACAGTATATAATAAATAATGTATTAAATTTATGGTTAATAATAAGTAATACTAAACCTCATTTTAGTACTGTAACTATGATAAATTACTATGATGAGTATATAAGAGCCTGTAGCTCTCATATTAAATTGAAAATGACGTCAATACCTGCCTGCACACAAAATGGATAATAAGACCTTACAAACTTTACAAGAAATAGATAGTATAGACATAGCGCGGTCTATCGAGTGTAGTAGTACTTCTGACCTAACAAAACATATTTATATTAACAAAAACGATCTTACCATTATTTCCCAGAATATTAGAAGTATATACCATAACTTTGATGATTTTTTAATTACATATTCTAGCCTAACATTTGACACAGATTAAATGTAAATAAACCTATTCCCCAACTTAATAACTATTGCTCTTATGCTACAAAATATCAGGTGAATCAAAATGACGGAGTAGTGGTTTATGTCAAAAATCCGTTACAACCTAAAGTTAAGGAAATAAAAATATCACAGGCTTCTTGTCTACAGCTAGATCTACTCAATAATACCATATTGTGTATATATCGTTCTCCATGTAACACTAACACTGATAGTTTTATTGATTCACTTGATACCCACTTAAGTACACTACCCAGAATAACGTTATAATTGCAGGAGATATTAATATTAATATAAAAACAAAATCTGTAGAACTTCCTAATGAGTTTAAAAACAGGGCAAACTACCTAAATATGCTTTCAACACATGGTATACTTCCTGGACATTGTTTACCCACCAGAGAAAAAAATTGTTTGGATCATTTTATGTTAAAAATTAATAAAAAGAAAGTATCAGCTTTTATAGCAATTATACAAACATCTATCACAGATCATTTTACTACATTTTTATCATTATCTAAGTTAAAGAGCAATATAAGAATAAATAAAACAAAGACTTCTATAGATTTTGAAAAAGCTCTTAAGCATCTACGTGACCAAAATTTGCAAGAATTACTGTTTTGTGAGGATCCAAATTTATTAATAAGTCAACTTATACAACGAATAACTGATTCATTGAAAACGAGTACTGAAATTAGAGTTATTCCTAGCAACAAACGGGTCATAAAACCTTGGATAACAACTGGTATTTTACGTTGCATTAAAAATCGAAATAATTTACAAAAACAAACAAGAAAAGACCCACACGATGAAATACTTAAGATAACGTATAAAAGGTATAGGAATTACTGTAATAATCTTTTAAAACATCTAAAGCGTAAATATGAACGAGAATTACTTGCAAAATCGGTTTCAAATAATAAATTACTTGGAAGAATATTAAAACATAACATACTGCAATAAATCTAAGGATCAAACAGAGTTATTAAATATAAAATCATCACCATTGCAATCAATCAACTATATTAATGAATACTTTGTCAATATTGGTAAAAAATTAGCACAACAACTAAATTCAAGCGGCCATAACATACAACATCATAACTTGCCTACACAGTCTAATTCCTTTGTACTATTAAATACGGACACAGGTGAGGTGGAAACATATTAATGAAATTAAAGACTGATAGTGCCCTGGCTGGGACGGATTCCACTAGATTTTAAAGTATGCTAAGAACGAACTGATACCAATTTTCACCCACCTCACTAACCTATGTTTTGAAAAAGGCGTTTTCCCGGAGAAACTAAAAAAATCTTCTATTGTACCAATATTTAAGGGAGGGGACAGAGGCAACATCAGTAATTATAGGCCCATATCAATATTACCAGCTATATAAAAATACTTGAAAAATTAATTAATATTCGACTTCTTAAATATTTAAATTCTTTTAATATATTATCTCCTTATCAGTTTGGTTTTAGGCATGGCAAATCTAGTGAGGATGCAGTTGCTCGTATGACATCATTGGTGGTTGATGACTTAGATAAAGGTCAAAAATGCTTAACTGTGTACTTAGATCTCATGAAAGCGTTTGACACGGTTTCTGTCCCCCTACTCTTATATAAACTGGAAAAAGTCGGAGTAAGAGGTACTGCCCTTAAACTTTTTAGAGACTACTTCTCCAATAGAAATCAATGTGTAAAAGTTGACCAGTTTATTAGTGACGACGCGACTATATCATATGGTGTGCCACAGGGCAGTATATTGGGGCCTTCCTTGTTTCTGCTTTACATAAACGATTTGTGCAACTTAAAAATAGAAAACGCACAAATAATTTCGTATGCTGATGACACAGCAGTTATCTTTAAAGGTAAATCGTAAGAAGTTAAGGAAAGGGCAGAATTTGGGATGGCCCAGGTGGCAAAATGGTTAAATTTGAATTTACTGACCCTTAACGCAGCAAAAACTAATTATATCTGTTTCAGTATATCTAAACGCACGCAACCCTCGGAAGATTTCAATATAAGGATTCATACGTGTAACAACATAAATAACTGCGCCTTTAATAATAACTGTCCATTTATAAATAAAGTAACATATACACAATATTTAGGTGTAATAATAGACCAGAAATTGTCATGGTATTCTCACATAGAACATGTATCTAACAGAATTGCTAAATTAAATTGGATATTTGTACCTTAAGACATGTGGTGCCAAGAAAAGCGTCCACTGAACTTATGCAAAACAAATTATTAAACGATATATACACAGCTTTGGTACAATCCGTTTTGGGGTACTGTATATCTATTTGGGGGTGCTTGCAAAACAAAATTTATCCACTTGGAACGTGCGCAACGAGGTTTAATTAAAATATGTATTTTAAAACAGAAGATATCCTACTATAAGTCTTTACAATGAAACACAGTTATTATCAGTACGAAAAATTTATGTACTGCACACAATATTAAAGAAACATAAGTCCCTATCTTTTAATCCAAATATTTTACAAAAGAGGAGAAAAGAATTAGTAGCACAAGTTCCCAATACTCACGTTTTTGCTAGAGTTCAGTATAGTAAACGCGCAGCAGAATTATACAACAAAATTAATAAACATGTAGGAATTTACACAATGACCCATTATGAATGTAAAATGCAGTAAAAGGTATCTACAACCACTTGATTATGAAATTGAGTCTCTCCTTGAAAAGTCGCTCATATGAATACTCAAATAATTACAGCACGCACACACACACACGCACGCACGCATGCACGCACGCACACACACATACACACACACACACACACCACAAGCATGCATTTTTATATTAATTGTCTAAAAGTATTTCATAAGATTTTGTTTGTGAAGTTGTGGAAGAGCGGAACCTCCTACTACAGGCGCTCTGTGTAAAGGGAGGCTCTAGCCATATTTATGTTAAAATACCTTGATTTAAATAAAAATTATTATTATTATTATTATTATTATTATTATATGGCGTTGTGCTTATGTGGCGAAATATTTTCTATCTTTCTTTCAATGTCATCTTCTTTCTTTCGTTCTTTCAATCATGTAATTTGTAAATATGCATGCTCACTACACAACCTAATTGTGCTAAATAGTTTTAAGTTGTCTTATAAGTGAAATTTTGTAATTTTTTTAGACAATAAATTTCTTTTAAACCTAATGAAAATTTCTGAACATTTGTAAGCCCCGGAGCAAAGTCAAAAGTAGCGCGTGTGTACCTTTGCGGCGCACTGCAGCGCTAGCGTCCGCGCACACGCACTGAGCTTCTCCTGCTGCTCGAAGCTGAGGCCGAGGCGCAGCGCCGTGGCGTGCGACATGGCGGCCGCCGCCACCGGGCCCGTCGCCTCCGTCGGCGTAAACAACTCGTACCTGCAACAACACGCAACTTATTCAAAACTTCAAATATTGCTTTACTCATCTGCCCATCGCGATTGCTATGGAATTTTTATATCCTGTATCGCCAGCTAACGAAAGTAAGAAATGAGATGGGGTAATGGTTTCGCTTATGCCGCCACCACAAGGATCTATTAACTTAAATTTATAAGGTAACTCGGTTAGTAATCCATATCCGGTTTGACAGATCAACGTTCGAGGTGCCCGGAATTTATAAATAAAATTATTTGTATTTATATTTTATTAATAAAAATCACTACATTAACAATAAAACAACAATTGCTTACCAGTTCTGCATGATAGAGAGTAGGGCGTCGAGGCCCAACTCCGTGGCACACGTGACTAGCCAGCGGACCATTTCACGCCGCCGCCAATTCACAGAAGACAGCGTCATGCGCAATACCTGCAAACAAGAGTTTAAAAGAATATTTATTGATGGGAAAATATTTTTGAATTGAAAACTTCTTTAGGCACGGGTTGGGCATTTTATATATATATATATATATATATAAAAGAGAACTATATATATAGTTCTTTTGGGATGGGGAAAAGCACTGAACTCGCGTGACTCATTATGGCTCATGCTCAGATTACATATATACAAAAATGTTGTTTACAAGTTTGTGAAGCTAAGAAGTTTTTACTTCTGACGTGCAGTTCTACGACTGACAGTTATTTTTTGTAAAAATTATTTAGAGAATGACAAATATGTTGATACAGAGTAAGCTATTATTATAGCTATTATAATATATTGCAGTAGCATAAGCAACTTTTACTTTGTAAAGTATAATGCAGTGAGCACAGGAAGAGTATCTCAGCGATCGAACTTATTGCCCATTGCCGTATTGGTATACGTGCTCGAGTGTGTTTGTACATGCCCGTTTTTAAAAAAAAAAGTCAGTGACAAACGAGCACACACTTAAGTTTATACTATGGTTTATAGATGTAGTGCCAAGACCAAGCTCGGGCATCAGCAGGACCAGTTCGAAGGTAGCAGCGAGTAGAACGCGGTGGTAGGACGGTGTTTGCGTGCGGCACGGACATGTGCGTGCGGCACGGACATGTGCGCGCGCGGGTGCGTGTGCGTGTGTGTGTGTGTGTGTACGTGTATGTGTGCGTGTGCAGTGCGCACCTGCAGGCCCAGCTCGAAGGCGGCGGCGAGCAGGTCACGGTGGTGGTGCGGCGCGTCGGGCGGCGCGGCGTGGCGCAGCGCGTCCTGCGCCAGGCGGAACAGCTGCGCGGCCGAGCGCACGTGGCGCTGCGCCGCCGCCAGTGCAGCGCGCAGCCGTGCCGGCGTGCCCCGTGCCGCGCCTGCCGATAAACAATCACACAAGCTATTATAGTAAATGAGGGCTAATAATCTTCCGCTCACCATATGTCGCTAGTTGGGAGTGAGATGAAGTTTTTTGAAACACAATCACATTCATAAATATCTGACGCGTACTATTTTACGCATGCACACATTCGTACCTTGGTACCTTGTCGCGCGACTTCCCGCGCCCATCCCTTCTATTAACCGTTACACCGTTAAGTACCAACGTCCGCTCGCGCGGCCAACGGCTGACAGTGTTGGTCGTGAGCTCATTAGGTACGCTTCGTTACCAACGACGTAACGAAAATATTCGAACAGCGAATACTATGAAATGGTGCGATATTACATCGTATGCAATGAAAGTTTACGTGGTGCGCTAAGATACTAAAGTGAGTCTTTACCGCAGCAAGAAATTAACGGACGTGTCGTAATTAACCTACCAATCGAAGAACAATTGACAGATAATCAAACTACTCAAGTGCAGTGAGCGATAACTCAAATAGTGAATATGAAGACAGGTTGATTGCGTACGGAGGCCCTATACTATGGTCTGCAAACTCGACGGAACTTTTACTGTTAGTCTTTTATCTGTGTATAAAGAGTGGTGTTTACGTCAAAGAGATCCAAAGTTATGAAGACCGCCACAGTAAAATTATTGGTGCGTTCACGGAAGTTAAAAGTGCTCAAGAACAGGTAATAAGTGTAAAAAATATTTTAAGAAAACGTGCTTGTCTATGCATAAAAAATGTGGCTGTTCGACCGTTTGGCAATCTTCGGAAGCCCTCGACTGCGCGGGGGCAACAGGTTCGTTTTTCTCGCCTTACCAGTCGATTCGATCGTCCGACGCCATCAGGCCGCTCGTTCGCGCTTCGATCCACTACTTTGAATTGACGTTGTGAATAAACGGTTATTTAATATGTGGTGTGTTCGTTCTTCACATCCCCACAAGAGAAACGGATTCTATTTTGAGGTACATATATTAGATATTGAGACTGCTTGTGTAATTTAGTTATAAATAGTTTATTCATATTTTTTATATACACCATAATAACGTCATAATACACATAATAAAGACATAATAACGCCGACTCGTCGGTTACGTCGTTGATAAACAAAAATATATTTTTTAATTTTATTTATTATGACGATCCTAAGCACGTTTAAGGAGTAAAAGGAAATTTGGAATCATAATTCGCGTCATGTTGTTATTATCTTAAGCATTAGTAGTAAGCGTGTCAATAAGAAAGTAAACAGTAGGCAACAAAAAATTGAGAAACGAAAACGTGAATTGAATCACACACACAGGAGCGCGCGTAAGAGTAGTTGTTGCCCATAAATCACATTTAATTTGGGATAAATTTAAATAAAAGTAGAAGCCTTATTTACTCGTATTTTCAAAAAATGTAATATCGGTATATAATCATATATTTTTTTGAACTTCAATACAAAATTTGGCTACTATTTGGAAAATAACCCTGTATATACAATCGCTCGACGAACTAGTTCAGAATACTGTTACGGCCGCCACGCTTTTTTTTTCAACAGGGAATACACTATTTTACGCATTATTGCGAAGAAGTCATCTGTTCGTGCTTCTGCAAACAACCCTGATGTGATAAAAAAGAGAGGCAAAATTGAGAAGGTGAAAATGAGAGCAATGTGTGTATGTAACCGTCAAGTGATGGTGTAAGAATATCCACTACACCATATAGTGCTGTGGGTGTTGTAAGAGTTGGCAGAGGAAAACTGAAACAGGAGATAAGCAGCAGCATATTTCTGAGAAATCATCAATGCAATTTATCATTGATGCGCTACAAAAGCGAGGCAAAAGTGAAAAGGACGGTGAAAAAGAGAGCATGTGTGTTTGTGATAGAGAAGGAGAAAGAGAGAGGTAAATGCGGTACCGAGCAAGGCGCTGGCGAGCGCGGCTTGCTGCTGCTCGGCGTGCTGCAGCGTGTGCCAGGCGCCCGCGCCGCACGCCGCGCCGCAGCCCGCGCCGCCCGCGTCTAGCGCGTATGCCTCCTCTACCATTGGCAACCTGCACACACCAATACTTTTGAAGTAAAACTTTTGGAGGAAAACTTCTAAATGACGTAGTGGAGGAATTTAGTACGATATTTAAAAAAAAGTCACCTATTCTAGTAATGTTTTCTTGTAAAGTTGATTAGCAAACATTATTACTTTATAACAATACTCGTAATCATATAATAGGTCTTATTAACATGAATAATCATTGTTCACTTTCCGGTGTGTTTTACGCAGTCGAGTTTTTTAATAACTGTTAAACTATTAAAGTTGTTTGTGAGTTGCGTACCTCATGGCGCGCAGGCCCACGCGGTAGGCGAGGTCGGGGTCGTTGGGCAGCAGCGCGAGGAAGAGGTAGCGCGCGAAGGTGTGCGCGGGCGCCGAGCGCGGGTGCACGCGCGCGCCCAGGCACGAGGCCGGCCCGCCCGCCAGCAGCGCGGCCGCCGCGCGCGCGCACACGCCCGCCACCGCCTCGCCCTCCACGCGCTGCAGTGCGGCGATGAGCCGCTCCTCCTGCACCACACCGCACCACGGTCATTACCGATACAGTCTAGCGTTAAAGAGCAGCTTAATGCTACTGTGTTTCGTATGCTGAGTGTAGAGAACCGGAGACCCTTTTAATTCCATCATAGCTATATATATATGTGTAGATGTCTATGGACCACAGCATTACTTACCATCAGGTGGACTGTGTGCTCGTTTGTCACCCTTATTCTATATATAAAAAGCATATTAAAGTCCACAGCTTAACATACGCCTTGTCTATAGAATGACTCATAGAAAGATTTTACCATAGTTGCCAACCTTGGCAAGTGGGTGGGCAACCGCAGTTTATTTTTATTTATAGTCGTTATTAGGAAGAGGCTGCTGTCCATCTCTTGATTTGTTTCCTTCTGTCGCCTCTTACAACACTTACGGGATTGTGGGCAGTGAATATTCTTACACCGCCACACGCAACAGGATTATTACACACATTCAACGTATATGGTTTTTTTTTTTCAGTTTATTTTATCAAAATAAAAAATAACAACGCTTAGAACGATATATATGATGACCACCGTTTGTAGTACGTAAATATTCCGTTGTTACAACAAGTTTATGTTCAAATACAATAAAGAGTTATCTATCTAATATGCACTACGTACTAGAACTTTCAGATACTATTGACTAATCATGAGGTCCTGGGTTCGAATCCCAGGTCAGGCCAAAATCAGCTACTGAGTTTTTCTGTCAAGAAATTCTCAGTAGAAACCCGTAGTCAGGAAGTTGGCAATGTTTCACCCCCATGCCTCGGAAAGCAGGTAAAGCCCGTAGGTCCTGCACCTAATCTCTCTTCTGTTGGGTCTCTGAGGATTACCTTCCCATCAAACTATAAGAATATAGACTACACCAAACTTACGCGTGCACATGGGCACCATAATCATGTCCTGCGCAGATGACTAGTCTCCGTTGAGACTTGCCACAGTGACCGAAATTCAGTTAGAATGACATTATTACTAAAACAGACAACGCGAACAAAATTTATGCGGCAGTGCGGGGCGCATGGCCGGAAACAGAGTACATTTTTATGGTACAAACTAAGTTAGTTTTAGCCTGTGAGCTCTAAGGCGTGTTGCAAACCACCAAGTCTCGGCGTCTCTTCTAATATGTAAGTACAGTGGAATCTCAATAACTCAATTTCAAGGAAATGTAAAAATTTCGAGGTAATGAGTTTTCGACTTAACAATAATGTCGAGATTTTTTCGCCCAAACATAAACAAACATAAGGTACAAAATGTGTTACTTAGAAAGTTTAATGAATGTACTAATTCATTAAACTTTTGTTTAATGAATTAGTACACAGGATTACGATGGGATTTTTTTTTTATATAGAAATAGGGTGACAAACGAGCACACAGTCCACCTGATGGTAAGTGGTTGCTGTGGCCCATAGACATCTACATCTATCCTCGCTTGTGAATCAAAATGCAGATGCGTTGTCAGCCTTGAGGACTAAGATGGAATGCCTCTTTTCCAGTAAAAAGGGTCTCCGGTTCTGTACACTCACCATACGAAACACAGCAGCATTAAGCTGCTATTTTACGCTGGTATTCTGTGAGAGCGTGGTCCTTCCCCGGTCGAGCCGACCCATTCGTGCCACAACTATACTATAAATATAGCTGCAGCTTGGCTCTACCACGTACAAAATATTGTGTAATACGATATGCCGCGTTAGCACTGAAAAAGGGTTTGATTCTTTATATTAAAGAAGATAGTAATTTATATAAAATACTATTTAATTTACCTGTTTGCAATATCGTTCCTGTGCGTACAGTCCACTAGGAAGCATTCGTTGCATGCCTAAACCCAACAACGCAGCTTCTAGAGCTAAGGCCAGGTATGTTTCTTCGGGGTTTTTACTACCTGCCACTGGCACATGTTGGTATCTGAAATGAAATGTTTGATAAACAACATTTAGAGGTTGTATTCCAAGGAATCAAGATGGATGAGAGTAGATATTAAAATTTAAGTACTTTCAAAGTGTTTATTAGGTTTAAACTTAATATTAAAATTGTTAAATTGTATGTATGTAACTACTGTATGTTGTAATGTATTAAATTGGTCGTATGGATAAAATGATTAATTACTGTATTTCAATTTTATATGGGTAAAAGGTTAATGGTAGTTTGTAGACATACTTCAGAGTGAATGAAAAGATTCTTTAGACAGAATTTAAAGTTAGCTGATAGAACAAAAATTCCTTACGTCAACGCCAACCATTTCCGTACGGAATATCATGGCACCTAATATTTTATATCTAGGTGCGGCAGAAAAGAATGTTTAAAAACATTATTGTTTCTTTACCCAAAATGTTAAGCGGTTTTAAAATGTGTGACGACCTAGCAAGACAAGACTCAGGACCGTACTTTGTGGTATTACTCGGGTAAGGCCTGTTCAGTAGTGGATTTTTTAAGGGCTGTAATTATAATGATGATGATGGTGATGGTGATGATGAAGAAGAAGAAGGTAACTGACGCGCTTTTAACGAGTTGTCAAAATGAAACTTCATAGAAATTGTATGGGAATGAAGTCACAGTGTGTTAAAGTTCGATAAGCGTGTTATTTATATACTCATTCATAATGAATATCTAATTTAACCGCCAAACCGATTTTAGTAAGTAAAACTTGCGAGTGTACGTGCGTGTATGTGTGCGTGTATCTGTGTGTGTGCGTTAGAGTGCGTGATGTGTGCGTGCGTGCGTGTGATTGCGTGCGTGTGCGTGCGTGCGTTGGTCACCTGGGCGGCAGTCCGGTGGCGGGCTCCTCGTCGAGGTAGGTGTGCAGGCGCGGGGAAGCGCGCTGGTCGTCAGGAGCCAGGCAAGCGTCGGCCAGGCACTCGTGCACACACCACACCGCTTCCAGCGCCCAGCCCGTCCAGCCGCGGCTGTCTGTACATCAAACATACCTTTTCACTCACTTCAATTTTTAAAAACGTTTCCACATTATAGGAGTTTTATTTTTTTATCTCTTTCAAAACAACAACAACATGCGAGAATCGATCCAAACGTTTAACCACTAAGCTACAGAGTCGTCGAACTTTCATATTACTCAACGCTCGACTCAGACATGTAAAATAGGTTTTAATAAGGCAGCTGTATGGTTTGCAGGGCCATACACTCTCAAGAAGTATTACCAAAGTTTAAAAGGTTTATTAAAAAGTAAAGTAGTTACAAGATTATTGTGGCAAATATTTTCTTGAGTAGTTAGTGTTTAGTAGCACGGTTGTTGACGTACTGACTTGAAGTTAAATATAATAAAATTATTACTAATTAAACATGCGCCCCGAAAGTAGGTCGCAAACAAGAGCGCAAAATAAAGTTGAATGTACGATGGTTTGCCCATGCAGCAGCACTTGACCTTTATTACAGATGATGTGGAAAGACGCCATCCAAACCCGTTACACACTGACTTTAAAGACAGGCCAAAAGTGCTCGAATTGGGAGAACTAATCTTTATCTAAAAATCGCTACGAGTACAGCTTCGCGTAGAAGCACTTACGAGTATCTCAGTGGATGTGGCCTTAAGACTACTACAGTGCGAGGTCGACCTAATCTTGTTTGATGAAACACTGGTTATACCGGAGGTAGATCGTAAATGTCTATACAGGATAAGAAGTGCGAGAAGAACCAGCATAGATCGTGTGTCCGATACTGTGGTGCAGTAGAAATATTACGAGATACTTCGTCCGATGCAGTGCCACATGTGGGAAAGCACGAGGCACGACTAATTTAGATCTGTGTAGTCGATGCAGCATTGCGACTGCAATATTACCGGACTTTTCCCCTCGTCTGATACAGCGCTGCGTGTGACAGCACGAGACGGGCCAATCGAGATTGATGTAACTGATACAGCATTGCGGATGCAAGAGCGCGAGGCAAACTGGGATTAGTTTAGATCGATGCAGCCGAAGCAGCGCTATAAGTACAGCATTGAGGCATCACTCACCTCGTTCGATGCAGCGCTTCGTGTGTCAGCACGATGCGGACGAATCTATATCGGTGAAGCTGATAAAGCGTTGCAGACTAATCTCGATCGATGCAGCCGATGAAGCGCTGTACGTGCAGGATTGCGGCATCACTCACCTCGACCGATGCAGCGCTGAGTGTGCGAGAGTGCGCACGTAGCGCCACTGGGCAGGCAGGCGCCGGCGTCCATGTGCGCGCACAGCAGCGAGAGCTTGACGCGCTCGCACAGCCCGGCGCACGCCTCGCTGGCGCCGCAAGAGCCGCTCGATGACGATGCCTCACTTGTTCCCGCGCCCGCGCTCTGCCACCGCTGCTGTGCGACTTCCTGTTTGCGCGAAGGTTGTGCACGTTAGCGAAACCCAATAAAAACGGACACAGTAAAGTGTATTATGATTTTGTTATAATTAATCGAAAGGTCCTTGAAGTGGCGGTGTAAGAATATCCACTACTCCATATCGTATGGGTGTCGTAAGAAGTAACAGAGTGTAACTGAAACAGATGGGCAACAAAGAACTAAAGAAAATAAGAGTATTTACATTCTAAAGTTTGTTCTCACACATAGTGCATAGAAGATTAAAGCCCCGACTTTAGAATGTAATCAAATAACTAACTTTTAAATCGGCTTTTACTTTTGAATAAAGGGTTTTTCCACCCTTTTAGTAGACTAAGCAATATTACATACTCAATGTCGTCAAAATAGTTGCATTCATAATTTAATTTAAAAAAAACTTAATGCCATATTTTACCACCCTTTAAGGCCGATTTATAATTCGACAAGTAGAGTAGCGAGTTAACTTGCGAACCTGGCGAGTTAAGTAAAAATCTCGTTTGAACGGAATTTTTGAAAATACAACTTTGGGGTAGTCTGCCCGTATGTCAACTCCTTCAGAAGTGTCTACCATTTTTTTTCTTAATTCTTTATCAACTTAGCTGACGGATAGTCATTATTATTATTTGATCAAACATCATTTCTTGGGCATTTTTTTTTGCGACTTACCTGTATGCGCAGTACCAGGTGTACCCAGGTAGGCCAGGCAAACAGACATATACCTGCTTATTGAGTGGACTGATACTTTTCAACAAAGTTTCATGATGCATCAAACACTTCATGGAAAAATGCGTCATGAGCTCCCGGACCATCAGTGCATCGTTTACTATTACACCCACTTAACCGTTTACTATTAACTGCCCTGTAACTAAACTCGCTACTGTACTTGTCGAAGTGTAAATCGACCTTTCGGGGTAGAATTCTTTTATATGAGATCACTCCTGAAATATAATCTATTTAATAAAAAAAGAATCTTCAAAATCGGTTTTTCATTATTCATTACTGCCCTTCACACGTCCACTGCTAAACATAGGCCTTCGCCAAGGAATGCCACAAAGCACGGTCCTGGTGTCCTGGTCCAGGTGGCTACCTGCATCCATCGACTTCCTGGATGTCTTACCAGGTCGTCATTCCATCTTGGGGGGGTTCGCCCAAAATTGGTTTACAAAACAAAGTATAACATACATAAAAAATACAATCGAATTGTAAATCTCTTTCATTTTTAAAGTTTGCTGAAAAAGAATAAAGTTGTCAGTGTAATAATAATGTCCTCCAGACCGAACTTCGATTACCGCGGCCAGTCTCACCAACGGCTTTCCGTACTTTCCGAGACACGGGGGTGAGACACCGCTAACTTCCTAACTCCGGTCAGCTATCGAGAATTTCTATCAGTCAGTTGTCAGTGTATGAACTGTATGGCGTACGCGTTGTAATCAGTGTAGGCAAGCGCATATTGTGTGTGTAGGGAACGTGTAGTGGTGGTAGTGGCGTACCTGTCGGTGCCGCATGGCGCGCGCGGCGCTGACGGCGAGGCGCAGCGCGGCGGGCGCGCGTCCGTGAGCACGCAGCGCCTCGATGCGCGCTCCCACCACCGGCAGGTGCTCTGCGACACAACTCTCAGTAAGGGCTAATAATCTTCCGTTCACCAGGTGTCGCTAGTTGCGACTAAGGTGAAGTTTATTCTTACACAAACTCATATAATTGAGAATTTGCGTTTTAAATCACAAAACATGCCTCTGTGATTTGATTCATAGTGTTTTTCACATTTTTTAAATTCTTTTTTTAATTTTTATACTTTTAGGATTATCCGTAGTTTGGTTTATTCATTTCTAATCTATTTAATATAAAATATAACTAATATTCCTTACTTTTACGTAATAAATTAACTTCCCCACCATGTAATCTGTCAAATATTTCATGAGTTCATATACCGACACACATATGCACGCAATTAATAACGACACGAATGTGTGGCACCGTGGTTAGTTGTTGTCTATACCACAAAATAAAAAAATAGTCTATGCTAAAGTCCGCTCTGTTTAGATAATTAGACCAAGATGATTGGAATAGTGAGACTTCTATACCTAGTTGCAGACGAATATTAGTGTAGGCGGTCGCATCAGGGCACCTAGCTTCTGGAATCACATGGATCGGAATTACTTTTATTTATGATGTAATTGTCTCCATGTCTCTGTAACTGCATGCTAGCCCTCCAAACACAAACTGTGTTCAACTGGGTTGAACAAAGTTTGTGTGTTTGCTGTTTGATGCAGGAACAAGTCCGTCGTAAACGATCCACTGGCCCTAAACGTGGCCCAAACTGTACACTCATAGCGCATGATAAGCTGTTGACAAAGGCCATTACTCTTCCCTAAAGGATACATAAACCTCTCGAAATTATTCCTAATTCTAGAAGTGCATAAAGTTATACGATATATTATATCATGTGAAAAATATTTATTTGAAAAACACCATTGCATTAATTTATCAAAATACATTCTACTACTCTAATACATAATTTCTTATAAAAATATAAAATTAATACTATCACACTAACCATGCCACAAAGGTTGTCCTAATTCGTTGAACTTGGGGTAAGCCTGTAGTGTGTTGGGTCCTGAACTGCCCGCTTTGTCTGGCTTCTCGAAGTCACAATACTCATCACTGCTGAGAATACTTTTTAAATGTTCGTTTTCCCAAGATATGTCCACTGCATCTAAGGCCCTTGGGAAAGAAATAATAATTATTGTTTAAAGAGTTTAACTAAATATTTTTATAATTTTTATTAACTTACTATGGGATAAAATATTGAGGAGTTTGCATAGGATAATTATTTTATGCCTCCAGAGTTTTTAAAATTACATCTGTGTAAAACCAAATTTAAGGATATTTGATAAACAAATATTTCATAAAAAGAGATGAAAGACAATCATTTCGTCATGTGACTAAAAAGATTACATAGGAAACGCACATTGTCTTTGCTCATTATCTCATGAAATTTTATTGTAATTTTAAGAATTTAGTAAAAAATCAAATACGACGTATGATCTTTATTTTTTTAAGTGAGCACACAGTTCACTTGATGGTAAGTGAATGTCGCGACCCATAGACATCTACATCTTTCCTCGATTAAGAATGCAGATGCTCTGCCACTCTTGAGGACTAAGAGGGAATGCCTCATTACCAGTAAAATGGGTTTCCAGTTTAGTCTACAGTCATTATACGTAACACAGCATTATTCTGCTGTTTTACGTTAGTATTCTGTGAAAGCGTGGTCCTACCTACTCCAGTTGAGCTGACCCATTCGTGCTGCAGCCATAATATAGTTGCAGTGTCGCTCTACTTCATGTAAAAATTATTATTTGTCTATGACTTCTATAAAATGACTATTTACGTGGTAGAGCCATGCTGCAGCTATATTACTGGTATAGTTGTAGCACGAATGGATCGGCTCGAACGGGGAAGGACCACGCTTTCACAGAATACCAGCGTAAAATAGCAGCTTAAGGCTGCTGTGTTTCGTATGGTGAGTGTAGAGAACCGGAGACCCTTTTTACTGGAAACGAGGCATTCCATCTTAGTCCTCACGGGTGACAACGCATTTTGACTCGTAATCGAGGATAGATGTAGATGTCTAAGGACCACAGCAACCACTTACCATCAGGTGGACTATGTGCTCGTTTGTCACCCTTATCCTATAAAAAAAAACTTCATATTTCAAGACTTTCCTGAAGCAAACTTAGTTTTTGTTTACTTTATTAGCTACAACTTACTTGTGGAATACAGTCCGGGGAGTGGTTTGAGGCGGAGGCCTTTGGTTATGGAGTCTGAGTCTTTTGCTGGCTCTTCTGTATTCTCTTTCATAACTGCAAATATGGAGATCAAAATATCGTTTTTAAAGCTTTAATGAACCTGTAAATAATTGGTATCTTGTAGAATAATATTTTATTATTCAAGTACTCTTTGTACATTCAAAAACACAAAAAGGAAACAGTTTTAATAACTCTTTTCGCGTCCTTAAATAGTCCACTAGATGTGGGCCCCTTCCATAGCAGGGAGTATTTGCCATAATCGTCATGCTGGTGAAAGGATAGGTGAACATAGCACACCTAGATCTTAGACTCTAACGGGTGCAAGCATGTGGCATGTATATATCTAAGCATAAGTGTGTGTAGGAAAGAGCATGCAGTGTGTGTATGTAGGAGCGATCATTTGTTAATTTATTCTTGCTTTAAATATAACGGTAAAAACTAATGAAATAAATAATAGATAACGTGTTCATTCTTCTCGCTTGAAAACCTGGTGCCACCAAAAGCAGGGTCTTATTAGGGTAGGGCCTCCACTCTGGAAATAAATGTTGTCTATGATCGTATCTACGTAAACTTTTTACTGCCATATACTGAGTTTTCAGTAAATAAGATCTACAAGAATATCCCTTAGTCGACTTATGGTAAACCTTTATAAGATAACAACTAACTAAAATTGGTGAAGTTAGCCCTCCCAAATATAAACGGAATAATGCAACCACTGCCGCAGCGCTGCCCATGCAAGTGCATGTTTTTGAAAAAGTGGTACAAGATCGGCATATTAGTAGTTACTACATAGCCGAGAATTGAGGATTGACCACAAAACAGTTTTGACCCACTGCTGGATAAAACTGAGTTGACAGTCCACTTGATGGTATGTGGCTACTGAAGTGCATGAAAACTTGCAGCGGCATTGATATATATGAACTACGCACTAGATTTCGCATTCCGTACATTCACTATGTTCAACTGAACTGTACTGCAATCCGTACACCTTACTTTAGTGTCATTTACTGTGACTTCAATATTCATGCAGTGTGGAGCGGCGATAATAATAGGAGATTTCAAATTAAAGTTTAAACCTTACGTAAATAACAATTCAGTAGTCAAGTAAGTAAATTTTTTGTTGTTCAAATGAATAAATAGGTAATAATATCGTAATATTTTACTATCTACCGCGCATGCGCGAAGACATAGAGTAGCGCACATTTTTGTTTGGAATAGCTTCTGTAGTACGTAGTACATATAACTCAATGTACAGCGGACATAGATTTCTTATATTTAGCTTGCAGACGACTTCAAACAAAAAGGCTACTATAAGGCAGCAGAAATAGGTATGAGGGTGGTACCTAGCTAGACGCACTACTATTCAGAAAAGGAGTCCTACCACCTAATAAGCTACTGCCCAACAATTGAAATAGGTTCAGTTTCGCTCTGTCGCCTCTTACGACACTAATATTGCCATTGGATATAAAATGTCTGTTAAATTTCAGGTTATTCGACTTCCGAAAGCGGGTCCAATCTAATTTATAAAATTACATTACATTCATTACTATTTTATAGTAATTCTTACTGAAAAGGGAAGACAAATTATAGTTTCTACCAAAATAACTCACTTGTTCGGTCTAGACTCTTCATCTGAACTCTCAGAATGGGAATGCATTTCTCTCCTTTGTCGTTCTCTATGTCTTTCCCTGAAATAAAAAAATGACGTTATTATAATTAATCTCCACTCAACATCATCATCAGAACAGGCTATCAAAGTTTACTGCCGAATATAGGCTTTAATTCTGATATTTATTTTACATTAAAGAGCAAATAAGGTACCTGTCCCTCTCCTCCCGCTCTCGTAGTCTCTCTCTGTCCCTCTCTTCACGATCGCGATGCCGTTCTCTATCCCTGTCCCTGTGGTCTCTGTCGCGATCCCTCTCGTTTCTTTCCCTCTCTCTTGCATACTGGAACAAGAGAAATCCAATCATTAATTTAATCTCCACAAAAGTTTATAGGAGATGGAACTTGTGGAATGCTTAAAATTATTGTTTCTTTTGTTTCTTAACAGCCTGTATCAATACACTAATGTAATGGTGTTGGTTAAAACAATGTAGAAGACATTTCTGAAAGGATTTGCCGTAATCACCATGTATAATTAGATCTCTCACACATTTGACGTTGCATTCCGTCGACAGTCTTATATTCAACATCCGGCATACGTATGTGACAGTTATGGCACCATCTACTAGAGGACAGAACATATTTTTTGACATTTGAAAAAGATTACTGTTACGAAAATTACGATACGTTACTTAGTAGCCGTTGCTTGATCACGAACTGAAGCCGAAAAGCACCTACATGGCTGTCGATGCGCCACTTTACTTGCCTTCTGTAGTCGAAACGTGGTTGGCGACGGTGTCATAGACTAGATCTGTTGCTGTGATTGCAAAGTCTAGTGCTTCCAAGTAATCGGTTTCTCAACCGCTTGGCCTCTGCGTGTGACTCGAACGGTTCGGTATAAGTATCCATAAGTATATATACAGGGTATTTTTGAAACGCTCCCGAAAACGAAGACAGATGATAGTACTAAGGATACCTATGATGATGGGTCACAAAGAAATTCGATCCGAGGAAAAAAATCATCTTTTCACAACGTTTTATAAACTTTATTCACGCTCCATCATGTTATTAAAGTTATTTGAAACGATATTTCAAAAAATATCATGAAAATACTGAAATATAATACCAGCAGTGAAACTTTAAAAAGAAAATCAGCTGACAATAGGGTCAATATCCTCGCGGGCTCGAACTCTTACCTAGATCGGTACGAAACAATGCATTAGGTATACTACTTACTCACTCTACCCTTCCCTTTCACACACACGCTGCTTCGTGTCGCCTCGCGCTGTGGAATTTCATATGCTTCAAGGACGTTATAATAATTTTAGTTTTGAGACAGTGCCATGTTGACTATCACGAGCGATAGTTCAATTGTTTTGTTTATTAAATTATTGTCGTTATAACTTGTTATTTATTAATTAATGATGTTGTTCTTGTTGTTACGTTTTGTGTTTTTGTTTTGTTTTAATAATGCTAACGCGTAGGTACATTTATAGTGCTTGTGAATACGGCAACATGTTAATGTGCCTTGAAGAATCTCATAAGGCCACGGAGGATCGGTAAGCTGTTTCATACCTAATTTTTTAAATAACTTAGTACTGAACTGATCTGAATAGGTACATAACTGAATACATCAGAATAATAAACATAATTACACAATGGATAACAAAGCATGACTCTAACCTTGTAAACATTTTATTTAAGTATTTTTTCATTAGCGGGAATCGAACCAGTTATTTGGTTTATTTAAGCTAATTTTTTAAATAACTTGTTAACATTTTATTTAAGTATTTTTTCATTAGCGGGAATCGAACCAGTTATTTGGTTTATTTAACCTGTGAATTCGAATTAAAGTGGCTACGTGGAGACAAGCACAGTGGCAAAATAGTAGATTAAGTAGATAAGTTAGGTATTTAGACAAGTGTTGTAAATTATGGGTATTGTGGTACCATCGCTAGTTGCGGGCCGCGCGAATTCGGCGTTCGCGCGTACATTGACCCGTAGTCAGCTGATTGTAATTCAGTAATTCCACTGCTTGTTTTATATTTCAGTATTTTCATGATATTTTTTATGAAATATCGTTTCAAATAACTTTAATAACATGATGGAGCGTGAATAAAGTTAATAAAACGTTGTGAAAAGATGATTTTTTTCCTCGGATCAATTTCTTTGTGACCCATCATCATAGGTATCCTTAGTACTATCATCTGTCTTCGTTTTCGGGAGCGTTTCAAAAATACCCTGTATATATATATATAAGTGTCCATGGCATGGCCGAAAAGCGATAAAGGTGAAACACTATGGGGTTTTAGTAGGTAAATCCGACATAATTCGTTCTTGACCCAACGAGGCGGCTGTATGTAGGCATTTTACCGTTAAAAGAAAAATATGTGTATTTTAATTTTCCTTTTTTTTTCCTTCCTTCCTAACTAACCCGTAAAGCCCTGGACATAGACTTTAATCGTCACGCTTGGCAGGGGATTGACGATCAGATGTCTCGCACCTTTGATGCTGCCCCACGTCGCCGGTCTAGTTAGTTCACGTCAGGCGAAAATGAGGATATCCGCTATCTATCGCAACCCATACTTTTGTTCTAGCATTTCCCATAGATGTTTCTTAAGACGCCCACGGACGAAATGAGGAGATGTATTTTCTTACGCCACCAGCACACGGCATTATGTTTTTAGTTGTTTTAATTTTTAGTTTTACGTATTACACAAAGTCAGAATAGTCCTTTCGTAAGCTATAAGTACTCACCAAAGGAAAGGAACGGTAATCTGGGTCCTCTGTCGGGCACACTTCCACTGCGGACCATTTCTCGAGCAGCTGCCTCCATTGCATTCTGTGATGCTTGTTGCTGCCTGGGTCTAGCACTATGCTGACCCACAGAGCGCCCAGTTGTTCCCAAAGCTGCCTACACTTTTCCGTCATTGGCGTGTTCTGGTTCCTCCAGAGTAAGAGGCGAGGGTCGGAGAGAAACTGTTCAGTCATGAGCATAAGCATCCTTGGTCCATTGGAGTCTTGTGCTCGGAGCATTTCTCTTACCTGAAAATAATAATACATCATTATGCAATATTATGCAGTATTACGACATTCTACAATATGGAGCAAGTTTAAAATGTTATACAAAGTTTAATATGTCAAGGATTTTACGTAAACTTTCAGCATTTTTAATACGGCGTACAAATATAGAGGTGGAAAGAGATTTCCCACCATGGCTAACAAATGGATGATTAAGTGTCTACTCGTTAGTCTAGTGGTTGTAGCAGTGCGACTGCTGATCATGAGGTCCCGGGTTCGAATACCGGGTCGAGTCAAAAAAATCAGTTATTCAGTTTTTCCATCAAGAAATTCTCAGTAGCTGCAAGGAGTCAGGAAGTTGGCGGTGTCTCACCCCCGTGCCTCGGAAAGTACGTAAAGCCGTTAGTCCTGCGCCTGATCTCTCTCCGGTCGTGTCGGTTTACCGTCCCATCGGACCATGAGAGTGAGGGAATAGAGAGTGCACCTGTGCTTGCGCATACACTTGAGCACTATAATCCAGTCCTGCGCCGATGGCTAGTCTCCGTTGAGACTGGCCGCCGTGACCGAAATTCGGTCTGGAGGACATTATTTTTATTACTCCCGAGCAAAGTGGCCGTCAATAAAAGACACATGTTATAATTATTTATACTTATTATGATATATTAAAGTTCTTTTACATAAGTGAATTAGTTCGGCAAACAAACACACAGGCTAGTTGACTACATTCTTACTGTTTTCCATTGACACCTAAAGTGGATGCAAAATAAAAAAGTAGGTGAAGTTGTGACTTGTCCCCAGTTTTTTCATTCCTTGCCACACTCCGAGACAAATAGTAGCGCTGTTATTTTATGATGGTATTCAGTACCATGCAATATAAAATGGACTTACCTTAGAAAACAAGGAGTTGAGTTGTTTATTTGCATTGTAATACGTTCCCTGTAGTAAATATGCCCGTACTTGTTCGCACACCTGAAAAATAAACCATACAGTTAGTAAACAAGAGATAAAATGAAAAGAAAGTTTGTAAGAGATAAAATGAAGCATATTGTGATTATTTAGCAGCATATTTTAAACAAAATTAAAATAGATATTCATAATATCGATAACATGACACTAGGAGATTATTGAATGAATAATCAACATATTCACTAGCATCATGTTTTTAGGCAGAAATTATAATTATAGCGTTATTGACTATTGCTTTGAGATAGTATAGTACGAGGGCGACACTGAAAGTTTTTAGAACTGGCCACTTGTAAACGATATAATAAAAAAATAAGTTCAAATTTTGAAAATGGAACTCTTTACCAATATTATTGTGTATGTATTTTATTAATTTGTCATTTGTTTACGATTTGGCGGCAAATTGAAAATTGTTTGTGTCATGTCAGCATGAATTTAACGCGGGAAAATTTTCGTACAATGATTTTTTATGACTTTCGATGTCATTTAAGTCAACAAGAAAGTTATGATAGACTTCGATTGGCCTTTCACAATGAAGCCCCATCTCGTGCCACTGTTGACAACTGGTTTAATGAGTTTAAACGTGGTCGCACTAATCTCACCGATGGTCTGCGTGAGGGACGGCCTTCTACGGCGACTACTGAAGATGACATCAGTGTTGTGCGGCGTATGATAGAGACTGACAAAAGAGTGACTTATCAGCAGATTCGGACAAGCTTAGGCATCCATGAACATTTAGCGGTCAGGAAGCTTTGTGCCCGGTGGATACCTCATGATTTAACAGAGGCCCAAAAACTCCGTCGTGTTGATTGGTGTCGTGAAATGGTTCAAAGATTTAACGGAGGTGACTCAAATGCTGTGTTCGACATACTTACGGGTGACGAAAGCTGGATTTATTGTTATGATCCTGAAACTAAGAGACAGTCGCTATCTGGGTGTTTCCTTCCGAGGAGTTGCCAACTAAAGTGAAGAGAGGTCGAAGCGTGGGAAAAAGATGGTGGCCTCGTTCTTCGGAAGGACAGGTCATTACGCATCCATTATTTAAGAGGATCGAAAACAGTTACTGCAGAGTGGTACACTAACAATTGTTTGCCACTTGTCTTAGAAAAAATCAGGAGAAACGACCTCGCATTAGAATCCTCCTTCACCACGACAACGCCTCGTCGCACACCGCCAAGAAAAAATCGATTACTTGGCAACTTGAGACGTGGAATTACTGGGTCACCCGCCCTATAGCCCCGATCTCGCACCTTGCGATTTTTATTTATTTCCGAAAATAAAAGAAAAACTTCGAGGAAAACGTTTTATGGACGGTGAGGGAGCAGTGGCTGCGTTTCAAAATGCCGTCGAAGAGACCCCTAAGGACGAGTGGGCAAAGTGCTTTTCTCAGTGGTTCCATCGGATGCAGCAATATATTGATGTAAATGGACACTATTTTGAAAAGATATAATAAAACTAATAACTTGCTAGTTTGTTCAGTTTTTTTTTATTAATTTTTGCAAAATTTAAAAATATTTTGTATTGGATACTAAGTATATAACAAAGTGTATTTGTTTATTTGAATTTCTAATGTACAAACTGGTTTTTAATTTACTTATGTATATATGTCACAGTGAAAACTCATAACCGGTCATGGTTTTGGCCGATGCTTTTAGTCAAAAACAGTTTTAGACTGATTTTTGGTTCTGACCTACGCTCTTAGTCAAAAGTAATTTTGCCTCATTTAAAGTTCAGACTATCGGTCGAAACTCGCAATAACAGTGACAGTAGGTTAAGGTGCAGTTGGGGTGGCCCTTGGGCCACCCTAAAGCCGCGTACATTATAATGATATAAAATATAATATTGAAGAAATTGAACTTTTTAATTTCAGAAATTCAAAAAGTATAAGTCAAAAGAAGTTTTGACTAATATTCTTGATCAAAACCACTGTAACCGATGTAATTTGGTCAAAATCTCTATTACCTATTGTTTTTGCAGTTAAAAGTGGATTTGACCAACGTCCTTAGTCAAAACTACTTTTGACTGCAAAAATCCGTTAAAAGTGGTTATGATCAACGTCCTTAGTCAAAACTAGTTTCACCTGATTTTTTACAGTCAGTAGTGGTTTTGACCGGTTATGAGTTTTGACTGTAACATTACACATCTTTAATGTGTAATTAGAATCCATACAATCACAGGCAGAGCCTGAGGAGTCAAACAACTTCTGATCAAGTCCAAATGCATTAGATTTGAATATTTGAAGTACCTATTTGACGATCGCATAGCCTAGTGGAATACTTAGTTAATACGCGCAGGTCCTTGGTTCGAATGCCAACCGGAACCAACTGCAACTCATCTGCATCCGATTTTATCGCTAAAAGGTTACATCGGCCCGGTTAGATTGACAAAGTAACGATATAATAATATTTTCTGCTCAGTTCATCAGCTTGTCGCTCTTTTCTATAGTATAGCTGGGAGAATTTCAATCATACCAGGGTAGATTTATAATGCATTTCAATACAATACATTGCTTTGAAATACGACATTTATACTTGTGTACAAAATATAATTCACCTGCTGCTCATCGAGATGCCACGCGTGATGCGCGTCAGGCGGTGGTCCAGCGGTTGGGTCAGGGGCGCCGCAGATTCTGTTGATCGCGGACCTTGCCTGAAGCACCTCATCAGCTAGACGCTGCGCTGTTGGCAGGACCTCTGTATGGTGCTCTGCGATTAGGTATTGGACGAATTTCTGTAACTGCTGCCTGTCCATTTGAAGCAGAGTTTCTGAAATGGATTGTTTCATTTATAATTTATTATTTACGTAGATAGTGAATTAATTTAAATTAAGCAATAGATTAAGATACGTGTATATTAAAAAAAACCTAGAAAACTAAAAAAAAGACATAGCTTAATCTAGTGACTTTCTTTAATAAATGTTTGAGTTTTACTTTTCAAAGTCTGCTAGGAGAGTAGGCGAGGTGGCGGAGGTCGCCGTGTAGTGACGGCGAGAAATAATTAACTAACCCATACCATCCAATGGGTGTCGTAATAGGGGAAGAGGGAAATGAAACAAGAGAATTTACGCCAAAAACCGCTCTGCGTATGTAGACCAACTCTTCGAAAGAGAAGGGGGATAAGCGAGGGGTTATCAGCATCATCATTACAGCCCATCACAAGTCTAGTGCTGAACATAGGCCTCCTCCAAGGAATGCCACAAAGCGCGGTCCTGAGCCACCTGCAACCATCGACTTTCTACATCTTTTATCAGGTCGTCAATCCAGGTCGCTTAGCGGTACGAGACTGCGACTCGAGAAACTTTCTTCCACATCGGTTGTCGGTTCTTCGAGTTATCCATGTTACATACATAAACACTCACGCCTGTCACCCAGAGGGATAGGCAGAGACTAAGGACTTTTGGCACGATCCTGACACACCTCTCTCGCCTTCTCCACATACACATGCCTACACATTTATTATTAAGTGGTCACAATAATCCGGGTTATTAGCTAATATTGTGTATTTACAGGAAGGACAGTTAATTATGTGATTATGTAATTTACTTAAAAATAATACGTCGATTATTAGTCTACGATTTACCAAAGATATGATATTTAAGTAAGATAATTTACAGCAAATGACGAATTTTAATATGAGAAGAATTTCCTCTTTACAATTTGATTTGAGTACATTCAATGGTACCTACATTAATCTTCATACTATCCGTTCTACTTCTAAGCGTAAAAAACGCGTTGCATAATGCGATCTCCAAGCTACAGAACAATAATCTTTGATAGTTTGTACAAAAACGAAATTCTTGTAGAGCATAACAGTAGTATTATTGTTGCGCAAAAATTTTATGTTTCTCAAAAGAAACCTTAGCACTTTTATGGCGCGTTTTGTAATGTATTTTTGATGCTTATAAACATGAAATCTTAAAGAGAAATCTGAATAGAACGGAATATTTCTTATTCAACATAGATTATAAGAATGCTTATTGAAAGTCACTTTTACCACTGGTTCGGAAAATACCTCGGCCCTGGGAAAAACCAGCAAGAAACTCAGCGGGACGGTTTTTTTAAAGTATTCATTTACAATATAATATGTCGTGCGATTAGAAACAGCATGGTAGCGATTACCTCATTCCCAGAGGTTAATAGCAATCATGTACTCGTTTACATAATGATTTCTTATATTTACGCGAATATTACACATTTAAATAAAACTAGTTTTACGGATTTTATCGCGTATATCTCCTACCTAATAATTTTTAATCTGGAGGTAACCGTGGACCGTGGTTAACTATGACATTGGGACGTCAAATACCTCAGTCCCCTCCGTGACCATGGGTGCTGTAAAGTACTCGAAACGTCGAGAATATAAAATAAGTTAATATACGCGATAAAATCCGTAAAACTAGTTTTATTTAATTATGTACTCTTTAATAGTATAATAACATTTACATAACAATTTTTCTTGACAAAATTTTTAGACTTTTTGATAGATATCTACTGGGACTTCATGGTAAAAGCATAAAAAACATTGTCCCATGAAGGAATTGCCGACTCTTTGGAGTCATGAAACTCGTGTTACTAGTTTCTGCTTGTTCCCCAGTATTTACAGATTGTAAATTACTATGAATAAATGAATTCTGCGGAACCAAGTTTGCTAGGTAATTTAAATATATGGGAGTCCCACAGAAGCTTCGCGTCAATTGTAATTCGAGAAAAAATTAAAAGCACACTGGCATTATTCTGTTTAACATTGGGTGTTGTTAATTGAATACATTTCCCCGTAAGGGCTAGTCGCAATTTGTTATCAATGGGAGTAATTTAAGCGCCATGCACCATAATACTGTAGCTTCATCATTAGTGTAGGTATATAGTATTAGTGAAGATAGTCGAAAGCCTTGGAGAGGTAACAAAATATTCCTAAAGCATCTTCTTAGTTCTCCTGTAATTAAGGCTGTGACCAGAGTTCATGGTATCATGCTAGTTTCTGTAAACAGATAGGGCTTTGTTCATTTTCCGTGATAAAGGCATCCTGTGTCAAATACAGGATGTTATGAGCTATGTGCTCAATTTTTAATAATATAAAATATCCTTTTAGGCGTTAATATGAAATGAAATGGAATATTATACTTATATAAATTCCTTCGACGTATGAAAATAAAATTTCGTTTGTTAAATGTAATTTTTTATTCAAATATAGGTACTACCGTTTTGAAATGAGGTTTTTCTGACAGTCTGTATATTATCGAGTAACAAACTTTCAAAACATCTTCACAAATAACATATGCGAATATGATATTAGTACAGATCAGTGTGGTAAAAGAAACCAGCTTGCAGACTCTTGCAGACAACTCCAAATAAAAAGGCTAAACGTTTTCACCCTTGAACACTAAATTGGGATGCGTTCTCTAATAATACCGACTCTTCTCTTAGGGAATGGGTGCACGACAAGGGGAGTCAAAGCAAATATCCCACGAGAATAATTGCATATTTATCGAAATGTTTATAATGAAATTTCGCCAGTGTTTTGATTATGACCAGAATTGAAACAATATAATGCTTTCCATTGATTTAATAATACACTGCTATGTCCTATAGACGACGAAATGAACTACATAAAAATTGCAAGTAAAACTATGCGCTCACTTGGTAATAATGTGCTCACCAATCTGCTTCTTCTCCTTCAATATCCCGTAAAAGTCTACTGCTGGATGTGGAACTCACCCGTTGTAGGGAGGAATTGCCTTATGGCCACGCTTGTCAGACAGATCAACGACTGCTGCACCAGACGTCTTGTTCCTTTGGCGTTGCTGCCCGTCGCCGGTCATGGTATTGTGCGTCGTACGCCGTTGGTATTAAAAGTCATAAAATATTTCTGGTATTTCCCATAGTTGCTTTTTACGACATTCGCGTGAGAAAATGATGGCTTTTCTTTACGTGGCCACCACACGGCAAATGATTAGTTTATGATTGGCAGTTACCTGATATAGGCACACGTAGACGGACTGAATCGGCGTTCCTGATGCGGTACAGTGCCAGCGCCACCACGTGCTGGCACCAGAAGATGTCGCGCGCCTCGCAGCTGCATGTCACGCCCGTTATCTTGCATCTAGTAACACCAAAGTAATAAATAGCTTTTGGTTACGTTTACTTTTCATAGAATTAAGGGTGACAATGACAAAAGAGCACAAAGCAGTTGATGCACGTGAGTTCAGATGATGGTAAGTGGATGCTGTGGTCTAAACACACCTACATATAACATTAATTAAGGTTTAAAGTGCAGATGTATTGTTGTCCCTGTGGACTAAGAGAAAGAGTGAGAGAGAGAGAGAGAGAGAGAAAGCCTTGTAACCATACGAAACATGACAATATAATGTTGCTATATTATAATCTATACAAATATATAAAATTGAAGTGTCTCTTTGTCATAGTCTCGATGTCAAAATAACAGCTTTTTACTAAATGCATATGAAAGTATATATGTACGGTACTTATAACAAAAAAACAAGGCCAGTTTTGTTCCAGTTAATCTCTTAAATGGCTGGACCGATTTTGAAGGGACTTTAACTGGCAGATAGCTGATGTTATAAGGAATAACTTAGGCTACTTTTATTTTAGAAAAAATTAAGTTTACGCGCAAAAAATTAAAACCCATGAAATCCAATCGTAATAAGTTACACGCTAGTATATAATAATATATTTTCTATAAGAGCGTGGTATTTCCCCGTTCGGCCAAACCCATTTATGCTGCAGCCATAATACAGATGCAGTGTAGATCCACACTGCATCCACTTAGTTTTTTTACCTATTATAAATCAGTTCTTGACTACTATGCCACCCCATGATAAGTTATGTTTAGGCAAAGGTTTTGTTGCGAAAATGGTAAATCGTCTTAGAGAGAGTGGCAGCAAAAGCCACTCTTCACTTTTACTTTTACTCGAGACACACATTGTAATTGGAAGACAGATTCTGGTTAACTATTCCACTACTACGCTACATGAATTACGAATGACAAAGCAAACCATTTAGTTGGAATGCGTGGAATGTCATCTGCAAAGGGGTGGAGAGTAGAAACTCACATCCGCACTTTTTAAAATGAACTCCAAATAGTAAAAGAAGAGGACAACATAAACAAAAGCTACTGGGAAGGGATTTTTATTCACATTCTTTTACTTATAAGATCACATATTCCACTTATTATAAAGCCAGTGCTTAAATGCTACAATCTCACCTGGTGGGTAAATGGTGATGAAGCCCTAGATGGTAAATCGCACGGTCTTAGCGTAACAAAAGCCTTAGCATTGGTAGCATAAAGGGCGATCTCGCATCTCAATTTCATTGTACGTGAGTTCTGGATTGTTATTCGCAATTTTGAGCAGTGAAGGAATGTCGAAATTTCTATGTTGAAGAAATTAAAAAAGAAAATAAGAACGTAGAACAAACCAATCCACTAACTCTAGAAATTACATTAGGCCTGCGTTCAGCAAGTCATTTTAAGGAATTGTTGCTGGAGCTCAGATAAAAACATAAATATATTTCGTTTGCTACTGCAAAAAATATTTTATGTCGATGAACACATAAGATGCTATATATTTTTAAGCATTGGACAGATAATCTAAGTTTTGAATATTTTCATTCGGTTACTGCGGCTTTATACTTGGCAACACAATCGCGTGTAATGTTACAAAAAACTGGCGAAGTGTGAACGTACAACAAAAGCCATTATGTTGGTGCACAGTCCTTCACCGTAATAAAAGATTCTTTTTACAGCATTGGGCTGTTCTAACAATGGTCTTGGGCCACTTGCCTGTATCTTTGAAAACGTTTGCCTTGTGTTTGGTGAAAATAATTTGTCGCAACGGTGTATAATTGTACGGTAAGTAAAGGCTACAAGTAACATGACTTCGACTTAAAGATAATTTCGATTAAAACAGTTACTCAAAAGTTTTGAATTGTTTAATATACTCAAAAAAAAAACTCTATGCAGAGAGTAAAGCTAAAGAGGAAGGAGGCGAACAAGTAAGTGTTTGTATAATATGGCCTACAAATAATTACTCCGAGTCTAGTTTTTTGTCCATGTGCTATTTACGCACATAAAACATAACTACGATACAGAAAATGCTAGTGTAAGGGAAATATTTTTAACAAAATTGAGGAAGTAACTTTTTTTACTATTATAAGCCAGTGCTTGACATATCCCACCCGATGGTAAGTGGTGATGCAGCCAAAGACGGTAAAGCGTACTGACTTATCTTAACAAATTACTTATCCATTCTTGCCTTGACGACACCCACATTGTAATCGGATAGAAAGACAGATGCAGGCAAATTATTTCACTTCTTTGCTGTACGCATTATGAACGACGAAGCAAACCGTTTGTTTCAAATGCGACCTACCCTCGACAGTAATATTATTAATATTTTTGTACTTAATTATTGTAATTAATTAGGCAAAGCAGTGCTGTGTCAGCTCAGGAGCCAAGGTTCAGGGATTTTATATTACTACCCCAGTTCGAACCCCGCCAGCACCAACGAAATTGCTAATTGCAATTTTAAGTGCCGGTTCAACACGTGCCCCGTGGCTAAAAAAACCTCGTGAGGAAACCTGCATGTCTGAGGAATAAAATATTTCGAGGGCATGATGGCAAGTTCTTTAGCAATGTGAGTTCGTTGCTACTCCTGTGCGAACCAACATTACCCATTCAGAAATGAGATTAAGCCTGTGTCGTAAATAGGCAGTGGCGTGTATAGACTGTTGCGATAACTTTCTAAACGTAGAGTATAAACAATTACCTGTCAAAAGAAACTGTAACCCGATAGAGTCTTTCAGGCTCCGAGCAGGGCGGCACGGCGGCGGGGGCGCGCACAACTCCGCTCAAGTGAAAACCTGTAAGGAAAAAGCAAATAAATTAAGTACAATAGAGGCTGACGCGACTTAAGGAATTTTTTGGCGTTGATAATGACTGACTGAGAGCAAAATCTATTTTTTGATGTTTTTCTACACCACCTATTAATTTATTTTTATAAAGTACCTAATCAAGGCAATCACATACTAAACCGTGGAAACCTTTACTTACATTAGTAGATTAGAGACTTTTTATATTTTAAAACATGTTGTCGTTTAACAAACGACTTTTCAATTCCTTACGTCGAAAATTACGTTTTCATTTCATTTCATTTCTGTAGGCAGTGAAACAAGCTTCTAAAATAAAATTATAAGGTAAAGGAGAGAGGTAAAGCCCTATTGTGGGATGCTACTTGCGTAGACACTTTGGCAGCCATTCACCGCACGTGGACCCCACGGACCGATAGTCTCTACAGCAAATGGCACAAATATTTAGCATCTCAGGGTACCCGTTTAGAGCCGGGGCGGCATAAGAGGCAGCTAAACTAAGTAAGTGGCACAAATATGAGTCTCTGAGAGATATTTGTGCCATTTGCTGTAGAGACTATCGGTCCGTGGGATCCACGTGCAGTGAAATTCCTTAAGGAACTCTATCCGCGACTGGTCGTCGCTGCTGGTGATAAGAGGGCTTGTTTTTTTCTCGCTCAACGAGTAAACGCAGCCAGTGTTCATGGCACGATACCACGGGGAGTAGGATTGTATGATAATTTAAGTTATTAGCTTTAGTTTTTTTTTTTAATTAAATAATATATCAATACGTTACAATTTTGCAGTTGGATTATTTTTTTATGACGTAGCAAGGAACATGCCGTGCCGGCACTTTTTAATATGTATTTAACTCCAAGCTATCTTGTATTTCTCAGGCCAATTAAATATATCTTATCTTTATAAGAAATAAACAATGTCTTAAGCCGTAAACTCCCGTCTACATAAATTTGACTAATAAGTCGTTCAAAGCTAATATTTCTATGCGTATGAAAATTTATGCAGACCTCAGCCCTACAATGAAAGATAAACGGAGCGCTGCGTACATTTCGAATGACACAAAACTCAAGCTTTCAAAACTTTGCAAACTCTTTCTTTGTTTAATAGCTCGTAAAAGTTCACTTCAGAACGCACACATATGCACTTAAAATTATGTTCTCGGTTGCAAATGATTTCAGATGTATATGTGTAGGGATGGTCTAATTAAAAAGTGAATGCGCCTCCTTTGTATTTTTGGGTAGGCAGATTGGAACTTTTATAGTATCATATATAGTAAAAATGTTAAAATCTACTAACACACAGTATAAAGGTCCCGCATATTTCGATTTTGTGATACTTAATACGGCAAATCAACCAAAAATACAAAGGAGACGCGTGCGATTTTAAATTAGACAATCTCTACATGAGTGCATGTTCTAACAGTAAGTTGAGTGTGGCTTGGTTTTTGTGTCATTTGAAATGTTAGCAGCGCTTCGTTTTCTATCTTTTTTGGTCTAAGAATCAGATTGAAAAGTGGTAGCAGTGGGTTTTCTTGAGATTAACTACAAGTTAACAACTGCTTTCGCTGTACGCCGTGTATTAATAATAATGTCTGTATTTACGCACAAAATTATTTTTTAGTAAAAAGACGTGTTTTCATAGCAAGCTGCATACATATTTATGTAATTACTTTAAGTAGCAAACTACTCGTTTACGAAGTCTGCTATTTACAATTAGTTATTTCTTTTAATTTTTCATAAGTTGCTTAGTTGTACCTAATAAAACTAAACGTTTCTTAAATATCGTAACCAGATGTCTACTTATCTTCTTATTTTGCAATATTAAAGCTGTTGATATAAAATGTTTGAAGATTATTTGAAGATTGTCTCTCGTTACTGAGAGATAACAGAGCAAGAGATAACTGCTCTACTTCATTGCATTTCCACGAGTTCGCATAATATGTAAAATAAATAATCAATAATTTAATGAATCTCATATTTACGCGCATGCTACACGTTGAATAAAAATAATTTTACAATAAAAATCTTAGTTTTATTCTATAAGAATTACTTATAATATATTTTTGGGTTTCCATAAATTCTAGAGAAAACAGTAAAACACCAGTTTTTATTTAATATTTGCCCTAGAAGAGAATTATTACAACTTCTTAGCATTCAATAGAACATTGCATTAGTAGTGGCATTAGTTTTGTAAAAATTAAATACGACATTCCATGTTAAGAACTTCACAAATTTTGTGAAGTTACTTGAGCAACCCATTCACCGAGTTAAAACTTTCAGCAAATTTTAGCCCTACGACCAACAAAACACGGTTTATATTTACATGGTAATACCTCTCAAACAACAGTTATGGTGTAATTTAAATTGTTCGATAGAGCGTTGCAGCATTTCAGGGTTATATCGGCGGTTTGCGAAATGCAATGAATCGATTAGTTTCGTGATTTTTTCTTATTTTAGTCTCTCTTGAAGCCAAATGCTTTAAAAAATAATTTGGTGTAAGCAGAAAAGAAATAATTACAATCAAACGCCTCTTACAATTACGATAATGTATCACATTAAACTTTTACAATTTATTCACATATATCTATAACGAGACTTTTTTAATATGCCATGTGGTATAATCCAGCACCACATTTCGATCCGTGGCAGAAGTGAAACGCGAGTAGGGGAATGCCAGAAAGATCTCATTGCTTCTGACAGATGAGACAAACATCCCGTTTAGGCCAGCTGTTATATACAATACCCAGAACAGTCACCGGGAGCAGCATATATTATATGGGGTGCAGTGACAAAAGTGCAATACGTCTGGTAGTGCGTGACTAATATGGCAAATTATTTCTGCTACGGAACAGACCCATTTCTAGCAGTGAATGAAAGAGAATTTTTGTAAACTGGCTGTTAATAAATTACAAAAGAAACATTTACAGAAATTAAAATATAGGCCATAGTAAAAAAGAAGTGTCGCGGAAAATATGCGAACCACAGAACACTATTACACTTATGCGAACTAAAATGTAAAGCATGGTACTTGACAGCATATGACAAATTTCGCGAAGACTGTGAAAGCCTTTGCTTAGTCGCAGCTTAGGGACTTCTTTCGTTAAGCACAATCTTTTTTTTTATAGAATAAGGGTGACAAACGAGCACACAGTCCACCTGATGGTAAGTGGTTGCTGTGGCCTATAGATATCTACATCTGTCTTCGTTTGCGAATTTAAATGCAGATGCGTTGTCAGCCGTGAGGACTAAGATAGAATGCCTCGTTTCCAGTAAAAAGGGTCTCCGGTTCTCTACACTCACCGTTATTCACCATATTTTACGCTGGTATTCTGTGAGGTCGTGGTCCTTCCCCGGTCGAGCCGACCCATTCGTGCTACAACTATACTATTAATATAGCTGCAGCATGGCTCTACCACGTAAAAACTTCATACGTAACCTTGTACCGCGTAAACTCTTCATCATAGTTCATGATGTTTTGTAATAAGACGGTGTAGGTTGTGAAATAGAATTTATACAGATTATTCTAAACTTCAAATTTATTTTATTTGTAATTTTACAAAAGATACGTAGTCTTTGCATAATCTACGAGTACTCGTATATACCGCCAACGCAACGTAATCGTAGGCGCAGCTTATATACCTATTGAAAACTGCTTCTTTATGCATCTTAAACGTATAAAATACCCATAAATCTATTTCCCTTTCTAAACACCATTCAGGCAATATTTTGTAAACCGCCATTGGAAATAGTGTGTGTTTACTAAATATTTTAAAACTGTTAATATTTTACGACGTGCGACTTTAACCTTACAGATTCTAACCATTATAGATGACTTAATGATCCAGTAAAAATTCCTGATGAATTCCGATCTAGGTTTAATTCCAATCGACACGACGACAGTTATGAAACAATTACTTATTTAATTATTTTACTCAAATTTTACCTAATTATTATAATTAAAGAAGTCACTTGTCTAAAGTTATAATAACTAAAAATTATTTTAGATGCACTAACATACATAATTGATTTTCATTTTTCCCTTATAATGGCGGTAAAATTCTTATGAAAGCCTTGATGCACTACGCGACTTAACACCCGAACCCTGTCTGTCCAAACTCGTATGAGTTTGGACAGCTGATACAACTGAGGTTTAAAACCGTTACTGCCGAACATTAGAACCGTGGGCGCAAGCGCAAGTATTCCTTTTCGATTGATTCAATGATTGAGATCGAGATTATAACCACTTCCGCCAGTCGAAAGAAATATAATATGAAATATAAATTTATAATGGACTATGCCTATATAGTAGAAAGATTATACATTAATAATTTGAATAAGTTCGATGCCTGGATCAGTTATAAATCTTTTTTTATTGATATCTAATATTTAAAACAAATCTACAGATTTTATTTCTTTTTCCAAAATTGCAATCTTATAGAAGTTTAGTGAATGTACTATTATAACTATATAATTATAGATTTGCAGCTTTTGCAGACGTATCTGTTATTAAAAACTTTGAAAAAATAGTACTATACATAGAATTATTAAAAACTTGAAAAAATGTTCATTAAAGGCATTTAAGACTTCTTGTGGTAATTTATTCCATCGCTTTAATCACAGATTAATAATAGTCACCACAATTAAAAGGCCATCACAATAATAAAGGCGTAGGGAAGTGACGACCCCATCGCCCGCTGACGTAACGGTTATGTGACAAAACTGCTACGTCAGCGCAGTCAGTCAGCGCCTTGCCATGAGGTGTTAGTGCCATGCCTCGGCAAAACTGAAGGTGCAAAGGCCCGCTTGTGCACATGGCCTCACCATGAAACGGTGCCGGGTCTGGGCGTCTCCCGTTAACTGACGCCCATTACATGGATGACGGAATTCAGGAATACGCACAAAGGGCCGCTGCCTGGAGGTCGCCAGGGCGCGTCTGGAGCTGGCGCTGGACGCGACAGCATGCGAACCGCCAGCCGATCACGAGGAGCTGCACGACCACCCAGCAGCCCCTCGCATCCATCATTCCCACCAGCTGGCTTGGTGTCGGCAGGATCTTTGCGGGCCCAGCAATCGGCACCCGCCACTGGTGGAGTACGCCGCATGCGATGGACAATTCAAATGAACAGCAACGCAATGCGGGCGTATTTTAGGGCGAAAGGGGAGAAGTTGGAGGTTTTGCGTACAGGGCTAGGATGCATCGACTTTTTGCTGAGCTCTCCAGTATATTCTAAGTCTATGTTCTTTATTGACATTTTTTATAGTTTACATACTTTTTATAAATATATACAATACATCATGAGCAGCCCCTGATCTTCAATTTTTTTTTAGACGGGGCAATTCTGAAAAATGCCGCCCCGCCCACTTATATTTATTTTTACCTTTATCTTCATAATTTCAGCTATCAGATGTCCACTAATTGATTGACATTTGGACATAAGCCTTCCGGAAATAATGTATCCATCGCTGTTCTTTCTGTGTTAAGCCTAATTATTTACAAATATATAGACATGAACGTGTGTGATATATATTTTATACACATTACAGGATAGGATTTAAAATAAAAATATGTGTAATAAAAATAAAAATCAAATATATTATTGCATTTGTGAATTGAAATTACAATTTTACTCTTCGAGCTTTTTGTTCAGCAAATAAATCTATGGCCTTGTCATAATTTAACTCTTGTGCAATTCGATTTTCTATCGCTAAGATTGCAAGACTCGATAAGCGTTCCTGGTTCATAGAAGATCGCAAATAATTTTTAATTACTTTTAGTTTGCTAAAACTTCGCTCACAGCTTGCGGATGTAGTAGGAAGCGTAGAGTAAATTCGCAGGGCAATACAAATATTAGGAAAAGCATCCTGCAAATCATGCGCATAGATCTGTTGCAAGAGATAGAAACCGTTAGCCTTTTCTATATCACCAAATAAAAGCGGCGCTTGCTTTTTTAAAACGTAGAGTTCCTGGCAGAATTCAACGGCGCTTAAATCTCGCTGGAAATTTTCGAGCTAGATCTGCTTCATACTTTTGCACTTCTTCAATTAAAAAGCAAAATTCAAATTCAGCATGGTAGCACAATCAAACCTCAATTTAATTTCTGATATGATTCGATCAAATACCATCATTATTTCTTTAGAAAATAGTTGAACAGGTTGGAGTGTTTGTAATTCGTCTTCACACATATCATCAAAATGTTTTTTACGTTTCGGAATTCGTTTGTTTTGCAAAATAGGGTCAACACCACTTTTTTCAGCAACTCCTCCAGCCTCTATTATCCAATATTCCATTGGATTTTGTCTCATTTTTTGCAAAGTTTTGAGCAGACTATCCATTAGTGCGACGGAACGGGCAAGGATAATATCTTCTTTCTGAATTTCTATATTCACTCGATTGATTTCACGGAGAATATTCGCCCAAATAGTTAAATCTATACATCTATACAAATAAATAAAATTGAAGTGTCTGTTTGTAATGTCAAAATAACAGCTTTTTACTATATGCATATGAAAGTATATACGGTACTTATAACAAAAACACAATTTTTGAAATTTTTGTCTGTCTGTCTGTCTGTTTGTTCCGGCTAATCTCCGAAACGGCTGGACCGATTTTGACGGGACTTTCACTCGCAGATAGCTGATGTTATAAGGAGTAACTTAAGCTACTTTTATTCTAGAAAAATAATTAGGGTTCCGCGTAAAAAAAAAAATTAAAACCCATGAAATCCAATCGTAATAAATAATAATGTTCATGCAGCGCGTCTCACTTCGCGCTCTCGTCGCACCCGGTCACATGGTCCGTGTGCTGTACCCCTGGGTATCGGTCGAGTTGATTTGTCCACAGTAAAACAAGAGTGAAATTTCTGTACTTGTATTATTATTTATTCTGTGGTCAAAGTTAAGTAAAGTCTAAAGTGTGAATTTGGCCGCCCACTGAACTTGCCGCCCGGGGCAAATAAAATAAATATGTAACAATGCGACGTAATATTTTTTTTTATAACAATGTTAACAAGTATTGCTCCGTTTCATCATATGACTTATTTAGTAGGAAAGAGCGGACAGCAGTTTTACAATTAAATGTTGACATTTCATAAATCATTTTGTTATAAAGTAAAGGACCTAGGTAATAAAAATCTTTTATAAATGAAAAATAGAACTAGTGGAAGTGTGCATACTTTGTCTTTACGACGTTTTGTTATTTCAATTAAAGGAGTCTTAATATGCTGAAGTAATACTGTGTGCAATATAAAGAGCTGCCTCACACAAAGAACAGCGCAATTTTGATATAGTTGAACAGTTGGAAATAACATTGGTTTAAAAGTAGCAACCTTTAAGATAGCTCTTTGCGCAACTTCAAGTGGTTTTAATATTGTTCTTGCAACACCACCCCAGCAATAAAAGCAATACGTGATTATAGACTGACATAAAGCGTAATAAACGTTGCGTATAATTATGGAATTGGCGACATATCGGATTGTTTTAAAAACGTATATTAATTTGCGAACCTTACATGTTAAGAGATTTATATGCATTTTTAAAATTAAGGTGTTTATCTAGTATAATACCGAGATACTTTATATTATCTACAGAATTTATCTGTGGACACAGACAAGAGGAAGACTGAAGAGAACAAGAGTGAGCTTTCAACTTGATGGGAATATTTGATTGCGAGGTGGGACTGATAGAGAAAGTTATAAATTTTGTTTTGGAAATATTAAGAGTAAGAGTGTGAGATAAAAGCCAATTATATATTTGATTGAAACTGCGTTGTGATTTACTTTCAAGATCTTTCCAAGATGTTGCATAGAAATTAATAGCTGTGTCGTCTGCAGAAGAGACGATTTTTGCGTTATCAATGTGAAGATTGCACAAGTCATTAATGAAAGCAAGAAATAGAGTTAGGTCAAGAATACTTCCCTGGGGGATACCATAGGAAACAGTGAGTTCGTCATCGACTCAGATATTTTAACCATTTGAGTGCGATTTGTAAGAAAACTTCTGAAAAAGTCTAACTGTAAACCTCTGACACCCATTTTTTCTAACTTGGCTAAAAGAGTGGAAACAGGAATTGTGTCAAAGGCTTTTGCTAGATCTAGAAATATTGTTAGGACCTTCTTATGACTATTTAGATTTCATTCATTCATTCATTACAGCCCTTCACAAGTCCACTGCTGAACATAGGCCTCCCCCACGGAATGCCACAAAGCACGGTCCCGAGCCACCTGCATCCATTGACTTCCTGCATGTCTTACCAGGTCGTCACTCCATCTAGTGGGGGACGCCCCACTTCGCCTGCCGGTACAGGGCTGCCACTCGAGAACCTTTCTTCCCCATCGGTTGTCGGTTCTTCGAGCTATATGGCCGGCCCATTGCCACTTCAAACACTAATCCTTTGGGCTATGTCGGTTACTCTGGTTCTACTGCGGATATCCTCATTTCTAAGTTTATCACGCAGAGAAACCCCGAGCATAGCCCTCTCCATAGCTCGCTGAGCGACCTTGAGCTTCCTCATATTTAGATTACTGACTATAAAATTTATTAATTCATGAACTACATCAGAAGTTGATTTATTTTTACGAAATCCGAATTGTTGAGGTAAAATTAATTTAAAGTGTTCAAGATAATGAACTAGTGTATTGTTCACTAAGCGTTCTAGGACTTTAGATAAGGCAGGTAGAATAGCAATAGGGCGGTAATTAGTAACTAAAGTCCCGTCACCACCCTTGAAGATGGGATGTATTATAGACTTTTTTAAAGAATTTGGAAAAATAGCATTTTCAAAACAGAGATTGAATATATGGCTTAGCACAGGTGCTAGCGTAGTAGAGTATATTTTTAGTATTGTTAGTACTGTTGAACATATTATCTAAAAATTTGCAGCTTATTAAGAAGCGATGGGAATACAGTAATTTCATGAATGTGACCTAGAATTAATTATAAGCTGTGATAATCCTGGTAAAAAACCAGGTAAAAAACAGTTAAAATAATTAACGCTTGTTGTAGAAGTTTTTTAAAACTTATATGATGCTAATGAGTTTCGTATGGTGATTGACAAGACCGGGATACCCTTTTTACTATTTCATTCCAATTTAGTCCTCAGGGGTGACAACTGACAACACGAGGCAGGCCTGCTACAGCAGCACTTTAGGTAAAATTTGAGCTCGATTGTGTCACCTTCGCTTCTAGAAAAATCAACTATCGGATATTTTGATATTTAGGTAATATAAATATTGGATTTTTAATGAATACTGCAATTAAGAACAGTTAATGTTCAATTTTCACGTGAGTACAATTTTCGAAAAACAAACAATTAAAATTCTGAATACAAAATAAAGGGACTTTTGAAGTACTGGACTGATGTAATTGAAATCGACCAAATGACAAAAGTAAATTCACCTATTGTTCAGCACAAAAATGGACCGATTTGTAAAATAATTTCCGCAATACTACACAACGAAATACGACCAAAACCCCATTCAATTCTATCGCAATTATTGGGCAATCACAACGTAGCTATATTTTCTCAAAATTATTTATCTGTGTTATTAAAAAGCAACGGTTTTATTATTCCTAACCTTCAAAACGTAATCTAAACTTTTTTATTTCATTATTTTTTTAAATATATTTTACCTTTAATTTTTTAATTTATTAAAGATTTGAAAATAAATTAACTAGGTTCGGCGTACGAAAATAAAATGGTGTTTATAATTTTAACAGCCCTTTCCACCACAAAAAAAATATTTATTTGAAGTAATTGAATAATAAACATCTACCATTATAGTATCAATCATATCAATAAAAAGTAAAAAAATATTAAAAATTCATTCCTCCCTCATAGATTGCTTCATAGGATGATTCTGCCATAACTAGTTGCCGCCACGTTTGGCAGGCGTTTTTATCTTCTGTTGTTATCAGGAAAATTCTGTTTCAATATCCCTCTGTCGCCACTTACGACACCCACGGGATGATATAGGGTATGGATATTTTTTTTTATAGAAGAGGGGGCAAAACGAGCATGCGGCTCACCTGATGGTAAGTGACTACCGCCGCCCATGAAGAACCGCAACACCAGGGGAATTGCAGGTGCGTTGCCGGCCTTTTAGAAAGGAGTAAGCTCTTTTCTTGAAGTTCCCTAAGTCGTATCGGTCCGGAAAAATCTCCGGTGGTAAACAATTCCACAGAGAAGTTGTACGAGGAAGAAAACTCCTAGTAAAACGCACAGTGGTGGACCGCCAAGCATCCAGATGATGAGGAATGGTATCGTGAATTTTGACGCGATGTGCGTTCGTGAAATTTGGCGTTTGGAACTAATCCAAACAATTCCTCAGAGATTGATCCCCCGTGGTAGATTCTATAGAAATTAATTCTTACGTCGCCATTACACAGCGCGCAAAAATGTATTTACAAATTGATTTAAAATATTACACTTATGACCTGAATTGGCTGAAATTTCATTTAATTGTAAGTGGGTTCATACTTCAATTCGTGTTCACCTTTAAGTTTGAGCATGGAGGCGGAAACTGCAAAAAGAAACCGTGTGTAGTGAAATGAAAAACAAAGACGGCGGTGTTTGCACAGCTGCGTTTTTTGACTGGGGCCGTTTTATAATTCTCTTTATGGTAGGTTTCTTTGCAATAAGCCAATAAACTTTATTGTTCTCTTTTTGATTCTCACGGTTTTGGTCTTCTAATTACATAAAAAATGAGTTATGTGTAAAAGGAAATGGAACAAATCACTCTAAATTCCATTACTATAAACATTACAGCTTATTAAAGTCCACTGCTCAACATAGGCCTCCCCCATAGATTCCCTCATAGGTGGGATATTTGCTATTCTTGTCACGTTTTCGCAAACGGGTTTCCAACGGCAGTTTTTATTTTTATTCAGCTGATATCAAGAAGATGCTGCTGCCCCTTTCCTAGTTCAGTTTCTTCTCTCTGTCACTCCTTACGACATCCACGGCATGATATGGGGTAGTGGACATTCTTACACCGCCACTATGCGGTTAATACACCCTAAATTCATGAGACTTGAAGTGAAAATTGAAATGTCTGTCTGCAATATCGAAATAACTGCCTTATATTGAACTGAGGAAGTTATTTACATGCCTTTAATACATTCGTAACGATTTTTAACATTTTGTTATTCTGTCTCTACGTCTGTCCGGGCTAATCTTCGGAATGGCGGAACTGATTGTAATAAAACTTCACGAACTGATAGAGAGCAGTACTAGGAGTGATCTAGGCTATATTTTATCTGAAAATCTAAGACATTTGAAAAAACGAACAATTGTTAAATAAATGGTTGTAAAAGCCACACCACATTAATAGATCTACCCAGGCGAAGCCGGGGCGCTAGTTTATCATAAGAAAGAGAACGATTTTAGAATCATAATTTTTTGTCTCAGTACTGTGTCAAAGCGTTCCATCTCAGCGCGTTTGTACAAAATTATATCGGATATGGTTGGGTAATTGGATATAGTTATTCTATTTCACGATGAAGGTTTGACTTTGGTTGTTGTTAGCCGTGCACATACACATTGTGTTAGTGTGCGTAGGCCTCGGGAGCACTCAGTCACGATCGCGAGTAGAACGAATCGCAGTTACACACACAAACGCGCCTGTCGGTACACGTCACTACTACAATCAAGGCGAAACCTTCATCGTGACATAGAATAACTATAAGAATCTAAGAGTGAATCTGATTGCGTTACTATCTCAAAATTTTGACATCTTCCGGAATTAATAAGTCAAATTTTACACTATAAAAAAAAAGAAATCATTAAGTTAAACAGGATGGCCTCAACTCTATTCTAATACTGCCCGGCCTGTAAGAATAAAGCATTTAAAGTAACTGGAAGATAATTTCAGATTAGATAGTCTGAACAACCATAAGCAGTAAACAGACAAGAGGCCATAGACCACAATCGCTCAGTTGTACACAAAATAATGGTCATAGCTTTTATTCAACACTACCTGCCCTCTAGAAGACAACAGGGGTGAAGATTTACATGTATTGCGAGATCAATCTATTGTTGGCGTAACAAAGCAATGTTTATTAAATAAAACGCTTGTGTACACGCAGTAGGTCGACCTTGTAAGCTATCCAGGTCAGTGGCGAGGTCAAGGCAAGCTCTGCACCCATTGTGAACTCTATGTAGAGCATTGTTAGGGGAAATTGTTTGATTAACCTGTACTTATTGCATTCGGATATTTCTAACCTAAAAAGTATTTCAAATGTTGTTCTTATACAATTATACTAAAATACCTCTTTCTATAACTGAAGTTAAAATTAGATTTTTAATCACATAGTCGGCCAAAAACTTTATTCGCTACATGCATAATTTTAAATAAATCATTGTATTTACTAACGACTTAGTTGTCAGGGTACCTGTGGCATGGAGCCTGACTTCAAACTGCACATGGTTTAACACTATTTCTATTTTACTGCCTCTAATATTATGTCCTTTGCGTTCTTTCGTATAATTTATATAATGTAACTGTAATGAACGAAGTGGTCAGCAGGCTGTTTATTTGTACAAAAAATGTATATAAATATAAGGCAATAGAGGAAAGACGGAAAACTTACAAACAGCGTGTGTACTATGAAAAATATTTAACTGACTGACTGACTCTAGCATATCTATACATCTATACGAGTAGGTACATATAAATAAAAATGAAGTGTATGTCTGTAATAATGAAATAACTGTCTTATATTAAGCTCGTGGGTTATTTTTGTCTGTCGGTCTGTCAGTCTAAACGCGCTAGTCTTCGGAATGGCTGTACCGATGGTGATGAAACGTTACGAACAGATAGAGAGCAAAGCTAGGAGCGATATTATTACCGAAAATCTTGAAATTTTTTTAATAAAAGGAAAAGTGGATAAAATAATGATTATGATGATCTAAATAACGCCACATTAAAAGATCCTATCCAGGCGAAGCCGAGGCGTGCCGCTAGTATAATAATATTTGCACTAATTTTTAACAAATTATTTTTAAACAAACAAAATCAAATATTAATAACATTTTATTGAAACATTTAAAATTACTAACAAATTAAGATATTGCTGCGTCGCCTGCAGTATCCCAAGTTAGAAAACTGCTATTTTAAGTTCCAAATTCTCATTGTAGTCCTGTACATCATACATGAATCTGTGTTCGCGTGTGTATCATTCATCTCTCGTTCAAAACTTGCGTGGGTCTCAGCTCTACGCGCAGACTAGCGTATATATTATATGGACTTGTACCTCTATATTGAACTTTTCAAGAAATGTTGTGTAAACTGGCACCTTACACTACACGGTCGCTACACGGCGAGTACATAATATGTAATATTATTTATCAATATTTTTTTTAAAGATGTAATAGGTCATTTTGGAGCCGGTAGGGTAAGTTAGAATCTTATCTAATCTTTAGAAAGTTGTTAACGCCGCGATTCAAATAACAAATTTAAACAAGAACCACTTTCGCTCAGTTATTGGGATACCGATGAAACATATTTCTCGTTTTACGACTAGGCTTAAGTGAAAATAAAATTAAAATATCAATATGTAGTAATATGATAAGCATATTGTATATTATCTTTACAACATAATATTATGGGCTAATGCTAATAATATACGTAAGGTTCAATTTTTTTTTAATTATGTCTAAAATTCGGACTAGTACAAGTAAAACATGATTTTTTTTATTTCCAAAACAAAGAAAGCTTTACAATAATGCATATTATACTTCGTTTATAAAATGATTTAAAAATATTGTTAGTGCACTATGAAATTATAAATGGGCGTAATGGAAATTTTTGGTAAAACGAACGTAGCGTGGGCTAGCTATTAGTTTTTATTAACGACTGTACTTTTTCGCGTTCTGTCACTTATAATTTTTAATTTTTGTGTGCGTTTTTACTGTATTTTTGTGCTATCTGCGGCAATGCCAGCATTACATGTTTATGACCGCAGGTTTTGATTTTTATTGCCTAAATAAAAATAATTATTTCCAATCGTTATTTGTTACAACTATAGCTATAGCTCTTAAATTCAGGCGTTTTTAAAACGATCACAAATAAGTGTCACCATACTTAATTTATCATAGATATATACCTCTATCATCATTATCATCATCATTACAGCCTTCACAAGTCCACTGCTGAACATAGGCCTCCCCACGGAATGCCACAAAGCACGGTCCCGAGCCACCTGCATCCATTGACTTCCTGCATGTCGTCACTCCATCTAGTGGGGACGCCTACACTTCGCCTGCCGGTACAGGCTGCCACTCGAGAACCTTTCTTCCCCATCGGTTGTCGGTTCTTCGAGCTATATGGCCGGCCCATTGCCACTTCAGCTTACTAATCCTTTGGGCTATGTCGGTTACTCTGGTTCTACTGCGGATATCCTCATTTCTAAGTTTATCACGCAGAGAAACCCCGAGCATAGCCCTCTCCATAGCTCGCTGAGCGACAGGCTTCCTCATACGGCCAGCAGTGAAGGACCACGTCTCAGTTCCGTATGTCATCACTGGCAACACACTGATTGTACAATTTAGTTTTGAGGTTTTGAGGTATGCCTGACGAGAAGATGGGTCGTAATCTCCCGAACGCTGCCCAGCCGAGTTGAATCCGTCGATTGACCTCTCGGTCGAAGTTGGACTTACCTAGTCGGACTATTTGTCCCAGGTAAACATATTCGTCAACAACTTCGAGCTTAGTGCACCAACAACTACCGGCATAGGTGTGACATGGACATTAAACATGATTTTTGTTTTGTCCATATTCATCTTGAGACTTATCCGTTGGGAGACACTATGAGGTCATTGAGCATAGTGCTTAGGTCCTCCAGCGATTCTGCCATAAGGACTATATCGTCGGCAAATCGAAGGTGAGTGATGTACTCGCCATTGATGTTAATACCGTATCCTTTCCAGTCCAGTAGCTTGAAAACGTCTTCCAATGCAGCGGTGAAGAGTTTCGGGGATATTACGTCACCCTGTCTTACACCTCTCTGCAGTTGGATAGGTTTCGTACTCTGGTTCTGTACTCGGATAGCCATCGTAGCCTACTGTACAAACACTTCAGCACCTCGATATACCGACAGTCCACTTGGCACCGCTGAAGGGACTGCAGCACCGCCCAAATTTCGACGGAATCAAAGGCTTTCTCATAGTCCACATACGCCAGGCAAAGTGGCAGATTGTACTCGTCGGTCTTCTGTACAATTTGCCGAAGGGTATGTATGTGGTCTATGGTGCTAAAGCCTTTTCGGAAACCGGCTTGTTCGGGAGGCTGGAAGTCGTCGAGTCTGCATGCGAGACGATTCGTAATGACTCTCGAAAACAGCACGTAGACGCGGCTCAGAAGGAAATCGGTCTGTAGTTCTTCAAGAGAGTTGTCGCCTTTCTTGAAGAACAAGACCACCGCACTTCTGCTCCACGCCTCCGGTGTAATGCCACCATGGAGGACGGAATTAAAGAGCTTGAAGGACTCTCAAGTACCGGTTTTCCACCCGCTTTCAGAAGCTCCGCTGTAATTCCATCCTCGCCTGGGGCCTTGCCGTTTTTAAGGTGCTGGAGAGCCATTCTAATCTCGCTCAGACTGACGTCCGGGATATCATCGGAATAGTGTCGGATAAGACTTGCTCTTGATCGTTACCACACTTGCGTGGCTCCAACGATGACGTGTACAGCTACCCATAGAACCTCCCAATCTCAGGTGTCCCGGAAACGATGTTGCCACAATCGGTCTTCAGCTTCGACAGTTGGCTCTTTCTGGCAGACAGATCTCTGGCAAAGACTTTGGAGCCCTGGTTCCGCTCGATCGCTTCTTCAATACGAGCTGTATTGAAGTTGCGTGCGTACCGCCGCATGCATTTGGAGATATGTCTGTTCAGTTGCCTGTATGCTGTCAAATCTGCTGAAGACTGCAGCTTCATCTCCCGTCTAACAACCATGAGATTAAGAGTGATCGGAGAGTTTTGTATTCTTCTGCGACGGGTCTAACAGAACTTAGCTCCGACCGCATGGACAGTTTCCACAAGCTTGTCATTCATATCGTCCACTTCATTGCAAACTTCTAGGCACTGAAAACGATTTTGTAATTGAGCTGAAAGTTTTCGGGACTTTGGATTAGAGCACGAGGGGACGGAGCGTTGACTTCATTAGACGTGACCTCCAACTTAACGTTTAGGTTCAGTGTGCCTCACCATTCGGTGATCGCTGCCAGTTTCACTCGCGAACCCTGTCTCAGTGGACATCACTGAACAGTTGTCGTCTGGTCGTCATAATGAAGTCAACTCATTTTTGTCGAACCGTCGGGGCTCGACCAGGTCCACTTTCTGTGGGGCTTTTGGAAGAAAGAGTTCATCATAAAGAGTCCTCTTTCTCCATAAAGTCGGCCAGCTGCTGGCCCTTGGGTTCCGTTGCCCTATTCCGAATTTCCCTACTTTCAGCTCACCGCTTTCTTGTGCCTAGTTTATGTTGAAGTCTCCCATTAACACCGTATAGTGGGTTTTGGAGGAATGCATGGCTCTAGAGATATCCTCACATTTCCTCCACCTCCTCATCGGGTGTGCCGAGGTTGGTGCGTAAACCTGTATGACCTTCAGCGAATACCGTTTGGTGATTCTGAGTATAAGGTACGCAACCCTCGTCGACACACTCCCGATCTTACAACGTTGTTAACAAGAGACTTGTGGACGATAAACCGACACCTCCTTGGGACAGATGGTCGCCCCCGGTGATAGAATAAGTTGCCGGATTCGAGGATTACCGTGTCTCCCCTCTCTTCGGACCTCGGATAGTCCTATTATATTCCAGCGTAACTTATCTATCTCTTCTTCCAGCTCAGGATCTTCTCGTCAGTCCTCAGGGTGCGTGCGTTATATGTTGCCAGGTCGAGTCGTCGCTCATGGGGTATATTGCCATAGTTGCCACGCTTGGCGAGCGGGTTGGCAACCGCAGTTTTATTGTTTTTGGCTTTTATCAGAAAGATGCTGCCCATCTTCTGTATCAGTTTCCTTGTCGCTCTTACGACACCACGGGAAGATATGGGGTAGTGGGTATTCTTACCCGCCACTACACCTCTGTGTACCTCTATATATATGATATGATATATATATATATATATATATATATATATATATATATCGGAGCTAAGTTCTGTTAGACCCGTCGCAGAAGAATACAAAAACTCTCCGATCACACTCTTAATCTCATGGTTGTTACACGGGAGATGAAGCTGCAGTCTTCAGCAGATTTGACAGCATACAGGCAACTGAACAGACATATCTCCAAATGCATGCGGCGGACTTTTAACTTCAATACAGCTCGTATTGAAGAAGCGATCGAGCGGAACCAGGGCTCCAAAGTCTTTGCCAAGTCTGTCTGCCAGAAAGAGCCAACTGTCGAAGCTGAAGACCGATTGTGGCAACATCGTTTCCGGGACACCTGAGATTGGGAGGTTCTATGGGTAGCTGTACACGTCATCGTTGGAGCCACACGCAAGTGTAGTAACGATCCAAGAGCAAGTCTTATCCGACACTATTCCGATGATATCCGGACGTCAGTCTGAGCGAGATTAGAATGGCTCTCCAGCACCTTAAAACGGCAAGGCCCCAGGCGAGGATGGAATTACAGCGGAGCTTCTGAAAGCGGGTGGAAAACCGGTTTGCAGTCCTTCAGAAGCTCTTAATTCCGTCCTCCATGGTGGCATTACACCGGGCGTGGAGCAGAAGTGCGGTGGTCTTGTTCTTCAAGAAAGGCGACAACGCTCTTGAAGAAGAACTACAGACCGATTTCCTTCTGAGCCGCGTCTACGTGCTGTTTTCGAGAGTCATTACGAATCGTCTCGCATGCAGACTCGACGACTTCCAGCCTCCGAACAACCGGTTTCCGAAAACTTTAGCACCATAGACCACATACATACCCTTCAAATTATTTTGCAGAAGACCGACGAGTACACTGCCACTTTGCCTGCGTATGTGGACTATGAGAAAGCCTTGATTCCGTCGAAATTTGGGCGGTGCAGTCCCTTCAGCGGTGCCATGGACTGTCGGTATATCGAGGTGCTGAAGTGTTTGTACAGTAGGGCTACGATGGCTATCCGAGTACAGAACAGAGTACGAAACCTATCCAACTGCAGAGGTGTAAGACAGGGTGACGTAATATCCCCGAAACTCTTCACCGCTGCATTGGAAGACGTTTTCAAGCTACTGGACTGGAAGGATACGGTATTAACATCAATGGCAAGTACATCACTCACCCTCGATTTGCCGACGATATAGTCCTTATGGCAGAATCGCTGGAGGACCTAAGCACTATGCTCAATGACCTCAATAGTGTCTCCCAACGGATAAGTCTCAAGATGAATATGGACAAAACAAAATCATATTTAATGTCCATGTCACACCTATGCCGGTAGTTGTTGGTGCACTAAGCTCGAAGTTGTTGACGAATATGTTTACCTGGGACAAATAGTCCGACTAGGTAAGTCCAACTTCGACCGAGAGGTCAATCGACGGATTCAACTCGGCTGGCAGCGTTCGGGAGATTACGACCCATCTTCTCGTCAGGCATACCTCAAAACCTCAAAACTAAATTGTACAATCAGTGCGTGTTGCCAGTGATGACATACGGAACTGAGACGTGGTCCTTCACTGCTGGCCGTATGAGGAAGCTCAAGGTCGCTCAGCGAGCTATGGAGAGGCTATGCTCAGGGTCTAACCTAAAAGTATTTCAAATGTTGTTCTTATACAATTATACTAAAATACCTCTTTCTATAACTGAAGTTAAAATTAGATTTTTAATCAAAGAACGGGCAAAAACTTTATTCGCTACATGCATAATTTTAAATAAATCATTGTATTTACTAACGACTTAGTTGTCAGGGTACCTGTGGCATGGAGCCTGACTTTAAACTGCACATGGTTTAACACTATTTCTATTTTACTGCCTCTAATATTATGTCCTTTGCGTTCTTTCGTATAATTTATATAATGTAACTGACTGGGTGAAATCGCAGTAAAATAACAACCAAGTGGTCAGCAGGCTGTTTATTTGTACAAAAAATGTATATAAATAGAAGGCAATAGAGGAAAGACGGAAAACTTACAAACAGCGTGTGTACTATGAAAAATATTTAACTGACTGACTGACTCTAGCATATCTATACATCTATACGAGTAGGTACATATAAATAAAAATTAAGTGTATGTCTGTAATAATGAAATAACTGTCTTATATTAAGCTCATGGGTTATTTGCAAGCTATAATACATAAATAACCACTTAAAATTTGCAAGCTATAATACATAAATAACCACTTAAAATTTTTGTCTGTCGGTCTGTCAGTCTAGCCGCGCTAGTCTTCGGAATGGCTGTACCGATGGTGATGAAACGTTACGAACAGATAGAGAGCAATGCCAGGAGCGATATTGTTACCGAAAATCTTGAAAATTATTTAAAAAAAGGAAAAGTGGATAAAATAATGATTATGATGATCTAAATAACGCCACATCAAAAGATCCTATCCAGGCGAAGCCGAGGCGTGCCGCTAGTATAATAATATTTGCACTGATTTTTAACAAATTCTTTTCAAACAAACTAAATCAAATATTAATAACATTTTATTGAAACATTTAAAATTACTAACAAATTAAGATATTGCTGCGTCGTCTGCAATATCCCAAGTTAGAAAACTGCTATTTTAAGTTCCAAATTCTCATTGTAGTCCTGTACATCATACATGAATCTGTGTTCGCGTGTGTATCATTCATCTTTCGTTCAAAACTTGCGTGGGTGAGACCCACGCAAGTTTTGAACTACGCGCAGACTAGCGTATATATTATATGGACTTGTACCTATATATTGAACTTTTCAAGAAATGTGTAAACTGGCACCTTACACTACACGGTCGCAACACGGCGAGTACATAATATGTAATATTATTTATCAATATTTTTTTTAAAGATGTAATAGGTCATTTTGGAGCCGGTAGGGTAAGTTAGAATCTTATCTAATCTTTAGAAAGTTGTTAACGCCGCGATTCAAATAACAAATTTAAACAAGAACCACTTTCGCTCAGTTATTGGGATACCGATGAAACATATTTTTATCGTTTTACGACTAGGCTTAAGTGAAAATAAAATTAAAATATCAATATGTAGTAATATGATAAGCATAATGTATATTATCTTCACAACATAATATTATGAGCTAATGCTAATAACATACCTAATAAACTTAGGTTCAATTTTACTTTTTTAATTTTTTTTTAAATTATCTCTAAAATTCGGACTAGTACAAGTAAAACATTTTTTTTTAATTTCCAAAACAAAGAAAGCTTTACAATAATGCATATTATACTTCGTTTATAAAATGTTTTAAAAATATTGTTAGTGCACTATGAAATTATAAATGGGCGTAATGGAAATTTTTGGTAAAACGAACTTAGCGTGGGCTAGCTATTAGTTTTTAGTTTACTTTTTCGCGTTCTGTCACTTATAATTTTTAATTTTTGTGTGCGTTTTTACTGTATTTTTGTGCTATCTGCGGCAATGCCAGCATTACATGTTTATGACCGTAGGTTTTGATTTTTATTGCCTAAATAAAAATAATTATTTCCAATCGTTATTTGTTACAAATTATAGCTATAGCTCTTAAATTCAGGCTTTTTTTAAGACGATCACAAATAAGTATCTACCATACTTAATTTATCATAGATATATACCTCTATCATCATTATCATCATCATTACAGCCCTTCACAAGTCCACTGCTGAACATAGGCCTCCCCACGGAATACAAAGCACGGTCCCGAGCCACCTGCATCCATTGACTTCCTGCATGTCGTCACTCCATCTAGTGGGGACGCCTACACTTCGCCTGCCGGTACAGGCTGCCACTCGAGAACCTTTCTTCCCCATCGGTTGTCGGTTCTTCGAGCTATATGGCCGGCCCATTGCCACTTCAGCTTACTAATCCTTTGGGCTATGTCGGTTACTCTGGTTCTACTGCGGATATCCTCATTTCTAAGTTTATCACGCAGAAAACCCGAGCATAGCCCTCTCCATAGCTCGCTGAGCGACCTTGGCTTCCTCATACGGCCAGCAGTGAAGGACCACGTCTCAGTTCCGTATGTCATCACTGCAACACACTGATTGTACAATTTAGTTTTGAGGTTTTGAGGTATGCCTGACGAGAAGATGGGTCGTAATCTCCCGAACGCTGCCCAGCCGAGTTGAATCCGTCGATTGACCTCTCGGTCGAAGTTGGACTTACCTAGTCGGACTATTTGTCCCAGGTAAACATATTCGTCAACAACTTCGAGCTTAGTGCTAACAACTACCGGCATAGGTGTGACATGGACATTAAACATGATTTTTGTTTTGTCCATGTTCATCTTGAGACTTATCCGTTGGGAGACACTATTGAGGTCATTGAGCATAGTGCTTAGGTCCTCCAGCGATTCTGCCATAAGGACTATATCGTCGGCAAATCGAAGGTGAGTGATGTACTCGCCATTGATGTTAATACCGTATCCTTTCCAGTCCAGTAGCTTGAAAACGTCTTCCAATGCAGCGGTGAAGAGTTTCGGGGATATTACGTCACCCTGTCTTACACCTCTGCAATTGGATAGGTTTCGTACTCTGGTTCTGTACTCGGATAGCCATCGTAGCTCTACTGTACAAACACTTCAGCACCTCGATATACCGACAGTCCACTTGGCACCGCTGAAGGGACTGCAGCACCGCCCATTCGACGGAATCAAAACTTTCTCATAGTCCACATACGCAGGGCAAAGTGGCAGATTGTACTCGTCGGTCTTCTGTACAATTTGCCGAAGGGTATGTATGTGGTCTATGGTGCTAAAGCCTTTTCAAACCAACTTGTTCGGGAGGCTGGAAGTCGTCGAGTCTGCATGCGAGACGATTCGTAATGACTCTCGAAAACAGCACGTAGACGCGGCTCAGAAGGAAATCGGTCTGTAGTTCTTCAAAGAGCGTTGTCGCCTTTCTTGAAGAACAAGACCACCACTTCTTCCACGCCTCGGTGTAATGCCACCATGGAGGACGGAATTAAAGAATAGAACTGAAAGTACCGGTTTTCCACCCGCTTTCAGAAGCTCCGCTGTAATTCCATCCTCGCCTGGGGCCTTGCCGTTTTAAGGTGCTGAAGCCATTCTAATCTCGCTCAGACTGACGTCCGGGATATCATCGGAATAGTGTCGGATAAGACTTGCTCTTGGATCGTTACTGACACTTGCGTGTGGCTCCAACGATGACGTGTACAGCTACCCATAGAACCTCCCAATCTCAGGTGTCCCGGAAACGATGTTGCCACAATCGGTCTTCAGCTTCGACAGTTGGCTCTTTCTGGCAGACAGATCTCTGGCAAAGACTTTGGAGCCCTGGTTCCGCTCGATCGCTTCTTCAATACGAGCTGTATTGAAGTTGCGCAAGCTACCGCCGCATGCATTTGGAGATATGTCTGTTCAGTTGCCTGTATGCTGTCAAATCTGCTGAACTGCTTCATCTCCCGTCTAACAACCATGAGATTAAGAGTGTGATCGGAGTTTTTGTATTCTTCTGCGACGGGTCTAACAGAACTTAGCTCCGACCGCATGGACAGTTTCCACAGCTTGTCATTCATATCGTCCACTTCATTGCAAACTTCTAGGCACTGAAAACGATTTTGTAATTCGAGCTGAAAGTTTTCGGGACTTTGGATTAGAGCACGAGGACGGGCGTTGACTTCATTAGACGTGACCTCTCCAACAACGTTTAGGGTTCAGTGTGCCTCTCACCATTCGGTGATCGCTGCCAGTTTTCACCCTCGCGAACCCTGTCTCAGTGGACATCACTGAACAGTTGTCGTCTGGTCGTCATAATGAAGTCAATCTCATTTTTGTCGAACCGTCGGGGCTCGACCAGGTCCACTTTCTGTGGGGCTTTTGGAAGAAAGAGTTCATCATAAAGAGTCCTCTTTCTCCATAAAGTCGGCCAGCTGCGGCCCCTTGGGTTCCGTGCCTATTCCGAATTTCCCTACTTTCAGCTCACCGCTTTCTCTTGTGCCTAGTTTGCGTTGAAGTCTCCCATTAACACCGTATAGTGGGTTTTGGAGGAATGCATGGCTCTAGAGATATCCTCACATTTCCTCCACCTCCTCATCAGGGTGTGCCGAGGTTGGTGCGTAAACCTGTATGACCTTCAGCGAATACCGTTTGGTGATTCTGAGTATAAGGTACGCAACCCTCGTCGACACACTCCCGATCTTTACAACGTTGTTAACAAGAGACTTGTGGACGATAAATCCGACACCTCCTTGGGACAGATGGTCGCCCCCGGTGATAGAATAAGTTGCCGGATTCGAGGATTACCGTGTCTCCCCTCTCTTCGGACCTCGGATAGTCCTATTATATTCCAGCGTAACTTATCTATCTCTTCTTCCAGCTCAGGATCTTCTCGTCAGTCCTCAGGGTGCGTGCGTTATATGTTGCCAGGTCGAGTCGTCGCTCATGGGTATATTATTGCATATTGCCACGCTTGGCGAGCGGGTTGGCAACCGCAGTTTTTATTGTTTTTGGCTTTTATCAGAAAGATGCTGCTGCCCATCTTCTGTATCAGTTTCCTTTGTCGCCTCTTACGACACCCACGGAAGATATGGGTAGTGGGTATTCTTACCCGCCACTACACCTCTATGTACCTCTATATATATCTATGATATATATATATATATATATATATATATATATATATATCGGAGCTAAGTTCTGTTAGACCCGTCGCAGAAGAATACCTCTCCGATCACACTCTTAATCTCATGGTTGTTACACGGGAGATGAAGCTGCAGTCTTCAGCAGATTTGACAGCATACAGGCAACTGAACAGACATATCTCCAAATGCATGCGGCGGACTTGCATACTTCAATACAGCTCGTATTGAAGAAGCGATCGAGCGGAACCAGGGCTCCAAAGTCTTTGCCAGAGATCTGTCTGCCAGAAAGAGCCAACTGTCGAAGCTGAAGACCGATTGTGGCAACATCGTTTCCGGGACACCTGAGATTGGGAGGTTCTATGGGTAGCTGTACACGTCATCGTTGGAGCCACGCAGAGTGTAAGTAACGATCAAGAGCAAGTCTTATCCGACACTATTCCGATGATATCCGGACGTCAGTCTGAGCGAGATTAGAATGGCTCTCCAGCACCTTAAAACGGCAAGGCCCCAGGCGAGGATGGAATTACAGCGGAGCTTCTGAAAGCGGGTGGAAAACCGGTACTTGAGTCCTTCAGGCTCTTTAATTCCGTCCTCCATGGTGGCATTACACCGGAGGCGTGGAGCAGAAGTGCGGTGGTCTTGTTCTTCAAGAAAGGCGACAACGCTCTTGAAGAACTACAGACCGATTTCCTTCTGAGCCGCGTCTACGTGCTGTTTTCGAGAGTCATTACGAATCGTCTCGCATGCAGACTCGACGACTTCCAGCCTCCGAACAACCGGTTTCCGAAAGGCTTTAGCACCATAGACCACATACATACCCTTCGGCAAATTGTACAGAAGACCGACGAGTACAATCTGCCACTTTGCCTGCGTATGTGGACTATGAGAAAGCCTTGATTCCGTCGAAATTTGGGCGGTGCTGCAGTCCCTTCAGCGGTGCCAAGTGGACTGTCGGTATATCGAGGTGCTGAAGTGTTTGTACAGTAGGGCTACGATGGCTATCCGAGTACAGAACCAGAGTACGAAACCTATCCAACTGCAGAGAGGTGTAAGACAGGGTGACGTAATATCCCCGAAACTCTTCACCGCTGCATTGGAAGACGTTTTCAAGCTACTGGACTGGAAAGGATACGGTATTAACATCAATGGCAAGTACATCACTCACCTTCGATTTGCCGACGATATAGTCCTTATGGCAGAATCGCTGGAGGACCTAAGCACTATGCTCAATGACCTCAATAGTGTCTCCCAACGGATAAGTCTCAAGATGAATATGGACAAAACAAAATCATATTTAATGTCCATGTCACACCTATGCCGGTAGTTGTTGGTGCACTAAGCTCGAAGTTGTTGACGAATATGTTTACCTGGGACAAATAGTCCGACTAGGTAAGTCCAACTTCGACCGAGAGGTCAATCGACGGATTCAACTCGGCTGGGCAGCGTTCGGGAGATTACGACCCATCTTCTCGTCAGGCATACCTCAAAACCTCAAAACTAAATTGTACAATCAGTGCGTGTTGCCAGTGATGACATACGGAACTGAGACGTGGTCCTTCACTGCTGGCCGTATGAGGAAGCTCAAGGTCGCTCAGCGAGCTATGGAGAGGCTATGCTCAGGGTTTCTGCGTGATAAACTTAGAAATGAGGATATCCGCAGTAGAACCAGAGTAACCGACATAGCCCAAAGGATTAGTAAGCTGAAGTGGCAATGGCCGGCCATATAGCTCGAAGAACCGACAACCGATGGGAAGAAAGGTTCTCGAGTGGCAGCCCCTGTACCGGCAGGCGAAGTGAAGCGTCCCCCACTAGATGGAGTGACGACATGGTAAGACATGCAGAAGTCAATGGATGCAGGTGGCTCGGGACCGTGCTTTGTGGCATTCCGTGGGGGAGGCCTATGTTCAGCAGTGGACTTGTGAAGGGCTGTAATGATGATGATAATGATGATAGAGGTATATATCTATGATAAATTAAGTATGGTAGACACTTATTTGTGATCGTTTTAAAAAACGCCTGAATTTAAGAGCTATAGCTATAATTGTAACAAATAACGATTGGAAATAATTATTTTTATTTAGGCAATAAAAATCAAAACCTGCGGTCATAAACATGTAATGCTGGCATTGCCGCAGATAGCACAAAAATACAGTAAAAACGCACACAAAAATTAAAAATTATAAGTGACAGAACGCGAAAAAGGACAGTCGTTAATAAAAGTTTTTTATTGTTTTTGGCTTTTATCAGAAAGATGCTGCTGCCCATCTTCTGTATCAGTTTCCTTTGTCGCCTCTTACGACACCCACGGGAAGATATGGGTAGTGGGTATTCTTACCCGCCACTACACCTCTATGTACCTCTATATATATATATATATATATATATATATATATATATATATATATATATATATATATGTACATTATCCTTCCTAAAGTAATTTAATCAGGGATTGGAAAGGATCTAAATATAGCGGTAAGAAATCGGTATTCAGCGTTTCTGATACTAGAACCAGAACCCATACCAAAATCTAAATGACTTAGTTTATTTCATTGAGTGACAGTCTTAAAATGATATTTTCGATAAAAAGCGAACATGCTGTAATAAGTTTCAATCAAGTACCTAATACGAAAATAAAGCTTAACTACAACGCCACGAATGCATCGCCATTTTGAAACCGGTATCTTAAAACAGATACCTTAACCAGAACCCAAACCATACCGAAAAGTGCAACTTGTTTGAAACCTGTTTTCAATTCCTTGTTTAAATGTCATTTATTTGACAAGAACGACCGGAAATCATAATTACAACAGTTGTCGTTCTATTTATCTTTAACAAAGTAACAGTAGAAATGAGGGCACTTAAATTATCTCATACAGCACAATATTATTATTCACTTGAATTTCTACAGAGTTCAAATCAGATGGCCCACTTTTAAAGCGCACAACGCGCTTGTGTGAAGCGACTTAACCGGTTTGTTTACATTAATCACAGCGCGCTGCTGAATGTGTGCGTCTACGTAACGTTTCATTGTGTGAGATATATTTACGTCACTTTGTTTACATCCGTCTTGGTGTGCGTCCGGTATATTATCGAACTTAAGTAGATTGTACAGTAAGTTAACCAAGCGTTACGAACTTTTCACGGACAATCCACTAGAAAGTAGCTTATTTGACTACATCAGCGTAATAGAGAAAAAAATATGCTTAAAAATAGAACACCAAAATGTATAGAATTGTACGGACGGTTAATTACCATTTTTGTAAAAAGAAAAGGGCATCGAAAACCTCTGTCTTAATAGTCATTACATAGTTTAAAGACCAGCCAAAATCGTATACTTAAGAATTCTACTAACAAGTTAACACATAATATGCATTCACAACATCTCACATAATGAAAAAACAACATGTGTGTAGTTCACACGCGGTGGAAGTGAAACCTTGAGAAAAGGAGACAGATAAAAGGAAACACTGTATATTGTATTCTATCTCATTCTCTTGCAGGCTAAATCCTATAGATGTATACTATGTTTCAAAATTTTTAGTGTTGCTTTTTAGTTTCATCGAGTTTCAAATCACGATTCTAAAGAAGTTTTCACTTCTAAATATTTGATAGGGTTCGTCCCAAAATAAATACTTCATTACATGGTTACCTTAGCGCAATACGTCACGTGGGTAAGAAAGGCACGTGCGCGTGTGGGTGTGTTCGCGTGCCGACGTGACGTCATGTCGTTTCGTCACAAGACACGCTGGTGTGCGTGCTGCGACGTACCGAATAAAGTAGTGTGCGTACCGCAGACCCGTCAACTCAATGTTACATTTTTGTGACCTTAACCGTCAGGCATTTTTGCAAGAGTTGTCGTTTACGTAATTATACCGCTTGTTTTATACTTATTTATATAGAAACAGAAAACTTTAATACAATCTTATTTCCTAAGAAATGTGTTAACAATGTATTATTTAAGATACAAGATTCATTTCTGTTAATCCATTGAAATTTTGATCAGTGGTCACTCATTGTTTTTTAAATTGCAAGATTAAAAACAGGAATCAAATATTGCAAGAATGTTTTGGCCGAATATTATTTGGCTCGAATCCCGAACGAAACAAGAGCCATGCTGCAGCGGCGGACATTTTGTTTGGCCTACGGAGCCGTGCCTTTCACAAATAGCGTCAATTTAAAATATTTTCTTTGTAAATTTATTCATTGTTCCAAGTACAGAAATTTTATAATTTAGAGTAAAAATAAAATATAAAAAGGAATTTAATTCAAATGTGAGTAGTAAAGGTACATTATTTATGTACCTATAGAGTTAGATAAATATATAGTTAATTTTAAAATTGCTAATAACAAGTAGATAATTAAATCATTAAGTAGGAGCTACAGCTTCTCCTAAGAAATATTGATTGTAGTGTCTATTTTTCTAATTTTAAGACATAATATATTATATTTCATACATATAAATTATAGAAAATAATATATCTTTAAAGATATTTTAAAGTATAAATAGGCATTGGCATTGGGTATTACTAATTTAGAAGCTAGCAGCTTACAGCTGCTTAAAGGTTCCCGCAGACTGCCACGCACTGACTATAGATTAAAATACGTAGGTACGGTAATATACTTAAAATACGTACTTAAGTTTATAAAAAAAGTTTTAATTGTTCTCTATCGAAAATATCAAAATACAACAACTTCTTAATTTTCATAAACGAGATTCTTATAATCCATCTTATGATTCGGATAATTCACATAAACGAGATTCGGATGACGGTAAAAAGGGTAGAAATAATTCTTGTCACCTTAGATTTTAAATTTAATTATATGTTGATTTTATAAAGTTATTGATTGGGAAAGATATTTAAAAATATGGAGGTGTCGGTATTATGAACGAAAGGCGCGCAATTATTTTTGGACACAGTGAAAGGGGGAGCCAGTTGTTTGCGCACAAGTGTTGGAGCGTGTGGGAACATCTGCGACTGTTGCAAATCTCTCCTGGGGGACACATCGCAAACAAAACGACGAACGTAAATTTTCGCTAAGTGTGGATATAATGTGTTAAAATCTTTACGTTAAATTTTAAGGCGAAATAAAACGAAAAACAAGAAGTGCTTTCGAATAGCATCGTTCATTTTGTACGTGGGCCACGCTTCAGCTATGTTAAGATTGCAGCACGAATGTGTCGGCTTGACCAGGGAAGGACCACGCTTTCACGGAATACCAGCGTAAAGTACCAGCTTATTGCTGCTGTTTTAGTGGCAGTTAATATTTACTAATAATAATAGAACTCTGCCTGCCACGTAAGGATTACAGTGCTAATGTTTTAAATCCTATATCTCAGAAGGGCCTGGCTCTCTTGCAATCGGAATCGGAATCAAACGCACCTGCCGTACACAGGTGACGGAAATCTATCAGCACTTAACATGGAGGGTGAACACCCTTTGTTCTAAAATAAGAAAAAAATGGGTTAGGCGCCATCTTTTTCTTATACGGGAAATTGACTTTTGGCTATCAAACACGTCGGAAGTGCTAGAAAAAAAATACGTGTACGATTAAACTTTCGACCGTTTTAATGCATAAAACATGATCTTATGCTAAATTGCAGTTTAACTTTATTAATGGCTAATTTTTAATCAACACATAAAAGTTATCCAGCAAATAGATTATAACGGTTATAATAACCCGACTGAATATAAAAGTGAAACAATTTAACTATGTATTTTGTTCCGAAACCGTTACCGTTACAGCCTATTAAAGTCCACTGCTGAACATAGACCTTCCCCATAGATTGCCTGATAGTGGCGATATTTGCCTTAGTTGCCACGCTTAGCAAGCGGGTTAGCAACCGCAGTTTTTTTATTTTTAGTCGTTAGTAGGATAGTAAGACGCTGTTGCCCATCTCCTGATTTCTTTCCCTGTATTTTGTTAATTTAACTGTAATATTTGATTTGTTTATGATGTATTTTATTCTTTGAATAACTTTAACGTATGATTGAAAAATCAGTCCTGAATACTGGAAATAAGCATTAACTTTACTTATACACGTGTACATTCCAAAATGTGAACTTTTAGCAAATGTGTTAATATTACGATTGTATTATGACCACTAAATTCCATCCAGAAATCACCCGTGTGACCCCGGCGACGTCACACGGGTGATTTCTGGATCTCGACAATAGCGTCACCAAATATAGCTAAGAACCATCCACGTGACCACATAAGTACCCAATAGAAATGTCATCAAAAACAGTCAAGCCGTTTAGGAAGAGAAGAATTACGAACACACGCACACCGAAATTTTATATATATATAAAATGCTGGCCCGGCAGACGTTATTCTGCCCTTTCTGGTTGGTGGCGCGATGGGTTTATTTTCACACACACACAGACACACACACACACTTTTCTATAGGTTTATTATACGTATAGCTCAATCCTCTTTAGGACTAATAGAACCATCAGCAACCACAATGACAATAAACTAAAAAAAGGAAAAAAAACATACCCTTTTTTTTACTCTTCCGTAAGCGGATAAAAAAATGCCTATATGTTATACACGGTTATTTACTGCCTACATACTAAATTTCATGGAAATCTGTATAGTAGTTTTTGCGTGAATCGTGAACACATTTTTTCTACAGATTTATTATATGTAAAGATCAGGGTGATGCAACTTTGTATGAAAGCTGAAAAATCTGCACACAATCATGATTTTGTCAATGTACATGTTGGGCTTGTAAAAATAAAGCGAGAAAAAATATCGCTGTTTCTTTCCTTCATCTTGTTTTAAATTGCCATTTTAAAAATTAGATACAAAAATTAATATTATATCGGAAGAAATTAAAATTTTTAATTCTGTGTTAAGCTTTTTTTGGTTTGCTCTTTAAAGTATAATTACATACATATTACTCTGAGATTTGCACAATTAATTTACCTATTAATTGATTAAAATTAAATTATTAAATATTAGCAGAATTCTATCAAAAGAAGCCATGAATTAATAGAAGTAAGCTTAAGGATAATTCATCATTCACTATCAAGAAAGTCTTATAGCATCCGATAGATGACCTAAGTACCCGAAACCTTCATACAGGGTTATTTTTCAAAGAGTAGTCAAATTTTGAACTTAAGTTCAAATATATAAATAATGATTAATGATATAACGTTAATGCAGTTTTTGAAAATACGAGGCTTCTACTTTTCTTTCAAATTATCCCAAATTGAATGTGATTTATGGGCAACAACGTTTTTGCCTACCGATTAACCCTTACAAATGTGTACGTGCGCAGTAAAATCAGTTAAATAAATGCATTACCACGCATTTTGAATTTAAAAGATAAAAAGGACAGAATGTTTGAGATATGTTTAATTAATTTTTCTTCACCATTTGCCTATATTACTTATTCTGAACCTTCTCTGCAAATTTGGCCGGTTAATGCAAAACAACCCTGTAGAAGCACATTTTAGATGAGAGAATTTTGGTACTTGGATCACTAATTAGCTACTTCATCAAAATGCAGATGGGTGACAACACCCTTGAGGACTAAGATGGAATGCCTCGTTTCCAGTAAAAAGGGTTTCGTGCAAAAATTTAATTCCACTCGTGCGAAGTCGCGGGGAACAGCTAGTGTTGAATATAGTAAAAGTTGCCCTCCTGTTTCAGTTTCTCTCTGACGCCTCTTACAAAACCCACGTGATGATATGATATGGGGTAGTGGATTCTCTTACGCCGCCAATACATGGCTCGATTATGATTCATTTTGTTTAAAAGGGAGCTGTAGTTTAAACTTTAAATTTCATTATCAAACTGATGCTATTGCTCATCAACGGCAAGAGGAGATAGGTTGGAGATAATATGATCGTTTCCCACGACACCTACGGGACAAAATAAAGTGATGGATTCTTAGGCCGGCTCCACACATCACTTATATTGACTGTTTATTATATTTTTTAAACGACTTCAAAAAAGGAAGAGGTTCTCAATTCGTCGGAATCTTCTTTTTATGTATTTTCACCGATTATTCGAAGACGCCTGAACCGATTTGGAAAATTCTCTTTTTGTTTCCCAGGTAGTCCCATTTAATTTTTTTCGAAATCGGTCGAGCGGTTTTAAAAAAAATCAACAATAAATCATGTATATTGAAGTCGGTTGTAATTTATTTTTTATTTTATCACTTGTTTTGTTTCGGATCATTGTGTGCCATTTTATACTTTATAATAGCACAAACCAATTTGTTCTAAACGTAACTAGAATGATTTCACAAAATGGTGGTTGAGTGAAAAATAATTATCATTACAAAATAATACAAATATTAAATTTAAAACGTTTAATTTTGAGCATGCTTGACTAAAAGAGATGTTTTAGATAAACGGAACACTCGTTTTGGTAGCCGGGTCTCGCTCTTGACCGCTTTTTTGTGACCACATTGCAGGTACGCATTAAAATGGCGACGCTACCCACTGCAACCGCTCCCGATGTAAATGACCCCGCATTAGCCGCACGTTAAATAATATCCGGACGGACAAATTTATTGCTCGCAAGTGCTTTCCACAATGGCGGGCAGGGAAGTGAGTGAAAAAAAAAACTAAGTGCGTTCGCTTGTATACGGGCCAGATGTGTACAGGTAATAAATTCACGGGACATGGCCGTTACTGATTATTTCGTTTGATGTCAACTTCATTACCATACTAATGCAGATATATCTTATTACTTGTTATTTAAGAGGTAAGCACAGTATAAAAAGTGAGACAAATAGTTTATAAACAGAAAAATAGTTTATTATCAGTTGTCTTGGGTTTTTCAAAAACTGTCGACATTTATATAACAGATAAGCTTTTGCCCGCGACTTCGTCCGCGTAGATATTATATTTTAAACCATAGGTGATCCATCAATAATCACACTTTCATAGTAAATTCCATCACCCTCTTTAGGTATGATTTCCTGTAGTTTAAGACAAAGTTTATCTACTTTGAATATCAGAAGCGATAAAAGTATTTATTTTGATAAAATCAATTTGTTACTGCAAAATGTGCATTGCAAATAAGGTATCAAATTTTATTGTATTTTTATGGTTTACTATTTTGATAATAAAGATTTACACATAGAAGATAGATATATACTATGGCTGACTTTTTTGTAGAACTATTTACGAGAAACAATTCCACCATACATTATATTCGTGTGGTTTTTTTTCCGACTTAACACTTATCGTTATATTTTGGCCAATTTACACAATGTGTTTATGAATAATAGCCTATGTGATGTTCTGATGTATGAGCTATATTATTGTAGTTTCATTAAAATCCATTCAGTAGTTTTTGCTTAAAAGAGTAACAAACATCCATACATCCATACATCCTCACAAACTTTCACGTTTATGATATTAGTAGGATAAAATGGTAATTAAAATAAAATGTGTAATAGTATGTATTACATTTTGAAAACTTTTAAAGCCTGAACCACAGAATAAATAATAGTCCTGCATCACAATGATGAAAAGATGTATATACCTAGCAATGGGAGGTTAAGAGGTTGTTACTTTATATAGATAGGTAATATTAACTTGTGCCTAGCGTACGCAATTTGCGCGTTTAATCTATAAGGAGGCTCTTAAAGATTCAAAGCGGCTGTCGACTTCATTAAACAAAGGAAGGGAAGCTTGAGGAAGTTCATCACATTTGGCACTGACTCAATCACTATGGCATATGTTGTTACATCTCTTTAAGTATTTATATGTACTCTTAAAAATGCTTTATACTCATCAAATACTGTTTGTCCTAGATTTTGGGATTTTTAAGTTTCCAATTTACACACCAGGGGAGTAGGGTTTCACGCACTTGTTACGTGTGTGTATGTATAAAGATTCACCGCTGGACTCATGCTTTTCATTAGCTTCTCCTTCTGAAAGCATCTGCTATTAGCTCCAAGCAATGTGATTTTTTTGGTGTGGCCATTTTTACGACACATGATATCTCACTATATACGACACCTGGGCAGTCGTATAATCTTCAAGTCGAGAGATTTGACGATTACATTTATTTATTTAATTTTAATATTCTTTATTGCATACCTAATATGTAACATAATATAGAAGAATAGACAAAATTTTCCACATACGTCCAACCTCAACTAATGCGTTGATGAATAAGAATTCTGACTGTATGCTGAAGAAAAATGCATCGAATCTCGAATCGAAAATTTCTGCAGTATTTGCAGCGAGAGAGTATTAGCTCCATGCCCGGCCACCAACTCTTATCAATCCCACCGGTGGTAATTAATGACTCATGGACAGTTCTTTCAAGAAATTAACAACTTTTGACATATTCTTGGTACATATCTCAGCAAGCATAAGAAAAATATTTTGATAATACATTAGCAATTAAAATTACACTTAAATTTATCTTCATTTATAATTGTTTGCTTTTAGGAAAATATTTTAATAAATCTTCTTCTTAATGATTTCTTATATTTACGCGAACACAACACATTGAATAAAACTATTTTTACGGATTTATACTTATTTTTAAGTTCCCGACGTTTCGGGTGCTGAAAAGCACCCATGATCACTGGGGACTGAGGTGATTGACGTCCCAATGTCAGAGTTAACCCGGAGTACCTTCAGCTTTTTTAATTATTAGTTTTGGTTGGATCTACGCAGAATGCTAACCAAAACTAATAATTAATAATAATTAAAAAAGCTGAAGGTACTCCGGGTCAACTCTGACATTGGGACGTCAATCACCTCAGTCCCCCGTGACCATGGGTGCTGGAAAACATCCGAAACGTCGGGAATTTAAAAATAAGTATAATTAAACGCGATAGAATCCGTAAAAGTAATTTTATTCAAATCTTCTTCTTTCTTCCTTATTAGCTCGTGGAAGTCTACAGCTGAACATGGGTCTCTCCCTTTCTGGGTAGGATTTGCCTTAAACGTCTTCGCAGAGTTAGACGTCTCGCACCTTTGACGCTGCTACCAGTCACAGGTCTGGGTATTCACCGAGAGTAAACAAGATGGTGATATCGACGTCACGTCACATGGTGGTCATTGCGATACCCACGAGACAAGACACAGCCTACTTTAATTAATTAATATTTTTAGATATTTGCACATTGAGTATACATATACAAAAGTTACAGCCTATATACATCCCACTGCTGGGCACAGGCCTCCTCTCATTTCTGAGACGGTTTTAGGGCAAGGAAATGTCCGCCGCGCTGCCCCAATGCGTGTTGGCGAACTTCACATGTCTTCGAAATATATTTCTTTTTCTTATTTCTCAGACATGCAGGTTTCCTCGCGATGTTTTGCTTCACCGCCGAGCACGTGGTAAATCAGCACTTAAAATTGCAATTAACAATTTCATTGGTGCCGGCGGAGATCGAACCCGGGTTGCTCGCGCACTGTGAAATTTACAGCGAGCGCTAACCATCTGAGCTACCACGGCGAGCTCAAGAGCCGTCTTGAGCTACCACAGCTCTACATATACAAGCTATATTTGAATTATAGTAACAGACTCTTTATATAAATTGTTGATTTTATTTTATGTGGATTGCATTCGAATTTCCATAGAATAAAATTTCGTTGATGTTTTATAATACTTAATACATAAACTTTCACGCCTGTCACTCAGACGGGTAGGTGGAGACTACGGACTTCCATTTCGTACGATCTTGACACACCATTTTTAATAGAATAAGGGTGAGAAACGAGCACACAGTCCACCTAATGGTAAGTGTTTACTATGGCCCATAGACATGTACATCTATCCTCGGTTATGAATCAAAATGCAGATGAATTGTCACCCTGAGGACTAAGATGGAATGTCTCGTTTCCAGTAAAACGGGTCTCCGGTTCTCTACACTCACCATACGAGACAGTAGCATTAAGCTGCTATTTGACGCTGGTATTCCGTGAGGGAAAAACCACTGCCTGGTCGAGCCGTTCGAGTCCATTCGTGCTACAACCATAATATAGCTGCAGCATGGCTCTACTACGTACAAAAACCTCTCTCACCTCCTTCACATCCATATATCTAAGTATACATGCTCGTCGGTACTCTTAATTTGGCCCATCTTTAATTGATGTTTTAATGTTCTAAATTTAATTTTTCGCTCAAATAAAAAAAAAACTGCATGTAGTCGTTTTGTACTGGCACTTACATCTAATCACATTTTTGTGATATCTACCAATACCGATTACCATGTTTTTTGTGATATCTGTAATTTAATATTTCCGTGCAACATAATATGTTGAACGTATATTGATTCAATAAATAAATTATTAAAATGGCTACGTCCAGCAGTAGACTATGATAGTACAATAAAATGTTGTATAAAATTAGTATAAAAAATGTTAAGCATTGGACGGTCGTTTGATTATTTACATTATTTATATAATACGCAATATATTTTGCCGCAAAATGATGCTATTTATAATTACTAAATCAATCGACGAGCGTTTACCCGCGTAGCTGTTACGTCAAACCATTTCTCAGACTAACTGAACGCGAGTATTGATGCGTAAACAGTGTTGTATAGTGAGTATTGAGTATTGACTGCGGGTTCATTGTCTTCAACGTAAACAGTGTGAGAGGTCTTGGATACTGCCTAAACAAGATGGCGGCTGAAGAATTTGGGTGAATGGTTCCTGATTTAAAAATAACTTTAAAGCTTTTCTTTCGCTTTTTAGACAAGTGAAACATTTACCAGAGACCACCTTAATACTTTCAACAATCACTATTTCTTTTTAATACTTAAATAAAATAAGCCACGCAAAATTGCCACGCATAATAATTGGCGTTACACACTAACCATTGCTATTATGTCCCAATGGCAGTGAATGACTTCCATGGCTTTCCTCATCGATTCGATTTACGAAAACTAGGGCACGACTAAAAAAATCTCACACTGTACTACATGTCTATAATAAATCGCATAATTTTATTTGATTACTATCTTCTAAGAGCGCGAGCAAGCAGTTTTTGTTCCCAGCTGGCACTAGTGAAACTATTGATTGCAATGTAACCGACGTCAGAAAAAGGAGGAGGTACTCAATTCAACTGTATTTTTTTTTTTTATGCGTGTTACCTCAGAACTTTTTTCTAGGTGAACCGATTTTGATGATTCTTTTTATTTGAAGGCTGGTGCTTCTCATGTGGTCTCATAAACATTTGATCAAGATCTGACCAGTAGTTTTTGAGTTATCCTTAATAATGCGTATTTAATTGACTTCGACTACATTGATGATGTTCTCATATTGAAGTCGGTTGTAAAAAAAAAATTACCACTTGTAAGTGTTGATTTACGTTCAGGTGAGGAAACCGACAAGTTTGAGAAATAAAAATAAACATTTGAAAACACGTAGCCTGTGCCAACACGCAATGGGATAACGTATTAATATTTGCCCTAAACTGAGGAAAGAGAAGAGGCCTGTGCCTAAAGGTGGATGGATATATACAGTTACTTTATTTTAGCATAGTAAAATATATACCTACATTTATTTTATTTTCCTTTGCCACGGCTGAAGGCGAGCAAAAACAAAGCTCTTTCCATAACCCGCATAGATTGCTACAGCTCTATTGAATAGTCAATAGACTAACTGTTCGCACGTATTTGCCTATGTCAGTTGCAATAGAGTACATGGTATAGGATGGTAGAAATGATCGTAGTTTATAAAATAATTGAGTTTCGAAAATTTTACTCAAAACTGCAGTTTTATCCTCACTCAACATCCTACTAGTAAATGTTAAAATTAAAAGGAATACATAATTAGGCAGTTGACTCTACAATTGATAAAAATGTACTTCATAGGTCTATTTCTCAGTTTTAGTTCCGTGTCAATAAAATATTGCTACAAACATGATTTTCTATAAGAGCAAATTTTCATAAATCAAAATAGGTGGATGTTACGTTGCATTGAAGTTTGACTATGATAGATAAAATTGATTGAAACGACGTGAAGAAAAACATATAAACAAATATTGCGTAAGTAATATGATCAAATATGTTATCGATTATCGTAAGTCTATCGGCGACTACAAAATTATTTTGTGAAATATACCCTTTTGAGTGGTCTGAGGTATATCACAAGTTCAAGGTGAAGCGACGAATAAAGAATTTTTTCGTTTTTTGAACTCGGTAAAAAATGCCCCTTCACTAAATGTTTTTTAGAAAAAAATATTTTTAAATATATTTTTAATGAACGATAGCACCATTATTTAATAATACTATTATAACTTGTACCATCGCAACATTGTCAATTTTGAGCATAAAAAATAAAATCAGACAGGACAAGGTACCTATATTAAGAATGTCTTCTTGTCTGATTTTTTAAGCTCAAAATTGACAATCCTAAATCGTGATAATGATAAAAATTATATTTTCTTATTTTTTATTAAAAGCCAGTGCTTGAACTATCCCACCTGATGGTAAGTAAAGATTCAGCCGAAGATGGTAAAGAGCTTTGACTAACAAAAGCCAATTTACTCATGCCTCGAAAACACCCACATTATAATCGGATGGAAAGAGAGATGCTGGCAAATTGGTCCACACCTTTGCTAATAATGTACTTATGTCAGTGCAACGGGTGATCCGTCGCCCATGCGAGCCATTTGTCTCTGTCAACACAGTATATTGCTTGTGTCACTGGCATCTCAGAGCTTTTTTAGAGTACGTTGGTAAAAAATTTACCGGTTCTTAATTATTGCAACAATCTTCTAAAATTTAAATAGAATTAATCCTCATACTACCATGCGTATAAGAATATCCATTGTAGAGAGTAATTGTGTTCTGTGCATTGTACCATCTCGTTTTATAGCTATCTCATTTAGTCTTTTATAACAAATGGCGCATCAACATCCTACTGAACGTTGGCGTTTTAACAATTACAATTATTATAAAGTCAAACATAAAATGATGAAATACATTTTACCACGCGTTCGTCGATTTATCGCGCGCTCCCAATTTGGGAAGGTCAGCAGACTTACGGGCTGATATATCCATATATCCGTATAGTGTAGTGGCGGTGTAAGAATATCCACTACCCCATATCATCCCGTGGGTATCGTAAGAGGAGATAGAGGGAAACAAATCTGAATATGGGCAGCAGCGTCTTCCTAATAACGACTAAAAATAAAAAACACTGCTGGCAACCGCAGTTTTTATTTTGCTTGTCAAGCATGGCAACTATGGCAAATATTTCCTATGAGGAAATCTATGGGAGAGACCTATGTTCAGCAGTGGACTTTAATAGGCTCTAACGGAACGGAATTAATATAAAATACTAGCTGGTACTCGACGCCTTGTGCAGCCGCAGAAGAAATAATTGCGGAAATATCGTTTTAAATTTGGAACAGTAATATGCTTTAATTAGGAATAATAATAATACATTCATTGAAATTGAATGATATTATATAACTTCAAATAAATTTGTCGGTACGATACGCACGCTACCAACTATAAGTTAATGGTACTATGCCTATAACCTTCGCGCAAGTGCAAGCAATATATTGAAAAAGTTTTAGCGCAATCTGATGAATGGTATGGCAGGGCATAAATACGAACAAAAAAATTTAGTTTCATATATTAGATAATTAATATTTCAGAAATTTCAAAAAACTAATAATTCTTTATATTTTCCTAAGAATTTAACTTCCTTTCCATGGAATCTGTGCAATATTTTACCTCATTCCGAAGTGGCGCGGCCCTGGTGGCAGAAAAAGTCGTGGATGCTCCCATTCTCTTAATACGCCTGCACGTATACATTATTTGTGTACAAAAACACATTGTTATAAATTACTTATATTATTTATGAAACATTGCTCTGAAGAACAACAAATAATTACAATTCGCGTTCCATTTTGTCCATTGTCTTGCAACATTCGTTCGAGCGACATTATTTGCCACGCAACTCCAAATATTGAATTTGGTTTTTGACACACTCTTTTACATTGAAGCTATGAATAGTAGTCATATTAGAATTTAATAAAGATAAAGAAATATAATTATTACACACAACTTGATAGAGCATTTGCCTTAGTCGTGTTGGTTAGGCGGATTGACGATCGCAGTACTAGATGTTTTTTTATGTTCTATAAACTAAGTGTGACAAATGGGCACACAGTCCACCTGATGGTAAGTGGATACTGTAGTCCATAGATATCTACATTTATCCTCAATAATTAAGAATCAAAATGCAGATGCGTTGTCACCCCTTTTTTTTTTTTTTTTTTTTTTGCGGATGGAAAATCATCTAATGACGCCTTTCGCTGTGGGTGGAGCGGAAGGAGTGTCAGACTTTACTGACTAAAACCATCCGTGTTCCTTCAGTGCCCTTACGTTCCGGAGCCGCGGTATCTCTTTCGAACAGCCCGCAGCCCCGGCAGGCGTCGGCCCTTGCGGGCCCCTTCACGCTGCTGACAGCTCTTTGAGGCGCGCGTGGAACAAAACGCGCCGTCGACACGGCCTGTCGTCGTTAGACGGACGGACGGCGAGCTACCCATTGCTCGCCGTCCACAGGTCCGCGCCTACGGTGGTCAGCCACGACGTAGCCCCGACGCCCGGGGCGTCTCCGCGGCGGCCGGGAAGGAAAGCTGTTGCTCTTTCCTTCTCCCGCCCGCCACCTCCTTCGTTAGCATCACTGCTTCGCAGAAGGTGGTGACGGCATCCCATTCCGTCTCGCCCGGACCATGGCTTCGACCAGGGCCGGACGCGAGAGGTCGCCGCCGCCTATCGCCGCTACGAGTACACGGCGGTGCTCCGCCCAAGCAGGGCACACCTCCACGGTGTGCTCCACCGTGTCCTCCGGTCGATCCTCGCAGTGGGAGCACCTGGGCGTTCCTCCCGCCCGATTCGGTGCAGGAACCTCCTGAACACACCGTGTCCGGTGAGGACCTGCGTCAGGCGGAAGGTGAGGACACCGTGGCGTCTCTCAAGCCACCTCAAAGAGGGTCTTATCGCCGCTATAGTGGCGTGCCCAGCACGGGCTGCGACAGTCGCTCTCCATGTCGCCATGAGATCATGCCGGAAGTCTGCTCGCTGCGCGACAACTTGCCGCGGCAGCGGGTTTCCCCGGCATAGTGCCTCCGCGCGCCATTCGTGCAGGCGCGCGAGGACTATCGCCTCCAGATCCCATGGCGGCAATCCAGCAAGGAGGCTCGCCGCCTCGAGGAGATCGTGCAGCCGCGAACCATCTTTACGGCAACCACCCTTTGGGGCGCGTTTAGGTGGTGGACGGCAAGCCGCGCCAAACCACGCGCCCCACCGGGGCCCTGTAGTGGACCTCACGATCCGCGTAGAGCCTCTCCAGGAGGCGTTTGGCCCCAGGTTCGGCAGGAGCCGCCTGAAGGCAGCCCCGGTCCGTTCCAGTTTGGGAGCCAAACGTCGAAGTGCTCAACGAAGTTCCATCGGCCGTCGAGGACGAGTCCTAGGTGCTTCAACGTCGACTCGACGCCGATGGATACCCCCACCATCACTGAGGATCCCAGTGGTGGCCTGTTCCGAGGACCATGGAGGCATGGCCTCGGACTTGCAGAGCCACCTCGAGACCCAGTTGCCGGATCCTCTCAACGACTATCGCAGCCCCGCGTGTCATAGTTTCCGCCGCCGCCTCGTACGACCCCCTGTGCCAGGTACCAGCGTGTCGTCAGCGTAGCAAACCACGCTGACGCCGGCAGGAGGTCGGCGCGCAGCACCCAGTCGTAACCGATGTTCCAGGGGCGGCCCCAGAACCGAACCCTGTGGGACACCGCACGACATCTTCGCCGGTTCCACTCACCGTTTCGACCGGGGTAGATGACGGCCCTGTCCGTCAGATAGTCCCGACTATACGGCGGAGATAGGTCGGCACCGGTGATACCGAGTGCTCCTCAATGCAGCCCAGGGCATGGAGTTGAAGGCGTTGGCGATGTCGATAGACACCGCCAATACAACCCCTGGCCACTGCATCCCCATGCATTGTCACCCCTGAGGACTAAGATGGAATAATACCTCGTTTCCAGTAAAAAGGGTCTCCGGTTATCTACACTCACCGTACGAAACACAGCAGCATTAAGCTGCTATTTTACGCTGGTATTCTGTGAGAGCTTGGTGCTACCCCGGTCGAGCCCACACATTCGTGCTACAACCATAATCTGTCTGCAGCGTAGTTCTACCACGTATAGATGTTTCTCATCCATACGCTGCTCCGCGTCGCCGGTATGGGTATTTTCTTTCTGGCGTACATACATGGTCATGCCGCCATCTATCGGATGCCGTGAGATCTTCCTGGTGTTTCTGGGAGTCGCCTCTTACGATACTTAGGATGACCACGTTACGAAATGGGATAGTGGATTCTCATATACAGCCATTACAAGTTATGCGGTTGTTAAAAGTCAGTATTCTGAGTGATTATGATATCCAAGTTATATAACATTTGCAACGATGTATTATGATTTAAATTTTTAGTTTTGGTAATTACTCCGATAGATGGCGGTCCACCAACTACTCATTTTATCAGATCTAATATGCTTTGTCCGATGACGGGAAGCAGCGCCAAGGTGGGGGTTTTCAAATACTGTGATCACCAATTGCCTGCCAAGTGTGGCGATTACGGTGAAGAACTCTTTCTATGGACATAATATAATAGACCATTTTTATTCAATATTGATTTTATTATTAAATAAAACATATTGAATATCCTTTTACTTTTACCATTCATTGGTTCAGAAACCCTCTATCCTGGGAACAACTAGCAAGAAAACCAGACTTCTTCCCTAAAAGAGTAGTGAGGAGCATCAAACCAGCAGTGGGATGATACGGGCTGGTAAAAAGTAGACAGATGTCCTTTATGATACTAATGAGAAGAAATATACAAATGACCTGTCTGATGCTGCCACCGCAAGTTGAATTTAATCATAAGGCATGAAGATAATGTTTATCACAATAAAAAAAATCTTCCCTGAAACATGCTTGAATTGGTAGAGCTGCCGAGAACGTCGACAGAGGAAATGAGAACAAGTTTCACTGGCGAAACAGTAATATAAAACACGACTTTTTATCCGCTTAAGATATTATTTTTATAACTATGGACGATAGAGATTAACTTTAACGTATTCCTTAATATCTAGTAATTTTAAAATTAAGTCGAAAAATAATTAACGTACTTTATTTGTTCGAATACCCAGCTAATATTAGAGATTTGCCTTAATCGCCACGCCTCGCACCTTTGATACTACTCTCCGTCATACGTTTGGGTATTTTATGTGTGACGTATACAAGATATTATATATGCCTACCAATATATTATTTACACCGTGTAGTGGCGGTGTAATAATATCCACTACCCCATATCGTCCCGTGGATGTCGTAAGAGGAGTCAGTGAGGAACTGAAACAGGAGATGGGCAGCAACATCTTCCTTATAACAACTCAAAATAATAAAATCTGCGGTTGCCAACCAGTCTGCCAAGCGTAGCAACTATAGCAAAACCCCTCTATGAAACTATCTATGGAGGAGGCCTTTGTTCAGCAGTGGACTGTATGTTGCTATGTAATGGATGGAATGGTATATAAGATGGTATACCTAATAGTATACCTAATACTCATAACTATCAAAGACCATGAAATCTTTCTGTTTTTTCTCTGGCCTCTTACGAAAAAGGAATGATGGATTCTTATACATACCATGTGGTTACATAGATTAGAATTAAAAGTATCACATTAGTGTTCAGAAAGATCGGTACCTACTTTATTTACAACGCCAGAATATTATTTACAAAATCAATTTAAATTGCGGCACTTACCGAAAATGTTCACAAACCCTCCTTTGGAACTATAGTTTTCTTATATAACCGTATGTATAAAAATGCCTTCAATCATACGTACCTGTAACCAACAAAGACAATATTGTTAATACTCTTAACACAATTATATCTATAACTGTACCTACATGTACACGCACTGTCCCCGGTGTGCGGGAATTTGTTGAGTACACACAGGCACCGTCAATATTTGTGCTGTGATACAATTTTATCTGAATTTGTTCAGCCGCTAATGAAGTTTGAAGTATCTTAAGGATTGAGAATGAGAAAGTAAAGGTAAAATGTTTTTTAAAAATTTATAAGCGAGCTGAACGCGATTCACGTGAGGACAAAATTATTTTTAATAATAAAAATATTAAAATTAATTATATAGGTAAGATCCGCGTAAAAAATAATAACCGGCGAAGTGCGAGTCGGACTCGCGCATGAAGGGTTCTGTACCATCGTAATACACATTTCTAGTAGGGGAGCCCCATTTAATTTTTAATTTATTTTAATTTTTATTATTTGCTGTTATAGCGGCAACAGAAATACACATTCTGTGAAAATTTCAACTGTCTACCTATTACGGATTATGAGATACAGCCCGCTGACAGACAGACGGACGGACGGACGGTCGGACGGACACCGGAGGCTTTCTCCCTCAATTATTATTGTGTGCACTATCCCCATTACCACTACACTAAGAAAGACACACCAAAGTCGATAATTCGACTCAGCGATCTATCGCCGAGTTTATTTTTCCTGATAATGCTCCGTTTAGAGAATTACTTATAATAAATAATTAATTATTTTTAATAGATCAAATATAATAAGTTCATAACAAACATTATATAAGTTATAACGGCGTAATAGATAAGTAAACAGCTTGTATATGGTTTCCCGTACGGTGACCGCCTCGGAGACGTCACTAGTTTTCGACCGCAAGCGCTGACCGTCACCTCATCCGGCCGGAGGATCGAGTAACGGCATCTTACGCAATCGGGAGTTTCACACGCCGTCTGATCACCGACAGGATGTGTAAATGAAGTTAATGTTTTTTTAATAGATTTTCTTTTGCTTTAACTAAATTATAAAACGATAAAATGAAGGAACCAGCAATTTCCAGAAGAGATTATGAACGATCTATTGCAGGGCATTGAAACTGTTTTATCGTTGAGACTGTAAGTGAAGATATTTAGGTTGTTCAGGTACTATAAAATTCAAGATGAGCGTCCAATTAGTTATACAGCTTATTATTATCAAGTTCTATATTGTCAAACATACATAAAATGTCAAACAAACAGCAGGTGGTTACACTGTGACTGATGACGGAGAAACGAGGCTCTGGCGATTGACTTATGGCGAAAAATCGAAACATTTTTCGATGTCAAAAATAAATAAAAAATTTCGTTTTTCAAACGTCAACGTGTATTGAGAACAGCATTACGTAGCAGTACGAGTACGTTGTGCATGTACATGTCAATTTTGCATGATTGCAGACACAGCGATAATAAATAAAAAACACATGTCGGGAAAACAAAACAAATATTGTCACAGCTTCAATCACTGACCTCTATATACAACTCTGTGTAAAAGTATCAGGAATATGTCAATAAAAGACCCGCGTAAAAGAGGTCGTTCTAATTTTTACTGCATGTTGGTAGCACTGTACTGATTTAGCGCGCAAAGTTTGAGCGGGATCTGTCATTTAATTTGTTTTAAACTACACTTTTGTTGGTCATAGTTTTGAGTTATCGGCGATTTTACAATGGAAAATATTGTTGAACAAAGAGTGTGCCTTAAATTTTGTGTTTCGAATGATATTTCATGTGGTGAATCACTAAAAATGTTGCGAAATACCTACGGCGAATCGTGTATATCGAAAACAAGGGCTTATGAATGGTATAAGGCTTTTAAAGAAGGCCGAGAAGTAGTAGTAGACTTGCCTCGTTCTGGTAGACCTTCAACCGCACGACCAAAGAAAACATCGACAAAATCAAGCTAGTGCTCGAAAATCGACGTATGAGTCTGAGAGAGTTGGCTAGTGAGGTGAACATATCTTTTAAGTCCGTCCACAACATTCTCATTGACATTTTAGGCATGAAACGCGTCGCCGCTCGACTAGTTCCAAAAGAGCTCAATTTTGTTCAAAGAGCGCAGCGAAAGCATGTCGCTGAAGACATGGTTTCCCGAGCTTCTACGGATCCGACCTTTATGAAACGTATAATAACTGGCGACGAGACATGGGTTTATGAGTACGACATGCAAACAAGCCAACAGTCTTCAGAATGGCGTCTCGAAAACGAGCCGAAACCCAAAAAACCGCGGCAAAGTCGCTCCAAAATCAAGGTGATGCTGACAGTTTTTTTGACTACCGTGGTGTGGTTCACTCGAATTCCTTCAAAGGAGAAACAGTGAATAAAGAATATTATTTAGGCGTCATGAAGCGTTTGCGTGAGTATCCGCCGAAAACGTCCAGATTTGTGGCAACACAACTCATGGATGCTGCACCATGATAATGCACCATCACACACAGCCATTATAGTGAAAGAGTTTTAGCGAAACATTCAACAAAAGTTCTCGACCAAGCACCGTATTCACCTGATATGGCTCCGTCTGACTTTTTATTTCCCAAGTTAAAATTACCACTTCGAGGAAAACGTTTTGAGTCGATAGAAGCCATAACAAAAATTCGCTGAATGAGCTAAAGGCCATACCGCAAATAGCCTATGAAAAATGTATGGAAGACTGGGTGAAGCGTTGGAGATGTTGTATTGCAAGCGATGGGGCCTACTTTGAAGGCGATAAAATAAATTTAGATGAATAATTTGTATTTTTGTTTTATTGACAAATTCGATATTTAGTACACAGAATGTATGTACAAGTACGCTGGGCAGGCTATACCCCACAAAATGTTTGTGCAGATTTGAAGCGCCGCCATTGTTCGTACTGAGATCTAAAATTGACATAATATGCCAAAGTCTGTTGTGTTGTATAAATCGTATATCTGTATTTTAAACTTTTAAACGAAAAAATGAAAGTATTTTGGGTAGCTTGATTATGTTTGGTTTTAGTTATATAATAAAAATTATTTTTTGCGTAATTTGTAAAACTCGTTACCAAAAGGAAAGTGGGATAACATTCCACAAGTAAGTGAATTTACAGCTAACATTAAAAATACTATTTGATAATATAGGTACTTAAAAATTCGTTACTAATCTTAATATTGTAATTACCAACATGTTTGGCGTTATATTACTTAGTTTTGATAAATAATAAAATTCAATAGGGTTGTCGAGTTCCGTGTCTATAATACTTATCGATGTTCTTTTCTACCCATATCTGTTAACAACCAAAGTGGCCGACAACAGATAATTATCAAATGTCTATTAATCAACAGGTTTCCAACTGACCCTAAACTAGAACTATGGCTAAAAAGCATAAAAATTGTGAATTGGTGTCCGAAACAATATGATTATCTTCGTTCAAACCACTTCACAGACGACTGTTTTATTAGACTTGAGAAATGCACCACTTTGAAAAAGCCACAATATTTTCTGGTAGTACCAATACCAGTAAGTATAAAAGTATTAGATTATTATTTCAAATGTTATTTTCTTCTTCTCTCCAGCAGCTTATTTAGCAGCTGATTTGTTTTGTATAATACTAGAACTGAATGAACGGTTGACAATTTATTTTGCGAAAAAAAGTGTTTTATTTTTATTTTGTATAGTTTCTAACTCCAGTTGAATATTTTCCAGTACTAATTGAATATTTAAGCCTCGCGAATGAACCAACATACCCAATGTTGAAATCCGGAGCAAAATCCGTTCTGTAGTTACGAATAAAAACGTAGATAGACCAACGCAGCGTCGATCTTGGTTTTATATGAGGTATAAAACTTGCGTATAAGGCCTAGGTATTAATTGATACATTTATTTATTGTAAGACATTATATTAATATGATACATAAATAGAATTGACGTTACGGGTAGGCCTGGGTATAGAATTTTTATCGATATATTTTATCTCATTCTCTTATTTCTATTATTAGTTCTGTGGACGTTCATTTCTGCTGTCAGCGCCAAAATGGCGAAAATAAAATCGCCCCATTATGTCGCGGTATATAGCCAGTCCATATATAGAGGTCAGTGGCTTCAATAAACATAAATTTGAATTTGGAATCACGAGTCAAATACAAATATTAAACTAAATTAACCAGTATTAGAAAACGGCAATTTCACAAGTAATCACGTAATGTTTGCTAATTTAAAAAAGTTATGTTATGTTTACTTGGCCAATACAAACAATTTAAATGTTTATAGTTTCTTCATAAGTGCAATAGATTTCAAGTTTGCGTTCGATAAATGGGATAACGGAACATTACATTTCCCTTAGCTGTCTACGGGAATGATAGCTTTTGTAGCGATGTCTGTGACCGACTATAATTTTGTAAAAATGTAAATTAACCAACTTTTGTTTTGTGTCGACAACCGCCTACGTCAGCAGACTATTCTTTATTTTTTTTATAGGGTAAGGGTGACAAGCGAGCATACAGTCCACCTGATGGTAAGTGATTGCTGTGGCCCATAGACATCTACATCTATCCTGGATTACGAATCAAAATGCAGATGCGTTGTCATCCGTGAGGACTAAGATGAAATGCCTGCCTCGTTTTCAGTAAAAAGGGTATCCGGTTCTCTACACTCACCATACGAAACACAGCAGCGTTAAGCTGCTATTGTACACTGGTATTCTGTGAAAAATATTTCGAAGACAGGTGAAGTTCGCCAACACGCATTGGTGCAGCGCGGCGGACACTTCCTTGCCCTAAAACCCTCTCAGAAATGAGAAGAGGCCTGAGGGGTGATTAAGTTGATTCGAGAATGGTTTAGATTCACTATTGACTCCGGTAGGTGGCGCTATTGTCGAGATCCAGAAATCACCCGTGCGACGCCGGGGCGGATCGCTAGTAATATTATATAACACATTACCGACGCACCTCCAGTTGTATCCAACAGTTTTCCTATCGGATATGGAAAAGTGATGACGATGTGCCAGTTGGAAGGTCTGGGGTAGGATATCACCTAGGATGTGACCTAAGTATATACCAAAGTGGCTACTGTAGTTATTGACAACATCTACAATCAACTTCAAACAAAGAAGGCCACAGATGAGTGGTCATTCCTAAGAACTAAGATGGCATAACTCACATTTTTACCCTTCACTGCGTATAGGTGGGAGGGGTGGGGGGGGGGGTCTGACCTCCTTCACCTAGCACCTTTTAGGACTGTGTAATCAAACGTTAACATATTTCATGATAACAAAATAATTAACAACTTGTTCAATATTAATAGGCGAAAACAATGCAATTTACTTAATTGTATTCAGATTTGCAAATAATTTCACTTTACATTTATTAAAATTATACGAAATACAAGTTGAAAAGAAACAAATAAAAACATGCCAATCATATAATACAACTATCCTACACAGGTTAACTGCTCTTTAAAAGGGAAGGACCTATTTTTTGCTCAATGGCTCGTGGCGAGTTCTCGCGTGCACACATCGCACGTCCGGGTGCGGTCCAGCGCAGCGATTGATCAGAGCGGGTTCAGCGACCGCTCTCCCTCCTAATTTGAATTCGCGGCGTATTATCGCGCGGGAGCCCCTAATTGGATAACAATGAGGGCGCCGGCGCCTCCCCATAGCATTGGTGCTTCTCCCGGCGCCGCGCTCTGCGTCTGCTTCCACTGGCCATTGTACAAATTGTCGCCGTTTTTGGCAAATTGTATTGCGAATCGATTTCGTTATTGATATTTTGAATTTTCACATTACCGGAAATCGTATATATACGTAAACTTCATCCTACGTAAAATCAAACATAGAATTTTAAAGGACCATTATTTGTCAAATCGTCATAAGTTGAATGTGCATAGAAAAAAAATTACATTCAAATACTAACGTACATTGCTCTTGTTCCGCCAAGGTTCGGGTAACATTTTGAACAATTTTTGTGTTGAGTACAAAAAATACTGCAACATTTCCCAAGCAATGTCACAAAGCAAGGTCCTGAGACACCTGCATCTATCGATTTCCTGCATATCTCATCAGGTCGTCACTCCATCTAATGGGTTATGTTTGTTCCGTTACCGCTACCGTTACAACCCAAGTCCACTGCTGAACATAGACCTCCCCCATTGATATATAGGTTTGTTCATTACATAGTACTTAACCAATTATGTAATAATATATTTTTTTAATCTAAAAGTGAGCTTTCTTAATTTTTTCAAATAGTTTTGTCTTAAAATTAAGCATAACCAATGTCCATCTAAAAATTTAGGTTTTTTAACATGAAAGATGGTTTATTATCGATTCAGTTTCAAGATTAAACACCTAATACTTATGAAATGACACGTACTCTGCCTTTATAAGTATGGAAAGCGGTGACACTACGCCCTGCGCAGAAAGATTTGTCCGCTGCCTCGCATATTTTAAAGTGATGGCACAGCGCACGCGCGTCACTAACAATGTTAGATGGGCAGTAAAGAGAAGTGCCAGGGGGGGAGTCGTCATCGCTGAAATTCTATTACGCGTTTTATACGCGGGGTGCGCCTTAATGTGGGGGGGTTGATATAAAACACAGCTATCATACTTTGAGCCGGGATGTTTGCGCAGCTCCCCCTCAGATATCGTGAGGTGTTCTCCGTCGAGGGGGGTCGGGAGGTCTCGTTGCGTTGGCTTTGTAGTTACAGTAACAGTTAAATCTGCGTTTGGACCGTAACGTTCCTTCGTAAGGGTACGTTTTAGTTGGCCGATTCGATCCGCGCTGTTTATTTTAAATTATAACTGTTCGATGGCGAAGGGTTTGGGTTTTATAATCCAAGGGGGTCTGCGATGTGGAGGTGAAGGCGATATTTTTAATAACACGGGTGTTATTCCTATTGTCCTATATTGCTAGATACTTAGAACAAAAAACAGGGATGAAATCGATTATTCGATTATTTTGGCTATTCGTTCATTTACAATCCTTTCCGATTAGGCACGTTTCTAATAGAATCAGGTTTTTTAGTTTTCTTTATGTTCGTTTGTCACTTCAGTTTACTAAAAAAATGTAATCCAACATTCTATCTAACAAAACTTACTACTTGAAGTAACCATATCTTTATTCTCTTGTTATGTTGGCAATCGAAGTCCAACTCTTCTGAAACTTTTATTGATTAGACAATCAAGCGTAGCAACTGACCGGCTTTTTTCTTCATGTGTACGTCCGGTTCGTGACAATCGCCGAGAACCGAACTGAGGGATTATCTCGTTATGCTGGACCACGGACGAGCAATTATGCGTCGGCATGAGTCTAGACTTAAGAATTTAGTGTAGGGACTTGATTAAAAGTATTGATGGATGTAGTTGTATTGAGTATTCTTCTAACATGCATATTGATTGGTTTTTATTTTCTCACCAACTTCATCGTCATCATTACAGCTTTTGCAAGCCCATTGCTAAATGTAAAAGCCACGGAATGCCACTGTTACTTTATTATCTCTATTACTTTCAATTAAACTTTATATTATGTATATATATGTATACTACTTTTTCACATTGCGTCCCGAGGCTGCCATCGAGGACACGGGGACGGAGTACCGAAAAAAGGGACGATCCCGTTCAAAACGGGACATATGGGCACGTTATTCATACTACATAATATGAGTGCCATAGTTGCCATATTGGCAGGCAGGATTTCAACCACAGTTTTTTATTATTTAGTCGTTATCAGATTTATAATTTAAAGCCAGGTAAAAACAAATCAAAAATTTCACTTATGAAAGGATTTAAATAATTTTTCTGTATTAATTAATAATGACGTTTTGCGAGCAGTAATCCAGGTAAAACTAGATTTACCATCGTATCGGATGAATCCGGTCTTGACCGGATTTTAATCCAAAACCAGACCTCACCCGGACCTTTTACTTGTAGGTCTACAAGTCGCGCGAGCAAGTGAATACAACTTTCTTGAAACATATGTGAAGAATTTGAGAGTGGTCAAAAATATAAGTTGAAATAATAAATGTACCTATATATTAGAAAATGAAGAGTAATTACAATCTTTTGAGTTTTATTGCTAAGATGCCGGCCAAAGACCGGACATTCTTCAAAGAAAATTTTTAATCACATGCTACCGTTTACCCCATTCCGAGCCCTAGTAACCCTAGGTAAGACCAGTATCCTTTTTTATTTGATAGGGTGACAAACGAGCACATATCCACCTAATGGTAAGTGGTTGCTGTGACCCATAGACATCTACATCTATCCTCAATAAAGAATCAAAATGCAGATGCGTTATCACCCGTGAGGACTAAGATGGAATGGATATTTTCGAGTAAAAAGGGTCTCCGGTTCTCTACACTCACCATACGAAGCACAGCAGTGTTAAGCTGCTATTTTACGCTGGCATTCGTGCTACAACTATACTAACTAATATAGCTGCAGCATGGCTCTACCACGTATAAAATCTCTGCGATCAGTGTGATTGCTGCTATGTCTGTAGTTCCCCATGAGTCCAACCAAAAAATCTGTAACAGTGAATGTGCTAATAATGCAATTAGTTAGAAATATTTGTTAAATAACAGTCGTATTAAATAGCTATAGAACGTTTAATGTTCCCCGGTGCTTTTTTAATAACATCCCTGATTATTTGTTGTGGCAACTATCGACAATTGAAATGAATTTTATTACTCTCAATCTTCTATAATATATCGATAAACAAAAAGCTGTTGCCCGCCCATTTCGCTGGGCGTAAATCAAACTTTGGTAATAATTATTATAAAAGTATGGACCTCATCTACTTCTATACCAAATTTCATTAGAATCGGTCAAGTCGTTTAAGCGTGATTGAGGAACAAACATGCAAACATATTTTCACATTTACAATATTAGTAGAATAGGAGGATTGCAACCGTGTACTGGTAAAACTTCACACGTTCCAATATCGCTAGTAATACCACTTTAATGTGACCACTTTGTACCGTATCAGATAAAAGATAACCGCCGTTAAAGTTGCCTTGCCTGATATTGACACAGTGGTATGGGCAAATGTACAGGAAACTTACACTATGCCGCAATTGTGTCTACACGTGTATTCTTAACTCTGTTGTTGTTACCGATTGCGGCGGAGTCCTACAGGACGGTAATATTTTTGGCTGGTATACATGACATATATGTATATAAATGACTCACATATATTACTTATGTCCACACGTAACTTAAACTAGTCGTCGCACGATATTTTTTCGTTTTAGTCATAATTGTGCGGGTAGTTTGGAATTTAAAGCTTTAGTATCTTATTAGTACAAAATAAATATGGCGGACAAGACCTGTCAAAAACTTGCGACCTAAAGAAATAAAATCACAAATTTTGAATCTGATAGAAGGCGCTGTGATCGAGTATGGATCAATCGGATCCTAACAAAGCTATGAACTATAGTCTCGACAAAACCCATACATTGTGTAAATATGACCTCAATCGGTTATGTCGTACAGAAGTTACACGATCACTAAAAGTCGAACTGACCATTATTTATATAAAGAATTTATTTTGCACTAGCGATCCGCCCCGGCATCGCTCGGTTGATTTCTGGATCTCGACAACATCGCCACCTACCGCGTCCAATTGTGAATCCAAACCATTCTCATCAACTTAAGTCCTGCCGTTTAGGAGGAGTTCAGTCACATACACACGGACAGAAGAATTATATAATGTGCATGTATTATACATATAAAACTCACGTTTGAATCATTCTGTCTATTGGTGAAAACCTCATCAAAATCCGTTGCGTAGTTTAAAAGATGTAAGCGTACAGACGGCGGGAAGCGACTTTGTTTTATACTATGTATTTGCATGAGAAACATATTGATTAAATTACTACAGACTAGTTTTATTTATCTGCTTCATGGTTTCCACAGTTGGCAGATCATATCAGAGGCCAAAATATGTTAGTAGCATTTCCTTTCCTTTTTCTTTTCCTGAGCCGACCGCAACGACTCTGCTAATGTTTCATCCTGTAGATGAGATTGAAGTGATGGATCCAACACAAGGTCAACTGAATAAAAACTAGGAACGTATCAAAGTCTTCAAGTCAACGTAATAAATTATGATCGGTGTTCGGTGATCGGCAAACTCTAGATTACTCAGGTATTTTTTGAAGTCGGCACTTATAAGACGAAAAGCTCTAGATGGATTATCTCATGCCTCAATCACATTTTTTAATAGGTATCATTTTTCTAACGAAAGCTATGTATACATTGCGAGTTTTGCGAGCTATTCACCTAAATAATAAAAGGAAGTATTATATGTTCAATGATCTGATCGCAAGTGAAATCGCGATTAAAAGCAGGTGAGCATCTATATAATAATTATCTTCGTTAAAACTGACAAACAATACTAATTTTCATTTTATACATAACTGTGCAACTTTGTGTTTAGCGTACTTGTCCAGGTCTAACGTTCTAATATTTGTATAAAAGTGTTTTTTCTGATTCATTATCTACGTGCTCTGCGGTGAAGGGTAATATTGTGTAGAAACCTGCACTTTTCGAGTAAATAAAAATATGTCAACGACATGTGAAGTGAACCAACACAGAATACTAGCAAAGGTATGTTTTTAAATATAAAATAAGTGTGACAAACAAACACATAGTCCACCAGATGGTAAATGGATGCTGTGGCAAGTAGACAACATTTATCCTCGATTAAGAATCAAAATGCAGATGCGTTGTCAACCCTGAAGAATAAGATGGAATGCCTCGTTTGCAGTAAAAGGATAGCAGCAATAAGGCTGCTGTGTTACGAATGAACGAGAATCGGAGCCCCTTTTTACTGGTAAACATGCAGGGCTGGCAACGAATTTGCATTTTGATTCTTAATCGCAGTTAAAGGTGTCTATGGGTTACTGCATCTACTTACCATCAGGCAAACTGTGTTCATTTATCACTCTTACTTCTAAACAAAACGGTGCGTCGAAATCATTGTTCTATTATATATAAATATATATTTAATAGTTTTTTTCTTTTGTGAGAGAAGTGAAATCTTCTTTAGAATCGCATTATGACTTGAAACTCGATGAAACGAAAAGCAACAATAAAAAGAGACAAGCATACATTACATCTATAGGATTTAGAGCCTGCCAGAGAATAAGATAGAATACAGTGTACAGTGTTTCCTATTATTTCGGTCTGCTTTTCTGAAAGTTTCACTTCTACCGCGTGTGAACTGCCACATGTACTCGTATTTTGTGTATGTATGTTACGCGGTGTTTTCGTTAACTGCGAACCGATTTTGATGATTCTTTCTATTAAACAGGTTACACTTCAAGGATGGTCCTATATAAATTTGGAGAAATAATCTCACCCCAAAGAGTGGCATAATAGGGTATAAAGTTTTAACTAATATTTAAGACGACGTTGAGATTTTAATACTACCTAATGGTAAAAAATAACTTTAAAATGAAAAGCAAAAGCCGATTTCATACAACTAAAAAGAATATTAAATAATTTCACGTTCGAAAGTCGGGGCTTGCTATAGAATATGTCCTAGCACATCATGTGTCATTAGTGAGAAAATGTATGACTCATATTTTATTAATAAAAAAAAGTACAAGGTGCGCGATGGCGATGTAAAAACTGTTACGTTTTTGTATTTATGTACTTGTAGCAGGAAGAAGCGCAACGGCTTCACGAGTATTAAACGAATAACATTAATTTTATCAGTTACGAGACGATGGACAACAAAATGAAAATTACCCGAAGATATTCATAAAACGCGGGAAGTTTGAGAATTTGTTGAAAGCGCTTTTTATTTTTTATTAGACGAACATTTTTTTTAATGAATTTTGTTTTTTTTACACGTACATTTTACAAGCAGCAGAGCGTGCACTGTTGTGTTGCGATGTGAAGAGTAAAGAGAGCCAGTATAATAACAGGCTATGGGTTCATTTCATCTAAGTCTTAAGTTGGTTGCTGGAGGCCATGGCTTACAGTAGCCACTTACCAACTTACCATTAGGCGGGCGGTTAGGTTCTAAATTCGACTGTAAGTTCTTTTTTGTATGGGGCCTATGTTCAGCTGTGGACTTTAATAGACTGTAACGGTAAACACATTTAGATTATGATATGCAGTCTATGAGATAACTGGATACTTTTTAACCGACTTGAATTTACCATCTGGTTAAATGTATATGGGACCAGTTCCAAAAAAAAAATTATCTATAGATAAAATACGATTGAAGTTAGTTAATTAATTAGATATTGTGTAATATATAAAGGAAGTTGAATGGCGGATCTTGATTTTTTGAGGTCGGTTTAATTCTAGAAAATAGAATAACATAAGAATGAAAAGCGTATTCTTGTATTTTTGCGTCACCGTGTGTCGGCTCATGAGAGAATCCATCTCATCTCGACCGTCTGCGTGGGTCGAGATGGGGCGATGCTGAATAATAAAAGCCGAATAAGGGACCGCCTTATTAACATCTGTTATAAAGATATCTGGGCGGCGTTTAGTCCATACAAACGTATTCCTCTGTTCCTCCCTGGTTAATGACGTTGGAGCAAATATATTTTACGATATTATTTATATTAATAACTACGACGTTCATGTTCATGTTTAGATTTTTTTTGGACGGGAAGCATACGTCAAAAGTTCGAGGTTTCTGATATGGTGGACATCAAACCGCGAGAATTCGCAATACGTCAGGTAGTACCTACTACGTAATATCTACTACGCTGTATAGCGGCCTGTGTACATGTGTACGCATATATCATTCAGTCTTCTATCGGCAGTCCTTATGACTGCCTCTGCTTTTTTTTTCTTTTTATTATTAATCCTAAACAGCGTAAAAATATAAGAAAACGGAGCCTCAGATGGCGAAATAAGAATTGTCAATCGGTCCACGTATCTCGCCCCACGCTAACTCCACCATCCATTATGCAAGCCCTGATAATCTGCGGGGCAAACAAGGGGTCCGCTGGCGGTTAGGTTACATTACAAATGAGCAACATACTGGCCTTTGTTGAACAGTCGTTCCAGAGCAAATTTAAGACGTCCCATATTTTGAATAAAGAATCATCGTTACTGTCAATTACTTTTTTTTACGTGGTAGAGCCATGCTGCAGCTATATTAGTAGTATAGTTGTAGTACGAATGGGTCGGCTCGACCGGGGAAGGACCACGCTCTCACAGAATACCAGCGTAAAATAGCAGCTTAACACTGCTGTGTTTCGTATGGTGAGTGTAGAGAACCAGAGACCCTTTTTACTGGAAAAGAGGCATTCCATCTTAGTCCTCACGGGTGACAACGCATCTGCATTTTGATTCTTTATTGAAGATAGATGTAGATGTCTGTGGGTCACAGCAACCACTTACCATCAGGTGGACTGTGTGCTCGTTTGTCACCCTATCCAATAAAAAAATTAGAAATTCCAACGAAACTATTTTATGTAAAAAAGGTCAGTTGGCATTTTAATTGTGCGTTTGTACTTATTGCGAAGGATAACTTAAAAAATACCCTCAGTTTATGGTAATTTATGTCAGAGGCCTATATTCAGCAGGCCTATGTTTTGATAGGCTGTAATGATGATAATGATGATGATGAGGGTAAGAGGTGCAGTGTAATAACGTAATCATTCCATCTTAGTCCTCAGAGGTGCAAGAGCAAGAGGTGGGTTATATTAGTTTCAAGATTTATATTTTTTTCTATCTTAAAGGGTGTGGCTTATTTAGTTACAGGTTGAATATATTTCAAATATATTTTCTTCAATTTGGATTCAAAAGTGAAAGGCAAATTAAATTAAATTGATTGTAATTTATTAAAAATTACGTAAACTACCTGCTACTATTAAACGACTAATTGCTGCATGGTACGTTCTCGGTGCACGGAAATTATTTATGCATGTAGCACTCATTAAAATGTTTTCATTTTTTAATTTTACTTTTTAGGATAGCTTAGTGTTCGGTGTCAATACTAAACGTCATGGAATCACCTCGGTGTATGCCCATAGACAATAAAATAACACAAGATAACCGAATTTACATAGTTATTATAAATAAACATTTACCTAAATACAGACGTGATCTTTTAAGTTTAAATATTTGACTTAACTTATTTGTGATCCTTGTGTGAAGTGCCAATTAGAAACTTTGAAACAGCATTTCAAAATGTATAATTAATAATTTTGTTTTAAAAAATTTCAATCGATTCCTTTGCCGACAATTCCGTTTCCGTGCCGAAAAGTCATTATAAAATCTCTTAAAAATCACGAATGTACGTCGATAAGGGATATTATAAGGAAAACGGTCACTTTCGCAGTATTGTTCTGTTTTTTTTTTTCAAATATGTTTGTGAAAAAAGACGTTTAAAAACTGCTATCTCCCAACTTAAGCATCAAAACGTTCGATCTAAAAACTTGAAGGTAATTATGAAGGTTCCTTGTATGACAGCGAAATAGATCAATAATTACTCGGTTAAAATTAAAATTAAAACTCAATAATAAATGTTGGTTGAAAGTGATGAAAAAATTTAACCTTTGCCCCCAATAAAATCAAAAAAGCCAAGAAATTTTATTAAAATATTGAACAGTGCGTTCGAAGCGACTATCCGGTTATCATTATCAAGTTTGAAAATAGAACAGCGCACGCGAAGCAAGCAAACGGGTAATCGGGCAAAAGCTTTTATAAAACATCCAGCTTAATGAGACACCTCGGTTTACACATCCATTCCCTTCTACGGCCGATTTTACGACGGGCGGCGGGGTGGCGAGGGAGCCCGTTTATAGTGGTATATAATGCCCTGAGGCATGCTCACATGCGTCCGGACAGATAAGCGATGGCATCCCCACTCGAAAACTTGTTTAGTTGGAACGATAACTCGGTATTGTCTGCGGGGGTTGAGTCGGTTCATCGTAAAAATCGCTCAACTCTGTAGTTTGAAGTACGAACAGACGTTACTATTGTTGGATGGAGGTAAAACGTTTTATAGTAAAATATACGAACAAAAGCACTTCTCGATTCATTAACAACTTTTTTCATAAGAAAGATAATTAATTATACGTATTCGTAGTCTCGTCAAAATTGTCGAAGATGTTATTTGAGACTGTCAAATTTATAAACATAAAATTCAAAAATAAAAATAAAAAGAAACCAAATCTATGCTAATCCATTCCTAGGTACTAATATAATATATTATGTGAAAGTTTGTAAAATTATTTGATAATCTTCAACATACCAAGTTCTGGATTAAAATATGGCTGCTTCCCTTCTATTTCGCATTTTCTGTTTTTATTTAAAACAGAATCTAGTTTTAAATAAAAACAAGAGAATTTCAATACATTTTCCACTTGTATTTTCTTACTACCCAAAACAATGAGGAACAATGACGAACCGGAACATTGGACCGACGATTAAGCGGGTACAAAACGCACAAAAAGCCCCTTGGATGTAAGATCACATAAACTAGCCCTAATTCAGAGAGCAAAGGACTTAAGACTCAAGGGAATTTCAACCAAAGATCGATATCAAGAGGCTATGGCGCCAATGTATAGTCCCCTCTGACGAGAAATGCCAGCGGACGTGGTCCCTGTCACTTTATAGCTTTACCGTATTGGATGGGTTTTAAGGGATACACGAGTTCTGTGTGCGGATCAAGTTACATTGGTAAGTGCTAGGGTGCGTTCAGTTTACAGCATAAGAAACGGGACGCATCTGTTCGATGCATGTTAAATACAACATAATATTGAAAGAGAAATGGCCTCGAAGCTACGCTGTGCTGGCAGTTTGAATGTAGATTATGTAAAATATTTTTTCATTTGAATAGTTCTAAAGATTTTTCGAAATTTATGTTACGGGATATGTTCGTCAGTTATTTATATTTTAATGTCCTGCTACATGATAAGTATTACTATTGAAGTCTGTCGGTTTATTTTACTGATATTAATTAGTTAATGTTATTTTTGTTAACAACTCATTTAGGTTGATTAACTCTCATAAAATATTAAATTTCATGATCATTTGAAACTTTTACGTTAAGAATAAAACGACTAAGGGCCTAAGGACTAAGGACAAGGACTAAACAAATTAACAATTACAGTTGTGTGAATAAAATTGTTAAATTATTTCGCTTTTATATTTAGTCAGCTTATATATAATAATTTATCCGATTGATAGTTTTTATATGACGATTGAAAAATTAGCCCTTAATAAATTTTATATAATTTTTATTTAAATCAGACTTATTACGGCCTCCTCATCGTATAGTTATGTACAAGTACATATATAGGTGGGTACGTTGTAATCCGTGAAATCGAAGCCGGGCTTCGATGCTAGTAATCCGGTCTCCGCTGCCCGTCACACTCTTCGAAACAGCGCAGTGTTTAATTGCTGTCTTAATTCGGAATTCGGATATAGTATGAGAGTGGCCCTTTCCTAAAAGTGCCACGTCCCGACTATCTCCACGTCATGATCCTATCATGTGGCTTTATTAGTTTTTCTAGGCAGTTTAAGAATTTTTGTTAGGTGGTAAAGCTACTTTTCTGACTAGGAGTGCGCCAGGGTAGTTACCAATTATAGATTTTAAACATTTAAATATTTTTTAGAAATATCTGAAATAGTTTTTTATTATTTGGTAAGATGAGGTTTAAGAGCATTAGTTGTAAGATAAGTAACAAAAATGTTGAATGAATACTTAAACAAAATTCTACAGATTAAACAAAATTTATAACCTGTTGCATGCAGAAATATTTGCTAACGGAGTTGTCTTTGTAATCTTAATTTATTGCACGATGGAATAGTTTATCTGTTTCAGATGTCTGTCGATACTATTTCAGTGAGTTTCAGGAATGTTTATCTTTTGTAAGCCTAATTTATTGACATTACAGATGAGATATAGCTCCACAACACAATTGTTATCTGTATAAATGCCGAGTTAAAGAGGTTCATTTTTAATAAGTGTATTTTCATTGTTTTAAATGGATTAATAGCTTTTATTAATTTGACGCGATGTCGTGGCCGCTTAAAGGATTTCGTCTAACCATTTCGCTCATGACTGTCGTAAGTGGAGACTATGAGATATACCGGATTTTTTTACAAATCTTACGACAGATTGCAGTATAATCATCTTGCGTCATAATTATGCCAAACGTAAAATACTGAGAGCGGCGACAGTGGTCAGCGTCATAAGTGCAAGAATTCTGTTTCATAAGCGGCAACCTGCCTATTGAGCGTGACGATGAGGGCAATTTTTTTTAAGGCTATGACTTTCATGGATTGATGAGGTAGTTTGAAGTCATAATGAGCTAGACGTCTCATGAGGAAAAAAAATTGTCTTTTCCCAACATTTTATTAACTTTATTCAGGCTCCATCATGTTAGTACAGCTAAATGAAACGATAATTTCATTTAAAAAATCATGAAAATACTTAAACATAAAACCAGCAGTGGAATTACAATCAGCTGACTAGGGATCAATGTACGCGTGGACGCCGAATTCGCGCGGCCCACAGCTAACGATGGTACCACAATACCTAATAATTTACAACACTTGTCTAAATACCTAACTTATCTACTTAACCTACTATTTTGCAACTGTGCTTGTCTCCACCTAGCCACTTTATTCACAGGTTAAATAAACCAAATACCTGGTTCGATTCCCCGGTAATAAAAAAAATACTTAAATGAAATGTTAACAAGGTTAGAGTCATGCTTTTTTATCCATTGTGTAGGTATGTTTATTATTCTGATGTATTCAGTTATGTACCTATTCAGATGAGTTCAGTACTAAGTTATTTAAAAAAAAATAGGTATTAAACAGCTTACCGATCTAAATCCTAAGTGGCCTTATGAGATTCCCTAAGGCACATTAACATGTTGCCGTATTCACGAGCACTATAAACGTACCTACGCGTTAGGCATTATTAAAACAAAACAAGAAAAACAAAACGTAACAACAAGTAATAACAACAAGAATGTAATAAACAAAGCGATTGAACTGTCGCTCACGCGCACATGATAGTCAACACGGAACTGTCTCAAAAACTAAAATTAATAATCAATCCCGCCAAAACAAATGCGCACGAGGCATTCGTAACGTCCTTGAAGCACTGAGCACTTGCACAGACCGTTAAACCGTTACGACATTGCCAACGTTTATTTTATTTATAAGTTTAGTTATCCCCACGACTAGTTTTCATATGGAATTTAGAAGTTATGGTTGTCATTTTTAATACAATTACACAATCAATTGTACCCTGACGCAACAAGCAGTTCTTTACTACAAAAATTATATTGAAATTAATAAACGTACCTAATTGGGTACTCAGTACTCACACAATTTTAAACACTATTTCATCGTTATCTTTGATTTTGTATAAGGAAATAGAAATGAAATGGTACTGAATAATTTAATAGTTAAAATCAATTGCAATTATGATCGACAGTTAATTAATCTATCAGAATTAATGTAAAAAATAATACTTTTACTTTATTTTAATTGACTTTCCGTATTTAATCCGACCAATACTTTGAATTTAAAAAGAGGTACGTCAAAATTATTAAAAATTACTTGCAAGTTTTATAGTGATTGCCGCTTTTAATTCTTATGTCGCCGGGAAATTAAATTTCGGTGCAACATGGCAGCGTTGCCAACACCAATTTGTCAAATTCCCCGAAAATTCATGTCAAATTCCCTAATTTAAGGACAAAACTTCCACAGATTCCCCTCTATTTTATTTTAAGAAATGAATCAATTTTCAACTAATTTTATAAGATTTACTGATTAACTAACATTTTTTTTTTATTAAAAAATAAAGAAATGAAAATCATTAAATGATACACAAAAGTTGCCGAAATATATCCGAAAATTAAATGTGGTGCAATGAAGATAATTAAAAAAAGGGAGTCATACGATATTCATAAGTAACCTAACAAAATGTAAAGATAAGTATTTAGATTTCCCACCTGTAAGTGGTTAGTCTCGAAAATATCTATATTCTATATCTTCACTTTAGTCTTGAAACTTCCCAAAAAGCAGTGGTCGGGGAAGACAAACGCAGGTAAAGAATTTTAATGCTTCGCTATGCGCACCAGAAACAATGAAGCGAAACGCTTTGTATGGGTCCGAGGCACGTCAACATTGTAACTGGTGTGTAACGTTAGCAGAGTTCACATTCTTGCAAAACTGTAAAACAAAGTGGTGAGCTGAAGCAGCGCTAACAGTTATTATTTGCGTTACTACGCATTATTTCCTGCCTTTTCAGAATAGGGCAGGAGGAAATCATCATAAAAGTTATATACATATAAGAAGCAAGATGTAAAGGATTTTTTATTTATTATGAGCCACGTACTGGTTAACGGAAAGTCGGCCCTCCTTCAGATGGAGTGGTAACCTAGTAAAACGTACGTGAAGTAGATGGATGTAGGTGGCGCAGGACCGTGTTTTGTGGCACTTTAATGGTGATGATGATTACGATGTGACTAAATAAGATACAGTAATTAACCTGCCTCCCACCCCATATATCACATATAGCTCATAGTTATTGTCTTACTACAGAGTTTGATCCAAACACCGGACATTGAAGACGTGGGATGAGTTAATGAAGAAAAATATGAGATAAAATTATAATATGTATTATAGTTTGTATATTCGAATTAAATAAAAGGTGATAGATAAAACTTACACTATTCATAAGACAGCATGGATTAAGATGTACATACCTGAAACAACAAAGGACGAAAATTTAATATTTTCTGTTACTTTATAAAAAAAGTAGAATTTTTAAATTCACATTATTATTCAGTTAACAATATATTAATGCAATCTTGTTAACAATTTAATAATGTGAATTATGTTTTACAATTATATTTATTTGTGTACAATTAAAACACAAACAATTTAAAAGCATTTCAATTATACGTTTAGTGAAATAACAATATAATTGGAAGTAGAGCGCTCGAAGCACATGGTCGAATGATGTGATCTCCAGACGCTGTACCACTTCAGCCACTTAAACTAACAGTTTGGGAAGGAAGTTAGCCACTTGAAAACAGGGCGGCGCGGCGCGGCTTTGAGTCCATTCATATTTGAAAGGCGTTAGTTTTAGAGTAAAAGGATGATATTTTAGATAAAAGATAAAATATTATTTTCTTTCTACAAAGAAGTGCGATACAAATTAATAGAACTAACCTAGTATTCTCGTATTCTCGATCAATATATATATAAATACGTGAAGGGAAAATATCCCTTTTTAAGCATATTTCGCACACGGAACAGTGTAAGGTTAGACACAATAATTAAAGTTTATACGGAGAGGCAGTGTAGTTAATATTACTAAGCAATAAAATGCTGACAGATTAAATTAGCTGTGACTTTAGGGAGCTTATAATAGAGATACATTTACATACATACATACATATAATCGCCTCTTTCCCGTAGGGGTAGGCAGAGACCACTTCTTTCCACTTACTACGATCCTTACATACTTGTTTCGCTTCGTCCACTTTCATTATTCCCTTCATACATGCTCTTCGGTTTAGGGTACTCCTGACCTGGCCTTTACAGTGTAATGTAAATTCGTAAATTAACATTAGTATAATATGTATGTAGTGTGTGATTGTAAATTTTACACTATAATACGAAACCAAACTAGTAAACAAAGTCGACCACGATTCCCACCAGAGTTACACAATGGCACTGCAAAACTAAGAAGGACGTAGAAGACTCCGTACGCGACTGTTTTATTGTCATTATAATAAGTTAATAAATATTTTTTGTTTGTTCGTATTTTATGCGCTGGTATACCGTTCATCAGATTGCGCCAAAACTTTGTCAATTTATTGCTTGCACTTGTGAGAAGGTTATAGGCATATATAGGTACAAATAACTTACAATAAGTGGCGCGCGTATCGTACCAACAAATTTATTTGAAAGTTATATATCACTCAACTTCAATGAACGTATTATCTTTCCTAATTAAACAATATAACTCTTCCAAATTTAAAACGATATTTCGACAATTATTTTTTCTGTGGCAGTAACGCGCCGGGTACCAGCTAGTAAGTTAATAAAATGACGGACATCGCTTTTTTTATGCACTTTATATTAGTATTCTTTTTTGAGACAAGATGCAATTATATAATGGCAAATTATTCCTAGGAGTTAAAACGTCAAGTAGGCTTGGGCAAAAAATATCAATATATCGATATTTATTTTAGAGTATCGAATTCGTATCAATTTCGATATATTTTAAAATGTTGTATTAATGGGCAAAACATGAAACAAAAGGAGCTACAAAAAAGCATTCATGTGTGGTTGTCGTTTTTTTTCATCTAATCATCAAATTTTGGGCCTTATCCTTACATAAAACGCGATATATATATTACTGTTTAAAACTATCGATTATATATCGATATATTTTTTACCTTGCCAATCTCTAACGTCAAGATTGTAAATGTAATTGAGCTATTAGAACAGTTTTTAGATTGTAGAGCTTCACTATTGGATATTATTGCTCGAATGGTAATGATCTCTCACAGAATACCAGCTTAGAAGTATAATACTGCTGTGTTTCGTATGTAGAGTGTCGAGAACCGGACAACCTTTTTACTGGTAATGTGGCTCTCATCTCATTTCTTAGGATGACAACGCATTTGCATTTTCATCCATCTACAATTATCACTCATTATTGTAGACTGTACTCGTTTGTCATCTTGCACGTACGTATTAAAAAAAAACAATTATGTATCAATGTCTTCCTAATTCAGCCAATGCATATTAATACAACCATAGTCTGAAAGCACGCAGTCTATTACGATTCTCGATCTAAGATTAGGTAAAGGGATGCGGAGGCTCTCAATATTAAATTAGGCTCAGATGGGGTAGAGTAGTTTGGGATTAAGTCAGATTACATACCCCGGGTGGAGAGGACTTAAGAAACTCGAACTACGTGTGTGGCGAGATTACTAGCCTGCGGGATATCGGATTAGGAAGATATTTATAATTGTCGTGTGCTTTTTGTAAGTAGGTCGACAGTCTCAAACGGAAGATGTAAACTCAACAAAGCTAAGAATCGATCGCAATATTACAGTTAATGCTTATTTCATCAAGGATTCAAATGTGCAAAAGCCTATAAAGCAAAAAATTTGTGCAAATAAAGGTGACAAACGAGCACATAGTCCGCCTGATGGTTAATTAATGACAAACGAACTTATAGCCCATCTAATAGTAAGTGGCTACTGCATTTCATGAATACCTGCAGCTTTTACACGTGGTAGAGCCATGCTGCAGCTATGTTAGTAGTATAGTTGTAGCACGAATGGGTCGGCTCGACCGGCGAAGGACTACGCTCTCACAGAATACCCGCGTAAAATAGCAGCTTAACACTGCTGTGTTTCGTATGGTAGGTGTAGAGAACCGGAGACCCTTTTTACTGGAAACGAGGCATTCCATCTTAGTCCTCACGGGTGACAACGCATCTGCATTTTGATTCGCAAACGAGGATAGATGTAGATGTCTATGGGCCACAGCAACCACTTACCATCAGGTGAACTATGTGCTCGTTTGTCACCCTATCCTATAAAAAAAAGCTAACTTCATATAAGAAAGGTTAAAGATGCTTAGTCACCTCTCAGGACTAAGATGGAATGTTTCGTCACCAATAAAGGGCCAGCGGTTCTCTACATTCTCCGTACAAAACAACTCTATGCTATATCTATATATTTCATCTTGACTAATTTCTGTTTGCCTTTGCTTCAGTCGTGTCGAAGTAATTCCCTACCATGTTAATCTTATACTTACGTGAAAATATATTGTTTGTGGTAAACCTAATTGCTTACACATTTTATATACAATATTAGAACTTTTAAACGCCATACATTGTTCCTTTTAACGAACAATAAAATCAATGTTCAATTATTTTCTACTGAGTTTAAATGTAAATGTTGGCTTATTCATTATGAAAATATAGTTAGATTTCAAAATACCAACATTAGGTATTCCGGTTTATGTAGATTTGTCATTTATGATAATTCATACAAAACGTGACGTCGTATTACGCATCAGATGAAGAGGGACGCAGAGGTTCGTTCGGTTATGCTTCCGCGAATTTTAACTCTGTCGGTTCATGCCTTTCAAATGCAAAGTGTTGACTCCTTTACATCCGGTCATACAAAGGGTGAGACTAGGGTGGCCAGAACACTATATTTATTTATCTTCAGCCTTTTACATAGGATGTGTATATTATAATAGTTATTGTTCAATAATATTTAACCGAATATAAGCTTAAATTGATTCTAATGGGCTAACACTACTAGAAAAACAACGCTGTACTAAAATCATTGGACCCTCTTCAAGGTAAAAGTAAACTTTTTGGAACATTTATGTAAATTTTGAATAATATAAACATATTTAGACACATTATTTATGCCAAAAACAGGATAATTATTCGGATAGTGAAAAATCTCTCTTGTTGCTTCAAAGCACATTTTTGTCAAATGGAAATGGTAAATGAAATAAATCAAACTTAAATGTAAACAAATTAATTAAACACTATCGGTCTTATTACAAATAGCAGTTTGTTATTAGTCTCACATTTAACTTTCTCTCTGTTACACGAAAGAAGTTCGGCTAAAATATGCGAACTAATTAAATGATATAATTTGGAATCGCATCTAAGAAACAGTTTATTAAATAAAATTATTACTTTAAATAAAACGTTGCTTTTCAATTCATGCAATTACGCCAATTTATGGAGGCAATGATCCGTATAATTGTTTTTTGTCCCGCGCAATTTCCACAACATGGCGCCCCTCAAATTAACATACAAACTGGAATTGAATATCGAGTACATCTCTACCGGAACTAATCCCCACGCAACGTATTGTTATTTTATTCGATAAGAAATTAAATGAGTTTATTTACAAGTAACAACAGTTGTAGTTCATAAATATTTTAATAATGATATAAGATATTCTATTTTTATCTCAAAATGGCGGGTTGGTCTTACTTGTAGTATAGGTACTTTTTTTTATAGTATAAATGTGACAGATGAGCACACAGTCCACCTGATGGTAAATTATTATTATCCTCAATTGAGAATCAAAATGCAGATACGTTTTCACCCCTGAGTACTGAGATAGAATGCCTCGTTTACAGTAAAAAGGGTCTCCGGTTTTCTACACATACCATACGAAACACAGCAGCATTAAGCTGCTATTTTACGCTGGTATTCTGTGAGAGTGTGGTTCTACCCCGATCGAGCCGACCCATTCGTGCTACAACCATAATGCTGAAGCGTGGCTCTACCACGTAAAAACTTATGCATATTTTTATAGTATGCTAGAGCTCGATAATAAAAAAATGTTATCGAGTACTGGCAGAAGGTTAAGTAAACAGAGAAAAGTTGTTCGAAGTGAAGTAAGAAAATAATAAATGAGTCCTTTAATAAGCAGCAGATGCTCGCCCGCCATCGTGAGATAAAACATCTATAGTAGTTAGCAAACGTGAACTTCATGAAAGTTTACTAAATTATTTTCTTTCTTCGTGAATGACTATAGAAAACTGCGGAAAGCCTTCCTGGCCTTCGATAGATGGTGTTTTGCAATCCCCTACATAACAGATGTAAATACCTAGACCGACGTTGGAAAGTAGTAAAAAGGTGCGAGTCAACGCCACTGCGCTTGTCAAGCGTAACGATTATGGCAAAGCTTTTCTATAGGAGATGCCCGTATGAGGTATAAACTATACACGGGCTAATGTCAATGACGTATGTCGATCTGATTCGAGTTCAATTGCCAATAGCAATGTTTTTTAGAGACGCGACGTAAAGTCTGCGCCATGTTCGACGGAGATATTCGCATAGCGTTATAACGCCAAGCTTTAACGCCCACGCTGGCACGCGTTATTGAAACGGCGCGCTTTGGAACGTACAGTGCACAATATGGAGTCCTTGTGTATTTTTATATTCATTTGATAATTATTATTTATTTATAACGTATATATATATTCATATACTTTGAGCCAGAAGATGTATTTATAAGTGTCGTCATCATCGTTACAGCCGCAGCCTATTAAAGTCCACTGATAAACATAGCCCCCCCCACAAAAATTACCTCATAGAGCTTTTATTATTTTGGGTTGTTATCAGGAGGGGGTTGCTGCCCCATCTTCTGTTTCAGTTTTCATCTGTTATGACACAGACGAGCTGCGACAATTTGTACAGGCGTATAATAATGAGGGTTTTTAAAAAAACAACTTTATAACACTACACTACAAATCAGTATTTGTTAAATTACATGAAATACATTTAGTTCATAACTGTATTTAAAACTATTTCCTTCCTCTCGAGTTATAAGAAGTATTTAAATCACAATAGCAGATCAAAACCCTGTTTCAAATAGCAATTCCCATGAATATGTGCAAAAATTTATCATTGAAACATAGCTAAATCAACAATCTCGTATATCCACGTTCCGTACAATACAACACACGCACCAGCTTCCTAGAAAGCGCATGTGTACAGCCGCGTTCCATCCAGACTCCGGCTGGAGGCAGTTTTTTGTCGAGCCCGCAGGTAGACAGACAAAAAAGCTACATGAAAAAAGATCACGGCTTTCTCCGAGGGGGTAACATATTCTGAACGCACAATACAAATACAACTCTGTGCCTGTGTAAACAGGTTTGAATATCCAAAAACGCAACGGCCTCTATCATTGGAATGGCAACGCAGGGGTCTAATGACACGCGAGGGTTTTTATGCGATTATTTTTTTCCTGGTTTTCAGTTAATTATTGTCGAAATTAAAGTTTTTGTTCGGGTCACAATTATTGTTTCGGTCGCATTTGATGATCTCTTGGAAGCTTGTCACGTAAATATACCATTTCGACTTTTTCTCCGACATATACTACTTAGTACTTCGTGGTTGATGGTGTTGGAACAGGTATATTATAATTATAAAGTAGACTAATCTGAAACTTAATCAATCTTCAATCAAACTGCTTAATATTAAGCAATCTTCAATCAAACTGCTTAATATTAAGCAGTTTGATTGATGATTGATTAAGTTTCAGATTAGTCTACTTTATAATTATAAGATACCTGTTTGTTACCATTACAGGCTAGAGATACCTATAAATTTGGATGTTTTTTAAACATTCTTATTAATGAGTGAATACTTTCTGATATATAACTAAAATTTCATTTTTTACCTACATTAATAAGTCGGAATTCATACTTATATTTATAACTAGCGACCCGCCTTGGCATTGCCCCGGTAGGATCTATTGATGTGGTGTTATTAAAATTTAAGATAATCAAAGACCATTTATCAAATAAATTTTTCGTTTATCAAAAAAATCTAAAAGGTTTTTCGGATAAAATGTAGCCTAGATCACTCTTGGCATTACTCTCTATCTTTTCGTGAAGTTGCATTACAATCGATTCAGCCATTTCGAAGATAAGTCCGGATCGACAGATCAGATCAGACAAACAAACATTTAAAAAATTGTTATTTATGTATTAATGGCATGCAAATAATCCCCTCAGTTCAATATAAGGCAGTTATTTCGACATTACAGACATACACTTCAATTTTATTTATATGTATGTAATGTATAGGTATAGTTCTCTTTATACAATGTAATTATGACAATCAAGCACAATTATGGTAAGTGAAGTTGTTGAAAATAGACAATCGCATCTATCCTTGATAATCGAACTGCAGATGCGTTGTCAGCCTTTAGAACCAAGATGGAATGCCTCATTACCATTAAAGTCTCTGGTTCCCGTCGTTCAACATACAAAATACAGCTGCACTATACTGCTATTTTAGGCTCGTATTCTGTGAAAGCCTGCTCCTTTCCCGATCACAAAAACCCATTCTTGTTGCAATCAAACAATTGCAGTGTGGCTTTACCATGTAGATTGGAGATTTTTAATTGTAAATGATTAAATGTTGTATTTCTTCTCTTTCTTCCCTGTCCTTATCCCAAGTTATTTAGGGACAACATGTCTTCCTCTTCCATTCTTCTCTATTACCCGTCATCTCTTCACTCGCTCCTTTCTTACGATACGACAGTACATCCAACTTTTTTTAGGCGCCTAGTCTTATATCCATCCACTTTCATAGCCAACATTCTTCGCATTATATTTACAAAAAACATTCGAAATGATAACTATTTAACATAAAAAACGTGTTATGTATAAAAGAAATCGTAGTCGTAAATCAAGAATAGGCCTACAAAACTAAAAATGATTCTAAGTGTTTTGAATTTTGTTTTGAGGTTGAGGTTACCGATACTAATACATAAATTATAATAAAATAGAACGGAGCAAAGAAATAAATTTGTATGACTTATCTATACTATTATAAAAATACTTTAGATATACCTAATCTGGTACACAGATTTTTATTTATATGTGCGAGCAGCTATGCAGGTCTAGAGAGAGAGACCAGTATCACTGCGACCTAAAAGATTCTTGTGATCGCTGCTATGTCTATAGTTCACTGCTAAGCCCTACGTCCTCAATGAATAGAAGGAGTTGCTTAGCTGTGAGCAATTTAACTTCTTCTGGGCGGAGTACATAGTTTCCCACCTAATCTGGTACACAGATAGACCATGTTCTGGTTTGGCACATATAATGTCTTACTACCGATAGATAATATTCCTGCTGGATCGAACTCTGGTTATCTCTACATAGTATAAAACGAAGTCGCTTCCCGCCGTCTGTACGCTTAGATCTTTTAAACTACGCAACATATTTTGATGCGGTTTCATCAATAGACAGAATGATTCAAGAGGAAGGTTTATATGTATAATACATGCATCTCCGTCCGTTTGTATGTGACTGAACTCCTCCTAAACGGCTGGACCGATTTTGATGCAATTTTGTGTGTGTGATTAACTTGATTAGAAAATGGTTTCGATTCACAATTGGACCCGGTAGGTGTCGTTGTTGTTGAAATCCAGAAATCAACCGTGCGAAGCCGGGGCGGATCGCTAGTCCGTAGTATAAAATTTAAGACGAGGGTGCCTCGGGTTACTTTATGTGTTTTAGCGCGGTAGAGCCAAGCTGCGGCATATTACTCGACCGAGGAAGAACCACAGCATACTAGAGTAAAATATCAACATGATGCTTCTGTATTTCGTATGGATAATATGCTTTATATTATCCGTACGAAATCGCATCAGTCACAACGCATCTGTATTTTGGTGCCCAATCTATGATAGGTGTAGGTGCCTATGGGCCACAGCATCCACTTACCATCAGGTGGACTGTGTGCTCGTTTGTCAGCCGCAGCAGTAGTATGAAACTGCGGATAGGAGCTAGTTTAAAGTAACTTTAGAAGTGTGGATATTAGAATTTATGTAACTATATTTTTTTTTTTTTTCTAAATATTACTACGAAATATACATTAAGTTCAAGAGTTGGTCTATATCTGTACTAAATGCTGAGTTTTGTTTATCATGATCACTCAATGTGAAGTAAGCAAGTGGTAAAATTAAAAATTTTGTACAACTGACTTCAATATACATAAAATGAGAACATCATCAATGTAGTCCAAGTCAATTAAATACGCATTATTAAGGATAACTCAAAAACTACTGGTCAGATCTTGATCAAATTTATATGGGACCACAGGAGAAGCACCAACTTTCAAATAAAAACAAAATCGGTTCACCTAGAAAAAAGTTCTGAGGTAGCACACATAAAAAAAATACAGTCGAATTGAGAACCTCCTCCTTTTTTGAAGTCGGTTGAAAATATATAAAAATAGTAAAGTAAGAAATTCTGAAATCCAACACGTACGCTGTGTTGGTTTTATACGTTTGTTACAATTTTATCTTTATGTGCTGATAGCGAATCAAACTAAAACTGAATTTGCATTTGTATTAGCAGAAGTGTGTTAGCATGTGTGACGGTGTTAGATGCAGACAATTTTAGAAGGTAGCATGGTGTTTTTCAAAGTAGGTTTTTATAGGAGAGGGGGCAGAGGTTTTTATAGGATACGAGCATGTGGCTCACCTGATGGTAAGTGACGCTGACACATGACTCATGAATCATGATGCACTATTCCATTTTGACTGGATCTTATGTTCTTAGCATAGTTGTTTTCAATAGTAAGATAACAGGGTCCCGAAAGTATTATTAACTATGTTTTTAGATTTGTCAGTTACATCATATACATGGGACAAAACGTTAGAAGCATCAGGAGAGATCCAAGGTGAGGTCTCGCAGGGGTCAGTGTTGGGCCCGCTGCTATAGAACCTCGTCTATTATGCTGTAGTTCTGCGTGTCCATACATAGTATAGATATCCATGTTAGCACAGATATCGTGCCGAAGATACGTTTGTGGTCGCCAGCAGGGACGTTCGAGGGGCCAAGGAAATCGCCGTCGCTAACATCCATAACACCAAGGCGCTGATAGGTAAGGTGTGTCACGCGTGGCAGACCATAATTTTTAACCAAATTACAAAGAGATTTGTCAGGATGGAATTTAGTATTACTGTGATTAAATTTTAAACAAAGCCACTAAACAGTATATATTCTAAAATTAAGATAAATTTTATAACCAAGTTACTCTGTGGTAATTATCGAATATATTTCCAGCGCCTAGCCTGCCAAAAGAGACAACATAAATTCCAGTTGCAAGGTGTCGAATAGATAAGGCTGCCAAATCGACGACGGTCTGGCTTGTGCACATTGGCACGAGCATCGGAGGCCCTGCCAAGCGTTCTCTCTAATAACGTCTGCCAGGTGCAGTGCCAACTCGCCGATGCTGTTGTTCGATTTTGATCACTAGAACAAACACTGCGATTGTAAAACGCAAGTGGCAGCAAAACTTTATTTTGCTATACTAAATATTTTTGAGAATTTATGAAAATCTTAGCTAAGTGGTCGATAGTTATTTTATCATCATGGAACTTTGTATTTGATCAGTCGATTGTAAATTTGTGGATGTTACACATTAGGTAACAATAATTTGTGAAAATTTACCATTAAACGACAATGTTTCAGACTTTTTATTCCTCCTACTCAATAAAATTCTAGTGATAGAAGGAAATAAAGCATTCAATTCTAATTGACGAGGCGTTGCCTAGTCCGCAGGCTACACAGCTTCTCGAAACGGTCAATAAGGCCAGAGTGAAAAGGGACGCCCAATGAAACTTACACGATCGTAAATAGTTAGTACACAGCATATAAAGTGGGATATAAGGGTGATAAACATATAAAATAGTTAGAGATAAATATATTATTAAAATAAAAATGTCTTAGTTTTTTTTTCCTTAAAGAACGATGCTATGGCAACCGACAAATGAAATTACAGTTTTTTTTTATTTTTTTAATAATAAATTAAACATTTTGTTAATCATACGGCAATTTTTTTAAATCTACTACAATTTTACTATTACGATTCCCCAACCGGAGAATAACTGCGTAAGGAACATCGAACCTTTTTAGTGAACGTCTGAAATATACCACAGTGAAAAAAAAAATGTATAATAGACTCCACGATAAAAGAAGCATTATCTAGGATAAAATACACAACAATGAGGAGCAGTATTACCAATGGGAGATACTCTTTTTACGGGTAACAAGGCGTTCCTTCTTAGTCCTAATGGGTGTCACTGACAATTCTGATTGTTGATTAAGTAAAAATTTCTTTGGGACACATAATCAGCTTACTAAGATGATGTGGTCTGTGTGTTCGTTTGTTACTCCTAAATTCCATATTGAAACCAAATTGCAATGCGTATTGATAACTGCAGTATCCATTTCCAAGACGACGCTGACCATATCTTAGGGATCATATTTTTTAGCTACTATGTCGTAGGTCTTTGAGTCAAATCTAAGTCAAAGTCGGAATTAGTAACAAAAGCTGAATTTGGTAGATCTGCTTGTGTTATTATCTTCATGTCTGTCACTACATTCTATCCAACCCTTCTGCCAAGATTGGGACGAGTCCCTCATTTTATTAATTGAGTAACTAATTGATCCGGGCTAATTTCCGCAACTTCTCTCAGCACACGTATTCTGCGAGTGGAGGTGCCTCTGTTAGCTCGTATACCTTTGATAGGTATCATATACTGTATAAAACCTGTGGTACTATATGATACTACTATAACATCTGACGCGTAGTTGAATACTTCTGAAACTATTTGCAAGGTGTTATTAGAGTCGTGATCTATTTTGAAGACATTAACATTATCACTAGCCGTATCACGTCTCAGATGCTGCAACTATTTACCGGTCCAGATAGATCAAATGTAGCATGTTTTAGATCGTGTTCTTCAATGTCTCGAAGCTCACAAGACTTTTGAGTCCAGTCGTACAAAAACGAAAAGTCGACAGGGTATGATAGATTTTCTAACACAAAGATCGCCTTAAAACGCTTAAAATAGGAACGGATCGATCAAAGATGTAGCCTTTATAGTTACATTAGTAAAATTAAACTGTAAACGAAATTGATAATGGATGAGGGCACGGTGCAAGGGCAGGTAAAAGAGTAATTTGTTTTATTATTGATACAAGTTATTGCTCTAAATTACATATGATTGCCGGTGTACGCATTTTGGGTCGGAATGGCCCCGGGTCGCGTTCTAAGGTAAGGTAATTTATAGTTCTGATTGCTTAGCCGTTTGCAAGAAATAAGAAAAAAATGTTTTAAAATATAATCGGCAGGACTACTTCTTTAGGACTGATTAATGTTTTAAAAAAAGATCAGAATTATTTGACGCAACGATTCACAATTTTTCCAACTCTCGCAATTTGAGGTGCAATTTTTAACGTTCTGCATATAAGGTCGTGAGTCTATAATTAAGTTATAGGATTAAAATTCAAAAAAGTTAAAATCTATAGCAAAACATCAGCCTGATTCAATTCAACGCCGCATAACAATACACAAAAATGACAGAACTGGTCTAACAATTCACTTCCGGCCGTTCCGAACCCGCGGCCGCCTAATGCGATGCCTTAATGATAGTACTGACCCCGTAGATTGTAAAATTGTGGCCAGCTGATGCCTTTGTTTTATAACGTCTAACTCACGTAAAATATATCTTATCCAGAATCGGATCACCGCCATTTTGTTTTGCTCACCACTGTTATTCTGTGTAAAATGGCGGTTAAAAACAGTTTAACTATTCAAGGTAAAAAATTTAAAAACGTAAGCTTGTCTTATTAAGTGAATTTGTACGTGGTAGAGTCATGCTGCGGCAATATTATAGTTGTAGCACGAATGGGTCGGCTCAACCAGGTAGGAGCTCTCACAGAATACCAGCATAATATAATAGCTTAATGCTGTTGTGTTTCGTATGGTGAGTGTAGAGAACCGGAGACCCTTTTTACTGGAAACGAGGGATTCTATCTTAGATAGACTGTGTACTCGTTTGTCACCCTTTGTTCTATATAAGAAAATAAATAAGAATCATGCGCAATTATGTCGAAAATATAGTTTCTATGAATACTTTGTACTAACATTATTATTGAAATGATCACTATTTTACACATATTACAAATAATGCAATGACATAATATTTTCTTTTCACTTTATCTTATTTAAAATTTAATGTCCGAATATTTTTTTCGTTGTTCGACTCATGCTTGTCATTTTATTTATAGCTTTTTAAGATACATATTGTGTAACAAAATTTTCGGTGCCGGATGTCCGCTTTGCACTGCAAATCAGTAACATTTAAAACGTACTTGGCCGTTCTTGAAAAGCGTGCGTGGAAACTTACTCAATAAATAACGTATAGGTGATCTTAATCTGTATTTACCAGTTCCTTGGCTACTGATATATTGTTAAAATTGACATTTAAAAATATTAATTTGGCATTGTAAACGAAATTGTAACATGGCCACAGAACACAATTACTCTCTACCGAGAGAATATGGCATTTTAAAATTAAAGACCTCGAAGTTTCTTGCCGGTCTTTCCCTGAGAAAGTCTTGTTTTTCGAACCGTTGTTGATTAATAAAAAATTTTGAATTGAATTTATCAGAGAAACCTTTGTTTTTCTATATCGAACGATCACATCGCAAAAGGAATTTCACCCGTACCCGTATAAGTTTGTAAGTAGATTTGTATCGATCTATTCTTATAGACTTCAAAGCCGACTAATATCCAATACACATTTAGCGGCTTGCAAATTAATTTAGGGTTTCATGCCTAGAAGCCATAAGAAATACAGTTTTCCATGTAACAATCGGCTGGAACATTGTATAACAAAAGCTATTTGTAACGCCCCTCCCACACTGCCGCTCCGTGACGGCGGTTAATTACTTTTAAATTTTATCTTTTATTACTTTTACCTACTAAAAGATGTACATTGTCTGTTAAAAGGATAGCTAATTTTCTTTAATATCAATATCAGGCAACGTTACGACAATATTCGTCATGCAAAATTACAACAATATTTAGAAATGTCGATTAAGATATGTATATACATAACCACCATCAATGGGAGACTGAACTATACGGAACTACTCTATAGAAAAATATATTCCATTCGCGTAATCTCAGCGTCAAATCATAATATAAGCGTCAGCTTATAGTATACTTGTTGGAAGTAATTGGAAGTAAAGACTAGAAATGAGTTGGGGGGTGGGTCGAACTTTAGGCCTAGTCAGTTTGAATAGCCTATCAAGTAGAGGATGTCATGGGGGTCATGGTTGAATAGGGGCTAAAAGTTCTCATTACACTCCTAGGGGGTCAAAATGGCCAAAAACCAAAAAATTAAAAATTCTTATTTCGGCTATGACTCCGCCTCCTTCGGAGTTTCTTACACAGTCTTTACTTCCCGCATCGCACGTGTTTAAGACTGGTTCACGACGCTAGTTGAATGGTGAATTTGAACTCGCGACTTTTAATGATTTCTTATATTTACGCGAACACTACACATTGAATAAAATTATTTTACGGATTTTATCGCGTTTAATTTTACTATTTTGATTCCCGACGTTTCGGGTGCTTTACAGCAACCCATGGTCACGGGGGACATGGAAACGTCGGGAATCAAAATAGTAAAATTGAACGCGATAAAATCCGTAAAAATAGTTTTATTCGCGACTTTAAGTTTGCAATCCGTGCGTGGCAGAGCCACGCTTCAGCTATATTATTAAGGTTGTAGCACGAATGGGTCGGCTCGACCGTGGAAGGGCCACAATCTCACAGAATACCAGCATAAAATATCAGATTAATGCCACTGTTTCCTATGATGAGCGTAGAGAACCGGAGGCTTTTTAACTGGAAACGAGGCATTCCATCTTAGTCCTCAAGGATGACGACGCATCTGAATTTTGATTCTTAATCTCGCGCACAGCATTCACTCACCATCAGGTGAACTGTGTGCTCGTATGTCATCCTTATTTTAGTGTATTGAAGCACAGCCAAGTCAAGTTGTAAAAAGATTGGCGAATACCAAATTGGCGAATCGCACTAATGCGTAACTGTGGCGAATCGCTAGTTCGTTATAACATAAGTTATGTTATAAGAACTGTAAAGTAGTAACTAATAACCCTTTTATAAAGTTCACAATGTCTTTACTTTCTAGCACTAAAGACTTTATCAAATACGTTATAACGTTATACGTAATGTTGTAACGTTATAACGTCTTTTATTAACGTCTATAACGTTATACGTAACGTTGTACGAATTAGCAATTCGCCACAGTTACGCATTAGTGCGATTCGCCAATTTTATACTACTTTACAGTTCTTAAAAGTACTTCCACTTCTGCTTTCATAGTTTGAATTATTAAGTATATAAACTTTGATATGGTCATATTATCATCTGGATTTGTATGCCACAGAACTAGGTCAGGTACCGCTGACTATCGGCTGCGATACACGCGATATTGAACAGTATTTGCGTAACTTAAACTGCGATAGCTCGCGTACTAGTGAACTGACCTAATAAACTGAAGCAAGGCATGAAAGATATTTTCACATAATACAATCTTTTATGGGATTCGTTACTTTCGCAATATCCACGTAATTATCTAACCATCAAAGCGCTAGAATTAATTCGCAAATCACAACTGTGAAAGATTCAGATCTGTAGCACAAACTAATATGTAATGAAGTACAGATGAACGTTTTCCTTATTAGAAAATTTTCCGTTTCCAGGCCTCAGGAACAGAAAAGTGACATATTTTTTTAATTTATCTCAGGTTTCTGGCAGTCATTAATTTATTTAGCTAGCCCTTATGCGGTACTATTTTCTAATTTTAGCAAATAAACGTGAATAAAAGTAACAAAATAACGAAGTGTCTTTTTAATTTCTTATATTAGAATTGAAATATTATTAATAAGTAATTTAATTGTTACCAATTATAAACATCCACCACATTAGATTTCTGCCTGCGATGGTCGAAATTTATGTATGACTATCACCGGATATATAGCCGGCTTCGCCTGGGTGGCATCTAATGTGTTAAAACACATTTGAATAACGTTATTGGTCAACAAGTTCTTACCTATGAGGAACTCGACACAGTGTTAACACAAATTGAGGCATTGTTTAGTTCGCGGCCTTATACGCTCTTATTTAGCGTGATTTATTTAGACTTAAGATAATCATTAAATGACATTTCAAAAAAAATATCTCCAAGTTTTTCGGATATTGTATAGCCAAGATCACTTCAGGCATCTGTATCTGTTCGTGAAGTTTTATCAAAATCGGACAGACAAATAAATGGAATTTAAAAAAAATGGTTATTCATGGCTTAATAGCATGTAATAAACCCCTTGAGATCAATAAAAGGCAGTTAATTTGATATATATATATATATATATATATATATATATATATATATATATATATATATATATATATATTTCAAATATATATATATATATTTCAAATATATATATATATTTCAAATATCTGAACCAAATTTCTGACAACAAAGAAAACATTAAAGAGCAATGGCATCACTGTCGCCTCTTCCACCCCACCGCTTCATTGACGTAGGGGTTACTACGTCAAAATAATGAAAGGAGAATACATGAGTACAAACGCACTTAACTGCCTGGTAATCTACGTACAGATATGTGTAGCCATACGTTTATGACATTTTTGGATGGATAGATCCCCAAATTAAGATTTTGACAGATAATGTTAAGTGCGTTTGTACTCATGTATTCTCATTTCACTATTGAGCATAAGAACTAAAAGATATGTGAAATATTTCTGATTTTACATTTTGTTTTTGGTTGTGTTATCTGACCTGAGCATTTATAACATCATGATGTCAGATCGACATCCTTAACACCGTCGGGCCCGGCGTCGCACAAAACGATCATTAAGTTAAAATACACGTAACATTACAATAGCGTCCAATATCCATCAAAGTGCAGACGGGACGTTTTTGTAATGTTGATCCGTATCATTTGTTACTGTCAATTATAATGATAGAGCCGGTTTGACGCGAGCTATTGTTGCTGGCCTCCGTAGTTGTACGCGCGTTTGGATTTTTGTGTAACTGTTGCAGGTAAATTTATAAAATATAAGACGGCGACGTAATCGTATCCCGTAAATTCCTGTGGGTATCTGGAAGGAGACCCGTTAATTTTACAGTACGCGAGCATCCCGGGTTTGATCACCACCAGGGAGAGCGGGGCTAAAAGTTCCGGGGTAAATTGTTCCGATTGAAATGGCTCTGTGAGAAAATAAGATAAAAATATGTAGTAAATTCGCCGTGAAACTGAACATTGCAGCGCACCGACGGCAGCCATCACAGTTTGGCCAGTGGCGTCCGGTACATCGGAAAGTAAGCTCGTGAGTCAACTGATCCACGTAAGTAAATATTTTCATTTTTAATATTTATGGTCAGTCTCACGAATTGTAATAAGTAACTTTTAATTCTTTGGTGTTTTGATACAAAAATATATAGAGTATTTTGATATACTACGCTAAAACTGCGTATGTTTCGTAACCTAACCTATGCTTTACTTTTTTGAAGACATGTGTTATTACCTCGGAACAATTTACCCTAGTTCATCTGTACTAGTAATGCAGTAAAAATATTGTTCTTTTTTCTTTTGCAGCATATGGATTTATACTCGGAAAACAACACGAGGTTCTGTATCTCAGGAGTTTATGCAAAGGGCGGCGGAGTCAGGAGTCATCCATCAAAGATGGATGAATAATATAAACTGTTACTAAAGAATTAGATATTTGTCATAATGACATTACGCAGGTTTATGAAAAAGCTAAAATCTGGAGTAGAAAACGTCACGGTTGGGCTACAAAAAAGTAAGATTGGTCTTTATTCACTAAAGAAAGAACAGGAAAATAAATTAGCAGAGTATCTGTTAAAATGTGCATCAATCCCTCTCTGGCAAAGAAGAGGGCTCTTAGTAAGTTCGCAATATAACAGACACCCCCGAAAAACAAGACTTAGCAGAAGAGCAAAAAGCAAGAGAAAGAAAGTGACCACTGAGAATTAAGAAGCAAGAAAAAAAAGGAAAGGGATAGGGCACAAGAAAAGGGAAGTTTGAAAGGTTTTTCAAACGAGCTGGGGAAGTTCAGAGAATGAAGAAGACAGTTTAGAGTATTATTGTCTAGTCTGTGACAGTTATAACAGTTATAGCAGTTCTAACTCACGTTCTGGTGAAGAATGGGTTCAGTGTCAAGATTGTAAGAAATGAGCCCATTCCAGATGTAATAAATATGGAGACTTGTTAACATACATTTGTCCGAATCTGATGAATCATGTGATGATTAATTAATATGTTTTTTTTTTGGTTTTTTTTTTCTAGTCAAAGACGACTTTCTGATATGGTTGAAAGTAAAGAATGAACTAATTTATCAACGCTGATTAGCTACTAAAGCTGTTAATTATATGTTTAATTGTTAATGTTAAGTACAAATAACATATTATATAAAACTTAAATATGTTTAGTTTATTAACAATTTAGTTTATTAGTTAATGTATTAGTTCTCAAAAAGTTGATTAAACTAATAATTGTTGTTATTTTTTACAAATTATACCTTTAATAAATCCCGTAACAACTTACCCCATCCTATTAACAACTTACCCCAAGACGGGGTAAGTTGTTACTTTCTGACTTTATGTATTGTAATATTAAATGTAAAAAAATCTAACGACAAACGTTCCAAAAAACCTTCTTTATATCATCGTTACATATATTTCCAGATTGTGATCTGGTAAAACTAATGCTACAGCTATTATTTCTTATGTAAATATTATGTTAAACCAAAAACAGAACTTTTAGCCCCGCTCTCCCCCACCAATGAAATTGTGGATGGCATTTTAAGTGGTGATTTCACTCGATGTGATGCTCGGCAGTGAATGAAAACGACTTGGGGAAACCTGCAGGTCTGAGGATTAAAAATATGTCGAGCTCATGTGAATTCCGCCAACACGCACTGGAGTAGCGCGGTGATTGCTGTCATAATCCTCCCAGAAATGGGAAGATGCCTGTGCCTAGGTACATAAAGAGGCTGTATTTTTTTTACTTTATGTAGTAGCTTAAAGGTTAAACTGCCATTTAAAATCAGTTTTATAATGAAAGAAAATTAAAATCCCACGTTACATAATGTTTGCCAATAAAATATTTTGATAGTAAGTCTATCTTATTATTGTTATTCAATTTAATTTTAAAAATATTATACATTAATTTAATAATCAAGTAAAATATATTATGTCTAAGTAAGCAGCACAGCCCACTTTATGGTTGCTTAATGCTGCTGTGTTTCGTATGGTGAGTGTAGAGAACCGGAGCCCATTTTTACTGGAAACGAGGCATTCCATCTCAGTCCTCAGAAATGAAAACGCATCTGAATTTTGATTCTTAATTGAGGATAAATGTAGATGTCTATGGGCCACAGCATCCACTTACCATCAGGTAGACTAGGTGCTCGTTTGTCACCCTTATTCTATAATAAAAAAAATTTTTCGCCGCCACTACACAGCAAACTGAGGTTGCCTATTGCCTGCCAAGTATGGCAACTTTGGCAAAAATACTATGAGGATACCTATGTTTAGCAGTGGGCTTTTTATAAGCTATAATGAATGAAATAATTAAAATTATATATGTTTGTAAAAGTTAAGTTATCGTATTAAAATTTTTCATAACTCAATATGAACAAAATATCCAAAGAATGTAAATAGCTTTGAACCTATCAGAGCTATTTAAATTCTTGAAGACCAAATTTTAAAACTACATACGCTTTATTTAAATGCATCTTCGGAGTCACGTAATCAATTTAATATTTGAGTTGGGCTATAAATAGACAGGGAAGGGATGAGTCGCAGTCGGGGGTCAGTGTCGAAGTCTAGTCTGTGTCAACTTAATTCTGTCTTCCTGCCGACTGATTGGAGCTAATTGCATCGACCTCCAACCTCTCACCCTCTTTGTGCCGATGATTGAAGTTTGACCTGAGGCTATTTGACCCTCTCATGCTGATAGCATTTGCGATTCGCTAGAAATGATACTAATAATTGTATGAGTAATGAAATATTACTAAAATTGTTTTGCTTATCGTTTAGGAAGCGTGCTCTCTGTTATAATAACATCATCTGTCTAGCCTTGCCCGAGCATGATTCAATATTAAATATTTGTCATAATCAGAATGCAATAATCCTTCAATTGGTCTTTGGCCTGTTAAGTCTAATGATTTCGAAAAATAAGGGAATTTACCGTGGCGGCGCCACAATGTTGGCCAACGTGAAGAGCCGCCTTAACCCATATCGTTCCGTAGAAGTCATAAGAGGCGAAAAGGGAAACAAACCAGATGTTCCTCATAACACTTAAAAATACAAAACTGCGGTTGCCAACCCGCGTGCCAAGCGTGGTAACAACTATAGTAAATATCCCACTATGGGGCAATCTATGGGGGAGGCCTATGTTCAGCAGTGAACTTTTGGCAGGCTGTAACAGTGAGTTAGTACTTGACTTTCTCACCTAATTAATAAAAATTGACGCTGACAAATAATTTCACTCTTTACTGTACGCATTACGAACGACGCAGCAAATCGTTTGGTTAGAATGTGTGGTATGTTGAAAACAAATTGGTGGAGATCCGACGAGGTCAAATTTTACGGTCGTAGTAGGGATGAGGGAATTAAACCGTGCAATTCCTGCACACACTCGCTTGAAATAAAATGCCAGAAAAATGTAGGTACTTACATACATCCAACAGATGGAGGAATAACCAACCTATAAATTTCAGGATTTAAATTACTAATAAAACGATAGGTATTCAATACGAACACCTAACATTTATTTACGAAATCCAGAGGAATCTGATTAGGAAAAAGCGTCGAATTGTACTAAAATTAATCAATATCTTACTAAATAAATTCACAGATCATTTTTGCAGAAGTGTTGTAAAATTAAAATTACGTAAAAACCGCACCAACACTAAGTATTAACGCTCGTATGTTTTCTCAGTAAGTCATTTGTCCACATACAATGTTTATTTATAAATAATTTGTGTATTGAACGCGCTCGCGGATGTCATGTTTGAATGATGGAGGCTTCCAAGAAACGATGGGCTGGAGGCAAACTACGTCGTTCCATTAGTTTTGCTTTATGCCTGCAATATTATAAGGTACAGTATCATCAGAGAGACAAAATCACACAGGGTTTTGATAGAGCAGGCGCGATATTTTAGTTACATAAATTATATAGTTTAAATTTTTAAAGAATCTTGTTAACTACTAACTAACGATTTCTAATATATACGCGATTGAATACAACTAATTTTACGGATTTTATCGAGTGTAATTTTAATTTACTTTTGATTTCCAACGTTACTAGCGCTCTAAAACCCGTAAAATTAGTTTTTACTCAATGTGTACTATTTGTATAAATATAAGAAATCATGAAACAAATATAAAGTTTGTAAAAACCTTGAATAATATGAATAAATTAGTAATAAGAATATAGCATCTACCTGAGCACAAAAAAAATGCTGTTGGCAACCCGCCTGCTATCGTAGCAACTATGGCAAAAATCTCCCTTTGAGGCAGTCTATGGGATGGCCTATTTTGATGGTCCGTAATGAATGGACGAATAGGAATAAACTAATAAAAGAAAGATTACAGACCACAGTTTCCTTTAGACCCTGTTTATCGGATTTACTTTGACAATAACAAATGCACGACTTAAACATATTTCGACAAATAAGTCACCATACCACAAGTAAAAATAGAGCGGCCATTTTTATTTGCGGAATTTACGACAGCAATATTCCTCAAGAACAGCCTGCGCATTCAACAAAATGTAGATTAAAAAAGGCGGCAAACAGTCCTGTGTAAATACGCTATTCAAACTATTGCTATCTGGGTTTTGTATTGAATCATCTACGAGTATGCACATATTTTTTATTTATTGAAAGCCAATGCGTGAGTGCAATCCTATAAAGGTGATGTAGTTCTAGATGGTAAATCGTAATAGGTAAGTGACGATAACGTTTTTGGAGGACTCCTATGAGTCCGTCTGGGAGTACCAAATAATAAAATAATTAAATTATAATTACATTATTATAATTATAGGGAATAATTAAATAATTACTGATTTTTGTTACTAAGTAGCTTCTTACCGCGTGGAAACAGAAACGTCATGTTTATTTTCCTCTAACAACCTTTATATTCCCGTAGTGTTAAGTATTTATGAATGAATACAATTAATTCATGAAACTGAAACGTTTATTTCAATTTGGTTTTTTTTTTGCTTTATTGCTTTATATTTATATACTAAATATTCAAATATATAATATTTATTACCATCAAAAAACTTTAAATTTGGAACTAAAATTTAAGTATATATATCATTTTTCATTCGAGTTTTAGTTCCTTATCGTTCTCAGTGAATGTTTTATTTAATCAGAATATTTCTCACATACATTAACGAAGATGATTCATTATTGATGTCAATTGCTAGTGAATGGTACCGCTGACTCTCACATTAATGATTCTTTAACTGCAACGTCCGAGAAATGTATCACGATATTGTGAGCACACAGCAAGCAATAATTGATACATTGACTATACCATGTCATTTAGTTGTTTTATGCGGTATATTGAGAGATTAATATTACTAAGCTTATTTGTACATCCCAAATCGTAGCCGATGTTTGCAACCAGCTGTAATTCTGGAATATTTTGTAACTTTGTTTGCTTTTGGATCTCATTCATTCAAATCATTCTTCGTATTCACTATTCGAACAAAAAATGGCAACAAATGAATGGGCAAATATTTCTGTGCTGTGACCAATAATATATCTTTGGAATAGTGCAGTAATATTTATATTAAGGAAGAAAAAAATTACTTACAGGCGAATGGACGCTATTTGTTGAATTATAGACTATGATTAAAGTGACCATACGTCCCGTTTTGAACGGGACTGTCCATTTTCCCGGTCACCTGTGCCGTTGTCCTCAAACAAAGATCCGGGAAATAGTCAAAATAGTCCCGTTTTCCGAAATAGCGCAAAAGTTTAAAACTATGAAGTTTCTCAGACACGAACGGTGCGAGATCAAGACCGACCAAAAAGTAACCGAATGGGATAATTTAAGTTTCCGCAGAAACTCGTTGGGTGGAAGTATGCAAACACTTTCGCACCAACAATCTTCAACATATTTTTTTGCATTTTAATCGAATATATTTTATGTCTACCTGGTACAAATGTTCCAGTAAAAAGAATATGTTTCTATAATAAATAAATTGTGGACGTCTGAAAAAAATCACTTACAGGTTCCAGTTCTAAAGGCGATGTTGATAACAAAGGTCAATCAATATAAAAAAAAAACATGCCCAGAATTTTATTCTTATTTAAAATCATCACCAACTTTATTAGAGCAAATTTATTCCACTGACACATAAAATATGTTGCATTTAATAATTACTTTCTGAGGAACTTTGCTTTAATGAAGCTGGTGAATTGGTGATTGATTTTGATATTTAAAAATTTGTTATAATAAAAATAATTATAATTAATGTGAATATAATTATAGTGAACACTAATTGTATAAAGTTATAGTTTTTAGAGTATAAATAAACCCATGTACCGATTTGAGTTAAAAAATAAATGGTCAGGTTAACTATGATTGAATTATAGATATGAAGTATTATCTGTAAAAATATATACAAATGTATACCAGCGTAAAATAGCAGCTTAATGCTGCTGTGTTTCGTATGGTGAGTGTAGAGAACCGGAGACCCTTTTTACTGGAAGCGAGGCATTCCATCTTAGTCCTCAAGGGTGACAACGCATCTGCATTTTGATTCTTACTTGAGGATAAATGTAGATGTCTATGGGCCACAGTACCCACTTACCATCAGGTGGACTGTGTGCTCGTTTGTAACCCTATGCTATAAAAAAAAAGTACAAAACCAACGGAGTCGGATAACTTGTTCAGTGTTAATGGAGATATCTAGGAGTCGTTTAAATGGCAAATATCAATTCAAATATTTATATGCCAGGAAACTTGTTTTACTTCAATCTTGACCTAATACAGTATTAGCCTTTATAGAACAACTGCGTAAGCATTAGCGATATAGTTAATATTTAAATTATTTTCCACTTAGGTCTAGATTAAACATGTAATTAGTTTTAGAAAAATATGTTAAAATTTTATCACTGAATAGAGTGAAATCGATATACGGATGCGATTCGACATGCTTAAACATACATAAAATGGACAAATGACTGATGGTAAGTGGCTACTGCAATCCATGAACACCTGAACGTCAAACAAAGTAGGCTAATTAACCTGTGTCTGTCACCTCTAAGAACTAAGACGACATGCCTCACAGACTGGAATTATACTAGCTACCTTATCCTACAAACCGGAACACAACAGAGGGTGCATTGTAGCTTGGCCGCAGAAATACGTAAAGGAAGCCATATCGAATCGGCCTACTCTAAGTACCTACCCTGATGGCTGACGCTGCTTTTAGATTAAATTAAAGTAAACAATAAGATATAAAATCTTTTTTAAAACATCTTTTTATAGGGCCAGCGTCAGTTGTCATCATTTGCAATGTCATCGAAGTTACATAACAAATTTCAGCTCAATTGGATGTCAGAAAGTACTTCAACAATTGATTTTAAAGTATGAACCGGAAAGTCATACGAAAAGCTTGTAATTAAACGAATTGTGCAATTTAGTGCATTTTATTAATAAATTTTTACTTCCCTTATACCTTCTTTATTACTTACTTTTAGACTAACTTTAGGTACATCTAACGCAATAACTTTGTCTTTACCGTGGCGTTGAGCTTACGCCGCAAGTCTTGTTCGCCTTCAACGATTCACTGTTGGCGTCTACAAAATCTTTTTACGTCCCCATTACGCAAAAACCTTCTTAACACATCAAGTAATAAGTGCCTTCGGAACTGAACACATAAACTTGTTATTGGGCTCTTAAACGACGAGGTGTTCTCGTTGCTCACAACCGTGTCTTTGTAAACTCGACCAGGTTGGGCTGACACTTCGCGTCCCGCGGATACCACACAAGCGGGGACGTAGGAAGGGTGGAGAGTTCAGTTTTTCGAGATCATAGTGTACTGGTTTTCGCGAGGCCGGGCGACAGAAGCGCTCTCATGCCTACACTGTGAAACTCTGTTATTGGATAGAGGTGCATTCAGGACACATCCGCGTGAGTCCATTTCGTCGGTTCTGTATTTCTTTGTGTGTATGAAATCGCGATTGTGTCAGACTTTTTCTGCGGATATTTTATGAATGAATGTTTGTTAATAATAGACGCTTACACGCAACCGCTATTTGAAATTATCCGTCAGAATGCTATGCGCCGATTGGCCACGGCGTTTTGTAGGCGTATCTATGACGCTGTGATACGCATCTGAATAGTTAAGCCGCGTCTCCACCAAAGTTTTGTTACCAACTTTTGTGTTGTCAACACGTGTTGGTAACAAATGTTTCTGTAATTACCTAGTGTTGGCAACAAAACTTGTAAACCATGTCGGGAACCGTGTTTCCATTTTCGGCGGCAACATCAAAGGAATACGCTTGTTGCAAACATTTGTTCCCTCTGTGGAGACGCTTGTTGGAAACATTTGTCGGCAACATGTCTGTTGGCGGCTGTACACGCTCGTCTAGTTGCCACGCGCACCTCTCGTCGCGTAGAGGCTAGACACGAGAGTACACCCTGTACACACTCGTTGTATCACTTGAACTACGGATGCCCGCTGCAATGGACCTAGAAGAAACTGTTGCTGCGTTTTGCCTTTGAGCTATGAGTTAGTATTGCTGCTGCATAATATAATCACTTAAAGACATATTGTTGCCAACAAAACTTTGGTGGAGACAGCAAGTTGTCAACTAAAATGTTTCTCAAATTATTGGCGACATGTTTCAATTCGGTGCGGAAACATCGGAAACAAAAGTTGGTAACTTTTGTTGAGTTCCAAACAGTTGGAAACATAAATGTTGTGAACATTTTCGGTGGATACGCGGCTTAAGGTGTGTGAGTATGAGTAATTATTCTGATTAGCGAACGGTTGAACTGCGGACGCAAATGAAGCCGGTTTCAACTTACTAAGACGTAATATATGATAACGGTGGAAATCGCTTATAGAGTACGTAAAATTTACAAACAATATCTACACCTCATCTTGTTCAGTAGATAGCAAATTGCATTATGCACATGTTCTCGATATATATTTTTTACATCTCAAACATGCTAGTTTACCAGGTTTCCTTGCGACTTTTGGTCTTGTTTTCGCCTGGATTGGTCCCCAACAGTACGTGCTCTTACCATTCACCATCCGCCTTCTTGCCTATGGGCTAGAGTACTTACTTACGTACTTACCATTAGGTGGACTATTGTTTGCTCTTTCGTCACTCTAATATTATATAAAAAAATGTAGTGAACTTCTTAACTACTTATCCAACATAAACAAATTTTACATTGGAAATTTAAAACCGTTTGTTAATCTAAAGATTAATAAAACAATCAATATAAAATAAATGACAATGACAGGCACTGACTTAAGTAGTTTTAGAGCCTTTTCGGACAGGCTAAATGAAATGATCGGTTTGATCATGTGTGTATTAGTATTTATTACACATATGGTTTGGTGCTTAGATCAAATCAAATCAAATCTGTGTATTTTGTGAACATAGGTTAATTTACAGATCAGCTATGTCCCTAATAAAATATAATGTAAGCTCGATCAAAATAAGTACACTAAATACACGAAAAAATTTATTCAACATAAAAAGATATTTAAAACAGTAATCTGTTTTTGTTTTTTTATTTATAGCCGATGTATGATAAATACTTATTGCAAAGCTGCGCGCTAGCTACTAAACCATGTCAGTTTCCGGCATCAATACAAGTTTTTTCTTTTTTTAAATTATGTCGTATTTTAAATTAATGGTCAACATCCGAATCATTACAATTAGGCGATTTTTTATGTAGATATGAGATCCGTTGAAGTTAACGTGTGAATGATGCTACCACCCACGCTTTGTCTATTATAGTCATCATCAGCCTCCGACTGTCCAAAGATGGAAATAGGGTTATCCCAAGGCGCGTCTCTTCGGCATTATGCACCAATTTGCTGCCAAACACCTTTTACAAGTTGTCACTCCATCTATCCAGGGGGAAGTGTGATATTTTTTCTATAGAATGAGGGTGACAAACAAGCACACAGTCCATCTGATTGGATGCTGTGGCCCAAAGACATATACATCTTTCTTCAATTAATAATAAAAAGTGCAGATGCGTTGTCACTTCTTAGGGCTAAGATGGTTCTCAAGACTCACCATATGAAACACAGTTGCATTAAATTGCTATTTTACGCTTGTATTCTGTGAGAGCGTGGTCCTACCCCGGTCGAGCTAATGCATTCGTGCTACAACCTTAATAAAGCTGCTGCATGTCTCTATCATGTATTTAAAGTCGGTGATTGCAGTATCATAGCATGATCAGATTGGCTTTTTAGTTGATCTTTGCGCTAACCAACAACCGCCTTCTCTTACGCCGTCAACACATGGCAAGTAAGGCCTCAGACAGATTCACTCCATCACTCCACCTCAGTGGCGTTACAAAGTATTTAAGGAGTGAGAGCTATTAATGAGATTTTTACTGGCTTCATTTTTTTCTCAAAATGCTGCCTCCCCAAAATCTAGCTGCTATGCCACAACTCCATCTCCATCGTAGTGTCAACTATGGGAAACGCAAAGAAAGATCTCTAGGCATCCGATAAACGGCGGTATCAAGCACATATCTGCGAGATGTTAAATACCGGTCCTGTGAAGAGGAACAGTGTCAAAGTTGCAAGATCGTCAGATCGCAGTACCAGATGTCTTAAATCCGTTAGTTAATCGTGGCAGTTTTGCCAAGTCCTCACTACTGTTAAGAGAGACCCATGTCGAACGTAGCCATAGTCCAGGTAGCGAACACACCTTAACTTCTCTTTCGGCATCAAAAGCAAACTTACAATATAGTCAGAACAGCGGAAAATTACTAATAGATACCAAATGTACCTGTCGTATAGGACTTAGGACATAAACGTTCGTATTTGTACTATACATATACGAAGCTTATACTTTGTACGAGAAACGTGTCTAGTTTTATTGCGGGCCGCTGAATAATGAGTGCTAATTTTAGGTTACCTAGGCTTAAAATACACAGCCGTCGTGTTCGAGCTCCATTAACTAATTAGCAGAACGCATTGAACATTGTAGTTAGTTTGTACGATTCAAACGTTTTAAATTGTCGATATGCGGACGAATTCGCAAGTTTTAAATAAAAATAATTACTTACAGGATATTTAAGTAGATTTTTTCAAGTAAAACCCAATCAAAGTTCCTACTAAAGGTTACATGCTACAAAGTGTTAAAGATTCTAGGTTATGGCGCTTTAACCAGACTTTAGTCAGTTTGTATTCCTAACAAAGAAACACAAATTTGCTTTCGTGTTTGGATGTATTTTTACTTAGATTTATCTTTCACTATCAGACGTGATACTTGAAATTTCTTTCAGTATACTGCTGCTGTGTTTCTAATGGTGAGTGACGAATGAATAATCGCCTTGATACTGACAAAAAGCGTAAGCAATTGAAAGTTTTACTTGACAAAAGATACACCAAACCGGCCAACGTAATTAGTTTTTTTGCGAAAGGTTCGAACCGTAACACTGGGCGCTAAAATTAAACTTTTAAACAGTCAAAAACAGTCTTAGGAGAAGAGGTAAATTTGTTTTATAATGTATTTTTAATCTACGATGTCTATCGAAACAAGTTAAATGTTTAATTTAAAAAAAAAAGTAAAATCAACTTTAAATAACGAAAAATAATATAATTATCGAAATCAATTGACATGGAAGATAATTGTTTGCCCATATGTCGTGCAGATGTCTTTGCAAATTGTAGATCTTGATGATTTTTTAAAACCTTGTTTATTGGCATTGGGGGAGACCTCTATTCAGCAGGACTTGTGATGGTCTGTAATGATGATAATGGTGATGCAATAACTATCAAATTGCTTTATTTTTAAACTCCTTACTCAGTTCTTACATAAACAGACAGAAATAAGGTAGTTAGCCACATCCATTATATAACTAAATGGACAAAATGGTTTTCGTATCAATACTGTGTCATAAAAAACTATCACACGAATAATACTTGATATGTCTTTCAACATTAAAAAATTTTTAGTAACTACTAATATTGCCTTTAAACACTCCAACTGAGTTATTAATTGCTTTTGCAGCGGATACGAATTACGAACCTATAACCTTTTAGTTTCGCAATTCGTGTCCTTTAAAAATTAGTCCACTGTCGCTTTAAACAATAATTGGCCGTTTTAAATAAGGGTACATTGCCACATCGACGAAATTACCCAAGCGCCTTCGAAATACTTCATATTTCCAGGCGCCTCCGATATATTTCGTACACATGATAGTATTTCGTGTCTGTCTGTTTTTAAAAATTATTAACGTGGTAGAGCCACGCTGTATCTATATTATGGTTGTAGCATGGGGAGGCTCGACCGAGGAAGGACCACGCTCTGATAGAATACCGCTGTAATGCTGCTGTGTTTTGTTTGGTGAATGTAGAGAAGATCCTTCATGCTGGTAACGAAGCATTTTAACTTAATCCTGAGTTGTAACAACGCAACTACATTTTGATTCTTAATCGAGGATAGATGCAGGTGTGTACAGGCCACAGTTATTCACTTTCCATCCGGTAGACAGTGTGCTCGTTTGTCACCCTTATTCAATAAAAAACATATTAATTACAAAATGGTGTTTGTGTTAGTCTTGGTTTCTTTATAGAATGTTACTACATGAATTAAACTTCAATCATCATTGCAAGTCATCAAAAGGCCTTTGGGTGAACATGTATATCTCCCAAAAAACCACATGCCATAGAATATTATCATCATTAACAATTTAACTAGTATTTATGACCGGTCCATTAATTACCGCTTCACAAAATAGTCAAAAAAGTTTGAATTCTAGTTGAAAGTTTGAAGAGTCGAATTCCTACAAATATATAGCCACGTCAAATGTCTATGAGGATCTATTATAGTAACCATCGGATCTAACACTGTTAAAGTATACTCTATCGGCAAATTAAAAATCAACTAAATCTATTAAACTAACGTCTGGTATTATGTAACATTAATTAACCAAAAAATTTCCGGTTTATTTGCCGGTTTTCCCCAAGAAAGAGGTATTTTTGAAGCATTAGTAAAATAAATGGCTTGCAATTAGCATATCATTTTATTTTTTATTAATCTACTAGCGATCCGCCCTGGCTTCGCACGTGTGATTTCTGTCGGGCCCAATTATACCTAAGAACCACCTAGGTGCCTCTATAAAATTGCATCAAAACCAGCCAAGCCATTTAGGAGGAGAAAAAACATGCGTAGTATATTATTATTGATAAACGTATCATATTATTGATTAACAACTACAAATAATGATTTCTTATATTTACGTGAACACTACACATTGAATAAAACTACTTTTACGGATTTATTATTACGGATACGGATTTATATACGGAGATATTATTTTAAACGCGATAGAATCCGTAAAAGTAGTTTTATTCAAATACAAATAAATGAATTACTAGCGTCTATTAAAATGAAGCGTCATTTAAAATACATGAATTAATATTTCTTTCATGGCAAGATAAGAAAAAGTGCGAGGTAGATGGATATTATTACATCTCGCTCGCACTATAGAAAGGGGGTCGTGACGGAAAAATCTTATACTTTTTTTAGCCTAGCCCCCATCCGTCAAATTCGTACCATGCGATAAGGAACTTCGTTCCAAAAATTACGCACACTGGAATTTTATATATAAAGATATTGAACAGACATATTTTATTCTGTTCAAGAGAATTTAAATTAAACGCACTTTCAAAAATATTCTTCTGGCATAAATATACAATGTCGTCGAGTACTCCTTGATTCCAAGATAGAAGGAAGACGAGTGAAACATGTAACTAACACGCTGCCCACCGACGTGTCACCACTCGACCTCTCTAAATATGAATGACATACAATCGATGTACGTCAAATAAATTATAACGATTGAACGTGATGTTTTGTAATTGGGGCCTGTCAAATAGCTTAATGGTGATTCATGTCCTGTCAAATAATACCCGTAATGAAAGGTCAAGGGAGTTTTCGGTGCGCCAACAAATCTACGCACATACGTGATATAGTGATAAAATATAAATTGCTTGATAACAAGTCAATTAGAAATAAACACCGCGTGGCTAAAGCCAATCCCAACATTTGTGCAAAACACGAATAGTTGGTTTTAAGATGTTTACTTACGGCATCTTTTTATTATTTTATAGCTGGTAGCCGGCACGTTGCTGCCGAAGAAATAATTGTGGAAATATCGTTTTAAATTTGGAACAGTTATAATTATTGTCTAATTAGGGATGATAATACAATCATTTAAATTGTATGATCTATAACTTTGAAATAAATTGTCGTTACGATACGCGCGCCACCTAGTGTAAGTTAATTGTACTATGCCTATAACTAACGCGCAAGTGTAAGCAATAAGTTGACAAAGTTTTAGCGCAATCTGATGAACGGTATGGCAGCGCATAAAATACGAACAAAAACATATAATTTTTTATATATTAGATGTATTTGTACGATTATTACTTTCCCAATTTCAAGTAAACAAAAAAGTAAAGCTAGTTACAGCATATATACGTCCCACTCCTGGGCACAGGCATCCTCTCATTCCTTAAACGCTTTTAGAGCCGTGGTAGCTCTGGGGTTAAGCTGTTAATTTCACAGTATTACGCGAGCAACCTGGCTTCGAACCCCGCCGGCACCAATGAAATTGTTATTTGCAATTTAAAGTGTTGATTTGCCAAGTGCTCGGCGATGAAGAAATACATCGTAAAGAAACGTTAATATTTCGACGAAATTAACACAATGACAAACATTTGAAACATTTTTATAAAAATGTTTTTACAAAATTCTTCACAGTATGTTGATGCGTCACATCGCGAAATTTTTGGGAAATCTCAACGACAGCTGAACAGTTTCTATGTCCATGAAACAGACACTATAGTTAAACAATTGAAATGTTCATATATGATTCATGGGACAGGGAAAAGGTTAAACCAGCATACCATAAAGTGACTGACAATAGTATCTCAAGGCGCCTAAGAACAGTATTTTAATATTCACGATTACATATAACAAAGGGAAAAAATACAGCCGATGACTTATTTATAAATAATTTATAATCGAAGAAGGAAGTGTGCGGTACGTCGGCAAAAAATACTAAGTACTCGTACATTGCGGGAATTAATGTTATGTCCTTTATAAAAATCGTTAGTAATTCTATGAGGTTATTTTATAATGGACCTACTGCTTTGGCAGGCCTGTGAAGTATTAATATAAGGACAAGACTACATGCTGCAACTAATAAAATATATAAAGCTGTGATACAAGCGAAACTTTAGCAATCAATCGATACATCCATTATGGCCTTTAAAAGTCTACTGATGAACATAGGCCTCCCCAATAGAATGCTTAATTTTTTCGCCGTTGCCTCGCTTGGCAGAGTTGTTATCAAGATGCTGCTTCCCATCTCCTGTTTCAGTTTACCTCTGTCGCCTCTTACGACACCTAGTGACGTCACTACACAGTGAGTCCATCTCACTTGTCTTCAACATTTAGATTGTATTTGAATGTATATTGGCATGCTCTAATAAGAATGCTATAATCTTGTCCACGTTATAGAGAGCAGAAAGTTGGTAGACAGCTAAGTAACTACGTTGCAGTATAATTTTACAGGTGTAAAGTGGCACGTCAACATTGTCACTCATTATTTAACTTCTGTATAGTAATGTTTGTTTTGTATACTACATTTTTTATATAGACGCTAAAGATAATATTTTTATATTATACGTAGGTATACAGCAAAACAAAATAATCTATACACGAAGCGCATACCGTTTAAATTTAGGCACCCTCACCCTGAGCACATGATCGATAGAATCAGTCAGGACAATCTCTTATAGGTTATAATATAAGAGATCTAATTTAGATTGCCACCGACCGACTTCATTTAAATGTTCCAAAGAACTGAACAAAAAGGTGCAGCAACCAGCAAGAAACGTTTTAAAGTTCCCAAGAAACTTGTTACGGTCATGAAAGGATATCAAAGATCATCACGGAGCATGAATCATGGCGGCCGTCTTAGAGTAATAAAGCGTTCGCTTACGATCCTTCTGGGAAGTGCAACTATGGTACACGTGACCGGCTTATTTAATTTAATACGAGTATATTCATGAATATGGTGTTATGATATGTATAGATATTTTACGCATCAATAATTAAATTTATTTTACCAATATTAAACTGACTGCGTTTAACCATGATGGCTATTAGTGCGGCCGAGCACTGGTCAGACACTATTAAAAACCTTAGATACGATAGAAGAACCTTAATGTAAGAACAGGCCAAAGCGACAGTAGCCTAATGACAGGGTGCCGACCGCGAATTCGAAAGGTCGTGGGTTCGAATCCGCCATTCGACTACTGTCATGAACCTCTCCTAACACAAGCATTTTAAGCTTACCGGCAGATTAATAACTAGCTGTGCCCCGCGGTTTCACCCGCGTATATCACGCGTCTATACAACTATATATATAGCTGCAGCATGGTTCTACCACGTATTGCTATAAATCTCATCATAGGCACTATTCGTCATGTTGTGTCTGTACAATAATATTTTGATTGAAAGAGATTATTCAAGTTTTCGTTTTTAAATTTGAGGCGAACTGGTCGAAGGCAAGTCTAATGGAAAGTTGCTACACTAGTTCGTGGCGCCAGAAAATGATTTTTAAATTAAACTTCCGTGTTTAAACACAGTACGCCCGTTTGGTAATTGTGTTAATTTAAAAATTTAAGTTATTGAAATCGAATTACAAATTAAAGTTTAATAATTCGAAGAAAATTGATGCCATGACTTGTAAAAGCTTTAGCGTGAAGTGGTATTAAAAATCTCATAGAGATAATGACATATTTGCCATGCTTGGCAAGCGGATTGGCAAACGTAGTTTTTATGTTTTTATTCAGCTATTATCACGAAGATGTTGCTGCTCATTTCCGGGTTGTGTCCTCAGAGACGACATCCACGGGATGTCATTACGGGATAGTGAATATTCCTATACTGCAACTACACGGTAAGATGAGAGTGTACAACTAGTGCGTGATGACTTACGGAACCAAAAGTGATCCTTCACTGCTGGCCGTATGAGGAACCTCAAAATCACTCAGCGTGGGATGGAAAAGACGTTGCTCGGAATTTCTATGCGGGATAAAATCCATAACGAGGACATACGCAGAAGAACAAAAGTAACTGAAATGGTCTAGCGGATCAGGAAAGTGAAGTGGCAATGGGCTCGTCATGTAACTCCAAGAACTGACAACAGATTGGAAAGAAAATTTCTCGAGTGGCAGCCTCTTACCGACAAGCACAGTGTTGTGTGTCCTCCACTAGATGGCGTGACGACCTGATAAAGCACGTAGGTAGACTATGGATGTGGCTTAGGACCGTACTTTGTGGCAATCTATGTTCAGCAGTGTACTTACGATGAGCTGTAGTGATAATGATGGAATTAAAGATCGAAACTTTTTCTGAATAAGACTGTATGGAACCTTAAAGTAAACAAAACAACATAACTTTTGTGACAAAAGATTACATATTAAAGATATTCCCTTCTATTTCAATTTTTGTTCTCTTTCAAACTAATGGACTTTATAATTATTACCATAGTTGAAAATGTTTACCAATCATCAGATATCGGTATAAATATTTTATTTTTAATTGGTCATGTAAATAAAATGCTTAAAAAGTTGTTTGTCAAACTACCCCTTTTGGGTATAAGACCCAAATTAATATAACAAAGAAAGTTCAGTGGGCACCTACTTATCAAATTCAGGCGCACACGGCCGTACTTGCTCCAAGCTCAAACCGGTTCTGCACCGAGATTTTAACCAAACCGTATGAAGTTATTAGCATTGAATTAAAACGTTTACCGACCTCGTTTACTTTTGCATGACAATATCATATCGAATGCACGAATAATAATAAGTTTCGAACGGATCGTAATTGAGGAATGCACGTTATTTATTCATGTTTTATATCTGGCTATACTAGTTTTGTTAGTTTTTGCTTTGATATCGCCATACATAATCTAAAATTTCAATCGATAACTGGATATTTAATATAATAGTACGTAAAATTATTTAAAAAAACTTACTTAAATTCGATTTATTAAGAACTAGTAGTATAGGGCAGAGCTTTATTAATTATTACAGTAGGTATATAGGTATAACTAAATACTTCGTTTGTAATTAGAAATAAATTAATAATATATAGGTATTTATGTACATAAAGGTATTATATATTATAATAAATAATTTTATGCGTCTGTCAGTGATCGTGTACCTTCTGAATTCAATCTCAGTTTTAAGAAACTGTGATATCATCAAGATTACGATGGTTCACAGGAGTATGCTAGGATCCCATAGGTGATACTATATTCAAGTTATAAACAAATTATAATATATTTATGGGCCAAAATTACTCATAGCTCACAATATAATATTATGTTGGGTTAGTGCCAAAAAAGAAAATCATAAAATCTTGACCTGACAGGTGACGCTGTGGTCAAGTATCTAAGTAAGAAATTTTATGTTTACACTGTAAAATTTCCGAAGTAGGTAAAACTCGTCGCGTCATTTACTGGGGAAGGCGTGAAGGATAGAACAACGTGTGCCGGTCCAGTAAGTTGTAAAATATAGTATATTTGTCATAGCCCAGCGGATCAGAGCTATGATCAAATGCAGATGCAGGTATAGGAGATAGATGCACCTCAAAACGTGCTTTGAGTTAATCTATAGGGGATGCCTATGAATAGCAGTGAACTGGAGAGGGGTTAAAACTGTATTAATGATGATGATGATGATGAATGTAAAATTTAAATACTTTAAATCTCAAAAAGTACATATTATATCTTCAAAATGTTTATATAATTTACAAACATTAAATATCAATTCGGTCCTAGATAATATTGTATTAGTTTATATAATATTAATGGTGCATTCAATTTCTTAAGCTAAGAAAACATTGTGATCTACGCTTAACCAGCTCGCATCAAGTGGGCGAATCACGATCGTGAGTCAGTACTGTGGGAAATAAGTTAGCGAACCTGTCACCGTGATTCATGTCCACAGCCATTTCAAAGTTCCCCGCCCTAAACTTGGAAACTGGCCAGTGCCTAAAACCAGTCTGCGGTGCCCCGCCGTGCACACTCCATAACTTTTATAGCATTAGAACTCTCGACGTGACGCCGTCCCTCCAGATGCGGCATCTGCGCCGTCGCCGCCCCCAAAAGGCCCATAATCGCCGTCTTGATTCTAGATAAGCACAAATGAATATGTAAACGCCGTCCTCCCACGGCCCGGCGGTTATTATTGCCCCGACCCCATAAAACATAAACGGCCTAATTAATATTTGTTTATTCGCGTCCGTTAGCCCTAATGGGGCTAAGAACGACGGCCGCGCTGATTAATGCTCCCAGCCTGCCACCGAGCCTACGTGCACAGCCGACCGAAGAATCCGGTTGTGTAATTCCCTATGTTTATAACGGGACTTCCAGTTATGGTAATGTTAGCCGAATTTCACGAGCCGTTTCGACGTAGTTTTGAAAGTAGAATTTAATTACGAAGGAAGGCTGACACTCATGGAATATGGATGCGGAGCGGGTTCGTATAAAACGAAATCCGATTAATTATGTCGATTTCCTACCGGTCGGTGCCGGTGAGTCGTAACGAGTTTTGCGGTCGAGCGTCGCCAGCGATCCGTTCGTGAGAATCGATCGATCGAATTATTGGTGTCGCGGACGCAGTGGCCAGCCCGCGGCGTTGGACACACATGCCCGTTCCGATATCCGAAGCCCTTATCTCACCCGACGCATGAATAATTCCCGAGAGGAGCAGCTATCGATCGCACACGTCGTTTTTATTTATACGGCGCGGGTGGGCGAGGCGCGTATTAGTAAACAGGCGCCTGCGCGGAGCGCTGACACTCACCGACTTGTAGCACGTTCTCCACGCAACCGGCCTCGAGGAGCTTGAGGCCGCGGCAGAAGGCGATGTTCCGGTGGTCGTCGGGCGGCGCCCGCGCCAGAGACGAGTACATGCATATGTCGCGCTCGTCCCGCGGGAACGACCAGTACACGACGCGCCGTTGGACCGGCTCCGGGATGCGTTCATAGCGTTCCTCGATGCGTTGGAAGGGGATCGCAGCCGCGACGATCTTCGCGGTGATGTCGAGCAGGGTCGGCGGGGCGCGCGGCCGACAGCAAGCGCGCGGCGCGCACGCGGACATAGCGCTCGCTCAGCCGCTCGGCGCGGACTGACGTGCGGCGTGCGCTCACCGCTCCCCGCCCCCCGTCCGTTCCGCGTCTCTCTCGAGGATACGCGCCCCGAATCGACACACTACAATAAATTATTCATTTGGCAGGCATAATGTGCGATATATTATTAAAAGTTGGCATTTTACTGTTATTCTCCGATGAGACCAAAATCGATGCTGGTGTCGAATTCAGCCGAATATCATTTATGCATGGAGTTTGATGGCCCGACTCGGATGTTGGATGAATATTACATAATTTTTCATCAAGTTCTTTTCTTCTTAAACCTAAATGATATTCTTAGTTGTACTCGAATTATCAGCAAAATAACTTTAAAGTATACTATATTTGTTATTTTATTACAATAAATATTTCCGACTAACGACATGAGAGTTGGCAATAGCACTAAGAAATAAAAAATAATGAGCAAAAAAATGGACCTTCCTAATCCATTCGTGCCTCGCCTCCTCACATTACACAAACGAAGGGGAAAGGCCGGGGGCGGGGCGCGGGGGCACATTAACAGCTGACGGCAGAGGCGCGGTGGGACGCGGAGGGGTGCAGTGGGGCGCGGTGCGACGTCAGGTGTCGAGCAACTCAGCTGAGATTCACTGCGACAGCGCTAAAGCCGCTGACTTCGCTCTACGTACGTTGACCTTTATTTGTTTATGTTTTTTTCTGCTTTTGTCTTGAGAGCACAGGTAGATTTTGTTGTTAGGTGTATTTGCAGGTAGAAATTTTGTCAGGAAGAAATAACGAATTATTTTTAAGACAATTTCGGGAAAGAACTTTACTTTTGAATACAATTCGTATTCAAAAGTAAAGTTCTTTCCCTTACCTATAAATATTTTTTATTAAGTACAAAAATATCTTCTGAACGCAATAAATACAGCTCACTCATGCCATTCAATTGTGTTTAAATAACACACTCTTGGTAACTACTACTGTAATTAAAAACCAAGCTCATTATTTGCTTCTCGTTTAAAAGTTCCCGTTCTACCGGTTTATCGCGTGCTTATCATTGTAGGTACGACTAGTGTTATGTATAGCTATTATTATAACATTATTTTAATATGTAAGTAATATTGTATCTCGTTATAAAAGATTCATTTTAGATAGAAAATAGTTTATTGTTTCAGACAGTTTATTTATACAGCTAATAATAGTTCCTTGTTATTATTACTAATTATTATTGCTTCTCTATTAAGGTCATAGACTAAAAAGAAATATCAATTCATGCATAATAACGAATTTTAATCAAATTCCATCTAAAATTATTCTAATTCTAAATTTAAAAACTTTAAATAATAATAAATGGCCACAAGAAGTAGTTGTAAGCGCTGTAAGCGCTATGGGCTTCGAATATCTATGTCTCGGGCGGAGACCGAGGAAATCCCGGCAGCCAGTGTATATACCTACTACGATGCTACCTACGTTCTGTTATACATAATATTATATAGTAAATTACGTGTAAGCAGACAGCTGATCGTTATTAAAAGTGAAATTATTTCTTTAAACGAGGTTACAAGCTGCATTTATCTATTTATTATTTGCGAGGTATCATAGTAACACTGGCCACTTAATTATGGTTGCTTTGATTATTTACAGGTAATTAATCAAACTATGGTTGTTTATAAAGCCGTAAACTGTCAAAGTCGCCGTGTAGTGGCGGTGTAAGAATATCCTTTTATCCTGTGGGTGTCTTATGAGGCGACAGAAGGAAATGAAACAGGAGATGGGCATCTTCCTGATAACAATAAAAAAAAAAAGACTTCAGTTGCCAACCCGCCTGCCAAGCAACGCCTGACAACGTGAAAGTAATGATATAAGAACCACATTAGCCTCATTAACAGTAGATACACCGAATCCGAGTTCGACTAACTTACTGTCAGGGCTAGAAGAGGGAAATAGAGGTTGCAGTGAAGAAAAAATATCCCCGGGACCTGCATGACCTAAGGTGTTTGGCAAAATAAATAACTAAATAAAACTAATAGTATGAAAAATGTAAATGTTAGCAAAAAAAGAGCATTCAAACTAAAAAAAAAACAACGTTTTGTCATTTTAAAAAAGATTTTTTAAACATCTGAGCGGACGTGCCGAATATTTCTAATTGAAATACATTCCATCCATCCATTACAGCCTATAAAAGTTCACTGCTGAACACAGGCCTCCCCCAAAGATTGCCTCATAGGGGAGATTTTGCCATAGGTGACACGCTTGGCGAGCGGGTTGTCAACCACAGTTTTTTTATCATTTTAGTTGTTATCAGGAAGATGCTGCTGCTTGCTCATCACCCGTTTCAGTTTCCCTCTGTCTCCTCTTACGACACCCACGGGACGATATGGGGTAGTGGATATTCTTACACCACCACTACACGGCTAATTGAAATAAAGTTAATTAAATATCAAAAACAAGTTTTTATAGGCGTCGCTAGGGCCAGCATCCGGGCCCATCAACCGATCAGCTGAATGGAACAATATTATTGCATAGTCATCGAAGTTACATAAGTATGCCAAATTTCAGTTCAATCGTATGTTAGCAAATGCATCGAAAATTGATTACAAATTTTTAACCGGAAAGACATACTAAAAAGGTAAGTTAAATGTAAAAGCTCGAAAAAAATAACTTTTCTACCGACTTCAAAAAGGAGGAGGTACTTAATTCGACTGTATGTTTTTTTTTGTTATGTGTGTTACCTCATAACTTTGTTCTACGTGAACTGATTTCGATGATTATTTTTTTATTTGAAAGCTGATGCTTCTCATCTGGTCCCGTATAAATTTGATCAAGGTCTGACCAATAGTTTTTGAGTTATCCTTAATAATATATATTGAAGTCGGGTGTACAAAATTTTTAATTTTAAATTATAATAAAAAGTAAAAACCAACTTCAGAGGACTAAAAAAGAATAAACTAATGCTACATTTTGAAAGCAGTGCGAAGACGCCACTGCGTAGCGTGGGATTTCGCCGCCCGGGGCCGACCGGAATTTAAAATTATGTATTTTAATATTATTTTAAATTTATAATCTTCATATTATGTATCAGAAACATATATGGCAATATAAATTCTATAAATTGTATAAAAATATATGTTTTAAAATATAATGGTGAAATATATCACAAAAAATATATTTTTAAAAGTAGATACAATTTTTTTTCAAAAGAGTGGATTTCGCTTAATTTAATTAAACTTGTATTCGTTTACGTGAAAAAAAAATTTTCTATGATTATACCTCTTTATTAATGACTAGCTGTGTCCCGCGGTTTCACCCGCGTATATCACGCGTCTGCGCCTCGCGACATGCGAACTTCGAGAGAGACATCACGGCGGACGGTTGCTGAATTAACAAAGATTTAAAAGTGAAAAATGTTACTTAAATTACATGGTTAACGTAATTGGTGGTTATGCATGGTACAGGTACTGATATAGCCTTGAATACAAAATGATTTATTTGGATATAAGGATTAATACCAAGGTACGAATAATGTGGCCTACCCAAGCAGCACACAAGCGTTATGAACCTCAATACACCAGCCCGCATAGAACTGAGAGTTCTTTTAAAAGCGTATAAGAGTGTTGAAAACGGGTTATATCCTTATAAGAGTGGTTTATGAGTTATTATACAGCTCAAGCTGTATAAAGTCTGTGTTATGAGATCTAAGTAAGCTTAGGGTTCTTAATCAGAATATGAAATCTCTAGTATACAACTTTAAGTATTTTGTAACACTTCAATCAGATTTTATCATTAAAGTTGTATAGAAGCTGTTTTTTTGCATGTTGTTATAGTATCACAAGTGTTATTATAGTATCACTAAAATCTTATTTCTGGGCAATGGTGTATGCAAACTATCTTCTAAAACTTATTCTTATAGTGGCATTGTACGCTTTTGTAAGTACAGTAGTTTTATGACTTCTGTCTATGAGAGTGATATAAAACTAAAAAAATAAATAACAGCCATAGAACAACTTAAATCTGTAAAAGTGACAGAATATCGCCATTTTGCATGTGCTGCGTGTTTATATTGTGCTAGTGAACAAAATTAATTTGTTATCAATATGTGGAAAAAAAAGAAAAAGATTTGGTGCAATAAAAAGACCATGTTAAATCTAAATTAAATTTATCCAACACTGTTCCTAAGACAAGATTTTTCATCTTTTATATGTATATCTAAAGGAGTTATATGTCATAAAAACAAAATTAAAAATATAAATTTGGGAATATTAGACATTAGTCTTAGCCTATACCATTATTTCGGTTTGACTAATGATCACTGTGCTTCAATGTGCCATCATATCCATTAATTTAATATATTGCTTTAGTCTAACCTATACAACCGATATTTAGTTACCGTATTTAGTATTTTGTCCTTGTATTATTTTGTTATTTTGCTGACGCGGCAATTTTTCGTTAGAAAACAAATCTGATTTTTCACATCCAATTCACCAATTATCATCGTCAAAACTCAACTCGAATCCGAATATAATATTAATATGTTAAATATATGTACATTAAATGTCACCATCATTCAATTTCTTTTTGTTTTATATTCATTTGTAATCCCATTTAAAAACGAATTTAGAACGTTTGTCTTTATAAGTTACTTATAAGACAATATCTGTGGTATAATAGTTTCCTTGCACACCAAATAACAGCTGTAATACAGCAGTTATACAGCCTCTTTTATGCTTGTACAGCTACTGTACAGCGCTACTAACGCATAAAGCTGCATAATTTGTGCCAATTCTTTACTTATAAGAACTGTATAAGCGCTTATACAGCTTTTATACAGCCAGAAAATACAGCCACTAGTATAAAAACGAACTTCAATACAGCTCGTATACAGCTTCCATGCTGCTAGGGTAGTTTGTACCGGTGTTACTATTGCATATTTTAACATGAAAAAGTAGTTATTATGACATAAATGTAATAGTTAGACATACGGTATTGCGGATTTTTTTGTAGATATTGATAACATAACATAAATATAAACACTCACGTCTGTCGCCCAGAGGGGTAGGCAGAGGGTACGGACTTCCATTTGGCACGATCCTGACACACTTCTCTCGCCTCATTTACATCCATATATCTACGTATACACGCTCGTCGGTTAAGGGTACTCCTAATCTGACCCATTTTCAATATATCGCCAATTTGTTCGATAAACCTTCGTCTAGGGCGTCCTTCCCGACTCTTCCGTTCACTTCTGGAACATAAATTTGCTTTGTCACTCTTTCCTCGTTCATTCTTTCTACATGACCAAACCAACGAAGCATTCCTTTCTTAATCCTGGTCACAACGTCATCTTGCAAACCACACTTTTATCACATTCTTATCACACTATTTCTCACCCTGTCATTGAGATTCAGCCCTAGCATACTCTTTAATGACCGCATTTCTACAGCATTTATTCTACTCTCATGCTTCTTCTGCCAGACCCAACTTTCACTACCATACATTAAAGTAGGGACTAACACAGCGTTATGAATTGCCATACGTGCCTTTTTTGACACATTCTGACTTTTCATAATAGCGTGTAGAGCCCCATTCACTCTATTTCCTGCGTTCACTCGTCGTTCTATATCCTTATCATATCTACCATCCCTGCTAAATAAACATCCCAAATATACAAACTCATCCACTTGCTCAATCATCTCCCCTTCTATTTTTATTTCACATAACGTTTTACTTACTTCTCTTTCAAAAACCATCACTTTCGTCTTACTTGCGTTCACTTTCATACCCCTTTATTTTAAAGACCAGTTCATTAAAGTAACCATCATTTGCAACTCGGCCGCCGATGATGCAAATATGACTTGATCATCGGCGTACAAAAGGCATTTGACGGTTAAGTCACCCATTCTCAACCCACATTCTTCAACTTTCAAAGTTTGCAAACAACTGTCCATAAATAGGTTAAACAGCCACGGGGGAGCTACACAGCCCTGTCTGACACCTTTTTGAATGCCAAACCAGTCCGAGTAGACCCCATTGATCCTGACACAAGCACTAAAGTCCCTATAAAGAGACCTTAATGCCTGTATCAAACCAGCGCTCAAACCAAATGAGTTAAGTGTTTGCCATAACACTTTCCTGTCCACTCTATCATAAGCCTTTTCCAAGTCCATGAACGCGCAAATAAACTTTCTGGTTTTTGGCCAAAAACTTCTCCGCAATCAAGCGCATGGAAGAGACTTGATCCGTACACCCCATCCCTTTCTAAATCCAGCTTGCACATCCCAAATTTTTCCATCAGTTTCTTTCATAACTCTTTCAATTAACACCTTAGCATACAGTTTACCCACAATGCTATAAATTCTAGAAAACTGATGTACATCACTTTGCTCTATTGTCAATAGTTTCCGCAGCGTACGCGATATAAGGATCCTTTTGGTATTTTTTTCACACCTTGGGTTACATTAACGATGTTTTCATACAAATCCCTACTTTTTTGAAAATATTCTATAGCCTATGTCCATCAGGGATAATGTAGGATTCTAATGGTGACAGAATTTTTCAAATCGGTCCAGTAGTTTCGGAGCCTATTCAATTCAAACAAACAAACAAATCTTTCCTCTTTATAATAGTTTGTAGATATTGATGTTTTCTATAAAACTGAAGTACATCACTTTGCTCTATTGTCAATAGTTTCCGCAGCGTACGCGATATAAGGATTTTTCGCGTTACTATTGCATATTTTAATATTGTGATATAAATGTAATAGTTAGACATACGGTATTCCGGATTTTTTGTAGATATTGATGTTTTCTATAAAACTGATGTACATCACTTTCCTCTATTGTCAATAGTACCCGCAGCGTACGGGATGTAAGGATCCTTTTTGGTATTTTTTTCACACATTGGGTTACAGAAACGAAGTTTTCATACAAATCCCCAACTTTTTTGAAAATAATTAAATTAATGGATATGATGGCACATTGAAGCACAGTGATCATTAGTCAAACTGAAATAATGGTATAGGCTAAGACTAATGTCTAATATTCCCAAATTTATATTTTTAATTTTGTTTTTATGGGTCTTAAAATGGCGACAATTTGCTAAACAGCCTAAACGCTATTTCGAGGGTCTTATAGTCTTAGTAGCTGTACTATGTATGTTATGGATTATATAATGTAGTCATTGGTTTTTAATCAGTTCTATAATAGGATATTTTTATTGTTTACGCTGTATAGCAGTTTTTTCAACATAACATATAACTCTCTTTAGATATACGTATAAAAGATGAAAAATCTTGTCTTAGGAACAGTGTTGGATAAATTTAATTTAGATTTAACATGGTCTTTTTACTGCACCAAATCTTTTTCTTTTTTTCCACATATTGATAACAAATTAATTTTGTTCATTAGCACAATATAAACACGCAGCGCACGCAAAATGGCGATATTCTGTCACTTACACAGATTTAAGTTGTACTATGGCTGTTAATTTTTTTTTTGTAGTTTTATATCACTCCCAAAGAAGTCATAAAACTACTGTATTTACAAAAGTGTACAATGACACCATAAGAATAAGTTTTAGAAAAGAGTTCGCATACACCATTGTCCAGAAATAAGATTTTAGTGATACTATAATAACACTTAGAGTTGTATAAGCAAGGGACAGCATGAAAAAAAACAGCTTCTATACAACTTTAATGATAAAATCTGATTGAAGTGTTACAACATACTTAAAGTTGTATACTAGAGATTTCATATTCTGATTAAGAACCCTAAGCTTACTTAGATCCCATAATACAGACTTTATACAGCTTGAGCTGTATAATAACTCATAAACCACCCTTATAAGGATATAACCCCTTTTCAACACTCTTATACAATATTAAAAGAACTCTAAGTTCTATGTGGGCTGGTGTATTGATGTTCATAACGCTTATGTGCTGCTTGGGCAGTGTCAAATGTGTGAGTCATCTCGTACAGCGATCGCCAATCCACCGCTGGGCATGGCGATTACCCCAAATCCTTATCACAGTGAGACTTGTAACCCCATGCCCAGAAGTAGATTGTTAAAGGTATTTTATTTACCGTTTTAGCATAACAAACACTTCAGTAGTGGTATTTTGTTATACACCCTTCATAGATTGCCTCATAAATAATAGGAATACACTGCTGCCCATCTCTTGGTTTGTTTCATCACATCGCCTCTTACGACACGTACGGGACGATATGGGGTAGTGGATATGCTTACACCGCCACTACACGGTCAAGGTTTTTTATTTAGTTTTGTTTTGGTAATACACAATCACAGAAGTAATTGAATTGAGATTTATAAGCAAACAAAGTTATTATGAATATATAACCAAACATTTGGACAAAATTATTTTTCTGCAAGCAAAAGGCTTTCACGCTATTTACAAATTGTATGCCAGTGATGGTGGGTTATTCATTAATTTAGCGTACATGGCGTATCTACATTTAGTTTAGGCTTGGTGTGGGCGGCAATTGATTAATGAATAATGAACTTTAAGAAACCCGTAAAGCACCGCAGTAAATATTATATTCTTGACATATAAGGTATACTTTCTATATTTATACATATTATGCGAAAACTTACGTATAACAGAAGGGATGCTATATTGTTCATTACCTCTTAATGCTTATTGTAGATCCAAAAATGAACTTTTGAAACTCTTTGGGTACCTACACTAAATTCATTAATTAGCACAAAAATATATACAGATAAAAATCCAATATGAAAACAATATAGTATAAAAACTTCGTTTAAATATAAAGAATTAGAGTTTAAATAGGTAGAATCAGACAATGAACATGCAACAAAAAAGAACATACAGTGGAATTCAGAAACTCCTCCTATTCGCATAAAGTAGATAAAACTTATTTCTGAAACATGGTCGAACCTTAAAATAAATGGAAATAGTCGAGATAGAGGTTAACTAAATTAGTCAAGCGATAAACAAATAAGTAGTATTGATTCGTCCGGTATTCAATTTGCCTACACAAAACCAGCGCCATTGTTTTTAACTACAGAAGAGAGCAAAGTTCTTTTTAATATTCGTTAGATAATAAACAATTATTTAATGAAAGTAATTATTTAGAAAGACGCTACTGCCCATCTGTTGCGATTTCTCTTTATCGCCTCTTACGACACCCACGAAATGAGACGGGTTAGTAGATATTTACGTGGTAGAACCACGCTGCCTATGTTATGGGTGTAGTACGAATGAGTCGGCTCGACCGGGGTAGAACCACGCTCTCACAGAATATCAGCGTAATAACAGCTTAATGCTACTGTGTTTCGTATGGTGAGTGTAGAGAACCGGAGACCAAACAGTACTGGAGTAAAAGGAAATCTATCACAGCTAAGTAGTATTCAGAAGTTAACGAGTAATAGTCGACCAACGTAAAAATTTCGTTACAGCTCCATAGGAATTATTAATTATTGTATAATGTAAAAAATATTAGTTATTGTAAAATGTAAAAAATAAACATTTAATGAAGAAAACGACTTATATGCATTACCACGCACTACTATAACTTTACTTTTTCATTTGTGGGATAGGCAGGGAGGATCTTTCTTACTTACTTACTACTTTCACTTATTTTTAGTTGGTAGTTATTTTAGGCCTCATTCAAAGTACTCATACAATCATATAGCCTCATACAGTTTCATTTGTCACACTCTTGGTTACGCGGGCGACCGCAGGATAATTTAGGGCAGTTGTGGTTTACGTAAAGTTTCGTTACGGTCATATATGTATATCTTAGGGTTGCACTGCCGGGAATATATAGATAGATAGTCAGCTATGATCATCTTTGTACTTACTTGGCATGTGAATGATTTGACGTAAATTATATAATTTTCAAAATCCAATTTTTTTTTTAATACCACTCCCTATAAGTCTGATTTGAAAATAAGTCCTTCAGTTACCATCTTCCTATTTGCGCCCATTTTTAGTCGTTATAGCGGTCAAACCGCGTACTCACTTATTATGCTCATTATTAAGAAAGCCCACGTATTGTGACGGGCAACTACGGAACCCTACCTCTACATTGTGCGTGGCCCGACACGAACTTGGCCAGTTTTTTATCGTTTAAAAACTACAGGACCGATTTTAAGGTTATTTTAAGCTTTGAATAAAATTGAATGTTTAGAAGACAATATAATCATTTGATCTAAAGTATTAGTATTATATGCGAGACGAAAAAAGTTAAAGTACAGAGGAACACACCCGCAGACATTCTAATAAAAGTGTAGAATCCGATGTAGAGTCCGACTTTGTGTGACTCTAGAATCGGACAGATTCTATTATATTCTCAAAACGTGAAACTATGTTGAAATTTGAATTTTTAATTCTTGATATATTCAAGACTAGCTTTTACCCGCGGCATCGCTCGCGTGAGCTTGAATTTAGGAACATCATTAAATGCTGTTCCGTGCCAAATTTAGCAAAATTTGGTCACTTTTAGAGTCACCTCAGTGTCTGTGTCTCTATGTCTGTCAAAGATTTTTTTTTTAATTCTAAAAGACTATTAGACGTAGATGATTGTTAAAGATATAATTCAGACATAGATATAATATGCTACAGGAACACATGAATATATATGTCTAGAAACACCTACTATTTTTTATATCGGGCGTGTATTCCGATGTATCCATAAGAAAGAAAAACTGTCTTGGAATCAAAATTTATTATTATTATTTACATTTTACTCTTTACATTAATTCATAATTAAAGTTAATTTAGTTTTAACAAAATAATGATGAATTTCATGGTCTTCTATCAATTTACGGTATAATGTTTATTTGAGATATTTTATTCATATCATTGGTCCTATTTAATATTGATTGGCACCATTAAATAGATTATTTTTCACCATTAGATAGAATTTTTTAATGTTTTTTTTATAGGCGAGGGGCAAACGAGCATGCGGCTCACCTGATGGTAGTGACTACCGCCGCCCATGAACAACTGCAACACCAGGGAACCAGGGAATTGCAGATGCGTTGCCGGCCTTTTGTGGAGTAGGCTCTTTTCTTGAAGGTTCAAGAAAAGAGCCTACTGATACGACTTAGGACCTCCCTAAGTCGTATCGGTCCAGAAAAATCGCTGGTGGTAATCGATTCCACAAGGAAGTTGTGCGAGGAAGAAAACATCTTTTAAATCGCATAGTGGTGGACCGCCAATCATCCAGATGGTGTGGATGGTATCGGGAGTTCTGCCGCGATGTGCGGTCGTGAAATTTGGCGGCTGGGATTAATCCGAACAATTCCTCAGAGCACTCCCGTGGTAAATGTGAAAGAAAATGCAAAGGATGCAACATCTCTTCGCAGCGCCAATGAATCGAGCCGATCGAAAAGTACTCGGTCGTCGACGATTCGAGCCGCTCTGCGCTGGATGCGGTCAAATGGAAGGAGCTGGAACTGGGGAGCCCCAGCCCAGAGATGGGAACAGTATTCCATGTGAGGCCGAACCTGCGCCTTGTAAAGTTGCAGGCGTTGTGCCGGCATGAAATACTGTCCTGCTCTGCTGAGCACGCCAAGCTTTTAGAGGCCAATTTGGCCTTCTTCCAAGTGACCACGAAACTGCACGTCACTCGATATGTCGACGCCGAGGATTCCGATACTGGCTGAGGCAATAAGGGAGTGCTTTGAAACTGAGGAGATACAACATAGGGTTTGTTTTAGCGGTAAACGCGCAAACTTGTGTCTTCTGAGGATTAAACTGGACTAGATTTAGTCGCCCCAATCCGAGACTTTGTTCAGCAAAGACTCGACTTCAGACCAATTTGTTCCGGTACTCGGCGACGTTTTCCTGAGAAATATTGGCACGGCCGGTGTATAGAGCATCACCAGTGTTGTCATCGTTGATGTGCAGCACCGACGCTCCGCGAAGTCTAAAGTATGTCAACATGTTTACTATCGTCCCAACCATTATATCGGATCTGATAGACAACAAATCCTTGAAAAACATCCTAATTTGAATAGGGAAAATGGCTGAGTGTTACCGTCTGCTAAGGACCCCATAATTAATTAAATTAAATTCAAACCCAAGCATACGACTGCATTTATTCTATTCTATTCTTATTCTATTCTATTCTAACTATGACATCAGGTCGTCAAACACCTCAGTCCTCCCGTGACCATGGGTGCTGTTAAGTGCTCAAAACATCGGGAATTAAAAAAGTTAAAATTAAACGCGATAAAATCCTTAAAATTAGTTTTATTCCTTATACATTTTATTCACAGTGAACGTGGGAAGCACTACACTCATGAATGGGAGTAGAAAAATTCGCCTTGTTGTGGCGGTGAAAGAGAATCCGCCACCTCATATCGTCCCGTCGTAAGAAGCGACATAGGAAAACAAACAGCAGATGGGCAGCATCATATCTCTGGCAACAGATCAAAATAATAATAGCTGCGGTGGCCAACCCGCCTACCAAGCGTGGCAACTATAGCAAATATCCAGCTACTTGACAATTTATGTGGGAGGCCTATGTTCATTTCAGTGGACTTTAGATAGGCTGACGATAATGAGTTCTACTCATCTTTGCAACTCTTAATATTTACGGTAGAGTGAAAACAAAAAGTAACATACCCGAAAATATGAATGAAATAAAAACTGCATATATTACCCCATGAAAAGTAAAAAAGTAGCAGCTTACATACATGTTACAACTGGGCACAGGCCGCAGAGACTTTTTGGCCAAAAAAGTGTTCGCTGCGCTGATTCCAACGCGGGATGATCTCAACTGGGAAACTTATCAGATATGCAGGTTTTCCTTCACCGCCGAGAACGTGGTAATCGACACTTCATTATTAAAATCGACGAAAGTAAATCGACAGCATTCTATTATTTAATTTTATCAGTTACTTACCATTTTAGTTTATTTAGAAGTAAGTAGATAGCGCTATTTATTAGATGAAATAATGAAAGCCAAAACTATACTATATAATAATATCAGCGATAGAAGCGAACATTTATTTATTATATCAATAAGGCTTAAAGTGATGCCAATTCTGTTAAAAGTTCTGTTTCTGTTAAAAAATACGCTATCAGCGTCGCTAGCGGTGAAAAACGATTTAATGATATCGCCATATGACCATATCATGAAATAGCAACGTTGTGTTTAGATATTAATATCTTCAAACGATTTCTATTCATTGATTTGGTCAAGCTATATCATGACATGGTCAACAAACAGTGTTAAATATCATGAAATGACCACACCATTTCACGAAAACTACTTAATAATATACTTAACAATACAATCAATTATACGATCTGGCCACGACATATATTATAAAAATATCTTTAATAAAACTATAATGATAATGGAAATTTTGCAATAATTGCAGACAGACCAGTTTTAATCAGTTTACACTTTTATAATAAAACAACAAAAATACTCAAAAACTAAACGTTAGAATTTTTAAATAATTTATTAAAATCTAATTATTTAAACATATAAATGTAAGTTATTTATATTATTTAATTTATTAGTAGCTGAAAACAAAATATACTACTTTTTCCATTTGATGATAAATGGCGCTGTTTTGATAACTAAATCGGCGTAGTTTCAAATTATTTTACCAAGGTTATAAGTATATTTTAAGCTTTATTTTTAAGTTCCGTAATCGGATAAAAGTAGCCTATAAGTTGCCCCGGGTTACTAACTACCGACATACAAAATTTCATGTAAATCGGTCCAGTAGTTTTGCGTGAATCCGGAATACACAGACAGACAGACAAAAATTCTAAAAACCACTAATTTGGCTTCAGAACCCTTTATTTAGTCCCCTGGACTTGTTTTTTCAATAATATATTAGAATTACAGACACGACTTTTCTACACATTTATTATATGTATAGATAGGCCAAATTAAGAGTACCCTTAACCGACGAGCATGTATGCGTAGGTATTTTATGGATATGAAGAAGGCGAGAGTGGCCTGTCAGGATCGTGCCAAATGGAATGCCCTAGTCTCTGCGTACTCCCTTGGGTGACTGACGTGAATGTTTATGTTATGTTATTGAACTTTCAAATATCAGACCCATTGCATCAACTTCCGAATAGGAAGATTGCTGTTTATAATTAGAAAACGTTCTAATAATAATGTCCACCAGACCGAATTTTAGGTCACAACGGCCAGTCTCAAAGGAGTGCACTTTCTCTCACTCTCGTAGTCCGATGGGATGCTTATCCGACACGACCATGCAGAAGCGTAGCGTGGACTAATATAGACGTGGGCGAAGTCGCATCAGCGACGCCCCTTTTCTTTCGTTTCCAAAATCTACCCAATAGATCTATCCTACCAAACATGCTTTGACACGACATACCTACTCATAGCTATTAATTCCTGACAAGTCTCGTATTCCGTCAATCTAACGGTCGTGGTCTTTGAAGGTACTTACCACGACCTCGCAGTCGCACTTAAGAGGGGCTTCTTACAAGGCTCCAAACGAACTCGCTTTTAAATTTGTGACATTCTTTTTCACAACATTCGGCATCGCATTTTAAGGGCCCTCGCGAGGCCCCTTTAAGTGTGAGGCCGTGGGCGAAGGTCCACTTTGACCACGCCTAGCTACGCCACTGCGACCATAGAGGGATCAGGCGTAAGACCAACGGTTTTACTTGCTTTCCGAGGCTTGGGGGTGAAACACCTCAACTTGCTGCCTCTGGGCTGCTGTAATGAGAATTTCTTGACAGAAAAAACCATTAAGTGATTTTGGTCTGAGACGGGGAACCCGAAACCTCATGAACAGTAACCGCGTTTCGACTCCTAGGCCAACGAGGCGGTCACGTTCGAATATACAAGCAAACTTTGGCGAGGAGTCAATTTTCATTTGTATTGATTATATTCGTATACCGTATACTATACTAAGTACTGACGCACTGTCACACTATAATAATAGTTTGGCGCTGTTGCTAAATGACGGTCTCATCGTCCCATGATTCATTCATTTGTCTCGAGAGTAAAGTGGGAGGGAGTAGGAGGCAGTGGGAGGTGAGGTGAGGGTGCCGCCCGTTACTGTACAAACATAACATTCGCATCAATTTACAGCAAGATCACCTATTTACCTAGTGCCTTCTATAATTGCCTATTGACACAAATTGGGTGTTGGCATAGAGTATATTTTTACATCAAATTGAATATTTATTTTTATCTCCCCTACCGCAATTAAAAAAGTTGAATTGGTTACTGCTTAAGATATTATAATATATTATATTCGCTATAGGTATATATAGTGGCGGTAAGAATATCCACTACCCCATATCATCCAGTGGGTGCCGTAAGAGGCAACAGAGGGAAACAGAGGGAAGTGGAACAGAAAATGGGCAGCATCAGGCTGCAACTTAAAATTATAAAAAATTGCTGTTGCCAACCCACCGGCCAAGCGTGGTAACTATGGCAAATATTCCCCCTTTAAAGCAATCTATGGGTGAGGCATATGTTCAGCAGAGGACTTTTGATAGGCTTTGATGCTAATGGTAATTGTATTTTTTCTGTTTTAGATATTTACTAGACCCTGGAATTTGGTAAAGGCGGTATATTATTTTTGACGTTAAGCAGTAGTGCAGCGACTGTTGTTCTGGTCCGAAGGGTATGGAGAGTCAGTGTAATTTAGGCTGTGAGTCATTCCATCTTAGTACTCAGAGGAGTCTATATCATATCATTAGTGATCTACTTTGTTTGAAGTTGGTCGCAAGATTAGCGGGCTGCTGTAGCCCATCAGGTGCTCTGATAGCTCGTCTGTCATTGTATTTCCCGAGGGTCTTAAGAGGTGACTATGGGAATACCAAAAAATATTATTTTTTCGATATAAGGTTGAATACCATTACGTTTATGCCAGCTATCAGCCATATAACCAGATTGGTGACAGGAAGCAGGTGGGGCAAATTTACCTACGTCGGGGATTACCCATGTTCAGGAGTGAGCAGGCTGATAAAGACCGTAGATCGATTACTTTTGTTCTGAAATTATTTTTTGAACTACTAGCGATCCGCCCAGGTTTCGCACGGGTGATTTCTGGATCTCGATAACAGCGCCACCTACTAGGTCCAAATGTTAATGTGAATCTAAACTATCTAAGGACCCCTTCAAACACACACAAAAAATTCATCAAAATCTGTCGAACCGTTTTTGAGTTTTAGTGAGACTAACGGACAGCAGTTGATTTTTATATATAGAAATTAAACTTTTTATACAAGTAAGAGCAGCTAATAAGCACACAGTCTACTTGATGATAAATGGCAGCTGTGGCCAATAGACACCTCTATATGTCCTCGATTAAGAACCAAAATGCAGACGTGTTGTCACCCCTAAGGGCTATGGATGGAACGCCTCATAACCTATAAAAAAAAAGGAATATATTAAGGAATAAACCTGTATGCTTAACAAATAAAACTTTTGGAGAATATGTGAGATCTGCCAGCAGTTATAGAGGACGGAGGTTACTTAGCTTCTTTCAAGCTCGAGACATCTATTCGGTATATAGAATGTTCATTTATTTTACTTTGATATTTATAAAGAAAATTCTGTTACAATAAGTGTTCTTATAAAAGCTTGCTCTTATATTAGATTAACGATAATAGTCAAATAGCAAGATCGATCCGACGACCTGGTATTCGCAGGCGCAGACCTGAACCAATCAGAAACTGCCTTGTTAGTGATTGAGAATATTTTTAGTAAAATTTCTATTATGAACCAAAAGGTTTTATTACGTGTTAGTGATTTACTTATCTGTATTTTGGGAAGCGAATTAGTATTAGGACCACCAAAAATTAACTAACAAAAAAATTAAATTGGTAACTTTCTTCTTTAGTAATGGACTCGTACGGTTGTACTTTTGCCAGTATCAAATTCAAAATATTCATTGTAGGTTAAGTGTTAAACATTTGGTGTTAATTTATTTTAATACTAGCTGTTCCCCGCGACTTTGTCCGCGTTTTATTACGATTGGATTTCATGGGTTTTAATTTTTTTGCGCGGAACACTAAATCTTTTTCCAAAATAAAAGACGCCTAAGTTACTCCTTATAACCTCAGCTATCTGCCAGTCCCGTCAAAATCGGTCCAGCCATTTCGGAGATTAGCTGGAACATACAGACAGACAGAGAGACAGACAGACAAAAATTTTTATAATTGTTTTCTTTTTATTTGTATAGATGTATAGATTACATGTCTTACAACTTAACCACCATTTTCAAGTATTACAATTTTTGTCATATTTTATAGGCCTGTGCCTAATATAGGTTAGGTACACATACTGAATTAAAGTTATCAAAGCATCAAGTAATAAGAAATTATCTTTTATTATAGTTTGTTCAAAAACATCAAAAACTTCTTCACAATATCTTGAATGATGATGCTTTACATTGCGAAATTTTTGGAAGATTTTGACGGCACTTTGAGACAGCAGACGGTCGATGACGATAATATCTCGAGGCGCCTAAGCAGACAATATAATTTGAGGCTAATAACTCCATAGATAATAACAGCTCCAATAATAGTACATATGCGCAGACATTTAATACACAAAAACCCACGACTTTTACGTTACAAAATTCACTTCGAACAAAATAAACAATATACAGGAGCAGCAATCCGCCAGCGGTCAAGTTCCCGCCAGAACTCCATTATCAACTTACTTGGTGAAAAAGCGGTTGTGTCAGATCTTAGCGTGCTTATGTGTACTCTAATAATTACACTTAGGAGTTAGGAGTACATAGGCCTAAAATCACAGATCATAAAAACAAGACTTATAATAATTGTTCCCCAAATATACACGACCAACAGCGGCTGCAATTCGCCTGCTAAGGTCGGCGTTTATCCGAAATCGGTCAACCTTATAAGAGGTTATGTTGTTTAGCAGTATACTGTACTTAATGGCTGATAAAGATGAGCAACAGATTTTTTTATAGAATAGGGTGACAAACGAGCAAACAATCCACCAGATTGAAAGTTGATGCTGTGACCCATAGACATCTACATTTATTCTCAATTAAGAATACAGATGTGTTGTCACCCCCGAGGACTAAGATGGAATGCCTCGTTTCCAGTAAAAAAGGTCTCCGGTTTTCTACACTCAGCATACGAATCACAGCAGCATTAAGCTGCTGTGTTTCGTATGGTATTTTACGTATTCTGTGAGAGCGTGGTCCTACCCCGGTCGAGCCGACCCATTCTTGCTACAACCATAATATAGCTGCAGCGTGGCCACGTATATAATATATCTAATTACGAAAAAACACTTCCATTAAGGTGATAGAAATACGAAGATAACTTCTCATTTGTTTACAAAAAATCTTGAATTCATTCGCTTTTTTTTTTGAAAATTTTCCTGTAGGATGTATCATTAACAGTCTTTTTAGGTACACAATTGAATATAAAACGTAGGCATTTCCAAGATTGCGCCAACTGGCAATTCAACATATTTATCTATACGTATTTATTTCATCAGTTGTAATCTCATCAGTATTTATAAGCGATTCGTTACCGACAAACCAGACAACTTTTTTCGTTGTTTTGTAAAACTTTCCATATTCGAGAATCAATAGCGTGTTCCGAATTTAAACTATGTGTCCCCGCCATTTTTGTCGGATCTAATGAACTATTAAACTGCAATTTGGCTGCGCGATGGTTGCTAGATGGCGCTGTGCGCACGTATTGATCGCGCCGAGGGGGCCAACTTCTCGGCATCAACTTTTGCCAAGTCACGGAATGTATTGCTAGCTATTGTGGCGAAAAATGAGGGGGGTTGAAATGGGCCAAACGCCTCCCGAGCGCGTTTGACGGCCGAAGCAAGCCTGTTCAGATATCGAATCATGAGTCGTTAGTTCTCGTTTATGATATGACAGAATGCTTTCATTATTACTTTTCTGTATTTTGTAAGGTTATTGCGAGGCGAACATTCTGTGTTACAGTTATTATTAGTCGTTAATTTTAAAATTTTCCATTAAATTCTTATTACTTAATAATGTTAAAGCAACGGTAATGTTATTACAAAAAGACCGACTTTCGAACGATATTTAACATAAAACCACAAATTAATTAATTTTTAAATAATCTATAAATAAAGCATGGGTATCAAAATTAATTATGATACACTTCTTACTCTTCATACGAATAATAAGAATACACATTAACATAAAACAAGACGTATAATTTTTTTTTTACTGGTACTGGCACTTAATGGATTATATTTTGGCACTAAACTTCAATAAACAGCGATAACATTTTTTGATTTTATTAAAGTATTAATCAGTCTCGCAAAAATAATAAATATATTCCACATGCCCCGCATTTCTTTTAGAATCCTACCTACTTTCTGTAGGTAGCTTTTTTGATGTTGACTAATCAGTGGAAAGTAGAAAAATAGGCTTAAAATTAACATCGTGTGGTTACTTTTTACTGTAAAATTTTATCTGTAATCTTTAATCTCAAACCTAAAAGTAATAAAAATTCTTAGAATAAACAAAAACGTACAATTAATGGTCACCTTACTAGGAACGTTAAAGTTAGTCATGGGTCGTTATAAGCATTTTTTTATAAGACCATTGGAGAAAGAGAAGCAGGATATGGGAAAATAATAAAAAATGTATTTGCTAATACGCCTGCGAATCGTGGCAACTATGTGGCCATGTTCAACCCAAAAAGTACAGTAATACCTCGGACTTACGCGATAGGTGGGACCAAGCGATAGCCGTGTAAGTCGAATTCGCGTAAGTCGGGGTTCAATTTTGCATATAAATACGTATAAAGTTCGTGAAATCGGGACCAGAGTCTAAAGAAAACAATAATTTAGAAGAATCAAGTTTAATAAAATGTTAGATAATAAAAACAATTTACATTACTATGAATAAAACAACATAAACCGAAGTTATTTTGATGTCAAAGACTTCATATATTCTAACAATGTTGCCTGACGAGTTAAGTTTTTCTTCTCACGTAAAATTTCCTCGTAGCATGCCAGTAACTTTTTTATTTCCCGTTTTGTAGTAGAAATGCCCTCTTCATTAGTATCTATTTTTTCTAAAATTTGTAACCCCTTTTCAATTGTACTGAGGCCTTCTGTTAAGTTTGAAATCGTCATTTGATTTTCCGATTCAACTGGGTCTAACGAATCAGGTTGTTCAATGTCTTTCCATAAGCTCGTCAATTGTTAGCTCTTGATTGTGTGAATCCAGCAATTCTTGGACGTCATCATTATCCACCTCTAAATTTAATTGTTTGGCAATATCGACCACTTCTTCAATTATACCATCAATTTCTTCAGTATTTGAGGCTGATTCTCCTTGGGTTTCTGTGCTAAAAAAAAACTTTCGAACTTGTCGTAAACCGAACACTGACAGAGCGAAGTGGGCAAATGAAAACCGCGTATCTCCGAATTCGCGTAAAACGGGGTAGCGTAAGTCGAGATATGACTGTATATAATTACTACGTTTTAGTTTAGTTCTGTTGTAACACTGGAATGAATAAAAGAATGAATGAATAGCGCCATCTTTTGTCCATGTCAGTTAAATTGTAAGCATACATTATAACACCGTGTTTCTTAATAAAGGAAAAGGTGTCGCTATTTAAAATCGAAAAAAGTTTTCAAACTTGGAATGTAAATGTGGCTTGTTTATATTTTGCCTTTTTATTCGGGATTCGGGTTAAACAAAAATGGCATTTAGCGTATAAAAATGTTTATTAAAAAAATCAACCATTATTCGGTACAATCGCCGAATGAAAGTAAATTTTTATGACAATTATATATTTAAAAACTATTTAAAAATATAAAGTTCTTGAAATATTTTGGAACTATCTTTTATTTTGGCATGAAAGTGTATTAAAAACAATAGGCATCTTGATGCTTTTTCAATTTGAAATACAAAATGCGTCCTCTGAGAGTACATAAATATTCTAAGAAAATTTGAATTCTTCTAAGGTCCAGGCATTTCATTATACCGGACTGGATAAGTGAGTTGATTTCCCCGATCCCAAGAGTACAGCTCCTGAAGAAAAAAATCACTTTTATTAAGACAATTGAGATAAACATTATGACGATAATGATGACTAGGTTGATTTTATTTTCGTCGACAATTTTTGAGTGCTGTTGGGAGCTGCCAATACAAACTTTTTCGCCTGTCCTAAACTCCAAAACCAGCCGTTTCCACTATTATTTTCACGGAGACAGGGATAATTCTTAAGGCTACATATTACACTATTAACGATCGGAGAAAAGTGCTGTAAAAATGATTTGTAATATTATATGTTTAGCTTTTGGGGCAGCTGGAGGTCGATACGTAATAATATAAGTAATAAGCACGTACTCCTGTATATTTTAGCAGTGGATTGCTGCTAACAAATTGATATTTTTTACAAAACCCATAAAAGTTTATATAACTCATGTTTTAACTGTAGTTTTTCTGTCCACTGTTACTTATTAATTAAAACGGATCTAGCGACATCTATCAGTTAGTTTTTAGTTCAATCATTTTAGCTGAAAAAATTGCATAATTAATGGAGTACTTTTATCTATCGGCATATGTACGTTATAGAGCGAAGTTAAATATTATCCACTCCCTCCTCAGTCGAGCTACGTTCGGACTTCGGACTTAGTTCGGTTCTAGAGCGGAGATCGGTATTATTGTTCTGTTGTAGGGATCTATCAGACAGAAGGCGTTCACGCGTTCAAACGTTCCGCGTTCGTGTTCTGCGTTCGTTGTGTTGTATTACGTTATAATATAGACATACCCAGATAGCAGGCACCAGGCATTCTGTTCTGACCGCGTCGGTCGTCCAAAACGCCGCGTTCGCGCGTTCACTGCTGATTCGGTGTTCACATCGGAAGGAAGATGGAGACAGAGAAGATGATTATTTTAGTACTAGAAAGGTGTTTTTAGGGTTCCGTGCCCGAAGGGTAACCAACGGAACCCTATTACTAAGCATCCGCTGTCCGTCCGTCCGTCCGTTTGTTTGTCAGCGGGCTGTATCTCATGATCCGTAATAGTTAGACAGTTGAAATTTTCACAGAATGTGTATTTCTGTTGCCGCTATAACAACAAATAATAAAAATAAAAATAAATTAAGAAGTAAAGGGGTCTCCCCTACTAGAAACGTGTATTACGATGGTACGGAACCCTAATGTCCACAATATCAATAATTCGTCTTCCGATGAAGAACTATAGTCAAAAAACATGGTGACTGTAGTGGCACCGCGTAGTCCGTCCAACAGCGGGATTCGTGAGCAACTGAACGCTCGAACGCAGTACGCGAACACGGAACGCTTGAACGTGTGACCGTTTCCTGTCTGATAGAACCCGTAGAGATGGTTATTTTCTAACCGTCTTCAAAAAGGAGGAGGTACTCAATTCGACTGTATGTTTTTTTATGTGTGTACCTCATAATTTTTTTCTAGTTGAATAGATTTCGATGATTCTGTTTTTGTTGAAAGCTGGTCCTTCTCATGTAGTCACATTTAAATTTGATCAAGGTTTTTGAGTTATCCTTAATAATTTATATTGAAGTCGGTTGTACAAAATTATAATTTTTAAATCACTTGTTATTTTATTTTATTTTTATAGATGAGAGGGCAAAGGAGCATGCGGCATGCGATTGTAACCATTTTTTTAGCGAACCTTGTGTATGTGGTCATATCCTAGCTGCGTTGTTTTCCGAAACGGGTTGGTGAACTGTAGGGACACTTCCAAAGGCTTGCTGAGGTAGAGGTCAATGGCCACTGACACCTTGCTCTCCCTGTCCGTGGCGGAGTCCAGCGCATACAGCACCCCGCAAACTATGAACATCTCACCCACCTGTCAATTTATTAAAAGCATTGTGATCATTATCGCCTTTATCTTTACCAGGCATTTTTACTGGTGAGGGGGCGTTCTTTTCAGTCCTTAGATGTGAAAACACATTTTGATTCTTTATTTTTATTCAAGGATAGTTGTAGATGTAGGTGATTACGGGAACATCATTACCATCAGATCGACTGTGTGCTTCTTTGTTACCTTTACTACAATAAAAGAACTTGTTCCAAACCGTACACAGCCGGCCGTGGGTCTTTCCAATGGCTCTATGTCCAAAGAACAAGCCCAGCCGGAGTAATTCCGCCCTCTTCTGGAAGCTACAAGATATTCCTCTCATTTCCCTTTGTTATATAAAATTTTCTTAAAAAAGGTATTTTAAGTACCTAACTGCGGTAAGTAATAGATCTTTTCATGAATGAGATATTTTTTTTTAATTGCCCATGTTAATCGCTCTGGGCGGGTGATTTAGTAAGCGTAGAGTCCACGAGCACCGCGAAGTGGCGGAGTAAGGAATTCTTCCCATATCATCTTATGGGCGTCATAAGAAGCGACAGAGCGAAAATGAGAAAAGTGATGAGCAACAGCATCTTCTTGATAACATATAATACAAAATCGGTTGTTGCCACTCTCCTACCAAGCGTGGTAATTATGGTAAATATTCCCCATGAGGCATGGGGTAGGCCTATGCTCAGATGTGGACTCTTCATAGGCTGTAATGAATTAATGAATGAAACAGAGCCAATTCAATTGTAAAAATCGACGGTCGCCACTCGCCAAGAAAAAGTTCATAATATTTCCCAAGTTTGTATATTTATCCCCCTCTCCCCACCCACTCCCGCAATTACCTTACATTAAAATATTGTTAACTAAATAATAAGTTTAGTAATAAAATAATGAAGGTTACCCACTTGTTTGTGATTTAAGGATATGTTCCAAATATAGTCAATGCTCAGGTCATCTTTATTGGGGTCGAAGTTGAGCTGAAATAAAAACGCTGTCTCTTAAAAATTTACTTTTAATAAACTGAAATAACTTCAACGAATAAAAAAAATAATAAAATAATTTTACATTCTAAAGTCGGTGCTGGTGGCAAAAGTCCACTGTCTCTAATATTATAATAACTAACTCGTCCATTGCTTGACATGCGCTTTGACAATCGCAGTACCAAAGGTACCTATTGTACCTTTGTGACATCGCCGGTGTAGGTTTTTACGCTTGGCGTAATAAAATTGGAAGCCATAACATTGTTCTGACATTTCCAATTTTGTCTCTTTTGACACCCATGGGATGAAATGGGTTCTCTAACACCGCCACCACGCGGTATACCTATATTATCATGGATGGGGTGATAGGGTGGATGCCCCTAATACCAGCCTTTTCGCCTTTTACTTCGTAAATAAGGTTTCTAGTAGTCTCAACTACAGATATTGTCAGCTAAAAAATTCTTCGTAACTAGAGGAAAAATATATCTCAAATGTTACCACATAGTTATAAATCTAACAGTGTTAAATTAATAATCAAAACACGTACACAACGGAAAACGCTCATTTTCCTAATTTTTTGACAAGTTATGGTCCTGATAAAATTAAACTTATTGTACATTAGCTCACTTAGGCTATTTTATTTGTATGAATATGACTATAGACATAGTAATGCAGTTATTTTTGTTTAAGTTTACAAGTTTTTTATTTTCTTTTAGTGGAAATTAATGGGGCTGTAATTAGATATATAGCTGTCAGGGTGATATTTGGTTGGACGTACCTAATAAGACGTACGTAAGTAATATAAATCAGGGCTGTCATAAACTGGAATATTTTTTTTAATGTTTACCAAAATATGTACTAGCTTTTCTATCAAACAGTCCGTGTATATTATGAACACCATTAGGTATATAGGTAAGTCAATTATTTTTTGGGATAGACAAAAACAAGCAATAAATATAATTAACTATAACTTAGTATGTAGTACTAATTATAACTTAGAACTTAAATGAAAAACTCATGACAAAGAAAGTGGTTCAGGACCATGCTTTGCGGCAGTCTATGGAGGAGGATGTTCAGTAGTGGACTTGTGAAGGGCTGTAATGATGATGATGATTCGAAAACTTGCATGATTAAATTATAAGAAATAGATGTGCTATATAATTTTGCCATAACGTGCGTAATTTTTGTCATTAATTATTTAGTGTTAAAAGATAAATCGAACTGCTTAAAACTAAAACACAGTAAGGTATCTAAGTAGTAAAACATTAAAATATAATAATAGTTGCATGCATGATTGAAAATTAAAAGTTGTTACGAATTTATTACTGTGCCTCTAAAACTTGCCTCCAATAGGTACCTCTAAAACGTACCTACCAAAAACTCAAAAGGCTTAACCCTATGCTATGCTGGCATTAGGTTCACAAAAGGACGACATTCGGTAAAGGGTGGCTGCAATTGGAGCCATAACGATTTTTTTGCTTATCGTCGTTTTTAAAATTGTTCTTGAAATAATATGATTGTAAATTAATGTTCATTAAAATTTTTGATAAATACCATATCGATAAAAACAAATGTTTTTAAAATATTATGTGCCAATTAAATAAGCATGAATTTTTAAATTTGAAACTGGCACTAAAAGGCTGGAAATAGTGGCATCCACCCTAATAAATCTATTGAAACGTTTGTGTGTTTTAAACATTAAAAAGAAACAAGTGGCTTGTTGTAATGTGGCCAATATAAAGTAAGACCGTAAGACTGAGGTCAAAGCAGTGCTTTTTAGATACCTATTTTGTCTGGCTGTATTTGTATTCACATGTTACGTAAATATACTAATGGACGCTATTCTTTCTAATAATAAAAATGTAGAGCTCACAATTATTGATATATTGTCATTATCCTCCTAATTCAAAGGTAGATTAGACTGTTAAATAATGTGTAAATTGGTTCGAAAATTTTGACTTTCATTTACACTATTGATTATAGCGTCATCTATCAAAAATAGAGATGTTCATTTCATAGCGGTGGAATGAAAATATCTAAATACCTATATGAAAATAATTACATGAATAAAAATAAATGTGATTGAGATTATGAAAAGTTATCTTTATCTAATTAAAGTAAAATAAGCTTTTATTGATATATACAAAATGACATTTAAAATTTTTGTTTAAGCTGTTGATATCAGCGCCATCTATGAAATAGTTGTGTGGTTGCGGTAGTAAGATAATTCTTAATCCCGCGGGAGTCCTAACAGGCACAGACCCTTATCTCTTTAGAGAAACGCTGCTATGATTTTGTGGCCATAGATGGCGCTATAAGCATCTTCTATGTGTAATGAAAAATACCCAGAGGTGTAGGAAAACAGAGTTAAAAGCTGCTATATTAAGGGTTATAATTTAATTTGCTAGCAGTGAATTGTTAACAGACTGATAAGAAGAAGCGGCTAATGCCCCACCTGCATTCACTAACTTTGTTCAAAATGATTGTCACTTTGTTAGTACATTGCGTCGTATGCTTTATGCGCCGTGGTAGTTCTTATAGAAAAGCTATATAGAATACGCAATGTACTTCATCCTAGGTACACCATTAATTCTGTGATAGTGATTGTTTCTGGTAGAAATATTTTAGTGCTACCAACATCATGATTTTACTACCTACATATTCACCATCATCATCATTCATCATTACAACCTATGAAAAGTCCATTGCTGAACATAGACCTCCCCCAAAATAGCTCTATAGGAGGGATAGGTGTTTGGCATCGTTGCCACATAAAATATTCACAAGTATTATTAAAACCGAACCGGACTCTTTTTACTCTGATACTGAGGATTTCAATCTTGGTCCTTGGATTTGACAACGCATCTGCAGTTTAACAAACTTACTTGCATGAAATAAATACCTTAGCAACCGCTGTGTTGTTAGATTCTTCTATAGAATAGATTGCCCATAGTCCGTTGTCATCGGCGCTAAAATCCACCTGTAAATATTACTTCTATCATTAATTGCTAATTGTCAATAGCACCTACGTACGTGGTAGAGCCACGCTACAGCTATTTTATGGTTGTGGCACAAATGGGTCGGCTAGACCGGGGTAGGACCACACTCTCACAGAATACCGGCGTAAAATAGCAGCTTAATGCTGCTGTGTTTCGTATGGTGAGTGTAGAGAACCGGAGACCCTTTTTTCTGTAAATGAGGCAGTCCATCTTTCTTAGTCCTCAGGGGTGACAACGCATCTGCATTTTGATTCTTAATCGATGTTAAATATAGATGTCTATCGGCCACAGTATCCACTTACCATCAGGTGGACTGTGTGCTCGTTTGTCACTCATATGCTATAAAAAAAAACTATAATAATAATGTGCCCTAGACCTAATTTCAGTCGCAACGTAGACAAGCCATCTGCGCAAGACAGAATTATAGTGCCCAGTGTATGCATAAATGCAGGAGCACTCTCTATTCCCTTACTCTCATAGTCCAATGGGACGGGAATCCGACACGACCGACCGGAGAGATCAGGCGCAAGACCAACGGTTTTACGTGCTTTGCGAAACAAAATCAACTCGGTAAAACAACCTTAACTTCCTGACTCCGGACTGCTACTGAGAAATTCTTGACAGAAAAACCCAATAACTGAATTGGCCTGACCCGGGATTCGAACCTCATGATCAGCAATCGCGGTTACGATCACTAGAGTATCAAGGCAGTCCATAATACCTATAAATATACATACATACTTAAACACTCACGCCTGTCACCCAGAGGGGTAGGCAGAGGCTACGGACTTCCATTTGGCACGATCCTGACACACCTCTCTCGCCTCCTCCACATCCATATACCTACGCATACACGCTCGTCGGTTAAGGGTACTCTTAATTTGGCCCATTTTCAATATATCGCCAATTTGGTCGATAAACCTTCGTCTAGGGCGTCCCTTCCCGACTCTGCCGTTCACATCTGCAACATAAATTTGCTTTGTCACTCTTTCCTCGTTCATTCTTTCTACATGACCAAACCACCGAAGCATTCCTTTCTTAATCCTGGTCACAACGTCATCTTGCAAACCACACTTTTCTCTTATCACAATTTCTCACCCTTTTTTTTTTTTTTTTTTTTGCGGATGGAAAATCATCTAATGACGCCTTTCGCTGTGGGTGGAGCGGAAGGGAGTGTCAGACTTTTACTGACTAAAAACCATCCGTGTTCCTTCAGTGCCCTTACGTTCCGGAGCCGCGGTATCTCTTTCGAACAGCCCGCAGCCCCGGCAGGTAATCGGCAGCCCTTGCAGGCCCTTCACGCTGCTGACAGCTCTTTGAGGCGCGCGTGGAACAAAACGCGCCGTCGACACGGCCTGTCGTCGTTAGACGGACGGACGGCGAGCTACCCATTGCTCGCCGTCCACAGGTCCGCGCCTACGGTGGTCAGGGGCCACGACGTAGCCCCCGACGCCCGGGGCGTCTCCCGCGGCGGCCGGGAAGGAAAGCTGTTGCTCTTTCCTTCTCCCGCTCCGCCACCTCCTTCGCTAGCATCACTGCTTCGCAGAAGGTGGTGACGGCATCCCATTCCGTCTCGCCCGGACCATGGCTTCGACCAGGGCCGGACGCGAGGTCGCCGCCGCCTATCGCCGCTACGAGTACACGGCGGTGCTCCGCCAAGCAGGGCACACCTCCACGGTGTGCTCCACCGTGTCCTCCGGTCGATCCTCGCAGTGGGAGCACCGGGCGTTTCCTCCGCCCGATTCGGTGCAGGAACCTCCCAAACACACCGTGTCCGGTGAGGACCTGCGTCAGGCGGAAGGTGAGACACCGTGGCGTCTCTCAAGCCACTCCTCAAGAGGGTCTTATCGCCGCTATAGTGGCGTGCCCAGCACGGGGCTGCGACAGTCGCTCTCTCCATGTCGCCATGAGATCATGCCGGAAGTCTGTCGCTGCGCGACAACAGGGAGAAACGATTGACACTCAATGAAGATCCACTTTTATGGTGGAAAATGCATACCAAGTACCATTGCTTAAGTGATTTAGTAAGACAGTACCTTTCTCCACCTCCTGGAAGTGTACCAAGTGAGCAGCTTTTCAGTGCAGCTGGGTTAATTTATGACCCCTTAAGAAATCGACTTTCTGGTGATAAGGCTGCGAAATTGCTTTTTGTTAAGTATAATTTACCTTTGCTTAGTTTCGACTATTAAAAGAAATCATTAAGTGAAAGACAAGTAAATATTTTGTTATGTTATGTTCAGATTTTAGTTTTTATTCTTCAATATGCAAAGACTTAAGAAGACTGATTTATGCGTTGTAATAGTTCCTAGAAATATATTGAAGAATATAATAGAAAAAAAAACTAATAGCATTGTTTTTGATTATAATAATTTTGTAATAGCATTTTTAAGTAGATAACTTAAAAATATGTAGGTAGCTACATTAATTAGTATACTATTCTTATAAAATTGTTAATTACTTGAATAAATGACTGATTGTAATACCAAATGATAACCAAGATATAAAGCCAAATGATTACCTACTTATTTGTATTTTACTTAAATACCTCAAAAATCTTATCCGATCCGAAACTAACGGATAATCCGAAATAATTTTATATCCGTAACCGAAACCGAAACCGATATAATATTATTCCCATATCCGTATCCGTATCCATATCCGAAATATCATATCCGTAACATCCCTAGTTAACAGACTGATAAGAAGTAGCGGCTAATGGCGTTCAGGAAATATGCCCCACCTGCATACCTAATATACCTAACTTTGTTCAAAATGATTGTCACTTTGTTTGTACATTGCGTCGTATGCTTTATGCGCCGTGGTAGTTCTTATAGAAAAGCTATAGAATACGCAATGTACTTCATCCTAGGTACACCTTTAATTCTGTGATAGTGATTGTTTCTGGTCGAAATATTTTAGTGCTACCAACATCATCATTCATCATTACAACCTATGAAAAGTCCATTGCTGAACATAGACCTCCCCAAAATAGCTCTATAGGAGGATAGGTGTTTGGCATCGTTGCCACATAAAATATTCACAAGTATTATTAAAACCGAACCGGACTGTTTTACTCTGATACTGAGTTTCAATCTTGGTCCTGGATTTGACAACGCATCTGCAGTGTAACAAACTTACTTGCATGAAATAAATACCTTAGCAACCGCTGTGTTGTTAGATTCTTCTATAGAATAGATTGCCCATAGTCCGTTGTCATCGGCGCTAAAATCCACCTGTAAATATTAGAAATTTCTATCATTAATTGCTGATTGTCAAGAGCACCTACGTACGTGGTAGAGCCACGCTACAGCTATATTATGGTCGTAGTACAAATGGGTCGGCTCGACCGGGGTAGGACCACACTCTCACAGAATACCAGCGTAAAATAGCAGCTTAATGCTGCTGTGTTTCGTATGGTGAGTGTAGAGAACCGGAGACCCTTTTTTCTGTAAATGAGGCAGTCCATCTTTCTTAGTCCTCAGGGGTGACAACGCATCTGCGTTTTGATTCTTAATCGATGATAAATGTAGATGTCTATGGGCCACAGTATCCACTTACCATCAGGTGGACTGTGTGCTCGTTTGTCACTCATATGCTATAAAAAAAAACTATAATAATAATGTGCCCTAGACCTAATTTTAGTCTCAACGTAGACAAGCCATCTGCGCAAGACAGAATTATAGTGCCCGAGTGTATGCATAAATACAGGAGCACTCTCTATTCCCTTACTCTCATAGTCCAATGGGACGGGAATCCGACACGACCGACCGGAGAGATCAGGCGCAAGACCAACGGTTTTACGTGCTTTGCGAAACAAAATCAACTCGGTAAAACAACCTTAACTTCCTGACTCCGGACTGCTACTGAGAAATTCTTGACAGAAAAACCCAATAACTGAATTGGCCTGACCCGGGATTCGAACCTCATGATCAGCAATCGCGGTTACGATCACTAGAGTATCAAGGCAGTCCATAATACCTATAAATATACATACATACTTAAACACTCACGCCTGTCACCCAGAGGGGTAGGCAGAGACTACGGACTTCCATTTGGCACGATCCTGACACACCTCTCTCGCCTCCTTTACTTCCACATATCTACGCATACACGCTCGTCGGTTAAGGGTACTCTAATCTGATTCATTTTCAATATATCGCCAATTTGGTCGATAAATCTTCGTCTAGGGCGTCCCTTCCCGACTCTGCCGTTCACATCTGCAATATAAATTTGCTTTGTCACTCTTTCCTCGTTCATTCTTTCTACATGACCAAACCACCGAAGCATTCCTTTCTTAATCCTGGTCACAACGTCATCTTGCAAACCACACTTTTCTCTTATCACACAATTTCTCACCCTGTCATTCAGATTCAGCCCTAGCATACTCCTTAATGACCACATTTTCACAGCATTTATTCTACTCTCGTGCTTCTTCTGCCAGACCCAACTTTCACTACCAAACATTAAAGTAGGGACTAACACAGCATTAGGAATTGCCATACGTGCCTTTTTTGACACATTCTGACTTTTCATACCAGAGTGTAGAGCCTAATTCACTCTATTTCCTGCGTTCACTCGTCGTTCTATATCCTTATCATATCTACCATCCCTGCCAAATACACATTCCAAACACACAAACTCATCCACTTGCTCAATCAACTCCCCTTCTATTCTTATTTCACATAACGTTTTACTTTCTTCTCTTTCAAAAACAATCACTTTCGTCTTACTTGCGTTCACTTTCATTCCCCTTTCTTTTAATGACCAGTTCATTAAAACCATAATTTACAACTCGGCTGCCGACGACGCAACTATAACTTAATCATCGGCGTACAAGGCATTTGACGGTTAACTCACCCATTCTCAACTCACATTCTTCAACTTTAATTTTAATCAACCGACTCGCCTGTCGTGCGGGATGCGTAACTTTTTAAAGAAATTTATGCCAGCTGGGTTAGGAAAGTAGTGCAGAACTTACAGAAAAGATTAAGTATACAAACAATTGTTTTAGTTATTTAATTATGTACATAGACTATAGAAGACTTTTATTTCGAAAATGAGAGGGGGGAGGGGATGAGGTGAGGATCGCCATTTTCGATCGTACATCGTCGGGCGGCATACTCAGCTTTACCTGGTTGTGTTGGGCGCTGTACAACCTTCCATCAGCGTGAGGCAGGTGAACTGACTTGATGCGGCTCTGCGTCAGGTCGTAGCGTATGATGTCTCCCGGGTGGCCCGACTCGTTCGCTTGGTAGAAGAACGACCCGCTGTACACTATGTGTCCATTGCCCTGGCATAATTAATAAAATATTTTTAAATTTTTTGTGGATGTTTGGAGTTGGTGGCGGCCATTTCGTAGTTGATATTTTCGAAAAACTATCAGTACCACCCCTCTTCCTATTTCTACTGCTAGCTAGCAGTGCATCTATGAGTGTGTTTACATTTGTATCATGAAAAGAGTCAGTATAATTATAGATTGCGAGACTAAAATCATTATATACATTTTAATTTTAATGCAAAAAAAAATCATATTAGCTTAGTACTAAAAAAAGTAGAGGCTTAGTATTAGTTTATGACAAATCCCAACTTGAAATTGTATGCCATTTAGAGGGCGGCCCCCCACTACTTCACATTGCTGTGTTAGTCCCTACTTTAATGTATGGTAGTGAAAGTTGGGTGTGGCAGAAGAAGCACGAGAGTAGAATAAATGCTGTAGAAATGCGGTCATTAAGGAGTATGTTAGGGCTGAATCTAAATGACAGAGTGAGAAATTGTGTGATAAGAGAAGAGTGTGGTTTGCAAGATGATGTTGTGACCAGGATTAAGAAAGGAATGATTCGGTGGTTTGGTCATGTAGAAAGAATGAATGAGGAAAGAGTGACAAAGCAAATTTATGTGGCAAAGGTGAACGGCAGAGTCTGGAAGGGACGCCATGGAGTGATAACCTGGTAAGATATACAGGAAGTCGATAGATGCGGGTGGGTCAAAAATGTGTTTGTGGCATTCTTTGGGGGAGGTCTATGTTCAGCGGTGGACTTGTGAAGGGCTGTAATGATGATGATGATGAAACCTTAAAACAATAAAAACTAGAATTTTGAGCCTCAAGTCTTTTTGTGGCCACAACCCACAATCCTTAACTATGTCGAATTTGAATAATTGTTTCCCCACTTCTAAAATAAATGAGTGCCTTTACGCGCAGTTGAAGTAAAACTTATTAATATTAGTGATTATTAATATTAATAATGTTTGTAATGTTTTTATTTTTATTGATTAATTGATATATAAAAAATATCTATATATCAAAATTTATAGATATTTTTTACTAATAAAATATTTAACAATTAAATATAAATAATTATTAGTGAATTATATAAAAATATAATAAAAATATATTTAAGTATGATGTATGTTTGAAAATTGTATGTGTTCATGTATATATTACATATAAGAAACAGATATACTATAGTCTGTCACTGCCTTTAAACATGGGGAAACTGCCTAAGAACTTGAAAACTATAACTTTACACACATATGACTTTACTGAACGTTACTTTCGCCCGAAAATAGATCTGAGTTACCTTCTAGTAGCGCCTAAAGGAGTTTTATTTAAAAAAATCTGAGTCATATTAGCCCATAAGTAAAGTCATACAAAGAACGGTTTCTGCAGCTTGTGGTATTCGTCGACGTGGTCAGCTTTAAAACTGACTTTGGTCCTGTATTCTCGGAGTCTCTCCACATCGCTCTCTTGCGTTGTCCAAAATTTCTCTTTCTGTAATATTACAAATTTCATGGTCAATTGCGTCTGCACCTTTATAAGTAATAAGGTACAATATTCTAGGGTGGCTAATATTTTATTTGGTTTTTAGTATTGTAGAAATTTTGGTAACTTTTGTGTACAAAAGTGAAAATCTATACAAACTGTGATTGAGTAGAGTATAATAAAAGAAAATATATTACGGCTTTTAAAGATTGACGAAGAAGAGGAGTGAGAAGGAGGCTTGGAACCGTGTCATATGACAAAAATGCTAGATGTCTTCAGCAGTGGACTGTGATGAGCAGTATTGATGATGATAAACAAGCCCACAGTTAACTTTTTTATAGAATATGGTTAACAAACGAGCACACAGTCCACCTGATGGTAAGTGGATACTGTGGCCCATAGACATCTACATTTATCCTCGATTAAGAATCAAAATGCAGATGCCCTGAGGACTAAGATGGAATGCCTCGTTCCCAGTAAAAAGGGTCTCCGGTTCTCTACACTCACCATACGAAACACAGCAGCATTAAGCTGCTATTTTACGCTGTTATTATGTGAGAGTGTGGTACCACCCCGGTCGAGCCGACCTATTCGTGCTACAACCATAATATAGCTGCAGCGTGGCTCTACCACGTATAAAACCTGGTCGTAAATGATTGTTGAAATCCAGTGTTAACAAAAAAGAGGTTATAAGTATATAATTCTTTTATTATAATTTCTTTTGTTTATTTTGGACTACAATATATTGGCAATTTATTCAATTATACAATTTACACAAGTACAATTTTTATACATTATTTTCATTTTTATGCATTATATGCGTAACATCTTACCCAACACCCAGATTTTTTTTTTATATACGAGGGGCAAACGACCATGCGGCTCACCAGATGGTAAGTGACTACAGCTGCCCATGAACAACTGCAACACCAGGGGAATTGCAGATGATATAATAAAAACCAAAACTCATGTCTCGGCAATTCGCGCTAGGATTTTTTCTTTTTAAAAGGAACACTAGCAATGATATAAATTGCATGTACCTATAAAATATTTGCACACCATATGTAGTGGTAGAATGTAAATGGGCCATTAGATATAATTTAAGATCATACTTTTTGTACACCTACATTCTGGCAAATAAATGAATTTGAATTTGAATTTGAATACCAACAACACGTTTTGCAACTTCCCGAGTACATGTTCACGACAGTAGTCGGATGGCGGATTCAAACCACGATATTTTAAGTTAGCGCGTCACTTATCGCGCGAAGAAATCTTAGTATAGCCTTCTCCATAGAATATTTTTCTTCTTCTACATCAGCCCGTAAGAGTCCACTGCTAGACATGCCTCTCCCTCAGTAGGGATTTGCCTTAATCTTCACGATTGGTAGGATTAGACGATTGCACACGTCTCGCACCTTGAACGCTGTTGTCCGTCGCCAGCAAAATACACACTTTACTTTGAAAACGAGTTGGGGAAGATGTTTGAGAGGCAGCATTTTTATTCTAGCGGCTACAAGCGGCAGTTATTTTTTTTATGGAATTAGTTATAATTACAACTACTAATCATAAAAATATTGTACCTGTAACTCGGTCGCGTTAGAATCTCTTAACCAGGCTCCAAACAACTCGTCTTTGTAGCGATGATACACTGGCTTGCCTATGGCGTAAAGCTGACAGTCTGGAGAATCAAACGGCAATCAGTTAGTACATTTAATAAAATTGTTGTGTTAGTTATATATACGTATTGCCCCATTTCGTCCCGTGGGTGTCGTAAGAGGTGACTACAGGAAATGCCAAAAAACTTTGCTGGCATCCGATAGATGGCGGTATTATCATTTCGGTTAGGTCAGGCGTAAAGTTATTCAGAGCATTCTGCCAATCATTCTACACGTGTAGCCTATGGGTCAAGTACACAAAAAATCTTACGACGCCCTACGCATTCCATACAATAACACCTTCAGGGCACTGTTGAAGCTGCCACGCTACTGTCGCGCATCGGGGATGTTTGCGAATGCAAATATAGACGGATTCGCGGCGATCATTCGAAGCGAATCGCGTCCCTAATGCGCCGCATACGGGATGGCTCAAACAGCTACATGCAACTGTTCGCCTGGCGGATGGGTCTGGATTGCCCTATAATGCGACACTGTACTAGGCTGCATGTTGAGCACTCCGGATCTAAAGCTAAATTTTGATGACGTTAGAGCTGTGTATCTGTTGTGTTGTGTTTGTATATTTTATGTGAATTTAAGTAATTGCAATAATTTAATTTAAATGAAATAATATTTTTTTATGTAATTGATATAAAATTGACATTATAACTTAGATTTAATATTTTAATTTCGATGTGTATTTATGACTGTGATATGGAATAAGCCTCGTACCGGTAGGCGAAGTGTAGGGCGACCCCCCACTAGATGGAGTGACGACCTGGTAAGACATGTGCTTTTGGCATAACTTGGGGGAGGCCTATGTTCAGCAGTGGACTTGTGAAAGGCTGTAATGATGATGATGATGATGATATGGACTAGTTCCGAAACAAATGATTTTTTTTTTTTTAAAGTACGACGGGCAGCAATATCAAGTGTATGAAGCGGATCATAAATATTGCTGTACTCTGTGGCAAAATGTCTGGTACTGCAATTGCCAATCCGCCTATCAAGCGTGAAGATAAAGGCAAAATCTCCCTACTATGGCAAAGGCCCATGTCTAGCAATGGGTTTTACGTGCCATTATAGAAGATAAAAAAGTTACATAACTATGACTCTTATAATATCGGGGACGGTAAATTTAATTTATTTTTTATGTGGTAAAACTATGCTACCGATATATTATGGTTGTAGCACGAATGGGTGGGTAGACCGGGAAGGACCTCGCCCTCACAGAATAACAGCGTAAAATGGTAGCTTAAAGCTGCTATGTTTCGTGTAGTGAGTGCAGAGAACCGGAAATCCTTTTTTACTGGAAACGAGGCACTCCATCTTAGTCCTCAGGAGTGATAACGCATAATTATGCATATTGATTCTTATTCGAGGATAGACGCAGATATCTATGGGCCTCAGCATCTTAAAACTTAAGTTCAAATAATATATAAATAATACCGTTATTGCAGTTTTTGAAAGTACGAGTAAATAAGGCTTCTACTTTCATTTGAAATTATCCCAAATTGAATGTGATTTATGGGCAACAACGTTTATGCCTACCGATCGACCCTTACGAATGTGTGCGTGCGCAGTAAAATCAGTTAAAATAATGCATTACCACGCATTTTGAATTTAAAAGATAAAAAGGGCAGAATGTTTGAGATTTTTTTAAATTAATTTTTCTTCACTATTTGCTTATATTACTTATTCTGACCTTTTTTGCAAATATGCCCCGTTATTGCAAAATAACCCTGTATAAAAACTTTTAGCAAAACTGCCTTCTAAAATAAAATCATTAGTTAAGTTATTTAATCAATTGTTAATACGTCAGTTACAATGTAACTGATATCTCTATATATATAAAAATTAATTGCTGTCCGTTAGTCTCGCTAAAACTACAAAATGGCTCGACTGATTTTGAAGATTTTTTTGTGTGTTTGAGTGGGTTACTGGATGGTTTAGATTCACAATTAGACCCGGTAGGTGGCGCTGTTGTCGAGATCCAGAATTCACCCGTGCGAAGCCGAGGCGGATCGCTAGTTGCTAATAAAAATAGTCTCTTAAAATAGAATAAAAATAAGTTAATTTTTTTAAACTTATTTTACATTGTATACCACAACCAGTAATGAATAAATATGTCGACATAATAGCCAATTTATAGTAGGTATTGGGAAGGACCACGCTCTCACAGAATACCAGCGTAAAATAGCAGCTTAATGCTGCTGTGTTTCGTATATCGTGAGTGTAGAGAACCGCAGATCATTTTACTGGAAAAGAGGCATTCTATCTTAGTCTTCACGGCTGACAACGCATCTGCATTTAAATTCGCAAACGAAGATAGATGTAGATGTCTATGGGCCACAGCAACCACTTACCATCAGGTGGACTGTGTGCTTGTTTGTCACCCTAATTCTATAAAAAAAGAAAAGAATGGCGGATCCTAACCCACGACATTTGAGCTTTTAAGTTTAGTGAATATTTGGTACAGGTAAACTTGACTAAATAACAAAAAGTAAAATTTTCAAAAATTATGTATTTCATTGTGTGTAATTTTTTTTAATATACCACGTTTTCTTATTCATATTCTTATATTGTCATCCGATTCTGAGCTATGTTCAAAATTTCAAGTCTCTAGCTCATCGGGAAGTTAGTTTAAAATCAATTACTAAATTCGACCCGAACAGAGATAGCTCGAAAGGGAGCGTTCATTAATTACGTGAGGTGTTTAGGGGTGGCGGGGAGGGGTCGAGCCGAATCTCACGCAATCTCACGTGAGGGAGAGGGAGGGTTTCGGCAAATATCACGTAATTTTTTCAGCAAAAAACGGTGTAAAATTTCAACAAAATTGGGATATATTAGGTAAAATATGGCTAAATCCTACACGGACTCCACAAATTATATAAAAATAATGATGCATTTTTTTTTGTAAATAAACAGAAGACAATCATGCATAGATTAACGTATTTACATTGAAAATAGGCATTTTGAAAATGTCACGTGAGACCTCTAGCCAGGGGGAGGCGGAGGATAGAAAAATTGTCAAAATCGCCTCACGTAATTAATGGACGCCCCCAAAGCGAGTTGATAAAACCTAGGAGGTAATAATATGCAATATGGCAACAGTACGGAAGCCAGAAGATCTTTACCATTTCCTAGGTCATTACGACACCCACGGAACCACATCGCCAAAGCAAAAACTAGTTCCTAACATCTCAACTTACTCGTGTTTCTTCTGGGCTTAAAGCCAGCTGTGGAGTTCATTGTTGATATGAGCAATTGTGCACGGTCGCACCGTGGGCATGTAGGGCAACGCTGCACCTTGCACAATTCCTCGTATGAAGTAAACGGTGGCGGTCGTGAGCCGAATTCCATCGGTTGTTCGACCAAGGTTTGCTGGTTAGGACCTGGATCTGTAAGTGACAATTAAATTTCTTAATATATTTTTAAAGTTTATTATATGCCCCAAATGCTTAAAGGAAAAGGGCTGAGGTGATTCCATCACATGATAAGAAGAGCGACAGAAAGTAGGAACTACAGGGCACTTGAATATGCGTTGAGTTTCTGACAGCGCGGAGATAGTTTAAAGTTGATAGTATTTGTATTCAAAACTACTGTTTAAATGAATATGTTAATGACATATATTTTATAATTTAAGAGATGGGCAGCAGCATCTTCCTGATAACAACAATATTACAATAAAAAAACTGCGGTTGCCAACCCGCTCGCCAAGCATGGCAACTATGGCAAATACCCCCCCCCCCCACCCATGATGAAAGTTACGAAGAGACGGTCCCCAGTCACCGGCGGCCCTGCTATTCCTGGTTACGGTGGCGACCATGGTAACGGCGGGGCAGGGGGTGCTAAGAATCTCCGGTGGAGGTTCGTTTGCCACCTAAGACGACTCGACCGGGCAACATACAACGTATGCACCCTGAGGACTGACGAGAAGATCCTGGAGCTGGAAGAAGAGATAGATAAGTTACGCTGGCACATTACAGGACTATCCGAGGTCCGAAGAGAGGGGGAGGACACGGTAATGCTCGAATCCGGCAACTTGTTCTATCACCGGGAGGGCGACCATCTATCCACAAGTCTCTCGTTAACAACGTTGTAAAGATTGTGAGTGTGTCGACGAGGGTTGCGTACCTTATACTCAGAATCACCAAACGGTATTCGTTGAAGGTCATACAGGTTTACGCACCAACCTCGGTACATCCCGATGAGGAGGTGGAGGTCTCGTTTAATGAAGTCAACGCTCCGTCCCCTCGTGCTCTAGTCCAAAGTCCCGAAACCTTTAGCTCTAGTTACAAAACCGTTTTCAGTGCCTAGAAGACTGCAATGAAGTGGACGATATGAATATTAAGCTCGTGGAAACTGTCCATGCGGTCGGAGCAAAGTTCTGCAAGACTCGCTGCAGAAGAACACAAAAACTCTCCGATCACGCTCTTAATCTCATGGCCGTTAGACGGGAAATGACGCTGCAATCTTCAACAGATTTGACAGCATACAGGCAACTGAACAGACAGATCTCCAAATGCATGCGGCGGGACTTACGCAACTTCAATACATCTTGTATTGAAGAAGCGATCGAGCGGAACCAAGGCTCCAAAGTCTTTGCCAGAGATCTGTCTGCCAGAAAGAGCCAACTGTCCAAGCTGGCTTGAGTGTGGTAACATCGTTTCCGGGACACCTGAGATTTTGAGTGAGATTGAGAGGTTCTATGGGCAGCGGTTCTATGGCTCCAACGATGACAGGTACACGTCATCGTTGGAGCCACACGCAAGTGTGAGTAACGATCCAAGAGCGAGTCATATCCGACACTATTCCGAAGATATCTCGGACGTCAGTCTGAGCGAGATTAGAATGGCTTTCCAGCACCTTAAAAACGGCAAGGCCCCAGGCGAGGATGGAATTACAGCGGAGCTTCTGAATGCGGATGGAAAACCGGTACTTGAAATCCTTTAGAGGCTCTTTAATTGCGTCCTTCATGGTGGCACTACACCGGAGCCGTGGAGCAGAAGTGCGGTGGTCTTGTTCTTCAAGAAAGGCGACAACACTCTCTTGAAGAAATACAGACCGATTTCCTTCTGAGCCGCGTCTACGTGCTGTTTTCGAGAGTCATTACGAATCGTATCGCATGCCGATTCGACGACTTTCAGCCTCCCGAACAAGCTGGTTTCCGAAAAGGATTTAGCACCATAGACCACATACATACCCTTCGGCAAATTGTACAGAAGTCCGAGGAGTACAATTTGCCACTATGTCTGGCGTATGTGGACTGTGAAAGCCTTTGATTCCGTCGAAATTTGGGCGGTGCTGCAGTCCCTTCAGCGGTGCCAAGTTGACTGTCGGTTTATCGAAGTGCTGAAGTGCTTGTACAGTAGGGCTACGATGGCTATCCGAGTACAGAACCAGAGTACGAAACCTATCCAACTGCAGAGAGGTGTAAGACAGGGTGACGTTATATCCCTGAAAATCTTCACCGCTGCATTGGAAGACGTTTTCAAGCTTCTGGACTGGAAAGGATACGGTATTAACATCAATGGCGAGTACATCACTCACCTTCGATTTGCCGACGATATAGTCCTTATGGCAGAATCGCTGGAGGACTTAAGCACTATGCTCAATGACCTCAATAGTGTCTCCCAACGGATAGGTCTTAAGATGAACATGGAGAAAACAAAGATCATGTTTAATGTCCATGTCACACCTATGCCGGTAGTTGTTGGGAGCACTAAGCTCGAAGTTGTTGACGGGTGTGTTTACCTAGAAAACTAGTCCGACTAGGTAAGTCCAACTTCGACCGAGAGGTCAATCGACGGATTCAACTCGACTGGGCAGCGTTCGGGAAATTACGGCACATCTTCTCGTCAGGTATACCTCAAATGCCAGTGATGACTTATGGATCTAAGACGTGGTTCTTCACTGCTGGCCGTATGAGGACGCTCAAGGTCGCTCAGCGAGCTATGGAGAGGGCTATGCTCGGGGTTTCTCTGCGTGATAAATGAGGATATCCGCAGTAGAACCAGAGTAACCGACATAGCCCAACGGATTAGTAAGCTGAAGGTGGCAGTCTCGTACTGGTAGGCGAAGTGTAGGGCGACCCCCCACTAGATGGAGTGACGGCCTGGTAAGACATGCAGGAAGTCGATGGATGCAGGTGGCTCAGGACCGTGCTTTGTGGCATTCCTTGGGGGAGGCCCATGTTCAGCAGTGGACTTGTAAAGGGCTGTAATGATGATGATGATGATGACTCCCGATATTTTGAATGCTTTGCAACACCCATATAACATTTTATCAAGAAATATTGGCAGGGCCAATTCTGAACATGCCTATGAATATGATAGAAAATCCTGCAGTCCAATATCGAACCAAAATTAGTAACTGAAGAAATCAGATGTCAGACATCGCACATCCCCATGAACAAGGGTATATTTAAATACGTAGTAGAACAGGAGGTGTAAATACAGGAAATTATTATGGTTATGGTTGTGGTAAGAATGGGTCGGTTCGAACGGGGAAGAACCTAGCTCTTACAGAATACCAGCGTAAAAAAGCAGCTTAATGCCTGTTGTCGTATGGTGAGTGTAACCTTTTTACTGGAAAAAGGGAATTCCATCTTAGTCCTTAGGGGTAAAAACGCATCTGCAATTTGATTCTTAATCGAGGATAGATGTAGATGTCTATGGGTCACAGCATCCTTTTACCATCATGTGGACTGTGTGCTAGTTTGTCACCCTGATTCTATAAAATAAAATTAACATTAAAAATAAAATTAAAAATAATTCAAAAAGGTGTGAAGGTCGCCAACATGAACTGAAATCTTAGAAATGAAACAAGAGTAACTAGTTGATAGCAGTGGGTGTTTTATTTATTTATGTATACTCACACATTAAACGAATATGTCCCTTAACAGTTTGGTTATTCAGTTCATTCTTCGCCACACAACTGTACTGCTTCAAATCGTGCTCCCTAATTCCAGGTATTTCTAGCCGCATTATCCACCGCCAAGGGTCACCAGTGCTTACCACCTCAGTCCTATATCTGGGTCCTTCGATAGTCACTCCGTCTACTTCCCAGGCAAGGACTGGCTCCGGCCATGCCTGGATCTGGAGAAAGAATTACGTAGTTTTTGAGAGCGTGTTATTGTTTATCTTTATATATGAAATACTAGATGGAGTGACGACCTGATAAGATATGCAGGAAGTCGATAGATCCATGTGGCTCAGGACCGTGCTTTGTGTCATTCCTTCGGGGAGGCCTATGTTCAGCAGTGGACTTGTGAAGGGCTGTAATGATGATGATGATGATGATATATGAAATTCCGGTGTGCTTGTGTTCGTAATTCTTCTTCTTCTAATTGGCATGAACGATTTTGTTGAAAATTTTATGGAGTATTTATGGGGTCACCTGGATGGTTCTTAGCTATAGTTCGACTTGATAGATTGAGCTGTTTTCGAAATCCAGAAATCGTTCGTGTAAAGCCGGGGCGGATTGCTAGTTAGTAATAATATACACATTTAAAAACATGATAGCGGTGTTCATTAAAGTAAAAATAAAAGTTAAATTATTACTACAACAGACAAAGTACAAGAATAATTGATATAGACTTACCAAGACAGTACGATTTACCATCTAGGGCTTCATCACCTCTTACTAGCAGTTGGGTTTGTAGTCAATCATTCGCTTATAATAGATAGTAATAAAACTTATGAATAGGATGTACCGGCAATGGGCTGGCTATGTAAAAACAAGAACTGGAAACCGATGGTAAAGATATATTCCCCTACTACCTAATGTCCTACAGACCGAATTTCGGTCAAGGCGGCAAGCCTCAACGGAAACTAGCCATCGGTGCAGGACTGGATTATAGTGCCCAAGTATATGCGCAAGCACAGGTGCACTCTCTATTCCCTCACTCTCATAGTCCGATGGGACGGTAAACCGACACGACCGGAGAGAGATCTGGCGCAGGACAAACGGCTACGTACTTTCCGAGGCACGTTGGTGATACGCCGCCAACTTCCTGACTCCGGGCAGCTACTGAGAATTTCTTGACGGAAAAACTCAATAACTGATTTTTTTGTCCCGACCCGGGATTCGAACCCGGGACCTCACGATCGGCAGTCGCGTTTACAACCATTATACCAACGAGGCAGCCATCTACCTATAAGTACATTTATCCTACTGGAATGTGAGTGAGTGCACGTAGCAGTCTAGGTAAGTACAGTTAAGTATACAAAATACTTCAGATAAATAAGTACCTGCCCGTATACGCTCTTTCGTTCTTTTAGTATTTAATTCTGTGCTTAATTATTTTTCTTAACTCACCTCACATTCTATCCTTCCTGTCTTGTTAAATACGTAGACTATGTTGTTCGGTACACGGATGTACGGACTGACTGCAAATTAAAGATGCTCCATGTTAATTGATTTACGTTATTCTAAACAACACAGCAGCACACTAGTAATGTAGTTGCTATAGGCAGTAGCGTATTTTTTATAGAATAACGGTGACCAACGAGCGCACTCTCCACCTGAGGGTAAATATCCTCGATTAAGATTAAAAATGCGTTGTCATCCCTTAGGACTTCTTAGTCCTGCAATGCCTCGTTTCCAGTAAAAAGGGTCTTCGGTTCTACACTCTCCCCATACGAAAGAAGAAGACATATGAACATAAAGCTGCTATTTTACGGTGGTATTATATGAGAGTGTGATCTTTCCCTGTCCCTGTGACTTATTCATGCTACAACCATAATAGCTGCAGCATGGCTACATCACGTATAAAAAGCGTTCCGAATAATAACTAACCCGACAAGCATTGCAACTATGTCAAATATCCCCCTTATGAGGTTAATCTATAGGAAGGCCTACGTTTAAAAGTGGACTTTGATAATGTCATGCTGTAATGGATGACTGAATTCTAAACAATACTTATCTGTGCTTCTCCTACCAATCTTAATGATCAGAGTCAGAGACTATGAATGAGTTGTGTAGTCTCTGAAAGAATATAAGAATATAAGAATATGATATAAGAGAATATAAGAATATGATATAAGAATATAAGAATATAAATTCCTAACATGAGCTGGGAATTTCTCTTATATAGCTTAGCCAAAGCTCTTCCGCGTTTTCCACATATTCAGCACGTTATATCTGCTTCTTCGTCTTCATCAGCTCGTCAACGTTTACTGCTGTACATGATCCTTCCCTGTTAAGCAGATTGACGATCGCAATAGCAGAACCGTTGCCGGTCTTGTATTTTACATATGGCGTAAACAGTACATGGTTATATCGCCACCTTTCGGAAGCTATACGATCTTTCTGGCGATTCCCGTAATATATTGCGGTGTAGTACTAGCCGGAGCCAATATTTGTGATACAAAACAAATTGTTAGTTTTGCGGGTCTGATTGTGTTCGTTCCATGTTTCTGACGTTGCTAGAATACTTACCCCCGATCAAACTGTGTATACGTCGAGCACGGTTAGGTGACAGTGAACGCAAATGCTTACTTGCGATGAGCGTTTGTGGCACTTAGACTTTTAACGAGGAGTTATTTTTTTAGCTGTATAAGAAAAAGAGGAAGATAGCAGACAGTATACTGCTGCATGGCACAGTTCATGTGGTTCAAACCCAGAAAGAATCAAGGGAAAAAAGGTGCCATATAGTAAGCCATTATACAGGTTTTTCACGATGTTTTATTAACTACGACCGCTTTCACTCCTAATGGTAGTGATCAAACTTTGGTGGCTCACGTGCTAATTTTCCTTTACTTTAATAAAAAATAACTTCGAAGGACCCACTCAGCCCGGAGCAGAGAGCACTCTCCCCGGCCTTTTTACATGGGGAAACGCTTCGCGGAGGCAAGGACGGGTTATGTCGGTTTCGCATCGACTAAAACTCCGTGGTGTTCTTTCCTTTCTACCTTCGCAGCATATTGGCATAGGGCCACGGGAACGCTATCGCACATATCCGCGGTACCGTCAATGTCCCGTCCCATCAGTCCCGGCCTACCTTTATATTCTTACTTACAGTGTATTTCGACGTCTGTAGTCTGATTAGCGGACGGTAACATCCCGTTGTTTGCTATGCACACGTATTTTCCTGTATGCCATCGTGACACATTCGGAATGTTCAGGAGATGACCGCTGACGGTCGCATCACGCCACGGACCCTGTTTAGAGATTAAAGTTTTCTGTTAATTGTAAAGCTGATTTTTTTAAAGTTTGATATTTTTTGTAAATATTATGCTTTAGATTTAGCAAATTAAATAAATTCGTCTGTGGTCTTTTAACTTTAATTGTATTTTAGAAATATACTTACTTCAGTTTCAATAATATGGGTCTCCTTATAATGGGGTTTGTCTGTCTTAATTTGACACATAATAATTTCAGATGTTCAGATACAGTTTTACGATGTATGTCTCTATAAGATAATAATAGACCATATATATGTATGTATATTTTCTTAACTTTTGTGTATTACGGGATACTAGAATTTTCCAAAACTTTCCATATTAAGTGCGGTTCCATTAGAAAGGCCTTTTACAATAATTTTGATATTTCAGTAACCACTTTAAGCAATTACACTTATTTTTCGAAATATCAAGCTTTAAAGTAAATAAATAACAATTAAACGGCAATGGGCTGGCTTTATCGCTCGAAAAACCGACAGCCGATGGGGAAGAAAAGTTCTCGAGTGGCAGCCTCAAATCAGCAAGCGACCCCTTTGTTGTCCATATTCCACGCATTAGAACCAAACGGTTTGCTTCGTCTTTTGTAATGCGAACAGCGAAGGAGTGGAATAATTTGCCGGCGTCTATCTTTCCGTCCGAATACAATCTGGGCGTCTTCAAGGCAAGAGTGAATAGGCTTTTGTTACGCTAAGGCTGTGCGATTTACCATCTAGTGTACTGTGGTCAAGCACTGGCTTATAAAAAGTAAAAACAAGCGAAGTGTTGTGTGGTTCCCCACTAGATGGAATGACGACCTACTAGGAGATGGAGGAAGTCGATGGATGCAGGTTGCTCTTGACCGTGCTTTGTGGCACTCCTTGCGGTAGGCCTAGTAAACTTGTGATGGACTGTAATGACGATGATAATGGAATGTCGAATGCAATCTTACTAACCTGTATAATAGCATTGCCGTCAACTCTGCGCCATTCAATTGTTGGATCGGGACGTCCCATTGGATTGCAGCTTATTCGTAGAGTATCTCCTTCCCGTACTATCACTCTCGTGTGGTCCACTGGGAAACAATTACAATCTTTTTTTTAGAAGTAAAAAGATATATACGTTTATTTTCAGAGAGGGTAAAACACTTAAAAAGGGTGTTATTTATTTGATCTTTTACTTTTTGTGATACATACGAATGAACTTTGATGCAACATGTCGTAGTTAATGAAGTACGAGTATTTTAGCGTACTCTATGGCCCGTATTAATAAACGTTACTCAGCTCAAGTACATGCACTTGCAACACAATCTTGAGGTTATGCTCTTATTAATAAACATATCTCAAGATGAGGTTTAGGTTTACGATATCAGCTGAGTGCCACACTGATTAATAAACGAAACTCGACTCTCAAGTGTGTATACTTGAGTGCAAGTCACAGAATAGTATTCCTAAGTACAGCGTTTTGAGATACTGTTTTTTTGTGTTTATTAATTAGCAACGATCTTAAGATGCTGATTTCGTAATGAGGGCGTATCAAATGATTACGCACTTGAGTTTGTCGTTGAGTAACGTTTATTAATACGGGCCTATAAGTGCCGTAGTAAGTTAAAGTAACCTACATAAAATACAGTTAAATATTAATAATTTTTAATACAGTTGGCAACCCTAGTTCTTTATCGAAAATCTACCAGCTATAAGAGAGGCATTTCACAGCACGCGAGCATCCCGGTTCGATCCCCGCCGGCACCAATGAAATTGTTAATTGTAACTTTAAGTGCTGATTTACCACGTGGTCGGCGGTGAAGGCAAACATCGTGAGGAAACATGTTACGTGGTAGAGCCAAGCTGCAGCTATATTAATTGTATAGTTGGAGCACGAATGGGTCGGCTCGACCAGGGAAGGACCACGCTCTTACAGAATACCAGCGTAAAATGGCAGCCTAATGCTGCTGTGTTTCGTATGGTTAGTGTAGAGAACGGGAGACCCTTTTTTACTGGAAAAGAGGCATTCCATCTTAGTCATCACGGCTGACAATGCATCTGCATTTTGATTCGCAAGCGAGGATAGATGTAGATGTCTATGGGCCACAGCAACCACTTACCATCAGGTGGACTGTGTGCTCGCTTGTCGCCCTTATCCTATAAAAAAAAACTGCATGTCTGAGAAAAAAGAAAAAAAAAATTTCGAACACATGTGAAGTTCGCCAACACTCATTGGGGCAGTGCGGCGGACATTTTCTTGCCCTAAAACCCTCTCAGAAACGAAACAGAAATGAGAGGAGGCCTGTGTCTATGGGACGTAGGCAATATAGGCAGTAACTTGCAATTTTTAACTTTAAGAGCTAAAATCTACGAAGACAAAGCATGTTACACGACTTACATGCAAATGTGGGAGGAATAAACAGCTCCTTTTCCTTAGTATAATTGTAAATAGAGAGGCCAGGTCGACCGGGAGCACCATCACGTCCGTCATTGCCACGTTGCCCCTTCGGTCCAATTGGTCCTCGGTCGCCTTTCGGGCCACGGATACCTGAAGGCCCAGGAGCCCCAGGTCTGCCTGTAAATGAAGATAAAATATATTGTTTTAGTACATATCAAAGGCCAAAGATGTGTTATCATGATGAAAGACCACTCTTTTTCTGTTGATCAATTCCGGCCGTTTTTCCTCAAATTCTTGCTTGAGTCTCATTAGTTGTTGGCAGTAGAGATAAACGATGCCCTTCCGATCCCACCATACACACAGCATCACCTCATTGCATGTTAATCGGGGGTCCTGTGACCATGATCTTTTTCGCACGTTCTTGTGGTAGGTGATTCACTTTTCATCACCAGTGATCAATTTTTTCGAAAATGGTTCGGTTTCAGTACATTTCAATAGAGAATCACAAATGAACATTAGAGATACACGATTCATTAGGTTTCTTTCAGTGAGCTCGTGTGGTACCCAAATATCGAGCTTTTTTGTATAGCCAGACTTTTTCAAATGGGTCAAAACTGTTTTATGGTTAATCCTCAATTCCTGGGCTATGTCATAATTACTAATATGCCGATCTTGCTGCACTTTTTCAAAAATGGCATCAACTTTATCCTTATTCCTTTATCTTTATCCTTTAGGGCGACCAGAGCGAGCTGCATCTTTGACATCAAAATTCTGAAAAGGACTGAATACGCTTGAACCAACTTTGTGCTACTCTTACTGACACTGCATTAGGTCCATAAACGTCACAAATTTATTTCGCGACTTGAGTCGCATTTTCTCTTTTATAATAAAACTTTAGAATGTATCGAATTTCTTCGTTAGATTCACTCATTATGGACAGAAAAACAATTGAAAAATGGCGGGAAAGTGTTTTCTACTTTTTATTTTTCTTTTCTTAATGTTCTATATGTATTGATATTAAAACCAGCCAGGTACAAACAGTACAACCAAAGCGATTTTTTTCAAGTTTATACGAACAAAATACGAAGAATCTTTTCTCCGACCTATTATATCATCATCCCAACGAGTTCAAGTTTTATTGAAGTCCCAACACCAAGTTCAAAGAAAACTAGAATTGTTTTACATGGAACCCATATAAGTTGAAGGAAAAATTGGGTAAGAAAATAGGAGATGTATATTACTATCTATTTAAACGACATTCCAGTTACCTTCCTTGTACCACTTAACTAAAAGGGTAAAATAATTATACTTAAACTAATATATAATATATAATACTTATATGTATAATACATAACAAAAAAGCAAAAAAAATATTTCTTCAATAAAGTATGTCTTACCACCAACTTCAGAAGCTATTATGTGAAAATTATTTTTTTCTTTTCTGTTTTTAAAGTCCGTTTTATATTTTAATAAAGGTTTAATTATATCTTAACTTATTTCTAGGCTTACTTACGACGATACTTTGTGTTGCTTTGTGTAGTAACAATTCACTTACCATCTTTACCGTCCTTTCCATTTTTCCCAGGACTGCCGTCTTTCCCTGGCATACCGTCCCGACCATCCCTTCCGGGCGCTCCATCGGCTCCGTTCCTGCCTGATAATCCATCGAGGCCTGGCTCGCCCGGCACTCCATCTCTCCCATCAAGTCCAGGATTGCCAGGAAAACCACGTTCACCTGTGTAATAAAGTATGAGGTTTTTTCATTTATATTCTCTATTATTAAGTAAATGATTAAATAAGAGACTGTTTATACAATTTTTAAACCATTGAATTTTAGCTGGGAGCGACGTATTTTACTTCTGCTCTTTCTTCATTGTCCGCAAAAGTCCACTGGACATGGGTCTGTGAAGAATTTGAGGCTGATTGGAGACCCCAGCACCAGATGTCTCACAACTTCGACGGTTGCCGGTTTGGTTTTTGTTTACGCCTGGCGAGACGCTTATATCTACCGCCATCTATCGGAAGCCATAAGGTTTTTCTGATATTTCCTATAGTCTCCTCTTACGATAGACGATTAGACAGCGACATAGGTTCATCCTCCTAGATTATTACATAATATTAATCGACATCTTACTTACTAGACGATCAGACTCCTTTCTGTTAAACCACGCCTTCACGTGAGGGTGCGCGGTCACACTAAGGTTAAGTTCTGGGAGGAAGAACCTCGCAGTCATTATATACTCGTATATGTCACTCGTAATGACTGTGTGGTTGGCTAAGTTTCAGCAGCTTAATATCACCATCGCACATCGCGACGAAACTCGCGATACCATCCATACCATCTGGATGATTGGCGGTCCACCACTGTGCGATTTACAAGAATTTTTCTTCCTTACACAATTTTCTTGTTGAATCGACTACCACCAGCGATTTTTCCGGACCGATACGACTTAGGGACGTACAAGAAAAGAGCCTACTCTTTTTAAAAGGCCGGCAACGCACCTGCGATTCCCCTGATTCTCATGAGTCGCATGCTCGTTTGCCCCCTCTTCTATAAAAAAAGTTGATTTTCTACATTCAATCAAATATCTCAACGTTAAATTGTGACTGTCACGTGATTTTATTAAGAAAGAAAACCAACTTGACTAAGCCTGCTGTTAATTTTTTAACTCAATTTCAGTACGGTCCTTTTTGCCTGGAGGTCCGTCTCGGTTGGGATTACTCTTTTCGATATTAGTACTGCCGTTGCCATTCCGTTACAACCCATCAAAAGTCCACTGGTCAACATAGGCCTCCTTCATATATTACCTCATAGGGGGATATTTGCCATAGTTGCCACTCTGGCAGGCGGGCTGGCAATCGCAGTAGTTTTTGATTCCCTCTGTCGTCTCTTACGACACCCAAATGATAGGGTAGTTGCTATTCTTACACCACCACTACTGGAACAGGACATAGTGTTTTCACGAATTGCCTACATGCTTCAGCTATGCAGCATATAGCTGAAGCATGGTACTACCACGTAAATTACTAATGCTTACTACTTATGATTAAATACCTTTTAAACCGGGCGGCCCCACTGGTCCCCTGTTCCCGATTGGCCCTTTAGGACCCGGTACACCTGGAGGGCAATAATCCTGTGTGGCTTTGCAGAAGCCTTGCACAACTTTGTACTGAAAATAAGAAAAATTATTTTAAAGTGAAATATTTTTCATTCATTACAGCTTAAAATTCTACTGCTGAAAATATGTCTCCTCATACATAACCTCATGGGGGGAATATTTGTCATAGTTGTCATGCTTGGCAGGCGAATTTACAACTGCAGTTTTTGTTATTTTCAGTTGACATCAGGAAGATGCTGCTGCCCATCTCCTGTTTTAGTTTCCCACTGTCGTCTTTTACGACACTGACGGGATGATATGGAGTATTCGATTCTCTTACGCCACCGTTGCACAGCCCAAAAATAAAGAGAAATCTATCGTTTGTTATCAGACGTGTAAATGTGTGTGTGTAAGTGTAATGACACGCCAAAAGGAAATAAAACAAGAGATGGGCGTTTTCACGAGACAGTTTATGGGAACGCCTATGTTTGGCAGTGGACTTTGATAGGCTGTAATGAATGACTGAATGAGAGAGCGCTCGTCTTAAAGTTCATAGTGCGCGAAGTACTCGTGGTGTCTCGTGCTGAGTTCGGTCCTCGCCGGCACGTATTCTTAAATTTATGTGCTGATATTATATGCTTGGCGGTAAAGGAAAACTTTATGAGGAAATCTATCTTTCTGAGAAATTTATTATAATTTGAGGACACCTTCATTGGAAGGAAGAAGTCCTTCGTCTTGCATCTGTGCAGCGCGTCGGTTTCTACCTCTTCTAAAAGCCATGAGCTACCTTTTAACTATTTCCGCCATTAAAAAAAGACGGTCTAGGGGTTGGACCAAAGGTTACTGACCTTCCGGCTGGTGCAGGCACTTTCGGGTCGGGGATACCTTGTTTTGTACCTGTGTCGTATAGCCAGAAGAGAGCCAATATCGCCAACGCCAAGAACTCATCGCAGTTGTGGAGGATAACTTGTAACTATCAACTCGGGTAAAAGCCACGGTTGAGTGGCTATTGCAATCCATGGACATCTGGCGGCAACTTCAAACAAAGTAGGCTACAGGTGCATTGTCACCTCTGAGGGTTAAGATTGAATGCCTCACAGCCTGTAATTATACTGACTTTCCATACCTTTTAGACCGAAAACACAGCAGCGTAAGCACGAATTTGGCGGCAGAAATTGGTTAGAGTGTAGTACTTACCCAGACGGACTCAGAAAAAGAGTAAAGGATGAGGAATAAACAGCCGATTTCGCTAGTATTTACCCGTTTCTAGTAGTACTTTTATCTACTAGTAAATAGTGTTCATTATTAATGTAATAATAATTATAGTTGTACACATAAAGCACTTACAGGAACTCTGGAGTAGCTGGTCAGCCACACCCACGAGTCTCCTCCGGGTGCGGGCCCTTTAGCGCCGGTACGCTTCATCTCCGCAGCATCCTTTTCCTCGAGTTCTCCTCGCATTTTCGGGTTGAAGAATTCGACATGCGGTGCCACTGTGTTTTCGTCTTGGACAACTGAAGCTTTCTTTATAACCATAAATACTATATTAAAATCGTTGAAAAATGAAAGCTGGAAGGTAACTTTTCATATACATACTAAATAGTACGTGATAAAAATGTGTTCGACAGTTAGTTCTTAGCAGTACCTATTTTAGTTTTTAGCGCTAAGTTTCAAAGCCCCAGTAAATAAATATTATTACATTGTAATGCCAAGGAAAACTATACAAACTCTTTCCTTAAATACCAGTCCCACTTGCATGCAAAGACCCAAGATTTTACAAATTGGTGATAAGAAATAGTGTTACCAGGATTATGTATTCAAACAAAAATAATTTAACAACAAAAAGACAATTAAGTAGACAAATCTTTCACGGCAAAGTTTTAGTTATAGTGAGCTTTTGGGTGAATGAAAAGCAGCCTTCTTCTCACCAGAAACGACAACTAGATGCAAATACAGTTCCTATAGAAACTTCATCGCATAGACCATACGGGCTCACATTAAGAGAGTTAAATGTTTTCTTTTTTGTTTCATATAATAAAAAATACAACCTAAACTTCTAAGTACATTTTTATCTGAACTTTTATTTAAAAAAAAATCTGGCTGGTGAGCATTCTACCACTGAACCGAGCGTCCTCAACGTCAACGTGACGATTATATCATCTCACTATAACGGTTAACCCATATTCAGCAATGGACTAGTACGGGCTGGTGAGGAAGAAGAAGAAGAGCATGATGCAAAAAATGCCAAACTGGTATAGAAAACTAATAATTAAGAACCATGTAGTGGCAGTGTAAAAATATCCCATATCATTCTGTGGGTATCGTAAGGTGGTTGCCAACCCACCTGCCAAGCTTGGCATCTATGGCAAATATCTCCCTAAGAGGCAATGCATTTGTACTTTTGATAGGCTATGATAATGATGCTGAATTTAGAAGTTACAAAAATTAAAGTACTGTCTTTATTAAAATCTGTATTAAAGTACTGTACCAACTTTCCGTCCCATTACAAACTGGGCGTCTTCAAGGCAAGAGTGAATAGGCTTTTGTTACGCTAAGATAGTGCGATTTGCCATCTAAGGCTTAACCACCACTTCTTGTAGTTAAGCACTGGCTTGTAATGAGTAAAACTATTAAACATACCACCATTGCTTCTCTCTTCAGTCTATGTGAAGTTGCGATCGTCAGTTCTGAAATATACGCTCCAATTCTCTCTTCTACTGTTGCTTTTAAAATGTTATTGATTGCACTACTTTCTAAATTAAGTTTTTCCTTAAATTCATTGTTTTCCATAAATCTATACGTGTGAATTAATAACGACAGGACTCCGCAGAGAGTCGCAAACACCGACAGCCTCTTGCAGCATCTCGTGTTTGCTTCATCCGTTGATGGTTTCCGTTTTGCGTACGGAGGCATTGTCGCATTTTTCACTTTTAAACACTTAATACACTTTTGAATTTTGCACTTTTAAATATTAACTGTTCACCCAAGTGATTTTTGTTCCCTTTTAAATAAATACGTTAAACTTGTTCGCGTGTATCGCGAGTTATCTGAGAGTAATTCCGAGCAACACGATCCTTCCTGTGCGATAGTTACACAACGAACTCCCGTCGGACTCCCGATAACCGACAATTGTGTCTGATCTGCGACCATTAGACCCGGCGGATTCAATCAAACAATCGACAGCAGTCGCGTCCCTAACACGTGTTGCAGGATTAAAAATAAATATCAAACATGTGGTAGTAGTAGAGTCGTAGGTTAATTTAAGAGTTGATAACACAAAAACTTACTTTAAACTATATACATTAAGTTAGTTCCAACAGTGCTTAAGTACGTGGTTAGTTACTAACCACATACTTATTACTTAATTAAATAAAGTTTAATCATAAGTATAAGTTTAGTAAAGTTACAGCACGTTACAGCCTTAATATATCCCAAGGCTACCCTCATTTCTGAAAGGGTTTTGGAACAGTTAGCGACTAATGTAGTGATCCGTAGCTACCTTGTTGGTCTAGTGGCCGTAAGTGCGTCAGCTGAGCCTGTGGTCCCAAGTTCAAATCCTGGGTCGGTCCAAAATCAATTATTAGGTTTTAGTCAATAAATTCTTACTAGCAGCCCCGTCAGGAAGATGGCGGATTTTCCTCGGGAGTACGTAAAACCGTTGGTCCTACGCCCGATTGCCGGTCTCATCGGACTGTGAGTGAGAGAATAGAGAGTGCACGTATGCTTAATTATTTATTCATTTTATAGAATAAGGGTCACAAACGAGCACACAGTCCATTTGATGGTAAGTGGATGCTGTGGCCCATAGACATCTATATGTGTCTTCTATTGAGAATTAAAATCCAGATGCGTCGTTACCCCTGAGGACTAAGATGGTTCCTCGTTTCCAGTAAAAGGGGTCTTCGGTTCTCTACACTCACCATACGAAACACAGCAGCATTAAGCTGCTATTTTACGTGCGTACATTCTCGTGCACTATAATCCTGTCTTACGCAGATGGCTATATGATGAGTTGACAACCACAGTTTTTATTATTTTATGTCGTTATCAGGATGTTGCTGCTGCCCATCTCCTATTAGATTGCCCTCTGTCGCCTCTTATGACACCAACTGCTGACACAGTCTTCCTCTTGTTTCTGTGAATGTTCCGGGGCAAAGATGAGTCAGCTGCAAAGAGTAGCCCAAAGCGTATTGGCACACCTTATTTTATCCTTATTTTTTTAATTTCTCAGACATACAGGTTTCTTCACAATATTTTAGTTCACCGCCCGAGATGAAGTAAATCAATATTTAAAACTGCATTTAGCAGTTTCGTTAGTGACGGCGAGGATCGAAATCGGTTTGCTCACGTACTGTGTTTAAAAAAAGAGCGTGATGGAGATTTAAAAAGGGAGTGAGATGGAAGAATGTGATGTGAGACTTTTAACAAAAAAATTACTGAATGACTGTGTAGGCGATGAGATCTATATGTATTTTTGGCTAAATTCTACGTACTCCAGGTTCCTGCAAAATACAAAGAGACATTCCTCGCTCCTGATTTCTGGCCCTCTGGTAGTGTATCGCCGATATAGGGGCGCGCCAAAGAAGAAAGTTCCCTAAATGGTATAATATTTATCTTTTTATATATTTTTAGGTTAATGTATATATTGATATGGGCCAATGTTCTTAATTTTTAAGTCCTTGAGACCTAAAATAAAGATATTATATTGTATTGCATTGTATTATAAGCGTGGTTCGAGTTGCTCGCTGCTCTTTGAGCTCCAACTAGCTCCTTTGGGGATTACAGGTATGACGCTGTGATGATGATGACTATCAGAATTATTTGTTAAATTTCATTTAAAGAAAGAGTTTGTCGAGAAATAGATAAGTAATCCAAGCACGACAGAAGCAAAACAACTGCTCCATTCCACGAATGTTTTACATGAAGTACCGATTACCTGTCACAGAATATAAATAACATCTTTGCAAAAAAACATCTCAGAAAAAAAAATGTATTTTTCCGTCATCGTTTGGCAACCCGCGCAAGTTCCTAGCCTGGCGTTCAATACGCATGCGTCGTAAAATATGTCATGGCCATGACGTGACATGATGCCGCCAAGGTCGCAGATGTTTGGCGTTTGTGTTGTCACTTCGCGTAACTGATCCTTTGGAAGGCGACCTGTATTGTGCGAAACGTCCTTTTTAAGATATGGATTTGGTGCCCCCATTAGCTGCTGTACAAGGTACGTAAGAGTATACTCACCGAAAATATTGCTGTTTTCTTTCGTGTTGAGGTTATTTTCTTTGTCATATTATTTATTTTTGACATGATTGTAAACGTAAATAGATTGACTCGGTTAATAACTCGCGTAATTTAATTACTTTAATTGTTGTTATAATTGAATGTCAAGAAGTTATTCTGATTAACACTTTCCGAAGGTATAATTGCTTATTTAATAAGTACTTTCTTATCAGAAGTATTGAAATGTAGTATGTAGATCACTTTGGAAAAGAATATTTTTAAACATTAAATTGCAGTAAGAATATATACATTTCCACTATAATTATTTTCAATATAATAAAATAGCATTAGGTTCTCCTAGAAACGGTATTTTGATATTCGTGCACAATACTTTCACCGTATAGATGTAAGAATATTCATTACCTACCCCATATCAATCCGTTGGTGTCGTAAGAGGCGACAAAGGAAAACATACCAGGAGATGGGCAGCAGCGTCTTTCTAATAAAAACTAAAAAAGAACTGCGGTTGCCAACCCACCTGCCAAGCGTGGTAACTATGGCAAATATCCTCCTTATGAAGCAATCTACGAGTATAGGGGAGGCCTTTGTTCAGCAGTGGACTTTTGATATGCTGTAACGGTAACAGTAACTTTCAAAATCGAAATTCATTCATTCATTCATTCATTTCATCCTGTCGATAGTCCCCTGCTGAATATAGGCCTTCCTCATAGATTAGGGAGGAGGATATTTGAACACAGCACAACCTCAAAGGGAGGATATTTGCCATAGAGGTTACGCTAGGCAGGTGGGTTAGCAACCACTCGTTTTTATTATTCTGTGTTTTCCTACTGTTTCATTGCCCTCTGTCACCTCATATGATCCCTACAAGATGACAATATGGCGTAGTTAGTTTCTCTTATGCTGCCACTACACAGCTTTAAAAACTGAAAATATCCATATCTAAAGTATATACTCGTACATTAATATAATAAATATGCATTTTTATTAGCCGAGTATTGGCGCCGTAAGAGAAACTAACTTACGTAGGAGTCGTAAGAGGCGACTGAGGGAAATGAAACAGGAGATGGGAAACAGCATCTTCCTGAATACGACTTAATAATAATAAAGAAACTGCGTTTACGAACCAGTCTGCCAAGGGTGGCAATTATGAAAGATATCTTCCCTCTGAGGAAATCTATGAGGAAGGTCTATTTTTAGCAATGAACTTTTCATAGGCTGTGATGAATGATGGTGAATGAATATTTATATTTCTTTACAACTTTACAAATAAAAATTACGTGTCACATTGTCCGCGATGAACTCATAAACTACGGAACTGATTTCAATGAAATTTTGCACTGTGTGCAGGTTTGTTCCAACTTGAGAGATAGGATAGTTTTTTTTCCCGATAAGTGACCCTCAATATTTTTTATTGCGAATTTAAGGTTTCTTTTTATTAGACAAAGAGTCGTCGGAAAAGGCAGAACGACGTCTGCCTGGTCAGCTAGTATACTTTAGAACAATATTAAGGCTAAAAGTAGTTCGACACAGTTTCGAGTCTCTTAAGTTTTTATTGTTCTAACACAAGGCTAAGTAGTAACGACAGCCCAAGAAAAATTAAAAAACACATATATTAACACATTGTAACAAAAAACATGTACGAGGTACTTATCAACTTCTAAAATGGAATTTATGTTTAAAATATTAATAAATGGTTTTTTAATATATGGGGAAGAAAGGTTTTCAAGTGACAGCGGTCGGTATGCAAAGTGTAGGGCAGCCATCCACTGGAGTGATGACCTGGTAAGAGATACAGGAAGTCGAGTCAGGAGACAACTATGTTGTCTTGTAATGATGTAATGATGATGAATTTCATAGTTCGCGTGAAATAATGGGATTTCACCAAAAGGCTACGATCGTCAGTATAATATTTATTTAATGTTTTGTTATGTTTATACTTTGTTTAACATAAAATAATCCTGCCTGATTTTACGTTTGTGCCGCACTCTAGCTTTTTTATTAAGGCTAAAATAATTAAATGTTTTAGTTTACCGTAGTTTAGAGTAGTGGTGTGTGGACTCAATGGTTGCATCACGTGTGGAAAATGCAGCATAATGGTGTTGTTTTATATGGTGAGTGACGGGAACCGGAGATGACGAACACATTTGAGTATAAATGTAAGTGTCTATGAGCCACAGCACCAAGTGCTCGTTAGTAACTTTTAACCATTGTATAAAAATGTACTATATTAATATATATATTCATCTCACCTCATTTTTAACCAACTTCAAAAAAAGGAGGAGGTACTCAATTCGACTGTATTTTTTTTATGTGTGTTACTTCAGAACTTTTTCTAGGTGAACCGATTTTGATGACTCTTTTTTTATTTGAAAGCTGGTGCTTCTCATGTGGTTCCATATAAATTTGATCAAGATCTGACCAGTAGTTTTTGAGTTATCCTTAATAATGCGTATTTAATTGACTTCGACTACATAAATGATGTTCTCATTTTATTTATATTGAAGTTAATTTTACCACCTGTTTTTTCTAACTTAGTCCACAGCTGGGTATCGTCCTTTTCAAGAAATACAGAACTTGCACATTGTCCATATTTTATACACCGGTTCAGCGGATTAATAAACGCAAGGCCTATATCCTTGCACTGGTAATAAATCGGCAACCCATCGCTGGTCTGTGATACTTTAGTCGAGTTGAGCCTCGAACGTCGTTCAGTATGTTGCACCATGGTTATTGAATAAAGGTGACACACAAGCAAACAGCCCACTAGTCGGTAAGTGGAGGCTGTGGCTAATAAACATCTACATCTTTAATAGATTAAGTACCAAAAATACTGATGCGTTGTGACACCTAAGGAAAGTACCAAATAAAAGGTTCTCCGGTTCTCTATACTAACCATACAAAACGCAGGAGTATTATGCTACTGTTTCACGCTGGCGTTCTGTGAGAGCTGGGTCTTCCCCGGTCGAGTCGACAAATTCATGCTGCACCTATAATACAGCTGTAGCTTGGCTCTACCACATGTGGAGGTGAGGGTAACGTTTAGAGTGAAAGTCTATTCTTACACCTCCTCTAGCACTGCCCGTAAAGTTAAAAGCTACTACGTGTTAAAAGCTACACATGTGTACGACGTATTTAGGCTGTACTCCGATGTGTCCGATTATTTTTAAAATGGTGATGAAGAAATTATTTTTATTAAGCCTTTGAAATATTTTTATTTCTCAGACATACAGGTTTCCTAACGATGTTTTCCTTCGCCACCGAGTACGGGGTAAATCAGCACTTTAAATTGCCATTAATTATTTCATTGGTGCTAGCGGAGATCAAACTTGGGTGGCTGCGTACTGTGAAATTTACTGCGAGTGCTTACGCTCAGTTCTTCATTAAGCCTTTCTTACTGTTCATATAATTAAATTATCAACTTGACAATTTCAAATTATTATTTTCTTCAGCCTATAGTGTTCAGCCATTAGAAGAGTATGACACCCCAAGGGCTCCACTACTCCGGCAAGTTTCGCTGGACGAAGAACGCCCCGATGACTGTCAGGGTCACTGGCGGGGAAGCTACATTCAAGGAGAAGAAGAGGAACGGGGAGTTCGGCTATTTCGAGCTCTGCTGTTGCAACATTTAAGGCTTGAGGAGCTGAGGCCTCCGCCGTGTATGATCGTACCGGCTAAGCCTGATCAGAGGTATGGATAAAAATTTCTCAAACTTATTGTCATATATCCTACCTTTTATTTAGAGAGTAAAGAAGGCTACGGATACGTTGATACCCCGTGAGGACAAAGATGAATTGCGTCACAGTCTGTAAAATCAGAGCATGGCAATAGATGCATTACTGCTTGACAACAGAAGCTTTTTATACGTGGTAGAGCCATGCTGCAGCTATATCACTGGTATAGTTGTAGCAAGAATGGTTCGGCTCGACCGGGGAAGGACCACGCTCTCACAGAATACCAGCGTAAAATAGCAGCTTCACGCTACCGTGTTTCGTATGGTGAGTGTAGAGAAACGGAGACCCTTTTTACTGGAAACGAGGCATTCCATCTTAGTCTTCACGGGTGACAACGCATCAGCATTTTGATTCGTAATCTCGTAATCGAGGATAGATGTAGATATCTATGGGCCACAGCAACCACTTACCATCAGGTGGACTGTGTGCTCGTTTGTCACCTTATATTATAAAATAAAAAAACAGAAATACATAAGTGGTACCAAACCAGACAACTTTGATGTGGGTAAAATATCACTTAGTGCCGTTTTACCAAGTGTTTAGCGGCGTAGGGACGTATCATCATCATGGGGGAACTTTATTATTTATTATAAGCCAATGATTGACTACAATCCCACCTGGTGGTAAGTGGTAGTGAAGGCCTATATAGTATAACGCACTGAGTAACAAAAGCCTATTCATTCTTGACAGACCAGCAAAATTGAATAGACTTCTATCTATCTTGCTAACCCAGATGGTTATCGCACGGAAAGACAAACGCCGGAAAATTATTGCATTTCTTCGCTGTCCGCATTATGAACAACGAAGCAAACCGTTTGATTCAAATGCGACCTACCCTCGACAGTAATATTGTTAATATTTGTCTACTTAATTATTGTAATTAATTAGACAAAGTAGTGCTGTGGCAGCTCAGGAGCCAGCGCTCACTGCGATTTTATATTACTACCCCAGTTCGTGGAAAACCAGTACTTGAAGTCCTCCAGAAGCTCTTTAATGCGTATATCGATAACAAAGGTGTAAAGGCACGCCGTCTGCTGGTGGTGATTGTCCTATGGTGTAGAAGGGAGGGAAGAATTAAGGAATGTAATTCCTGCCCGCTTTCCGGAATGCATCCTATACCGAGACGCTGGCTCCTCTGTGCTTGTTTTCATATCAAGATCACCTGCATACATTAGGATTAAAAATATATCTATTCCTGGTTTGTGTCGTACGTGTGTATTATTAATTTTTATGTCATAGAACGTCAACTTTTAGATTAATTAAAATAGTTGTTTTAAAAGCAATCCTTAATAATATATTTGGTATTTTACAGAGGTTGGTGGATGTACTGGCGCGATTGGAGGGCACTGGAACGAGCCGCGAGGAGGTTTAGGGAAACCAAAGCTCGTGCCATATTGGCTTCACGAGCAGAGCACATACCATTATTGAGTCTTGATGAAGTGGCATTTGAAGACATTATGCAAGAGATTTGTCAGGTGTGCAGCCATTATGTTGTGCATCGTAGAACTAATAATCCCATTTTTTTGTTCATTAATGCATCTCTTGCCTCATATATTGCCGTATAGACGAAATACTTGCAATAGTTGCCACGCTTGCCGCGCAAGAACTTTTTTATACTATCTTCGTTTTTTATTATTTTGAGCTATTACCAGCAAGATGCTGCTGCCCATCTCCTGTTCCAGTTTCCCTCTATCGCCTCTTACCACACCCACGGTTCATTATGGAGTAGTGTGTTCTCTTACGCTACCACTACACGGTCAAAATATAAAATATTTCATTTCGCAAAATATTTTGTTTCTCAGGCATGTAAGTTTTCTCACGATGGTATCCTGTAATCATCATCATCATCATTACAGCCCTTCACAAGTCTGCTGCTGTACATAAACCTCCCCCAAGGAATGCCACAAAGCACGGTCCTGAGCCACCTGCATCCATCGACTTCCTGCATGTCTTACCAGATGGACTCCATCTAGTGGGTCGCCCTACACTTCGCCTAGCGATATGAGGCTGCTACTCGAGAAACTTTTTTCCCCATTGGTTGTCGGTTCTTTGAGCTATGTGGCCGGCCCATTGCCACTTCAGCTTACCAATCCGTTGGGTTATGTCCGTCACTCTGAATAATGAAAGTATCCTGTAAATCGAAATTAAAATCACAACTGATAATTTTGCTTGTAGAGGTCACGAGTTGCTCGTGTTTTATGGAAACTTGTGCGATTGCTTAGCGCCTAAGCTACCATGGCGTGTTTCTAAGGTACCACGGCTAGTAAAATATATAAGTTAATACAATTTATCATCTATTTGAGAGTCTACTTATTTTTAACGTTTTACTAGTTCAATTAACGTTTTCAACAGTTGTTTAACAGTACTTTTAAGGATAGTTTTTTTTTTAAATAAATAAAACTGAAGTGATAAACGAACTTCGAGTCCACCTGAAACCTGTTAATTGACTACCTACTGTACTAGATGGGCACCTGCAGCCTACTTCAAACAAAGAAGGCTTACAGATACGTTGCCACCTCTGAGGATGCCTACAGGCTATGCTGTAATTATACTGGCTCTCTATATCCTCAGATCGGAACACAGTATTGCAAGCAATGCGACCCATATATACATATATCTGTTAGGTGTCCAGTTTAAATGACACACAAACAAGTAAATTCAATGTACTGTATTTAATTATTTTACACTTGTTGCACACTGTACAACTATTAATTACAAACTGTACACTCAACTCGTACCTCCATCTTAAGAAGGATACAACATAATTTATTACGAATAACTCAAAAACTATTAGTCAAACCTTGATCAAATTTATATGGAACCACATGAGAAGCACTAGCTTTCAAATAAAAAAAGAATCATCGAAATCGGTTCACCCAGAAAAAAGTTATGAGTCCTCCTTTTTGAAGTCGGTAGAAAAAGGAAGGAAGTAGTTTACACAAATACAAATGTTGCTACATAACAAAAAACATCGTTCCATTTTATGTACAAGAATCGTACAATATCATATGCGGATTTCTTGACAGAAGAGGGTTTCTATCATCTAGTAAAAGTAACGTACGTAAGTAGTTACGATTGTATAGTATTTATGATTGTACTAAGCGCTCTGTGTTTATTAATATTGTTTATTTTCAGGCTTGTTCTCACGTAGAGAATCGAGCGTTGGTGGTCTTGGCGTTTTTGTGTGAGGTGTGTGCGCGGGCCGTGAGAGTTGGAGGCTGGTGCCGGGCTGCGGACTGGGCAGCGAGACATGTGGCGCAGTGTGCCACGCCTTGGGCCAATCGACATGGAGGATGGGTGAGACGAATATGATTATATTTTTATAGTTACTTTCTTATGTCCGTAAGGTCCTAAGAATTTTCATTCCAAGTATCTTGCCCGGGACGTCAGTTTTTTTTATAAAATTGAAGCATGAATTGAACTCACAGTCTACCTGATCTTTTTTAAATAGAATTAGGGCGATAAGAGAGCTCGCAGTCCAGCTGGTGGTAATTGGATGATGTGGCCCATAAACAGATGCGTTGTCTCCCCTGAGGACTAAGATGGAATGCCTCGTTTCTAGTAAAAAGGGTCTCCGGTTCTCTACAAGCACTATATGAAACACAGCTGAATTATTCTGCTGTTTCACGCTGGTATGGTGAGACTCCATGGTCCTACTCCGGTCGAGCCAACCCATTCGTGCTACAACAATAATAGTTGCAGCGTAGCTCTACCATGTATAATGTCAATGGCAAGTGCCTACTATAGTCCATGAACATCAGCAACCATCTCTAACAAAGAATGAGATGATGCGTTGTCACCTCTGAGGACTACGGATTCTGTAATTGTACTGGCTCTCTATACTCTTCAACCCGGTATTCGCATTGTTGGTTGCCGGCAGAAATAGTTAAAGGGAAAGGGTACCTGCGAAGTCTAACTTCTAGTCAGAAAAGGGGTTCCACCACCAGAGTATTGGCAGATCTTTTAACATAGCTTTATTTTTCCAATTCTTTTGAAGGCCTCTACCCAGAAGTAGATGCCACAGACTGATTAAAAAAAAGAAGAATATCTTTCTACATCAGTCAGTTTTGTACATCCCGGCTCAAGTCGAACCATTTATACTATTATCTGTATTTAAAGAGTAATAAAGAAACCTTTATTGCATAAATCCGCTATCTTATAACAAAATCTTCAGAAAAAATTGTAGCCGCTTTACTCATAAAAATCAACAGTAATTTCAAAAACGCTTAATATGCTCTGTCTCTTTTCACTAAATGACAAAAAAAAAGAGACATAGATGCATAAGCTCTCACGAATGTCACTTAGAGGTGTAGGCAGAGAACACGGACTTCCATTTGGCACGATCCGGAAACACCTCTCTCGCTTTTTTCTCATTCATATACCTACGCACACATACCCGTCGGTTAAGGGTATTCTTAACGTGTTCCATCTTCAATTTATCGCCAATTTGATCAATAATCTTACATCTAGGGCGTCCTTTGCCGACTCTGCCACTCACTTCTATAGTATAAATTTGCTTTATCACTCTTTCCACATTCATTCATTCTAACTGTCCAAGCCACTTTATTCCTTTCCTTGATCACATAATTCCTCACCCATCATTAAAAGTCAGCGCGAACATACTTCTTAACGACCGCATTTTTACACCATTGCATCTTCTATCACACCTTACACTCAGCATCGTAAATTGCCAAAAAAAATGTGCAATTTTTAACACATTATAGATTAGTAGAGATATTTAAAAAAGTAAAGTTACAGCTTATATACGTCCTACTCTTGGGTACATGCCTACTGGGAGGGTTTTTGGGCAAGAAAAAGGCCACCCCGCTGCCCCTTATCCGTTAGTGGACTTCATATGTCTTCGAAATATATTTTTTAATCTTTCAGACATGACATAAGTACAGGTTTTCTCACGATGTAAAGATAATTAATACTTTATTTAAGTAAGCGATAACCATCGATTATAGTAAGTAAGAAGTAAAGTAAGCAGTAGTAGTAAAGTCTATATAATATATTTGAATACTAGCTGTCCCTCGCGACTTCGCCCGCGTGGAATTTACTACGATTACATTTTTTTTTTGCGCGGAACCCTAATTCTTTTTCTAAAAAAGTATCCTAAGTTACTCCTTATAACATTAGCTATCTGCCAGTGAAAGTCCCGTCAAAATCGGTCCAGCCGTTTCGGAGATTAGCCGGAACAAACAGACAGACAGACAAACATTTTAAAAATTGTTTTTTGTCATTAGTACCGTATATACTTTCATATGCATTTAAACAGACACTTCAATTTTATTTATTTGTATAAAATATAATATTATTAATATTAATAATAGTGTTCCTTACAATCACATATGCCGTGGCGCAATGGGGAAATACTCGTATATCATCCCACTCAGTTAAATGCAGTAAGTCCGAGTAGGTGCCAATAGGTGCGAGTGTATAAGCTGTGCGATCCTTATCCATCTGTGCATGCACAAGTTTATTTCTTTGTTTATAATAATTTTAGGAGAACCTATAGCTAGTTACAAATATATGAACAAGAAAATGAGTGAGTAAAAGTGAGTAAAGGTTTATTCAGCAGCCGATTAAGAGTCTGGTGCAGAGGTGATGGTAGCTTTACAACACGTAGTTAGGAGATTTACGATTGATTTGTTTCAGAGTGCAGTGGTAGAGCGAGCCGGGGGAACTCGCAGAGATGAAACTACTCTGTTAGCCGGTGCAGCGCTTGCAGCTCTGCTGGCGTTTGTAATTTTTTGCAGGGCACGTCTTCGTTACGCTCTTCTTTAAACAGTTCAGCTGTTAAGAAATGAATCTAGTGGCCCTGTAACGTTAGGATTGATGAGAGGGATTCAATGGAATACAGAGGCAATGTCTCTGTTATGTTGAGATTGAGAGGCGCGAGTATATTATTGATCTGTAACGACCTGGTTTTTTTTTTCATTTTGGAAGTCGTTAAACAACCATAAAAGTTAAAGTTAGTAAAAGTTACAGTCTATATACGTCCCACTGCCGGACACAGGCCTCATCTTATTCTGAGTGGATTAACATTCATAAACTTAAAAATATTGATAAATCGGAAACATAAAGTTGTAGAATCTCACGAGATATTTAAAAAAAAGAAGTTCTTTAAAGAAATCAGTGTTAATGTTAATGAATTAAATTTTTAATTGTGTGTTTTTTTGTTGACTTATATCCTGTTATAATTAGAGTTGTTTATTACATTATCATTAGACATTAGACTTTTACGTTGAAGTTGATTTAATGTAGGAGGTTGATTTAAACGCGCTTGTTTGTTTGTTTACTGTTTCGCTCGGTGGCCATTACCTAGTTTCCAACTTTAGTGAGAAACAATATTTGGAAATATATTTCTAAAAAAATGATTTTAAATCTGAATATTTTCGGCAAAGGGTGGAAATCAAACACAATTCACCCTATATTTTAGTGAATGCCGTGAGTACAGTCTCTCCTGAGGATGGAAGTTGATTGTCTTGTTACTAGTATAAAGGACTTCACTCTCGTCGCTCATCATACGAAGTATGCCGTACTTCGCACTATGCTACTATTTTAAAATAGTGTTCAATATCTCCAAGTGTTTGACATTTTATCCGATCCATTTTTTATTAAATTGTTGCTTTCCTTTGGACTCGGTAAAGACGTTTTTGATTTATGATTTGTATTTCATATACAATTAGGTAGTACGATATCGAACACTCAAGGACCTTATATTCCTTAGTAATCGACAATTTTCAATATTTATCGAATATTTCTTTTGTTAATAAAACGACAAAATAAATTTAAAAAAGTAATTACATGTCTATACATAAAATATCTATGTCGTTTTATGTGAGAGTTTCAGTATCGTATTTAGAAAAGTAAGATTTATAATTTAGAAATATAATTTATAAGATACGTTAATATGTAGGATAGTTAATATAAGATACATAAATATTACGCAAATTCAGATATATTTTTAATCTTGATGTTATGTGTATCATTATGATATTTAACGAAAACAAAATGATATGTCGAAACGGAAAAGATGTGATTTTATGATTCCGGTTACATTTTCATAAAATCTTTAGGCCGTTTACTATAATAAATTGGTATCTTTTTTATGTGTAATAAAATTAAGTTACGTTAAAGTTTCTAGTGGGCCCAAAAACGATTGTCTCCTTTATTGTGCTTAAATAATCACGCTAAGGGCCGAGTTACACTTCGTCAAGTACAGTAGCGAGTTTAGATACAGGACAGTTGACAGTAAACGGTTAAGTCGGCAGTAGCGTTCAAATGTCTTCGTGGCGAGTTTAGTTACAAAAGTACAATTTTATATTTTGAGGACGCGAACACGTTGCGTCCTGTCAACTTATGCACTGAACAAAACTCGCTCGTTCACACGAGCGGCGAGTTTAGTTGCGAGTAACACTTCGAACTTGACTCGCTGAAAAATAGACCGGCCGGCTCAACTCCCGTTCAACTTAATTGTTAATTTGCTACTTAACTCACTAATTGCCGTTCAGACGAGATTTTTTACTTAACTCGCCAGGTTCGCAAGTTAACTCGCTACTGCATTTGTCAAAGTGTAAATCGGCCTTAAGTAATCTTCTCTATATATAAAAATCAATTGCTGTCCGTTAGTCTCGCTAACTACAACTCAAAAACGGCAAAAACACACACTTTGAATGGGTCCATAGATGGTTTAGATTCACATTTGGACCCGCTAGGTGATCCAGATATCTCCCGTGCGAAGCCGGGGCGGATCGCTAGTATAATATAATAATGACGCTGTATAGTGGCGGCGAAAGAAATTCCACTACTCCATATTATTCCTTGACTGTCGTAAGAGGCGACAGAGGGAAATGAAATTGAAATGGACGCAATATATTTCTAATAACACAATATATATAATGTACTCGTATAAAGTAAGTAAATTCGGTGTATAAAAGGCTGATATACACGTGACAGTGCTGGACTGACTCGCACTGTTTATACGCAGTCAGTAGTCGTAGTAACGACTTTTGATAAGAAAATGAATAGACGACAGAAAAGAAACTGGAGAATCCAACCAAGTACTGACTTGGTCGTTTAGACAAGGTTAATACCACTGGCGCGGTTGGAGGGGGGAGTCGACTGATTTTAAAATATTCAAGCACGAATATTGAAGTCAGCACTGGCGCGAAAGTGCTGTACTGACTTCAAATCAATTTACATTATGCCGTAGCGGGTCAGCACTGACTTGCTACGAATTTGGAGCCAGTTACTGTCTCTGTGTAAATCAGCCATGATACTAATTGTATTTTGCCTTTACAACATAAGTCAACGATAGATAATCAAGTATATAATGCTTAAATAAATTTTATTCTCAATATTTTATGGCATGTTATTTGTCTAAATTTATAAAAATTTATATTTATTTAATGAAGCTTTTTGCTTGCAATATTAAATTATTCGTCGTATGTGTTTAAGAAGAAATGAAAAATAAGAACAAATGCGTTAAGATATAAGTTTTGTTTAATTCCTGTAATTAATAAAGCAATATCTAGGTCGATTATATTAATATTTTACAATTTGATGTTACAAATTTGGTCATTTATAAAGTTGTTGAGGCCTCTATTTACTCTATTATATTTAAGTTTATATATCCGGATCAGTAAACTGAAGCGGCAAAGAGCCGGTTAATAATGAAAGGTTCTCAGTGACAGCCTCGTACCGGTAAACGAAGTGTAGGGTTGCCCTCCACTAGATAGAGTAACGAGGTGCAGGAATTCGATGAATGCAGGAGGCTCTGGACAATTCTTTGTGGCGTCCCTTAAGGAGGCCTATGTTCATGTGGATTTGTGATGGGCCGTAAAAATGATGATGATGATGATTCGAAGACATTACATCGTTGCGCTTTTAAAATCCGTCTACCGATTTTATATACTAAAAGGTTATTAATACAATTTTAAATGACTCCTGACGCATTTATATTTGTTTAATATAAAGTCGTTTTTTTTTAAATGACCATATTTATAAAGAAAACATTAGCAATATAGCAACATATAGCAATAATTGTATTTTACGGGCGCAGCGACGGTTAAAGTTGAATATGGAATCCGGAAACAAATAAAGGTTTTTCTTAAAATTGTATTGGTTTATTCTACTACAGGTGTTTGTAATAGACTATATTTTAGTTATTTCTAATAGGTTTTTTTATTATTAAGTCGTTTTATGTATAAAATAAATAGTATTTTCGAGTCCATTTTGTGTTTTATTTATCGACGTAATTATTACCATCGAAGTCGAACCATCGTTTTTCTATCGTATATACTTTGTCCCATGTTGGTCTGCAACTTTTAGGTCCCATGTTGGTCTGGGACTTTTAGGTCTCATATTGGTCTGGGATTTATAGATCCTATTTTTATGTGGGACTAAATATAAAAAATTATGTGCCAACTGCGTTACTTGCCTAGCATGTCGTTTTTTATATGAGAGGGGGCAAACGAGCATACGGCTCACCTGATGGTAAGTGACTACCGCCGCCCATAAACAACTGCAACACCAGGGGAATTGCAGATGCGTTGCCAGCCTTATAAAAAGAGTAGGCTCTTTTCTTGAAGGTCAAATTGCTGGTGGTATTCTATTTCACATGGAAGTTGTGCGGGGAAGAAAACTTCTTCTAAATCGCACAGTTGTGGACCGCCAATCATCCAGATGGTACGGATGGTATCGAGTATATTTCGAGTTCTGTCGCGATGTGCGATGGTGAAATTGAGCGGCTGGAATTAGTCGGAACAATTCCTCTGAGCCCTCCCAGTGGTAGATACGATAGAATACGCAAAGAGATGCAACATCTTTTCACAGTGCCAGTGAGTCAAGCCGATCAGAAAGAGCTAGGTCGCCGACGATTCGAACCGCTCTGCGCTGGATGCGATCAAATGGAAGAAGCTGGCACTGGGGAGCCCCGGCCCAGAGATGGGAACAGTATTCCATGTGCGGCCGAACCTGCGCCTTGTAAAGTTGCAGGCGGTGTGCTTTTTAGCGGTAAACGCGCAAACTTGTGTCTTCTGGGGATTGAACTGGACTAGATTTAGTCGCCCCCAATCCGAGACTTTGTTTAGCAAAGACTCGACTTCAGACACAAGATTGTCCCGGTACTCGGCGACGTTTTAGCGAGAAATTGCACGGCCGGTGTATAAAGCATCACCAGTGCTGTCGTCCGCATAGCAATGAATGTTTGCAACATATCATTGATATGCAGAAGAAACAGCGTTGGTGATAGCACGCAGCCTTGTGGAACACCAGCGTTAATAGGCTTGTAATCGGAGCATGTACCGTCTACTACGACCTTGATGCTCCGATCAGTCAGAAAACTGGTGATCCAATTGCACGATTTCTCGGGAAGCTCATAGGAAGAAAGCTTCGAAAGAATTTGTGCCAAACCCGATCGAAGGCTTTCGCTATGTCCAAACTAACCGCCAAAGCCTCCTCCTTCATGTATGTTAGGTAAACAAGAAGATCACCAGCTGAGCGACCCCGACGGAAGCCGTACTTGCGGTCACTAATCAGCTGGTGATCTTCAAGGTACCGCATGAGCTGGCAGTTAATAATGGACTCGAGTCGAAGAAAAGCGAACTAATTTCTCGCCAATTCTGCCAATGTGCTCATACTTTGCCTTGGCAATAATTCTTTTGAAGGACCTGTAGGCGAAGTTAAACTTCTTTTTAAGCATGCTGGTGAATACATCTCGAGCCTCCGAAGCGTCAGCCCAGGCCTGATAACACTCCTGCTTACTGCGTAATGCAGTCTTACAGGAGCGACCAAACCAAGGCTGAGATCTGCCTCCGATGGGTACCAGAGATGACGGAATAAATAGTTCCATTCCCTGTATAACCACATCAGTGACAGAGTCAGCAACAGCGCTGGGATCATCCAGCGAGAAGCAAATATCCATAGGTAGGATGAAAAAATCGTAAGTCGTAAAATGCGACTAATGGGATATTGGGTTTTTGAGTGTGTAAGCGACGGGCTAGTCACCTATTACGTTATTAATTATAATTATATTAACGTAATTTCCCCTTATATCCATATTTAATACCTAAACGTGATCCGACGGGCTCACTGCTTTTTGGACTGCCTACCCTTTCGTGGGTTATAGGCGTGACGTATATATATGTATATGTACTATCAAACCTGTTACGTCCATAAAGCCAAACCTATTTTAGTTTTAATAGCCCTTCTAAAAAATGTATGTCAATTTAATGACAAATAAATATGTAGTTAATATAATAACGACGTTTCGTTTACCGTTTCTAAATTTTATGCTGTGTGTGTGTCTGAGGACTCAGGGATCATGCTGGCAATTCGCGAAATAAATTGTTAAGGATTTATTAGTAGGCTTAAAACAATCGTAGAACGAATCCTAGTTTATAAAAATGTATATAAAAATTATAGCGTTTAAAGTAGTCACACTGAAAATATTCTGGAATGATGTATTTGCATTGTGGCGGTGGCGCTGTGCTCTCAGTGTGAACACCCAAAAATTTCCCCTTTTGCTTTCACGATCAAAGTGGTGATCACCTAAACACTCCATTCAGATGAAAAACATTTCTAGTCTCACTGAGCCTATGTCTTCATTCAGTCATACTTTACATCCTTTTTTTTTTATAGACAACTATGTGACAAACGAGCACACAGTCCACCTGATGGTAAGTGGTTGCTGTGGCCCATAGACATCTACATCTATCTTCGTTTGCGAATTTAAATGCAGATTCGTTGTCAGCTGTGAGGACTAAGATAGAATGCCTCTTTACCAGTAAAAAGGATCTCCGGTTCTCTACAATCACCATACGAAACACTGCAGCATTAAGCTGCTATTTTACGCTCGTATTCTGTGAGAGCGTGGTCCTTCCTCGGTCGAGCCGACTCATTCGTGCTACAACTATACTATTAATTTAGCTGCAGCATGGCTCTACCACGTAATAAATCCCATCGAAGTCCACTTGAACATAGGGCTCCCCCATAGATTGCCTCACAGAGATATTTGGCATAGTTGCCACGTTTGGCAGGCGGATTGACAACCGCATTTTATTTTTTATTTTGAACTGTTATCAGGAAGATACTGTCCATTTTCTATTTCAGTTTTCCTCTGTAGCCACTTACACCACCATTACACGGCCAATGTTTCAAATTCAAATGTATTTATTCGTTTGCATAATATGGGTTACGGATTAAGCTAGTGTAATATATTTTTTAAAACAAAAGTAGTTCTTAAATAACCACTGTTGTGATTGTCTATTACCAACCAATGTTGCTTTACTATGTGTACTAAAGACATAAGAAAAATTACCAATCATGGCGAATCTGTCTCATTAATTTCAGTTTTCATTCTCATCATCACATCCCATGAGTGATCTAACAGATGAAGCAACTTTAAGAAATGTTTAAAAGATCATGTCGTTTACCACCGGCGATTTTTCCAGACCGATACGACTGAGGGACCTTCAAGAAACGAGCATATTTCTTTTAAAAGGCCGGCAACGCACCTGCAATTCCCCTGGTGTTGCAGTTGTTCGTGGTCGGCGGTCGACATTGGAAACTGTGGAAAGACTCTTTTCTCCTTAGAACTCCGTCTGGGTCAGTACCATTCCCTTACCAATTTCTGCTGTCAAGCAAATGTGTACTTACTGCTGTGTTTCAGTCATAAGAGTAGCCAGTACAATCACAGCTTATGAGACATTCCATTTAGGCCCTCTGGGATGATGATGCATCAGGGGCCTACTTTGTTTAAAGTTGTCTGGATAAGCCATTTACCATTAGGTGCACTGTTAGCTCGTTTGTCAAATGGTTTTTAATATAAAAAAACAAATAAGAATCCAATAACAGCTAATGCCAATCCGAAGAAAAGAATCCTTGGAAGCGTGGTGAGTAAGGCCAATTCTACCTACACAGGTTGTTGAAGAAATAATAACCACAAAACTCACTATTTTATAATTTTTATTGTAATTTTCCATAATACGGTCGACAGCTCACGGACAACACCGTTACACCGAACAATACTCCATCTGCAGACAACTCCTAATAAATGTCTGGAATTCATAAACTATTAATTCAACGCGAAAACTATCTTAATGTCCAACAATTAATAAAAGCTTTCAACGAAGATAATGACTCCATTTCATTTGGTACAAGTACCAAATAAAGTGGAGTCATTTTTATTTGTACATTTTTAAAACCAGTTGTTGCCTTTACAGTAGCTGTACCACTTAATATTTTTATTAACATCACGTAGTGATTATATACTCTTTTTTTATTAATAAAATTGACGTGTAATTTCTTTTAGTATACGTAGTTCATTCCTGTTGTTTGAAGTACTGTATTACAAAATGTTATCAATTAATTTCTAGCTTCGGGAAGACATTAATAGCTTTTACGAAGAGCCTGAAGAGGTAGGTGACTTGTGTCACCATGTAAGTAACGACTTATGATATAAAATAAATAACTAACCAGCTATCACAAAGTGAAATTAAAAATTTAATTGTAATCCCTCATATATTGAAAAGATTGCTACGGCGTAGCCAATTCTTAATGCCAGCATAAATGCTTGTTGCCGCTACGAAGTGTAATTTTTTATTTCTTTCTCTTTGAAATACTTCTTTATTTCATTCACAAAAGTAGCTTTGTGAAAATTTTGTAAATAAGAATTATTATTATTATTCTTATTTTACACGACTTTTAATGTAAGCAGTAGTAGTGATATTCTTAACTTGATGGTGGGCTTTCTGACTTTCTTTTATCGATATATCAATATTTGAAATATGTTTGCGCTTGTACCAACCTCTTCCACCTTATTCAATTTCTTCGATATAACATCTTAGTCCTCAGAAGTGGCAACACATCTGTGGCCTACTTTATTTGCAGTTTGTAGCGGCTGTTTGTAAGCTACAGTCACCAAAAAACATGGTTGTTTAGCGTAATGGAACATAAATATAGAAAATATTTTCTGTGAATGTCTCAACTTATTCTTAACGTTTGCTTTTTAACTATTCATTAAAAATATAAGAATATTTTTCTACAAAAACTTGAATTAATTACTAATTGAATTGAATCCTTAAATTATACTTAGTTTTTTAATTGAAGAAGTCTTGATTGAATGAATTGAATTGATGAATTGAAAAATTCTATGCAACCATAATTCTAACTAACCATTTTGATTTTTTTACTAATTTACTAATTGTACTGAATTATTAACTGCTCTTTATGGAACTTGAAAAAGTCTCACCCAGACAATCACTCATACAAATAAGCACACTCATACAGACATGACAGACTCATACATTTAATAAAATTAACAGGACTTTTCTCTGATAAATTTTGCTAATTCGCTTTTTTTGTTTTCTGGCAAAAGAAACGAGACTTTTTAGAAAGTTCCATAAACCTAATAAGTTTATGCAGATGCTCAACAAGAAATATTAAGAAATTAGTAATTGAGTACAATTAATAAATTAGAAAAAAAATTGGGTTGTATATTCGGTGTGTTGATTATTCTTTAAAAAACCTGATAAGATAAATAAACTTACAGTCGACCTGATGGTAAGTGCAGCCTGTAACAACGGCAACCAACTTCAAGCAAAGAAGGCTACAATTGCGTTGCCATCTCTGAGGACTTAGATGGAATGCCTCTCAGCTTGTAAGTATAGTGATTATCTTTACCCTTCAGACCGGAATATTGCAGTGCCATGGCACTGCTATTTGGTAATGTAAGAAGGTGGTACCTACCCGGACGAGCTCCTAGGCAGAGAGGGCATCCTACCACCAAGTAAAGTTTATAAGCAATAAATATTTCGAATAGGAAGTTATTGTGTTACATTATGCTAGTAAATTTCTCATTCGAAATATTCATATTTATTTAATTTGGAAAATTCCTCTACGTAAAAAAATAAAGGTCCATCCAAACTGGTTTTAAAACCGTACACTTATACATGAAACTTACCAACACAAATAGCTCACAAATTCTACATAAAATTCATATTAATACTGCTAAAATATTTTTGAATTACAACATCGGATAACTTTAAACCAAATTGAACCAGAATCTCCCCGTTTATCATTACAACATGATGAAAATTCCTAGACTTATCTACGTCATTAAAATTAATAACATTTGTTAGTTTTTCTTAATTAATAATATCACTATTAACAATCTACGCTGGCATCTCGAGTTCGGGAAATATCTTGAATTTAAACAGTTTCGCAAATATTGATTAAAGTTTTAATTTTATAATTGCTTATTATTCTGAGTAAATTGTGTAAGGATTTTAGAAAAGTTAACAATGTAAGGAGTTTATACAATATTTACGTTACCTACTGGCGGCATTTTTACTAAAATTGTTCTTATTTTGTAATAGTAGAATAGTAGAATTATGTTTACAAGATTGTTTTGAATATTTAAAGACGACATTCCACCTCTTTCTATTAACACAGTTGCTGTATGAGAAAGAGGTCCCGTTAAAATTTATATTTTAGATACTTTGGTAGATATTGTCATACGAAAACGAGATGTGTCAGCTAAAAGAAACAAAATCGTTTACTAAGGCATTACACTTTCCTTGACACGAATAGTTTAAAGTCGATTGTAAAGTAAACAAGAGTAAGTCCTAAAATACAAAATTGCAGTCATGGTGTTCGTCGTTACGTCATCGTGTCGAGAAAAGTGAAACGTATTTTTTTTAGTGTCTTAAACATTTTCTTCCTCATAATTTTATATAAAAACCATCACTCTAGTAACAACACTACCTGGATATTATATTTCATTTTGTTAATTAACATAGTTAAATTTTAATGTTAGCTTTAAGCCTAGTTCTTACACTACGGAGAAGATATAAAGATTATATTTTATGTAGGTAAAAGATATCAAATATCTGCGACACCGTTGTTTTAACTTTAATAGATTCTAATAATTATTAACAAACTTTGAAAATGAATCTAGCCCGGCTCGTGCTATTTGGTATTAAACAAATGCATTGTTGATGTAACTATGTCGAATGAACATCATGTACAGGTATATATTGTGATATGAAATAATGGAAGTCACTCGACTCAACCTCGATTCCAACTAGAATAATACTCGTAATGGAAGGATGAATAATTTACAGTTTCTACTTACATAATTATTCAAGAGATAGACAAAAACCTAGTGTATATTAACGATTTGATATAATTGTTAGCATATAGAAACGCGATGCGATATAGGCGATATAATTCATTATTTGGTGCTTCCCAGTATTTATACATGTAAGGGATAAGTATAGTTTTAATTATATAGATCTCTAAGACTCCTAGATGAGCTATAAATATTATATTGTGTTGAATTTATAAAGAAATTTTTTACAAAACAGAGCGAACGTTCGTTCGAATCTTAAAATTTTATAGAGTGGCCAACTAAAGATCGTACAGTTCCATCAGTAAATATAATTTATTATTTTATTTATATATTGATTATACTAAACTAAAAATGGAGAGTAAATTGAATTGTTAAGAAGTTCTTAAAGTTATTGCAGAAGGAGAAGTAGAAGAAGGATAGAAATTTAATGATTTGGAAACTGCTTGATCAATAGTAGCACCGCTAAGCGAACTACAGAAATCTATAATCAAATATAAGCTTATTATATATAAGTACATAAGTGTGAAAGAGAGATAGAGACAACTTTTTACACATGCCATAAGTATGCCCTTATCACAGAATTTGATCTACTTGATTGTCCAGTATTTATCGATATGTCAATATTTGTCTCAAAATCGTTTACTTTGTATAAATTTATTAAGTTTGCTGATCCGAATTAAGTTGAAGTCAATTTGGCAATGTTGATAAAATGAAAGTAGTTTCTATGTATCCAAAGCTGGGTTTTAAATTTTCGTGTTATATTTGTGCGCATTCATATAAGAAATTTTTATGTTCGTGGGGTGTTAGAAACAATTGAAATTGTCTTCAACGATTTGAGCGCTATACAATGGTCTGAAATGTTAAAGCTTAACTATATAAATATTAACTATCTATTCTATTCTATTTATTGCTATGTCATATAGGCGGGTTATTAATATAAAACTCTGTGAGGATTCAACAATTGAATTTACAAATGTTAAACTTGTCTCTTTTTACATTTTGTTTACATTTTGACAGCCAGTGAAGAACAAAGAGAATTGTGAATTAGCATTACATGATATGGATGATTGATATACCATGTTAAGATGAGAAAGAACGAAATACGGACGGTTTATGTAAATGCTTAACAAGAAATATTAAGAATTTTATTACAGCTGTAACCGTGGCAAATGATTATTATGATAAGTGATTGAGCAAAGAATAAACAACTATCGACACTAGTGAACTAGTTATCGAGAAATGAGAAATTATAATACATATAACAAAAAGTAAAATAAAATGATGTATTGAGTTTAGAAAATTTTATGACAGGGTTGTCACTTATATAAGATTCTAAAGATAATTTATTTAAGATTCATTGACTGTTAGTATTGCACATAGACTACGTCGTGCTACGACGCACTACGTGTTCACGACAAAGATTTGGCCCGGTATCGACTAAATCACACATCAGCTTTGAAAAAGAGAATAATATTTTGAACTGAAAATATACTTAACGTTCTTTCTTTTAGGTTTATAGTTTAAACTTCATCGTTTGCAGTCCAAGCCGCGCGCCATGGAATGACCTGCCTGAAAAATTAAGACAACCTACCTGCAAACAAACATTTAAGAAGAATGTTCGAGATCATTTTCTAAAATTGCTTTACAACCGTCATCATTATAGTTGTAATCTCTGTATATTAGTTTCATCAGTATATTACGTATCTTTATGTATCTTGTATTATATTATATTTTCTTATAATATATAAAGTTATATATTTGTGTATATTGATGTATGTATGTATGTATGTATGTGTGTGTGTATGTATATATGTATATGTCTGTGTGTATGTATATTTCTTTGTAACCACCTCCGTAGTTCTATCACTGCCCTAAGGTTGACTGGCAAAGAATGATTTTAGCATTAAGTCCGCCTTTTGTTCCTGTACTTAATATGTAAGGTTCAATAAAGTTTAAATAAATAAATAATCTGTAAGAAACAACGGCATCACAAAGTAATGTAGGGACGTATTGTAATGCTTTATTAAAATTAATGGTAGAGGCCCAGTTCAGGATGATGATATAAGTAGCATACAAGAAAGAAAGTATGGGTAATACCGGAGCATACTTGCATGCTCCGGTTCAATTACAATTTCGTATCCTTATTCTAGTCTGCGTACTAACACTCAATATGTCGCCAATGTTCTTAATCTTTGGGATGTTACGGACTTTACAATAACACCCGTATCAAGTCCTAACTTTTTTTTTTCAATTGATTCAATACTTGTGCTTTGAACTACACATTCAATTTGATTCCTACTAAAATCACTCAATAATATATTTGTTTTATCTCTACTTAATAAGTCAATTACTAAGGCTTTGTTTTTAGAAAAAAAAATCTCATATATTATAATGAAAACAAGCAACAAAAAGTAACGATAACAATGTCAATTTTTAAAGATGAAAGGGATGATGCTATTCGTGCTACTTGAGCAATTTGATTATCGAATAGACTCCTTTAGAGGAATCTGAAAATTGAAAAAATAACCTCTTTTTATCATTCGTTGGATATTTTCTGATTTCATTAAAAAAACATAAACATTTTACAATAATCTATATAATTTGGCATATCGTCAATTTAAAATTCATAAAACGAACTGTACTGAAATATTAATACTGTTTTTCACATTTCCTACACTAATTCATTGACAATTGTTTTTAAGTTGTTTAATCGAAACTCAGATATCACAAAAGCTTTATTCGCTAGGACAATGCAAATATCCATACTCCAGACCTAAACTAACCGCAACGAAGACAAAGTATAGGAGGAACATCGTGAACCCGAGACCCTTGTTCATTTTCCACCTGAAGCAGGCGATGCTGAGGATGACGAAGATGAGCATAGCAAACAGTAGTACGATACTGCATACCATACCCTTCGAATTCACTTGGACTGGCTCGCCGTAGATCAAACCGTACAGTAGCCAGGGGAGCGGTAACCTGGAAGAGTAAATAATTATTAATTGGCTAGTGTCAATTACGGATTATTGTAGTTTGTTACTTAGATAAGGAGAAGAACGCCTTGTCCCCCTTGATCATTAACCTTCGAGAATTATAAATAAGTTATGATTAAACGCTATAAACTCCGTAAAATTACTTGTACTCCATAATAAATTTATGAATATAAAAAAAATCAACAAAACAATGAATAGTCCATTGGATTCGCTTACTTTAAGTGCTTAGATTTAAAAAAATGTGTTTAATATTTTGAATAAGTGTTTGTCGTTTTAGAGCTTCGCTATCATCTCTTATAATTCTTATAATTGCGTTCTGTTCATTTGTTTAATGAAACTTCATAAATTCTAGACTTATATTATGACCGAATAAGATAAATAATTTAGGAGTAGGTATAATATTCTTTTCTATACTATCACATAAGAAAATATATTATACTTAGTAAATATTTTATGTCCTTTCCCTAAATCTAAACAGTAGATATAGAAATTTTTGTTCTCATAATTTGACCTATTTGGAATGATTGTTATTCCTATATTTCGGACAACATAGATAAATCACATTATTATGTGTAATAATGAGGAATATATGTAGAATACACATTGATTAGTGTTCGGTTTTGTTGAACTATACAAAATTCTAAGCAAATAGGCCCCCGATTATCACGCACTACTAACCATTTTCACGTAAGTTGGTATTTGTTTGACCCAATATTTGGGCCAAGGCCTATCCGAATGACGTAGATAAATATCAAAAAGTAACTTTTCACGGGGGCGAGGGCTTGTTTTATGGCTACAACTAAGGTCGTGCCTTCAAATAATGCCCGCTTGCAAATAGGTCATTGTTGATTAACTATCGTTGATAAGTTTGGGCGCAAATAATACCCTAAAATATTTATGTAAATTGGCGTATGTGGTAAATTTTATGATATAACTAGCGACCCGGCCGAGTTAATAAAAACCCTATTATCCTTACATAATATTTGCATACGTTACCCAATAATACCTTCCTCAAGAAATCCCTTAAATGATAGTGAAAACCGCATAATCATTAAGTTGTTAAAAGTTATAAGTGCATACACCGACAGACGCAGATAGGTGTCTTTTATAGTATTTATTCAGATTTTTTAATCCTCAGATATAATTTATTCATAGGATAAAATTCAACATAAACAATTTAAAAATTACAGTTGTATGAATAAAATAGTTCAATTGATTCACTTTTATATTCAGTCGGGTTATAATTTATTTGATGGATAACTTTGACGATTGAAACATTAGCCCTAAGTGATACAATGACTTTTATGGTTTTTCTTCTTGATCTTAATTTAAATAATATAAGAGTTTAAAAAAACTTAAACAACACACATTGTGTTGTTTTAGTTTGAGTCCTTGTGATTCTGATCAGGATACTAGGGTAAAGTTTTTTTTTTATTATTACAGCCCTTCACAAGTCCACTGCTGAACATAGGCCTCCCCCAAGGAATGCCACAAAGCACGGTCCTGAGCCACCTGCATCCATCGACTTCCTGCATGTCTTACCAGGTCGTCACTCCATCTAGTGGGGGGACGCCCTACACTTCGTCCGCCGGTACGAGGCCGCCACTCGAGAACCTTTTTTCCCCATCGGTTGTCGGTTCTTCGAGCTGTATGGCCGGCCCATTGCCACTTCAGCTTACTAATCCTTTGGGCTATGTCGGTTACTCTGGTTCTACTGCGGATATCCTCATTTCGAAGTTTATCACGCAGAGAAACTCGAGCATAGCCCTCTCCATAGCTCGCTGAGCGACCTTGAGCTTCTTCATACGGCCAGCAGTGAAGGACCACGTCTCAGTTCCATATGTCATCACTGGCAACACGCACTGGTTGTACAATTTAGTTTTGAGGTTTTGAGGTATGCCTGACGAGAAGATGGGTCGTAATCTCCCGAACGCTGCCCAGCCGAGTTGAATCCGTCGATTGACCTCTCGGTCGAAGTTGGACTTACCTAGTCGGACTATTTATCCCAGGTAAACATACTCGTCAACAACTTCGAGCTTAGTGCTCCCAACAACTACCGGCATAGGTGTGACATGGACATTAAACATGATCTTTGTTTTGTCCATGTTCATCTTAAGACCTATCCGTTGGGAGGCACTATTGAGGTCATTGAGCATAGTGCTTAGGTCCTCCAGCGATTCTGCCATAAGGACTATATCGTCGGCAAATCGAAGGTGAGTGATGTACTCGCCATTGATGTTAATACCGTATCCTTTCCAGTCCAGAAGCTTGAAAACGTCTTCAAATGCAGCGGTGAAGAGTTTCGGGGATATAACGTCACCCCGTCTTACACCTCTCAGTGGGGGGGGGGGGGGGTTAGGGTCCTCGGTAGTATAGGGTAAAGTTATTAAGTAATAATTATTGTCATCGGTCCTTGATACGAGTGTAATTTTCTTGACACGAGTGTAATTTTCAAGTCAGTCGGCCGTCTTCAAGTTGGTGAAAATTTTATTAAAAGATTCCGTTACATAGATAGAGAGACAAATAAATAGATATACACGCGAAGCTAATAAAAGCGTGTTAAAAATATAAACTAGAATTTTTTTGTATTTTATAAAAATACAATATTGCCGTGTGCTGGTGGTAGGGATCCATCACCCCATATCGTCCCGTGGGTGTCGTAAGAGGCGACAGAGGGAAATGTCAGAAAAAAATTACTGCTTTCGATCGATGGCGGTGTAACAATTTTGTTTACGCCACACGTAAAATATCTAGACTGGTGACGGGGAGAGTAGCGTCAAAGGTGCGAGACGTCTGGTACTGCGGTCGAAAATCCGTCTTACAAGAGACAAATTTTTAATAATGTTTATTTTACATGTATCTGGGAGTTCTGTATGTACATGGTTTTATCAAATGAATAAGAAAATGTCATCAGAAAGATTCTGCTCCCCATCTCTTGGATGCTTTCTCATTTGTCGCCTCGTACGATACCCACGGGACGTGTGATATTTAAAGACGGCAACGACTGTCGTATATTTTTAACTCAGTTCATTCAATAATCCATTAGTATCCATAGGTCATCATTAATCATCATCTCCATCCATCCATCCATTACAGCATATAAAAGTTCATTACTGAACATATGCTATTTTTATAGGATACGGTGACAAACGAGCACACAGTCCAACTGATGGTAAGTGGTTGCTGTGAACCATAGACATCTACATCTATCCTCGACTAAGAATCAAAATGCTGACGCTTTGTGTCCCCTGAGGACTAAGATGGAATGTCTCGTTTCCAGTAAAAAGGCTCTCCGGTTCTCTACACTCACCATACGAAACGCAGCAGTGTTAAGCTGCTATTTTACGCTGGTATTCTGCGAGAGCGTGGTCCTTCCTCAGCCGAGCCGACCCACAACTATACCAGTAATATAGCTGCAGCATGGCTCTACCACGTAAAAATGCTTCGGCAATGTTGTCATAGTTGTCACATTTGGCAAGCGGGTTGGCAACCGCAGTTTTCTTATTATTTTGAGTTGTTATAAGGAAGATGTTGCTGCCCATCTCCTGTTTCAGTGTCCCTCTGTCGCCTCTTACGACACCCACGGGTCGTTATGGGGTAGTGGATGTTCTTACGCCGCCATTACACAGTTCATTCATTAGAGTATTAAAAGTCCACTGCCAGGATCCTAATGGAATTAACTGATCGATATGAACGATAATACTTAATAATATATAACATGTTTTAAATTTCCTTTTCTCGAATTTCAATTTCGAAAACAGCTTTAAGTTTCTAGTGTATCTTTTCCGAAATCCAAATACAGCCAATCGTGTATGTATACGTCGGCAAAGTTTTAAATCTACAACCATTCCGGTTGTGGAAATACCCAGGAAATATTTGCTGTTGTAAAATAAATCAAACGCTCCGCACTCAGGGTTTAGTTTTATTTGGTGACTGTGATAGGATGTTTTGTCAGAGAATTATGAACCGTATTTGTGTGGCAATATGGCGAATTGAGGTACTAAAGGATATCGATCGATGGAGGAGCTTGCCAGCAGCATCTACATATAAACATAGGTAGCAGATACTATAGCCCTGTGTCTGAACAACCTACTAGTTATTTCGATATCATTTTCTTTTCTCTATTTAGATTACGATTGCGAATTGAATAAAACTACTTTTACGGATTTTATCGCGTTTAATTTACTTAATTTTAATTCCCGGCGTTTCGGGTGTTTTCCAACACCCATGGTCAGGGGGAACTGAGGTGATTGACGTACCAATGTCAGAGTTAACCCGGAGTACCTTCAGCTTTTAATTATTACTTTTGGTGCGATCGGACCAAACGCAAATCGCATTAAACGCGATAAAATCCTGTAATTTGTTATTCATAGTTTACTCGCAAGGATTTCAAGTTACCACTCAAACGAGTGTAGTAGGTAGTGGATATTCTTACACCGTCACGTCTAGTTGTATAACAATATCCACTATCCATAAGAACTAAAAATATAGTATTAAATTGAAAATTTTAAAAACCCCCGAAACAAAAAGAGCTGATGATCGTTAAACGACTGAAAAGATTTTCTTGAATCATAGCTAAGAACACTCCCGATCAAGTCACCTTTCAAACAAAACAATTAACTAAATCTAAATCGGTTCATCCATTTGCGAGCTATGATGCAACAGACAGACATACAGATACACGTTAAAAATATAACACCCCTCCTATTCATCGGGGGTTAAAAAAACAGCGGTTGCCAACTCGCTTTGGGGGAGGCCTGTGTTTAGCAGTGGGCTGTGATAGAATGAGACGGTAACTCAAATGAGAGGTTATTTCCTTGTGTGTGGTAGTTACAGGTATCGTTGGTGTCATAATATGTGACAGGGGAATGAAACAAGTGATGGGTAGCTGTTTATCTTCCTGATAACAATAAAAATAAAAAAAAAAATTTGCCAAGCGTGGTTACTATGGCAAATATACTTCCTACGGAGCAATCTATGGGGATGGCCTATGTTCATTAGTGGACTTTTAATAATATTAAATAGATCAATGGTTGAAATGGGAGTCGCTTTCGAGTTTACTTACTTGAAAAATCAGCTCGACCAGAGTAGGAACACGCTTTCTCAGAAGAATGCCATATTATAAATATATACAAAGGGGCATATTATGTAAGAAGTAAATTAAGGAGACAATAGAATGAAAAGAATTATGGAATTGACAGAATTATAGTATTGCTGTCGTCCTTTTTAACCGAGTTCAAAAACGAGGAGATTCTATATTCGACGCGTATGTTTTTATGTATGTTCACCTATTTCTCGAAAACAGTTGAACCGATTTGAATGATTATTTTTTATTAAATAGGTCATATTGCCGAGGTAGTCCTATTGTGTATTAAAAATTCTACCCCTATAGGAGATGAAGTTTTTAATGTACATGGAACTTGTAATATTGATATGGTAACTAGTAAAAACCGACTTAAGAAACGAAAAAATAATATAATAATTTCCACCTAATAGTTTCATTAATAATTAATTATTTTATTTGAGATCTTTAAAGTCGGCTTTTGCTTTTTATTAAAAGTACTTTTGCTTTTTATACGTAGTAGAGCCATGCTGCAGCTATATTAGTAGTATAGTTGTAGTACGAATGGGTCGGCTCGACCAGGGAAGGACACCGCTCTTACAGAATACCAGCGTAAAATAGTAGCTTAACACTTCTGTGTTTCGTATGGTGAGTGTAGAGAACCGGAGACCCTTTTTACTGGAAACGAGGCATTCCATCTTAGTCCTCACGGGTGACAACGCATCTGCATTCTGATTCGTAATCGAGGATAGATGTAGATGTCTATGGGCCACAGCAACCACCTACCATCAGGTGGACTGTGTGCTCGTTTGTCACCCTATCCTATAAAAAAGAAAAGTCTTATTTTCAAATCACTAACTGCAATATTTGCTTACTATCACGCTTAATAAGAAACTGATGTGCTGGACTATAAAAGCCTTCATTTTTTCTATGTTAGTTTTTCCTATATGAGACGATGATAATGATGTCCATCTAATCAATTTCAACTACGACTACAACTTACCACTAAACACATAAGTAATTGCCAATTAGTAAAAAAAAAACAAAAAACTTAACGCAATTGTGATTTCTATCGGCAAACGATTACCATCTACATGCTCACGCTGCGGGATCCGTCACGCAGTAATCGAATAAGCAAACAGTGGTATCATGCAAATATCAAATGAAGAAAGTCGCGTGTATTTACACTGTTAATTAAAGAACATGAAGCTTTGCACGAAGGTCAAGTGTAAGTGAATAGGCGGCCTCCATTAGTTGTGGTCTACCGCAAAGTACTCATCACTGCAGGTCATGAGGTCAAGTGCACCCCCTCACTACTGTCTTTCCATTTGGCAGTGGCATTGAACTGCAAGATTTATAATTACCTACTATAACAATTTACAGTGGCTTTGTTCTTAACACGGAAGCACAATAGTAAAAGTGTATCAACAAGTTCACTCGGTGGTAGGATTCCTGTTTACGAGTTCGTCTGAGTAGATACCTCTTACAGAAGAAACAGGAGCAACTAATTCTTTAAAAATCTCTTTTTCCTGTAGTTGCTGCACATCCGCCCTTCTTTATTTAATGTTGCGTAATAAAATGGAAGATATCCCCTCAACAGTAAACGCCATTGCGGCAATCAAATACTGCCCGGGCTAAAAATTTTCATATTTTACTTAATTTGCGTTTTCTTGTATTATATGGGAATAATGACGTGGTTTATAAAAAAACTATAATAAAAACGTTTTTCTCACCTAAGTATATATTATTATATAACATATAGTGCTAAAAGCGAAGCAATAAATTCGTTTAAATATGACGGTACCCAATTTTCGTAAAAAAGACGTATATTTAAAACGCAACAAAAGTGAATGAAAACACACATAACTACGTGCAAATATAAAAGATAATTTATATTTCTCGATACTCTAATATTTTAGCAAATAATAAACAAGAAAACACTAAATACGAGATAAAATGAATACACTAAATACGAGATAAAATGAATACACTAAATACGAGATAAATGCCTGCACTGCTGTGTTTTAGTTTGAACGATATAGAGAGCCAGAACAATTACAGAATGTGAGGCATTCCAGCTGACTAAGCTGGAATGAGACGGGGCTTTAATGCACTATGTCTTAGCAACGATTTCTGAAGCTACATATTATATGGAAATTATTTTATTAATTATAGTTCTTTCAATTGGGTTTTACTTTTTATTTCAAGTATATTTTTGCAATTAGATTGTATTTTTACAAATATATCTACTAAATATATTTTTTACTTATTCTTTGATTTCATATCAACGAACTGTATTAAAGTTCGTTGTTTCATTTATCTACCCATTACAGCCTATTAAAATCCATTGCTAAACAAAGGCCTCTCCCATAGATTGCCTCATAGGAAGGATGTTGCCATAGTTGCCATGCTTGGCAGGAGGGTTGGCAATGCAGTTTTTTATTATTTTGAGTTGTTATTAGGAAGATGCTGCTGCCCATCTTCTATTTTAGTTTTCCTCTGTCGACTCTCGACACCCTCGGGACGATATTTGTAGTGGATATTATTACTACTGAAAACGGTAGAACAAAGTCTGCCGTGCTAGATAGTAGATTATAATAACCTTATTAAAATTAATTAGTAGAATCAGGCGTTGTTTTGCGGAAATCCATTATATTTAAGATGTTAAAAAATTATTGAGAATAAGTGAGAGAGTCTTAGCGGTCAGCCGCGGCAGAGTCTACTTCAACTGAAGATACCTCGTTTAGAGGCAAAACACGCCGTATTATCGACGGTGGTGTGTCTTTCCTAATGTAGTGGTGTTGAGAGTAGTGGTGCTGGGATTAGCGGTGACGGGTATAGTGCACGCAATTCAGGGAGGGTGAGAGGTGCTCTTAAAACTAGGTCAGACACATAATTTTACGCGGATCTTAGGTAACTAATTTTTGACATTTTATTATAAAAATTATTCACTAAACTGTTACACGGACATATAGATGTGTCACTTGTAGCATCTAACGCACTCTATCTACGGCGTAGATTCTACGCGGAGAATAAACCGTTGTATACGAATGTGGGTCAGTTGAGAACACAAAGTACGGGCGAAACGTTGTACACTGAGGCGAGATCGTGTATTTGTGTTGGACCGCAGCCAGGAAGTTCGATGCTCGTAGGAGAGATAGATGCGAAATATTTATTCCTTACGGTTTGTTGGAGGCAGTTTTTAAATTTGGCTATATTTTCCGTTATATTTTAGAAGGACTTGTAATAAAATAAATATTGTTTATCTATCTAGAGAATCTAACTCGTATACAAATGCCACTCAGAGTATATTTATATAAAAGAAAATCATCGAAACTGGAAGAAGTCAGGAGATAGAGGCCGTGTAGTTAGTTGCCTCTTGTGTTCCAACCCGCCTTGTCTGAAGATAAATAGGTGGAGGAGTTATATCTACCGAGGAGAAGCCGCTAATGGACGGTTGACGCTGATCGGACTGCGGATATCTGCGAAAGCGTTTGCTAAGTCGATACTATATAACTCTGTTGTATATTTTTATCGTATTTTATTCCACCCATTTTGACATGCTCTGTTCAGCGATGGACAGTAGGTCATTTTCGAACCGAACATGAATCATGGATTACAAAAAAGATTATGCGTATAGAACACTACGTGTATTTTTTTTTCATTTTTAAATCACAATAACTATGAATGAACATAAAGTCTAGAAATATTTAATTTTGACATTTTTCCAGGCGGTAAGATTCCTTTTCTGTTCAGTTCGTATGCGTAGGAACAACCTCCTTACCTATTTCTTCCACCAAAAACAGTGCTTCCACTGCTGTGTAAGTGTGTGTAACAGGCTGTCTGGTATTCCATCTGAGTCCTCAAAGATGACAACGCATCTGTAGCCGTCTTTGTTTTAGGTTGGTTGTCCATAATGCATTATCCACTTACCATTAGGTAGACTGTAAGTTCGATTGTATCTTCGGTTTAATTAAAAAAAATAAAGCTGGACTATTAAAATATTTAAAAACAGTAGCGCGTTATAGAAAATATATTGCTTGAAATAGTTCAAAATGCTTTCATATATCTTGCACTAGCTGTTTGAAGAGATGTATGGATGCATTTAATACTATGAAGATGTTAAATTATTGCGTCTTTTGAAAATTTTAATATAATAAATATTTCGTAATGCATCTAACAATGACGATATAGTCATTGTTAGATGCTGTGATACCTCAGAGGCTAAGCGCTCGTGGTAAATTTCACACTATCTGAGCAGAAATTTAAACACTATTTCGAAAACATAATGTGTAGTGCTTTAACACGCATTGGGACTTTTTTATACAATAAGAGTGACAAACGAGCACACATTCCATATGATGGTAAATGGGTGCTGTGGCCCATAGACATTTACATCTATGCTCGAGTAAGAATCAGAATGCAGATGCGTTGTCACCCCTGAAATGCCTCGTTTCCAGTGAAAAGGGTCTCCGATTCTGTACACTCACTAGAAACACAGCAGCAGTGAGTTGCTATTTTACGCTGGTATTATATGAGAGCATGGTCCTTCCCCGGTCAAGCCGACACATTCGTGCTACAATCATAATTTATCTCCAGCATGGCACTACCACGTAAGAGGTTCGCGGAGAATACAATATTACTCTACAACCCTCATAGAAATGAGAGGTGGCATATGCCCAGAAGTGGCACGTATATAGACTATAACTTTACTTTACTGTTTAAAGAAATAAGTGGAATAATTTTCCACCATCTTATATTTGTCTATCCATCTGATAAGAACGCGGGTGTCTTCAAGGCAATATTAGACTTTTTTAAGCTAAGTCAAAGTGCTCTACCATCTTCGGCTAGATCACTTACCATCAGGTGAGATAATTGTCAAGCACTGAGCTCGGCCCCGGTGACAATTTAATTCAACTCAAGGAATTTCGATAAGGGTGAGGTTCTTATTTGTCAGCATCGGTTTGCAGTTAGTTTAATTATGAAAAAGGGTATTTTTTTGTACCAAGATGTGTGACCATTGCTTTAGCTTTCTTATTAATGGATTTTAAAGGTGTTCACGGTATATATATATTTACTAACGCTTTCATAAGCGAACGCAAGGGAACGCCTAAATGTTTACGCTAGCGAACGCACTTCATTACAGATGGTATGGTTAATAAACTGAGGTAAGGGTAAGATCGTTTTTTAAATCTGAAAGAAGTGTGACAAAACTTTTTGTAGATTCCTTTTTAGCCAAATTAAAATAAAGAATGATTTTTACTGTATATATTTTTTGTATGTTACGCGATATCTTTGTCAATTGATTTTGATGATTCTATTTTATTAAATATGTTATTGCTGTATATTTCAGGGGTGTTCGCATACAAATTTGAAAATAAAATTCAACTCCTAGGGTTGGCAAAATAGGGGATTAAATTTTAATGAAACAAAATGAAACAGACGGCATTGATATTATTTGCTTATATGATATGTTCTACTAGCGCCTAAAAATCAAGATTCCAACGTTTAATCGCATGAAATCGTATCTAACAATCATATTGAATATATAAATAATATAAAAAGCACATTCTCAGAAAGATTTTTGATTGTTGAACTTATTTTTTTTTAAATCGATTAATTGCTATTTTGATTTCTTTTATTTACGCGAACAATACACATTTAAATAAAACTAGTTTTACAGATTTTATCGCGTATATTAACTTATTTTATATTCCCGACGTTTCGAGCACTTTACAGCACCCATGGTCACGGGGGGGACTGAGGTGTTTGACGTCCCAATGTCATAGTTAACCACGGCTACCTCCAGATTAAAATTATAAATTTTTGTTCCGATCTACGCAGTATGAACTTACAGTATCTTGAAGTCTTGCAGTTGTATGCTTGGGTTGGGATTCAACTTTATTAATTATAGGATCCCAAGCAGATGGTAGCACCCAGCCATCTTCTCTATTGAAATTAGGATGTTTTTTGATTAACATACTTCAAGCCGCCGAAGAAGATTAGTCAGTTTTTACCATCAGTCAAGTGTAATGTCCCTCTGCAAGATGCAGGAGTGTACAAGATTGATTGTGAATACAACTAAAAAAGCAACTACAAAGCAACTACAAACTAAAAGATCAATAAAAACCCGCATTAAAGAACACATAGCTGATGTGAAGAATCGACGCTCCGGGAAGTCTGCAGTCTGTGAACGCGTACAGGATCGCCCCCGTCACTACATTAGATTTGATAGACCACAAATCCTCGCTAAAGAACACCGATTCCTTCTAAGGATGATTCGCGAGGCTATTGAAATCATAGTACAATTAACTAACAATAGGTAGCGCGTGTATCGCACCGACAAATTAATTTGAATGTCATATATCATTCAATTTCAATGAATTAATTGGGAATGATAATAATTCCTAAATAAACAATATAACCCTTCCAAATTTAAAACGATATTTCCACAAATACTTCTTCTGCGGCAGCAATGCGTCGGGTCAAAGCTAGTAAATATATAAATTTAAGGGATAAAATAAATATGTAAATACTAGAATAATGAACATTTGCAAGGAATTTCTACTTATACTACGTGAAACTTAGTGAAAACTTTCCACGTTATTTAATCGTTTAAAGTTGCGTACAAAACTTTAAGTGACTTAATTCAGTTGAGTGCCACTGCTACCTGCACCTACATTTAGTGCAGTTTCAAACTTGTTTAAGACAACGCCATCGCAGAGAAAACAAAACAATGCACTTCAGATTGAAGTAACAAGTCTTTGATACCTCGTCTTGTCCCGTCAGTTCTGGGTTCGAATTCCAGGTCGAGCCAAAAATCAATGATTATGTTTTTTCTGTCATTCTTGACAGATTTTCAGTGGCAGCCCAGAATCAGGAAGTTGGCGGTGTTTCACCCCCGTGCCTTGGATAGTACAAAGCCTGACTCCTCCGGTCGAGTGTAATTGCCGTCCCATCGGACTATGTTAGTGAGAATAGAGAGTGCACCAGTGCTTGTGGTGCACACACCCTCGAGACTAGGTGAGACTGGCCGCCGTGACCTAAATACAGTCTTGAAGACATTATTTATTTCCACGTAAAGAACCGTGATTGTTGTGCTTAATCCGGCAGCTAGATTTTAAGTACTGGAGGCATTTTCATACGCGATGCCGGTGGAAGTCGAACTCACTTTTCTCCATACCATATCATTACAGCTTATCAAAAGTCCACTGCTGAAACTAGGCCTCCCCAATAAATTACATCATAGGGGGAATATTTGCCGTAGTTACCACGCTTGGCAAGCGGGTTGACAACCGCAGTTTTTTATTTTTGTGCAGCTGGTTTCAGGAAGATGTCTCCTAGTGCAGTTTCCCTCTGTCGCCTCTTACGGCAGCCACGGAATGATATGGGGTAGTGGATACCTTTACACCGCCACTACACGGTTACAGTCTGCTCAAGTATTTCAAAGGTAAACATTTATCCCGTGAGCTACTAAGCCTCTTATATAATTTATAGAATCTAATTAGGAAAAACGAATTACATGTAATACGAAGTCAATTATAACAAATGAGAAGCAGTCCGTAGCAACGGCTATTCATTAATCAACTTTACTGCCGTTAAATAATTGGTGTGGGTAGGCAGTTAAATAATAAAATGTCACAAACGTTATGAAATATTGAGAAAATGTTTTTAAATGTGTAGTTATTTCAATTTTTTTTAATAAAATGTTGCTATAAATTACGCCACTAATTCGAAGTTCATGCAATCGGCGCCATTTTATGCTGACGTTCCATTTTTTAAAAACCGTTCAAATGTGACACAGTTGAATAAATTCTTTTTATTTATTTTATATTTAAAAAAAAGTTATCCTAACTCTACTTCATTCCTTTATTTTGTAGAGGCATTTTCCATAAATTTCACTAGGTTGTAGGATTTGTTTTTGCCTAGGAGTCCGTTAGGATCATCATCATCATCAGCCTGCGGCAGTCCACAGCTGGACATAGGCCTCTCCTAAGGCGCGCCACTTAGTCCGATCTTAGGCTTCGCGCATACAGTTGCTGCTAGCCGCCTTGCGTAGATCGTCGCCGTTGGCATAGATACCTATAATTCATTTCTGCTACCAAGCAGCTGTACTCAAATCTAAAAGGGTATAGAGATCCAGTATAATTACAGACTGTGAGGCATTTCATCTTAGTCCTCAGAGGTAACATCGCATAGCCCTAGTTACAGTGGCCATTTACCATCAGGTAAAATATTATTCCAATCTTCCTGCACCATATTAATGATCTACTTGTGCCCGGTATATGGGTATGCAGACAACAGTATAGTTGTGGAGGAGTACCAGCCGAAATCTCGGGCCAATCGGGATCAAAACCAGTCCGAAAGAGAAGCTTTGTTTGAGTGCACGAATCTCTCACTGTAGACAGTCTACGAATAGGGCGATGCCAATTTTATCAGATTCAACACCCCCAAAACACAAGCGTGTCTCTTCACCACTAAAAGGGGCTCCTACTTCCCAAAATGTATCTTTGGAGTACACTGACCGCCTTCAGTTGTTAGGGGTTGTGATTTCTCTGAACCTCAATTATGGGCGGTTCCTTAAGTCCTGGGCCAAAGCAGCCGCAAGGAAACTAGGTGTCCTAGCAAGGGTGCATCGGTACTTCACGCAGGGGCAACTTAAAACCTTATATAATGCGCAAGTCCGGTCGTGCATGGAGTTTTGCTATCTCTTATGGGCTGGTGTTGCAAAATGCCACCTAATAGCGTTGGGCTCAATGGAAAGACGTGCTTAGAGGCTTGTTGATAACCTTGATTTGGTTGAAACCAATCTTGTCAGCCTCGTGCACAGGTGCCGAGCAACCAGTTTCTCAGTGTTCTATAGGATGCATTGCGGAGAGTGAACGCAGGAATTACATGCTTCAATTCCTCATTCCCATTTCCACCATCGGACAACCAGGCAGTCGGCGGGCCTTCACCACTTTGTTGTCGATATTACACACATTCAAACCAAACGGTTTGCTTCGTCTTTCGTAATCCTTGCAGCGTAATAATCTACCGGCGTCTGTCTTTCTGTTCGAATACAATCTGAGTGTTTTCAAGGTAAGAGTGATAAGCTTTTGTTACGCTTAGACAGTGCGATTTACCATCGAGGGCTTCATCACCACTTACCACCAGTTGGAATTGTAGTCAAATACTGGCTTATAATATGTATAAAAAAGGTGGACTCTAAATTCGCTTGTCACTCCAACTTTATAAAAATGTTGGCAACATCAACATAAAACATTTTTTCCACAATGTAAGCTGTTTCCTTTTCTTTGTAAGGCCACTATTTATATCAACTGCAACTGCTGTTTTTTGCCATCAGCAAAACAAAAATTGTAATCAAAAGTGTACCAATTTAAGCTGTACTGTCTGTGTCTCTGTACGTTAAAGTGTTAGTAACACAAGCGGAGTTCAATTTAACGCTACTATGAACAAAGTGGTCCTTCGAGCCGGATGAAAACATACATAACAAAGTTCTGACGATGTTACAATAATTGGTATAATTTTTTAAAAATACATTAATCATTTATGAGTTTATTTCTATTAAAAAACAAGTATCATTGTTGCCCAAAGTCTTGGCGCTTGTCTTATATTTTGCATGGTAGAGCCAAGTCGCAGCTGTATTATTGCTGCAGCACGAATTGATCAAATTGAACGGAGAAGAACACAGACTTTTACAGAAATTTATAAAAATTAATAATAATTGAGATTAATGTGTAGTGGCGGTGTAAGAATATCCACTATCCCATATCATTCCTAGGTTGTCGTAAGAGACGACAGAGGGAAACAAATCAAAAGATGGGCGGCAGCGTCTTCCTATAAACCGAAAAATAAAAAACTGCGATTATCAACCCGCTTGCCAAACCGTGGCAACTATGGCAAGTAGGAGGCAATCTATGGGGGAGGCCTATGTACATCAGTGGACTTTAATAGGCTGTAACGGAACGTAAGAACGGAGATAAAGACTGGAATGTTTTGCTTCACTTATATGGGAATAATCTTAAGTTCAAAACTGTGATGATGAATGGAAATGATTAGCGAAGGTCGAAGTCGATGTTCAAGTCGCGGCCGACTTGACTATCTCTTTGGGATTAGCTTCTCAGAATGAGATGACAACTTCTGTTATGTTGTGAAGGATGGTGTCATTTTTATTTCTGTAGTCTAACAGTAATAGTATAAAATAGTAAAAATATCCTCAAGACCGAATTTTCATCACCGGGGCCAGTGTCAACGGAGACCTGCCATCTGCGCGGGACAGAATTATAGTGCACTCTCTATTTCCTCACTCTCATAGTCTGACGGGACGGCAATTCGACACGACCTAAGGAGCAGGACGTGTTTACGTGGTTTTCGAGGCACGTGCTCGCTGAGGCACGGGTGTGAAACACCGACAATTTAATGACTCCGGATTATAACTAAGAATTTCTTGACAGAAAAACCCAATAACTAATTTTGCCTCGACCCGGAATTAGAACCGAGACCACGTGATCAGTATTCGCCCTTATGACCACTAGGCCAACAAAGCAGTAAAGGATGATAAAGAGAAGAGAAATTCAAATTCAAATTCATTTATTTGCCAGAATGTAGGTGTACAAAAAGTATGATCTTAAATTATATCTAATGGCCCATTTACATTCTACCACTACATATGGTGTGCAAATATTTTATAGGTACATGCACATTTTTTTTAAGCAACAAATAGGAACGCAATTGTGTACAATTATGATTATTAAATATTAATTAATTAATTGATGTCAGATTTATAATGTCAATTCAAGTGATAAATTTTAAAATGTTAGATTATGTAATAAACCTACTCAATTGTTAATGTACATATTTCCATGGTTATTCAGCATAAAATAATTATTCTTTATCTATATATCAATATTACTGATGTCAGATTTATTTTTCGCAATAAGTTATAAATTCCTTGAAGTCGTAAAAAAAGAAAGAAAGGAGGTTTCGGCGTAGTAATAAGATAGTAGAACTCTTATGCTACAAACACACACTGCTTTTTGTCCCTGTTTTAAATTACTAAGCGTAAGCTGAGAAATCAACAATTTTTTCTTAAATAAATATTTTTCATTACAAATTTAGCGCTAGTCTACAAAATGGCGATAAACTAATATTTATGGAGAAAGCCGACGCACTGTTATCTGAAACACGTGCGCTCTAATATTTATGACATACCGCTAAATTATGGGCCAGTTTTGTAAAAACATTTCATAAAGTCAATAATGCAAAATGAAAGCGTTTATGCTGTGCATATTTATAATCTCTAAAACTAACTTAACTTTAAATGCTTTAGTGTGAGGCGTAATTTTAATAAATTTTTATTAATATTAAGGTGATAATTGCTACCTCTGATGACATGAAAGATGCCAGACAGAAATGCATGGATTCCAGTGATGATTAACGTAAAAACATTTTTTAATACTTTAAATTATTATAAAGTAAAAGACTTCAAAAAACTGAAAACAATAATTTAATAGTTTCTGAAGTCGGTGCCAAGACATTATGTGGAAATTAATGATTTCTTTTATTTACGCGAATACTACACATTAAATAAAATTAATTTTACGGATTTCATCGCTTTAACTTTAACCTTTTTAATTTCCGACGTTACGGACGCTGTCGAAATTATTATATTCTTTTTAACTAAATTTATTGTCTTCTTATATATTTGCAGGCAGTTTGCTTTAAACTTTACAGGCATTAAATATTAAGCTAGTCGTTGGAGTACCTGTCTTTTTAAACTACTACATATATTATAATTTATGATACATTAGGAAATCTAAGGCAGAGGTGCATGTTCCGCAGTAGATATTTGATGGGTTGTGATGAATCAATAAATGAATCAATATATAATAATCTTTCGTCGGATTTATACTACAATTTTCTAAAATTTTCCATTTTTCCAAGTTATTTGCAGTATGTGCAATTTGCTTCAGTTTTAAGATGAAGATTGAATGAATCAATTGAGATATTTATAACTTTATAATACTTTACATATATGTATGCATTTATAATAATTAATAGTATTCGTAAGGCAGCCCGGACTTTATGTTACAATGTTACAATCCCGCTATAGAAATTGTAATGCCGCGAGGTAAATCTACAGAAATAAAAATGTAAATGTTCTTTCTTTTGTTCAAAATCATAAATCCCCGAAAGTTCATAACCGATTGCATTGAAATGTTGACGCAATAGTACATTTAAACACGACCTTGTTTTTATATACTTTTCGAGAAACTTTTCGAGCCACAGCATCGCGTGAACGGCAGTATAAAATAAAGTAGTCCAATAAAAAAATCCCCGCATACCGCTAGACTCTTATTCCCGCTCTTTGCACCGACAAATTTTAGAAAAGTTCTTTTCTCTTTGCTAGATTTACTATGTGAACCTTAATTGTTCTTCTTCGTCAGCGGGTTCAAATTCTGCCGTTTGGTATGACCTTTCCCGTTGTAGGCAGGAATTGGCATATTCGTCACGCTTGTCAATGGGGTTGGTAATCGCAGTGTCATATGTCGCTGGTATTTTACGTCTGGCGTAAATTACATGTTTATACTACCACGAAAGCCATGCATTTTTCTGGCATTTACTATAGTTTATTTACGATACCGCATGGCAAACCTATTTAAATTGCTGTAAAAAATTATGATATAGGAATATAAACCTTGGTCGTCTAACTGATGAGCGTTACCGTTATTGGACGCTATACACCTATTTTTAGAGATTATATACAAACCTCTTTTTCTTAATAACTCTTAGATGTTTATTAAGGCAACTATTAAGCGCTCCTGCGGCAATCTGTAGAGAAGCCGCTAATGAGAGCTACATTAAAAATGGTCATTATTTTTTAACTGACAGTCTCATACGAGACACAACTTTAGGTTTTACAAAGTAAGTGCCTCATTCTGTTTTTGGCTCTTCTCCAACCATCATTAAGCCCGCCACAATGGTTATATTATAATAGGCTAAGAGCTGTGCGATGTTTTTCAGCGATTTTTTAATTTGTTCCTGATTATTTGAAAACTATAATTTATTTTATTACGTATATAGAATTTCTGTTTTATGAATGTTAGAACAAATTTCAATCGAGTTACAATAACGTTCTATATTCGACATCGACACGTATGTTTTTCCAGAAACAGCTGGACCGATTTAAATGATACTTCTTTCATTAAAAAGGTTATAATTCAGGGTTGGTCCCATATATATTTTAAGAAAACATTTCACCCCTAAGGGTGGAAAAATAGGGATGAAATTTTTAATGTGACAATTTAAAAGACATTATAGTTGTTAACTTGAACTTCTGATATTCCTAAAAACACTCAAAAGGGTAAAACCATTCAATTTCTAAAAAAAAAGAAAAACAGACTTCAAAAGCAATAAGGAATAAATAATTTCCACATATTATATATTAGCTTCTAAAGTCAGGCCTATAATTCTTGAATACACTATGTTTTTTCACCGACAAAATAAACACTTTAAAAGTTACTGAATGGCGTAGAATAAGTTGCTGCCGGCCGAGGTACCAGAACCAAAATTTCCCACCCTTTCTCCTTTTCGCAACTATCAAAATAACATAAAACCGGTAAAGTCTTCTACAGTATTTATTTTGTATATTATTTAAAAATTAACAAAACAATATAATGTTATTTTTATACTTGTTGCCCTTGGCAAGTGTATATCTGTACTATTTATTGGTAGCAGAAAAAGGTAAGAGGATGGTACTTTTTCTAGTAATAAGGTTGACAAATGAGCACACAGTCTCCATAATGGTAAGTGGTTGATGTGGCGCATAGACACCTATTATACATCTATCTTCAATTAAGACTCAAATGCAGATGCGTTCTCACCCCTGAGGACTAAGATAGAATGCCTCTTCATTACTATTAATCAAACAGATAACGAGGTGATTCTATATAAGTGTTCTAGTTTGTTAGTTTTGGCGGGAAAAATTATGTATGTTATTTATGTTATTAGTAAGCAACAATGATGTCCTCTAGACCGAATTTTGGCTACGGCAGCAAGTACCAAAGGAGACTAGTTATCTGAGCAAGATAGAATTAGGGTGCTTTTCCACTAGAGATGTGCTATGCTACGTTGCTATGGATGCATTTGATATCCACCAAGCATATTCATTGCTCCATATAGCTTAGCACTGGTGCAAACAGGTTCAACTAAGCTATGTTTTTTATATGGATGGATGCGTGCTCTGGATGCGTGCTATGGATGGTCGCGAGTGGTGTAGCGATGTGCAGAGCAGAGCTCCCCGTTTTTTTACGAGCTTTCCATGGCACGGGGGTGAAACAATAAGTAATTTCTCCCGATCCGGAATTCAAACCCAGGACCTCATGATCAGTAGTCATGCTTAGGATCATTAGACCAACGAGGCAGTCAGGAATAGTGATAACTATGTAAGTATTAAAAGTTATCTAGTAATTCTGATAAAACCAGCCGTATATTACACATGTTTTATTTTATATTAAAAAAAACATGCGTGAGTGTCGTGTAACACTCGCTTGAAAGGAAGTTCCTTTCGTAGTATATTATTATTGATAAACGTATTATATTATTGATTAACAAATACAAATTAAATAAATTACTAGCGTCTATTAAAATGAAGCGTCATTTAAAATAAAATAATATTTCTTTCATGGCAAGATAAGAAAAAGTGCGAGGGAGATGGAGATTATTCCATTTCGCTTCCTTATAGCCGCTAAGGCTGTCTACACTACGTCAGAAGGGGTCGTGACGGAAAAATCTTACACTTTTTCTGGCCTAGCCTCCATCCACCAAATTTGTACCGACCGATAAGGAACTTCGTTCCAATAAAACTTGTCGGTCATTACTATCACATATATACCTTAGTCTTTACCAAGGAAGGAAACATCAAGGCCAATTATATTAGTTCCTCAGCTTGCGTGCACATAGATTGTTAACGTCATTTCCTTCATAATAATTCTTGTTTAATATAACAATAGATTTCCGAACTTGTAATAATTTAACGTGGTTTAAGGTTGCTTGCTGTATAAGGGTGCTGAGTCGGACTTGGACACGCAATACCGAAATTTACCATTTAATTGGGCCCCTTATCCCATTATATTTCACTTGATGGCGCAGTTGTGTATAGTTTTTGTAATGGACAAATTATTTCGCTATTAGTGTTGTGTGGTTAATTTAAATTATTGTTGGTGTCGAACATAGAACCGATCGTTGAATTCGACAAAAGCGAGATCTTTCAATCGCGACTATGTAATTTTTGTAGCAGTTTAACTTTAAATGGTTTACATTCATTCAATCTATTACAGCCTATAAAAGTGCATTGCTTAATATAGGTCTCACATAGGATGGATTATGCCATAGCTGCCACGCTTGACAGGCGGGTTAGCAGCCCCAGTTTTCATAATTTTGAATTGTTATCAGAAAGATGATGCTGCCTATCTCCTGATTAAGTTTCCTCTGTCGCCTCTTACGAATCCCACGGGACGATATGGGGTAGTGGGGTATATATTCTTACACTGCCACTACACGGATAATAGTTTACATACATTTTTATTAATATACATTAACATAATTGCAAAAAAAAGTATGTGTGTACTTATGTACGCACGTAGGAAGTTATAATTCTTTAGTGTAACAAAAAAAAACTTGAGAGACCCACTGAAGTTGTCGCTTTTAGGTGTCAGTGTGCGCGCGCATCGTAACAACTTCATGGTGTCGTTTTTAGGTGTCGGTGTGCGCGCGCATCGTAAAAATTTACTCTCATCATTTTTCCCAAACGCCCCAAAAGAAGTATAACTTCAAAAATATGAGCACCATTAATAAGCAGATTTTAGTTTGACTAATGAAATGTGGTATATTACTTACTAAAAAAGACGTTTACAATACAATACAATATAAACTTTTTTATTTATACCAAGGATAGTTTCTTCTTTTTTTTCATCGACACTTAAAAGTCTGCTGGATATAGACCTCATCAGTTGTAGGGAGGATTAGCCTTTTTTTATAGAATAAGGGTGACAAACAACCATACAGTCCACCTGATGGTAAGCGGCTGCTACGACCTTAGACTTCTACATATATTCTCGATTAAGAAGCACCTGCATCCATCTTATGGAATGTTTCTTTTCCAGTAAAAGGGTCTCCGGTTCTCTACTGTGAGAGCGTGGTCCTTCCCCGGTCGAGCCGCCTAATTCGTGCTACAACCATAATATAGCTGTAGCGTGGCTCTACGACTTAGAAAAACCTTTCACGCTTAGCAGGCGGATTGACACTCGCAGCACCAGACGTCTTGCACCTTTTCCGTTACTCACCATTGCCAGCCAGGATATTTTAGGTCCGTTGTGGTTATACCGCTATTGATTGGAAGCCGGAAAATCAAAGAAAGATTAACATATTGAAATACATAAATATAAAAGAAATAAAAGGCAGTTCAATTGCCACAGAACAATTATTGTGACCTAACCACAATACCAAGGGCCATATTGAAAAAAAAAACCACAATTTTTTTCAAATAAGTTACAAAAATAATCAAATAATTCAACGAACTTAAATTTTTTAAGTTAAATCAGCAGGCTTTACCATATACACTTACAATCAAGTGGGACAGTCAAGTACTGGCTTAAAGTGGGTAAAACTATTTAGGTGTGTACTTACCCAACAGTAACATCAAAAATGTTGCTCCCCACGGAGCTCGAGACGGCCATATCGCCGAAGCCTTTTCTGGCGACGATGACCGACGTGATGAGGTCGGGCACCGAGGTCCCGGCGGCCAGCAGCGTCAGCCCCATCACCTCGGGCGGTATTTGCGCCGTCGCCCCGGCCACATTCGCCCACCACACCATAAGGTACGAGAAAAACGCTATCCAAACAATAGACCCTATAAATGTTACAGGGAACAGATTTTTCCCTGTGAAAGAAAAATACATTTGTTATTTATTTATTAAGATAAGTGACCGTGTGGTTGCTGGTTGCGGACTAATGCAGTGTTTCTGTATTTAAAAACGCTTAGTTTTCTTTTACGAGTCGTTATGCAGTAAATGAAGTGCATGAAAACCCCTTTTTTAAAACAAAATACCAGTTTCATTTTAAGTTGCCGAATGAATAGTTTGTAATATAAACTGTTTTAACATGCACCTCATATGTAATAAAATTGATCGTTACGGAGAATAAAACGTTTCTTGAATATAAGAATCGGGCATAAGAGAATCCTGAGTGGATTCCGCCAGACTGGTGACGGGGTACAGTGTAGTTTTAGTATAGTGTTAGTGTAGTTTTAGTGTAGTTTACAGTGTTACAGTGCAAGAGGTTACTGCGATAGTCAATCCGTCTGCGAAGCAGAATGGTTAAGGCAAATTCTACTTAAATATATATATAGGGCTGATAATTTAATAATTACCGAAATAACACTGTGTTCGTAATAGCCCATCTGATAAATGAGTGGCTATTGCAGTTCATGGACACCTGCTGCCAACTATAAACAAAGAAGGCTATAGATGTGTTGGCATAAGTGTATTTTTTTATATCTATATAGTAGATAGTATCCTGCGGCCAAGTTCAAACAAAGAAGGCTACAGGTGCATAGTCGGCCTGATGACTAAGAAGGAATCCCTCGCAGTCTGCAATTTTACTGTGGCTTCCTTACTCTTTAAATCAGAATACAACAATAGATGCAGAAATAAGTAAGATGGTGGTATCTACAGACACCTAGGCAGAAAGGGAGCCCTGTCATCTAGTACGCGGAGCAAAACCTATACGTGCAAAACAATGGCATTCAATTATTCTAAACTACCAGTTATATAACCCAATAAAACACTTATGCGATCTGAGGTACGCTAGCGTTAGATGCTCGAATTAGACCAGATAATAACAATTCATATTTTGGAATTTAAAATCAAGAACTGGTAGTCAAATATTCTGTGACTTAGCACAAGCAGTCGCCATGTTGGTTTAGATAGAACAATGGTTTCTAAGTCAATCGAGATTGAAAGAGCTAAGAAGTTGAGCTTGTCTTAAGTTTGAACTACAAACAATACGAATTCCGTGTTTAAGTAGCTTAGGTAATTCAATATTATAACGTGGTCTGGGTCTGGGTGTTGATGGGGCTGACCCGCCACTGCAGAAGTACGTGTAGATTAAAGTAAAGTAAAGTAAAGTTACAGCCTACATACGTCCCACTGCTGGGCACAGGCCTCCTCTCATTTCTGAGAGGGTTTTAGGGCAAGGAAATGTCCGCCGCGCTGCCCGAATGCGTGTTGGCGAACTTCACATGTCTTCGAAATATTTCGAAGACGTGTAGATTGCTTTTACGTAATTATACGAGAAAGATTTGCATCTCTAGTGCGTAGAGTTCGGGCCGGCCCCAATAAAATACTAAGAATTATAGGGGCCAAGGTAAATGGCCTTGCTTTAAAATCCATATATTCATTATCAAAATCCAGCCCATCATAAGTCACTGCTGACTATAGATCTCTCAAATAGAATACCACAAAGCACGGTCCTGAGCCACCTGCCATATAAAGTCTATTGAATTCCTGCTTCCCTAACCAGGTCGACACTCCATCTAATCGGTGGCAGCCCCACACTTCGCTTACCAGCATATACCTCGGAAATGCATATACCCAGCACTTAATGCATTATTTTAGTTGTATATATTTACTTGGTAATTTTTAAATGCGATTACGACCTCTTTCCTTTTGAGTTATTTACAATAACTACAATACTAATAGTTAGTTACAATAACTAAATTTTTATAAATGAATTTAATTGAATCTCATTAGGATACCTGCAAGACTTAACCTTATTCTACGATTGGTCTAAAAATGGAATGAGGTAATTTTATATAAAAAGAAAGCACTGGAATGTTATAACTTTAAATTTAATGCAGTGGCGGACACTTTAATTTTTCTCTTGGTAGACACTTAGCAAGACCAGCAGAATATTCTCAATCTAAAATTGCTTATCTTACTAAAACAATTTTAACTTTTAACATTTAACACAAAGTTTCAATGTGATTTTTTTTTTTTAATAAAACCGTTACACTCGATACTAGAACTTGTCCCTGTCCAAGGACAAACATCTAGAAACTGGAACAATTATTTGTAGGCCATGCAAATACTAGTTCCGTGCGGGATTTGATCTCTGTCTCACTCAACTTCTCAACTCAATGCTGAGCTACTGCACAACAGAGCCGTCAAATTCGTCAAAAGATTGATATTCAACTATAATAAAAAGAGTCTATGCGTCCTATTGCTGAGATCAGGCATGCTAGTTTAGTGTTCACTTGTAATTGTATCTTAGATTTAAGATCTTCTTTAAAAATATTGCAGATGTGTAACATGTTTTTTGTTGGTGTCACAAATAAATAAATAAATAGATAAAATAAATAAATAATAACATAAATAAATGTTATATTACGAGTACAACAGTGTTTTAAGATACAAAGTGCGAAAGTTGAAAGAACAGGAAAATCTTCCGGATTTATTGTTATGATCATAACATTGAAGATTAGTAGTGGTCAGGTAAGATGGGAAGGAATTTACTAGAATTCCACCAGCAATAAAATAGAGTTTCATTTGCTCCCATTGGGCAGCGATTCTAGGACGTAAGTATTAAGTTTTTATTTGCCCTTCCGGGCGAAACATAAAACACAGATAATTTTGAACGTATATTTTATTGCAATGTCTCTCTCCATTTATGAAATAGAAGTTTTCTTTTAATGATTTATTATATTTATGCGAATAATACATTTTGAGTAAAACTAATTTGCGGATATTTTTATATAGAATAAGGGTGTCAAGCGAGCACACAGTTCACTTGATGGAAAGTAAATGCTGCGGCCCATAGACATTTACATCTATTCTCGATAAATAATGAAAATACGGATGTGCTGTCACCCCTGAGGACTAAGACGGAGTGGCTCGTTACCAGTAAAAAGTGTCTCCGGTTCTCTACACTAATCATACGAAACACAGCATTACTCTGCTGTTTATCGTTGGTATTCCGAGAGCGTGGTCCTTCCTTAGCTGCAGCAGGGCTTAACCACTTTAAAAAATGGCTACTGCAGTCCATGGTGCCTGCAGTCAGCTTATAACTTTCCGAATTTCCTTTTGATTCACTATGTTTTTATAGAATAGAATAATTTTTATTTAATATAGATTATAAGTAATTCTAATTGAAAGTAATGTTTTTGCTTTTACCACTGGTGCGGAGCGCCCAAAACGTCTGATTTAAAAAAAAAGTTAAAATTAAACGCGGTAAAATCCGAAAATTAGTTTTTATCAATAGAATTTTTGCTTTAGTGTCTCAGCACAACGGCATTAACAAGATAAGTTACTAGTATATCACACGTACTTAATAAGTATACTAGTAGATACGGATTCAAAAATATACAGAAATTTTACAACTGTAGGTTATCTAGAGCTTGAGACATTAAAGTTGTAAAGAGAAGTGGGGTAAAGAGGCTTAAAACATCATTAGTCTCTATTTTTGTTAATCTTAAAACGAATTCAAATCTTTATCCTAGTAGGAGTAGTTCTTATAAATACATAATTAAAAATAAAAATAAAATTGTACAACCGACTTCAATATAAATTATTAAGAATAACTCAAAAACTATTGGTCACACCTTGATCAAATTTATATGGGACCACATGAGAAGCATCATCTTTCAAATAATCATCGAAATCAGTTCACCCAGAAAAAAGTTATGAGACTTTTGAAGAATATAGAAAAGATTGTATGTCTGCTCATGACTGGCGTCTGGGTACTCACCTCTTACTTATTTTTTTGCAGTAGCAATGCGCTCATTGCTGCGTTCGAAGAAGAGCTATGCAGTATTATAACACATATAATTACAGTCTTCTTTATTTGAAATTGGAATGAGGGATTTAGTAGCCACTTACCAATAAACTTTTTATTTCTCACTCTAATCTCTTAAAAACAATAAAATCTTATTTAAAAAACTTTAAAAAAATGTTTGAAACCAACACTAATCAAATACTATCCGCCATGCAGCGGCGGCGTAAGAAAATCCACTTCCCCACATTATCCTGTGGGTGTCGTAAGAGGTGACAGATGGAAACTGAAACAGGAGATGCGCATCAGCAACTTCCGGATAACAGATCAAAATAATAAAAATCTGCGGTTGCCAAGGGTGACTTTAGCAAATATTTCCCTTATGATGCGATCTATGGGAACGGCTTACGTTCAGTAGTGGACTTTTAATAGGGTGTAATGATATAACGATGATGAAGGCTACTTGTCATTTCGAAGACATGAGAAGTTTGCCAACTGTTATCAGACATGTGGCAGACTAAACGCCCCATAACCTTCTCAAGATTGAGAGGAGGCCTGTACGTAACAGTGACTAAACATTGGCCAGGTCAAATTTTAAATCTCACATTAAGCAATTGGGCTTTTTTTTTCAGCTATTCAATTGAATGTCGGCGATTTATAAGTGTGAGTGCAGAGCGTTGTGCGAAACGTCAGCATGGGCTATAAGGACCGTCCACTTAAATAGGTAGTTAAGCCATCAGGTTGCGGCATAGGTATACTGAAATAAATGAAATTGATGTGTGTGTGTTTATAATATTGAAATAACTACCTTTTATTGATTTTATTGGTCTGAAGGGGTTATTTGCGTGCCATTAAGACATGAATACCCATTTTTAACATTTTTGCCTCTCCGTCCGTCCGGATCTGTGTAATCTTCGGAATGGCTTAACCGATTATAACGAAACTTTATGAACAGATATAGAGCAATGCTGGAGTGATCTAGGCTATATTTCATTCGAAAAACTTGAAGTGTTTTTTGAGAAACCGATAAATTGATAAAATTAATGGTCTTCATGATTACCTCAAATCTAAATAAAGCCACATAGATCCTACCCAGGCGTGGACGGGACGGGTCGGTAATAAGTCGTAAGTAATAATAATAATGTTATACCTCTCGGCGTCCTTGTGTCCGGGAGGGTCATCCAGAGTGGGAAGACAATTGGTGCGACCAACAGGTACGTTAGCCGCTTGCGGAAGCCCGAGGGCCACGACATGTCCAACGGTGTCGTGTCATCCTCGAGGTCTCCTATCTGAAACATAAAGGAATTTTGCCACATTGCTAATGTAGAGTATATTCTGTCATTCATTCATTCATTACCATTACGCGACTGCTGATCATGAGGTCCAGGGTTCAGATCCCAGATCGGGCCATAAAAAATATCAGTTATTGAGTTTTTCCGTCAAGAAACTCATTCCCTCACTCTCATAGTCCCATCGGACTATGAGAGTGAGGGAATAGGGAGTGCACCTGTGCTTGCGCATACACTTGGGCACTATAATCCTGTCCTGCGGCGATGGCTAGTCTCCGTTGAGGCTGGCCGCTGTGACCGAAATTCGGTCTGGAAGACATTACCATTACAACCTATAAAACTCCACTTTACGGGGATTTAGCTATTGTTGCCACGCTTGTTGACTTCTGCGACAATTTTTTTAGAAATAATTTACTGAAAAACTTAAGTTACAAACTACACCCACAGTCGCGCACAGGTTTCATCTCATTTCTGAGAGGGTTCTTAGAGGTGCAAGGAAGTGACCGCCGCGCTGCCCCGGTGAGTGTTGGCAGACTTCACATGCCTTCGAAATATTTTTTTTGATTTCTCAGACATGCAGGTTTGTACACGAACGATCCTTTCACTGTCAAGCACGTGAACATAGGCTTCGCCCAAGGAATGCCAAAAACACGACACGATCCTGAGCCACCTGCACCCATCAACTTCCTGCATGCCTTACCAGGTCGTCAATGCATTTAGTGGGGGGACGCCCTACACTTCGTCTACCGGTACGAGGCTGCCACTCAAGAACCTTTCTTCCCCATCGATTGTCGGTTCTTCGAGCTATATGGCCGGCTCATTGCCCCTTCAGCTTACCAATCTGTAAGACTAGTTTAATTTCTTAAAAATAAACGTATGTACGTGGTAGAGCCATGCTGCAGCTATATTAATAGTATAGTTGTAGCACGAATGGGTCGGCTCGACCGGGGAAGGACAACGCTCTCACATAATACCAGCGTAAAATAGCAGCTTAATGCTGCTGTGTTTAGTTTGGTGAGTGTAGAGAACCGGAGACACTTTTACTGGAAAGAGGTTTTTATCTTAGTCCTCACGGCTGACAACGTATCTGCATTTTAATTCGCAAACGAAGATAGATGAAGATATCTATGGGTCACAGCAACCACTTACCATCAGGTGGACTGTATGCTCGTTTGTCACCCTTATTATATAAAAAAAAATATATACTGGTTGAGTATTTGAATTGATTTCTTTAAAGAAATGTGTATCTCATTTCCTCTACATGAAAATATTCCATCCCAACCGCTTCTTGTGATCTCAATATTTTTTCTATGTACTTGAAGTTAACTCGCACACTTGATTCTCTGAGCCAGAGTCTGCAAATACACTAATACTTAAATCCGAAAAGAAGGAATGGGGACTTTCTTTTTAAAATGTCGTATTTGAAGAAAAATCACATGTACATGTTTTATTTACGCATAGCAATACCAACTACCACAACCAAATACCAAATACCAACCAAAGTTTTACCAATAATGTCTTATTTTATTTTGTTTAGATAGAGCTTCTGCCTCTTGATTGCTAAAAGTGGGGACACAGATTAGATAATAGTTACTACGTAAGTGTGGAACTAGTTTGATAAAATTTTCATTGATTTTTTTTTGAAGTTTGGTCAAGTAGAAAGAATGAACGAGGAAAGAGTGACAAAGCAAATATATATTGCAGATGTGAACGGCAGAGTCGGGAAGGGACGCCCTAGACGAAGGTTTATCGACCAAATTGGCGATATATTGAAAATGGGCCAGATTAAGAGTACCCTTAACCGACGAGCGTGTATGCGTAGATATATGGGTATAAAGGAAGCGAGAGAGGTGTGTCAGGATCGTGCCAAATGGAAGTCCTTAGTCTCTGCCTACCCCTCTGTATGACAGGCGCAAGTGTTTATGTTATGTTATGTTTATGAATAAACAAATACGAGTGTATCTAGCCTATTTCTATCCTAATTTTAACTACTAAAATAATAAAATATTTTAAAAATCACGAAACTTCAACATAAACTTTTGAGATAACTTGAATGACGGAAAGAGAGAAAATGAAAACTATTGGTAAATCCAAAACTATTGTGCATGCCGTAAGCGCATTAAAAAAATTACGTATAATATGATTATACCTAAATTTTTTGAAGTACTTTAAATACACACAAGTTTTCACTAATAACCTTTTTTACTAATCTTCCAATTTTCCGATAATTTTATGTCAAACTTCAATTAAAAAAAAGTTTAGAAAATGCAAAAGTGCACTACTCATAATGCTCATATGATAGTAAAAAAATTAAAAAAAATGTAAATTGTAGTTCTATTCGTCAAAGAGTTCCAGTAGCAGTCACCGAAGTACACCTTCAAGTCACTCCGTCAAGCCCGGAGGTAAGGTTTATTTATAACTAACAAAACGAGCCCAAACTCGTCACATCTAGTTCTCCTCGTCGAGGAGTTCCAGTAGCAGTCATACACCCTCAGATCACTCTTTCAAGTCCGGAGGTAAGGTCTCATCATAACTCACAAAACGAGGTCAAACTCGGAACACCCAGTTCTACTCTTCGGGAGTTCGAGTAGCATTCATCGAAGTACTCTTTCAGGTCACTCTATCAAGTCCGGAGGCCATATTATATCTATTATAAATAAAATATACTTCTCGGAAATTACAACAGGAGATCCCACTTCTGATCTCGGAGATTCAGCAGAGGATCCCAATTTTGATCTCGGAAATACATCAAGATAGCGTTAATTGTTAAAAATAATAAAAGTGTAAGAGCGGATGTTCATCTTGCTCTCTTGCTTACGCAATTAATTATTGTCAGTAAGACAGCGTAACGCACTATACATTCAGTATAGAGAAATTACAGTTCGACCACACCGTAACACGTCCCCGCCACGATCACACACCAGTATAACGTGAGGTACGTAATTACATGATAACACCAAAGTATGCAAACCAACAGCAACACTACTTATCTCAGTGTAACACAGGGCAGCCTCTCAGCAACACCATCTTCCTTGCCTGCACCAGAAGAATTATTACAACGAACAGAACCACGACACTATCTCAGCACTCGTAGAATGACTTAAGCGGACTCTCTCGCGCACGGCGCCTACAGTGAACTTTATACTGCACAAACAAGTGGGGGTTTCTCGATGTACCCTCAATTCCACCTCAATCCAACCGGTATTTTATAGACGCTCCGACATACTCATTTTGCAAATAAACTATATTATAATTTATAATATAGTTTGATGATTGCAAAATAATTAGGATACGAGTACCATTAACAGGGGGACATAAATTAAAAATGTGATGAGAGAGTAAGAGCGATTTAAGGGTAATCAAATACGACGATTTTTTTTCGTTTATAAACTTCCGCGCGCGCCTTTTTAACCTTGCGTCCCTAGGCACGTGCCTAGTTTGCCCTAAGGATAATCCACCACTGTTCGGACTGCCGCTCAACCTCCCCCCGCTCTCCAAGCCAGCAGCTCGCTGCGCCCCGACCCTCGCTAAGAATCAGGTCCCGCCCCCTGTCTTCCTTAGAGACAAGGAAAGATATACCAAACTGTCGAAAACCTGTTACGACAGTAAAATCGGTATCAGTCAGGCCACCAATCTAGGTGACTCCATAAAAATCATCCCCGAGACTATCGACGACTTTCGCCGACTCACCAGGCTCTTCACAGCCCAACGTGTCCTACCACGTACGCTCTCCCAGAAGAGCGCAAAGTCAGGGCCGTAATCCGCGGTGTCCCATTTGAGCTCGCCAACGAGGACATCCTTGAGGACCTTAAGTCCCAAGGCTTCCCCGTCGAAGCAGTGCATAAGATGCACAGCAGCAAGGGCAAGAGATTCCCGCTTGCCCTAGCCATCCTAACCAATGTGCCGGAGGCAACGAACATCTTCCGGCAGGTACGCACCGTGTGCGGCCTGTCGAGGGTGAGGATCGAGCCCCCACATAGGCGCGGTTTCCCGGCGCAGTGCCACCGCTGCCAGCTCTACGGGCATGCGGCGGCTAACTGCTCAGCCCCCCCCAGGTGCGTTAAGTGCCTAGACCCACACCACTCGAAAGAGTGCCCTCGGCCCACTGACGCCGAATCACCGCCAGCTTGCGTCCTTTGTGGGCAACCTGGCCACCCGGCCAACTACAGAGGATGCCCTCGCGCTCCTCGGCCCCGTCTTTTTAGACCTCCACCGCCGGTGAATGATAACACATTCCCGGCACTCCGGTCAAGGATGCCCCGTCAGGGCCCCAACCCCTCAGGGCCCGTACTGGCCTCACAGGGCCCCTAGGCCTCCTATGGGCCCCCTATGCCCTTATGGGCCCCCATGCCCCTTATGGGCCCTCCTAGGCCCCTTATGGGCCCCATTCAGCCCCCTCCGGGCTTTTCTCGGCCCACGCAGCCACCAATTCTCCCCTGGGGCCCCAAAAAGGCCGACCCCCCGCGGACTTCCTCCGCTCCTCAACAGGCGCAACCCTCAATGGTTGATGACCTGAATACGGTTTACTCCGCTATTCAGAGCATCGACATTGGCGAGATCGCCATACTAGCGCGCAAACTGCGTGCTGCTAGGTCCCCTCAGGACCGTCTCCTCGCTCTAGCGGAGCACCACAATCTTCTGAGCTCGTTGTAAGTTAAGTTAATTTAACTTAACACTATGACGACTCACTCTGCCCTCCCAAAGTCCCACGGACGTATTAAGCCTAAGGGCTTATCACTTGTCTCCTTCAATACTCGCGGTTTGCGAAATAACCTCCCGAGCTTAAGCTCTTCCTTCGAGATCGCGAAGCCGACCTCCTCCTCCTACAGGAGACCCACCTCAGACCCCAGAATCTCAAAGGCTTCTCCATCAAAAAATATTCTCTTCTTCGTAATGACAGACCTGACCGCAGAGGCGGCGGTACTGCCATTACTTCAAGAAGACACTACACTGCTCTCATTCCCACTCCGCCGCTTACCAATATGGAAGCCACGGTATGCAGGCTGGCCTTGACCGGACATCCGTCCATCGTCATAGCCTCCTGCTATATCCCCAGTGGAACCCTCCCCTCAAAAAGATTTGAGGCCATCCTTGCGTTAGGCAATTCAGTTATTATGTTTGGAGATTTTAACTCCAAACATATTGATGGACTTGTCTTACCACTACTCAGAGTGGCAAGAAACTGCTTGATATCACGCAGTCTCTCGACCTCACTGTCTTCAGTCCCCTCGGTGTCACTCACTATCCCGACAACACCGACCACGCTCCTGACGTATTAGACTTTGCAATAGCAAAAGTCTGTCTCAACCTCAGGTCAATCGAGACCCTTGACGATCTTGGTTCCGACCACCGCCCTGTCTCCCTTATACTTGGCCATCAGCCACCTCCCCAACTCCTCCACGAAAACCTTCACTAACTGGAAGGGCTTCAAGACGTCCCTAGCCACAGCTTTGGACTCTCGGACTCCCTATCCACCTTTCTTCGGACTTATTCGACAGTACCGAAAAATCGACACCCCGGTCGATTCACTCTCCACCTTATAACATCCTCCCTTAAGGAGAATGAAAGGTCGTCCAGTTGCTAATAATAATGGTCTTCCCTTACATATTAGCAACCTAATAAAACAAGAGCTGCTCTCCGGAGGCAGCACTCTATCCTACCCCGAATATAGACGTACGGCCAATCGTCTTCAACGAGAAGTCCGTTCACGCCTTACCGAATTTCGAGACCTCGAAAAGAGTAATCTCATGGAGAATATCTCTCCTCTCATACAACGTACTATCGGATGGCAAGAGCCTCCGCATAGACGCTATCACTCATATCCTCCTCTCTCTCGCCCCGACGGTACTATTGCCTTCGAGGACGAGGAAAAGCTGAGTGCTTTGCAGACAGCATCGCTGCTCATTGCTCTCCCAGCTCTCAACCCACAGAGCCCTCCCACATCCAGACAGTGGAGGAGGAGGTCCGCCGCCGGAACTCACTCCCACAGTCTCTGACTCAAAGGACTGAAGCCCAAAAGGCTCCGGGCGCGGATGGCATCTCCAACCAAGCCCTTAAACATTTCCCTGAGCAGGTGTTAACCCTTTTAGCTATTATCTTCAACGCCTGCTTTAACCTTAGTTACTTTCCCACCACGTGGAAAGAGGCAACTGTCATTGGTATCCCCAAGCCAAGAAAGCCTCATAATCTCCCATCCAGTTATCGTCCCATCAGCCTCCTCAAGGCCATGGGCAAACTATTTGAACGAGTTATCCAAACTCGCATGAGGCGCCATCTGTTTCCCACAGACGGTGACCCTCTTGTCATCCCTCACCAATTTGGTTTCCGAGCGAAACACTCTTGTCCCAAACAAGTTCACCGTATTGTGGAATACATCCTCAGCGGTTTTTATCCTCGCCGTCATAAGACCATCGCGGTCTTCTTTGACATAGCGAAAGCGTTTGATAGAGTCTGGCACGAAGGCCTTATCTACAAACTGCACATTATAGGTCTCCCTGATCGTCTTGTTCGTCTCGTGGCCTCCTACTTGAAAGACCGTACCTTCCGTTACAGACACGAAGGCACGCTCTCCTCTTCGCGTCCAATCAAAGCCGGTGTCCCTCAGGGCTCGGTACTCGCCCCTCTTCTATATATCCTGTACACCAACGACATTCCCATACCGTCGAATGGTGTACAGATCTCCCTCTTTGCAGACGACACTGCCCTCTACTGCAAAGGCACGTCCCTACCCTTTATACGGAACAAGATCCAAAAGTCAGTTAATGACTTAGAGCTTGGTTCCAAAATGGCGTATCGATGTGAACCCGGAGAAGAGCTCCGCCGTTCACTTCGAACATAAACGACGCCGCTCCACTACTATTCCGCCAATCAGTATGTTAGGGACCCCGGTCCCCTGGCATACGTCCGCTAAATACTTAGGTGTCACCCTTGACACGAGGCTCACTTTCGAGCCCCATGTCAAGAGAGTAACTCGTAACGCACGATTTTATCTGGGTAGGCTCAACAGTATGTTGGGCCGACACAGTAAAATGTCCCTCCGTAATAAACGGACCCTTTATAAGGTCTGTATACGACCCGTAATGTCTTACGCGGCCCCCATTTTTGCTCACGCTAAGCCCAAAACCCTGAACAAACTTCAAGTTGTTCAAAACCTTTTTTGTCGTCGGGCTACGAACGCACCTTGGTACGTCCGTAACGCCGACCTCCACCGAGACTTAGAGCTCCCCACAGTCCAACAATTTCTTAAAAAACTCACTGAAAACTTCTTCAAAGCTTCAGAGTCCCACTCCAATCATTTCATTCGTGAGGCAGCTTCCTATGCAGCCCCACTTCCCTCTCGCTATCGAGTCCGCAGACCGAGAAACGCTCTCGGACCCCCAACAAGCTTTCGGCCGACCTGGACTGCCTCTTGGCGGCTCAGGCAAAGCCTTCTTCTTCCAATACTTAATATGCCTTAGTAGGCACGTCTCCAGCGGCCACTCGCCGCCTGCGCCTCTTTTCCTAAAGAGGGTCGCATCAAATCTCGGCAGTAAGGCCACTATGGCCAATACCGTCCCCAAGGTGGTGTTTAGTGGTAGGCACTTAGGTTAGTTAGGTTAGTCAGTGAGTCCCACATAACCACGCAGCCGGCTGCGTGGTATGCTTAGAGCATTCACCACCTCCTCCCCGCTTCCGGAGGTGGCTTTGCATTGGGCGCAAAAAAAAAAAAAAAGACCCGAAAATGATGGAAATAATTTTATGCTCTAGAAGAATTGTAAACATGGTATTGAATTAGATTAAGGTTTGTAGATTAAGGAAATGAAAGAATATTTAGCGTGATGAAACTTACTTCCTACTTATAGTAAAATTTAAGAATTTATGTACCCAAATATTGTGAAAATTTGGGATATTTTGTTAATAACTTTTACATTGTTAATATGTTAAGAAACCTTTACGGTGTGCTAATAGACAACTGAATTACCGATTTAACAATGTATAGTACATTAGCGTATGAAGTAATCGTGTATAGAAAAAATTGTAATTTAAGACAATTGTACAGAGAAAATGTTATGCAATAAAGAGGCAAAACGGACAATGGCAAGCGGCTCACTTTAAAGTAACGCTCGAGTCTACCTTATGGCTTCGCGGCCCAGTAACATAGTAGTAGCTGAAGTGACTAGTAGCAGAACCAAAAAGTAGCTGAATATAGAACATAGTGAATAGTAGCTAGCAACATAGTAGCTGATAATAGCAGCTCCACAAGTGATAGTTATAGCTAGTTATACAAAATAGCAGCTAGTAAACAGTGATAATAAAAGCAGATAGTTCTAGTAGTAGTAAGTTACTACCGAACAACTTAAAGAAATAGTCAACTGAAGAAATCATCTGAAGAATATAGTGACCAACCGATAGTGAACAACCGATATAGAACAACCGTAGTTGAACAACCATATTCAACAACCTTGGTCAATAACCAATAGTCAGAAGATTTCCGCCGAACAGTTGAGCAGTCGAACCGCTAACCTCTGCCTTGCCATTTGTATTCTACAGTTCGTGCATTTTGATTGGTCAGTCTACAGTACCCCAGCTGCACCCACAAAGACGGCAGTAGAAGTATCCACCGGAACCTATAGGTGTAGGACTTGAGTGACTCGCGGAGTATATTCGATAACGGTCCTTCAGAACCGGATACATAGTCGCTGCCGTATAGAAGCCGCTGGATTTCGCCAAGTCAAAATGCCGATCACTCGCTCGCAAGGAAGGGGAGCCAAGACGTGGAACGCCGATCTGGAAGGAAGTTCATCGGACAATGCCGCCGCGATCCACCGCCAGATGCCGCCACGCTCGCCGTCGACAATAGAGGACGATGAGAGGCCATGTTACCCTCCCGGGGAGGTACCCTGTCCGCGCCGGCCACTACAACCCGGCTTATGAAGCAGAGGGAACAGTTAGGAGGCAACGAGGACATTCGCCGTGCATCATCGCCGACAGCCCGGGAAGACACCCGCGCCGAAGAGCCACCGAGGGGCCACACCGATAGCAGTACAAAGTCAAAGAAGACTATTCGGCCCAATAGAAGAATTTTGAAGACTTGTGAAAAACTATTGAAGATCAAACTGGAACTCGCACAGATCTCATTACAGAAGGCTGAAGAAGAAGAATCAGACGACTACGATGAAGATGGCCACTCCAAAAGTGAGTACGTCCGATCCTGGCTGGAAGATGTCGCAGCCAAGCAGCAGCCAACTCAAGACGCAACTACCGGAGGGGAGGCCCCACTTATTAAAACAGTACCAAAGCCACCCCGGAAGTCGTCCCCCTCAGTGAGCCGCAACAGGAGCTCACACACCAGGATCCCTATCCAGCAGATGTACCCAAGAATCTCATGCAACAGAAGCTCAACCCGGAACCCTCCACCAATGAAGACAGGGGGCTCCAACCATTTATCAAACCAAAACCAGAGAGTGCATCGCTATCGTCGCAAACTTTCGCAGCGTCGAAATCTATAATGACACTGCCAAGCTTCAGCGGAGTATACACCGAATGGCTTTCATTCCGTGCCATCTACGAGACAACCCGAGGCTACTTCAATGATATTGAAAACACAGCAAGACTAAGAAGAAGTCTACAAGGAAGAGCCTTGGAAACAGTCAGCTCAGAACTCATCGGGCATTCTAAGCCAGATGAGATCATGCGTGAGCTGGAGCTGCAATTTGGACGTTCGGATTCAATCGCACAAACAGAGACCGAGAAGTTACGAGGATTAGCACGCTGTACAGAAGCGCCTAGAGACATTTGCACATTCGCGAGCAAAGTGAGGGGAAGCGTCGTCACACTTCGAGCACTACTACACTAATCTCGATTCACCGGGGTCCGGCAGAGTCAAATTTACGCTGAAGAGTCACCACAGCAAAAAGGTGCCGTTCAGAGCACGCACGGTCACAAGCCTGAACTTGGTGGCACAGACTGTGTGTGCAGCAGACATAGCAAAGTGCAATCACTTAAAAGACCTAAAGGAGCAGCTGAAATATGACTCCGGCAACCCGAGGATCATGATACGACAGGACAATTGGAGACTTCTGATAGCCACTCAAGTCCGCAGAGGTCCGCCGCACCAGCCAATCGCTTACAGAACTAGGATGGCTGCTACACAGGGCACATACTATAGCCCTGCATCAGCGCGTCCACGCGGCCAATGAGCTGCACACGAGCGAGGAGGCCATAGATGATCAACTCCGCGAATATTTCGCAATAGAATCTCTCATCATCAACCTGAGTAGACCACAATCCAATCCAGAGAAGAAGGCTGAAGACATACCTTACAGCAGCGCCCCACAGTTAGAAAACGGGCACATAGAAACGGCACTTCTCTTGAAGAAAAAGGATATTGAGATGACTGGCAATTATGAAAAAACCATCGAGGAATACAATAAGGTGAAAGACTGGCGCTGGGTACCTACCAAATTAAACATACCTGACATCGCCACGAGGGACGTACCACCGAATTTCAACTCAAATCACGAGTGGTACAACGGCACATCGTTTCTGTATAAAGAACCGTCAGCATGGCCGACCCACGTCGTCCGAACCTACCGACGAGGAAAGATCCTTGATCATCACAGAATCGCGTCGTGCTCCGCAACTCCGAGAAGCCGTCCCCGATCCAGTAAAGTTTTCTAGATGGAAACGCTTATTGCGAGCTACGGCCAGAATGCTACAACCGCAAAACCACAGATAGAACCTTCTACAAGAGGACAAGAAGAAATAAAGAATAAGATCCCGACTGGAGGAAATCGAAAAATAATCCGCGACACCTCGCGCAACCTCCCAGTCGAGTGAAAATGATTTCATGCCACAAAACGTTGGAATCTTGATTTTTATGCAATTTGAGTTAAAAAAAAAAACAAAATGATACATATGAATCATAAGCTGTAATCGGTTATGATAATACATAGTCTAACCACAGTCTATAAAACTATAATAATAAAAAGAATACGCCATATTCACGAAATCATTGTATTGTCATCGGATCATTTAATAAGTCCGGAAGTAGTTGATACTGAATTAAATAATAATGCTACTAAACTAAATATTATTTAGTAGCATTATTATTAAATTACTAAAACGTGTTAATTGAAAATAAACTATCATCATCTCATCGTCATCAATTACTGCTCTTTACAAGTCCACTAAACACAGGCTTCACCAAATGAATGCTGTAGCATTCATTTGGTGAAGCCTAAAAGAGCCCGGTTGCAGTGATATACTCGTATATATCACTGCAGTCGGGCTCTTTGTTTTCAAATAATATTTTAATTTTACTTTTCATGAAATTAAACTATTAAACCCGAAAACATTGAACTCGCTATTATATAATATAATATGACAATATAATATATCTCTCAGAAAGCTCGGAACACACAAGGAAAGGCACAAAACGTCAAACATAATGACCAATGTCACGGGTTAATGGCGCGTTACGAAACATGTTCTTCAGTTATAAATGACAACACACTTTTCTAAACAAATGGGAATCGCTCCGAGTAAGTGTTTTTAACATAACGGAAACGCCATTTTAAAAGCTTACATGGAGAGCTGGTCTGGTGGAGCAGTCTGTCTCGCTGCTTCACCGCGTACGGCTAGACGTACACGTGTCTTTACTTGGATTATTTAATAAAAATATTTTTATAACATCATCATCTTTATCATCATTAAGCTTCACAGGTCCACTGCTGAACATAGGCATCATCTAGGGAAGAAAACACGGCCCTGAGCCTCCTGCATCTATTGAATTCCTGCATGTCCGACCAAATTGTCCCTCCATTTAGTGGGAGGCCGCCTTAAACTTTGCTCACCAGTACGCCTGGCTGGCACTCGAGAATCTTACTTCCTAATTGTAGGTCCTTCCATCCTTAGAGATGAATTTTTTTCTTTAAATTTATGTGGGAACACTGCGCCGGTTAAGGCGTTTCCAAGAAATCAGTGAACCTACATAAAAAAAAAATATACGCGTCGAATTTTTTGAACTCGGTTAGTAAAAATAGAAGAGAAATAAACTTTTAATACGTGGTCAGCTATATTATGGCTGTAGCACAATTGGATCGGCTCGACTGGGGAAGGAACACGCTCTCACAGAATATCAGCGTGAAAAAGCAGCTTAATGCTGCTGCTCGTAGACCCTTTTTACTCAAAACGAGGCATTCTATCTGCATTTTGATTCTTAATCGAGGGTCTGTGGGCCACATCATCCATTTACCATCAGGTTGACTGTGTGCTCGTTTGTCACCCAAAAAAAAAGTATAATGTTTTATGTTTGAAATCTGTTTATGTGCATATGTCATATATTCACCAAATACTATATTTAATCGTTGCCTTTAAGAATAAGGAAAGTACATAAACGGACTACTGATTTTACTGAAATCTATTTCCGTTTACTTTCAAATTGTGCCTAAAGAAGTTTTACTCCAAAGTTACTGTAAAGTTTATACCTCATATATATAACCATATATCATCATATATGGTTATATTACTATATTACTAGGTTAGTCCGTAATGCGGAAAAAATTGGGGTGCAGTTATTTTAATGTTATAATGAAATTTATTGAATAATTTAAAATTTCATTTGAGTCAGGAATAAGAGTGTTTTTTCTCAATTATTAGTGTTTAGTCTTATGAAAATCTCCATTTTTCTATCAATGAAAACACCTAGAGATGAAAATGAATGCACGTGTTTTATTGAAAACTGACAATTAGTTTTAGAGGAAATAGCAGTAAAAATTGTATCGGAGTTGAGGATAAGAGGGCTACGCTACGCTCCGCCTCAATTATACATTAATGTTGCTTTTGGGTAGAGTTTTAGGATATTTAAATAATTAACAAAAAGTGGTTGAGGTGACACGGTGTACGAAGAGAGTTGTGCAATATTGTTTAGGAGTATTTTTTCGGTTGAAAAATGTTGTGAGCCGGGAATACGCTAGGTTTAGCCGTTGCACTAGGTTTAACGTTAGTCCCGGCTAACGACGTGTCTGGTTTCTATTTTTCTTGCCTATCTTGAGTACTCTATTCAGATAATCAATTGGTTCACTCTATGAAATCTGGCTCTGAGTATTTGCATAACGAGGTAATTGTGACCAATCACGACCAAAACATCGTGGGCGACTCTCTTGTCAAACATCACGCGATTCCCAAAAAATGTGTTCATGCCATGAAGCACGTGTATAAAATACAACGTAAAGAAATTAAAATTAACAGTTGTATGAGCAAAATATTTTATGGATAACATTTATCTGACGTTTGAGAAATTGGCCCTTAGTTGTAAGCGCCATAGAGATCGCCTTTTATCAATCGCGTTGTGTAACCCGTTGTCAGTCTTAGTTATATTAAAAGTGAAATGACTTGTTTTCCCTTCAGAGTTTCATCTCTTTCAATTTTTTTTTATAACAAAATAATGATAGACCAGACAACTGACTGAAGCTAACTTCAGTTAAAGCTTCAGCTTTATTATAATGGGACGCGCTACCACTTAACATCCAAGTACAAAGGAATGGATGAGATTTATTTCTAACGAGAATATATAATAGTTCCGTTGTCTAAGGAAATAGAATTTAATTATATTTGAACAGTAAAATTCTTCAGAGACGTAAGAAACAAAAGCTAAAACGGCCATCGTTGACGATCTTCCTTTAATTTGATGACAGCACTGGCGTTGCCTTATACACCGGCCGTGCTTATATTTCTCGGGAACATGTCGTCGAGTGCCGGAATAAACTTGTATCTGAAGTCGTCTCTTTGTTGAACAAAATGTCGGATTGGGGGCGATTAAATTTAGTCCAGTTCAATCTATAGAAGACACAAGTTTGCGCGTTTACCGCTAAAAATAACCTATTTGTCATATCTTCTCAATTTCAAGGCACTCCCCTAGTTGCCTCAGCTAGCATCGGAATCCTCGGCGTCGACATATCGAAAGACATTCAGTTCCGCGGTCACTTGGAAGGGAAGGCCAAATTGACCTCTAAAAAGCTTGGCGTGCTTTGTAGAGCGTGACAGTATTTCATACCGGCACACCGCTTGCAATTTTACAAGGCGTAAGTTCGTCGTCACTTGGAATGCTGTTCTCGTCTCTGGGCCGGGGCACCCCAGTGCTCCTTCCACTTGATCGAATCCAGCGCAGAGTGGTTCGAATCGTTGACTACCAAGTTCTTTCTGATTGGCTTGACTCACTAGCGCTTATTACATATATTCAATCGCATCTACCACGGGGAGTGCTCAGAGGAAGAGTTCAGATTAATTCCAGCCGTACAATTTCACTGTCGCACATCGCGGCAAAACTCGCGATACCATCCATATCATCTGGTTGAATGGCGGTCCACCACTGTGCGACCTTCAAGAAAAGAACGTACTCTTTTTTAAAAGGCCGGCAACGCATCTGCAATTCCCCTGGTGTTGCAGTTGTTCATGGGTGGCGATAGTCACTTACCATCAGGTGAGCCACATGCTGGTTTGCCCCCTCTTGTATAAAAAAAAATTAGGCATCAATTTTTGCTGCAGCTAGACTGAATCAAGTACCTACATAAGTCACTAGATAATTTTGCAATACTTAGCTTTTGTTTTTATAATTTTTCAAAGTTATTTCTCTTATAGTTTATGAAATAAGGTCGCGTTTCCACCTCCAAGAAAACTTTTGCAAGAAGTGTCCGACAGTCTGTCAGACAGTAGCTTGCAGATGTAAACTACGTAGCAAGTGCACTCGCGGCAGTTTGTAGGGAAGTATAATAATAAATTTCTAAAAACTATGCGTACGAAGTCGCGGGCACATCTAGTGTACAATATAGTAGTACGAATAAATTCTAAGGCCGCGTTTCCACCTGCAACAACACTGAACTAAATTGCCATAGCCTTCGCGACATCTATAGTTCTCGTGTGTAAATACCTCTGCAATAAGTGGAGATATTATAATTATATATAATATCTCCACTTATTATATATATACAGTATTCCAAGAAGCTTGTGCAAGACTTCCGCGAGTGTTCCTGGAGGTGGTAACGCAGCCTAAGTCATGCCTAATAACCAAGTATCAGAGATTTCTTTCCACTATTCAAATGAGAGTTTTGAATAGGCGCTTTCCCAAGCAGCCAAAAGCTGTGACTCTTTGAAACTGCCTATTCAGTTCAGAGCCTATTAAAGTCCACTGCTGAACATAGGCTTGTCCATCGATTGTTCCTATATTTTTTTGTCTATATTTACTTCTTATGTTTGCCACGCTTGGCAGGCGTGTTAGTAATTGTAGTTTTTCTAAGTGTTATTAGCAAAACGCAGCTGCCCATCTCCTGGTATATTCTTACACTGCCACTACACGGTTACCTTCGTTTCGACTGATCCTGAATGAATGGGAAAAGAGCGAAGCCGCGGGGAGTTAGATCCGGCTGTACGCAAAATGCTTAAGAACCTTCAGGCCACTGTTCTTTAAATAGCCGACAATGTCGTGTGCCTAGATAGTGTCCTTACTTGAGTTTTGATGAATTATTTCGAGCTTATCAAAAAGTTTCAGCAAACAAAAGGTCGTTTTGTTTATAAAATTTAAGCGTCAAACGAACCTACAGTCCACCTGACGGGAAGTGACTGTTACAGCCCATTGAGAGAGAGAGAATTGAGAGTACACCTGTGCTTGCACATTTGGGCACTTTTATCCTGTTCTGTGCAGATGGCTAGTCTCCAGACTGGTCGCCGTGAGCGAAACTCGGTATGGAGAACAATATTATTATTAGTCACATACAATTAAATAATATTTAAAACTATGTTACTGGAACTTAAGTTATGTAAAAGTTAACCAGTGACCTATGAATGTAAATTAATTTAAATTCGGTATCAACTTATTATCTACTCCTGCCGCGTTCTGTTCTGAAGTGGACTGTGAGGCTATTAGCTGTGAGACATTTCATTTGAGTTTTCAGAGGTGACGACACATCTGTGGCGACAACTTCAAAAAGTTGATGACAGATATCCATGGGTATGCTGTAGCAACTTACCATTGGGTAAACTGATAGTATGTCTCTTTGATAATTTAAAAAATTTAAAGATTTACCCAAAATTCTAATATTCTCTTTACAAAATGGTATAACGTAGACAAGATAACTCACCTCTTCTATTGCATCTAACTGCACATCCGCAAGTCCTCCGTTCGGGAGGTCAAGCGGTGTTTCTTTCGCTTGAGCAGCCGTTAAGGTGGAGTGCTTCGCTGCCGTCGCACCAGCACCACCAGCCGCCGGCCTCGTGGCATCGAGCAGCGCCTTGAGGGAGGCGATTGCATGCAGCTGCGTCGCCTTCTCATCCACTTTGCCTGTGGGCAAAAATTGAACCACTTGATGTTAGGTTAATTGGACTTTGTTTTTAAAAACTAAATTACCGAGCGATCTTACAGTACATCTGATGGTAAATGGCTACTGCAGTCCATGGACACCTGCAACCAACTTCAAGCAAAGAAGGCTACAGATGTGTTGTTACGAGTCCCTAAGACGACATTACACACCTTTACCACCACAGTTTGTAATTAAACTGGCTCTCTATACCCTTCAGACCGGAACACAGCAGTATAAAAAAGGTAAGTAAAAGTTACAGCCTATATACGTCCCACTGCTAAGCACAGGCCTCTCTGAGAGGGTTTTTAGGTCAAGGAAGTGTCCGCCGCGCTGCCCCAATGCGTCTTGGCGAACTTCACATGTGTTCGAAATATTTTTGTTCCTTATTTCTCATACATGCAGGTTTCCTCACGATGCTCTCCTTCACCACCGAGCACGTGGTAAATCAGCACTTAAAATTGCAATTAACAATTTCATTGGTGCCGGCGGGGATCGAAGCTGGTTTATTCGCGTACTGTGAAATTTACAGCGAGTGCTAGCTATCTGAGCTACCACGGCTCTTCTGAGCTACACAGCAGTATAAGCAGCAGTGTAAGCAGCAGTATAAGTTATTTGGCAGCAGAAATAGGTAGGAGGGTGGTACCTACTCAGACGGACTTTCGATTTCTTTGACGATTCACGTCAAAATTAAGGAAAATATTTTCCTTAATTTTGACGTGAATACATCTTTTAATTTGCTTTCAAAGTGGGAGGCAATTCGATCAAATCGGCAAAATCGGAGGATACAGTTTGGTGTTGCAGCTACATCCAAAATTTAATTACATCACTCGATAGCAAAAAGATCAAAGAATTTGTTACGTTGAGTGAGAACTGTGACGCATCGCATGCGCCGGTGGGAGAGCGCCGCCATTTTGAGGTCGTTTCGTTACGTACACGTGTTCACGTAAAACACGCGGCCATGTTCATGACACAGCCACATCCCGATTTTTTAATTAATGTTTATTGTAAATCAAACAAATATGTTTATTTGCATCGTATTTATATAGTTAATATATATTTTCATATTTTTCGTTTTAGTTTATATTTCAGGGATATATTTCTACAACAAATGAAACGTATTCGACTAGACTTGACGCAAATGAACCGCTATTTTTGTTATATTCCAACAAACAGAATACAATAAAATATGACTTCAATAGCTACGCTGCAGGCCTCTCATCATAACAACGGCTTTTGTAGCATTGTTGACCCGACTATTCGTAGAGATGACACAAATTTATGGCTGTTTCTTGTGGCGCGAGTAAATTTAATGCTTTTTTTAAAATATTTAATGGTGGCAAAGGAACATTTCTCAAAGTAAATGATCACTTTGACCTATATATGAATAGATCCTTGAGGACTCCTTGAGGGCTTAAGATGCTATTCTCTGTTGAACATTAAAAATTCCGATAACTAGTAGTGTTTAAGGCTACGACTGGGTAGACGGGCAGACTGATACCGAAAGCGAAGTCCAAATCCATTACTGCATGTTTCAGGATATATTTCTACAAACCTCACTTCACCCTACATTTGCCAATATACAACTGTCACTCGAGAATCTTTCTTCTCAGTTGGTTACTTCTTCACTTTCTTCCCCATAGACTATTTCGAGAAAGAGTCTTTGATCAATATTTCCTTATAAAGTTTTCCTCGCTGTACATATTCACTAAAGCGCAGGGCCGTTTCCCAGGCACTTTTCTTAACAGTTCCAGGGTAACAGCTTTTCCCCATTATCAGTTCATGGGATTTGGGTTTGTTTTAATCTAGTAAATTTTATACGTGGTAGAACCAAGGGACTAAACCGGGGAAAGACCACGCTCTCACAGAATATCAGCGTAAAATAGCAACCAATCAATCAATCAATTCTTTATTTGCGAATACAGGTATTAAGAAAGGTGTTTTATAATAATATATATTAAGTTCTTCTGTATTTAGCCATATCGGGTACACAAATTAATATGCATTAAATAAAAAATTAAATACATATAAAAATCACAATAAACTATTGGTTAATCCAATTGTGCATGCCTTAAGCGCATTAGAAAAATTACGTGTAACATGATTATACGTAAATTTTTAAAGTAGTTTAAATACACACAAGTTTTCAGTAATAACCTTATTTTCCGATAATTTTATGTCAAACTACAATTTAAAAAAAAGTTTGGAAAATCCAAAAGTGCACGACTCGTAATGCTCATATGATCGTCATATCATCATTCAGGTCACTCCATAAAGTCCAAACCGTATTTAAGTATATTTCTATATAAATCCTACTTACTTTTAGTACGTAGTACTACTACTTATTCTGTGCTTTTAAAATATTGTAATATTAATCTGTGATTATAATAATAATCAAGTATTTATCAAGTTTGGTTCTTCGAATATTTTGTATTTGTACAGCGATCTTTTTGAGCACGAGCCGCTGCTGCAAACAACCGATACAGTATCCACTCACGACGGTGGCTGAGCCCGAAGTGAGTGAGCGAGGCAGTTTATTTAATAAAATAAATTATTACAAGGCTGCTCAAAAAACGGAAATTTCGGAATTTCTCAGCTGAAAAAATTAATTGTAACTAAACAAAACAAAATCAAACTGCCATTTACATTCCATGGCTTCCCACATGATAGATGAACAGATTAAAAATAGATTGAGTTGAAAAATTGATATTTTCAAAAGTTATTGTGTTTACCCCTCCATGCGGACTTGATAAATCCACACCATAAGCCACTAAAACCACCTTTTTATGTAAAAATAGCAATTAATCGATTTAAAAAAAAAATAAGTTCGACAATCATTTAACTTTCTGACAATGTGCTTTTTATATCATTTATATGTACAATATGATTGTTAGATATGATTTCATGCGACAAAACTTTGGAATCTTGATTTTTAGGCCCTAATAGAACATCCTACGCGCTTCACGCTTAAGGCATGCAATATATCATTAATTAAATTACATTACATTACATTAGATAACATAGCTTTATATTGCATTTTAATAAATCATCTAATTTCGCAACTATTTCTCATTATGATTTTACCATTTATATTTTATTTACTTTTTATTTTATTATATATTATAGAATAAGCCATTAGTTTTTATATTATATTAATTTCTTCGCCATTAGTTACTATTTCAGTTTATGATGAAATATGCTGGAGCACTCTAAATTTTTAATTTCTGGTGGTATTTTATTATATATTTTGGGCGCTATACAAAACACACTATTACTCATGAGCCCTGTTTCGTTGCATGGCATACATAGTTTATTATTTAGCAGCTTAATGCTACTGTGTTTCGTATGGTGAGTGTAGAGAACCGGAAACCCTTTTTAAAAACTTTGGAAACGAAGCATTCCATCTTAGTCCTCAGGGGTGACATCAAATCTACATTTTGATTTTTAACCAAGGATAGATGTAGATGTCTATGGGCCACAGTATCCACTTACCATCAGGTGGACTGTGTGCACGTTTGTCACACTTATTCTATTTAAAAAAAAGCACAATCAGTTGGGCACCAATGCCTCATTCGATTAGAAGCGTGCACAGCGTGCAAGTAAAATTGGCTTTTTGAGTAAACATTAGTGTACGCGCATGCATAGTTGCATAGGACGTTGAGACCACTGGCCTGCAGAGAGCGACGGTGAATGCACGCGGTTTTGATTATTTTATATTATTAGTAAAATTTTTGCAACTGTAACGAATATAATCTTCTCCAACAATTGACATGTGGCTTTGCATTTTATTGGTTACAAATAACTGTAATGGGCTTGGATGTATGTTTCTGTGCAATTTATATTTCTAGCCTCAACGATATAGGAGGAAGGAATTTACCGCCACGCACGACCACGTAGTAGAATTTGCTGGCGACAGTAAATAAAATTTCCGGATCGATACGACCGACAATCAACAAAAGAGCCTACTCTTTCCTAAAAGGCCGTTTAATTTGTTATATAAGTCTAATATTATATATCATTCCAACTACAGTAATATCATTAAAAACTATAATAAAAAACTACAACTAGTAACTTAATTATCATACAGTCCTACTCCCTGCGGTATCGTGCCTAGAACGCTGGCTGCGTTTCCGCTGAATGGCTATACTTAGCCTTTGAGCGAGAAAAGAACCAGCTCTCTTATCACCAGCAGCAACGACCAGTCGCGGATGGAGGTCCATTAGGAACTTCACCGCACGTGGACCCCACGGACCGATAGTCTCTACAGCAAATGGCACAAATGTGTAGTTATCTCTTAGAGACTCATATTTGCGCCACTTACTCAGTTCAGCTGCCTCTGATGCCGCCTCGGCTCTAAACGAGGTACCACTGAGATGAGAGGCCGCCAAACGTGTCTACGCAAGTAGATCCCACACTAGGGCTTTCCTCTCTCCCAAGGGACCAATGTCATACCGTCGGGTCTCCTGCCATATGATTATTATTATAGATATCATTTCATTTTTAATTATCATCAGCAGTTGTGTAATATTGTCGCGACGATACGAGTACAAGTCACGACACGTAACACTAGCGCTGAACGAAACGTGGAGGAGACACGCACGAATTGAATTGCACGAATGCCACTGGAAAGCCAATGAGCAAGAAAGCAAATTAAACGATACGCACGAGCCAATCAGCGCGACTTATGCGCAATAAGCCAATCAGCGCGACTTATGCGCAATAACGGTCACCGCTAGACTTTCGTGCCGCTACTAATACGTTTGTCAAACTTATATACTCAATATTATTATAAATCTGCCTCGTTAGTCTAGCGATCGTAAACGCGGTTGCTGATCGTGAGGTCTTGTCTTCGAATCCCGGGTCGGGCCAGAATCAGTCAGGAAGTTGGCGGTGTTTCACAACAGTGCCTTGCAAAGTAAGTAAAGCCGTCAGTCCTGCGCCTGATCTCTCTCCAATCGTGTCGGATAACCGTCCCATCGGAATACGAGAGTGAGAGGATAGAGAGTGCACTTGTCCTTACGCATACACTCGGGCACTATAATCCTATTCTGTGCAGATGGCTTGTCTCCGTTGAGACTGGCCGCCGTGACCGAAACCCGGTCAGGATTGACACTACGTACTATGAATACTTGTAACATTTATTTTATGGTGACATTTATTTGATAATTTATTTTAAAGTTTTGCACTGACTCCTGAAATAAGGTGTGTCCTAGTTTGGGAGTTAGGGTTCATTGAATTTGTAATCGAATAGAAATGTCAAATAAAGATATTAATATTATTGTTATAGTTTCTCGTAATAGTTTCCTTAAAAATGAAAGTAACGCAATTTCTCTTTCCTATTTGCAATTCGTGGGCCACTGAAATAAAATTGTCGTACCGTAGCACGAAGTTACTCCCAATTGGGCGGTTGATTTTCCTTTGTAAAGTAATACCCGTTTCACCTGAGCTCGACACGGCTACGGTCCGTTAGAGCCAGGCACGCAATCTAATGTTGTGCATTTTGCACTACCAACATTAAAACAAGCACGTTTTAATGTTGGCAGTCTATTGTTCCAATCTTTAATCGGAACAATAGTTCGTTTTTATAATTTTGAATGTACAACGGCCAGTTAGTGCAATGATTAGCGCTACACGCTGCGAGTCGAGGGTTCGATTCCGGTATGAATCAAATATTTGTATGGCTTTGAATAATAGTTTTGATAGACATTTGTCTATCTGTATTTTATGTTTGAGAAACGCCGCCATTTTTTTATTTCGGAGCCAAATTTGCTAATGTGGAGTAATTTTTTTTTAAATAAATAAGAATATTTTAAGTATTTATAGTATTTAGTTTTACTTTATTTAGTTAACTGAAAAATAAGTTGCATTGTTTATAAGCCGCTAATAGTGGCGAAAAAATCCGTTAATTATCCCATCTCATCAGATATCGTAAGGGCGACACAGGATGCCAGGGAGATTTGAAGGCCTTCGATAGGTGGCATACTGTTTGGTGTATAATACAGAGCACGAGGAGAAGTTTTAAAGGTGTGACAGAGCACTGTGATCATCGTTGTATCTGCCAAGCGTGGAAGGTAAGCTGTGTTTACATTCGTCATCATGCAGTATAGCAGGTTCATCTTGCTTAATTGTAGTGGGTTGTTTGAAGGCTGCTACGATTTCTTCTTCTTTGTCATTACATCGCAAAATCCGCCGCAGGACATGGGCCTCTGCTGTTGTAGAGAGGATCTGCTATAATCGTCACACACCTCGTTGGCAGGTGGATTGTTTTTTTTTTGTTATAGAATATGGCTGACAAACGAGCACACAGTCCACCTGATGGTAAGTGGATGTTACGGCCCATTGACATCTACATTTATCCTCCATTAAAATTGGAGATGCCTTATCACCCCCGAGGACTAAGATGGAATGCCTTGTTTCCAGTAATAGGGATCTCCGGTTCTCTACTCTCATCATACGAAACACAGCACTATTAAGCCGCTACAAGCCATATTATTATAGTTGCAGCGTGGCCCTACTACTTAAAAATTACTAACGATCGTTAACGATCGATATTACCAGACGTCCGTCCGACCTTTTAAAAAAGAGTAAGCTCGTTCCTTGAAGGTCCCTAAGTCCGGAAGATGGTCGATTCCGTAAACCGCCAATCAACATATATACGACTATATATAAACCAGTTTCTTTTATAATATATTTATATAGATACTTTGTGCTTACTATTTAGATTGTAAATAGGACAATCTGGACAATCAAAATAGGTCAATACGGACACGTCAACGAACAAGTAACTTTTCAACAATAGGAAAATGCTGAGGGAAAATGCAACAGACAGCAGACAAAGTTTAGTTTTTTTACGTGGTAGAGCCATGCTGCAGCTATATTAATAGTATAGTTGTAGCACGAAAGGGTCGTCTCGACCAGGGAAGGACCACGCTCTCACAGAATACCAGCGTAAAATAGCAGCTTAATGCTGCTGTGTTTCGTATGGTGTGTGTAGAGAACCGGAAACCCTTTTTACTGGAAAAGAGGCATTCTATTTTAGTCCTCACGGCTGACAACGCATCTGCATTTAAATTCGCAAACGAAGATAGATGTAGATGTCTATGGGCCACAGCAACCACTTACCATCAGGTGGACTGTGTGCTCATTTGTCACCCTTATTCTATATAAAATAAAACAAAGTTTAGCTGCGGGTCTGTCTAATATATCTCTCTTTATCTCTTGTATAATTGATTTAATAAAATAAAATATTACCCCTAAACTTTTTACTTAGCACGCGGGTGACAAACGAGCACACAGGCCACCTGATGGTAAGTAGTTGCTCTGGCCCATAGACATCTACATCTATCCTCGATTACGAATCAAAATGCAGATGCGTTGTCACTCGAGAGGACTAAGATGGAATGCCTCGTTTCCAGTAAAAGGGGTCACCGGTTCTCTACACTCACCATACGAAACACAGCAGCATTAAGCAGCTATTTTACGGTGGTATTCTGTGAGAGCGTGGCATTCGTGCTACAACATACTACTAATATAGCTGCAGCATGGCTCTACCACGTATGATTGACCACGAACATACTGCAACCGTTGAGAGAAAAATAGTTTTCTTGTAAGTTTCTTGACGTTTTTTCTCACAAATTCCCACGCAATAGAGACTTGCCGAAGCGATGGCGTAGCTTTCTTGCCTTTTATAAAGTGCTTTGTAAGCACCCTTTGAAATTTTCATTGGTATGAATTAGTTACTAATTCTCTTTTACGGAACAAAAAAAAAACAGTTTTTCCGGATTTTATTCCGATTATCCGTAAATTTACTTTCATTCAAAGTGTTATATTATATAGTATATATTATATAGATGGGGCGATGCCAATCTCGTGAGATTTAACGCCTCCAAAACACAAGCGTGTCTTTTCACCGCTAAAAGGAGCCCGCTCACCTTGGCTCCTACTTTCCGGAATGTTTCCTTGGAGTACACTGACCGCCTTCAGTTGTTAGGGGTTGAATTTTCTCCGAACCTCAACTATGGGCGGTTCATTGAGTCCAGAGCCAAAGCAGCCGCAAGGAAACTTGGTGTCCTTGCAAGGGTGCGGCGGTACTTCACGCCGGGGCAGCTTCTTACCTTATATAAAGCGCAAGTCCGGTCGTGCATGGAGTACTGCTGTCACATATGGGCTGGTGCTGCAAAATGCCACCTGGCAGCGTTGGACTCAGTGGAGAGACGTGCTAAGAGGCTCATTGGTGACCTTGATTTGGTTGAAACCAATCTTGTCAGCCTCGAGCACAGGCGCAGAGTAGCCAGTCTCTCGGTATTCTATAGGATGCATTTCGGTGAGTGTGCGCAGGAATTACACGCTTTAATTCCTCCCTCTCCTTTCCACCATCGGACAACCAGGCGGTCGGCGGGTCTTCATCCCTTTGTTGTCGATATTCCACGCATTAGAACCAAACGGTTTGCTTCATCTTTTGTAATGCGTACAGCAAAGGAGTGGAATAATTTGCCGGCGTCTATCTTTCCGTCCGAATACAATCTGGGCGTCTTCAAGGCAAGAGTGAATAGGCTTTTGTTACGCTAAGACAGTGCGATTTACCATCTAAGGCTGCATCACCACTTACCACCAGGTGGGATTGTGGTCAAGCACTGGTTTATATAATGATTTCTTATATTTACGCGAACACTACACATTTAAATAAAACTAGTTTTGGATTTTATCGCGTATATTAACTTATTTTATATTCCCGACGTTTCGAGTACTTTACAGCACCCAGTCCCCCGTGACCATGGGTGCTGTAAAGTACTGAAACGTCGGGAATATAAAATAAGTTAATATACGCGATAAAATCCGTAAACTAGTTTTATTTAACTGGTTTATAATAAGTAAAAAAAAATAGCGTTATGTCAATATAGGAAATCATTGAAATATTAATTATTTTTTATATGTAAGTCCGTGAAAATGCTATGATGCAGACCGGTGGCCTCTTCTAGCTCTATTACTCTCTCAGTAATGAGAGGCAGTATGTATCCCAGCTGTTGGACGGTTATCGGCTTTTATTCCAGCCCCAGAATTTTTTATTGCTCAGATTTTATTTTTTATTTTAAAAGACGTTACCTCCACACTAGAATTTTCTCCTCTATCGTGGTGGCAGTTTACATACATGAATTTCACATGGACAAATCAGACCAGAATAATCATTTGTATGGTATACAAATACTTGTTACGTGCGGGATTCGAACCCGCGGCCCTTAGCGCTGCAGTTCATTGCAAAGCCACTGCGCGAAGGAGCATTTTTTATTTCCTTCATCGTCAATCACGTGGTAAATCAGAACTTAAAATTGCAATTAACAATTTTATTGGTGCCGGCGGGGATCGAACCCAGATTACTCGACTACTATGAGTCACTATGTATGACTACCATGAGTTAATGCTATTTAAATTTACGGTAAGCGCTAAGTCCCTGAGCCACCACGGCTCTTAAGTTTTTATAAAAGATATTTATGTACATGCAAGCAATAAAACCATAAATAAAACGCTTAGCAGATGCGTTGTTAACTCTAGAATATAATAGAATACTATTATTCAATATCGGTTATCACATAATAATTATTGAGAGTCAATTTTATCATCATAATTGACCACTAGAAGTAATTACTTGTGTATATATATATATATATATATATTTTACAATTTTGCTTACGGCTCCGTGGCGCAGTGGCTTAGAAATGATTTGTTGCGCTGGGGGCCGCGGGTTCGAATCCCGCACGGAACAAGTATTTGTATGGCCTACAAATAATTGTTCCGGGTCTGGATGTTTGTCCTCGTGCAATTTATTTTTGTAAACGCCTCCACGATACAGGAGATTTTCCTAGTGTGGGGGTAACGTCTTTTAAAAAAAAAATACTGTCTACCCTGTAAAGGAACAATAGGCAAGAAAATACGATGTGTTTGAAGAAAAAATAAATGGCATTAAAAATGGATTCAATACACGCTTTTTCCAAAGAAAGTATTTAGTAAGCCAGTGCTATAGCCTTCAAAGAGAACACTGTTTCTTTCCCGTCTCAAAAAAACTGCGGCTTGAAAGTACCTAAAACCTTAATCGCGGATTATTGCTTGTCAAAGCTAAGTCTCGGTCCGCTTGATGTTTATGGCACAATTCAGACTGTCCGTAACAGTTTTGCGCACAAAACTTTTCTTTTTATTCCGTTTGAAATTCTGTTGGCTTTTTACTTTGAAATAAATGAAGTCAGTATAAACTGTTGAAAACAGTAAATTTATGGAGTATGTATTCTTGATAATTTTTTGTGCATTTATTACAAAAAAAAAACAACATTAACATAACATAATATAAATTGTCATTCACTTACACCTGTCTTCCAAGTGGTAGGCAGAGAGGTACTTATTTGGGCAGGCAGAGGGTCGGCTCGATTGGGTAAACACGCTCTCACAGAATACCAGCGTGAAATAGCAGCTTAATGCTGCTGTGTTTCGTATGGTGAGTGTAGAGAACCGGGGACCCTTTTACTTATTATAAGCCAGTGCTTGATCACAATCCTAACTAGAAACGAGGCATTCCATCTTAGTCCTCAGGGGTGACAATGCATCTGAATTTTGATTCTTAATCGAGGATAGATGTTGATGCCTATGGGCCACAGCATCCTCTTACCATCAAGTGGACTGTCGTATGTCACCCTTATAAGATAAAAAAAAACTTTTTGTAATAAGGCGGATTTGGTTTGGTTTTTTAACAAAATCTGCATCAAGAACATTTATTTTATTAAATTTGCAGTGTTTCATAATATGTTGGTAGACGAGAGCTGGAATCGGAGATCCCTTTTACTGGTAACGAGGCGTTCTATTTCATCCAAAGAGGCATTCCATTATTTTACAAATTAACTTTAATATTTTCTGTAGTTTAAATGCTACAGTAAATATTATGATGTTTATAATTTTTCAGGCACAGTTCAAAGAGTAGCCAAAAATATGGGTTTTGTTGGAAAATTGTGAAAGAAGTGATAGGTCCAACGCCTATACAATCACAAACCTAATATTTTCCATTAGTCGCCTTTTACGATGTGTTAGGCAAGTAACACAGTTGGCACATTCTTTTATTTTTTATTTAAACTTTTCTTTCCTTCATAAGTCGTTGACTAACATGGGACTAACATTATTTATATTATATTATTAATATTTAATATATTACAAAACGATTTTTTGAAATGTTATACATTTATTTACATAAAATAAAAATATACAATATTCAAAATTATAATTAAAAAAAACTAAAACTATCACTCAGTCCTACTCTGTAGTATAGTGGCAAGAATGCTTGCTGTTTCCTTGCTGAATGTCTACCTAAGCCTTTGAATGAGAAAGGGAGCAGCCCCTTATCACCAGCGGTGACGACAAGTCACGGAAAAACTTCCTTATGGAATTTCACTGCACACATAGTCTCTATAGCAAATATCAAAAATATGCAGTCATCTCTCAGAGTCACTCCATCTAGTGAAATGCCGATTAGATGGTGTGACGACCTGGTAAGAGGTGGAGGAAGTCGATAGATGCAGGTAGCTGACCGTGCTTTGTGACATTCCTCGAAGGAGGCCTATGTTCAGCAGTGGCCTTGTTATGGGCTGTAATAGTGACGATGATATTATAGATATCACTTATAAGGTTTATCACTATAAGGTTTACAATGTAGTGACGGTGTAAGAATATCCACTATCTCATATCGCCCCTGAATGTCATATGAGGCGATACAGGGAAACGAACCAGGAGATGGGCAACAGTTTCTTCCTAATAACTACTAGACGGCTCCGTGGCGCAGGGGCTTAGTAATGAGTTGCAGCACTGGGGCCGCGGGTTCGAATCCAGCACGGAACAAGTATTTGTAAGGCCTACAAGTAATTGTACCGGGTCTGGATGTTTGTCCTTGTGCAATTTATGTTTGTAAACTGTCTCCACGATACAGGAGAAAATCCTAGGGGCGTTTTAAAAAAAAGAACTAAAAATAAAAAACTACGGTTCCCAGCCGCCTGCCAAGCGTGGCAACTATGGCAAATATCCCTCCCTATGTCGCAATCTACGGGGAGGCCGATGTAACGGTAATAAGATTTTATAGCGTCCGCTACTAAAATGGCCGTTCGTCTACTAAGTAGGATCTGCGGCAATCAACTCACTCTAGTTTTTATATGCTACAAAATAAAATACATCAATATATCTACGAAGTGATGGAATGTAATGATGATGAATGTACTACAAACTTTCATAAAACAATACAATAATTCAGAGTAAAGCTTAAATGTATTATGTCCATCTGCTTGAATAGTAAATGGCAAAACCAGATTACAACTGTTGAGGCTAGTCTGCATTAGTGGGCGCGTTGGATACGAAACTTTGAGTGAAGATCCGCTCAAAGTTTTAGATAAGATCTGCAAAGTACGTGCGTACTTGCCGTGGACTTTCAATTGTGATCAAAGTTGGTAAAGTCTCTACAATGTGGTTTCTTTACAAGCAGTTGAATTAAACTTTATCCATTTATGTATAGCGCTAACATCATTATAAGTTTGATTAATGACTATGTTAAAAAACTTTTATCTTGCGGGAAAGCTGAATACTCTCCGTTCTCCATATAAATGAAAAAGGAAGAATTTTTTTGTGTAAGGAAAGGCGAGAAAGGAGTACTCAATCCACCTTTTGGTATGTGAATGTTGATTTTACTGAATAGAATAGAATAGAATAGAATAGAATAGAATAGAATAGAATAGAATAGAATAGAATAATTTTTATTCAATATAGATTACATGTGTAATTCTTATTGAAAGTCATTTTACTTTACCACTGGTTCGAAAAACCTCTGTCCTGGGAAGAACCAGCAAGAAACCCAGCGGGACTTTTTTTAAAAGTAAGTTTTACATTAATGGTTGTACAAACTATTTAAGTACAAATTTATTTTAGAAACTGCTTGGTAGCGACCACCTCATTCCAGGGTTATTATCAATCATATATTCATTTATACTATAATAACCCTTTTATACAGTTTCAGCTAACAAAACATTTAAACTTGGTAATAGAGAGAGCCTGTACACTTTCCGGGACCTTGTTGTAATAGCGTATACATTGCCCCAAGAATGAATTACTGACTCTGTGGAGTCGAGAAACTGGTATCACTAGCTTGTGTTTGTTCCTAGTGTTTACAGAATGTATATCACTTTTTTTACTAAAACTACCTTTGTTTTTGTGAACATACATTAAATTTTCGTAAATATACTGAGAGGCCAAAGTCAATATATTTATTTCTTTAAATTTATCTCTAAGAGACTCTCTCGGTTTTAGGTTGTAAATAGCTCTAATGGCCCTCTTCTGTAAAACAAAAATAGTTTCTGAATCAGCCGCATTTCCCCATAGCAAAATCCCATAAGACATTATGCTATGGAAATAACTGAAATAAACTAGTCTAGCTGTCTCGACACTAGTGAGACCTCTAATCTTTTTTACAGCATAGGCTGCAGAACTTAGTCTGCTTGCTAGTTTGGATATATGGGGGCCCCACTGAAGCTTTGCGTCGAGAGTGATGCCAAGAAAACAGTGGATTCAACAGGGCTCAGTTCTTCCCATTTAAAACACATTGGTACCCAGATTTTTAACATTCGTTGTTGTAAATTTAATACATTTAGTTTTATTTCCGTTTAAATGTAGATTATTAACGTTAAACCAATGCACTAATTTTGATATAGCATTATTCACTTCGTCACATTTAAATGATTGACGTTTAAGTTTAAAAATCAAGGAAGTATCATCAGCAAATAATACTATATCATGATTATCCCTACAAGGAATCGGTATCGAGGTAACCAATTGTATTGCTCAGGGATAACATGCAGAGTTTTTTTAATAGAATAAGTATGAAGGGAGCCGTGGTAGCTAGGAGCCGTGGTAGCTAAGGGCCTTAGCGCTCGCTGTGAATTTCACATTACGCGAGCAACTCGGGTTCGATCCTCGCCGGCACTAATTAAATTGTTAATTGCAATTTTAAGCGCTAATTTATCATGCCACGTGCTAGGCGCGGCGGTGAAAATATCGTGAGGAAACCTGGATATCCAAGAAAAAAAAATCGAAGATATGTGAAATCCGCCAGCACGCATTGGGGCAGCGCGTCGGACACTTCCTTGCCATAAAACCCTCCCAGAAGTGAGAGGAGGACTGTGCCCAGCCGTGGGACGTATACGGGTTTATTTTTGAAAGAGTAGCCAAATTTTAAACTTTAGTTCAAATAAATAAATAATGATATACCGTTATTGCAGTTTTTGAAAATACGAGTAAATAAGGCTTCTACTTTTATTTGAAATTATCCCAAATTGAATGTGATTTATGGGCAACAACGTTTTTGCCTACCGATCGACCCTTACGAATGTGTGCATGCGCAGTAAAATCAGTTAAAATAATGCATTACCACGCATTTTGAATTTAAAAGATACAAAGGATAGAATGTTGAGTTTTTTTTAGTTAATTTTTCTTCACCAGTTGCCTATATTACTTATTCTGAAACTTCTCTGCAAATTACGTGGTAGAGTGGGTCGGCTCCACCGGGGCGGGACCACGCTCTCACAGAATACCAGCGTAAAATAGCAGCTTAATGCTGACTTGTTTCGTATGGTGAGTGTAGAGAACCGGAGACCCTTTTTACTGGAAACGAGGCTTTGAGAGACTTTTTACATCTATCTTCGATTAAGTATCAAAATGCAGATAATATTATAATTTGGGCAAGTAAAATTATAGCCCTCTAGTAAGTTCTTTACTCTGCAGTTACTAATTAGGTCTTAAATGAAGATATGCGCAGTAGAACCAAAGTAACCGACTTAGTCCAACGGGTCAGTGGTTGAAGTAGCGAAGCTCTAGTGGTAGCCTAGTACGAGTAAGCGAAGTGTAGGACGGCGCTCTACAAGATTGAGCGACGACCTGGTAAGGCATGCAGGAAGTCGATGGATGCAGGCGGCTCGGAATACCGCTTTGTGGCATTCTCCAGGAGAGCCCTACGTACAGCATTGGACTTGTGAAGGGCTGCCACTTTATTAAAGTGGGTTATAATGAATTAAGTGTTTAGGCTTAGCTTGGCTATTGTAATCCGCGATTAGGTTAGATAACCGTTAAAACTGTTGTTTTACTGTGGCTTCTTTATTCTTAGATTTATATTCAATGAGATTTTGGAACGAAGTTCTTTATCGGACGGTACGAATTTGGCGGATGGGGGTTAGGCGAGAAAAAGTGTAAGATTTTTCCATTACGACCCCTTCTGATGTATTGTAGACGGCCTTGGCGGCTATAAGGAAGCAAGAAACAGAAACAGAAACTTTTTTATTCAATATAGATTATAAATAATACCTACTGAAAGTCACTCTTTTGTTTAATTACCACTGGTTCGAAAATAAACCTCTGTCCTGGGAAGAACCAGCAAGAAACCCAGCGGGACTTTTTTTTAAATAACAGCTTACAATCGTGTATGTTACACAACTAACCACATAAAACAAATTAGAAATAGCTTGGTAGCGATCACCTCATTCCCAGGGGTTATTATCATCCATAAATTCCTTAATATTATAATAACCCTTTTTATATAAACTTTGTTTAATAAGGTTTTTGAACTTTGAGCAGGTTATATTTTGTATATTTTCTGGGATTTTGTTGTAAAAGCGTATACATCGCCCCAAGAATGAATTATTGACTCTGTGGAGTCGAGTAACTGGTACTACTAGCTTGTGTCTATTCCTAGTATTTACAGAATGAATATCACTTATTTTTCTATAACTATTTTTATTTTTGTGTACGTACATTACATTTTCATAAATGTATTGAGAGGCCAAAGTTAATATATTAATTTCCGTAAATTTTTGTCGGAGCGACTCTTTGGAATGATAAGATTGGGTATATAAATGGAATAATATCCATCTCTCTCGTACTCTTTCTTATCTTTCCATGAAAGAAATATTATTTTAAATGACGCTTCATTTTAATAGACGTTAGTAATTCATTTATTTGTATTTGTTAATCAATAATATAATACGTTTATCAGTAATAATATACTACGAAAGGAACTTCGTTCCAACTGAGTGTTCCACGATACTCCCACATGTTTTGTTTTCTACAACGCGCTACTGTTTTTCAGATATGTTTAAAGTCCACTTTTATTTATTTTTATAAAACTGATTTGAAAAACGAACTTACTATCCACTTGATGGTAAGTGGTTTTTGCCGTCTCCGTGGAACGCTCGGTTGGACCGAGTGTTCTACGACACGCATGCATGTATTTTTTTAACCATTATTATTTATAAAATATATTATAATAAGCACTCTATTCACACTTTATTATTTATCTTAGACCAACAAAGAAAGATAGACGGAGCGCTACATACATTTCAAGTGCCAAAAGCATGCTCAACTTCTTGGTTGGCAGATTTTTCTAATTTTTTCTTTAACATACCGTAAAAACCATTGTTGGACGCATGTAAATGCACCTTTAACCATGTTTTTGGTTGCAAATGATTTTAGATGAATATGTGTGCGTGAGTGCGTGTTATTACAATAAGTTGAGCATGGTTTTAGCTTGGTTCTGGCGTCGCTTAACATGTACGCAGCGTTCCGTTTATCTTTATTTGTTTTTCTGGGTTATTTATTACATTGAGCGATGAAATTTGTCATTAAAATTTAAAATCTGCAACTGAAAAAATGTATTATAAGTGTCAACGATAATATAGTTTGGTTATCATCTTTATATACATATAAATTTAATTGAAGTGTCTGTCTATAATATCGAAATCACTGTCTTTTATTAAGCGTTATGATAGGGTTAATAGAATGCGATTAAAACATGAATAACCATTTTTTTATTTTGTCTTTCTGTCTGTCTGTGCGGGTTAATCCTCTAAATGGCTTAACTGGTTGTAATAAAACTTCAGGAACAGATAGAGAGCAATGCTAGGAGTGATTTAGGCAATTATTCGTAAACCTCTAACGTTTTTTTTGAGAAATTGAAAAATTGATAAAATGTATGATCTTTGATGATTATCTTAAATCTAAATAACGCTACATTAATAAATCCTATCCAGGTGAAGCCGGGGGGGGGGGACGCTAGTTCTCAATCCATAGTTATTTTACGTCGTAGATCTACGCTTTAGCATATTATGGCTGTAGCATGAACGGCTGACCCATTCTCATAGCTACCATCTCTGATCGACCAGGAAAAGACCATTCGCACAGAATTCCAGGAGAAATAGCAGCATAATGCTGCTGTGTTTCGTATGGTCACTCACTATAAGAAACCGTTACAGTTACTGTTACAACCTATTAAAGTCCACTGGAGGAAGGTCTATGTTCAGCCTTAGTAATCTATGGAGATTGCCTCATAGGGGGGATATTTTCTATAGTTGCCACGCTAAGCAGCGGGTTGGCAACCGCAATTTTTCATTTTTAGTCGTTATTAGGAAGACGCTGCTGCCCATCTCCTGATTTGTTTCCCTCTATAGCCTCTTATGACACCCACGGTATGATATGGGGTTATGGATATTCTTACACCGCCACTACACATTAACTGTTTTTTAGTTAGCGCCTATTCATGATTTGATAATGACTTGCAGAAGAAAAAAACGTAGTTCGAAAAACTGTTGGTATAACGAAGTTCGCCATTACGATGTAGCTGCAGTTTCATACGAAAAGTTATTTTGCGTTATTTAAATAGTTATGCCTACTATACACGCAAATAGCAACACGGGCCACCGGCGAACCGGAGGGGAGTAGCCATACGCAGGCGTTCCCCTCTGTCAAAGTATAAGTTCACGCGGTCCTATGCATACAATAAAACTAGTTGCAGCCTCACTGCTCACTAGACTAAATCTAGTCGCGCGGCTGGAACGAAGTCCTACAAAAATGCCGAATTGTTCAGTTTTCTTACTGAAGATTGCGTTACTTTTCATATAAAAGTAATTTTTAACCTCATTATTTAGTTTCGGATTTCTTTACCAACACAGGACGCTTGCCCCCACACAATATGCGAATCGGTCGAGCTACTGATCCGTGTCTGTATCCGGATTGTTACTGTCACCGAGCGATATTGTTATAATTTATCTATGTGTGTGAAATTGTTAGTTTATTGTTTTAATTGTTATGTGTGAGTTTCGTAGTGAGAGACGATTGTTTTTGTGTGCGCATATTTCCCCTTAGGCTCAATTTACATTGCGGCGGAATGGAATGGAACGGAAACGTCAACTTCGCCTCGTCACGCGGGAAGGCGCGCGAATTGTGCGCCTGCGCCTTTAAACTATGCACACCGTTCAGTTATTTAGTTAAGATCTTTTATTTGACAAGAATGGTTGATTGAATATTATTTTCATATTGCTTATTTGTGAGGCACAAGAAGAAAATGATAAAAAAAAGGAATAATATCAGAAAAGGAAAATAAATATTCGCGCCACTTCCCGCGGATTCCACAGACTGCGCCGACAGTAGCTACGGGAATTCTCGAGAATGCGCGAGAATTCCCCGGAGGACGCGCGACTTCTTTTTTGACTCATATCTAGTTTGCACGTTACACAATTAAGATAAAATTCATTTTGCTATGTACAATTTCGTTACAAAAATTCGCTTCCATTCTATTACGCCGCAATGTAAATTGAGCCTTACAAAAAATGACAGTTCTGTATCGGGAAAAACCGCTATAGCTATATCCCTCCGGTCCGCCGGTGACCCGTGTTGCTCTATGTTGCTATCAGAGCAGAATCATCTGTCTAAAAATTAAACTTTTAATAAAAACTTTAAGCCGACTTCAAACGAACTAAATAGAATCAAAAATTATATTCACACAACAGCTTGAACTTTTTATTAAGACTAATTTATTGTTTCTTTTGAGTGACTTTTATAAAAAAGTAAAAAACGATTTTAAATTACTAAAAATAATCAAAAGTAATGTCCACATACCAGCTTGAACATTTTATTTAAAATTTAGTTTATTGATCCTTTTGAGTACAAGTTCAAGGTAAAAAGTAGAATATCGTTAACAGTTACACTTACATTTAAAACTTCATCCCCGATTTTCCTACCCTTAGGGGTGACATCTTTTCTACAAATTGGATGAATAGAATGGAACCACCTTGAAATATTAGCTATTTAATGAAAAAATAAAATAATTAAAATCGGTCGGATCATATTACAAAAAAAGAACACAGAGTCGAATTGAATGCTACCCGTTTTTCGGTTAACAATAAATTATTATTTTCGACTGCGTCGTTTTATGAATATACTAGGTTTCGGATTTTGCCCGCGGCTTCGCCACCAGCGTGTAGGTTGAGAAGCGACATCATTTCAAAACGACAGCCAATGTATTATTTCAAGACCTAAGACAGCATATCTATATATGTAATTACATCTAGGTTTTTTCGGGATAAAAAATATTAGCCTTTTTTTTATAGTATTAGGGTGACAAACGAGCACACAGTTCACCTGATGGTAAGTGGTTGCTGCGGCACATAGACATCTACATATATCCTCGATTACGAATCAAAATGCAGATGCGTTGTCACCCATGAGGACTAAGATGGAATGCCTCCTTTCCAGTAAAATGGGTCTCCGGTTCTCTACACTCACCATACGAAACACAGCAGTGTTAAGCTGCTATTTTACGTTGGTATTCTGTGAGAGCGTGGTCCTTCCCCGGTCGAGCCGATCCATTCGTGCTACAACTATACTACTAAATATAGCTGCAGCATGGCTCTACCACGCCTGTCACTCTCCGGATCATAAACTATCACTTTGCCAAAAATCATGTCGATCCGTTGCCCCGTTGCTGCGTGAAAAAGGTACAAACCAACAAACACACTTTCGCATTTATAACAGTAGGGATCTCTGTTTATGACACATAAATTGGATGTAGAATAATGGCTATGTTGTACAAATAAGTTTCAAAACAAAGCCCGGATTTCTAAAACAGCATTGTATGAAAGAAATTCATTAATAACGAAGCTTTTTAGTATAATTTTAACGTTCGGAAATGTGTTAAATTATAAATACTGTTATGTCTGAGATTTAAACTCATCATTAATTCGTTCATTACAGCCTATTTTTTTTTTATAGGATAGGGTGACAAACGAGCACACAGTCCACCTGATGGTAAGTGGTTGCTGTGACCCATAGACATCTACATCTATCTTCAATAAAGAATCAAAATGCAGATGCGTTGTCACCCGTGAGGACTAAAATGGAAAGCCTCTTTTCCAGTAAAAAGGGTCTCCGGTTCTCTACACTCACCATACGAAACACAGCAGTGTAAAGCTGCTATTTTACGCTGGTATTCTGTGAGAGCGTGGTCCTTCCCCGGTCGAGCCGACCCATTCGTACTACAACTATACTACTAATATAGCTGCAGCATGGCTCTACCACGTAAACGCCAGATTACGCCAGATTCTGTAAGTAAACAACTCTACATGGCCTCAAGTATACTGTAACAGCTACATTTCACTTTCTATAAAGGTTTACTATAATTTCATATCATTCAGCCTACTTTACGTTCATAATTTTGTAACTTAACTTTGACTTTTGTTATTCAGGCACAACAAATACAAAGGCAAGTTTATTGCCTCACGAGCTACGCTCGGCAGGCTGATGGCAATTGCAGGATTTATTAATTTTGAGTTGTTTTTAGAAAGATGCTGCTGCCCGTATCTTGTTCTATTTCCTCCTGTCGCCTCTTACGACAATTACATGATGATGTAGGGTGGTGTGTTCTCTTACGCCACCACAATACGGCGTGAAAGCGCCTTTTTTTTAAAATTATATTAATATTGGACTATGCTTTGACTCATATTGTTATATGATCATGGCATTGTTTGAAGTTAGTTGCAAGTAGGCTGCAGTAGCCACGGTACAATCAGTACGTCCGTTTCTCTTCATTTTTTTTTGAATTAACATAAAGACACTAACAACCTGCTAACTCCTAAGAATTTCTTGTCCGAAAATCTCAAGACCTGATTTTTGCCTTACCCGGAACCTCAACCTGGGGCTACATGATCAGCGGTCGCGCTTACGACTGTTACTAAAACTATAAAGTTATAAAAAACGGATTCCCTAATTACATACGCATTAAAGTTCGAATTTTCGAGTTAAGGGTTTTTATTTTCTTGTGTTAAGGAAGTTGATGGAAAATTTTGACATTATCATTATTTATTTATTGATAAAATGTAAAGTCTATAAGGCACCATTTTAAAAATATGTATTACTTTTAAAGATGTTAAAATTAATTAGCTAAGATTCGCGTATTAAGTTTATGTTTATGTGTTTATGTTAATAAAATTATTGTTTTTCTAAAGATGTTAAAAATTAATTAGGAAATTAATTGGATTTCAGCAAAGTTGATTGCTTGCGATCGCCTGAATCTATTAACTGTATTTTTTTACTTTGTGGTTTATTTTATTAAACATTTGTTTTTTGAATAAATGTTAAATAAATGTTACTTTTATGTAGTTTTCATCTATTTTTGGGATTTATTCCTAAAAAATTTTTTCCTAAAAAACTTGCTATTCCCAGGTGCTACGTACAATTTAATTCAAAGTATTTAAGTGGAGATTCACCAAGTGGCGCGGAAAACTTATTGTGATGCATAGCAATCACATGACCTTGGTACTGGGCCGGCCATATAGCTCGGAGAACTGAAAGCAGATGGGGAAGAAAGGTTCTCGAGTGGCAGTCTCGTACAGGTAATCATAGTGTAGGCCGTCACCAGATTAGACGACCTGGTAAGATATGGAGGAAGTCGGCCGATGTAGATAGTTCAGGACCGTATTTTGTGGCGTTCATTGATGAAGGCAAATGTTTAGCAGTAACTTGTAATGGTTGTAATGATAATGATGATGATTAACTTGACATTTTTTATTAATTTTATCAGTTTTATTATGTAATATCTTTAAACAGTAGTTATATTACCTGAGTGGTATTAGAAGTATAGAAAGTCAGGAACAAAATAAATTATTGTAAAGCAAAGTATCGATTTCGAAAGAGCTTTGCATGAACTTACTAATGATGCTTCATAAGGTGTAATTTTAACGAACACCTGTCAATCTTGTGTTGAAGTTAAACGAAAGGTCAAGGTGAGCTTAACGTATTTCTCTCTGAGACCATTCCTGCATTTTCAGATCTTGTCGAGCACTTCTATCGAAGATATTTTAAGACTCAATTAAATTTTATGTACTGAAACATCGTTGTTTTAATTACAGGTATAGTGTGCATAAAAATGATGATTACATTTTTTTTATTAGAAGACAACTGTAGTTACGGGATAATTTAACTATCCAACTTTAAGAAAAATACTCTAATTTTAAATATATTTCTTCATTATAAAGTATGATATTTAAGGTATGTTCACACGCAAACTTTATAAATATAATTTAATATTTAAAAAGTAATTTATATTATTTGTTTAAACAAGTAAGGATGATAGACGTACGACAGAGTCTACGTAGACAGAGTCTACCTGATGGTAAATGGATGCTGCGGCCTACAGACAACTACGTCTATTCTCGATTAAGAATCAAACTGAAGATTTATTGTCACCTCTGAAGTCCAAGTTGGAATACCTGGTAACTAGTAAAAAGAACTCTGGATCTCGTTCTGGCATCGTGATCGTATGAAGGCACGAAAACCGTGAACAGTACATTTGTTCAGAAACATTTTGTGTAGAACTTTGAGTCTCTGTTTCCACCGTGCGAAACTTTTCTAAGCGTACAGTGCAACAAATTTGTAAACGAATAATATGTTCATCTTGAGGGCGCTTTGCTTTCAACAGTTAACATGGACGCGCAGGAAAACAAATTACTTTGAGCTGCAGTTTTTTAGTTATATTGTGCAGTCTGCGAAGAGCAATACCTTGTTTTTGGGTGAGGCTCGAACTGCAGACTGAATGCGTGAACAGCGTATGCGTGTGCGTTGAAGCAACTCCACCGCTTATACGGATGCGCGCGTACTTACCTACGAATTTGAAGTTGTGTGCGAACATTGCGACAAAGCTCACGAGCATTTTCTTAATAATGTTTACTTGAATGATTCCACCAAAATAAAAAAAATTGCGTACACTGTAAACACACTGGTGGAATCGCTTCTTTACGCACAATATGAAACACAGGAGCATCATACTGCTATTTTACGCTGTTCTCTACTGTGGTTATTCCCCGGTCGATCACATTTGTACTGCAACCAACGCTGCAGCTTAGCTCTGCTAAATAGTGACGCTGCAAATAAATACCAATCAATTGTGTATACATTGAGCTTAGCGATTAACATCGATGCTTTATCACTTGTCTTTATGTCAATCTAAACGAATATTTATCGTGTCCTTATTTACATTCATCAGGCTATTGAGTGCTACGATAAAATAGAGTTCAGAAATAGATTTCGCTTTTGTTAACCGACAGTGATGAATATGTTGATGCCATTGGTATCCCTGCAAAATTTTTCTGCAGATTTCTAGCATAGTTGATGGTTGCAGTGTGCTATTTTTATTTAAATAAATAGTTGGAGAAAGCAAAACTTTTTGGTCACTAAAAATCTGTCAGTCATTATGTCGATAGTATAATTTCATGAACATAGTCAAATTTGTTTTCAAACCTCAAAACATGCTAAGCGAAGTTTAACGTTTTATTTAAGGGCTTATTTTTTTTTAACTTTCAATGTCACTTATTTGAGGTTCCTTAAATTTTTTTTGAAGAGTAAGTACTCAATATTACAATAAAGAATATTTATAGTTATTCAAGTTAGAGTCAAGTTTTTAACAATACGAGTGTGAGTGCGATTTTTAATTAAATATGCAGTTTTTATTACACGCCTCATAACGCTAATCGATATTAAGTTGTGCTTTACTCTCGACACGTCAAGGTGAAGCAATTTTGTGTTCTTAAAATGCCTCTATCGTAACCATATTGCACTTATACGATAATATGAGTAGCCGTATATCAAGAAAACACCCTAATTAATCCATCGTATATTTTACTAAAAAATCATTTTATATTGATACTGTGAAGAAAAAAAGGCTTTGAAAAAAAATTTACGTGGATGTCCGATGGTTGATTTTGTATGTGGTCACGATAACTCCCGAAAAAATTGACGTATCGAGACCGTGTTTTTTTATTAGCTTCAGAATTATATCAACTGATTCCCTATTTCATATCAATAGCCTAGTATGCGTTGTGTGTTTATAAAATGATTTTCAACTTTTGTAAGTTTTATTGCTATTAAAAATTTAAAGGCGCTTTCATATTTTTCAGCCCTTGATAGACAAAGGACAAATGTACAATACAACCTATATCAATTTTATACTTTGTGTAATCGATTTATTTTGGTAAACATTATTAATTTCTCCCAGTAAGTGACACTACCTGTTAAAATAATGGAGCCCTAAATTTTAAATACGTAAATAATATATTTTAAAAGTCAGGAATACAATTTTTTTTCATCAAAATTAAATGTAACGCTCATGAGGCGTGCACTTTTGGATTTTCAAACTATCTTTTTCTCCATCTTTTTCTTCATCTGTAGGAGTCCACCGTTGGACATGGGCCGTTACCGTTGTAAGGGTTGAAAGTTCGAATGTTTAACCTTGAATTTTGGTAACTGAATTTATTAATTGTAACGAATTTCTAATCTTCCAGTATATTAAATTGTCTTTGAAATAAACTTCCCTGACCGACACACAAACAGACACCGATGGGAGTCAAAATACTAAAAAGTGTGAATTTTACGATTTAGTCATGTTAACACGTTTAGGAGAGATTGATCCTTTAATCTGATGCTGAATGTTGATAGGTACATTCAATCTCGATTAACTCAAATCGATTTACGTATGTATGGGTTCAACTGTGAATAAATTAGCATACGTTGTTGTGACCTATGTTTATATGTACTCAAACCTTATTATCATACATATAATATTTTTCAAATTGCAATATTAATATGGAGACTAACGGCCTTATATTAAATCTTTACTTAAATTAAGTTTTAATTATATCTAAGCCTGACTCTTTCTATTGTCATTTAATGAAAAGAGAGAGTACAAATTTAAGTAAGGCCGTAATTCACTAGCCTGAAAACGAATAAGATAGGGTGATAGATCCCCTATGTCACCACACAAGTAGACAGTCAAACTTCTTTTTTAGAATAAGGCTGACAAACGAGCACATAGTCCACCTGATAGTAAGTAGATGCTGTGCCCCACAGGCATCTACATTTATCTTGTATTAAGAATCAAAATGCAGGTGCGAGGACTTAGATGGAATGCCTAGTTTCCAGTAAAAAGGGTTTCAGGGTTGTTACACTCATCATACGAAACAAAGCAGCAATAAGCTGCTATTTTACGCTGGTATTCTTTGAGAGCGTGGCCCTTCCCCGGTCGAGCCGACCAATTCGTGCTACAACTTTATATAATAAATTGTTTTACCACGTTTTAAGCCTTGTTTCTCTTTATCGCCTATCATGATGCCCACGGGATGATACAGGGTACGAGATATTCTTACGCCGCCACTTCACAGCAAATATTACGTCACAACAAGCCATTACATCTTAGTTATCAAGGTCTAGGCTATGGGCCTTCATGATTTGTGTCGTTTATTTTTCTTGAAAAAAAAAGAATACGATTACAGTTATTTTACTTTGCTCGTCATTGGTTTTCAAGTTAAACGATTATGGTAAACGAAATGATCCTGCTCGGCTTCAATGGCGTAGAAATCGGGTAAAAGTAGACTTTTTGAAAATATTACAAACGAAAAGAATTACCAAGAAAATAATAAACGCATTAATGATAAACTAAACGACTTTTAAATTTGTAAGTATTTTAGCCGATTTCAAAAAAGGAAGAGGTTCTCAATTTGACTGTATATTCTTTTTTTATTTTTTAGATCCTTTTTTTTATTAAATAGGTTAAAATCAAAATTAAATGGTACCATCAGGGATGCCTACCAAAGTTACGCGTAAGGTTTAAAAGTAGGGAATAAATTTTAAACGTAATTATTTTGAACTTGTGATATTTCTTAGTGCACTCAAAAGGGTCAAAGGTGATCCGTGCTAAGACATAGTGTATTAAGAATTTAAACCACGACTTTAGAAGCTTTTGTTAAGAAATTAATTTGTTCTTCTTAGTTCTTTGAAGTCAGCTTTTACTTTTATAAACAGTTTAATTTTATGATATTAAAATTTGTTCGCAACCGTTTCAATCGGCTCATTTTTATTCTTCTCGATTTTTATAATTAAATAGATTTCATACGGAAAACTAACTACTAACTAACTTTGATATTTAGGGCATTTCATTCATTGTAATTGGCTGAAATGTTGGCTTGTTTGTCACTATAATATAAAAAAAATACAACAATATGAAAAGCGAAGTTTCTTCAGTCTTCATTGAATTTTGCTTGAGCTTCTTAAGACTTCGAACGTTGGACAGGACGCCGAGGCAGGCGCAAGTTTTAGTAATAAAAAGTACATGATTAATGAAAAAATTTAGTACTTAAAATTACTAATACTCGAGACCGCCAAAATGCTTTGTCGATTTGATGTAGACTTGGTTCTTCTTCTTGAATTTCTTTCTTTACTTGCATTGAAGGCTAGAATATTAATAGATAATACAACAATAACAGATGGATTTCGAGTAGAGCTTTTTTACTAGAAACAAGGCACTCCATCTTAGTCCTCCAGGGTGGCAAAGCACCTTTTTTACATGGGGAAATGAATAGAATAAATAATTTTTATTCAATATAGATTATTGCATAATACTTATTGAAAGTAATATTTTTATTTACTACGCATACCCGCCTCGCAGGGGCAAGGACGGGTTATGACGGACTCGCACCGAGTAACCGAACATAACAGAACCGGAGACCCTCTTTACTGAAAATGATTCATTACATCTTAGTCCCCAGGGGTGACAAATCACCTGCATTTTGATTATTAATCGAGGATTAGATGTAGATTTCTATGGGCTACAACTACAGTATCTACTTAGCATCAGGTGGACTGTGTGCTCGTTCGGCAACCTTATTCTATAAAAAAATATAAACTGAAGTGAAAAACGAACTTACAGTTCACTTGATGATAAACTGCTAGTGCAACTCATGGACACCTGCAGCTAACTCCAAACAATGAAGGGTAAAGATGCGTTGTCACCTCTGAGCACTAAGGTTAAACTTAAAGCCTTTTTTAATTATACGGGCTATACCCTTTAGACCGGAACGCAGAAGTTCAAGCACTGCTAATTAGCGACCGAAATGGGTAATACGGTAAAACCTACCCATACGGACAAAAAAGGAGTCGTACCAACTAGTGGTATCTACTTTTCTAAAGACTAAGTAGCAATATATCACCCCAAAAGATTCAATAATAGAAATAATTTAGAATCACAACATAAGGAATACTAAACTAATTGAGGTTAAATTTTCCTATATAGAACAGAAGTACCAATTTTTAAATATAAATACCAAATAGTAACAATAAGGTACTAAATATTGAATATTTTTTGATAATACCAATAATAAAGGATCAGCAATTTGTTGGCGATCAAGTCTCCACCTAAACTTTTTCTTTCCGCTACTGAAAAGACTAGAGTGTACGTCTTATTGTTCAAAATAAATTAAGCAATCGGCATAGTCCGACGGATCAGTAAGCTGAAGTGGCAGTGGGTCGGCCATAACATAGTTCACAGAACCAACAACCGACGGAGAATAAGTGGTAAAGGTTCTAGAGTGACAGCCTCGTATTTATAAGCGAAGTGTAGGGCGTCCCTACTATTTTACGACTAGATCATCATCGAAATTTGTCGGCTGAGTGAATTTAACACAGTTGTTTTTAATAACCATAAACTCAGATCAACTAATCTTTTCAATCATATAATAGGGTTTGTTGTAGTTTTTTTCGAGTTGACGTTTTATGACCCTGTTTTCTGTAGAGTCAAAACGGTAAATGGCATTGAGTATTTTTAATACAAGTAAGGTGGCAAAGGATCACACTCCCTGACGGTATGTAGATGATATTTTTTATCCTTGGTCAAGAATTAAAATGTGGACGCGCTGTCACATAGTTCACTAGTAAAAAGATTCTCCGGTTCTCTTTACTCACCACACGAAACATCGCAGTGTTATTCTGCAAAATTACGTTACCTACACGTTATTCTGTGAGAGCGCTGCAGTACTCTACTGCGTAACAAACCATTTAATATACATATATTTTAGTACATTAAAAATCTTTATACTGATGAAGTAGCACTATAAAATTGTAAAAAATAAATGAAAATCTAGTTTTGTTAATTTTGTATTGTTTCAGTTTTTTTTTTTATAGGAGAGGGGGCAAACGAGCATGCGGTTCACCTGATGTTAAGTGACTACCGCCGCCCATGAACAACTGCAACACCAGGGGAATTGCAGATGCGTTGCCGGCCTTTTAAAAAGGAGTAGGCTCTTTTCTTGAAGGTCCCTAAGTCGTATCGGTCCGGAAAAATCGCTGGTGGTAATCGGTTCCACAAGGAAGTTGTGCGAGGAAGAAAACAGTTGGTTTCAGCCTTAGAATTACTGTGCTATAGTTTGATATATATTCAAAGTGTATAGTTGAAAACTCATTTAAAGACGTAAAATAAAACAGTTATAAGTAAATATTTTAACAATCAATCAAAAATTTCCAAAACATGGCATTACTCATTTGTAAACCAATGATTTGTAAAAAAAAGAAAGAATGTAAAAAGTACATTATTTAACACAAACTACTGACGTACATAACATAATATACACAAGTGTTATACATAAAAATATATTATATTGTTACGAGCTTGGGATTCGAGACATTTAAAACTGCCGAGTGAATTACCAAAATTGACATTTTAATTACAGAACACTAATTACAACTTAAAACCACACTAATAACAAAACACAATTGTACTACTGATCACTTAAGTTCGCAGTTGTATCGCTTCGAAGTATTCGCCTGTATCGCCAATTCAATACTAACTGGGTCGCGGTCTATACCAGCCTTATATATTGCCTCAGATAATTTCCAGAACCTTCTACTGTAGAAACATCTAGAATGTTCGAGTACATACCGGTCCCGACTGACTAGGTGTCGATAGTTCTAGAAAGTTCTTCCATGGAAATTTCCAGAAGTATCTTGACTCTCCTAGTTCTCCTTGTACCAGACATTAATGGTGGCGCTCAAAAATATTATGTATGACGGCGGCCTTAAAAAGAAATTTTCTGTCAGAAAAATCTAACGAGTATCCTAAGGTACTCTACGCTTACATTTTATACTAGACCTTACGTTCAACGGATCTATGTCAACCGCACGTCAGAAATATGTCTTGTCAGAATGTCGGAAGGCGCGCTCTTCCATACCTTTGTACTAGGCGAACACCATCAGAAATTCCGAGAGCGTACACCCGTGTAATGCGCACGTATTGGGTCAGACTGACGAAAATGACCGAATTATTATTAGAAGATTTAATTGACAAATAGGATTGTCGGAACGAAAATTCTGATAGTGTGTGGTTGTACAAATATTCGTCCGGTGCGCGTTAGAAATTTTCTAACAGAAAATTCCTTATACAATGTACGGTCGGCCTAAAGTAAGAAGTATGTGGTTGGTAATGCGGACGACAGCTATAGGTGAAGTAAAAGTACGTGGGATGATTATGGTGAACATTCCACGTGAATATGGGTATGAATCCCATCATCACCAGCTCATCTGCGGTGACAACTTTTAAATTGTCAACTGCTTTTAAGTTGTCAACTGCGAACTGTATGTAGTACCTATTGTTAGGTGTTAGCATACGAGCAAACAGATCCACATATCGACGTCGACGATCAAGTTCTTTCCGATCGGCTTGATCCACTGGCCTTGCAAGGAGACGATGCATCTCTATGCATCTCCTATCGCATGTACCACGGAGAGTGCTCAGAGGAATTAATCGGATTAATTCCAGCTCCTGAATTTCACCATCTTACACTGCTACAGAACCTGAAATTCCATTCTCTTCATTTCGATGGCTGGCGGTTCACTACTGTGCGATTTACGCGGAAATTTCTCTCTTGCACGACCAAACTGTAGAATTTACTGTCGCCAGCGGTTTTTCCGGACCGATACGACTCAGGGACCTTCAACCAGCCTACTGCTTTCTAAAATGCAACGCAAATGCAATTCCCCTTGAGTTCATCAGGCGAGCCGTATGCTCGTTATCCTCTTCTTCCATAAAAAAAACATACCTAAGTACCTGATGTGTTAAGACTAAAATGTAAGCTTGAATTGTCAGAAGTGTTTAATTGATCTATATTTTAATTCAAATATTGCTTTCAGCTGTGATTCTAACCCAAGTCCCACGGCAAAGTAATCAGTTATTCTAATCACAATCTGTTTGCCGAGTGGTGACGGCGTACGAAAAACCGTCACTCTATTTCGTCCCATGGGTGTCGTCAGAGCCGACTATGGGAATTGCTAGAAAGATAGGGACGGGTAAAGGTGCGACGTGACTGCGATCCTCAATTTTCCTGCCAAACTTGATGACTAAAGCAAATCCCTACAACAGAACATGCCCATGTCCGGCAGTGGGCTTTCCAAGTTGATGAAGAATAAAAGAAGAACCAACACGTTACTTAAAGTTTTAATATACAGCGTAACTAACAAGAGTTCATCAGAAAATGTCAAGAAGAAATCTCTTTAACGTTAAAAAACACGTCATCAAATACAGAAAAGATTTCCTAATTCCTCTTCGCTTCTACTTATTTAGTATGCGGTAAAGCGTCAAGGACCGTAAATACATTTAGACTAAAAAGCTTGTTAACATTTGGCTTACATACCAAAGTTAAAGTCTAAAGCGTATTCCTCAGGGAGGAATTTCTAATTTGTGCTGTACACTCTAAAACATGAAGCAAAACACCTTGTGCAAATGTGATGATTTAATCAACAGCGCAAAATTCTATATAACTAGCCTGACCATAAATTAAGTTGATAATTTTAAAGTTTATTTTTATTTTTTTCGGAATTCAATTATGGGATGCGTTTATTATGTAAGTAACTTCGATACCTGTTATTTTTCAACGTAATATATTCTAATAACTGCACCCAACAAGAGTTCACAATCAACAAAATATAGAAATGTCAGACAAATTCGAAATTATAAACATACCAAACGTTTTAGCGTCTGCGTATTTATACATTAACGGTCCGTTCCCACTTGACGGTCATCGGAATCGACCGAGTTGGGTGCTCTAGTTGGCAAAACATTTTATATTGAGCTGATCGCATTTATCTGAGACCGATTCTTTGTCCACTCCAACAAGTTTTATCGTATGGTTTGCCAGCACTGCGCGTCAACTGCCAATAATAGTAAGTTTTTGTCGATAACTGGACCGCCGGCGTATAGTTGCTCTAATATTATAGTTTAAATAATCATTTGTAGTGTAATGTTATTTATTAAATGTCTACATGTTAACTTTTAGTGGAAACGAGGAAATCGCCGAATCGAGTAGTCCGCTTAGTTAGTAGTACGTAGTTTAACTTGGATACTATCGTCATCGATATTCTGCTGGCTTAAGCTGCCGTCAAAATCTTCCAAAACCGTCGCAATGTGATGCATTATCATATTGTGAAGAAATTTGTTTACATATTTATATTTTGAAAATTGTATTTCAGCGTTTAATGTAGTATTTTTAGCTGAAAGTTTTGTAGTCCATACCACAATAATGAGGAAAAATTATTATAGTGTCGAACCACACCTGGCACTCGGCCATAGGTTGTATCTACTATCTCACTACCGACTCTCGTAGGGAACTACGTGTTTGATACCCAGATTTGGACCAAGACCTAGAGCGTCTCCTTTATAGTTGCATAAGATACGTATACGGGCTTCGAAAGTATGATCATGTTCCTCTTTATCGTAATCGCCTTACAGAGGTGCAACTCTAGAAATCTGCTTGTTTTCTTTTCTATATTAAACAATCCAGATTCTCCTTTATAGCTATATCCTTAAGCTAAGGAAAGATATTAATTTCTTTATTCAACTCATGATAGAGTTTACGGTCCTCATATAATCATAAAATTAGTGATCCAACTCATTTTTCTGGATTCTCCAGGAAATCCTTTACTGTTCAGGCTACTACTCTACTCTGGAATTCCTTACCCGAAGACATACGAAAAGCTCCAAGCAAATGCTCGTTCAAGAAATAAATTCGTGACCACCTTTTGAAACAAGACATTGTTTCATGATAAGAATGGTTTCATGTTATGTTAGTTGTGTAATATAGTATATATATAATAGGTATATGTATATATATTTATGTATAATATGTATGTATATGTAAAATTGTTATATATATTTGTATTTATATTTACATAGTTTGAACTGACATACACAGGTACCTATATAAATATTTTATTTTTTAAAGATCATAAAGCAAGTTCACCTGCTATAATAGTTCACCCGCTACGGGTTAACTGGCAGAGAATGTCGACAGGCATTAAGTCCGCCCATTGTTACCTTAGTTGTAAGGTGTTACAATGAAAAATAAATAAATAAATAAATTATGAACAGGCCGTTAGTAACATTAATGAAAAAAGGCGTTAAAAATATTTATAAATAATATGGCAATTACAATTAGCTTTGGTGTAGTATTTTAAATAGAATAACTTTAAAACTATACATGTATAGCTCGAAGAAACGTCAACCGTTTCGGACGAAAGGTAGTCTAAGCGCAGTGTTGAACAATCCCCACTGTATGGAGTGATGACCTAATGAAACATGCAAGAAGTCGCTGTATGCAGGTAGCTTAGGACGGTGCTATGTACCAATCTAAACTTGATGCCTATGTTCAGCAGTGGACGTGCGATGATGTTGATGGTGATGAAAAACTTAAAATTAATTAATTTTCCTTTGTATGAAGTAAAATTTAAAGCTGGCATCACTGAAATTGTTGACTAGGAGAGAGATCAGGCGCAGGATTAACGGCTTTACGTGCTTGCCGAGGCACGGGGGTGAAACTGCGTCAACTTTCTGACTCCGGGATGCTACTGATAGTTTCTTAACAGAAAAAAAATCAATAACTGATTTTAGCCCGATCAGGACTCGAATCCGGATCCTCATGATTAGCAATCGCGTTTACAACCATTAGCCCAACAAGGCATTGGTTCTATTATACTAATACTAATTAAAATCGACTAGAATAACTCATAATTTAATATTCTTCCTAATTTTACTTATGATCTCACTAAAATGATATAACGATTTTTCGCCCCTCTTGGATAACTTTTAACATATGCGATAAAATATGCAGGAAAATGCATTTCCTTAAATTACTCTTTGCTTCGCCTGTTTCTTTGAAACGACCAACTGACCTATATTTAACGTGCTTCAAGTTAAGAGCAGCATGAAGCGCACAATTGCGTAAAAAAGGAACAAAAGGAGGCCGGATTTGTAAAAGATTCGTGACTTCGAGACACAGCTGTGCAAGTATACAAAAACACGACATTGACTTCAGTCGTTAATTTAGACAAAGAAGTAGTAGCAAATTTAGAAATAATATCAACAAACAATTTATATCTTTCACATTCTCAAGTTTCAGTAACTTTTTTTCTATGTAATAAGAGTGACTAACGAGCACACAGACCACTTGATGGTAAGTGGATGCTGAGGCCCCTAGACATCTACATCTATCCTCGGTTAAGAATCAAAATGCAGATGCGTTATCACCCCTGAGGACTAAGACGTAATAATGTCTTGTTTCCAGTAAAAAGGGTGTCCGGTTCTCTACAGTCACCATACGAAAAGCAGCAGAATTAAGCTGCTATTTTACGCTGGTACTGTGTGAGAGTGAAGACCTTCCCCGGCGGAGTCGAGCCATTCATACTACAACCATAATATAGCTGCAGCGTGACTCTACAACGTAAGAATATAACATCTTATAAAAGTACTAGGTAGTTGACTTAGTTGACAATGTTCTGTCCTTTAGGTAGGTGGCGCAAATAATTTTACTCTGTATTCACTGCGGAAAAATTAAAATTTGCTTATTTTTCTACTACCTACGATTTTATAACATTTACGTTCATCCCTTAAACTTAAAACCTCCCTAACTCGGTTAACTATGACCGGAGGAAAAAATATCAAAATACCCTTTTTATGTAAAATTTTAAGCTCTACACAGTTTTTTAAGAACTTTTTTGTCTAATTTTTACTGTTTTCGAGTAATTGCGAAAAGACACTTGAATTTTTTTTTCAACCCTTGCCGGGGGTTGCAGACACGAATACCTTTACACATTGTTTTTGTATAATTAAAAGTACATTATATCAAAAATGTAAAGTTGAGTCTCAAAATTTTGATTTCAGACCTTATTTGACTGGACTATGTTATCGTCGTTTTGCCACAAACAACTAAAGTCAAAGTCGTCGTAACTTAAGCGTAAAGTGAAAAGTGAAAGCGAAGCGCGGTGCGTACCTAACTCACCGTCGTGCATCGGATCGATGGTGTGTATCATTAGCTGCAGCAGACCGTGGCGGAACTTGGTGGTGGGTGGTGGCACTTTGCTGGAGCCAGCCGTAGCGTGTGCCGTGGCTGTCGCAGTGTTTGTGCCCACTGACGTCTCACTTGACGTGGTTGCGTTGCCGTGCTGTTGAGAAAATGTTCAGCGTTACATAATATAATATTTTATAATAATTTTAATTAGTAAGAAAATAAAATTACGTTCTTATTAATTAACATTCTTAAAGTTAATTTATTATGTTCCAAGATTATAAGGTCATTTCTAAGGTGGCTTAAACTTATGAGAGTTTAACATAATATGGGATATATTTTTATAGTATGAGGGTGACAAACGAGCACACAGTCCACCTGATGATAGGTGGTTGCTGTGGCCCACAGACATCTACATCATCATCGATTACGAATCAAAATGCAGATTCGTTGTTACCCGTGAGGACTAAGATGGAAAGCCTCGTTTCCAGTTAAAAGGGTCTCCGGTTCTCTACACTCACCACACAAAACACAGCGGCATTGAGCTGCTATTTTACGCTGGTATTCTGTTAGTTCGTGGTCCTTCCCCGGTCGAGCCGACCCATTCGTGCTACAACTATACTACTAATATAGCTGCAGCTTGGCTCTACCACGTATAAAAATACTTATAATATACACCAAATTATACCATTGTTGGCTGTAATACTATGCCAAATAATTTAAAACATAATTTTGGATGTCCGCCGTGTGATATTTTTTAGGAAAATTTTGCCAAGCACCATTGTGAAATTTACTTAAAGCTAGGTTTTTTTTTCAGCCTAATATGACTATGTGACTTTTTCAGCCTAATATGGTCATTCAAGAAAAGAATCACCCACTCGTCTCCAAATTCTCTTTTTGTGGTGGGACATATGTTCATGAGCGAGACGATCATTATTATTTATTACATACTAGCTGTTCCCCGCGACTTCGCCCGCGTGTAATTTAGGGTTATAACTTTTTTGCGCGGAGCCCGATAATTATTATTCTATAATTAAAGTAGCCTAAGTTACTCCTTAAATATCTGCTATCTGCTAGTGAAGGTCCCATCAAAATCGGTCCAGCCATTTCGGAGATTACCTTTTTACTAATTGCATATGAAAGTATATACCGTATATACTTTCATATGCAATTAGTAAAAAGCTGTTGTTTTAATATTACAAACTGACACTTCAATTTTATTTATTTATATAGATGTATAGATTATAAACAATTTTTATTTTTATAACTACTTTTACTACTGTTACTCATTAATTAAATAGCATAATAAAAGCATATTAACTCTTGCCTTGAATATACCCACATGCACAATGGAAAGATAGACTATATTATTATGCCACTCCGTTGCTGTACGTAAATTATTCCCTTCCATTGATATACGTATTACAAACGATGAAGCAAACCGTTTAGTTCAAATGCGTGAGTCGTGCGTGTTATGTTGACAACACAGAGGACACTGGTCGGGCATCTATTAATCCGATTTTTCTGCATATTCAAGATTAATGATGTAGGTAGGGTTAGTAGTAACCGTGTAGTGGCGGAGTAAGAATATCCACTATCCCATATCGTCCCGTGACTGTCGTAAGAGGCGAAAGAGCTGCGTTTTCCAATATGCCTGCCAAGCGTAGTAACCGTGACAAATATTCCCCTGTGAGGATCTATGGGGAGGCCTATATTCAGCAGTGGACTTTATATACATGGTAATGGTCTAGTGGTCGTAAGCGCGACTGCTGATCATAGGGTCCCGGGTTTGATTCCCGGGTTGGGCCGAAAATCAGTTATTGAGTTTTTCTGTCAAAAAAATCTCATAGCAACCTGGAGTTAGTATGTTGGCGGTGTTTTGTCCTCCTGCCCCGAAAAGCACGTAGAGCCATTGGTTCTGCGCTGGTTGTGTCGGATTGCCGTGCCATCGGACTATGAGGGTGAGGGAATAGAAATTGCGCCTGTGTTTGCGCACACACTCGTGCACTTTAATCCATTCTTGCGAAAATACATAGACCTGTTGAGACCTGCCGCCGTGATCGAAATACGGTCAGGAGGACATTATTAACTATATTATTCATATTTATAAAATCGTTTTCCATTGAGTGCAAGATCGAGGTGAAGTGTGTGAGATGAAAAATTCTTATTAACGTTTTTATCTCTTTTTCATCTAATTACACGGCTTAATTTGTCAACAAACTCTTAAGGCTATTCAAAATAGCCTAGCCGTGCAAAGACGTTGTATTTTTAAGTTATGCATAAATATTATTGATTAAAAACTTTCAAAGATGCAGCTATACTGGAGTACTTTTAGCCACTTGTCCCGTTAGCACATGTTTTTAAAATGGGCTTCACAGCAAATATATTAGTTCTTAACCCAAACGACCAAATAAATAACTTTAATGTAGTCATAAATTTCGTCTCTATTAAACAGTTAAAGTCAAAGTCTTGTCTTAAGTCTAGTGGAAGCCCTAAGTGATAAAATTTTTTTGGCCTCCCAATTCAAGTTAGAACTGTAAGTTCCTTTGTTACTTCCGTTTAAAAAAAAGACACTCCTCACATCTAAGGACATATGAAATATCTGACAGCCTGTTTTTCCTTTGCTTTTTGTTAAAATGTAAGTCATGATCCAAGGCAATAATCCTTTGGCAGACTAGCATATTTACAGAGATTAGTTGATACTGGGGTGTAAGATTATGTAAAAAGTTTTCTCCTTAACAGGTTAATTTGCAAGGGGAAAGTTTAAACATGATTTGTCACCGGTTTACTGGGATTAGATTGCAGAGAAGATAGAACTATATGTAGCTTTGTATTTTCGTTATTTTTATTAAATGTTATTCGCTTACATTCATATCCGAATAGAAGGCAAGAAAGAATGTTAGTTAAGTTTAGTCTATTGAACCCATTTCTCTGACGTGTACTAAAATCATAGTTACCGCTATGTTGTTTCTACAACATTTGTGCTGAGTTGACGCCATTTTTGTTCCTAAATTATTTTGTATTATATTAATTAATATTTTTATTTGGAACTAAATAAATTATATTATATTTTTATATAAAAAAATATTTGAAGTGTTGTGCAAAACTCGTTTGGTTCAACGTAAAATTATAAATTAGATAAAAAAGTTTTTGAATAAGAGTTCCAACGTGGAAACAATGCGTCTCAAACAGCAGAAAATATCAATGACGTATACGAACCTAGAACTATTAACGAGCGAACTGTGTGTTATTGATTGAATTGTTTTCGTTCGGAAAATTTTGACCTCACAAATGAACCTCGCGGCTGACCGTAGAAGAAAGTTGATAACGACGCACTGAAGGCGATAGTGGAAGCAGATCCATCTCAAGCTACGGCTGAGCGCATTGTGATTTGATTTGAGTGATGATTGAGATTGTGAAAACAATATTAGATTATTTGCGACAAATCGGTAACACTTAGAAGCTTAACAAATGGTCCCTCAATAACTGAGTGACGCACAGTGAGAGGCCCGCGTCCAAGCTTCCATCGTTTTACTGAATCGGCATATAAAGGAGGGAATTTCGAGACAAATTACTGCCCGTGAAAAAGCAGGAGAGAACGCCTATAAAGAGGGCATCGATTCTCATGCGGCAGACTTCGATAGCAAGGGCATCAACAAACAGTCCATAAAATGGTAACAATATGTTGATAGTTTATGCAATTTTATAGATAAACCTAAAATACCTTTTTTCTTAAACTGAAATGAATATTTCATTGCTTTTTGTCTCATAAGTGTAGTAAAAAATAAGATATACCAAGCGGCGTCATTGAGAAATTAAGACGTTGCGAATGTGAAGCGTAAATTCCGCAATTGTGAATAGACTTTGGTGAGATCTACGTCTATCAATAGATTTATTTTGGTCAACGAACAAGTCTTATTTTAAAGTGCCTACACTTTTATTTCAGAAATAATGTTTTGGTTTTAATCAGTCCGCGCACTTCCACAGTTAGTGTTCGATGGCCTAGAATATTCAGAGCGTACAGCGAGGAAATGAAAGACAGCTTGTTGGAATGGCCATTAATTACTAGAATCTAAAAAAGTGGGCTTTAAAATGAATATCTTCATAAATATTGATATGTCAGCTTTTGTAGATTTTATCAAATTATTTATTTAGAATCTAAAGTGTAAAACAATTTATTAATCCTTACGGCTGTTACGGTCGTCGTTAGATGCATAATGAAATATTTATTTAACATAAGACGCAACATTTTAGCATCTTCATAGTATGAAAAGCATTCATCTCTTCAAACAGCTAGTGCTACATCTTCACAAGATATATGTTAACATTTGAAACTATTTCAAGCAATATTTTTGGAACGAAGTTCCTTATCGCACGGTACGAATTTGGCGGATGGGGGCTAGGCGAGAAAAAGTGTAAGATTTTTCCGTCACGACCCTTTCTATGGGGAGATGGAATAATATCCATCTCCTCGCAATTTTTCTTATCTTGCCATGAATAAATATTATTTTAAATGACGCTTCATTTTAATGGACGCTAGTAATTCATTTATTTGTATTTGTTAAACAATAATATAATACGTTTATCAATAATAATATACTACGAAAGGAACTTCGTTTCAACTGAGTGTTCCACGACACTCGCACATGTTTTTTTTTTCTATAACGCGCTACTGTTTTTCAGATATTTTTAAAGTCCACTTTTATTTATTTTTATAAAACTGATTTGAAAAACGAACTTACTATCCACTTGATGGTAAGTGGTTTTTGCCGTTTATGGACACATGCAGCCAACTTCCACCAAAAAAGTCTACAGATGCGTTGTCACCTCTGAGGAGTAAGATAGAATGTCTCATAGCCTGTAATTTAACTGGCTTTCTATACCCTTTAGACCGAAACACAGCTGTACAGACCCTGCTATTTGGCGGCAGATGTAGATAAAAGGGTTACTACCTACCCAAACGGACTCCTAGGCAGAAATTAGACAAAGTTTAAATAAATTTCGTATCCTAAATAACTTAGCGAAATGGAATTCGTTTTAATAAGTAACACACTACAAAATTTTATAAACTACAAAAGAAAAAATAAGTAATAAAATACGAAATTAGATGCAAGGGGAAAACATGCAAATATTTTCTTTAAGCGCACTTACACCGCGTGTGTATCATGTTGACTAAGACACAAATGATAGCTTGATGAGCAGCATGACCAGTGCGAGAGACTTAGCAATCGTTCTAAGCAATAAATGCCTAATGCTGACGGCCTCATAGCGCAGTGGCGAATCAGTTTTTATCATCAGTCAAGTGTAATGTCCCTCTGCAAGATGCAGGAGTGTACAAGCTTCATTGTGAATGTGGTCTCTCTTACAATCTTGAAATCAAAAAACATCCTAATTTCAATAGAGAAGATGGCTGGGTGCTACCATCTGCTTGGAATCCTATAATTAATAAAATTAATCCTAACCCAAGCATACAACTGCAAGACTTCAAGATACTATAAGTTCATACTGCGTAAGTCGGAACAAAAATTAATAATTTGATCCTGGAGGTAGGCGTGGTTAACTATGGCATTGGGACGTCGAACATCTCAGTTCCCCCCGTGACCATAGGTGCTGTAAAGTGCTCGAAACGTCGGGAATATAAAATAAGTTAATATACGCGATAAATCCATAAAAACGTGTTTCATTTAAATGTGTAGTGTTCGCGTAAATAAAAGAAATCATTATGTAAAACTTGTTTCATTTTTTTTTTCATTAAAGTCGATCGTAAGTCCACAGCTGAACGTAGGTCTCCGCCATAGATTTCCTCACATATATTGCCATAGTCGCCACATATATTGCCATAGTCGCCACATTGACAGACCAGTTGGCAACCGCATTTTTATGAACTCCTTACAGAACGATGCTGCTGCCTATCCCCTGTTTTGGTTTCCCTCTGTCGCCTCTTAACACTTTCACTGTTCGATTTGCAAACACAATAGTAAGACAATAGCAATGACTCATATGTGGGTCACGGGACAGGGAAAGGGTTAAAACACAAACGAAATGTTATGAATGCTCTTACGCTGGCACTATACAGCGATAGTGTCATAATAATAGATTTTATGATTTTATCACATAAAAATGGGTGAGATAAAGGTTCTAAATGAAAAAAAAAAAACTTAAAAAACCAAATTTAATTTACTTATACAACACGCTAAATTTGTTGTACACAAATGTTTGTACCAATTAGTAAACTAAAACGCGGATTACCTTTTGGTTAAGCTACTATTTTATGCACCATACTAATTATTCCCTGAGAAAAGCTTGAACAAGGTAAATGAATTATTAATAAGATCAGGGTTGTTCACGCCGTAAATGTTTACAGGCTAAACAAATTACGACATAGTTAAGATGACCGTCGAAACTAGATATTATGATTATTAATTGAAAAACAAATAAAATACGAGGATATTTATGATCATAACTTAACTGTCATACAAGGGACAGTTCTTATTTCGTTCTGTATTTTTAGCCTAATCTGTAATGGCATGGCAATTTCAAATTACGCAGGCAGCCCGGGTTCGATCGCCGGTAACAATGAAATCGTTACTTGCAATTTGAAGTGCTGATTTACCACATGCTTGTCGGTGAAGAAAAACATCGTGTGAAAACCTGAAAGACTGAGGAATAAAATATTTCCAGGAAACGTGGAAAAATGAGCGGGGCCTGTGCCTCACCGTAGGATTTAAAAAGACTAAAACTTAAATTTTTATTATGTTTCATAAACTATTAAGCAATTAAGCTAAGGTTTAATATATAGAGTACATTAGTCTGCCAACTGTCTCCCCTATCTAAACTATTTAAATCATAAAATCTGGAGAGAGTGCTCTCAGTGAAAACTTTTAGTTACAAATACTGTAAAATTTAAACCTTAGATTATTTTATAGATGATCTGCACAGAGAACATTTTACATTTAGTATTAGAGTTAAACATTATATATTATGAGAGAGAGTTAGAGTTATATATTTTTTTATAGGATAAAGGTGACAAGTGAGCACACAGTCCACCTGATGGTAAGTGGTTGCTGTGGCCAATAGACATCTACATCTATCCCCGTTTGCGAATCAAAATGCAGATGCGTTGTCAGCCGTGAGGACTAAGATGGAATGTCTCTTTTCCAGTAAAAAGGGTCTCCGGTTCTCTGCACTCACCATACGAAACACAGCAGCATTAAGCTGCTATTTTATGCTGGTATTCTGTGAGAGCGTGGTCGATCCCCGGTCGAGCCGACCCATTCATGCTACAACTATACCATTAATGTAGCTGCAGCATAGCTCTACCACGAAATAAATTTATAATAAAACATCACCATTTGCACCTCAAAAATTAGAGTAATTTTCGAATACGAGTTCCGACTAGTGGTTCTAAAGCAGCAGAGACAGCTCGCAATATCAATGCTGCGTTTGGAAAGGATACGTCTAACGATTAAGGCACTGTGCGTTTTTGGTTTAATCGCTTTCGTAATGGAAACTAAAAAAACCTGACAATAAGGGCCTATTCTACAATCCTCAAATAAAAGTTATTGATAGAATAAAATATAACTTGAACAAATTAAAGATTATAGTTGCTTGAATGAAACAGTTCAATTGTTTCACTTTTATATTCAGTCAGGCTATAATTTATTTGATTGATAATTTTACTTGACGGTTGTAAAATCGGTCCTAAGTTAAATAACCTCGAATTAAATCAAATTATGAAAGCTGATCTTTATCAAACAACCAAGGAAGTAGCGTCAAGGTTTGATGTTAGTTTACCCATAATATTGACTCTTATGCACCAAGTGGTAATATAAAAACACTCGGATAATGTGTGCCTCATAAATTGACTGATGTGCAAAGAGGGGCACGCGTTAAAGCTTGTTTTGATAATTAGGTACAGATATCAAGGGATTTTGAATAGAATTGTAACGTGTGATGAAAAGTGGATTCTCGATAATCGCATGCGAAAAACGTAAACGGGTCAAATACCGTAATGGCTGATTTACACAGGGTCAGTAACTGGCTCCAAATTCCAGACAAGTCAGTGCTGACCCGATACTGACATAGTGTAAATTGATTTGGAGTCAGTACAGCGCTGTCGCGCCAATGCTGACTTCAATATTCCTACTTGAATATTTTGAAGTCAGTCCACTCCCCCCGCCACCCGCGCCATCGGTATTGAACTTGTCTAAACGACCAAGTCAGTACCTACTTGGTCAGCTGCTGGCGCTGCATTGTAGAGTGACGTCGCGTCAACAACAAAGCAGAACTTCCAGTTTCGTTTCTGTCGTCTAACCATTTTCTTATCCAAAGTCGTTTATTTTTAAATATCTCTTCTTCTAACATTTCCGTCGACTCTTTCAATTTTCCAGTAAATATTTCAATCGTTGTAAATTCTGCCATTTCCATGAATTTCTTTTTGCCCACTGACTCCAATAACGTGCGTACACCCTCAAGAAGTTACCACGACTACTGACTGCATGTAAACAGTGCAATTCAGTCCTCGATGCCAGCACTGACGCCTGTTACTGACCCTGTGTAAATCAGCCTTAAGAATGAGCTTCGCTCACCCATAGAAAACTTATGGTAACTGTTTGGTGGTCACTTCATGGTGTAATTCACTATAGTTTTTTTGAGATCGTGTGTATCAATAACAGCAGACGTCTATTGTAACGAACTTCGAACAATCCGGGCTTCGTCATAATTGCTGTATGATAACACAATACCCCACACTGCTCGACAAAACATTACAAAACTTGCAGTTAGAAACTCCTCCTTACTCGTTAAACCTAGCCACAATCGATTGCCATTTTTTCCACAATTTGAACCATTTGTTGCAAAGAAATTCGTTCGCATTTTGTTCGCAAGAAGCGATATAAATGCTTCCTTTGACTTAGACTTTGTGAAGTTCAGATCCCCAGAGAACTATCGCTAAGGCATAAATAATCTTCCCTTGAGATGGCAGGAATTTATAGATAACGAGGGTAAATACAAAATAAAAAAAGTGTGTGTGTCAGCTCCGACGCACAACTGGAGTTTACTCCTTACGAAAGATTATATATGAAATTTAATATCAAAACTCCGCAAGTTGACAGTTGTTATTTGTTTATATAAAGTAGTACAGCCGAGAGTACTCTGTGCTAGGGGCTGCGCAAGATAAGTTGCGCACGACATTACGTAGGCATGGAAACATGAATACATAACGTAACGCATGACGTAACGTTTGATTTTACTCCCCATAAATTTTCATACCCCGGGCTTATATATGATAACGGCAATTTCATACTTTAACCTCTTATATCATAGAGTAAGATAATGTGCGAGAATCTACTACTTCATATCATCCCGTGGGTGTCGTAAGAGGCGATAAATGGAAATTGAAACCGGAGCTGAGCAATCTCCCCTGATAACAACTCAAAATAATAAAAAACTGCGGTTGCCAACCCGCCTGCCAGACAACTTTAGCAAATATATGCCCTATGAGGCAATCTGTGGTGTATGTCTATTTTCAGCAATGGACTTTAAGGGCTGTAATGATGATGATGGGAGGTATGTGAAACTCCGGTCGTTTTACCAACCATTTGCGAAACGGCTCTGATAAAAATTCTCAATTTAAGTAATGTGAAATAAGGCTTCATTCCTTATTTGTTTTTACTTCTCACCTATTTCCGCCACATAGCAGTACTTGCACTGTTGTGTTTAGGTCTGAAGAGTATAGAGAGCCAGTTTACAGGCTGTGAGGTATTCCATCTTAGGCCCGAATTAATAAACGTTACTCAACGACGAACTCAAGTGCGTAATCATTTGATACTGCGTACGTGTGTAATCATTAGCCCTCATTACGAAATCAGCATCTCAAGATCGTTGCTAATTAATAAACACGTAAAAACAGTATCTCAAAACGCTGTACTTAGGAATACTGTTCTGTGACTTGCACTCAAGTATACACACTTGAGAGTCGAGTTTCGTTTAGTAATCAGTGTGGCACTCAGCTGATATCGTAAACCTAAACCGCATCTTGAGATATGTTTATTAATAAGATCATAACATCAAGATTGTACTCAAGTGTGTGTACTTGAGCTGAGTAACGTTTATTAATACGGGCCTTAGTCTTCTGTGGACCGAGACTACGGCCCGTATTAATAAACGTTACTCAACGACAAACTCAAGTGCGTGATCATTTGATACGCTCTCATTACGAAATCAGCATCTCAAGATCGTTGCTAATTAATAAACACATAAAAACAGTATCTTAAAACGCTGTACTTAGGAATACTGTTCTGTGACTTGCACTCAAGTATACACACTTGAGAGTCGAGTTTCGTTTATTAATCACTGTGGCACTCAGCCGATATCGTAAACCTAAACCGCATCTTGAGATATGTTTATTAATAAGACCATAACATCAAGAATGTACTCAAGTGCGTGTACTTGAGCTGAGTAACGTTTATTAATACGGGCCTTAGTCTTCTGTGGACCGAGACTACATATCTGTAGCCTTCTTTTAAATGGAACTAAGTTTTACGTATTTTATCGCGTATATTAACTTTTATAAATTACCGACGTTTCGAGTATATTAAAGCACACATGGTCACTGCGGGGGACTGAGGTGTTTGACGTCCCAACGTCATAGTTAACCACGACTACCTTCAGTTTAAAATTATTAGTTTTTGGTCCGATCTTCGCAGAATGTTCCATGGACAGCAGTAGTAACAATCAGATGGCCTGTTAGTTCGTTTGTAACTTCAATTATATAAAAAATAAAAAATCCTTGGCTTCATTTTTTATTTGCGTATATCCTTTATTTGTAGTCTCGACTTCTCGTACATCTCTTGACTTGTCGACATCATTTTAACTTTTTTATATGTAGCAATATTATAGCAAATTGAGGAGGGGATGCCAATTGTATTTGACATGTAACGCTAACAATCGCGTTACGTGTCAAATACAGCTCTATGCGTAACAGTTAAAGGATCCTCGTGTCAGTCTGTCTGTCACGCACAAGATTTTTCTTTGACGTGAGTGTTTCACGTAGATAACTGACTTCTCGGTCGAAGTTGGACTTACCTAGTTGGACTATTTGTCTCAGGTTAACATACTCGTCAACAACTTCGAGCTTAGTGGTATTTTTTTAAATATTCTGTGATCACCACACACGCCATAAGGTACCCGTGGCTGATTTAACGCTTATAGGATAGGATGAGAAGTGTGAGGTAGTATACAATGACAGAAATACAGGGACATATTTACTTGCACAATTATTGGCACCGGTTGAGATTCGAAACAAAGAAACAGGTCGGAAGTCAGATCTTGTTAGGATACAGAAAAATTCATCATCATCGTGATTGCAGCGCTTCTCAGGTCGACAGGAATATAGAGCTGCACAAGGAGGATGGTAGACCTGTCCTCCCTATCGGTTGTCGGTTCTTCTAGCTATATGGCCAGCCCAGTCCCGCTTCGTCTAGCTTACTGATCCGTTGGGCAATGTCGGATACTCTGGTTCTACTGCGGATATCCGCATACACATAATATGAGGAATATTATCTGATAAAGAAAAATAAAGAACCGAAAACGAATAATTCTTGCTGAATCCCTTAAATGTATATTGCAATATTCTATATTAATACATAAACTTCCTGTTTTTGTTTGGATCAGTGACGTTAAGTCTATATTACGAAGTTTTAGCGTAACTTCTATACGCAACTAATTATGTTGTCGGGAAAAGTTCGAACGCGGTCCGGTGTTTCTGTTTGTGCTGAGTAGTTAATGAGGTTTAAATATTTAGTGGGCGACTAAACTTTGATCGGTGTTAGAAAAACAAATTATAATTTTCTCAGGGATGCCCTGCCCTATCTTAAATAAAGTATTTTAATCTCCGAGAAAATTATAAATATGCAGATAAACTTGGAAAGTAATACATTATATAAATACAATACTTCATCCAAATCGTTACAGCCGTTTCTGAAACTTTTCCACCTGATCATCATTCATTACAGGCTATCAAAGTCCACCTTTTTCCACCTCATTTGCAATAGTTGCCACGCTTGGCAGGCGGGTTGGCAACTGCAGTTTTTTACTAGTTGTTTTAAGGAAGACGGTGCTGCCCATCTCCTGGTTTGTTTCCCCTGTCGCCTCTTACGCCACCCACCGGACGATATGGAGTAGTGGATAATCTTACACCGCCACTACACTGTTTACCACCTGATGGTAGTGGTTATTGCAGCCAACACCTGCAATTATCTTCAAACACAGAAGGCTACAACATTCTGTATCACCCATATTTGCAAAATAAAGAAATTCATTCATTCATTCATTCATTCATACAACGTATTGTCACCTTTGAGATAGAATGCAGTCTGTAATTATACTGGTTTTCTACATCCTTGAGACTGGAACACAGCATTGCAGGCACTGTTGATTGGCGGTAGAAATATGTAAGTAATAGGGTGATTGACACCTATTTTAGATGGACTCGCAGGCTGACGGCTTCGTGGCGCAGATGCTTAGCATTGAGTTGGAGCGCTGAGAGCCGCGGGTTCGATCCCGCACGGAAAAAGTTGTTGTATGACCTACAAATAATTGTTCCGGGTCTGGATAAACATCCAGACCCCAAGTCATTGTGCAATTTTTGAATGTAAACTATCTCCACGATACCGGATGAATCCTAGTGTTTTAACGTAAAACTAAAAAAGAAGGATTCGTACCACCAGTAAATTCATTTCGTTTTAGAGTAGGTATTAACATTGAAAAATAAATAGTATTTAGTAAAAGTAATGTTAAAACCTATAAACGTCGTCTAAGGTCCTAACTGAAACCCAATATTGTGGTATCTCTCAGGTGCACTAAGAAGATACATAAAACACTCACGCCTGTCATCCACAGGGGTAGACAGAGACTACGGACTTCCATTTGGCATGATCCTGACACACTTCTCTCGCCTCCTTTACCTACATCCATATATCTACGCATACATGCTCGTCGGTTAAGGGTATCCCGTATTAATAAACGTTACTCAACGACGAACTCAAGTGCGTAATCATTTGATACGCCTTCATTACGAAATCAGTATCTCAAGATCGTTGCTAATTAATAAACACATAAAAACAGTATCTCAAAACGCTGTACTTAGGAATACCGTTCTGTGACTTGCACTCAAGTATACACACTTGAGAGTCGAGTTTCGTTTATTAATCAGTGTGGCACTCAGCTGATATCGTAAACCTAAACCGCATCTTGAGATATGTTTATTAATAAGATCATAACCTCAAGATTGTACTCAAGTGCGTGTACTTGAGCTGAGTAACGTTTATTAATACGGGCCTTAATCTGCCCCATCTTCAACATATCGCCTTTTTAGTCTATAAACTTTCGTCTAGGGCGTCCCTCTCCACTCTGCCGTTCACTTCTGCAACATAAAATTGCTTTGTCATCCTTTCCTCGTTCATTCTTTCTAAATGACCAAACTTTGAAGCATTCCTTTCTTAATCCTGATCACAACATCATCTTGCAAACCACACTTTTCTCTTCTCACACAATTTCTTACCCTATCATTCAGATTCAGCCCTAACATACTCCTTGTTGACCGCATTTATACTGCATTTATTCTACTCTCGTGCTTCTTCTGCCACATCCAGCTGCCACTAACTTAAGTCCCTACCTTAATGGATGGTACATTAAGGAAGGGACTAACACAGCATTGTGAATTACCATTGTGCCTTTTTTGACACTTTCTGACTTTGGGATTGTGGGCAATAGAGTGACGAGCCCCATTTATTCTAACTCCTGCATTCACTGTTCGTCTATATTCTTATCATATCTACCATACCTGCTAAATACATATAACAAATACACAAACAGATCCACTTACTCAACCAACTCCCCTATTCTTATTTCCCAAATGGTTCAATTTCTTCTCTTTCAAAAATCATAACTTTCGTCTTACTAGCGTTCATTTTAATTCTCCTTTCTTTTAATGACCTGTTCATTAATGTAACCATCATTTCCAATTCGGCCGCCGACGACGCAAATATCAGTTCGTAAAGAAACCCACATTTTTCTGTATGAAATTCTGTTTTCTCAATAATACATATGTTTCTTTCTTTTTTCTTTCTATACGTCTCACAGCTGGGCACATGCCTCCTTTCATTCCCGAAACGCTTACCCTTGAGCTACCACGGCTTTAGGTTTGGTATTATAATGTGCCAATTTCGAAAATCATTTAAAACAATACCCATCATTGAGCTCGTTTAATTTTATCCAAAATATGTTTTAAATTAACCTATAATTAATGTGTCTGCTTGAAACATTGCAAAATCACATTAAAAGCAATCATTTGCGTGAAATATTACAACGTTAAATCGTTCCCGGCGGAGCCGTTTTAAGCGTGTGGGAACCGCACTCTGTCACAGATTAAAATGGTAATTAAAATGAATGCACACTTCAATTTTAAAATCCAGCATAAAATTAACTATGCATAGTTGTAACCGTTAGTGTCAAATTAAAGTTCAGAATTAGAGTATCCATTTTTTACCCAGCGCCGTGGTAGTTCAAGATCTAAAGGCAAGATCGCTCTAAATATCACAGGATGCGGGTAGCGGTGTTCGATCCCAGGCGGTATATATATGTTAGTATAGTTAAATGCCGAATGATACGTGCTCAGGGGCTAAGCGCTAATTTCACAGTACGCGAGCAACCTGGTTTTGACCCCCGCCGGCACATGAAATTGTTAACTGCAATTTTAAGTGCTGATTTACCTCGTGCTCGCCGGTGAAGTAAAACATAGTGATGATGACGCAAATGTACATGTCAGACAAATAAAATATTTTCGAGTTCCTACATGCTTAGTCCGCCAACAAGCACTAGACCAGCACGGTGTACAAATTTCTTCTTCTGTCTTTAAAAATGAGAGAGGGCCTGTACCTGGCTGTGGGACGTATATAAATTGCATATACGTCCCACATATAAATCGCGCTGTCAAAGTTCCGAAGCAAAAACAGTATATATAGAATAGCTACGAACTACCACTCGCCTAGGAGCGTTGGCCGCTCCCCGGGCAGAACACCTTGCCCGGCGGAGATCTCCCCTTTTCCTTCCACGGCTATACGTTTATTTAAAACATATACCTCATTTTTTTACAGCTAATCACAAACCCATTGCGGATCATAGACATCCCCACATAGATTACCATAAAACGAAATCCCGAGTCAACCGTGTCCATCGACTCCCTACACGTATCACCATTTCTTTCCATAGTTGTATTAAGAAAATCAAAAGTCTTCCGGTATATCGTGTTATACGTGGTTGAGCCTTTTATTCACGGTAAAGTCACGCTACAGCACGAATGGGACGGCTCGACCGGAGTAGGACCACACTCACACAGAAAACCAGTGTAAATAAGCAGCAATATACTACAATGATTCGTATGTTGAATGATTAGAACCGGGTACCCTCTTTACTGTGAACGAGGCATTACAAATTATTCCTCAAGAGTGACAACGCACACGCATTTAAGTTCTTAATCGAGGATAGAGGTAGGTGTCAATGGGCCGCAGAATACACTTCATTCAAGTAGACTGTGTAGTGGCGGTGTAAGAGTATCCACTACCCCATATCGTCCCGTGGGTGTCGTAAGAGGCGACAGGGGGAAACTGAAACAGGAGATGGGCAGCAGCATCTTCCTAAAAACAACTCAAAACAATAAAAAGAAACTTTGTATATTCTATAACAGCAGAGATTGCGAATTTAAGTCTTAAAATTACGTCCATATACTTAAACTTAGACTTAGTTGACACAATTCTAGTATTCCCTTATACAAAAGAATTTCTAGCTTTAAAGAGAGCTATTGGATCCGATCTTGAATATTCAGCAGAGACGCCATTGTGTTAATATGAGTATCATTGAAGACGGATCAATGTTGGATTGAGAAGAATGCATGCTTACGACGTCTGCATACTCAGTGACTTTGTAACATTGGAAGAGATTTTCTATATTATGTTAAATGTTGTTCGAAGCAATTATTTTATTGAAGCGAATAATAATTAGGAGCCATGCTGCCTCCAAATTACGGTTGTAGCACGAATAGGTCGGCTCGTTTGAGAAAGAACCTTGCTCCCACAGAATACCAGCGTAAAATAGCAGCTTAACGATGCTGTGTTTCGTATGATGAGTGTAGAGAACCGAAGACCAATTTTACTGGAAACGAGGAACCATCTTAGTTCTCAGGCGTGACAACGCATCTGCATTTTGATTCTTAATTAAGGATAGATGGACCACAGTGTCCATTTACCATCAGGTGGACTATTTGCTCGTTTCACACCCGTAATCTTTGAAAAAACGACGCCAAGGCTTTCCTGTCGTCGGTTTTTAATTCATCTGCAAAACTTTAGATTGATTATCTAGACGGACTCATTTTCTGCACATATATAAATATTTTTTTGGTTTTTATGTGTATTCTATTCTAAACCCAGGTAAATTATCTTCCAGAAGCAGCACCTATTTACAAGTATATGTTGCAGTTATCGATCTCTCTTCGACCATATTAAAAACTTTTTTTTTATTCTAGATGTATATTTCTCATACGAATAATCAGAAATAATAATTCTTTTTAAGATAATAACATTCATCTTAAAAAGAAATTTGCCAGCTCAGTATAAATTGGGGCGACGACGAGGGTGTTTCTCCCTTATCGATGATTAATTCTCGATCAGCCAGTAAGGAAGATTAATTTTCGGTGCAAACTACTGGGTCATTTACAAGGCGATGGTATAGTAGAAATTATGGAGTTCATTTTACAGGATCTATGTCGATTTACTTGTGCTGATTTTACACAATTTTTCACGAAGATAAAAACCAATGCACTAATGCTAACCTTGAAACGATAAGACTTGACTCGATACGAAACATGAAAAATTTGTTTTACATTGTCTTTTATCATACGCCATCTTTTAAGAAAACTAAACTACTACTATATACACTCAAGCATAAAATATGATTCACAACCCACTATCATTGCACATGAACACAGCTGTCTGCATCAGCAAAACACCAAATGCAACTGTAACCCCCTGGAAATGGTTGATCAGCATATGTATTTAGGCCTAATAATAGATAGTAAATTTAACTGGAGACCACATGTTATTCACATTTGTAACAAACTAAGAGCAATACTTTTTAATTTAACAATACTTAAGTATAAAATTCCTTACCGAAGTTTGAGACTTTTATATTTGGCATTAACAAATTCAATAATAAACTATGGATTGAGTAGCTATGGCAGAACCTATAAAACTTATATACAAGAAATTTATAAAAGCAACTGTACAGACATGATGATTCAAACTTGTTTAAATATTTTAAAACGTTAAATGTATATGAAGAAATTAAATTGGCAGTCCTATGTGAAGAGTGGGAACAGTTGAGTAAATTAAAAAAATATAGTAGACCTGAAACCCTACGTAAGTTGAACAGCTTACCGACATTTAAGCTTCCAACTTACAAAAATATTTATGGCAAGCGCACAATACCTGCTCCCCTCTTTACTCAACGAACTTCCACTCACTTTTTTAAATAAAGTAAAATATTATAAAGTAAAAATAGCTAAAGGAGCACTAAAAGAGCTTCTAATCAAATAACTAGATGGCCGGTATGGTATGTTATGTGTATGTTGTATTATTGTAGGTTAGTATAATATATTAATACTATATTAGATGATAACACAATTAATGTAAATTGCATGATCTGATGTGTTTATACCTGATTTATCTCAAATTTATATATTTATTAATATAATTAGTGATTAGCTGATTAGTTAATAAATATGTAAATTTACCATTATTAGCAATAATAGTTTATATAAGTATATAAACTATTATTGCTAATAATGGTAAATTTACATATTTATTATAATATAATATGTAATATAGTTTATAGTTAATAGACCACAGCAAATAAACCGTGTGTGGTTTCTGCTGTAGGGCTAAAAAATTCACTTTGTGTATCAGTTTGTTTCTTATATTTTGAATAAATAAAAAAAGCAGAGGGGCTTCGGTTGCATTCGGAACGAAGAACTATAGTCTCTCGTCTGCGCAGATGAAGACCACAGTGGGGTTTTGGTCGTTTAAAGTCTAGCATAACCTAAATCAAGGTTTCAATTTTGTCGAAATATCAGCAAGTTTAAAAAGTATCCTGGTCCATCCTTAAACTCTTATAATTAATAAAAGGAGAAAAATATTTATATAGGTCTTTACTTATGAAATTGCCGTTTTTTATGAAATAAGTTAACGTAATTTTTTTTCTATATTTTTATTTCTGTTAATCAAAGTAATCACCCGTGTAATCGATGCATCTTTACCAACGCAGTGGCAGTTTATTGATGCCCTTCTTGAAGAAATCAGCTGGACGGGATGCAACAAATTGTTCAAAGGCATTTTGTACTGCCTCTCGGGTATTGAATTTATTTTCCCGCCAAAAAGTTATTCAAATTGTGGAAAAAGTAGAAGTCTGTAGGCACAAGGTCTGGTGAGTACGGCGGATGACAGAGAGCTTCCAACCCCAGCTCTTGTAACTTGGAGACAGTCTGTTGTGCAGTATGAGGTCGCGCGTTGTCGTGCGGGAGTAGCGGGAACGAGCGATTGACCAAAGCTGGTTGGGGATGTGCGAACTTCTCTATCATTGTGTATCAGTTCTTCACAGTACACATCCGCAGTAATGCCCATCCCTTTTGGTAAGAAGCTGTAATTAATCACACCGGCGACAAACCACCAAACAGTGACCATCACTTTTCTAGGAGTAAGTTTTCGTTTAGGGCATTGTTTAGGTGCTGAACCAGGATCCAACCAACTTGCTGAGCGCTTGCGATTGTCGCACAGAATCCATTTTTTGTCGCAGGTAACAATGCGGTTCCAAATTCCTTCGTTTGTGTGCCTGTTGAGCAGTGCAAGGCACGTCTCGACGCGTACTTCGCGCTGGCAATCATTGAGTTCGTGGGGCACCCATTTGTCAAGCTTTTTTACCTTGCCAATTTAACGCAAATGGACCAATATTGTTTTGATGCTAACGTCGAAAACTGCTGATAATTCAGCCGAAGATGGAGTATCTTTATGTTCAGTAGTGAAATCAGCTTCCACAATCGCCTTTAATTTGTCATTGCTGACCAAAGTTTTCGGACAACCACGGGGTTCATTTTTCAGGTCGAAATTTCAAGAACAGAAGCGGGCAACCCAATAACAGGTTTTTCTAGTTTCTGTGATGTTACAGCTTTATCGAAACTCAGGACTTGTGGTCTTTCAGACCGCGAGCTATGAAGGTGCGTTCGTTTGTAGTATTCGCTCCGTTAACGTCGTTGTAGTTGCGTGCCGCTTATGCCGCGTTGATACCACGACGGTACTCATATTCCATAATTACTCGAATTTTTAACGTATCTAAAAAAGTATTTTGAAAAAAATTATTTTGAAAAAAGAACTCCATGTTTTTCAAATAAAATTAATTTGAAATTAGAATTCTTAAAAAAAATATAGAATATAGTAACAAATAAGTTCACCTTAGTGCCAACTAGCGACATCTGGTGATCGTAAGATTATTAGCCCTCATTGGAAGCCTCCTTTTTTGAAGTCGACTAGTAAAATTTAAATTATCAAAATGTTTTATTAAACTAAGCTACTAAAAACGATATTCTGTCTTTCATATTCCTTCAAATGTCATTATTACAATTCAGGCTTCCATTTGTTACAAAAATTCACTTTATTTCGTATTGAGCCAACCATTCAAAAGATATTTGTCGTCTGCAAATTTGATTAAATCTCGGAATCCGTTACAAGATACATATACGTAATTTAGTTTGTTATAGCACTGCAAGTGTATTAAGATTATTCGCATTTTTAAAGCGCTGTGGCAGTTCAGAGGCTTTTATTTTTTTAACATATTATAAGCCTGTGCTTGACCACAATCCCACCTGGTGGTAAGTGGTGATGTAGCCTTAGATGGTCTGACTGATGATGAGATGATCGCACTGTCTTAGCGTAACAAGAGCCTATTCACTCTTGCCTTGAAGACGCCCAGTTTGTATTCGGACGGAAAGATAGACGCCGGCAAATTATTCCACTCCTTTGCTGTAAGCATTACAAAAGATGAAGCAAACCGTTTGGTTCTAATGCGTGGAATATCGACAACAAAGGGATGAAGACCCGCCGACCGCCTGGTTGTCCGATGGTGGAAAGGAGAGGGAGGAATTAAAGCGTGTAATTCCTGCGCACACTCACCGAAATGCTACCTATAGAATACCGAGAGGCTGGCTAGATACCGAGAATGAGCAGATCATTAATATGCAGCAGGAAGAGAGTTGCGCGGAGAACGGATCCCTGAGGAACACCGGCGTTTGTCGCGATAGAACTAGACGACTCTGAGAGATCATTCACTCAGAAAGTTTTTCACCCAGTCAATCAGGCTATAAGCCGTATGCTGAAAGCTTGCCCAATAGGCTAGAGTGCTAAACCTTGTCAAAGGCCTTCGAGACATCAAGGGAAACAGTAAGTGCTTTACCACTGTTCTCGAGGGCCCCATATGTGAGTGGCATACGCTAGAAGGTTCCCAGTTGATCGAAGCCGTACTGGCGGTCACTGAGGGGATCATTCTGCTCTAGGTATGCCATGAGGTGGGCGTTCAATATACGCTCCATAATCTTGCAGAGTATGGAGGTAATTGAGATTGGCCGATAGTTGGCAGGTTCGGTACGGCTACCTTTTTTAGGCACATACTGCACATTGGCTAGCTTCCAAGATTTGGGCACTATTCCAGTCCTGAATGAGAGGCGGTACAAGCGCGTCAACACAGGAGACAATTCAGGCGCACAGATCTTTAGAACTATAGCTGGTATACCATCAGGTCCACTAACTTAGTTCACGCCTAGACTTCCCAAGGTTTTAAGAACCTCCTTGTTGGTGATACGGACATCTGACATAGACGTACCGCAGTGAGGTAATTGAGGTGGTACGCTGTTGCTACCGTCCAGACGCGAATTGCAAGCAAAAAGATAAGCAAATAAGTCCGCTTTCTCCTTAACCTCATGCGCCTGTGAGCCTTCTGATTTTACCAGTGGAGGCAGTGTAGACCGGCAGAAGTTTGTCTCGACCGCTCTGCCGCCAAGGATAAGATGCAAAGAAATGTCGCATCTCATCCCAATCTGCTGACTTGTATCGCCACATTCGCCGCACACCTTGGATATCGTAGTTAGGTGGGGAATATATCGACACAGATTTCACCAGACAGTGGTTAGAAGTTCCCAAGGATGAGGTAACCTGAACATCGTACCTGTCTGGATCGGTCGTTAGCAAAAGGCTAAGCAAAATTGACGGTATTATGGAATACAGACGTAAGCTTAAAAATTCGGATTATAGACTTTTTCTAAAGAAGAGAGAGCAAACGAACATGCAGCTCACCTGATGGTAAGTATCGACCGCCACCCATGAACAACTACAACACCAGAGTCATTGCAGGTGCGTTGCCGGCCTTTTAAAAAGGACCGAGCTTGAATAAATATATTGGACTTAAACAAATATGGCGGCACGCGACTCGGTAGCGAAGTGGCTAAACGTTTGTTACGCGTTGGTTACGGCGCTGCAGAGCCGCGGGTTTGAAACCCGCACGGATAGTGTGATCTACTTATATCGACTTTAAATTTTGTCCATGTGCAATTACCTGCAGGGTTATCCAAGCTGACTTTCTACAATATAGAATCCTTTTGTTTCAATACTATGTCAGTGGCTGCCTTTATAAATACGGAAATTGCGTAAACGGATTTTAGATTTTACTCGGTAGCAAAGCCTCCATAGAAGCCGAGAAGCTGGGCTTGCCCTATCAAACTGCTCAATTAATAATATCAACTAATAAAATAACTCGTCAACTGTTTCAAACTATTTCAAATTTCCCGCGCGCTTCTCTGTCATTGTTGCTGACCTGTTCTACACAGGCCATAGATTACTGTATATACACAGGCCTTATAACGTCAACACGCGGCAAAACTGCGCGATTAGGTTGTCATAAAAATTAGTCGTTTCTCTCGCACGCGTGGGTTTTTACCGGGCTTTCGAGAAGACGATCGCTCCCTTTCTAACCTGTGGTAAAATGTTCTATAATGAAATATAACTACGATTGTTTATATAGCAATTTGTACGTAGCGAAAAGCCCGGCTTTTAGTGTGAAGTTAGTCATTAGTCAAGCGCGGGCGATACCTTTGCAAGTTCACTTCACATTTCAATGTTTACGCTGTGTGTTTACTTGAGCGAATAAATATTGCGAGTTGAAAATTTATGCTTTTTTATAGATTTTTAGTGAATATGGAGGATAATAGTGTTCCTTGTGATAAATTGAAGCGTGTTAAAGTGCTAATCGATGAGGAAAAGGTAAAATCGAAAAAGAGAAAAGGTAAATTTTTATAAAACTGCTAAAACAACAAAACCATATCTTGGGCTTGCCCTAGTTTGGAGCCCTAGCTTCGCCACTGATTTTACTGAACGTTACTTCTATCCGATAAAAGATCTGAGTCTAAAGAAGTTTTACTTTAAAAGTTTGTACTATAATAAAATATTCAAATTTCAATTTTATCACATATTCTTCAATATTCCCTAAGCCTATCTTTCCATGATTCATCCGCAAAACATTGTTACACTCATAGTTTGACATTCTTATCGCCATAACTTTTTTTTTCATAATTTGTTTTCCTCTGCCGTCTCTTACGACACCCACGGGATGATATGGGGTCGTGGTTATTCTTACACCGCCACTACGAAGGTCGACTCCCCCTTACATAAACCAATTTTTTTTGACCCTATTTAGTGGAATTAGGAATATCACAAGCTCGAACGTCGTCTAAATAGTTACATTAAAAATTCCATCCCTATATTACCTCCCTTAGGGGTGGATTTATTTCTTCAAAATAATAATATGTAACTACCCCTGAAGTATTTCTATGAAGTTTTACCTATTTAATAAAAAGTTCATTACAATTGGTTAAGTTTGACGAAGATATCGCGTAAAATACATACAAAAAAGAACATACAGTCGAAATAAGCACCTCTTTATTTTTTTGAAGTCAGATAATTAATTGATAATTTTTAAACACAAAATCGAATTATTTTTGCAAGATTAATTAAGCTGAAAAAGTTTTAGTTAACACAAATCACAACAGGTTATTTTGCATAAATGTAGTACGAGGTCTAATTCACATGACTTATAATTTCAAAATCGCTCGCAATAACTTAAATTTTAATTGTTTTTACAGGAATACTATACTAAATTATAAAGCAAGGCGATTTAAAATTTATAAAAGATGGTTTTACTCTTTTCTACTATGCTTTTTTGAAATATTGTTTTCTTTTCAACCGACTTCAAAAAGGAGGAGGTACTCAATTCGACAGTATGTTTTTTTTATGTGTGTTACCTCATAATTTTTTTCTGGGTGAACCGATTTCGATGATTCTTTTTTATTTGAAAGCTGGTGCTTCTCATGTGGTTCCATATAAATTTGATCAAGGTCTGACTAATAGTTTTGAGTTATTCTTAATAATTCATATTGAAGTCGGTTGTACAAAATTTTTAATTTTTAATTATTATTTTGTTCTTTATACATTCATAACTACAAAACTAACGTTTCAGTTGAATATTAAAAAGTACATAAAATGTAACTGCATAGGGTATGCGTCGTAAGCTTCTATTGTGAAGGATGTGTTCATCATCACTGACCTGAAATTTCTACAGCGAGAAAACTTCGAATAAAAACATGCGCGGGCTTAATAAAAATAGACACATTTTATGAAAACCGTTTTAATTATTTTTCTTACCATTTTCCCCTTAAACTCTCTTATAAAATGGTAATATGTTGGTTACAGCATATAAAAGTTCACTGCTAAACATAGTATCCCCGTATACATTTTATCATAGCAGTAATTTTGCCATAGTTGACACGCTTGGCAGGCGAGTTGGCAACCGCATTTTTTAATTTAAAGTTGTTATCCATGAGACGATATAGGGCAGTGGATGTTCTTCCACTGCCACCACACGACTCATAGGACATAATAATGAACTGAAATATTAGTAAGACCAAAAAAATAATTACAATATGCAAGTGCGCAGGTGTTGTTGTTGCTGTGCTGTGCACCTAAAATGCCAGCAAACTGAAGGCTTTTTAGGAGTTTATCTATGAGAGACCAAGTTGAATGAAGATCAAATAAAGATGCTACGAGGAATGTACGTTGTGAGATGTTTGTTCCTATGATTACGGTTTGGATTTTTCTAAGGATTCAATAAATATTAAGCTTTTTGCAAATTATTTTTTATATTTATTATTAAAAGAGGATACATACATCACGTCACATAAAATATCTAGTAGACCTAGAAAAAAGTTTTAAAAGCAATCATTTCGATTGCGACAATAAAGTAAATAATAAATATACATACATTAGTTCGGGTGAACTTACAACGAAAAGCGGGAAAAATATTAAAAGAGCGAGAATCGTGCTAAAAGTGAAAACAGCTAAAGTGAAAGAAGATTAATTAAACCAGCGCAGAATGCAATAATGAGTTCACCTATCAAAGGGATTTATAGTTTAAAATTGCTTGATTTAATAGGAATTGAATCTAGTCGATAACGAAAATTGTTGTAGCGTTCTCATCAAATTTTTGTTAGCGTTTTATTTGTTTATTCTTATTCGAGGTGAGGTCTAGTAATGTCTGTTTTTTTACCCAACTTCAAAGGAGGACGTTACAATTTGACTGTGTTTTTTTTTGTATGTATGTTACACGATATATCTTCGCCAAATGTGAACCGATTTTAATGATTCTTTTTTTAATATATAGACTACAGTATTAGTAGTACAGTAATACTACTAGTTCTACTTAAATGTGGAGAAAACTTACGAAAAATAGGGGATGAATTTTTTAATGTTACTGTTTATTAATAACTTTATCTTGTGATATTCCTTAGTCCACTCAAAACGGTATAAAAGTTAAACTTTTCATAAAAAGTAAAAGCCAAGAACTTGAAAGAATTCAATAATTTCCACACATTTGCTTCTGTAGTCGGGGCTTTAATTCTTCTATACATTAAGTCATAGCACTGACTTCAGAAGCTATTATGTGCAAAGTATTTTCCTCACAAATGTCGGTTCCGTCTCGATTTCAACGAACGTTACGGAGTTATTACGAAACTAATGGTAAGTTCACTAGCTGAAACAAACTCGGAACGATTCAGCCAATATACTTAGGTTAGTAATAGTTTAAACTACATACTGTCAGCTTTCGACCTTTTTTTATTTGTATAAGAACCGTAAATCCAATTATTTTTTACAAGCACGCTTCTCAAACCCTGAGAGACCGCGACGCGTTTTTCTTACAAGCAGTAAACGAAGATTGATTATCGGGCTTTCGTAAACTCCTTTTCATGAATATTTGAGTAGCTTTAACATCATTTCCACGCATCTTAAACTCATGACTAAACTTAACTAAGTTTTACTTATGAATTTATTACATGACAATATTTACTCTCGTTTTATGTACAAGCAAAGGCGATAAGGGAATACAAAGTCCACGTGATGGTAAGTGGATACTGTGGTACATAGACCTACATCTATCCTCGATTAAGAATCGAAATGCAGATGCGTTATCACCCTGAGGATTAAGATGAAATAAATGTCTTTTAAAGAGTCTACGCTCTTCATTGGTTGGTCCGATTCATAGTAAAACACCTCAAAATTTACCAAATCCGTTTCATCGAATATTAAAAAACTTTTAGTTCTTTTTAACTTCCCGCTATGAAAGTCAGTGATTTTCAAAAAATCGGTTTCCCCCCAGTTCTCGAAAATCGAGGTCTCATTAGATCTCTACGTTTTGAGGTCCTAGAAAGCTATTCCGACTATTCCTACGAGGATGTCACTATGTCTGTATGTTCGAAAGTTATCGTTGTCAAAAAAATTCAAAAAAGTGTTTTTAATAACTTTGAAATTTCTGCACGGATCGTTTTTGATGTAACGAGTTAACTATTAGTTCGTAAAAATATTTGTCGAGTGTTTTAAGATCGAACATAGCCGGAAGTTCCAGGGATGGCCTGCAGGGTCAACCGTATTTTTTTCGTTAGTCTAAGCAAAAATATTATTAAGGATCGAATAACTTTTAACACGCCAGTTTAAGCCAAATTTGTTTTTAATTAAGGCCTGTTTCAATTAATTATTAATAGTGACCAAATAAGAAGTTCGAGAAGAGACGGGAAAAACTGTGTGTTACTCCAAATTGCAATGTATTTAAATGATTAGAAATATATAAAGAATAATAACGTTGCATGCAGCATGTCTTTTGAAGATTTTACGTTTTCCTGTTTATTTATTTAAATTTATTATGGTTATATTGTTTTACACTAACAAGAAAAGATTTTACATTTCGATAAAATAAAAATATAATGACACATAACGGTGACTGCTCTGTTCTTGGGATTGGCTTTCTTTTTTATTAATGTTATTATAATCCTTATACCTAAGAATAAAAATGAGGATGTTTACAAAGAAACGAATTTGAAAAAATATTTTTGCATTATTTTCAATACTTCTAAGAAATTAGTAACTAAGCGGATTCTTGAAAAGGCAGATCTGTCTTGAACAGACAAATTGCTTTAACTTGTAATGGCAGTAGGTTGGCCTAATAGCATCCAATTGCTTGTTTTGTCCCATCGGTGTCATTAGTGTTGACAGTAGAAATGTCAGAAAAAACTCATGGCTTCTGATAGACGGTGGTGCTACCATAAAATTACATGCTGCGAGGAATTCCATCTTAGTCTTCAAAGGTGCAACGCATCTGTAGCGTTCTTTGTTTGAAGTTGGTTGTAGGTGTCCATTGACTGCTGTAGCCACTTATCGTCAGATATACTGTTTTTTTTTAAATAAAATAAGGGTGAGTCCACTTGATGGTCAGTGGATGCTGTGGCCCATAGACATCAACATCTAACTTCGATTGAATCAAAATGCACATACGCTATCCTGAGGAATAAGATGGAATGTCTCGTTACCAGTAAAAAGGGTCTCCGGTTCTTTACATTCACCACATGAAACACAGCAGCATTATTCTACCGTTTCACGCTGGTATTCTATAAGAGCGTGGTCCTGCCCCGATCCAACCGCCCCATTCGTGCTGCAGCTATGTATAGTTAGCATAGCTGCAGCGTGGCTCTATTACGTAAAAGTTCGTTTGTCACTTCTAATTTTAAATAGATTATATACAGATGTAAAATATCCAGAACAGCGACAGGGAGCAGCATCAAAGGTTCCAGATGTATGCTAAGTATTGCAATCAACAATACGTCTGCCAAACTTGTCGGATTTATGGCATATCCAGAGGCCGAAGAAGAAGATGTTGAATGCCTCGTTTCCAGTAGAAGGGATCTCCGATTCTCTACACTCACCATACGAAACACAGTAGCATTATGCTGCTATTTTACGCTGGTATTCTGTGAGAGTGTGGTTCTACCCCGATCGAGCCGACCCATTCGTGCTACAACCACAATATAGCTGCAGCGTGGCTCTACTACGTAGAATTTTGAATTAGCTATATAAAAACAGTAAAAAACTAAATAACATGATTCGACATAACATTGATATCCAGAGGCAGAAGAAGAAGATAAAAATCTATTTTTATATCACGAATTACGAGCGACGGTAACACTTTCCGTGATTAGATTGAGTTATCACATTTTATGATGACGTATCAATACAATTGACGTGTTGCACTCATACGGTTTCAAATAACTGTTTATTGGGATTCGTAATGCGGATTCTTTTATTAAAACATTAGAAAATGCGGTCAATGGAGTCAAAGCTCGTTACACAACAACCGCTTCGAAAAGCGGGCATTGTACTTCTCTACTGTAATCTCAGCTTCAGATAGAAATACATAGACTTTTCGAATTGGAATGTGATTGCCTAATGTGGTCTAGTGTCTGTCAATATGAATGTACATTAATATGTGGTAGAGCCATGTTGCTGCTATATTATGGTTGTAGCACGAATGGGTCGGCTCGACCAATGAAGGATCACGCTCTCACAGAATACCAGTGTAAAATAGCAGCTCAAAGCTGCTGTGTTCTTTGTGGTAAGTGTAGAGAACCAGAGACCCTTTTTACTGGGAACGAGGCATTCCATCATAGTTTTCAAGGGTGACAACGCATCTACATTTTGATTCTTAATCGAGGATAGATGTAGATGTCTATGGGTCACAGCATCCACTTACCATCAGGTGGGCTGTGTGCTCGCCTGTCACCCTTATTCTATAAAAATAAATGTATTTCCAGGGATGCAAGACCTTTGATTGTTAGGGCAATCAAAAGAAGTTGGAAGGCCTCACCGGTGCAGGCCATGGTGCGGCCGGCATCGTCGGGGCCGCGGATGTATGCGAAAGCGTTCCCGTGGCCCTGCCAATATGCGGCGAAGGTGGAAAACCGTCGGGTTTTAGTTGGTGCGAGTCCGACATAACCCGTCCTTGCCCAGGCGAGGCGGGAATCAAAAATATTTAAAGAAGGCGGTAGTGTGGTAGCCACCCCTTTTTGATCATGTTTATCATAAGAGCATATTTGTTTTACTAATGAACGAATAATATTTGTATTGTGAATTTGCTATGCATTAATGAACTATCTATTACATTTAAATTGCTATAATTTAAAGTAAATAATGTATATATAAATATAAAACATACCTCCTATTGTATGACGTACTTATAATGTATTTGACCCTAATGAAAGGAGAAAAAAGAGGATACCTAGAGGGTTTATTCGTTTCGTGTGTGCTTGTCCTATATTGCTTACAACTTTGGCCCAGACATGACTTTTTATATACATACATTATATTTCCTGGCTGTGGGATACTCCATTTTAGTCCACTGTAATCTTTATGTCTAAAATTTCTCCCAAATTGTTTGGGCTGCAATAGCCATTTACCATCGGATGGACTGTTGATTCGTTCTCTATTATTAGAAAGGGTAGGATTCGAACTTAACTTTTTATAGCAGAGCTAGATACTTTGCTCACTAATCAAAAAAATCCTAATCATCAATACATGTACTCATATTTACGGATATGGAAATAAATTAGCTGATTTCGATTAAAAATCCTTTCACTTTTTTATTACCATCAAATCAGAATCTGTAAGTATGGCACCAGGATAGATAGCAACCGATAATTGCCTGTCTGAGTATAAAGGGGGAGATCCATTACAACAAGTGAAAGCGTATGTCAGGGAAATGCAATTAAACGCCAGAGAGATGGCTTTCATCGGAGGCCTTAACGATTTTTATTCGATTAATTTCGCGTTCTATTTTAAAATTTACGAGTGACAAATTATTAAACTGAAATTTTGTTTAATGTATTTAGGTGTGTAATTTTTTCTAAAAAACGTTATCCCCACACTAGGATTTTCTCCTGTATTGCGAAGGCAGTTAACATATATAAATTCCACAAGGACAAACATTCAGACACGGAAAAGTTATTTGTAGGCCATAGAAATACTTGTTCCGTGTGGGATTCGAACCCGCGGCTCTCATTTCTAAGCCACTCCGCCACAGAGCCGTCTATCTTACAAATCTTTGAATTGTCGTTTTGTTGAACTGGCCACTTCGAATTGTAATAGCTGTTGTTTGACTTACAATTCTAAATTCAAATATATTTTATATTTTAGGGCATATTCAACTTTACTTCTTTTCAAAATCTGTTATTCATTTGTTCGTACGGGTTTTGCCATATCTGCAATATCGCTATATGTATAACCATGGACTCTTAGAAAATTCTTGTCGCACAACGAGCTGGACGTGAGAAAAATTGTAGAGTAATTATTGTAATTGTTTTTTTTATGTGTAACATTTTCCTCTCGCTTTCCTGCAATCTGTGGGAGTGATTTCGTGAAAAGGGACAGGAAAGGGGAAGTGTAACAGGAAGCCGGGTAAGCGCGCGTTATTTGATTTGACCAATGAGCGCACGCGGTGATAGTAAAGTGTGCTGTTATATAAACTAATTTATATGTTGTGTAAATAATTTTAATAAATGTATTTACTGTTGATAAAAGTGCAGATCATTGATAAAAAATGCAAGTGAGGAATAATGAATAATTATTCCAATACATATTACAGTATTTAGTTTTTTTAAATTTTAAAGTTAATTTCTGTCGCTACTCAATTGATATTTTAATTATGATTTAAAAAAGTTGTTTTTTTTTTCAGGAAATAATGTTAAAGTTGTTTATTACCAAGGTAAGATGTCAGATGTTACAAATCATATGCGACTACTGTAATGCTCGTTCGTTTTATTTTTTTGTTGTTTTAATTTCTTTGTACGTTGTCTTGTGCGTGACGAATAACTCGTTCATTTATTAATTCGCAATTAGAGTACGTCCACCATATTTTTTACTTTTTCTACTGTATGTAATTTTTATGGGAAAAACTGTATTAAATTTTTTTGAAAAATTTCTTCTCGTAAAAATAGTGGGGTGTCTCCGAAACGAATAATACGAAATACTTTTTTGTAAATGGTTCATGAAAGGTATTATAGATAACGTTCAAAATTTATATAATTAACCAGCGACCCGCCCCGGCTTCGCCTGGATAGAATCAATTAATGTTGCGTTATCTTAGATTTAAGATAATCAAAGACTATATTAATGCAAGTTTCTCAGATAAAAAGATCCCTCCTGGCATCGCTCTCTACCTGTTTGTTAAGTTTCATCACAATCGGTTTAGCCATTTCAAAGATTGTCCGGGCTTATTTTCGGGCAGGCAGACAGACAAAAATTTAAAAAATATTTATTTATGTCTTAATAGCGTGCAAATAACATCCTGAGCTTAATAGGAGCCAGTTACTTCAATATTACAGACAGAAATTTCAATTTTATTTATATATGTATAGGTGTACATATTACAAAATAGAATAATAGATAACTGCAGTAGATTTCCCCTTTTCTTTCAATGGCGTCATGAAGTAAACACTGGCGATCTTCATAAGTCCTAGAAATACATTATTTCATACATGTAAATGAGAGGTTTCAAAACGGGCCAGGACACCCTATCTCCTAAAACATTGTTTGTCATACGACATACACGCACACATGTATGCAGCGCGCGACCTGCCGTGCATTGCATTCCGGTGTCAATGAGGGCTTATAATAACGCTCACCAGATGTCGCTAGTTGACACTGAGGTGAAGTTTTTTGTTACACAATGTCATTTAATTGAGAAGTTAGTTTTAAATAAAAGTTTATCAGTTTCTAGAGTAAACAATGCCTCAGTGGTTTGCTCTTTAATTTTTTTTTCACATTTTTAACTCATTTGTAATTTTTCTATTTTTATGAACATCTGTGTGATTTATTTATTTTTAATCAAATTAATATAAAACAAAACTAATAGTACAGAAAGAAACATTAACTTTTACATTTTCCGAACAAATTAACTTCCCCGCTATAATATCTGTCAAATATTACACCTCATTTACAAATGGCGCCACCCTAGTGGCAGAAAAAGTCGTGGATGCCCTCCTCGTCAAACTTTAATGCATTTGTGTGTGTAAAATTGTAAGACCTAGGGTACTTCACACATTTTTTAAGTCCATGCTTACAATATGAAATTTAAGATGACTGCTTGGCTCTTCTAGAATTTCTTTGAAAAATAAATAGCCGTGGTAGTTCATGGTACTAGGCAATCTGAAAAGCTGATTTACCATGCACGGTGGCAAAGGTCAGCTTTGTGAGGATACCAATATATCTGAAAAATAATGAATATTTAGTCCGCGGACATACATCGAGGTAGCCAGGCGGACTCTTCCTGCTCGAAATATTCTCCTACAAAAATGAAGGCACGAGGAGCATGGAACGTACTTTAAGACTGTAATGTTATAATAATAACCAACGCTTAATATGCATAAATAATTACAAAAAATAATCCAGACATTATCGCAGCTTTGCCTCACCAATCATCTTTTACATAAGTCAGTGATGTAAACAGGATCTTCCAAAGACAGTCATTAAATGTAAGTACCTAAACTTATAATTAAATTATTATCTAGGAATAATGGAAGCTCGCCCGCATCAATAACGATAAATCAAACACTAGAAATGTTAGAGGCCAGATCATGCTCAAAGTTTCTATACATCTAGATACTAGATATTTCTTATGATTTATGGTTGTGTATTTATGGAAATAATGTCCGACGCAAAACAAACTTGAGGAGCATACAATGCACTACAATTTCAATGCATTACAAATATTATAAATGCATATGTTTAGTTGAAAATACCAACGCATGAATATGCTGGAGCCGGTAATGAAAGCTAAATTATACAGAATAAGTTCCGCAAGACTTTACCAAATGCTTAAACTCTATTGCTAAGTGCATGCAGCATACGATAACAATGGAAACACGATCGAACTTTTGCATTCATTTTCATATTGCGTTTTTATGTGTAAAAAATACAATACCCGTTTTAACAGAAAAATATCTAACGATAAAAATAATTTGTCTCCAACGTTTTAGTGTAATTTGCGCCTTATACTTTTTTGTAACATTTTTAGGTAATTTAATAAAAATGGCGACTAATTATTTTATTACATTATGTCGGATGAAAGATAAATTGATTGAATCAGTTGAAAGATTTGAAAAAAAAAGCCATGAGCGAGTCGATATACAACATCATAAATGCATATATTTTGTGAAATGTATAATTTTTTTTTTACTTATAATAAGCCAGTGCTTAACCATTTCATAGTTTTCTGTGTTATTTATAACAAAGCTATTTACGACCATGTTGTTATAGTGGTTAGTCTATATTTTGTAAACTTTGCATTAGGTACATTTTTTTATTAAGAAAAAGCGATAGTAGAGTTTAGGGTACGGATTTCGAAGCTGAAAATCATGAGCTTGAATTCGCTACTCGACTGCTGTTGTAAATCGCACCTAGGACAAGCATTTTCAGTGGTTAACAGAAAAATACACTAGTTTACAAAATAAAAATAAAAATAATGTCCTTCCAGTGAATTTCATATTATTTTATTTAGTTGCAGTAACTAAACGTAAAAATATACGTTTTTTATTTTTATGACGTCAAAAACTTAAGTTATTACCACATTTTATTTGCAGGTTAACCACAAGTTGCTTCTGAATTCATTCTAAAATTTTGATGCAGTGTAGTGTTCAGTAAAATAAATATTTTTTTTTAAATGTCAAAAAAGACGTGTAAAGTACAGTTAGACCGTTTTTGTTACGATAGTGGTGAACTTATTATATCTAAGAAAGGATTGGTATATTCTTCTAACGGAATCACTCAAAAAAGCATATTTTTATTATTTTAAAATATCGGTTTCTCACTAGGACAAAACATGAGCTCCTCACGTATCCTGTGAAAGATGTAGAAAACCGCTAAGCTGGGCCGCAGGTGGAAACAGATCTTTGAATTTTAATATAAAAAATTAAAAAGTGTAAATATGGTTTACTGTACTGTTTGTATGAACAATAATAGAAAAAATAAATATATATCATTTTTTAAGTATCCCAAAGACTCCACTAGGTAAGTAGTAACTTAACTATAATTATATTATTTTTAATGTGGCAGATAGATACCTCATACACATACCTGAACATTGAAAGAAAACGTAGTAGTACCTAATTACGTATAAGTGTTTGAATAGTTAGTTTTATAATGTTTATAATTGAATAATTACGTTTGTAAATTAAAAACGTACGTTCATGTATTTTATGTGGTAAAAGCTGTCGGACGAGAATATCTCCTTTCAAAACTTTTTGATTATAAAAAAAGGCAACAATATAGAATCTGTGAGGATCACTTCGAAAAATCCTGTATTAAGTTTTCTAAAAAAAGAACTGTAAAATATTTATTTGGAATTGCTTTTCCAACACTCAACTTGTCAACAAATGATGGTGCTTATTCGAGTTCCAGCCAATGTGAGAATGTTTATGAAATGAATCTATGAATTGCTTGAGCAAAAATTTCGCGAGTATTTTGACATCGAAAGAAACATTGTAAATATTGGTATTGTAATATTAAAACGCGTGCAAGATTGTATATTTGTTTTGCCATATGAGTACTTTCTAATAGATTATTAAAAAACTTTACATTTAATTATAATTTACCATTTAATTAAAAAGCACAACACATTGTTGAATAACAAAAATTATAAAAATAAAATATTTTGATTAAGTAGTTTATAAAAATATATTCTATCTTAAGTATATAATAAAAGCTGATGAACGTTTTGTTTATTTAATTTTATTCTCCTGTGCCAACCCTACCAAAATAGGTAAAAATTTTGACAGCTCCTTAGAAGCTTAGCCTCTGTATGGGTTCAGGTGAATTGTTTCATGTTGATGAATAACCACACATGATTTTTTTTTTTATAGGATAGAGTGACAAACGAGCACACAGTCCACCTGATGGTAAGTGGTAGCTGTGGCCCATAGACATCTACATCTATCCTCGTTTGCGAATCAAAATACAGATGCGTTGCCACCCGTGAGGACTAAGATGGAATGCCTCTTTTCCAGTAAAAAGGGTCTCCGGTTTTCTACACTCACCATACGAAACACAGCAGTGTTAAGCTGTTATTTTACGCTGGTATTATGTGAGAGCGTGGTCCTTCCCCGGTCGAGCCGACCCATTCGTGCTACAACTATACTACTAATATAGCTGCAACATGGCTCTACCACATCGTAACTCAGTCTGAATGGAATGATTTAGTCAGAGATTTACAACTATCTAAGTCCAAAGCTGAATTACTAGGTTCACGACTGCAACAATGGAGGTTACTTGCTCCCAACACAAGAGTTACTTTGTACCGTAAACGAAGTGAACGTTTCTCGACATATTTTAAGAAGGAAAGCGAATTTTGTAACTGTTATGATATAGTTGGACTTTTCAAAGAAATGCAGCAACCTTATAAGCCAGAAGAATGGCGGTTATTGTTGATTCATCGAAGACAAGTTTAAAAGCAGTTCTTCTACATAATGGTAACGTGAAGGCGTCTATTTCGAGAGGTCACGCAGAAAATACCAAAGAAACGTATAAAAATATGTCAACACTTATTGAACTTATTGAATACAAAAATCACAATTGGATTGTTTGTGGTAATTTGAAAGTAGTTGGTTTGCTTTTGGGCTGCAAGGCGGATATACAAAATATTGTTGTTTTTTTATGTTTGTGGGATTCGAGCGATATAAGAAATAGACTGGCCAGTTAGAGAAGAATATGTCCCTGGTAAACTGAATATAAAGCATAAATGTCTGGTACCTCCACAAAAAATTGTTTTACCGTCGCTTAATATAAAATTAGGTTTGGTAAAAACTTTGTGAAGCCTTTAGACAAAACTAGCGTGGCCTTTACGCATTTATGCTCAACTTTTCCTAGTTTTTCTGATGCGAAACTGAAAGAAGGTGCTTTTATCGGATCGCAAATAAAAAAAAATGTTTAAGATGACATATTTGAAAACAGTCTTTCGGATACATAAAGGGAATTCATTACGACTTGTTATCCAAGGGTTCGTAGGCAACAAAATGTGACTGAACTGCTCCTAAACGGCTGGACCGATTTTGATACAATTTTGCGTGTGTGATAAAGTTGATTCGAGAATGGTTTAAATTCACAATTGGACCCGGTAGGTGGCGCTGTTGTCGAGATGCAGAAATCACCCGTGCAAAGCCCGGGTGGATCCCTAGTTCTGTTTTTATCAGATGCTGCTACTACACAGTTTACGAAATTATATTACTTAAATATTATGTTTTTTTGAAGTTATACTTCATTTGGCGCGTTTGAGAGAAATTATGAGAGTGAACGCGCACACCGAAACCTAAAAGCGACAACTTGCTTGGTATCTGTCAACTGTCAAGTTTACGTGAGGACTATATTCAAGTTAGTTATTCAAATATATATGAATTTATAAAACGTGTTTTATTTTAATTATTTTTGTTTTGTTACGCTAAAGAAGTATGACTTCTTACGTACGTACATAAGTATACACACACTTTTTTTTAAACTGTGTGTGTATGTGTTAGATTCATGTACGTGGTACGAGTTAGATTCAGCAGCATTAAGGCTGTGTCACGAATGGTTCGTTTCGACATAGCGTTCACAAAACACCAGCAAAAATAGAAGTTCAATTCTGCTGTTTCGTACGGTGAGTGTCGAAAATCGGAGACCCTTTTTACTGGGAACGAGTTGATAACAAATTTGCATTTTTAATCTAGACAGATATAAGTGTCTATGGGCATCCACTTAAAGTCTCGATTGTAAGTAAGTCGCCTTTCGCAAAGCACATTTCTGCAGTACTGAAATTTTACTTTTTTTATAGTATAAGGGTGACTAACGAGCACACAGTTCACCTGATGGTAAGTGGATGCTGTGGCTCATAGTCATCTACATTTATCCTTGATTAAACTTTTAAACATTAACCGTAAGGAAAAGATGACTTTACTACGATTTTTCAAGATTCCTTTTTAATTTACTACCATCGGCTTTAATAATTATCCGTTTTATGGTATATTATTTTGTCTTACAAGAATTGTTCACGTGTTGTTGTTGAAAATGTTTCACCATCAGAATGGATCCACGCTGGCGCCGTCACGTAGATGTAATAAATGAAGCCCACATGTTACAAACTTATCTCCTTTACGTCTTTTGATTAAATCCCTACCTACTTCCGCATTCCGGCCATTTTTTTTTATAGGGGTAGCAAAAGAGAATCCTTCGCTCCATTTCACAACGTGGGTGCTGTAAGAGGTCATCATCATCACCGCCAATCAAAAATCAACTTCTGAACTTAGGTCTCCACCATAGATTGCCTCGGAGGGGGATATTTGCCATTTTTTTTTGCAGTTTTATGTATTACAATCGCATTTTTTATTATTATTTAGAGTTATGAGGAGGATCCTGTTGTCCATCTCCTGTTTCATTTTCCTCTGTCGACTCTTGTAACACCCACGGGATGATACGGGGTAGTGGATATTCTTATAGCGCCACTACTTGGTACTGTTCCTCGGTAGAATAGTGATAAGTATTCTCGCCTGTCTCGCGAGACCGGGTTTCAATTCTCCACCGGCCCAGAGGTCACCTCTTGGCCGTCATTTGATGGCGATATAACAATGTCGCTTATGTCAGATGTAAAGAACACCATAAATTGTAGATGAAAAGCAGTGGTCTGTCGGTACTGATCGCCATTACATTAGCTGACGAGTAGAATGAAATGAAGTTCATCATTCGAATTAATATTTTTGGAGTTCGCAATTTCTCCATAATAATGAAATTTGAGACAAGCAGGCAATATATGCTGGCACTTATTATATATGAATTCAATTTTATAACACGAGATGAATAAGTAAGAAATCGCGAACGTCTTATATAATAAAAGTTCGCACGAAATCCGAAAGAGAATACATGTCGATGAAATTGAAAAAGCGAAATCGTCAAACAAACGCGACGATAAGAGCTTGAAATAGATCCACATCTATTCCGATTTTACGACTCCCTTTTTTGTAACATTGGTTTCCTATTTTTCCTATCAGAGAACACCGAGAGCTATTTCAAACCGAAATCGAAGTGCCTTTCATACAAATGGGAATGATAAGAGGTTTTAAATGTTACTCGTTTTTTCTGGATTACGCTGTCATTCAAGGAACTTATAACTTCATTCTGTCTGTCATAATGCGTTTCACCATCGTAAATTTTACAGTTGAGACTGACAATCAAGGGGTTTATTTTTTCGATAGGGTCAATTTTAAGATAGTAAAATGTAACAAATATATATAATATAATGATGTGAAACTTCTTTATAATATATATATTACATTGGGGTATATGCTTACGATAGGGTCAATTTTAAGATAGTAAAATGTAACAAATATATTATGTACGAGTAATATAATAATATAAAACTTCCTTGGACGTGAATTGAGGGTAACTCAGGTTTAAATCACAGCAAATATAAATCCATTAAGATTATTTTGAAATATGTCAACTGTATTAAATTTCTCGTTATACTTTTACGACCTTACTACAAAGCAATATTTGTAATAATTTGTTCTACAAAATGAAATTGGATAGAATATAAAAAACAATTTACTTAAAAGATAAGGAGTGTCTATCAAATTGGAAATAATTTATACAGAATGATTTGGTCACGATGTTCCTTTCACTTTTCCAACGCAATGAATTTGATCCGCATTGAAGTAAAGACGTTTAATGTATTCATTTTGTACCCGTTCTATAGAGTCTACGTATTTAAAATATTGAGGATTCAAAGGCGGTTGAAGCATATTCTAAACTCGAGCGAACGAGTGCATTATTAAGCAAATAATATAAATAAAATAATATAATGCATTATATTATAGCGACTGGTCGTCGTTGCTGGTGAAAAGAGGGCTGGTTTTTTTCTCGCTCAAAGGCTAATTTTAGTCATTCGGCGAGGAAACGCAGCCGGCGTTCTTGGCACGATACCGCGGGGAGTGGGACTGTATGATAGTTTAAGTTTTTAGTTTTTTTTTTTTAGTATGGTAATAAATATTGTATGTATTTAAATGTTATGTAAATAAATTAATTATAATACTAATAAAAAAGAAATAAAAGATTTTGTAAGCATTAGCGGTAATCTGTAGTCCATCCATTAGTCTATAATGTATTTCTTTTTTTTTCATAGAATAAGGGTGACAAACGAGCACACAGTCCACCTGACGGTAAGTGGATGCTGTGGCCCATAGAAATCTACATTTATCCGCGAATAACAATCAAAATGCAGATGCGTTGTCACCCTGAGGACTAAGATGGAGTGCCTCATTTCCAGTAAAAAGGGTCTCCGGTTCTCTACACTCACCATACGAAACACAGCAGCATTAAGCTGCTATTTTACGCTGGTATTCTGTGAGAGCGTGATCCCACCTCGGTCGAGCCGACCCATTCGTGCAAAAACCATAATATAGCTGCAGCATGGCTCTACCACGTAAAAAATAATTTTCTGTTTAATATAGTCTATTTATGCAGTATCTCGTGAATATAAAATAATAATGTACTCCAGGCTGAGTTTTATTTCACGGCGGCAAGTCTCAACCGAGACAAACCATCTACATAAGACAAGATTATAGTGCACGTGTGTATTCTCAAGCACAAGTGCCCTCTCTATTCCCTCACTTTTATAATCCGATGGGACGGCAATCCGAGACGACCGGAGAAAGTTCAGGCGCAGGGCCAACGGCAATACACGCTTTCCGAGGTACGAGCGTGAAGCACCGCCAACTTCCTTACTCCAGGTGCTACTGAGAATTTTTAACAGAATAACACAATAACTGATTTTGACCCGACCGGATATCCCACCCCATGATCAGCAGTCGTGCTTACGACCACTAGATCAACGAGGCAGTCGTGAGTATACAGATAAGAATAGAATAGAATAATTTTTAATCAACATAGATTACAAGTAGGGTTGCCACCCGTACTATAATATATAGTATCGTACTATATTTCAATCAATTGTACTATATATTATAGAATTATAATATATGACGAAAAATACTATATATTTTCCCCTAATTCAACTGTCGCGATTTTTTATATTAACTGTGACTGGAAGTCTGGAACAAGTAAGTTTTACGGAAAGATTTTTTTCCGTCATGAATGTTAAATGGAAAGAAGAAAGAAATAGATAATAAATTTAATTAAAATGAATTGTTAATTTATTTTAATATGACTTTAAATTGCTCAGATTCCTACAATTATATAATAAAAAAATGCATAAATATTAAAAATAAATGTATACTTTTTTTTTCCTGAATTTTCCAAAAGTACTATATTTTTGCATCTTTTTGGAAAATACAATATTTGTTCAAAAAAAAGGTGGCAACCCTAATTACAAGTAAAACCTATGGAAATTCAAAGCGTTCGACATAATATAAATAGATTAATATCTTTATCCCCTTAAGTGTTACTGCTACCCAATGTGGTTGACTGCTTATGCACGTTCAAAAGATATCATGGTGTACATTAGAGCCTGCCGGTATCGGGCGACCTCCGAACGGCCCCTGACACTTGAAGCGTAAAAAAGTAAAATGGCGCGGCATATGAGGGGTTATACCTACGAGTATATACAATTTTTGGTGCATCGTTTATATTCATTTTCAGTCATATGAACACAATCCGTTTTATCGGGACGATGGTTTATGCTAGGATCACATAGGTGGTCAATAGGTGATCAAGACAATATTAAACTAACATATTGTGAATATTCACAATATGTTTGTTTAATGACAAAAAAACATTAAGTTTGGGTCCGATAGGTGGCGCTGAATAAATATGATACTTACACTGTTAACAGTCCGGAGTTAATTCGGAGTTACACTCATCGCGTAGCCAACCAGAAAAGGCAGTACAAGGTCTGTCGGGCCAGCTAGCTATTTATCACTATGATGACGAGGGCAGACTTATTACTCCAGCGCCTCGTTCCGTTCCGTGGATAATTACTACCCCACGGGACAGAAAGGGCAATGAGAGCCATGAGATCTTTCTAGCTTAATCTCATGGCTTCCGATAAATTGCGGTAAAACATATCTAAACCGGCGACAGGGAGCAGCGACAATGGTGATAGACGTCTGGTACTGCAATCTCCAAGACGACTGACAAACGCGATGGTTAAGGAATATACTCGTAAAAGAAGCACATGTGTATTGCACTCATATTGAGAAAGAAAAAAAAAATATCAGAATTTATCTCATGATATTCTCACACGGGTCATGTTACTTCTCGTTACTAGTATCTCGCCAGAGCCTCATCCGTTAATCAGCAGGTTATACGGTATCCCCTGAACGGGTTACTGCCTCTCATAGCGCGGGGCTAAGTAGCCGTGGCATAGTTTTAAGGCCTTTTCCCTTTCCCCATTGCAGCTGGTGAATTACGTGGGAAGAGGAGTGCTAGTAAGGCGAGGCAAAACTCACTTTATCCTCCGTCGTTGAACAGGAATAGGGGAAGGAGTTGACTCCTAGAGGAGGGACCGCTAAAGGAAGACCGGCGCTGGTGAGGCGGCAGATATTTGCGAAAGCGTTCTTACGGCACTGCCCACCTGCGGTGCGTATCCGACATAACCCATCCTTGCCCTTGCAAGTAGAAGTGAGGCGTATTTATCGTAACAGATAAGAAAAACAGGTATCCTAAAATAGCAGACTGTAACTGTGACAAACAATCTGAAAGAACAGCTCCTGTTCCGAGAAATATCAAAATTCATTATACAACAGTCACAAGCTTTTCTTTATTCATACATATGACAGTTACCTTTATTAGAATAAGATAAAAAATGTTACTGTTACACTGTGACACCCTGTTACAGTTGTCACAAGCTCTGTCCTTTACCCGCATAGGTTCAACACCTTAGTTAGAAAGAGGAGTACCTATCAAGGTACCAAGACTGTAGTAAGAGACTGCTATTTTGTAACATGTTTTTGTAACTGTTATTTATGTGGAACTGGACCAGGCGGAACAGATATGCGATTTGACCTGTTACAGACTACTGTTGCGTAGGCATGAAAAAAGTACACCGTTTGCAGGTAAGGTTGTCACTTGATAAAATGTTCACGTATTTATTTTTTCTTATGTAACCTGTAACTTGAGTCCTTAACGCTTCAAGTATTCTAGTACAAAAGACAGTAATCTCCAGCATAGTCATATAAAATGGGATTGTAAATATCCAATCGCAAGGTTTTATTTTCATTGGCCCGGTATTTCGTTGGCCTACAGCTACAACTGGAATGACAGAGATTTCGCGGTGCTCGAAAGTTTTCGAAATGGGTCGCGGGTCGCAGCGAGATTTTAGAGTTGCGCACGTAAAACTACAACGAGGTCAAGTGATGAGAAGTTAAGGCAAAAATAAATTTGTTTTCACAGTTTTAGTGTCACATTTTTGTAGTGTTAACAGTGTTATTATTTTATTTTTTATATAGTTAAAATCAACAATGTAAACACAGGTTATAGATTTTTGAGTTCGTATTCATACGAATCAAAACTAAACATCGGGAACAGTTCAGATGAAAATAGCAGGGATTTTTGGTAAAATTAATTCACAGTAAAAATGGTAACATTAATTAATTGTTATGTATTAATTTAACGGCTCCGTGGCGCAGTGGCTTAGCAATGAGTTAAAGTGCTGAGGGCCGCAGGTTCAAATCCCGCACAGAAGTATTTTTATCCATAACATCCATAACAGCCTATATAAAACTTCATTACTGAACATAGGCCACATCCACAGATTTGCCTGGAGGATTTTGCCATAGCTGCCACGCTTGGCAGGCGGGTTGGCAACCGCAGTTTTATTATTTTGAGTTATTATCAGGAAGATGCTGCTGCTCACCCCAATCATATATAGCTGGCATACAGCTGGCTGTTCAAATTTGGATGATTGCTACGGTTTTCACGTTTGTATAGTAAATTAGCAATTGCGATACAAAATCAGTCGCACTTTCGATACTTTTAATCATTCCTTTTGTCGGATAGTACACATTTATTAGATTTTTCTAACGTCGATCTTTCTCATCTTTTACATTAATCACCTTTTTGCCTTTACGTGACATAACTCCTAACATTGCTCAACCAAAATATTTAGTTAATTCCATCTGTACATTAAATTACAATTGATTTTCCGAAACGTAAAAAGTCGATAAATGATTAATGCCTATAAAACTCATAACCACTCAAACAGAATAAATTTTTTTAAAAAGTTATGTATAGGAACCGAAACCTGGTTTTGGAGTAACAACAACGATGATTGCGTGACCTAGCAGGTATGTGAAAAAGGTTGTACCAACCAACATTTGTACATAAACACAGTTCTTGGTTCTCAGATCTGTATGTAACATAATAATATATTATCGCAGTGTCACTGATACTGCATCCGAGCTTATGTATGCGATCTTAATAAGTGGTTCATTGGATACGGGTTGGTTTAGAAAAGTCTCACTTTTCTTTCCTTTGTATCTTTAAATATAAAATTCTGGTGAAATTTTTCTCCTCCTGAACGGCTTTACCGATTTTGATGAAATTTTTAAGGGATACTAATGGAGTCAACTGAATGATTCTTAGCTATAGTTAAACCCGGTAGGTGGTGCTGTTATTGAAATTTAAATATCACCCGTGCGAAGCCGGCGTGGATCGCTAATTTTTTATAGAATAGGACGACAAACGACCACACAGGCCACTGTTCATTGATCCTACTATCTATCCTTGATTAATAACCAAAATGTAGATATGATTTCAAATAGCGATGTCATCCCTGGGGAGTAAAATATGCCTCGTTACCTGTGAAAAGGGTCTTCGGTACGTTATACGCATCATACAAAACACAGAAACATTAAGCTGCTATTTTACGCTGGTATTATCTGAGAGCGTGATCCTACCGCGGCGTTTGCCGCAAATGTGCGAATATGGATCAACGTCACAGTAATAATGTTTCCTGCGACGTTGATCGATACTTCACATTGGTCTATGTGATACAGCCACGCTGCAGCGTGTTATGGCTGCAGCATATATAGGTCGGCCACGGGAGGAACAGGCACGCACAGTCTAAAAGCGCGAAATAGCAGCATAATGCCGCTATGTTTCGTATAGATAGTGATGAGAACCGAACACTTTTTATTGATAAAACACATTTATCTACATCCTCACGTGTGACGTCATATCTTCATTTTGAATTTTGACACCATAGTAACCACTTACCATCAGGCGGACGATGTATTCATTTGCTATTCTTACTTCTATAAAAAATATTCGCATTTTTTCACTGTAGTCAAGTTGACCGTAGTGAAATTGGCTAAGACGATATACCATTTTCACCTCTATTATGCTCTTTATTTATAAAGTAAAATTCCTTTCTACGTCAAAGATCACATTTTAAGACGACCCTATTAACGCTAATACCACCAGTCTTTATGAAGATGGAGTTTAATAAAACAATTAAGCTAATTTATGCGGAACCAAAACGAAATTAGTTTAAAACAACGCTTGACGGCAAACATTTAAAATTCAGCGGCGCCCACGAAGGACGTTTTAGTGGGTCGCATAGGAAATGTAAATTCGCATAACATTCCCCCAAGTGCAGAGGTGACTCTAGAATTTAAGTGGCAAATGAAAAGTAACACCGCAACATTTGCCTTGGGTCTAAAAAGTTTTAATCGAAGCGAATTATGTTCTTTTGAAATAAATGCTTCAAAAATTAAGAAAAGGCTATTTCGAAATAAAATTAAATAATATTTTTATTGAGATTGTACAACCAGTGCGTGTTCCCAGTGATGGCCTATGGATCTGAGACGTGGACCTTTACTGCTGGCCGTATGAGGAAGCTCAAGGTCGCTTAGTGAGCTATGGAGAGCTATGCTCGAGGTTTCTCTGCGTGATAAACTTAAAACGAGGATATCCGCAGTAGAACCAGAGTAATCAACATAGCCCAATGGATTAGTAAGCTGAAGTGGCAATGGGCCGGCCATGTGGCTCGAAGAACCGACAACCGATGGGGAAGAAAGGTTCTCGAGAGGTAGCCTCGTACCGGCAGGCGAAGTGTAGGGCATCCCCCCACTAGATTGAGTGACGACCTGATAAGACATGCATGAAGTCAATGGATGTCCTTGGGAGGTCTATGTTCAGCAGTGGACTTTTGAAGGGCTGTAATGATGATGATAATGAACATTTTTATTTCTTAATTAAAATTTCTATTGTCAATTGTCACTCTTTCTCCAAATCTACTTCTGATTCGAAATGAAGTTACTCTGACCGTAGAATAAACAGCAAAAGGAGCTAATCATATTCTTTTGAAAGAAATTCTTAAAAAATAAAGAAAATTTTACAAATAAAATTAAATAAAATGAAATAATACGTAAGAAATTAAAATCTCGATTGTCATAAGTTATTTTTGCTCCAAGAACTCTACCTATTCGAAATGAAGTTCCTCAGACAGGAGAAGAAGCAGCTAAAGAAGCTCTGCAAGTGTCTTCTTTTTGTCATTTTTCTGCTTAGTAATACAAAGCTACGAGTAAGCTTGAAATAAATGTTTGATAGACCCATCGGTAATTAAAGCATCTTCTATGGCATATGTACATAAAAACGGCGTTAATATTTGGAGGTCATCAGCGCATAGCAAGCCCGAGCAGACAAGCCCCCACGAGCTACTTGCTTAGTGCTACTAAGTAATAAGTATTTAACAGCGATCGCCTTCCTCGACCATATTAATGGTACGTGGACAACTCGTCACATGATGCCGCCGCAAGCAGAGACCTATAAGTGAGCATGACATACCCAAATACGCCACATACTGAGATGTGTCTCCCAAAAATAAAAATAAATAAGACGGTTTACTGAACACACTTGTAATTTCCTATGGGACCACTTACGGTTCTCTCCTACATAATTTACAATGTACATTATGTACCACATATGTATGAGTATTATATTATGTACTATGTGCTACGCGGTGTGTATTGGTGGTCTCAGAATGTCCACTACCCGATATCGTCCCGTGGGTGTAGTAAGAGGCGAAAGAGGAAATTAAACAGGAGGCGGGCTGCAGCATCTTCCAGATAACAACGCAAAATATTAAAAAAACTCCGGTTGCCAACCCGATTGCCAGGCGAGGCGACTATGACAAATATTCCCCGTATGCTTCAATCTATGGGGTTCCAATAAGTATCACAAATGTACATACTTGGTATAGAACTGGATTGATACCAAAAAGTTATAACCCAGTAAATATTTATTATACATAAAAGAAGGATTCCTTCGTTTTTCATATTGCGTACAGCAAACTTTCTGCACGATTATTATCTGGATGCCTTTAAAGAAGGAGTGAGTAGGCTTTTGTAACGCTAAGACAGTGCTATTTAATATTGCACTGTCTTAGCGTCTTGGCTGCATTACTATCAGATGGGATTGCAATCAAGCATTGGCTTTTAAAAAGAAAAAACAAAGAGTCGTAGTAGCTCAGAGGATAAACATTTGCTTAAAATTTCATAGTACGCAAGCTAACCGAGTTGGCAAACTGTTAATTGCAGTTTTGATTGATTTGATTTACTACTTGTACCTATGCCGAGGGAACCTACACATACGAGAAATAAAAAAAATACAATTCGAGTAATGTATTGTTTACGAGCTGATGCGAGATTAATGTACCGTGGCAAATTTAGCAAAAAAAAGCATTACTTAAAAAAAAACACATAAAATTAAAGTGACAATCGAATTTAACCTTTGTTGTCGATATCGCATTAGAACCAAACGGTTTGGTTCTTCTTTTGTAATACGTACAGCAAAGAAGTTGGATAATTTGCCGGCGTCTATCTTTCCGCCCGAATATAATCTGGGCGTCTTCAATGCTAGAGTGAATAGGCTTTTGTTACGCTAAGACAGTGCGATTTACCATCTAAGGCTGCATCACCACTTACCACCAGGTGGGATTGTGGTCAAGCACTGGCTTATAATAAGTAAAAAAAAATTTACGGTCCACCTGATTGTAAGTGGCTACTGCATTCTATGGATGGCAACAATCTTCAAACAAAGAAGGAATGAGATGTTATGCCTCACAGCCTGTAAATTATACCGGCTCTATAACCTTCAGTAGCGGACATAAATAAGAGAATGGTGCTTACCCAGACGTATGTCTGTCTGTTACAGAATTTTAAAAACATAAAATATAAACTCTCACGCCTGTTAGCAAGAGGGGTAGGCAGATACTACGAACTTCCATTGGGCACGATCCTGACACACCTCTTCCGCTTCTTTAACATCCATATATTTACATATACTTGCACGTCGGTTAATAGTACTTTTAACTTGGTCTATCTTCAATATATCGCGAATTTGTCGATAAAGTTCGGTCTAGGCCGTTCCTTGCCGACTCTGCCACTCACAGACGTTTTACTCTAAAGCCCGTATTAATAAACGTTACTCAGCTCAAGTACACGCACTTGAGTACAATCTTGAGGTTATGATCTTATTAATAAACATATCTCAAGATGCGGTTAAGGTTTACGATATCAGCTGAGCGCCACACTGATTAATAAACGAAACAGTATTCCTAAGTACAGCATTTTGAGATACTGTTTTTATGTGTTTATTAATTAGCAGATTGAGATGCTGATTTCGTAATGAGGGCGTATCAAATGATTACGCACTTGAGTTCGTCGTTGAGTAACGTTTATTAATACGGGCCTAAGTCTATTTCACATAGTTGATTGAAATTTGAAATAATATGGTGCACTTGATCGACATTTTCCTATCATTTTGTAAAAAGGTGCTGGTGGCAATTCCGGTAAGTGATTTCATTGTCATTGATAATTGCCAAAATAATGGCATAAATAGCTCATATTATTTCATTTACTTAAATCTTTACGTTTATCGTCGTATCCATGTTTTCATGTTTCTGCCACCTGCTCCCTGTTCCTGATTATACTTTAATGAGACCCACGGTGTAAGAAGAAGTGTTGGAGATTACGTTGACTTCAATTTAACACTAACATTTTATGTTACAAAATAAAATAGAACTCTAATCTAATCAACCCTTGCAAGGGCAAGGATAGAATTATAACCCGCCAGTTACTTGAGCTCTTCGGTGCCGGCTTCATTTAGAATGTAAATTGCAATTCTGTGCTTGGAATTAAAGAAAGAACATTGTGAGAATATCTTCATAAAATTAAATGTATTTTAAGGTAGTGAGAGGCCTAACACGCACTGAAACGTCGCGGATTTCATGCCATGAATTTTTAGTAGTAAAAAACAAATGAAAAATAAAAAATTATTTATTCCTAAAATGAGAGAGACCAGAGTTGAACACAAAGAACAGTAAAATAATATGTTAAACTATAATAAAATTTTAGTACATATACATTTTTTACTGGCGGACTTCAAATTAGGCATAGCCTAGCCATATCTTAGGTACCAGGAGTAGCAGTACCGGTTATTATAATATAAGCTTATAGTAGCGGATTTTCTCTAGAATCCACTACCTAGAGAGAAACTGAATCAGGCAATGGGCAGCAGAATCTTCCTGTTAACAACTTAAAATGAATATAAACTGTGGTTTCCAACCCGACTGCCAAGCGTAGCAACTATGGCAAATATCTCGCCTGTGAAGCAATCTATGTGAGAGACCTGTTTTCAGCTGTGGACAATTTTCTCAAATAAAGAGTTGAGGTGAACGTGGAGAAACGTGAAGTGAAGAAACCAGCATATTTAAGAAATATAATACATCGAAGACATGTGTAGTCCACTAACATTCACTGGAGCACAAACATCCACCTCTCAATAATAAGAGGTGTCCCACTGTTAGGAAACGTATATAGTCTGTAACTTTTCTTTGCTTTTTAACTCTATCCATCCAAAAATGTGTAACCTAGATTCAAAAACTGGAGATGAACAGCAACATCACCAATTCGGACGTATTAAGTCTCCAATCACAGAAAATCTTCCAAAGATGCATGTCAGCTGTTGCTTTAGGGCCTATGTAGTAAGCCTAAAAGGCTTTTGACGTATGATGAGAGTTACATAATTTCTTCAAGCTTAGAGCGTATATGCTTTTGTTAAACTAAGTCAGTGGTGATATAGTAGTCAAGTCACTGGCTTATATAGAAAAATAATTGCGATGATAATAAAACACAAACGAGAACAAACTGTTAAACCATAAATTTCGCCTTATTTATGTTTTATTTCATCATTATTTGGTATACTGGTTTATTCGAACTTCGTTACCTTTTTTTCTCATTATTAGTTTATTTTTTGCTGCATTACCTCCCATATGTTTATCTCTGCTTAGCCTAATGGTTGACTGGGAGAGAATGCCTTAAGGCATTAAGTCCGCCATATGTACGATTTTATTTTTTGTGCATAAAAGGTTAAATAAATAAATAAATTATCGTCATCATCACAGCTCATCATAATCCACTGCTGAACATAGACCTCCGGAATGCTGCAAAGCACGAATCTTGGCCACCGGCATCTATCGACTTCCTGCGTCTGTTACCATGGAGTCACTCAGATAGAGTGATTACATGAAGTACCGCCCTACACTTCGCTAACGAGTACGAGGCTGCCACTCGAGAACCTTTCCTCCCTATCTGTTGTTGGTTCTTCGAGCGGTCATATAGGCCGCCATGCCTTATTTATGTTATAATTTTTTTTAATTCGTCCATTGACATTTTTTTAAAATAAAAAAATTATAGTGTAGCTAATTTTAAATATATTCAAACTTTAAACCATATAACGTTCAACCGCAACATGTTGGGCGAACAGAAGATGCTGAATGTAGGTTAATGAGTGGAGAACTCTCGCTCTCGCCGCTGTCAAAGCTATTTATAAGAGCTCTTAGATTCCCCTATTTGTATAGACATTATTTAAAAAATACTAATTTTAAGAATTTTTTTAAACTAGTTCACGCCATTTTCGTAATTCGTAATTTTGAATGGAACAGGCTATGCTCGGAGTTTTTCTGCGTGATAGACTTCGAAATGAGGATATCCGCAGTAGAATCAGAATTATTGACATAGAGCAATGGATTAATAAGCTAAAGTGGCAATGAACTGGCCATGTAGCTTAAAGAACTGACAACCGATGGGGAAGAAAGGTTCTCGAGTAGGAGCCTCGTACCGGTAAGTGAAGTGTAAGACGGCCCCCGACTAGATGGTGTGACGACCTGATAAGAGATGCAGGAAGTCGGTGGATGCAGGTGGCTCAGGCTTGTTCTTTGTAGCATTCCTTGGGTGAGGCCTATGTTCAGCTGTGGACCTTCAAGGACTGTAATCTATACAATACATACAATACAAATAAATAAAATTGAAGTGTATGTTTGTAATGTCAAAATAACAGCTTTTTACTAAATGCATATGAAAGTATATACGGTACTTACTTAGATTATTTACTCTCTAGATAACGCGTCACGCAATGAGCGATGCAACAAAACTGGCCAGTTTTACAAGCGTGTGTGCGTGAGGCACGCACACGCTTAGCGGTTGCTATAGCAACAGAATAAATAACTATAAACACCAGCGTCATTTGTATCTGGGAGATACCAGCTAATTAATCTATCGATAAAATGGGCAAAACTGTAAAATTATGTCATGTTGATAAAATCATAAATTATAATATTTTAATACGATGCTTTCAATTGTGTGTTTAGTTGTCTGTTGAGTTAGAATTATTTTTTTTTGTAAAGAAAATATAATCAAATAAAAATCAATTACGCATTTACAAAAATGTTTTATTATTTAATGTATGGTGTCGACTTATAAAAAATACGTTGGCCGGCGGCTTCGACTGCGTCATAGTTAAATAATTTATCCGCAGGTACCCTTTACCGTAATATTTTATCCCAGCATTTCTACAGTTTAATAGATCTTTTAAGAAGAATTATTCCGTCTTGCATTGTTGTGCCAGCAAGAGTTGATATATGGGTGCCCATTGAAGCTTTGCATCTACATCACCCCAGGAACACAGTAGTCTCTTCTATTTTGAACCTATCATTATTTACCATTAAATGTTTGTAACTACTAATTTAATGGCCCTCTCTTTGAATTTGTTTTTTTAAATAATTTGCGTTTTAAGATTGCATCACTTATTACATTATCTAATTTAGCTATATGATAACAGCGTATGGTCAAATATTTTTCGGCGACCAGTCTTATTAGGTTCACTTGGTGAAGAGAACCACAAGTGTGTTCAGTTTCAACTTTAAAATAAGTATTTTTATGACCAATAAATTGTTTTAATATACAAGATAAAATTTTTGTGTAAGTTGGCCTAGTCATTATAAAATTTTGTCTAAGAAACTTTCTGATTACTGTCTCGAAGTCGTACATATAGAATATACATCCTTGAAGCATAAATCAATTCCTTTCATCCCGTGCGCTATTAGAATAATGAACATACATCAGCTTTTAAGACAACTATATTGGAAATTCGCACTCCAAGACTGGCAACACCAAAAACGACGCGTTGATTTTGTAAATAAAATTATCAATTTATTAGTTTTTTTTTCGTAAATTACTATTAGTTTTGAGTTACTTAGCGATGGTAAGACATTTTGTTAGTTGTTTGTAAACGTCCTTTGTAATTTCTGCAGATTTTGATCGCGCAACTTGTCATTTTCACCAAAATAATTTAACACAAAAAATGAGCCGTGCGTGCGTATCTTGGCTTTATTATCTCTTGGCGTTACAATTGACACTGAGGAGCGGGGAGCGCATTAGAGGCTAACAGTTAGCTGATATTTTTTTCGACGCTTTTGAGCCGCCGTTACTCTATCTAGAGAGTAAGAGTAAATAATCTAAGGGTACTTATAACAAAAACACAATTTTTTAAATTTTAGCTGTCTTTCTGTCTGTCTGTTTGTTCCGGCTTATCTCCGAAACGGCTGGACCGATTTCGACGGGATTTTAACTGGCAGATAGCTGATGTTATAAGGAGTAACTTAGGCTACTTATATTTTACAAAAATAATTAGGGTTCCGCGCAACATAATTAAAACAATAAATTACACGCGGGTGAAGGGCGCGGGGAACAGCTAGTTTTTTTTTTTATAGGATAAAGGTGACAAACGAGCACACAGTCCACCTGATCGTAAGTGGTTGCTGCGGCCCATAGACATCTACATCTATCCTCTATTACAAATCAAAATGCAGATGCGTTGTCACCCGTGAGGACTAAGATGGAATGCCTCATTTCCAGTAAAAAGGGTCTCCGGTTCTCTACACTCACCATACGAAACACAGCAGCGTTAAGCTACTATTTTACGCTAGTATTTAGGAGTGTTAGTTATGATAATAAATACTGCTGATGACACGTAATGTTGTGTGTCGGCATAGTGAGGTCCAAGAGGGTGTTGTATAGTTGCAGCGTAAAAAAATCCGTCTACCCATTTCGCCCCGAGGGTATCATGAGAGGCGAATGTGGCAAATGCTAGCCGAAATCTTATGGCATCCAAAAAATGGCTGTAAACCGATTTCTTTTACACCGGACACAAAATAACCAGACCGGCAAAGGGCAACAGCGTACGTGGTAGAGCAATGTTGCAGCTTTATCATGGTTGCAGCACGAATGGGTCGGCTCAACCGGGACCGGAAGGACCAGCTTAAAAAAACTGCTTAATGCTGATGTGTTGCGTATGGTGAGTGTAGAGAACCGGAGACCCTTTTTACTGGAAACGAGGCAGGGGTGACAACACATCTGCATTTTGACTCTTAATCGAGGATAGACGTAGATGTCTATAGGACTCAGCACCACTTACCATCAGGTGGGTTGTGTGCTCACTTGTCACCCTTATATTATAAAAAAATATGTGAAAGGACGTCTGGTGATGCGATCGCCAATCCACCTGCCAAGCGTAACGATTAAGAGGAATCCTTCCTACAACGGGAAAGGCCCATGTCCAGCGGTGGTCTTTTATGGGCTGATGAAGAAATCAGAAGAAATAAAAATTCAAATCCTATGTTTTTGACGGCTCCATGGCGTAGTGGCTTAGTCTTAAGTTGCGGCGCTGAGGGCGGGTTTGAATCCCGCACGAAACAAGTATTTGTATGATCTACAAATAATTGTTCCGGGTCTGGATGTGTGTCCTCGTGCCATTTGTCTATGTAAACTGCTTCCACGATACAGGAATAAATCTTAGTGTGAAGAAAGTATCTTTTTTAAACAAAAATTATCTAATAACTGCTACAAATTAGTAAATGTTATAATAGACGTCATCAAATATAATAAATCCTTTTAAACAGGTAATTCACATAATTACTTACACCTTTTTAAACAAATAACTTTTCTACATAATAAACAGCTCGTGAACAATGAAATGAATTGAAAGGCGACTCACTACCGTAATTAATCACTTCCACCGTTTAATGTAAGTCTTTGTACTCGGGCCCATGTCGTTTGAAATATAGACATCCGTTTGTCACGACCATTTAGTTGTACCTGCGGAGTGTTCTGAATAGAAAATGACCAGGGATTTCATTTAATACTATCTAGATAATGTATAGTAATACTTTGCAATAAATTACTTTTTAGTGCGCTTAATTGTTTGTATCTTAATGCTCGTAGCTATTAAGATATACCATGCAAATGAAATCGTTCAGCCGTGTAGATGTCGCGCCAATGCCACTTAAAACGATTGATTGTGAAATTATTTCAACTTTTCCATATTGAAATAGACATGCATAAAAGAGAAAAGCTCCTGTCAACTATTGTCTGTGGCACCCAGGGTGGACTTCCAGAGAATGCCACATGGCTTTAAGTGAGCCCCATGTTCCCTTAATTTTAAGGTGTTACATTTAATATTTTTAAATAAAAAAAAACATGCGTGAGTGTCGTGGAACACTTGGTTGGAACAAAGTTCCTTTTGTAGTATATTATTATTGATAAACGTATTATATTATTGATTAACAAATACAAATAAATGAATTACTAGCGTCTATTAAAATGAAGCGTCATTTAAAATTATATTTCTTTCATGGCAAGATACGAAAAAGTGCGAGAGAGATTGATATTATTCCATCTCGCTCGCACTATAGACAGGGGGTCTTGACGGAAAAAATTTACACTTTTTCTCGCCTAGCCCCCATCCGTCAAATTCGTACCATGCGATAAGAAACTTCGTTCCATAATTCAAAGGACGGACTTAATAACTACAAATTCATTTATTTGTATTTGTTAATCAATAATATAATAAGTTTATCAATAATAATATACTACGAAAGGAACTTCGTTCCAACCGAGTGTTCCACGACACTCACGCATGTTTTTTTCTTTTTCTCTTAGTCGATTTTATGATCCCACAGAACAATACAGTGGTCAGCAGCGCAGATTTTATTTCGATGAAAAACTTTGAATAGAGCTCCAAAGCCAAGAAAATATTTTTAAACATTCCTTACTAATTCTTTTACTGATTTATAGAATCTAAATACTTAAGAATCTGCTGACTGACTGACTGACTTAAGATTGTTTCTCTTATTCATTGAAAATGTCTTTTGTTTTTCGCTTTTTTTCTTCAGAAAATGAATCTCGGATTCATTTGAATAGAAGGACTTTAAGCTCAGCCGTTTACATCTCAAGAATATATTCAGATGACGTTCCATTATTTTGATTCAAGGAATAACATACTTTTATAGAAAGTAAAGGAAGTTTTAATTGACCTTTTGTTTTGTTACATTTGGTGAAATGTATGAATAAAATGAAATATACTTTATTGTCCACCGAAAAATAAGAGAAAAAAAAATTTATTTAAAGGTACTATTGGCGACCTTATCGCTTAGAAGCGCAACCAGATTGCGGAGGATATAACGACCTGTAAGAAAGGGTAAGGGTGTACGCAAGATGTTAGAAAACACATACAATATAAATATAATTATATGCTCAATAAATACATCCATAATATAATAAATAAATACATTTCAATTATACAAATATAGAAATAAAAATACAAGAGCATAAAGGAGTAAACAAGTAAATGAAATAAAAGCCTTAACGTAAGGAAAAATAGGTAGTAATTTTTAAATAAATGGTAGGACTCCTTTAAAATGATACCACTACAGTTATATAAAAACCGCCTGCCCGATCCGAAAGGGTAACCGCAATGATATTAATAAAAATATTAAAACATCATCTAAATAATGAATTTTTGCTTGAAATTCGGCAAATTTTAAAAATCTAGCAGCACCGTCATCGGGGACGGTATTTTTGTAAACCGACTTCAAAGAGGAGGAGGTACTCAATTCGACTGTATTTTTATTTTTTATTTTTTATGTGTGAAACGATTTTGATGATTATTTTTTTATTTGAAAGCTGATGCTTCTCATGTGATCCTATTTAAATTTGATCATGGTTTGAGCAGTAGTTTTTGAATTATCCTTAATAATTTATATTGTAGTCGGTTGTACAAAATTTCAAATTTTACCACTTGTTTTGAACACTAAAAAATTTGAACGTGTTGTGGTCATAGAGCAACATATTTAATCCGACGCCCGTATTGCCATGTAAGTTTCCCCATTTAGTAAAGTTATATATATAATTTTATGCGGGGTATTTTTTAATTGTTTTCCTAAAACTATATATACCATCTTCATGGATAGGACAGCGACAATTTTAAACATATTTTATAGGTACATCTTTACTGCTTGGGATTAGAGAAAGTTAAACACTGATGTGTACCAGTTCGAAGAGCAACAGAGTCAGTATACTTAGTTACAGGCTGTGAGGTATTTAAACTTACTTTTCTCAGAGGTGCCGAGGCATGTGTAGATTTTTAACGAGAAAGTTGCAAATGTTCATGGGCAACAATATCCACTTAGCATTAGGTAAATGTGAGTCCGATTAACACTAATATTTCAAAAATTTATTTTACTAATATGGAAAGTTTTCCATCCACTAAAATAGATTTCTTCATATTACGATCTGAAAAAGAAGAAGAAAAAAGAGGCTAACCAGGCTCAATAGAGTATTCTGCTATACTTAAGAGACTTAGTTTTTACTTCAAACTCGACGGGATGTTCATATAATACCAAAAACAACGTCTTTTTACAAAATTTTATGTTTAGAATTTAGTTTGTGCTATTTAAAAACTATATTAAAATATTAAGTATGTTAGGTTCTTTTTTAACGAAACCGATAGCGTCCTTCGTTCTTTTTTTTTTCATATTTTCTTTAGCGTGCAATTTCTTCTCGGCTAGTATGTTTATACAGAAAAAAATTGAAAATGAATTTGCAGTCGTTCGTGTGTGTGCGTAACTTTATAAGTGTGAAAATACGTGCATAAATTCGCACCTTAGACCCTGTAATAGCTTGTAAAAGTTAACATGTAAACGTACAACCAAGACATAAGTTACAGGTTGGACACAGGTTTTTCGTTTCCATGAGGTTTCTTTACCACCGAGCATGTGGTAAGTCAAAGATGGAAGGACTAATTAAGTGTACGTTCAATATGAAAAGTAACAGCCTATAAACGTCCCACAAGTAGCTTACTAAAAGCAGGGAAGAATTCGACCCACTGTCTCAGTGCGTGTTGACGGACTTCACATTTAAAATATTTTATAGTTTTTGCCTTCATTGATAACTGCATATATCCTCGATTAAGAATAATAAAGCGGATACCAGATGCCAGATTTTTTTCTGTCTTTCTCCTATACCCGTCACTCATCAGATAAACGGCAGCATTGTGGTGGAAATTCACGGTAAGATTGATTTTTTAAATAGAATAAGGGTGACAAACGAGCACACAGTCCACCTGATTGTAAATGGATGCTGTGGCCCATAGGCACCCACATCTATCTTTAATTAACAATCGAAATGCAGATGCGTTGTCACCCCTGAGGACTAAGATGAAATGCCTCATTTCCAGTATTAAGGGTCTTTGGTTCTCACAATCATCATTCGAAACACAGTAGCATTAAGCAGCTATTTTACGCTGGTATTCTGCGAGAGCGTGATCCTTCTCCGGTCGTGCCGACCCATTCGTGCTGCAACCATAGTGCATGCAGAGTGGTTCTACTACGTATTAGATTCTATGAGAATCGAAAAAATCCCGTTCGTTAGTCTAGAAAATACATAAACGATGCAAATCAAAGCCTCATTCGACTTCAAAGGAGAGAAAAGAATAAAAATGGAATTTCTTTGTGCTGTACTCTTTAACGCTGATGTAGTATTATTTCTTGTAGTCGTAAAGCGACCATCACACTATATATGTTCTTAGTTCTTTATTTAGACGTGGCGAGTACGTGATTGATGGTGTTATTTTGTTCGCAAGCCGTGTAGTAATGGGCTTTTTAAAAGTGAACGTTCGCAAAGGGCATGTAAATAAAAGATTATTCGACAATGGACACGCGAACTGAGTAACGATATAGCATGTAAATACAAAAGTACAAAGCGTAACACTTTGACAAATTATAAAGCAGCGACGTGTTTTGTTTATTCACTTATAGTCTGCTGGATATTACAGATTATTTGTTTTCGAGGCGGGGCAATGTAATTGTACCCGTCTCTCTGAGATTATATCTGCAAGGGCGTAAAAATCTAGCGCCGCTCCCCCTGAAAATTTTGTGTCTCCAACTCCACACGATTTTCTCGTATTCTTTTGAAGTATTTATACTCTTAACCTTGCAATACACCTTATGTCATCTTATCTCTCAAATAGCGAAGAGGAAATTAGCTTCAATGGCGTATTGTCTTATATCGGGTTCAGTGATGTGAATGGGCGTTCCTTAGGGGCCGATCCTTTGACATTTTTTATTTTTTATATAAATTAATGACCTACCGCATAAAGTACTAAAATATGCCTGATTTTTTTTACTCTAGAAAAATTTTTGGCTAGGTTTGCTAAGTGTACATCTAGTACGTGTTGCCAGTGATGACAACATAATATGAAACTGAGAAGTGGTCCTTCATTGCTGGCCGTATGAGGGCTTGAGGTTACTCAGCGAGATATGAAGAGGACTATGCTCGGATTGTCTCTGCATATATATATATATATATATATATATATATATATATTTTATATTAGGAATTTCGCAGTAGAACCAGAGTAGCCAACATAGCTAGAAGAACCAACAACCGATGGGGAAGAAAAGTTTTCGAGTGGTCTCGTTGGTCTAGGGATCGTAAGTGCAACTGCTGGTTATATGGTCCTGGGTTCGAATCTGAGTCGGGCTAAATTCAGGTATTGGGTTTGCCGTCAGGAATTCTCAGTAGCAGCTCGAAGTCTGGAAGTTGACTGTATTTCACTCAGTGCCTTGGAAATCACGTAAAGGCTCTGCGCCTGATTCCTCTCTTGTCGTGTTGAACTTCCGTGACAATGGACTATAAGAGTGAGGGAATATAGATCACACCTTCATATGTGCACACATTCGTGCATTCAAATCATGTCCTAAGCAGATGGCTAGTCTCCGTTGAGACCAGCGACCGGATTAAAAGATCTGTACGACAATATTGCCATAAAACCATTCCATAAGACATAATGTCTTCCAGTGTTCTTAACAGAGATCTCGGATCTCGCGCTGTAAAATATAGTTAAAACCTACAAGAGTCGCACTGCTGGAAATAGGTCTCCTCTCATTTTCAAGAGGGTTTTGTAGAAGGAATGATTTGGCAACACTGCCCCAATGTGTGTTGGCGGTTGTCACATATCAGATTTCCTGGCGATATTATCTTCACCAAGGATATGTTAAACCAGCATTCAAAATTGCATTTAATAATTTCAGTATAGCCGGCGGGAATAGAACTAGGATTGCTCGCGTTCTATACTGTAGGTCGAATCTACATCTCGTACGTATTTATACTATATGATCTATAATCTCATTGTCAGCGCTAATTTTGGTAGTTTTATTAAAATGGAGTCCTCAAAGTCAAAATAAAAACATCATCAACAAAAACGAATAGTTGTGGCTTATTTGAATGCTTCAAAAGGAGCATTTTCTACGTGTTTAGTATTCAAGAACGGGTTCCACAGTTTTTTTCTTTCTCCGAATCAACTTTCATTCCCTTTACATTTGTCAGATTTAATTTGCCTAATGGCATTTCACAGTAAGCAAATTCTTTCTTCGAATTAAGTCATTACGTCTCTAGTTTCACCCTTTTTACATTAAGTCGAGAGAATTCGTTTGACATACTGGTATATCTGCCTTTTACTTCGTGGTATTTTTTATTTTTCTTTCTTTAGGTAGTTATATATGAGTATGCTCTGGACCGTGTTTTCATTGGTTTTGTGGCATTCCTTGGGCAGGCCTATGATCAGAAGTGGATCTGTGAAGGGCTGTAATGATAATGATGATGATAGTTATATTTTTTTTCGATGTCTCTAAATAATCTAGTGTATCGTTAGGATTTATTCTTACATACTTGCTTACTCAAATATAATTTACATCAAGTTGTAAATACTAGACAGTTATAGATATGGACCTCTCACACTATAGAAATGATTATTTAGCAGCATATAACAGCCATAGATTCAGGAAATTGCTTCGATTTCTTGTAAATTGATTCACAACGTTGCAACAATCTACACATTCAGTATTATCTGAAGTGAAGCTACGGTAAGGGCAATATCCTAACAAATAATTCGACACACCAAATAACTATAACACTCGGAGTATTGGACCATTGGAGTTAAGATGCAATTTGGTTATGAATTTTTTATGCTTTATTTATTACTTACTGTACCTGTAGAAGTATAAAAAAACACGCACGTATTCCAATGCAACGTTGTATGAAAAAGTCAGTGATTTAAGATTTTTAACAAACGAATGTTTATATTTTTGTATATTTTTAAAATATTTAACGTTTGGTGACGCTGTAAGACAATGTTATGTACACTCCATATGTCATGTATTTATTATATTTTACTAATTTTATAAAGAAAATGCTAGCAATGCTATACTATGGCTTCCTATAGATGGGCCCATAGACATCCACATCTGTCGTCAATCTGATGTTACGAATCAAAATGCATATACTATGACACCCCTTGGGACTAATATGGATTGCCTGGTTTACAGTAAAAAGGGTCTGCGGATCCTATACTCACCATACGAAAAACAGCAGCATTGAGATGGATTTGCTATATTACGCTGGTATTCTATACGAGCGTGGTCCTTCCCCGATCGAGCCGACTCATTTGTGCTACAACGATAATATTGCTGCAGCGTGGATCTACCACGTAAGATATAAACATATGAAGTAAATGTTAAAATTACGGGTTTGTGTAAGACGATCTCAGAAAATTAAGTATAGTTACAGCCTATATACGTCCCACTGCTGGGCACAGGCCTCCTTTCATTTCTGAGAGAGTTTTACGGCAAGGAAATGTCCGCCGCGCTGTCCCAATGCGTGTTGGCGAACTTCATATGTCTTCGAAATATTTTTTTTGATTTCTCAGACATGCAGGTTTCCTCACGATGTTTTCCTTCACCGCCGAACACGTGATAAATCAGCACTTAAAATTGCAATTAATAATTTCATTGGTGCCGGCGGGGATCGGACCCGGGTTGCTCGCGTACTGTGTAACTTACAGCGAGCGTTAACCATCTGAGCTACCACGGCTCCTTACCGACCTTAGCTTTTTTATGAATTATAGTGACAAACAAATTTGCAATCCACACGATGCAACGCCTGCAATGAATTTTTGGAACCAAGTTCCTTATCGGACGGTACGAATTTGACGGATGGGGGCTAGGCGAGAAAAAGTGTAAGATTTTTTCGTCACGACCCCTTCTGACGTAGTGTAGACGGCCTTGGCGGCTATAAAGTAGCGAGATGGAATAATATCCATCTCCCTCGCACCTTTTCTTATCTTGCCATGAAAGAAATAATATTTTATTTTAAATGACGCTTCATTTTAATAGACGCTAGTAATTCATTTATTTGTATTTGTAAATCAATAATATAATACGTTTATCAATAATAATACATTGCGAAAGGAACTTCGTTCCAATCGAGTGTTCCACGAAACTCAGACATGTTTTTTTTATAAAGAAGAGTACAGATGAGTTGTCACCATTGAGGACTAAGATGGAATGCCTCGCAGCCTGTTATTATACTGACTCTCTATATCCATCAGACTGGAAATTTAATCCATGCATTGCTGTTTGGCGGCAGAAATACGTAAGAGGGTTGTAGCTACCATAGAATACTATAATACACATATGTATTATACCCAGATGGACTTCAAGGCAAAAAGGATTCCTAACACCTATTATTTATATTATATATGTCACAGTCAAAACTCATAACCGGTCAACACCACTTTTGACTGCAAAAATCTGGCAAAATGGTTTTGACCGATGCCCTTAGTTAAAACAATTTTGATTGATTTTTGTAGTCAAAAGTGGTTCTGACCAACGTTCTTAGTCATAAGTAATTTTACCTCATTTAAAGTTCAGACTATCGGTCAAAACGCGCAATATCAGTGACAGTAGGTTAAGATGCGGCTGTGGTAGCCCTTGGGCCACCCTAAAGCCGCGTACATTATATAAAATATAATATTGAAGAAATTTAACTTTTTAATTTCAGAAATTCAAAAAGTATAAGTCAAAAGTAGTTTTGACTTACATTCTTGGTCGAAACCACTTTTAGCCGATGTAATTTGGCCAAAATCACTATTATCCAATATTTTTGCAGTTAAAAATGGTTTTGACCAATGTCCTTAGTCAAAACTACTTTTGTGTGATTTTTTACAGTCAAAAGTGGTTTTGACCGGTTATGAGTTTTGACTGTAACATTCTTTATATATTTTTTAATTCTCAACTATGTGCCTTTTTATTTAACTTTGTTCATTAATCTGAATAACTAAACAACTTGATACTTCTAAATATTGAACTACCTTTTATAATACATTTAAAATAAGCGCCGAGATCTCCATTCATATTTAAATATTTAATCTCTCGCTATAAAAATCTCAATTTCCGTTGAATAGTTCGCGAAGAAAAGCATCTCAAGTATTTGATATTCATTCCAGGGATTATTCTATGTTTTTCTTTAAAATAAAATCTAAATGATATTTTTTAAAATTTTAACATGATTAAGACCTGAGAGAAGAGTGTTCGGTATAGTTTCTACATTTATCCAATTTATACAATAATAATTCTTTCTCTTCATCAGCTCGCAGATTCCACTTCTGGACATGGAACTCTCCGGCCAGGGAGGATAATTACATACATACACAGCTTCGTGCCTGTAACCCCGAGAGTGGAAGGCAGAGTCAACAGCAAGTTTCTCGGACCACGTTTAGACAAAAACATGGGTTAAATTAATTAAAGCCTATGGACACCTGCAACCAAATTCAAAGAAAACGGCCACAGATGTGTTATCAGCTCTGAAGACTGAAACAGAAACAGAAACTTTTTAATTCAATATAGATTATAAATAATACCATACTTATTGAAAGTCACTCTTTTGTTTAATTACCACTGGCTCGAAAAAAACCTCTGTCCTGGGAACCAGCAAGAAACCCAGCGGGATTTTTTTAAATAACAGCTTACAATCATGTATGTTACACAATTAACTAGAATAGATTGCCTCACAGACTGTAATCATAATAGCTCTCTACAGCTGCTTGGCGGCAAAAATGTGTGAGAGGATGTTTCCCACCAAACAGGTTACTGGACAGAAAAGGGTCGCTCTTTTTGAGACACGGGGGGAAACGGAAACACCGAATAACTGACCCGATCGGATTCGAACCCTCGATCACATTATCAGCAGTTGCACTTACGATCACGTGAATAACGGGGCGGTTAGATAGGGTAAATACACGATAAATGTGCTGAGCTGTCGGTATTAATCAATACATTATGTATAATTTTATGCAGTATTATATAAAACCTTGTACTGTAAAAACTTTTTTTACTATAGAAAAAGCCTATCAATAGTCCAGTGCTGAAATTAGACCTCCTCTATAGATGGTCTCATTCGGGGATTTTGTAACCACAGTTTTATTATTATTTTGAGGTGTTTTATCAGAAAAACGTTGCTGCCCATCTCCTGTTTCAGTTTCCGCTCTGTCGCCTCATACGACACCCACGGGATGATATGGGTAGTTGACTTATATACGACGCTGCTACACGGCAAGGAGATTAAGAAGGTCTCTATGTTTTTCTTTTCTTTTTTATTTTCGTTAAATTTATTTGCTGTCTTCTAATAACGACGGTGTAGCTGGTTATTTTTCGTGATTTAGGTTCTTAGTTTGAAAAAAACTTGTAAAAGAAAAACAGGAACATGACAGTGGTAAAAGAGATTGTATCGTTAAAAATTATATGCTCTAGTGTAGGAATAGTAAAGAATACGTTTGTATGGACTAAACGACGTCTAAATTATTTTTTAAGGAAATTTTGATATTTTCACCAGTTAGTTAATTGATTTAATATACAACATAATAATAATGTCCTTAAGACCAAATTTCGGTCACGCCGGTCAGTCTCCGTTGAGACCTTTGTTCATCTGCGTAGGACAGGATTATAGTGCCCGAGTGTATGCGCAAACAGAAGTGCACTCTCTATTCCCTCACTCTCATAATCCGATGGGACGGTAATAATCAGACACGATCACGATCAGGCGCAGGACCTACGGCTTTACGTCCTTTCCGAGGCACAGGGGTGAAACATCGCCAACTTCCGGACTCTGGTCTGCCACTGAGAATCTGAGACAGATAAACTTAATAACTTAATTAACACTTTTGGCCCAACCGTGATTTAAACCTGAGACCTGATTATCAGCAATCGCATTTACGATCACTAGACCAACAAGGCAATACATCATGGAACGTAGATATTATATATTTAATCATATACATATGTATATCATAATATGTTAAAATCTATCCTAGTAAGAGTATAAACTTTATATAACATACCGACTGTAAAATATTATTCTCATTATTAGTCAGCGATAGCGAAACTCTCGTAGCCCTCGTAAACCTTAAAGTATTGAATAGCCTACTTTAAAATTTTCCTGCCTCCATTAAAAATTTTGCAAGGAAAAATTTTACAATCGCCCGAGATTTTAGATTAAGAAATACATTTCTTCAATCAATTCTCTGGAACAAATTATGCTGACGTTCATGAGAATAAATTATATGACACCCTTTGTTTCCTGTTGTTTCCAACTATATATAAATTATATTCCATTTTTATTGTCAATCTGTTCTCAGACTTCGCTCGATAAACACTATCTCTGTTTTATTGAATCTGTGTATCCATTCCTTGACTAACGCCTATAAAATAATTAATAAAGAATCAAACATTACTCTTTTTAATAGAAACCTTCACGGGCGCTCACACAATAGGTAACTCATTTAAAGTTTCATCGTAGTCAGATGAATGGTATAAGAACGCATGCGGGACAAACAAAGAAATATTAATTTGTTTTACAGATTTACGTTCCGAATATATTAAGAAAATGATTACGAAATGTAATGTTCACTTTTATGGCTGTGAACGAGGCAAGTTTTAAAGAGTTCAAGGAAAATCGCTTCAAAATTATCGTAGTAATTATTTTACTGTGAGCTTGGGACGCTTATACGCTACTTTTGTAATTGTTTATTTAATAATCTTAATGTTTCGGGAATTTATTAGAATAAAGTTTATATAAACATAAAACTTAATTACCATATAAAAATTGTTGCAAATTAAGACATTTCATGTATAACAAAAATTACCGCCTTGCTACAAAAAGTAGTTCAAAATTAGTTTCAAGTTTTAACTGTTTCAATAAAAAAAATCCCGTTGTAAAATACGCGAAGTACATTATGTATGTTAATCCATAAAGCAACACGGGCCGCCGACGGGCCTTCTTTCGTAATAAAGAATTCTTTAAAACCGAGACTATTAATAGACCACGTTGGTAATAAGACCGTTAAATTTTAAGTTAAACATAGCAGCTTACATATTCGACCTCTAGGTACCGGACTACTCTCATTTTTGACGGGGTTTTCGAATAGGAAAATGTTCATTGCGCTGCCCCAATGTTTGTTGGCGGACTATACTTATATTTTTTAAATAGTAGTGAAGACTGTAATATATAAGATAAAGAAATAATTTTTAATTTTCAGTCACTAAATCATCTCTCATAATTAAATTATACAATTCCATTGGTGCTGGCTGTTGCTCGCGTTCTATGAATTTTTCAAGAGTGCACTTTACTTTACCCCTGAGATACAAAGGCTAAAAAATAAATCTACCCTATATTTTAACCGTCTTAATACAAAACGAGATTTAACGATAGCCTCGGGCTGAAACTATAATTTAAGAGTCTTTCTAACGAAAGAAGTCCCACAGTTGCGACGCCAGTCTTCGCGAAATTTGATATTTGATGTCAAATTCCATATTTTACATTTTAGCTCGCCTATTTCCTCTAGACATCTTTCGTAACACCGACTCTAGTTTAAACCTGAGACTAAATAAAACACTTTTTGTAATAAGACGAGAACGGTCTTACTTAAAATAGCTGATATCTTTTATTTCATTTAAGTATTAATTAACTCTATTTCTATCTCTTTCTTTTGCCATTTGGTAAAAAGAGAGAGAACAACTAGCATTTCTTAGATTGACGTCGATTTTTATGAGTCAGGCTTTCCTAACTAAGCAATTCTTTATAAGTAATTGGTTTCTCGGATACGGCTAAAGCGAACAGAAATGAAATTTTATATTTAGACATTAGTTTACTTTTTAGCGTTCCGTACCCAAAGGGTAACCAACGGGACCCTTTTACTAAGCCTCCGCTGTCCGTCCGTCCGTTCGTCTATCTATCAGCGGGCTGTATCTCATGATCCGTAATAGGTAAACAGTTGAAATTTTCACAGAATATGTATTTCTGTTGCCGCTATAACAACAAATAATAAAAATTAAAATAAATTAAAAATTAAAGGGGGCTCCCCTACTAGAAATGTGTTTTACGATGGTACGGAACCTTGAAGGGTTCCGCGGTTCACGCCTGAGAAAATTTCGTTTTAATTTTTTTTTCTTCTAACGCCGAGCAACGCTTGTTCGCCCAGGTACTATAAATATACCAACCAGGAAATATAAATAAAATTTTTCATTTTTCATTGTTCAAAATCTCCAAAAGTTCTTCGCCTATTGCTCTGAGATTTTGACACAACGATACCTATATTCGAATATGCGCGTATATTATATTATAATATTTGAAAAACAGAGCCATTGGTTAAAGGTAATAGAAAAATATCTATTCTTATCTTTCTTTTCCATTTATCCAGACTGAGCCACATTAAGGCGTGGTCGGGTACAGCTGGCTTACACCAATTTCCTTTCTTCTTAAAAAAGTTATCTCTAAAATAGGAATAGGATTCTCTTGTATCGCGGAGGCGACAAACATTCAAACCTGGACAACTTAAGACTACTTGTTTCGTGAGGGAAGCGTATAGGCTGACCGCTCTTTTGTCAGCACTAAGTAATGATAATATGTTATGTATCTAAATTACTCGTGTTCGTGTATGTTTGTTCACCGTGTAGTGGTGGTGTAAATCCACTACCGCATATAGTCCCGTGGGTGTCGTAAGAGGCGACAGAGGGAAACAAAGCAGAAGACGGGCAGCAGCGTCTTCCTAATAACGACTAAGAATAAAAAACTGCGGTTGCTAACCCGCTTGCCAAGCGTGGCAACCTAGGCAAATAACCCCCCTATGAGGCAATCTATGGGGAGGCCTATGTTCAGCAGTGAACTTTAATAGGCTGTATCGGTAACGGTGTATGTTTGTTTGTATTTTGTACCATGTAGTGTAATTTAGCCATCACTAAATAAAGTAAGTACGGCGCGAAGTAAAAGCCGAATTTGGGAAATGTGGAAAACATATCGTGAACTCCGATAGAATATTCCAAATGCTTTGCAGCATGTAAATTCCTAGCCCTTTTTCGCTTCAAGCTGGAACACAGAAGTAACCGCACTGCTGCTTGGCGATAGCAATATGTAGATAAGAGGAGGGGGACAGGAATGTTAAGGCGAGTAAATCTACTTAATTATTGCGCAAACACAAAATCTAACATACGGACAAGGGTTGTGTGAAGACAAGAACACAAATCGTAATAACTAACTCGATAAAAACAAATCGTAAACATAACACTGTCGCTATTTTAACGCGTACCTTGCAAAAATTCCTTAATAAAAGTTACATCAAATGAAAATGCTTTTTATTTTAGGTCATGTTGAGAACATATTTTACATGTTCATTTTTATTTTTATCTTATGAAAAGAATATACAAAATCAAACAGTTCAACCGCTTGCCCCGACAAGTGCCTGCTGATATGTCTTTGAAATTGGACGTATATTATATTTCTTAAATTTTCCCCGCTTCAGTACTATTTAGCGGGTAGCGAGGTTAAAATGCATAAAAAATTACGCAATTTTGAAAAATAATCTTCAATATATAATTAATGATCTATATTCGTGATACCTTATAATCTCGTGATTAAATTCGAGGTATTGATATGTAAAATATACATACGAATAGTTATTAAGCAAAAATTAGGTCATACCCCTACTATTAGCACTTGTCTTTTTATCCTTCAAAAATAAAAAAAGTGTTTAAATCTAAAACCTAAACTAAATTTACCAAAAAAGTTCAAATTCAGATTGATAATGGCGAGTAGCTTTATCATTTCGAGCATATCATCACTGTACCTAAGCCTATAATAGTGGTATGTGCCATTTTTCTTTGCTTGCTAATTGGCACAATTTTAAAATAAAATTTTTGATGGTGGTGTTCTTTGTGAATACTTTGGTCGCTCATAATGACGAAGACTTATACTAAAGTCTTGAATATGTCAGTAAAAATGTCTGATGACTCGACAGCAAAAATTCGAACACAAAATGTGATACGAATGAAAACATGTGGTACGAGCCACTATTTCTGTTTAGTGAGACAAAAGGGCTGACTTTTGTCGTTTGTATCAAAGAAAATCCCAACCTACAACGGATTCGGTGCCAAAGATACTTCATATCATTAAGAATGTCTATTTCGATGTTAATCTTGACAAGAATCAATATTAGTCAATGGTGAAAATAAAATCAAAAGCCTGTAATAATATTTTACATTGCTTTGCCTTAATATCAAGGTTGGATTAGAAGTGCAACACAATTTGGAAATGCATAATCAGGCGTGGAATTAGTTGCAACTAACATAATACTATGCGGGCCAACGTGATTATTCAGCTATAGATACCACAATGCAACTATAGATTCTCATGCTTATGAGTATCTTAATGGCAACACAGCTGGGAAATGGCTCTTATATATATTTATGAACCAATTGATGCCTATCTTTATGACTCGCGCTAAAATTTTATAAGATCGCTACAGCAGATTTCAAACTTTATAGTACCCAATATAAAGCTTAATTTTTAACTTCCCGCTCTGAAATAAATAATTTTCAAAAGTAGGAAGTTATAGATTTCGGTCCGATTTTGAGAATGCGAGTTTTCAGCAGATCTTCACGTTTTGAGGTTCTAGGAAGCCGTTCCGACTATTCCCGGCTGGACGTTCGGCCGTGTGTGTGTGTGTGTGTGTGTGTGTGTGAGAGAGAGAGAGAGAGAGAGAGTGTGTGTATGTATGTATGTATGTAAATAAAAGTGTGTCTCGTACGATATCCTTAGAACGAACCAACCGATCGAGATGGGCGACACGGCGTTCGAAAGTGTTTATTGAGACTTCGAGCTGATTAGATTTTCAAGTCAATCGGTCGAGCCGATTCAAAGATTTAAAAAAAATATATATATATTGTCCTTTTTTAAGAACATGGGCGGTAATTATTAAAACATAGTTTTTGCCAAGTCCAAGCCTTACAAGGTTAAAATTAATAGCTATTATACAAATTATTACAACACTGATCTAAAACAATTCAAACTATATACACAGATATTTACATGGTCATATATGCGCATACATACATGCTAAATCCCAAAACAAAAATTTAATTTTAAAATCTTTAAAAAAGATATAAAAACACTAGATTTACGTGGTTTAGAATTACGTGGTAGAGCCATGCTGCAGCTATATTAATAGTATAGTTGTAGCACGAATGGGTCGGCTCGACCGAGGAAGGACCACGCTCTCACAGAATACCAGCGTAAAATAGCAGCCTAATGCTGCTGTGTTTCGTATGGTGAGTGTAGAGAACCGGAGACCCTTTTTACTGGAAAAGAGGCATTCTATCTTAGTCCTCACGGCTGACAACGCATCTACATTTAAATTCGGAAACGAAGATAGATGTAGATGTCTATGGGCCACAGCAACCACTTACCATCAGGTGGACTGTGTGCTTGTTTGTCACCCTTATTCAATAAAATAAAAAAAAAGATAATTTTTCACTTGCTCTCACATAAAATACTCTGTTGTGAACGCAGAGCCGGAACTATACTGGAAACATGTGGCTTCTTAATAACCAATCACAGCGCGAAGAGCTTGGGCCTCCATCAGCTGCCATATCTTTCTCGTACTTATGGCTGCGCATTAGACTTTTTTGTCGTATTCATTTTTAAACTTTATTCACTTCTGGGAATTGTTTAAAACCGCTACATTTGTCTGACGATTTGCAGGTATTATAAAATTACTCAATAAATACGTGAATAAAATTTGAGATTGCCAAAAGTATATGTTTTGGGAATTTTAATAAAATATTTTTGGAGAGGTCTGGTAATACTTTATAGCCGACAAAAACGTCTGGGATTACTTTATTGAATTATATAAAAACTAAATTAAAAGATAAAAAAGAAATCAAGTTGCCAAAAAAAAACATTTTTTTGGATTTTTTTTTGCAAATGTTATGTGTAACGGAATAACTGCAAACACTCTGCCAGACTCGCGGGACTGGATTCGCCAATTGACGAAATTATATTTTTTCACAATTTCAACTTGCCAAAAGGACCTTCCCAATACTCGTCGCCAGCTCTCAGACTAATATTATTTTAAATGACGCTTCATTTTAATCGACGCTAGTAATTCATTTATTTGTATTTGTTAATCAATAATATAATACCTTTATCAATAATAACATACTACGAAAGGAACTTCGTTCCAACTGAGTGTTGCGTGACACTCACGCATGTTGTACTGTGTGACTTATTTTAATTGTATGAATGTACTCAGGTAAGTGACATTAGTCTTAATGAGTAAATGAAGATTTTTAAACCAGAGTGAGTTCAACTAAAAAAAAACTAATAAGAGCAAACATCTTTTATGCGCAAACATAACACCCATCTGGGAAACTACATACTTAGCCCAGAAATGAAATTGCTCACAGCCAAGCAACTCCTTCAATTCATAGAAGATATAGTTAGGGCTTTGCAATGAACTATAGACATGCAGCGATCACAATAGATCTTACAGGTCGCAGTGATACTGGTCTTTTTAGACCTGCATAGCTGCTCGCACAAATAAAATAAAACATCTTTTTTTAAATAAAAGTGAGATAATAACAACTCATTGGAATATATTGGTAATTTTCTCTGTATATTTACTATTTGTATCTGATTAATTGGCACCATTGTCAATAAATTTCTACATGGAATATTTATTTGAAGTGAAACTTCTTGAAAGCGGAGAAATTCAGTACGGTATTAAAAAACCAAACGTCACGTTTTCTTGTTAAGTTTCACCGCCGGGGCTGCAAAATAAAACAAGAATGATATGTCGTAAAGAAGTTTCACTTGTGTGTACAAAATTATACACTCATTTTCTACTGACTTCAAAAAGGAGGAGGTACTCAATTGGACTGTATTTTTTTTGTGTTACCTCATAACTTTTTTCTGGGTGAACCGATTTCGATGATTTTTTTTATTTAAAAGGTGGTGCTTCTCATGTGGTCTCATATAAATTTTTTGATCGTTTCGTTCGATTAGTTGATCAATTCTGACTAATAGTTGTTGAGTTATTCTAAGGCTAAGTTCACATGACCGCGCGGTACCGCGCGGAACTACCGACCGCACGGTACAAGATCTAAGTAAATGGCAATTATCGTTTACATGACCGCGCGATACCGCGCGGCAACGCGCGGCGCGCTCCGACCTGCGCACAAGATCTTGAACCGCGAGACACCGCGGGGTACCGCGCGGTTCAAGCTCTACGAATCTATATCGACCTGTTCAGATGATCCGCGCGAGTTGAGACGGACTGACGCATAGATGCAGGAAAAATGAGTAGCGAAAATGCCAGACTGCCGCACGCGAAGCCGCGCGTTCATGTGAACTTAGCCTTAATAATTGGAACGAAGTTCCCTATCGGACGGTACGAATTTGTCGGATGGGGGCTAGCCGAGAAAAAGTGTAAGATTTTTCCGTCACGACCCCTTCTGACGTAGTGTAAACGGCCTTGGCACCTATAAGGAAGCGAGATGGAATAATATCCATCTCCCTCGCACTTTTTCTTATCTTACCATGAAAGAAATATTATTTTATTTTAAATGACGCTTCTATTTAACACTTTCACTGTCCGATTTTCAGACACAATAGTAAGACAATAGCAATGACCTATATATATAAATAATAGTGCACGGGACAGCGAAAGGGTTAATAGACGCTATTAATTCATTTATTTGTATTTGTTAATCAATAATATAATACGTTTATCAATAATAATATACTACGAAAGGAACTTCGTTCCAACCCAGTGTTCCACAACACTCACGCATGTTTTTTTTAATTTATATTGAAGTCGGTTGTACAAAATTTTTAATTTTAAATGACTTTTACTTTTATTAATCCATCAGATTTTGAGAGGGACTCCCCTTGTAAGTAAAATTATATCTTTACTATTTAAAATACACAAATAGTATGATATTTCAACTATACTTACACAACTATGACGCCATTTGCTAGTTGATTCTCATATAATTTCTGTAGAAAGTTTCATTTTCATTGTTCATTAAAAGCATTTAATTTGTCATGATGAATGAGACTAGGTCAACAGCCCTTACGGATGGGCAAGTGGAAAAAAAATATAGATATTTTTAAATAGCATTGATAGTTATCGCGTAATAAATATCGATATATCGTCATGTTTTGCATGATGTAGTAGGATGAGTGGCCAAAATTTTATTAACGGACGTTTTGGACGATGAAAAATAATCCTTGCATACAAATACATTATAAACAATAGATTATTTTGTTTTGTTTTATCTAGTAACATTAAATACGAAACCAGAGTTAACGTTATAAGATATATCGAAATTGATACGAATTCGATACTCTAAAATAAATATCGAATATCGATATATTGCGATTAAAAATATCGAAGATAATTATTGATGATTTTGTGAGAAAATATGGATATAACTATATATCGATATTTTTTACCCAAGCCTAACAGCCCCATTTACTAGAATAGATTATTAAAACTTGTAGCACGTAGTATAACTACAACCACACTACAGTCAATTAAGATACATATTTCTATACATAAATATTGTAACGTGTAGTGGCGGCGTAAAGAAATTCACTTGACATGTCGCAAGAAGCGAGAGATGGAAACTTTTTTTTTCATAGAAAAAGTGACAAAATAGCACATAATAATCCACCTGATGACACGTGGGCGCTGTGGCCCATAAACATCTAAATCTATCCTCGATTGTGAATCAAAATGAAGAATGCGTTGACACCCTTGAGAACTAGGAGGGAATGCCTCGTTTTCATACAAAACGATCTCCGGTTCTCTACAATCACCATATGAAAACTGAAACAGTAGAGTAGCAGCAGCATTTTAGTGATAACAATTGAAAATAATAAAAAAACTGCGGTTACCAACCCGCTGGCCAAGGAGCAAGCTTGGAGGAGCCGTAACGTATTGATAAATAGTACTATTATATATTCTGTGGTATTGCTTATATGTATATATATACATACATATAAATAAAATTGAAGTGTCTGTCTGTAATATCGAAATAATTGCCTTTTATTGAGATGATGAGGGGGTTATTTGCATGTTTATTAATATATATATACATAACCATTTTTTAAATTTTTGTCTGGCTGTCTGAATGTCCGGGCTAGTCTTCGAAATTAATGAACCGATTGTAATGAAATTTGACGAACAGATAGAGAGCAATGCCAGGTGTGATTTTTGCTATATTATACGAAAAACTTGGTGATTATTTTGAGATATCCAAAAATTGGTGAAATAAATGGTCTTTGATGATTATCTTATATCTAAATGACGCCACATTAATAGATCCAGGAGAAGCCGGTACCTTCATGTCAGATAAGAGTCATACTATACACTACTCTGCAATTGTATAATTTTATTTACATTTTATAAGTTTCCCGAAGAAGTCAATGAAAAAGTCAATCAAAAAACCCGTTAAAAAATTTAAAACTATCTAACAAGAAAAATACTTTAAAGCTAGCTTTCAGGATTAAATACTGTTATAAGTTTTGTTACAAGTAAATATTGGACGAGGAATTCAAAACTTTCATAATAAAGCATAATTTCATTCTAAAGCATAATATAATGTCTTTATATATAATATAATTCTTCAGTGGTAGAGCCATGCTGCAGCTATATTATGTTTGTAGCACGAATGGGTTGGCTTGACCGGGGAAAGAACAAGCTCTCACAAAATACCAGTGTGAAATAGCAGTTCAATGCTGCTGTATTTCGTTTGGTAAGTGTAAAGAACCGGAGACCGTTTTTACTCGAAACGAGGCCATCCATCTTAGTCCTCAGGGGCGGCAACGCATCTGCATTTTGTTTTTATCGAGGATAGATGTAGATGTCTATGGGCCACAGCATCTACTTACCATCAGGTGGACTGTGAGCTCGTTTATCACCCTTATTCTATAAAAAAACGTGTGTTTGTCACTGAATTCCTCCTAAACGGCTGGAACAATTTTGATAAAATCTTTGTGTCGATGTTAACTAAAGGTTAATAAACGGCCTATTAATTTTAATATTTTAAACGATACTTTATGTCATAGGTTACCCGTAAAAATATGAAATTTTTCATTTTCATTTTTCAATTCTAAAATAGACGCTAAATGGCCTAAACACGATTATTTAAATATAATTTTGTAAGTACTGTATTCTATTTCATTCTCTCGCAGGCTAAATTCTATAGATGTATATGTTTATCTCTTTTTAGTGTCGCTCTTTCGTTTTATCAATCGACACCATCATTTCGGAACATCGCAAGTCCTCAACTGTAAATAGGCTTCCTCTATAGATTGACTACCCCTTAAATTTTGCAATTTTTTTTATTGCTTTTCTCCATAACAGTCAGCCTGGGCTGTAACTATAATTTTTTTGTTTTACATGGGGAAGTGCCTCCGCATACCCGCCTCGCGATGGCAAGAACGGATCATGTCGGACACGCACCGACTAAAAGCCCATGGTGTTCCACCTTCGCCGCGTATTGACAGGCCACGGGAACGCTTTTGCACACATCCGCGGCCCCACCAGCGCCGGTACGCCTCATTGCAGCCCCTCCTCGGAAGAGGACAACTCTCCATTATAAGAAAAAAAATTTAATTGCGATCCAAAAGCGTCTGCGTCTATCGACCCCTTCTATGCCATATCAGTAGATTTAATAGTGAAAACAATTATTCCAATGTATTAAAATTGAAATCATAAGGTTTCGTACTCTTGGAAGCGGCTCTAGCGCTATATTATAGATCAATATTGTTTGCTTAATGCGTCTACAAATTGAGATTGGATTTGAAATTATCCAATCCAGTAAAGTAAAGTAAAATAAAGTTACAGCCTATATACGTCCCACTGCTGAGCACAGGCCTCCTCTCACTTCTGTGAGGGTTTTAGGGCAAGGAAATGTCCGCCGCGTTGCCCCAAGTACAAAATTATACCTACATTTTTTATTAAAAGTGATTATCTCCAGCTTTTTGAAATAAGCGACAAAGCTAAAGCGGCCTTACATGCTAATTAAGTACTAAAGCGAACAATATAATATGTTACTAAAGACTAAATCCCGCTTGCAACAAAAAGTTTTATTTAGCAGAAAAATTTAATTTCAAATAGAATGTTTAACATATTGTTAAATTAAATGTTTTGTCGTGTGTTAATGGTGTTTAAGAATCTATTAATCATTTGGTCTCATGGGTGTCATACGAGTCTACTATCCGAAATCTATACAAATAAATAAAATTGACGTGTCTGTTTGTAATGTCAAAATAACAGCTTTTTACTAAATGCATATGAAATTATATACGGTACTCATAACAAAAAACAATTCTTAAAAATTCTCAGTCTGTCTGTATGTCTACCTGTTTGTTCCAGCTACTCACCGAAACGGCTAGACCGAGAACCAAAAATTAATATTAAAAAACTGAAGGTAGCCGGGCTAACTGTGACATCGGGACGTCAAACATCTCAGTACCCCACGTGACCATGGGTTGATGTTAAGCACCCGAAACGTCGGGAATTAAAATAGTAAATTAAACGCGATAAAATCCGTAAAAAATAGTTTTATGGATTTTATTTTATTTTATTTATAGGCTAGACTGATTTTGACAGGACTTTTACTGGCAGATAGTTAATGTTATAAGGTGTAACTTTGGCTAACTTTGGTAGATGTTTATGAGCCACAGCATCCTTACCATCAAATGGACGGTGTGCTCGTTTGGCACCCTAATTCTACAAAACCGGCCGTGGATTTTCGTATGAGCTGATGATGATTTTATTACTTACGCAAAACTAGCCAGTATCTTCTTTATCATTAGAGTAAGTTAAAAGTAAAGCGACAGTATTCTAATGATAAGACTCATTCATTCATTCATTCATTCATTCATTACATCCTATCAAAATCCGCTGCTGAACATAGTCCTTCCCAAAGGTGGATCGCGAACGCCATTCGACTACTGTTGGAGCTACTCCTAACACAAGCATTAAGACTTACCTGAATTGGTTAAAGAATATTAGTAATGTATATAATAGTAATAATAGCATTCGTTGTATATTTATTTAAAAAGAAGTTAAAAAAACAATGAAATGAAATTAAAGTTAAAGAAAGATAAACGAGTCGTCAAACGTAAATTCCAGGGATATAACGTCCTGCCGCTGTGGTCGAAGTAATCATTATAAGATGCAAAATGCAATGCGGAAAGAAGTGAAAATGCTCACAGCTAAGCAACTCCTTCAACTCATTGAATATACAGGATGTCCCAGAAGTCGACGTCAAGCCGGAATCGGGTGATAGGTCAAGTCATAATAGTTAACAGAAAAATATAAGAAAAATCTTTGCTATGATGTATTTTAAAAATTACAGGCATTTATAAAAAAATCGAGGAGAAAATCTACAAACTGTGACGGTCTTTTAACTCCTGTTGCTACTAATTTTAACTTATTTTTAATTTTCTTTTTTTATGTAATTCTGAATAATGCTTCTGAAAACTTTTACTTAAAATTTACAGCCAACTGCTCCAGTCCAGAAGGAAATGTATTTTTTTTCCCAATCAAGTATTCAAAATTAATACTTTGCCCAGTTTTAAATGACTGTACTGAAAAAAAATGTACTACACGAGTTTGGCAAGTAACTTTAAAAGTTGGCGCATTTAATAAGGATTCCAAAATGGTATAACACTTGCAAGATTATTTGTAAAATTAAGGTAAAAAATTTTTTTTAAAGAAATCCACCTGTAAATTATTTTTCCTTACCTGTCTAAAATTATTTTTGTGTATCCCAAGGCTTTCCTCAAACCTGTTACTTAAGATTCTAGTTTGAGTGAAACGGAGGGAACCAGTTGACGAAGTGTGAGCGAGACAATTGCACGCACTGAAGTACTTGGGTCTTCTTCGACGGGGGGGTCTACCCTCACCATGTGCTTGGTTGGGGAGTCGGCCCTCTGAGAAGAGTAAACGGCGCACATTTAAAAAAAACTCGATGATCCGGATGACGAGCAGCATTTGGGCACCTCTCACGATAAAGTCTAACTAGCATTGCATCTGCATTCCCCATACATGAGGTGCATGTTAGCATATTCTTGTGTGATGTACACAGACATGGTGGCACTGCACAATCACACTCTCAACGATAGTCCACGGAAAAGCAAAGGTCGTCTTAAAGAGAAACTAAACAGGCCAAATCCAAATCATAAGCAATCAAGTCCAATAAACGAAGCCAAATGTGGTTAGTACGAAAAACACGAACGAATACAGAAAGACACGCAGTAAACGAAGGAGCGTAACGTATTGAACTTAATTGTGTGTGCGACAGCGAAAAAATAGCGTCACTATCTGTCTCGCTCAAACTACGTAAAATTACTCTCTCCGTCTTTGTCACGTTAGCGTCACTATCTGTCTCGCTCACACTTCGTCAACTGGTTCCCTCCGTTTCACTCAAACTAGAATCTTAAGTAACAGGTTTGAGGAAAGCCTTGGGATACACAAAAATAATTTTAGACAGGTAAGGAAAAATAATTTACAGGTGGATTTCTTTAAAAAAAATTTTTTTTTATAATTTTACAAATAATCTTGCAAGTGTTATACTATTTTGGAATCCTTATTAAATGCGCCAACTTTTAAAGTTACTTGCCAAACTCGTGTATTACATTTTTTTTCAGTACAGTCATTTAAAACTGGGCAAAGTATTAATTTTGAATACTTGATTGGGAAAAAAAATACATTTCCTTCTGGACTGGAGCAGTTGGCTGTAAATTTTAAGCAAAAGTTTTCAGAAACATTATTCAGAATTACATAATAAAAAGAAAATTAAAAAATAAGTTAAAATTTGTGGCAACAGGAGTTAAAAGTCCGTCACAGAATGTAGATTTTCCCGATTTTTTTTTATAAATGCCTGTAATTTTTAAAATACATAGCAGTTTTTTTTAAATATTTTTCTGTTAACTATTATGACTTGACATATCACCCGATTCCGGCTTGTCGTCGACTTCTGGGACATACTGTATATATATATATATATATATATATATATATATATATAGGGCTTAGCAGTGAACTATAGCCATAGCAGCGATCACAGTTGATCATAGTGGTCGCAGTGATACTGATTTTATTACAGCTGCATAGCTGAAAAAGATGCAAATTTCAAATGCAGGTATCATTATTCTGCAAGGCGTCTTATCAGTGGTCATCAAAATGAAATTGGTGGAGGATGTGCTTATTAGTCGATAACTACAGATTATAACGACGAAAATACCTTTTTTTTATAAGATAGGGTGACAAACGAGCACACAGTCCACCTGATAGTAAGTGGTTGCTGTGACCCATAGACATCTACATCTATTCTCAATAAAGAATCAAAATGCAGATGCGTTGTCACCCGTGAGGACTAAGATGGAATGCCTCTTTCCAGTAAAAAGGGTCTTCGGTTCTCTACACTCACCATACGAAACACGGCAGTGTTAAGCTGCTATTTTAAGCTGGTATTCTGTGAGAGCGTGGTCATTCCCCGGTCAAGCCGACCCATTCGTGCTACAACTATACTACTAATATAGTTCCATAAGTATAATTTTTTGGTATTTATTATCCTTTGTCCACACTTCTTCACTTCTTGTCACCTTCTTTTCATCACAAGCAAGCTACGAAGTGAAAAGATGATCTTTATCGCATGCACTGCATGTGTTCTGATCTTAATGGTTTATAGAGCCCGCATAATGAGGGCATCCACGACTTTTTCTGCCACCAGGGCGGCGCCACTTAAAAGTGAGGTATAATATTTGACAGATTTCATAGCGGGGAAGTTAATTTGTTCGGAAAATGTAAAGGTTGATGTTTCTTTCTGTACTATTAGCTATATTTTATATTAATTATATTAAAAATAAATAAAAGAAACCACAGATATTTATAAAAGCAGAAAAATTTTAAAAAGTTAAAAATCTGCAAAAAATTAAAGAGCAAACCACTGAGGCATTGTTTTGTGTATTAATATAATACTCTAGAAACTGATAAACTTTTATTAAAAACTATAGTCTTTGCGTTATAACATGGTGCGGGTGACGGCTCACGCCTATGAAGTTTCGTATTTTTTTAGATAAACTGTCATACAGATATTGTTGTACTTCATGGATGGGTACCGCCCACTTACGATAGTGATGTACTACGCTAAACTATGCCATGCCATAAAGAACAACCACAGACTATCAAAAATCGGTTTTGAAGTAAATCGAATATATAAAAATCTCGTAAATATGTATTGGAATTGGAACTAATCGTTCAGCACTTATTGCGTACTTTGCTTACGTTGAATCAGTCCTACGATACGGACTGATCATATGGGGTAATAGCACGGACATAAAAAAGGCGTTCCATTGCAGAAAAAAAGTGTGTTTGAGCAATATTTACTGCACTTGACGAGCCCTGTCAACCTTTGTTTAAATCTTTGAACATTTTGACACTTCCTTGTCTATATATTTTTGAAGCGGCAAAATTGTAAAGAACAATATGAATTATTTCACACAAGCTAAAAACGTCTATAAACGAAGCACCAAAAATAGGAATAGGTTGGTTTCCGCTATAATTCCCAATGGTGCGAGATTACATAAAAATTGCTATTGGATGTGTATGACAGTATATAATACGATACCACAAGTAATTCGAGACCTACCTTTCATTCAATTTGAAAGAGAATTATACAACTTTTTCAGTGATAAGTCTTTTTACACTGTACAGGAATATTTGAACTACGATAGGTAATAGGAACTTGACAAACAAATTTAATGGACCAATTATGAAATGTTTATTAATTATTTCCTATTTATTGACGACTTGTTGACATTTTGTTATACACACTCTACTCTTAAATATTATTATCCCGATATTTTATAGTTTTAAAGATTTGCATGCTATTAATAATGGCTGATTAAGCGGATGTTTAATTACTATGACCATCTTCAATGTAACTTAACCAAACGCAAATAAATATTTCATTTCATTCAACAAATTCTGATTTACGGAAACAAAACTCACATAGACGAATATGCAGTGTTTCCGATGCATGGACGATAAATTATTCTCACGCTCAGGCAAAAAAAAATTATAAAGCAAATTACGCGTTATGTCAAAAATACTTTATCATAACTCATGGCGTCCAAAATGGCTACAAAAAACCTATTTTTTATTTTTATTTCATTAGATTTATAAACCAAATTCTCGATTATTTTTACTTTCCGCCCCGATATTCGGCCGATTGGACCTGGTAAAACTAATACACATATAGCAAAAAGGCGCTAGCACTCGTACCTTAAAAAGCTGCCGGTGCAGTCTACGCCGTACTGAAAATTACAGATGCTGGCAGCCATTTTATTTGTTTAAATGTCAATATGAATGTTGCAATCAACATGAAATAGAAGATGATTTTTATTTTCAAATTAATACAAAGTATTATCGACAAAAACAAAAAACTTTACCTCAGTGTCAACTAGCGACATCTGGTGAGCAGAAAATTATTAGCCCTCATTGCATACTGTGAGGCATTTGAACTTAGTTCTCAAAGGTGACAACGCCACTTACCGTCAGGTCATGTCACTTTACTAAAAATATGAAAATGTGTCTACCACAACTAATGAAGAACATTCATCAAACAAGATTTATGCGATTAAAAGCGAAGTGACTTAGCAATAATATAGAGTGTTATCCCGAAAACGTACCGCCTTTAAGCGAACAAAAATTATAATTCTGGATCGCATGTTTCACTGTAATAAATCACAAATGAGCTAGCGTCGGCGTTGTTAAAAGGCCCGATTCAGATTATCATTACCATTACAGCCTATCAATAGTCCACTGTTGTACATAGGCCTCCCCATAGATTGAATTATAGGTAGGATATTTGTCATAGTTTGGAAAACGCAGTTTTTATTTTGTAATAGGTCTTTACCTATGAAATTGCCGTTCTGCAGTACTGGTAATTAGAAATCAAAATAATTTTTGTTTGGCTAAGAATTCTAATTTCAAATTAATGTTATTTTAAAAATATGGATTTTTTTTTCAAAATTAGTCATTTGTTTATTGATAGGCGTTATGTTTTCATCGCATTTGTATCTTTTTCTTTATCTTGGATACGTTATACGTTATGGAATATGAGTACCGTCTCGGCAGCAACGCGACACAAGCGGCACGCAACATCAATGACGTTTACGGAGCGAATACTACAAACGAACGCTCCACCTATTATTGGTTTGCCCGCTTCCGTTCTGCAAATTTCGGCCTGAAAACTGAACCCCGTTGTCGTCCAAAAACTTTGGTCGACAATGACGAATTAAAGGCGATTGTGGAAGCTGACGATACTCAATCTACGGCTGAATTAGCAGCAGCTTTCGACGTTAGGATCAAAACAATATTGGTCCATTTGCGTCAAATTGGTAAGATAAAAAAGCTTGACAAATGGGTGCCCCACGAACTCAATGCCAGCGTGATTCATCACAGCTTACGGGATGAGCATTACCGCAGATGTGTACTGTGAAGAACTGAACACAATGATGGAGAAGCTCGCACGTCTCCAACCAGCTTTGGTCAATCACTCGTCCCCGCTGCTTCTACACGACAACGCGTGACCTCATACTGTACAACAGGCGGTCTCCAAGTTAGAAGGTAGAGCTGGGGTTGGAAGCTTCTGCAATCCGCCGTACTCACCAAACCTTGCGCCTACAGACTTCTTCTTTATCCCAGTATTTGGATAACTTTTTGGCGGGAAAAAAATTCAATACCCGAGAGGCAGTACAAAATGCCTTTGAAGAATTTGTTGCCTCCCGTCCAGCTGATTTCTATAATAAGGGCATCAATAAACTGCCACTGCGGTGGAAAATATGCATCGATTGCATGGGTGATTACTTTGATTAATAGAAATAAAAAATATAGAATAGAAAAACAAATTACGTAAACTTATCTCATAAAAAACGGCAATTTCATAGGTAAAGACTTAATATTTTTAGTTGTTGTAGTAGTAGAAAGACACTGTTGCCCAACTCCTGGATGGTTTCTCTCCTACAGCCCTCACGGGATGATATGGGGTAGTGAATATTCTTACACTCCCACTGTACGGTCAATTCAGATTCGTTCGTTACTATTGAATCTACGTCACTTATCATTCCGATTCATATACTTAGTCGAATACTAGTCAAACAATTACAACGTTTCTTACGTTATTTAACGTTATTTTTATACCCTACGCCGTCGTTCGCCATATTTCATCTTTTGGTAAACACTTTTAGTTGTTGACGCATTCGAACCAAACGGTTTATTTCATCGTCGTGCGTACAGCAAAGGAGTGGAATAAGTTGTCAGCATCTGTCTTTTCATCCGATTATACGGTAATCTTTAAGGCAAGACTGAATAGGCTTTTGTTAAATCAGTGCGCTTTACCATCTTTGGCTGCATCACCACTTACCATCAGGTGGAATAATAATCAAGCGCTGGTTTAGAATAGTAAAAAGAATAGTTCTTAGTTCAGATCAGTCAACGATCCACATATTTTTAAGTGGAATTGCTGTGTGGTGGCGCCGTAAGATATTCCATCGCCCCATTTTGTCCCATGAGCGTCGTGAACTTATAGCGCGCACTTAAATAACATTTATAAAATAATGACATCACAAAAATAGCTCTGTCGTCCAATCCAAATGTGACAGGACAGTTATTGTTCAAAAACATTGTGTCCGGCGACCAATTATTTATTCGATTTATCTTTCGCCTTTTTGGACGTTCTGTTACCCATAGCGTAAGCCCATTTTTCATTCCATCAAAAACAATTCGTAACATGAGACTGCGAAAATATTAAGTGTCATTCTGAAAATGGACAGTGAGAACGGATATTTCTGGATAGCGTGTGTAACTACCATATATCAACGCCGATCTTCTGAAAACTTATTACGTTAAATAAAATCAGTTTTCCACGTGATTATTCTTATATATATCTAATTATTGTAACATTACTAGGCGGTAGGACTTCTTTTCTGCCTAGGAGTTTGTCTGGGCAGGTATCATCCTCTAGCCTATTGCTGCCGCCAAATAACAGCGCATGCACTGCTATATTTCGGTTTGATTAACAAATTAAAAAATGCAGAGGGCTGCCGACAGAAGTGATATATGCGTATACATGTACACAGGCCGCTATACTACGCGTCGCTAGTCTGGCGCAAGTGTAGTAGACATGCACGTGACGTATTGCGCTTGCACGCATGTCACGAGCATGTCGAGGTCATCGGTGACGCGAACCCATAAGTTTATCCCTGCCAAAAATCACTCAACGCGGCTAAAGAAGTTTTCACTTCAAAATTATAGTTGTATGAATTAAAACAGTTAGTCACAGATTATAAACTTTTGTCTCACCATTGAAAAAGGCTAGCCTAAGATTCATTACCTAACAAATTAATAATGGATATTTTTAAATGCATGTATTCAATAAAAATTATTATGGTAACATTTGTGATAATACGAGTATGATGAACAAAAAAAGTTGACAGAAATGTCAATGTGACATAACATAGGATCTAGTGTATTTCCGTCGATTCAATCTGTTCATTTAAAACAACATCCTTTCATAGCAATATTATAAGGAATAATTATCACTAATTAATGGTCACATATGAATAGTAAGTCAGTATTGGATTAAATGACGTTTGGTAAGTATAAAGTGCTTAATTTAAAACTGGTTTTCTTACCTTTCCATGGATTAAGAAAATCAAACATATTATTGAATAAGTAATCATATGAATATTATCACTTATGTATTGTTTGGTTTCTGCCAAAATACAAAAACATCAATATAAGTACATTTACCTATGCCCCAGTTATATAGTTAAACATTATACAAAAAAAAACATAATAACAGTAAAGATATGAAAGCAGATTACATCAAAGGCTTTTTAATAAAGAAGGATTTTAAAATTACTCATTTTTTAATAACTGAAAATGCCTAATTTTGTTAAAACTGAAAATTCAAATACATAATATACATCATTTTGCAGACCCAGCACCCGCAAAATTTACAGATATTAATATGGATAATTATTTTCTTGACCATCAATTTTATAATACATACGTTTATGTGCATAAGAAATTCTTACCTAAAAGTAAAATAAATGAAAAATCGCGTCACGATGTTAAACCACGTGTCGGTATTGTTGAACAAGGTAAGCACGATAAAAGTCAGCAGTGTGAACCAGAAAAATGTATGAAAAAGCTTTCCAATGAGAAGAAAAAATTCCGTGCAAGTCTTCATGATGACTCCGTGATAGAGCAAACAGTAAAATTTGCGAAAAACATAATTCCACGCGTAATACCTCCAAGTAGAGAATATTCTCCGACACCTGTAATTTATACTATAAAAACATCTAAGAAACTTGGAAAAAAACTTTCTAAACTTTCCAGTATAAGTAACGAACACTGTGAAAAATTTAACAAAATTACGCCTAAAGCCGTAGCGAAAAAGGCAGACGAAGAGAAAGTGAGAATTCACAGTGCAATGGAAGTATGTAGTCATTCATCTCCAGATAATACTATAGATGAATTTCATATAAATCAAAGTTCGAATTTTTCGCTCTCAGAATCTTCCGATAACGATCCAAATAAAATATTCCAGAATAAGAGAAAACGTAAACATGATATAAGACAAAAATATAATCCATCTGAATCACTTGAGGCTGTAGCTACAGAAGTAAATGCTTCCAATCAAGTTGAAATTAAAATAAGTTTAATGAACGATTCAGAAAAAAATAATTTCATTGAAAGTTTAAAAGCGCCTATTATAAACTCTTTCAAAGAATATTTAAATGAACTAAACAGTCCTTTATCAGAAGACTTGCAAAGTATGAAAAAAATACTGGCTTCAAACACGCAAAATTTAGATTATATGGTACAAATTCTAGGTAACATTGAAAATAAAATTACGAGGTATTCTGATAAAACCACCAAAATAATTATGTCTCCAAAAAACATATCATCTAAAGCATCTAGATTAGAGGAGTTAGCAGGAGACTTAAAAGAAGGAACTATCACTGATGATGAGGAAAATTATGAAACAGATGCCACAAAGCCAATGACTACTAAAAGTGCTGTCGTGACAATGACTCCAAATTACCAAAATAATGGAAGAGAGAATAAAAGTGAAAATGTAGGTTATGGTGATAGCGTTCCCATACATTTGAATGCTGCATGTAGTCAATTAGGGGTCAAACCAGATCGTCCGAACAGAATTCCTGCTAGATTTTGTTGGACAGATACGACTAAAAATTTTTAAATACTTAAATTATTATTTTTGCACTTAAACAATTATAATGAATTTTGGTAGGAAATTTACGAGGATTTTGCTGTTAATTTTAGTTGTAAATATTTTTACTTATGTATTAGTTTAGACTATTTATATCAAATATATAAAAATTAATGTTTGTTTGTTCGTATTTTATGCGCTGCCATACCGTTCATCAGATTGCGCTTAAACTTTGTAAACGTATTGCTTGCACTTGCGCGAAGGTTATAGGCATAGTACAATTAACTTACAGTAGGTAGCGCGCGTATCGTACCGACAGATTTTTTTGAAAATTATATATCATTCAACTTCAAATGAACCTATTTCATTCCTAATTAAACAATATAACTCTACCAAATTTAAAATGATATTTCTACAATTAATTCTTCTGAGGCAGCAACGCGCCGGGTACCAGCTAAAATAAAAAAAACTTAAAAATAAAATTTCTAAGTACTACAGTAACTTTTTTGATGATAAATAAGTACAAATCTCTATATATAAAAATCAATTGCTGTCCGTTAGTCTCGCTAAAACTCAAAAACGACTCGACCGATCTTGATTTAAAAAAAATTGTGTGTTTAAATGGGTCCCTAGATAGTTTAGAGTCACATTTGGACCCGGTGCTGTTGTCGAGATCCAGAAATCACCCGTGCGAAGCCGAGGCGGATTGCTAGTTAATAATACATACCGAATTTGTTTAGATTACAATACTTGAAAAACTAGTACTAAGTACTTAGTAGAAAAACTCAAAATATTATATGCAATTTATTTTTGGGTGTCATTTGTTAGACAAGCTACGATCTTTTAGTAACTTTTCCTTTACTTTACAAAGCCGGGATTAAATTGAGTGACGCATTCTCTTTTGCCAGTCCTACTTTAATACCATGCCATAGTGATATTACAATATTAATGTAATAAAGTTCCTGCGTCATGTTTAATAAATATTTTTCCACGTGTTAAGTCAACATACGTTGCAATACTGGGCACAGACTTACTGCATTCTAAGACGGTTTAATAACAATAAAGTCGCATTGTCACAATTTCCACATTAAGCGTTGGTAGGCTTTGATGGTAGTATGACTTCAGATTTTTTTTTAAATTTTTACATATTATGCAGGTTTCCACACTAAGTTTTCTTAATCCGCCAAGCACGTACATGGTTTACGTATATATCGCTACGTATAGTCGCTGACAAGATTGGTTTCAACCAAATCAAGGTCACCAATTAGCCTCTTAGCACGTCTCTCCATTGAATCCAACGCTGCTAGGTGACATTTTGCAGCACCAGCCCATATGTGACAGCAGTATTCCATGCACGACCGAACTTGCGCTTTATATAAGGTAAGAAGCTGCCCCGGCGTGAAGTACCGCCGTTGTAAGGACACAAGTTTCCTTGCGGCTGCTTTGGCTCTGGACTCAATGAACCGCCCATAGTTGAAACTCGGAGAAAATTCAACCCCTAACAACTGAAGGCGGTCAGTGTACTCCAAGGAAACATTCCGGAAAGTAGGAGCCAAGGTGAGCGGGCTCCTTTTAGCGGTGAAAAGACACGCTTGTGTTCTGTAGGTGTTAAATCTCACGAGATTGGCATCGCCCCATTCGAAGACTGCCTGTAGTGTAAGACTCACACGCTCAACCATAGCCTCTCTTTCTGACTGGACTTGATCCCGACTGGCCCGGGTACTTGGTTGGTATCCCTCCACAACTGTGCTGTCGTCTGCATAGATACCGGGAATGAGCAGATCATTTATATGCAGCAGGAAGAGAGTTGCGGAGAGAACGGACCCCTGAGAACACCGGCGTTAGTCGCCACAGTAGCGGATGAGCAGCCATCGATGACGACCCGTAGAGACCGTTCACTCAGAAAGTCCTTCACCCAGACAATCAGGCCAGGCAATAAGCCGTACGCTGAAAGCTTGCCCAATAGAATTGCACAAAAATATTATTGAATTATGTAATTGCGTTTAACAATCTTTTAATTTTATTTTTTCCAATTACAATACATATTGCGAGCTCTCTTGTTTTCATACTGAATAGAATAAATACGTTGTGTTGCCGTGTATCAAAAAATACATAATCTTCTATATTTACTAAATAAACTGAGTATATAGAAAAGGAACGAGAATCTATTATCATCTCTAATAGCTCTGTATTAATCTTGACATAACATTATGGGTATTTGGTCAACTATGATTTACGGTTATAGTACACGCGATCCTGAATTAGTTTTTCATTATATTTCGTGACAGTCCATTTTGATTATGCTTCGTCGTTTGTAATGCGTGCAGCAATGTAGAGGAATAATTTGCCAGCATCTGTCTTTCCATCCGATTGCAATATGCGTATCTGTGGGCTAGAGGCTTTTGTTAAATTAAGTAATTGTGCTTTACCCACCTGTCATCAGGTGAGGTAGTAATCAAACACTATCTTATAATAGTTAAAAAAACATAAGGCATTAATGGATAAATAAATAATGCAAGTTCATAGTTTATAAAATCGCCAATCAGTCAATCGCAATTTATTTTTAAACATGCTGTATTTCTGTTACTAAACGTAGTGATTACATTGTGCTCTTTGATTAGTACAAAATTATATTTAATTAAAGAACATTCTGGCCTGTTTCAACATTATAACGATAAGGTGTTTTATCATTAACTGGCCAATATCAAGCAAGTGCACAGTTATTGTGTACATTTCTTTCCGAATATAATACATTCACTATGTACATATTTATAAAAGCCTTTGGTATTTTGGTTATTTCATCTAATATTAATATATCATTTTATTTACATATAATAACAATATCCACTGTACTACTACTAATACTACTTAATGCTTTATTTCATATTTTTACTCATCGAGGAAGGTACGTATTGTGAGGAAAAGTATTATGTACAAGAAAAAGAGTGAAATAAAAATTGTGTCATGTGCATACAGCTTTACAAGACAAAAGCAAATGCATTAAGCCAGAGTTAAAAATATTATACATTAAAACTCCTGCAAAATTTAAAGATAAACAATAATAATTAAGACATGCAAAAGAATAAATACCTCGTGTGTGGTATTAAGCATTAATTATAAATGTCACCACAATGTTTACTACTTTAAATTAGAATCATAGCTTGTTGCAGTGTAAAAAGTTACGTCTCCTGTTATATTTGAAGCTTTAGAATTGTTACAAATAAGCGGAGCATATTTAGAGTAAGATAAGTTGAAAATAGATTAGTGGGAAAAATGCTAAATAGAAGGCGATCACTCACCAAAGTCTGAGCAGCTGCCTGGTGCTGTAAAAACAGGCCTTAGTCAGTAATAACAGTTAAAATAAAGAAGATTTAAAGATTTCAAGGAAAGAAAAAGTAATATAGCGAGAAAAGACGTGTGTAATTAGTTGTGTTTTAAGCTGTTTTTTAACTTTATTTTATTGGATATGTTTTATTGTATATGTTGGTCCATAATGCTCTCCGATTTAGCAAGTTTAAAGGCTATGGGTTGGTCACATCTTTCATAAAACTTTTAAATGTAACGGATTAAATTAAGTCGTCACATTCTGACTACGTCTAGACGTACTTAATATGGATAGCCCTCTTAGTAAATGTCAAAACGAAATGGATTAGTAAAGCCCATGCGTAATAGAAAGAGACATACAAGAGGACCTTTTCAATTTAGTAGAGCTCTTCTTTGGACTAGGAATCCAGCTGAGTGGGTACAACACAACTCTCTCACCTTTTCCTAAGACTAGTTCTAGTGGCTTAAAATTATAAATGCTACATTATGAGGGCTCTGAGACATTCCATCTTAGTTATTGTAGATGATGATATTTATATCTTCATTAGAAGATGCAGATATTCATGGTCTGCAGAGATCACTTACCATCAAGTAGATTATAAGCTAGATTGTCATTATTACGTATCAAAATATCTATGACCATTTGTGGGCTAAAGCGAGGATTAAGACGTTCGTTTAAATCAGAATATAAATACCACTTAGGCTTTTATATAATAGATTTCATAGAATAGATTAAATGTAAAGTTACCAAATTCAAAATGATTTGTTACCCTTATACATAGATACATCATCATCATCATCATCATCATCATTACAGCCTACCACAAGTCAAATACTAAACACAGACCTTCCCCAAGAAATTCCACAAAATACGGTTTTCAGCCACCGGTATCCATCGACTTCCTGCATGTCTTACCAGGTCGTCACTACAAATTTGATATATTTACTGATGCAAAAAGCTACTTTTACAGAACATGACTATAAATTATTTTAAGAGTAGTACTAGGAGATTATTAAACAAAGGACTGAATATTTGACGACAGGCATCCATTAGTAGTATACCTCTTTTTAATGTTAATAAGGTATTCCATTCATTCCAACTCCCCGTGTAGTGGCGGGTTAGAATACCCACTACCCCATATCTTCCGTGGGTGTCGTAAGAGGCGACAGAGAAACTGAGGCAGAAGATGGGCAGCAGCATCTTTCTGATAACAGCAAATAATAAAAACTGCGGTTGCCAACCCGCTCGCCAAGCGTGGCAACTACGGCAATATCCCCAATGAAAGTTACGAAGAAACGGCCCCAGTCTGGCGGCCCGCTATTCCTGGCTACGGTGGCGACCATGGTAACGGCGGGGCAGGGGTGCTAAAATCTCCGGTGGAGGTTCGGTTGCCACCTACGACGACTCGACCTGGCAACATAACGCACGCACTCTGAGGACTGACGAGAAGATCCTGGAGCTGGAAGAAGAGATAGACAAGTTGCGCTGGAATATTATAGGATTATCCGAGGTCCGAAGAGAGGAGGACACGGTAATCCTCGAATCCGGCAACTTGTTCTATCACCGGAGGGCGACCATCTGTCCCAAGGAGGTGTCGGATTTATCGTCCACAAGTCTCTTGTTAACAACGTTGTAAAATTGGGAGTGTGTCGACGAGGTTGCGTACCTTATACTCAGAATCACCAAACGGTATTCGCTGAAGGTCATACAGGTTTACGCACCAACTGGCACACCCGATGAGGAGGTGGAGGAAATGTATGAGGATATCTCTAGAGCCATGCATTCCTCTAAAACCCACTATACGGTGTTAATGGGAGACTTCAACGCAAAGCTAGGCACAAGAGAGAACGGTGAGCTGAAAGTAGGAAATTCGGATTAGGCAACGGAACCCAAGGGGCCAGCAGCTGGCCGACTTCATGGAGAAAGAGGACTCTTTATGATGAACTCTTTCTTCCAGAAGCGGCCCCACAGAAATGGACCTGGTCGAGCCCCGACGGTTCGACAAAAATGAGATTGACTTCATTATGACGACTAGACGCCAACTGTTCAGTGAGGTCTCAGTGATCGCGGTGAAAACTGGTAGCGATCACCGAATGGTTAGAGGCACACTGAACCTAAACGTTAAGTTGGAGGTGTCGTCTAATGAAGTCAACGCTCCGTCCCCTCGTGCTCTAATCCAAAGTCCGAAACCTTTCAGCTCGAGTTACAAAACCGTTTTCAGTGCCTAGAAGATTGCAATGCAGTGGACGATATGAATGACAAGCTCGTGGAAACTGTCCATGCGGTCGGAGCTAAGTTTTGTAAGACCCGCCGCAGAAGAACACAAAACTCTCCGATCACACTCTTAATCTCATGGCTGTTAGACGGAAATGAAGCTGCAATCTTCAGTAGATTTGATAGCATACAGGCAACTGAACAGACAGATCTCCAAATGCATGCGGCGGGACTTGCGCAACTTCAATACAGCTCGTATTGAAGAAGCGATCGAGCGGAACCAGGGCTCCAAAGTCTTTGCCAGAGATCTGTCTGCCAGAAAGAGCCAACTGTCGAAGCTGAAGACCGAGTGTGGCAGCGTCGTTTCCGGGACACCTGAGATTTTGAGTGAGATTGAGAGGTTCTATGGGCAGCTGTACACATCATCGTTGAGCCACACGCAAGTGTGAGTAACGATCCAAGAGCGAGTCTTATCCGACACTATTCCGATGATATCCCGGACGTCAGTCTGAGCGAGATTAGAATGGCTCTCCAGCACCTTAAAAACGGCAAGGCCCCAGGCGAGGATGGAATTACAGCGGAGCTTCTGAAAGCGGGTGGAAAACCGGTACTTGAAGTCCTTCAGAAGCTCTTTAATTCCGTCCTACATGGTGGCACTACACCGGAGGCGTGGAGCAGAAGTGCGGTGGTCTTGTTCTTCAAGAAAGGCGACAACGCTCTCTTGAAGAACTACAGACCGATTTCCCTTCTGAGCCGCGTCTACGTGCTGTTTTCGAGAGTCATTACGAATCGTCTCGCACGCAGACTCGACGACTTCCAGCCTCCCGAACAAGCCGGTTTCCGAAAGGCTTTAGCACCATAGACCACATACATACCCTTCGGCAAATTGTACAGAAGTCCGAGGAGTACAATTTGCCACTATGTCTGGCGTATGTGGACTATGAGAAAGCCTTGATTCCGTCGAAATTTGGGCGGTGCTGCAGTCCCTTCAGCGGTGCCAAGTTGACTGTCGGTATATCGAAGTGCTGAAGTGCTTGTACAGTAGGGCCACGATGGCTATCCGAGTACAGAACCAGAGTACAAAACCTATCCAACTGCAGAGAGGTGTAAGACAGGGTGACGTTATATCCCGAAACTCTTCACCGCTGCATTGGAAGACGTTTTCAAGCTTCTGGACTGGAAAGGATACGGCATTAACATCAATGGCGAGTACATCACTCACCTTCGATTTGCCGATGATATAGTCCTTATGGCAGAATCGCTGGAGGACCTAAGCACTATGCTCAATGACCTCAATAGTGCCTCCCAACGTATAGGTCTTAAGATGAACATGGACAAAACAAAGATCATGTTTAATGTCCATGTCACACCTATGCCGGTAGTTGTTGGGAGCACTAAGCTCGAAGTTGTTGACGAATATGTTTACCTGGGACAAATAGTCCGACTAGGTAAGTCCAACTTCGACCGAGAGGTCAATCGACGGATTCAACTCGGCTGGGCAGCGTTCGGGAAATTACGGCACATCTTCTCGTCAGGTATACCTCAAAACTTGAAAACGAGGCTGTACAACCAGTGCGTGTTGCCAGTGATGACCTACGGAACTGAGACGTACTACTACTAATACTACTTAATGCTTTATTTCATATTTTACTCATCGAGGAAGGTACGTATTGTGAGGAAAAGTATTATGTACAAGAAAAGAGTGAAATAAAAATTGTGTCATGTGCATACAGCTTTACAAGACAAAAGCAAATGCATTAAGCCAGAGTTAAAAATATTATACATTAAAACTCCTGCAAAATTTAAAGATAAACAATAATAAATAAGACATGCAGAATAAATACCTGTGTGGTATTAAGCATATATAAATGTCACCACAATGTTTACTACTTTAAATTAGAATCATAGCTTGTTGCAGTGTAAAAAGTTACGTCTCCTGTTATATTTGAAGCTTTAGAATTGTTACAAATAAGCGGAGCATATTTAGAGTAAGATAAGTTGAAAATAGATTAGTGGGAAAAATGCTAAATAGAAGGCGATCACTCACCAAAGTCTGAGCAGCTGCCTGGTGCTGTAAAAACAGGCCTTAGTCAGTAATGACAGTTAAAATAAAGAAGATTTAAAGATTTCAAGGAAAGAAAAAGTAATATAGCGAGAAAAGACGTGTGTAATCAGTTGTGTTTTAAGCTGTTTTTTAACTTTATTTTATTGGAAATGTTTCATTGTATATGTTGGTCCATAATGCCTGATTTAGCAACTTTTAAATGTAACAGAAATTGAGTCGTCACATTCTGACTACGTCTAGACGTACTTAATATGGATAGCCTCTTAGTAAATGTCAAAACGAAATGGATTAGTAAAGCCCATGCGTAATAGAAAGAGACATACAAGAGGACCTTTTCAATTTAGTAGAGCTCTTCTTTGGACTAGGAATCCAGCTGAGTGGGTACAACACAACTCTCTCACCTTTTCCTAAGACTAGTTCTAGTGGCTTAAAATTATAAATGCTACATTATGAGGGCTCTGAGATATTCCATCTTAGTTATTGTATGATGATATCTATATCTTCATTAGAAGAAGTAGATATCCATGGTCTGCAGAGATCACTTACCATCAAGTAGATTATAAGCTAGATTGTCATTGTAACGTTTCAAAATATCTATGACCATTTGTGGGCTAAAGCGATCTGATGATGAGGATTAAGACGTTCGTTTAAATCAGAATAGAAATACCACTTAGGCTTTTATATAATAGATTTCATAGAATAGATTAAATGTAAAGTTACCAAATTCAAAATGATTTGTTATCCTTATACATAGATACATCATCATCATCATCATCATCATTACAGCCTACCACAAGTCAAATACTAAACACAGACCTTCCCCAAGAAATTCCACAAAACACGGTTTTCAGTCACCGGTATCCATCGACTTCCTGCATGTCTTACCAGGTCGTCACTACAAATTTGATATATTAACTAACATGACTATAAATTATTTTAAGAGTAGTGCTAGGAGATTATTAAACAAAGGACTGAATATTTAACGACAGGCATCCATTAGTAGTATACCTCTTTTTAATGTTAATAAGGTATTCCATCTCAGCCCTCAAGGGTGACAAGGCATCTACATTTTTTGATTATCGAAACGACGCTGTGTCTATGGGCCATGGCATCCAAATATCATAAGTTGAAGCGTGTAGTGGTGGTGTAAGAATATCCACTACCCCATATCGTCCCGTGGGTGTCGTAAGAGGAGACAGAGGGAAACTGAACCAGGAGATGGGCAGCAGCATCTTCCTGATAACAATTCAAAATAATAAAAACTGCGGTTGCCAACCCGCCTGCCAAGCATGATCTATGACTTTTATAGGCTGTAATGAATGGATGGATGGGTAGACTGTGTGCTCGTTTGTCATTCTTCCCTTTTAAAAAGTAGCAAATGTATATTAAGTTTGGTATGAGTGAAACATCAAATTTCTCCCAAACGTCCACATCGTCATTACAGCATTTTACATTAAATATATACTATAATTATCATAATATATATCTGTCACAAAAAATATGGCATTTCTTGAGTGAAACCTATGTTCAGCTGTGGACATTTTGTGATGATGACGATGATGATCGCACGACAGCACTATTACGTTGCAACAGTCAGCAGTTTTTAATACATTTATTTTCACGGTGTGTGAAATAAAGACAGCAAACAAATTTCGCGGAGCTATTTTCATAAACTCCATAATACTCATCAGGGGAGAAATTATATCAAGATGAAATTCTAGACGCGTTGCGCAATGTTCGAAGTCATACACCCGTTGTTAAGTTAAGATCTTGGCCGCCGTCCAAACGGCAGACCCTGCAGTTTCAACTACAATAACTATCTACAATGTACCCATACCTCTTTGGAGATTGTTCGATCACTTGAGAGATATTGAACGCTGCTCTGATTTATGAAAGCAGTTATTGAATTCATTCATTCGTTCATTGCAGCTTATCAGAAGTTCGACGTTGAACGTAGGCCTATAGTTGCTTGGCGGGCAGGTTGGCATTTGGCAACCGCAGGTATTTTTAGTTTTTTATTGATTTGTAATCAGGAAGATGCTGCTGTTCATATCCTCTTTCAGTTTCCCTCTGATGCCTCTTGCGACACCCACGGGATAATAAGGGGCTGTGTATTCCTTTTTCCCTGCAGCTACTCTACTGCAAGTTATTGAACAATGGGAGATAATGAAATTGTGTTTGTTTTTTTTTTTATAGGATAGGGTGACAAACGAGCACACAGTCCATCTGATGGTAAGTGGTTGCTGTGACCCATATAAATCTACATTTATCCTCGATTAAGAATCAAAATGCAGATGCGTTGTCACCCGTGAGGACTAAGATGGAATGCCTCGTTTCCAGTAAAAAGGGTCTCCGGTTCTCTACACTCACCATACGAAACACAGCAGTGTTAAGCTGCTATTTTACGCTGGTATTCTGTGAGAGCGTGGTCCTTCCTCGGTCGAGCCGACCCATTCGTACTACAACTATGCTACTAATATAGCTGCAGCATGGCTCTACCACGTAAAAAATATTTATACGTTTTTTATATACGGTTTTTTTAGTGGATGAGCAGAATGGATAATAATTTATTGTATCTGTGTTAGGGTAAATTACACTTAATAGTTTTTATTGTTTCATTTTAAGATAATAAATGGTAGGACTCGTTTTCTGTTTGAGTAGTACTTACTCTCTTACCTAATTCAGTCGACAAATAACAGTGTTTTCACTGCAGTGTGGTCTAAAGGGTATAAAATGCCAGTATAATTACAGGATATGAGGCATTCCATTTTAGACCTCGGCAACGCATTTGTGGCCTTCTTTGTTTGAAGTTAGCTAAAGGAGCTTACGGACTGCAGTAGCCATATACCATCAGGTGGACTGTTTGTTCGTTTGTCACTTCAGTTTTATATTGAAAAATTGTTAAGTAAGTCTACGATCATGAAGCAAAAGGGTATCGCGTTTTTTTTGTATAAACTCTTGTAGTTTTAGATTTAGGCCAAATCAGGCTTCCGTGAATCCGTTTTTACAAAAAAAGCACGGTCCTGAGCCACCTACATCCATCGACTTCCTGCATATCATACCGTGTCGTAACTCCATTTAGTAGGAGGTCGCCTTACACTTCGCTTACCGGTACGAGGTTGCCACTCGAGAAACTTTCTTCCCCATCGGTTGCCGGTTCTTCGAGCTATTGCCACTTCAGCTTACTAAGCCGTTGGGCCACGTGAGCTACTCTGGTTCTACTACGGATAATCCTTATTTCAAAGTCTATTATACAGAGAAGCTCCGAGCATAGCCATTTCCATTGCGCGCGTAGCCACCTTGAACTTTCTCATTCGGTCAGCAGTGAAAGACCACGTCTCAGTCTCTCTGTCTCCATCATCGACAGAAAAATATTTCCTATTACAATACTTTGCAATACGCTTTGTTAAATGGAGGTCCGCAGTAATTAGGAATTCTTTTGTTCTAATGAATATGCTTATCTATAAATATCGTTCTTGAAAGAAAAATATACACAAGACACTCTGGAATAATACTTTGTCTCAACACTGAACAAAGCCTTTTGTCTGACTTTGTTTTATGCTTTTTATTTTACTGGAAATTAAATTTAAGAAAACAGGAATAATTATTAACAATTATCTTCATTTTAAAAACTTGTTACGATGAACTTAGTGGTACTAAGCAAATAATTTTACAACGTGCCCGGAAGTGAAGCGTCATGAGAAAATATGCATGTTTGATAAATAAAAAATAAGAGTATATTAAAATAAAAAATAAAATAAAAATATTTCCCGACACTTCCCTTTCGCGAAATCCTCTCAAATTTGAAAGACGCATACTTGTTACTTTGCTTTTTTCAAACAAACAGAACTTTTTGACAAACGAACTTGCAGTCTACCTGATGAGAAGACTACTGCGGCTTATAGACACCTGCAACCAACTTGAAACAAATAAGGCTACAGATGCGTTACCACTTCTAAGGACTAACACGAAATGCCTCACAGAGTGTAATTATATTTCCTATACCCTTCAGACCGGAACATAGCAGTGCAAGCGCTGCTATTTGGCGGCAAAAATAGGCAAGAAGTTGGTACCTAGCCAGACGGAAAAGAAGTTCTACCACTTAGTCTTAACAGTTGTACTTAAGAGTCAAAGTCAACAATCAAACTATTTTTATAAATTGACCTTTACAAAGCACTTTTTGAAAGCCAAGAAAGCTGCGTCATCACTTCAACTGCTACTGCGGGAGACCTTGTGAGAAGAAGCGGCAAGAAACTCAAAGTTACAATTTAACTTTATAAAAAAGTCAAAAAAGGCTAAGGAAGTTCATTAGGTCCACGCATTCATATATTAGTCCAAGAGCTGGCGACGAATTTTGGGAAGGTCCTTTTGGCAAGTTGAAATTGTGAAAAAATATAATTTCGTCAATTGGCGAATCCAGTCCCGCGAGTCTGGCAGAGCGTTTGCGGTTACTTGGTTACTGCGAAAATATCCAAAAAAATGTGCAACTTGATTTCTTTTTTATCTTTTAATTTAGTTTTTATATAATTTAAAAAAAACATCCCAGACGTTTTTGTCGGTTATAAAGTATTACCAGACCTCTCTAAAAATATTTTATTAAAATTCCCAAAAAATATACTTTTGGCAATCTCAAATTTTAATAACGTATTTATTGAGTAATTTTAATAATACCTGCAAATCGCCAGACAAATTTAGCGGTTTTAAACAATTCCCAGACGTGAATAAAGTTTACAAATGAGTACGACAAAAAAGTCTAATGCGCAGTCATAAGTACGAGAAAGATAGCTTATCGAGGCATGCCGGCAGCTGATGGGGGCCTCGTAAGGCTTGGGCTTGGCAAAAATATGTTTTAATAATTACCGCCCCATGTTCTTAAAAAAGGATAGCTCAAAGGATTGCTCTCACACAAAATACTCTGTTGTGAACGCAAATCCGGAACTATATTGGAAACACCTGGTTTCTCAATAACCAATCACAGCGCGAGGAACTTGGGCCCCCATCAGCTGCCGGCATGCCTCGATAAGCTATCTTTCTCATACTTATGGCTGCGCATTAGACTTTTTTGTCGTATTCATTTGTGAACTTTATTCACGTCTAGGAATTGTTTAAAACCACTTTTGTCTGGCGATTTGCAGGTATATTAAAATTACTCAATAAATACGTGATTAAAATTTGAGATTGCCAAAAGTATATTTTTTGGGAATTTTAATAAAATATTTTTAGAGAAGTCTGGTAATTATTTTTGAATATTTTTTTTTTGAAAATGTTATATGCAGCGCAGTAACGAAATAACCGCAAACGATCTGCCAGACTCGCGGGACTGGATTCGCCAATTGACGAAATTATATTTTTTCCACAATTTTAACTCGCCAAAAGGACCTTCCCAAAATTCGTCGCCAGCTCTCCGACTTTATATAATCATGTAATTTAATAACACACTTTCTTCATAAGAATGCTTTTTACATGCGTCTTGAATTTATGCAAAGACAAATTGGTAATATTAGGTAATATAGGTTATATAGGTATTATAAGTAAAAATAGTATTCTACATTAAAAAGTCGCAATTCTAATTTCTAGTTGGTTAACACGTGCTCGTTGTCGTTGAAATTTTAAGTAAGTCATTATGCACGGAAAATAAGTCACATTGCAACGGCTTCATAGCAATAACAATTGACGTTAAATTTATTAATAGTAATATTTATTAATATAACTGGCTGTCCCCCGCGACTTCGCTCGCGTGGAATTTACTACGATTCCATTCCAAACCGGTTTATTTTGTTTACACAACAAAATGAATTCCGGTTTTGTTCTGAACATAACGTTAACACAAAACCGTTATTAATCTTTATTAACCGTTATTTTTCAAACCGGTTCCGGGCCTTGGCTGGGGCGTGGCTCTACCGCGTTAAGTTAAGTAAATTATGTACAACATACATAAACATACAACATTTTTCACGCCTGTTACCCAGGAAGGCCTGGCCGAGACTGCGGTTTTCCGTTTGCCACGATCCTGACACACCTCTTTCACCTCCTTCACATAAATCTATCTACGCATACATTCTCGTCGATTAAGGTTACTCTAAATTTGGACCATTTGCAATATGTCGCCAATTTGGTCGATAAACTTCCGTGTAGGGCGCTCTAGTAGACTCTGCTACTTTCTTTGGCATTGTTGTTTTTCAAGCTCTGCTTATAATTTACATCGAATAAAAATAATTCTATTCTATTTACGTGCGAAATCTCTTTACGTAGAAGTAGAATAGACCCTGATATTCGTATTAAAATGTCATAAAAGCTCTATATAACCAAAAGCAGTGTCAACGCTTAAAACACGTTTTATGGACGCGTTTTATGCTCGAGCAATGCGTAATAGAGAATTTATTGTAAACCATCAAAAGGTTTAACATACGTGCCGTTAAGTCTCAATTAAAGCGTGAAAGATATATGAGGGATTTATGTTATTTATGTTTAATATCGTTGTACGCACATGGGGATAAAATACAGATGTATGATGCTATTTTTAGCCGACTTCTAAAAAAAGATGAGGTCCTCAATTCGACTGTATGTTATTTTTCTTTGAATCTATATAGCGCAATAAGCTCGTCAATCGTGAACCGATTTTAATGATTCTTTTTTATAAAATTAAATAGGTTATATTTAAGTTTAAATTAAATAGGTTAACTTTACGGGTGGTTCCATAGACATTTGGTGAAAAATTACACTCCTAAGAACGGGAAAAAAAGGGAATGAGGTTTTTAATGTAACTATTTAGACGACATTCCAGTTGTTACTTTGAGCTAGTGATCTATCTACCTTAGTCCACTGAAAAGGGTTGAAAACTAAACTTTTGATTAAAAGTGAAAGCCGATTTCAAAGAATTAGAAACTATATAATTTCCACATAACAGCTTCAGAAATTGGTGCTAAGAGATAATGTGTAGAAAATTAAAGCGCCAAATTAAAAAGACTTAAGAAAAATGTGGAATTGTGGAAATTATTTCATTCAATTAAAATTTTATTTTTATTATAAGATGACAGTTAGAAGACTTAGTTACGACATCGTAGATCCTGATGATAGGACATAGAAAAACTAGTTGGAGCCAACTTTTGTCTTATAGGATTAACTTATGAATTTCAAAATCTACAAATGGTTGAAAAAGCAACACCACTACGCAGTAATACATGTGTGAATTTGAGGTTATTTTTATAGACTTTTAAAAAAAGTGAGAATTCTCGTATTTAACCTTCATAACAACTGACTGAAATTATGTTGGTATAGTCATTCTATTTCACGATGAAGTTTTGTCTTGTGTGTTAGTGTGCGTAGGCCTCGGAAGCGCTCCCGAGGCCTACGCACACTAACACAATGTGTATGTGCACGGCTAACAACAACCAAAGTCAAAACTTTATCGTTAAATAAAATAACTGTATTACAGTTTATTGCATTGGATCAGGATATTCGTAATTATCTCCGTGTTTCTGACATTGTACCCAAGCATATCTCCGATCCTATTGTGTTTATATCAAACATGGGTAGGTTATGTGGGGAAGTGTATTTGTGTGAGTGCTTACACTTTGGTATTATAATATTTCAAGCAATAGCAGTCTAAAGGTAAGGTCTACAAAATTAAAAGGCCGTGGATATAAAACCAACATTTGATTACTGCTCTAAAGAAATTCTGGCATAAGCATTTTAACTAAGCTTAATAAAAGATTTTTTATGTGGTAGCTATATTATGGCTGAAGCACGAGTAGGTTGCCTCAACCGTGGAAGCACCAGGTTCTCGTAGATTACCAGCGCAAAATAACATTTCACATGATGAGTTTAGGGATCCGGATACTCTTTTTACTGAAAGCGACATGTTATATCTTAGTCCTTAGGGATGACAACGCATCTGCATTTTAAATCGATGATAGATGTAGAAGTCGATGTATCACAATATCCTCTTAGCAATAGGTAGACTGTGTGCTCGTTTGTCACCCTTACTTCTATAAAAAAGCCCAGCGATCATCGATTTATGTAAACAATATACTGTATGCTCTTTTAGCATAAGTACTAAAACGTAGGGAGGAGAACACCGCTTCATATCCAAATGCATTGTGTTCTACGTTGATTAATATCATTCATGAAATGCAGGTGCAACAATGACAAATGTCTTGCATCGGAATCTCCGAAATGAGAGTATTTATACATAATATGCTTGTACTTACAAATTTAGGAAATATAAGTTTTGGATTGATATAATATTATGTATTTTAGTAAAAAAAATATATTACGGTTTTCGAAAGGCTTTAGCTTTTTATACAAATAAGGCTGACATACGATCACATAGACCACCTGTTGGTAGCTGTATTCCATAGACATCTAAATCTATCCTTGATTATGAATAGTAATATTGTTGTAGCACGAATGGGTCGGCTCGACCGGGGAAGGACCACGCTTTCACAGAATACCAGCGTAAAATAGCAGCTTAATGCTGCTGTGTTTCGTATGGTGAGTGTAGAGAACCAGAGAGCCTTTTCACTGGAAAAGAGGCATTCTATCTTAGTCCTCACGGGTGACGACGCATCTGCATTTTGATTCTTTATTGAGGATAGATGTAGATGTCTATGGGTCAGCAACCACTTACCATCAGGTGGACTGTGTGCTCGTTTGTCATCCTATCCGATTTAAAAAAAAACTTTTATACGTGTTACAGATGTAACTGTTAAATTATAGTTGTAGCACAAATGGTTCCGCTCGACTGGAGAAGGACCCCGCTCTCACAGATTACCAGCTTAAAATAGCTTAATGCTGCTGTGTTTCGTTTGGTAAGTGTAGAGAACTGGAGACCCTTTTTACTGGCAATGATGTATTCCATCTTAGTCCTGAGGGATGACAACGCATTTACATTTTGATTCTTAATCGAGAATAGATGTATATATCTATGGGCCACAGTATCCATTAACCTTCAGATGGACCGTGTGCTCGCTTATCCTATAAAAAACACTACATATTATCCCTAGGAGTACGATTGAATACGTCGATACCAATTTAAAAAGGTTTTTGGTTTTCATCACTTGCATACGACAGCAGCTTTATGCTGCTATTTTACTCTGGTTTTCTATGAGAGCGTGGTACTTTCTTCCTCAAGCCAAACAGCTTTTGCTGTAGCTTACTTAATTGTATTACTACCAGAGTGAACGAGTATACGCACAACAAGCTCGGGGTCCACCTATAGTAGCAGACAGAGAAAATAACGCGATATTTAGTACTTCCGACGCTGGCATCGCGTGATTTTCTCTGAGAGCCGCTTGTATTAAGCGTCCGTACTCTCTTTCGCTCTGGTAATACACTTCATCGTGGCTATATCACGAAGATTACAGGCTACAGGCCCACGCTTGCGTGTTCGTTTTTCATCATTAATTGTATAAAAAATATGTTGTGATGGACATTACTGATATATTACTAGATTCGGGAAAGGTTTAAATGGGCAACTGATATAATAGTACGCCATTGGCTCTTTGGTCAAGAAACATTAATCGTACTCAAATCCTAATCAGTCGGTACGCTTCTTTTCTTCTTGTTGAACCGCAACCTCTCACCGAAACATGTTACGATGCCATAATAAGAAAAATGTTGCTACCAAACATACAAGTGATGATAGTATGATGTTGAAATAAAGAGATAAATGTATTAATATCTCATATATTTCCTCATAAAATGTTTATTAAATATTGCTCCAAATGTTTCGTAATATAAACTGGGTTGGACAGCAGCATCTTCCTGATTACCGGCCGGCCAAGCGTAGCAATAATAGCAAATATCTCCCCTATGAGGCAATCTGTGGGTAAGGCCTATGTTCTGCCTGTCGCATAAGCATTTCATAAGTCAACTCTTCCATAGTTCATAAGTACATAAGTTGATTTATATGAGTGAGGCTGTAAGTGTATAACAGATGATTAACTAGAGTAGAGAGTAAAACCTAAAAAAAATCTGGCTTCACGTTAACACTGGCTACGAAAAAATGCATTCTTTATATAGTTAAGAGAGCTAGAAGCCTGCGTACCTGAAGCGTAGCGAGCTACGACGTAGCGTGCTTGTAGAGGTTGTAGCGCTACTATAGAACGTGCACAATACTAACGTTTGTTTGCGGCTTTGCTTACGTAACAGTCGTTTTCATGAGGACCTTTTGTTATAGAAATATAACGGTGTATTTTAAAACAAGTTTCTTCAAGAGGTTAACCTTAACAAGTACAGTTTTGAGCGTTTTTATTTTCTTTCATATGGTTTATGGAACAGTATTTTTTTATCATAAACATAAAAAAATACTGCGTACAAAAACTAAATAAATAAAATAGCTTGAATATACAAAGAATAAACAGTAATAAACTGTTTTTCAATTTCAAGTGACATCTTATTTTTATTAGTAAAATTTCTATTAAAAATAAAAACCTAATTATTTATTACCTATATATTTACTTTATGTAAAGATTATTTATTTTAATATTCTGGATAGAGAATGTTAAAATAAATAAGCTTTCTATTTTAAATAACTCTCCATAAGGTAATATATGATATTAAATATTGTTTTAAACTCAACCATTATAATCTACGTTATAAGGAAACCAATAGTTATAGTCCCATAGGGAGTTCGTGGCACGCGATCAAGAATAACCTTAAAAGAAAACTTAACCCAATTTTCCGTATCCTCTCGTAAAGCAACAAAGTTACTAACAGTTACTATAAAAATCCACGAGCGTTATCGTTAAAATCGAATTACACCTACACGTGAGCTGGGCACGCCATTATTACGTAAGGCAACGTACGGTTGAGTTTGTGAGGTCACCATAACAACGCGGCTCAAACAGGACACCCCTCGTACTCCTCATTATAAACAAGTTACAAATCCACACTACAAACAGCCGGCCATCAATGATATACTTTATACACGCTAAGCACGATGTCTCTACCTAAACCACATGAGTAAAGAAACCGTACCGTATAAACTCACAATTAAACAGAGCTAGAGCAAAATAAATCAGACGTTTTAAGTAGCGAATTCCTTTTTAAATTTATATTAGAATATTTCAATATACATTCATTTATTTCTTCAACAGAATTAAATTCACGTATATATTATAACCTATGAATGGATAGGAAATTACATCGACGCTAATTAAGTCATAAAATTAATATTTTACTAAATGTTACTATTTATACTATAACGCAAGATGTATCAAGCTTTCATATACTAAGTTAAAGTAGTCTAAAGTTCATACTCATGATTGAGGTAGATTTGGGATTGATTATAATTAAGATGCAGTTGGAACTGAAATCTACTTGATAAATGTATGCGTTCATACACCAAATCCACATCAAGACTAAACATGCAAGGTGTGCGGGCGAGCTTACCGTAGGCATCAGCTGATCAGTACTTCTAACTCTCGTCACCTTGTTCTTGTAGATCAGCTTCTTCAGAGCCTTCTCCACTGGTTGGTTCCACCTCATGAACATTACGTACGCGCCGTACAAGGAAAACAACACCAAGGCCTCTTGCCAGTATATCATGCTGTCCCGAAAACAATATATCAACACTAACAGGCTGATCGAATAGAAGGTACAGTCCCGGAATAGTGGCCACCAGGTTAGAGACAGAGTTGTACGGGAGAACAACGCGCAAGCACCGATAACGAATAAAATGTTGAAAACTGCGGAGCCGACAATCGTCCCGATGCCGACGTCGTCAAACGAAACGAACACGCCGATGATGGAGGTGAAGAGTTCAGGCGCGGAGCCGCCGGCGGCCATGAACGTGGCTCCGGCGACGTCGTCTCTTATCGCGAGCCTCTCGATTATCACATCGAGAGCGGGCACGAAGAATTCGTCGCAGACGATCGCGAGCGCTACGAACATGTAGCCCATGCCGAGCACGTGGAGCAGAACGGCGCCGGAGCGACGTTGTTCTTCCGTGAACAAGTCCGGGGGGAAGAGGGGGGTCTTTTCGTCTTCGGGTTGTAGGGTGGTAAAGTTGGTGGCGTTGGGCTCGCCGGCCCGCGCCGCCGCCAGCAGCGCCAGCAGCAGCGGGCCACCCATGCCGCGCTCCCGGGGGCTGGCAGCACACTGCCGCCGCCGTGCATCCGACGCGACGCTAGCACCGCCTCCCCGCAACTATTTATCATATTTCGATTTCGAATAATTAATCGAGAACCTAGATTCAGGGATGATTTTTCAATCAACAAAATATAACTACAATATAAATAAATTAAAAATTGCTGTTGTATAAATAATAAAATTCCCGATTATTAAATGGAAAGACGACTTGAAAACATGCAGGAAGTCGATAGATGCAGGTGGCTTAGGACCGTGTTTTGTGATATTACTTTGCTGGACCATGGACCTATGATGGGCTGTAGTAATGATTATGATAAATAATCCTAGTTTATCAAAATACAATAATAAAGAATGCCTAACAATAAAGTTAATTTTAAAAGTTATAATTAGATAATGCCATAATATATTTATCATATGTACCATATGTTGTTACCGTTACAGCCTATTAAAGTCCACTGCTGAACCATAGTTACCACGCTTGGCAAGCGGGTTGGCAACCACAGTTTATTTTTATTTTTAGTCATTATTAAGAAGACGCTGCTGCCCATCTCCTGATTTGTTTCCCTCTGTCGCCTCTTACGACATGGGATATGGGGTAGTGGATACCCGCCACTACACGGTATGTTGATTCGTGATTAAATTTCACAAACTTGTTATGGATATTACACACAATACCGCTCGTATTACCCGTGCAATGGTTGTTGTGGTATGATTATGATCAATCCTTCAAACTTATATTTTCCAGCTGATGTGTTCTTAGCAAGGCGTGTTTAGCTGTGAGCTTAAAAGGCTGTTGCTAAATTTATATTCAGTTTTACTGACTAGAATAATTTCTTGCTATGCATGATACCATTTTCTACAATAAGAAATAAGTCGTCTCTTTCATCATCAAGAAACTCATTGATTAATTAAAAATGAAAATAAATCGATTAAACTGGATTCTCATTCGATACATCGATATGCTCTATATCGCTGGCAAGCCCTAGCGGCGTCATTTTCCCCCACTTCCCCGATGCCAGCAGCCCGTTCGATAGCGTCGCACTGCGCCGCTTCGCCCCGCCTCGACTTCTAGCCCCTACTCGCCCCTGTCTGGGCCTACAAACGTATAGATGCGCTCTTGAACCTCTGAAGCATAGGCATCTTCCGCATGCAGCTTCAAATATCGCGCTAATAGATCCTTCAGAGTATACCACATATAATGATAATGTAACAAGTTTAGAATTTTAATTTTCCTAATGTTTAAATATATTATAATTAATTTATACCATAGCTTAAACACTAGTTTGTATAGTTTTTACTGAATATTCGAAATATCAAAATATTATGTGGTTATTATATAGGAAGTATTATATAAAATTACACATATTATATAGTATGTATAAGGAATAAAAGCAAATATTATGTAGTCATAATAGCTCGAAAGCTTAATGCTATATTTAATAATTACCATGCAAAAATATTATTGGGTAAAAACATTTTAATATATTTTTCCTGTTTGGTTGGCAATTATCGTAGGTCTACATTCACTCACTAATTAACAACTGATAAAAATCTTATAACAACGAGTATATACGTTTTTTTTTAGTTTTACCTGTCTGAAATAAATGATTTTATTATTATATTTATTTATTCTTTGTGTATCTTTGAAGTCGGTTTAGCACACCTCGAAAGCGAAGCGGAGAGTTTACTGTCGACTTGAAAAGTTCACGCTACCTGCTCTCATTAAATTCGGTATAATATTTTATACCGCACTAATAAGTGAGAAAATTAAGAATAATATTAAGAGGAAACACTAATGAATAAATGTGATGCTTTTACTAAGTTTTGTGAAACGTATTATAAAAAAAAAAAGTTTTTTATTGTTGCCGTCCATTATTTGTGGTAAAAATTAGTACAGTCCGTACGGATAAAGAATGGGATTAAAAATGGCGGCTCATCGAGCCCGTACCGTCAACATGCACAGCACCAATAGTGAAAACCTGCTAATAACGGTATATCGTTATAACTTTATATTATTCGGTAAATTGGAACTTTTCTATTAATAGAAAAGATTTGAAAAGAATTGTATACGCAAGTAGATAGGTACATTAATTTACAATAACATTTATAACAAGCAACCTGCTCGGGCTTCGTCTGGGTGTCTATTAATGTGGCGTTATTTAGACTTAAGATAATCATTAAATACCATTTATTTTAACTTATCAATATTTCTACTTTAATAAAGTCTCTAAATTTTTTTGGATAAAATTTAATCTAGATCATTTCTGATATTACTGTCTATTTGTTCGTGAAGTTTTGTTACAATCGGTCTAGCCATTCCGAAGATTAGTTCGGGCAGACAGACGAACGAAAATTTTAAAATTATTACTACTCAAGTCTCAATAGCATGTAAATATTTTATACAAAAATTGTAAACGCGTACAAAGGCGAAAATCTGTACGGTTTCGCTAATTTTGCTCACAAAATAATTTTAATTAACCCTGCCCTAAAACCACAAGTTAAAGACAGAGGCGTTTCCAAACTGTAGGTTCCAAACCTACTCGTATACTGTTTTTAAACTGTGCCTAAAATCCTCTCAATGATGAGAGGAGGCCATTGCCTAGAAGTGGGCGTCTATTGGCTGTAATTTACTTTTTAATTTTATAACAACTTAAACTGCAAGACTTATTTAAAATATAATAATATTTTACTTTAAATTTTAAAAAATATGAAAATATTTTGTTTTATATTTTAAATAAGTATTTTATTTATGTGCGTCTTTAATTTTATCCCCCTGAAATCAAAATGATAAAACACTCGAGCCGCAACCTATATGAGTTATGTTTAAATTGCTCTGGCGACAGATGCAAATAAGTGATGTTCGCAGAGCGCAGGAATTATTTTATATTCTTAACAATTGTTTTAAAAAAACAAATTTACAATAAAAATTATAAAACAAATAATTAATTTATTGTTAAAACACAAAGAATTCTACTGCAGTGTTTAACGAATATAAGATATATTTTAATATAAAAACTAGCTTTTACCCGCGGCTTTTCTTGTGGACTTCGCTTTACCAACATTGACATTTCTATACCAAAATTCGGGTACACATCGTAGACAATTAGGGTCTGTCTTTTTGAAATATATGTGATTTGCAAGCTGGATATAGAAAGGGGATGGGATGTTCGAATTAAGTATAAGGTCGGAGAAAAAGTTTCTTCGTATTTTATATACAAATTCAAGACATTTTTTTTCAAAGCTTAATTACTTTTCATTATAATATGTATGTGCCATTTTGTTCGACAACTTGTTGCCATCTTGTAGGTAGTGACATAATCCCGTTGCTGTAGAAATCTTGGGATTTTTGATCAAAAAAATGCGACAAGAAGTTTTGACAGTCCTCTCTTGATGTTAACATAACACTACCCAAAGAATTCTGAAGAGACCGAAACAGGTGAAAATCTGAGGGTGCAAGGTCAGAACTATATGTTGGATGCGTTAACACTTCCCAACCAAGCTCTCAAAATTTTTGCTGAGTGTCCAAAGATATGTGTGGTCTGACGTTATCATGATGAAAGACCAGTCCTTTTCTTTGATAAATTCCGGCCGTTTTTCACAATTTCTTGCTTGAGTGTTATTATTTGTTGGCAGTAGAGCTCCGAATCGATGGTTTTGCTTGTCGGTAAAAGCTCATAATAAACGAAGCCCTTCCAATTCCACCATACACACAGCATCACCTTATTGCGTGTTAATCCGGGTTTCGCTACAGTCTGTTGATCTTCTTCGCACGTTCTTATCGTAGGTGATCCACTTTTCATCACCAGTGATCAATCTTTTCAAAAATAGTTCAGTTTCATTACGTTTCAATAGAGAATCGCAAATGAGTACACGATTCATTAGGTTTCTTTCAGTGAGCTCGTGTGGTACCCAAATATCGAGCTTTTTTGCATATCCAGACTTTTTCAAATGGTTCAAAACTGTTTTGTAGTCAATCCTCAATTCCTCGGCTATGTCGTAACTAGTAATATGCCGATCTTGATCCACTTTTTCAAATATGGCATCGACTTTATCCGTATGAGGGCGACTAGAGCGAGCTACATTTTTGACATCAAAATTCCCGAACTGAAAACGCTTGTACCAACTTCGTGCTACTCTTACATTAGGTCCATAAAAGCCTTGAGTCGGATTTCTCCCTTTTTTGTAATAAAATTTCAGAATGTATCGAATTTCTTCGTTAGATTCACTCATTTTGGCGGATAGAAAAACAATTGAAAAATGGCGGGAAAATATTTCTTACTTTTTATTTTTGTTTTTCTTAACGTCCTTTAACTATTCATATTAAAACCAGCTAGATACAAACAGAGTCTCTTACAAACCAAATTTCTTTGGTTGTACCAAAGAGAGTTTTCTTCAATTTTGTACAAACAAAATACGAATAAACTTTTTCCCCCGACCTATTATTTTCTATGCGAATAACCACGAAGAAGTTTTTAATATTTTCTGTACATTTTTACATTTGGAAAAGGTACAGACAATATTACTACAGATTGGACAAAGTTGGTTTATGGCGAACGCTGGCCTTGTTTTTTTTTATAGAATAAGGGTGACAAACGAGCACACAGTCCACCTGATGGTAAATGGATGATGTGGCCCATAGACACCTACATCTATCTTCAATTAAGAATCAAAATGCAGATGCCTTGTCACCCCTGAGGACTAAGATGGAATGCCTCGTTTCCAGTAAAATGGGTCTCCAGTTCTCTACACTCACCATACCAAACACAGCAGCATCAAGCTGCTATTGCATGCTGGACTTATTGTGCTACAGCCACAATAAAACTGCAGTGGGGCTCTAGCACATATAATTGAGCGCAGAGCTGTATACAGGCATTACAATCTTTTTATAGGATCTCTTGTGCTTGCGTAGGCGACACCGCAAAAAAATGCACCTCCTTTCATCGAATAGTATAGGACTATGACACGACTAAAGAAAATGGAATTTTGACATAGGTAAATTAATGTCTTGATCTTGAATTTGCTTGTTCAAAAACACGATCGTACAATATTGACTCGATCATAATTATTTGCGAAAACATCTCTAAAAAATTAATATAGTTGAAATTACAACGAAATTACATAATCAATATGCTTGGGAATCACTCAAATACATTCATAACATCAATATTCGTAATTTACTTGCTCATTATTTTGATTACTTAAACCAATTTTTTTTTAAAAACCTTTTAAGATTCTAAGCGATTATAGACCTTATGACGACGTTTTTTTAAGTTTTTATAGAAATTATGTATTCACTCGGGTTAGTCCGGCGATAGCCCGCTTCAACGGTTTTCGATGTGTCGTCTACACAGACTGGTTTAGCATTCACAGAGGGTTGGACAGGATTGTAGTCCCATGGCTTAAAAAATTTCATACAAAGGTGGATAACCCTGGACTGAATACTAAATAATACGCACGCTGTAGGTATACGTATAGTTATCTCGCTTACACTCAAGCGCACGTATAATGGTCTTTTACTCTTACTCACAGCGACACTTTAAATAATAATACGCTTAGGGGATGTTTGGCCCCTAAGATTGGTCTGGCAGCTTACAAAATATATTAAAACAGCCCCCTAAATATCATAGATAAAAATCAAGTCTCAGACTGTAATTAAGGTTGTGTTTTATGCTTTCGATATTTAAAGTGTCTGGAAATAAATACTGCCGACAGAAGGTGTCTGGCAGTATTAATTTCAAATTGTTTACAATATTCCCTACAACATACGTAAGAATCAGTCCTCAGACTGCAAGTAAAGTAAGTACAATTTTTACGTACCTTTAACACCTGGTACCTGAGAATTGGCCGTCGGCCTAAGCTAGCGGGTATGTATACGTTTACTGTACACACTAATACAACTCTATTGTATATATTTTGTCCATCAGAAAATAAGTAAGGTCTGGGGGCCTGGGATCTTGGACTAATACTTGTCGTACACATACACGCTCACTTGACCAGCCAACAATGTTACCTTTTTGATCTAACGCTATTAGCTAATTTATAGTTTCATACGTGGTAGAGCCATGCTGCAGCTATATTATGGTTGTAGCGCGAATGGGTCGGCTCGACTAGGGTAGGATCATGCTCTCACCTAAGTTTATATCAGCGTAAAATAGCCGCTCAATACCTACTGCTGTATTTCGTATAGTGAGTCTAGAGAATCGGAGACCCATTTTACTGGAAAGGAGGCATTCCATCTTAGTCCTCTGGGGTGACAACGCATCTGCATTTTGATTCTTAATCGAGGATAAATGTAGATGTCTTTGGGCCACGGCATCCACTTACCATTATGTGGACTGTGTGCTAGTTTGTCACCCTTATTCTATATAAAAAAGGTAAAAATAAATTATTCAGGGTCGTCAGAGGATTTCGAACATAAGGATGGAGTTCATCGTTGTGTTCGAATACAAATAGTGAAATATTTATTGCATACGAACTCAGTGCATCCAAGTTCTTTGAGGTCGAAAATCGTATCAAGGTTAAGGATGAACCTTAGTGTCGTATATCTACTTTCTCTTTGGCCATGAAGAAAAAGGGGAGATCTCCCGCTAGGCAAGGTGTTCAGCCCAGGGAGCAGCCAACGCTCCGTGAGTTATTTCGGAGCTGTTCTATATATATATAGCACGTTAACTTCAGAACTTTGATACGCGATTTAGGCTTCGGTGCATTTCGCTTACGGCGCGACGAAGGTGCCGCCACATCTCCATCCTTCATAAAGCAAGTCTACCAGCAGAAAAACTGTTAATTAATTAATGTTATATATTAATAAAGGGCTTTTTTATCATTCGTGTATGGTAAACGAACCAAACACGTTCTGCGAATAGAAGATACCACTACATCCTTGTATTCGCAAGAAAGAAAATCAAACGGAAACAGAATTCGAGATAGGCTTAAACTTAGGTAGTTAGATGTTTTGAAACAAAACCTATATACATTAATTATAGTTGAAAAATATCAGCCTAAAGTCAGAAACACAGGAGTATGAAAAGATCGATCAGCTACGGCTGTGAAACCTTGGGCATAAATATCCAAAAATAAACAAACCCACACGATGATATCAACAGTATTGTTTTTATTTTATTCTCTTTAGGCAATCAAAAACTACTGGACCCCCTAAGACGAAAATATAATTTTTCAGCCCAACGTCTGCATCATTTTATAATCATTGTAAAACAATGTCAGGAAAAATCCTATGTAACACACAGATACCGAGTTAATTCCAGTATTCCGTTTTTCTGAAATTGACACACACCACTACTCGTATCGTGAAATAATTAAATAAAAATAAAAACTCTAACATTTTTTAATTTTTACACTTTTCAAAATTAACACAATTTTTCGTAGTGTTTTTCTTCATTTTTCTAAATTTCGTTTATTTGTAAAGTAGAGCGAATACTAGACATTGAAGAAAATTAATTTTACGAAAATTAAACGCGATTTAATCCGTAAATTTAGTTTCATACAATAATTTGGTTGAAAAATAAAGTGAGTCAAGATTTGTTTTTTTTTCATAATAATAATACATGTTTAAATAAATAAATAAAAGAAAGTATATAAACCACTATGCTATAGTTTTGAGCGTACTTGACTGCTATTTCAGGTTTGAATCCTAGCCCAAGAATCAGGAATGTGTGTTATGTATGTGTGTTACTTATTACTAAGTGGTAGGACTTTTTTGACTAGGAGTCCGTGTGGGTAGTTGCCACCCTCTTACCACCTATTATTACCTATTTCTGTTGCAAATAGCAGTGTCTGCATTGCTGTGTTCCAGTAAGAAGGTTATAGAAAAGCAGTATAATTACAAGCTATGAGGCTTTCCATCTTAGTCCGCAGAGTTTTCTGCAGGTTTCCATGGATGTAGCCACTTACCCTCAGGTAGACTGTAAGCTGTGACTTTAGTATTATAAATAAAAACATGCGTGAGTATCGTGGAACACTCGGTTGGAACGAAGTTCCTTTCATAGTATATTATTATTGATAAACGTATTATATTATTGATTAACAAATACAAATAAATGAATTACTAGCGTCTATTAAAATGAAGCGTCACTTAAAATAAAATAATATTTCTTTCATGTATGATAAGAAAAAGTGCGAGGAGATGGATATTGTTCCATCTCGTGTCCGATAAAGAACTTCGTTCCAAAAAAAATTACAATTATAATCATTAATTGTCTCTGATACTGCATCGGATCTTGTCACATGTGTTACGTACGTGCATTGGGCGAAGTGTTGTGACTTTCGTTCTAATGCTATACGTGCATAGTTTCTTTAATTCACGAAACGTTTTACTCATTATAAAGATTGGTTTCAGGAGTATTTTTTTGACAAATCGAAAAATTGATATATGGCCTTTAATGATTATCTTAAATCTAAATAACGCCACTTTAATAGATCCTACCCAGGCGAAGCCGGAGCGGGTCGCTTGTTACTTTAATAAAATTGATGTTCAGTCATTATATTAAAGCAATTCCTACAATTCGTAAATTACTAGTAATTATTCCGGTAACTTAGGCACCTAGGCGTCTGACAGAAAGCAATTCAATTTAGGTGAGAAGCTAAGCTGCTTAATAGGAGAGGGAGGGTTGTGGGCTACTTACTTAATTAATTTTCAGTTTCTGACGATATCATAGCGGGTAAAATGCTTTTTTTAATTATTGGTGCAAAATACCCGTGTCAAGAGCTGTCGCTGGCTTACTTTCGGCACAGTCTAACTTATGTTCTTCTTGGACTGTGCTATCGATTAGGTATCAATGTTCGGTTACTTATTACTGTGTAAGTCCAACTACTTTCTTTCTACTGTATAGTACCAATAAGTCAGTTATTCCATTCGTGTGTTGTTTGATAAGTCTGAGGAGATAATATAACAATTAAACTTTTAAAACGTAAAAACCGACTTTTTATAGGATAAGGGTGACAAACGAGCACACAGTCCACCTGATGGTAAGTGGTTGCTGTGGCCCATAGACATCTACATCTATCTTCGATTACGAATAAAAATGCAGATGCGTTGTTACCCGTGAAGACCAAGATAGAATGCCTCGTTTCCAGTAAAAAGAGTCTCCGGTTCTCTACACTCACCATACGAAAGACAGCAGCGTTAAGCTGTTATTTTACGCTGGTATTCTGTGAGAGCGTGGTCCTTCCCCGGTCGAGCCGACTCATTCGTGCTACAACTATACTAATACTAATATAGCTGCAGCATGGCTCTACCACGTATAAATCTTCAAATAACTAAAGGAATATAATCATAGAAATCGGTTAACGTGATAAAAAATGATTAGCCCACGTGTCGTGAAGTGACCGTGTAGTGGCGGTGTAAGAATATCCACTAACCCATATCGCCCCGTGGGTTTCGTAGGAGGCGACAGAGGGAAATAAACCAGGAGATGGGCAGCAGCATCTTCTTTATAAAAACTATAAAATACAAAACTGTGGTTGCCAACTCGCCTGCCTAGCGTCGCAACTATGGCAAGTATCCTCCTTATGAGGCAATCTATTGGGAAGCCTAATTTTAGCACCGGATATTGACAGACTGTAATTAATAAATTTATGAATGTCGTGTAGATAGATGCCTTCGCAACTTGAAGAGTTGAGAAGGCGGTGCTCCTCAATACCGCCCGCATCGTCCGCCGGTTTCTTTCCCTTTCCCCCTAATCCTCGGCCGTTTGGTTACCCCTACCGAGGGCCTCCATCTGGTTAGGTTTTTATTTATTTACGTATTGTTTATTTATATATTTTACTATGTTTAATGTATATTTATTTATTTTTTTTATATATTTATGCAGGTCAACTAGATGAGTAAATTACATTTATACACCACATAATAATAATGTTTATTTCAGACGGGTGATTTCTGAACCTCGACAACAGCACCGCGGGTTCAACTACGCCAAGGGTTCCTTGTTGTGTAACTACGGAACCCTAAGAAGTGCAGATTTTTATTTTCAATTTCTAGTTTCAGCAATATCATTGAATATTAAAATAAATAACACACACACACATATATATATGTGTGTGTGTGTGTTATTTCTTTTAATACACTTACTCTTGTTTGTCAACTCGAAAAGTAAAGGAACACGTCCACAACTAACTCTCCCGCTCAAATGCAGCACTATAACTAATCAGTTTTGTCCGTCGAGACTTAAATAATAAACAGGTCTAACAAATACAATTTCCAAAGTAAATCACTTAAAGACGATGAGACATGTCTAGAGTGTATTGAGTAACTACTGTCTATCCAGGTAATGTTGTTTTAAAGCGCAGTATTTTCTTTGTAGCAGTTTTTGTAGAATACCAAGCAGTGGCACGTTAGTAAAATTCATCATCATCATTATTACAGCCCTTCACAAGTCCACTGCTAAACATAGGCCTCCCCCAAGGAATGCCACAAAGCACGGCCCTGAGCCACCTGCATCCATCGACTTCCTGCATGTCTTACCAGGTCGTCACTCCATCTAGTCGGGATTCCTACACTTCGCCTGCCGGTACGAGGTTGGCACTCGAGAACCTTTCTTCCCATCGATTGTCGGTTCTTCGAACCACATTGCCGGCCCATTGCCACTTCAGCTTACTAATCCGTTGTGCTATGTTGCTTACTCTGGTTATACTGCGGATATCCTCGTTTTTAAGTCTATCGCGCAGAGAAACCCTCTCCATAGCTCGCTGAGAGACCTTGAACCTCCTCATGCGGCCAGCAGTGAAGGACCACGTCTCAGATCCATAAGTCATCACTGGCAACACTCACTGGTTGTACAATCTCTTTTTCATATCACAACCTCTTTCTCAAATTATATACATTTATTTTATATTTTTACGTAAAGCTACGCTGCAGCTATATATAGTTGCAACATTTATGGGACTGCTCGACCGGGGTGGGATGAAGCTCTCACAGAATACCAGTGTGAAACAGCAGAATAATTTGATATTACAATTACGTTTAGTAATTCTGTAAAAATATTGGCCTACACATCGACAGCACGCTGAATTGGAGATCTGAGGTTTCAGAAGTGAGTCGTAAAGTCATTGCCCTTTGTCATTGTCAAGTCATTGTTCTCTGATCGTTTAAAACATTTTCTTCCCACAAAACTAAGATTATGTTGATGTGTGTTACCCAGATCTGTCCCAAGATCTTCTGAACAAGCTGGAACGCCTTCTCTATAACTGTATAAGATTTATTTTCGGGCTTCGTAAGTATGACCATATTTCGCAATATAGATTATAGATCTAAGCTTAATTGGCTTACAATCCGGCAGAGGCGCAATTTGAGAATATTACTTGTTCTTTTTTCCATATTAAATGACCCATTTTCGCCTTCTTATCTTAAGAGCAAATTTCACTATCTCTCTTCATTTCATGATAGGGGATGACGTGCTTCTTCTAACAACAAAATATGTATTCCTGTTCACTTCACCGAGTTCTATGGTAAGTCCTTTACAGTTCAGGCTACACGTCTTTGGAACTCCTTGCCCGATAACATCAGAAAAGCTCCCATTAAGTATGCTTTTAAAAAGTTATTTTTTTTTATAGGATAAGGGTGACAAACGAACACACAGTCCACCTGATGGTAAGTGGTTGCTGTGACCCATAGACATCTACATCTATATATAGAAAATCAAAATACAGATGCGATGAGTACTAAGATGGAATGCCTCTTTTCCAGTAAAAAGGGTCTCCGGTTTTCTACACTCACCATACGAAACACAGCAGTGTTAAGCTGCTATTTTACGCTGGTATTCTGTGAGAGCGTGGTCCTTCCCCGGTCGAGCCGACCCATTCGTGCGTAATCATCTATTAATCATATACTTATATATTGTTAACAGACGTATGTATATATTCATAGTTATTTATATGTACTAATTAATATGTATATATTTTTATATATATAATATGTATGTATATATTTGTATATATTATGTGTGTATAGGCTATATTTGTATAGTTTATTATTTTATTAGTAAAATGTATATATTACGTAGTTAATTATCATTTTTATTTTGTTTTTTATTCTATATTGCTACACGTCAAATTCTCACCCCTCCATGGGCTGACTGGTAGAAAATGACTCAAAGCATTAAGTCCGCCCTTTGTATTCTTTTGTTTTAGGAATGTGATAAATAATAAATAAATAAAACTTAATAAATAGATTTATGTATGTAAACTCTCTCTACGATACAGGAGAAAATCCAAGTGCAAGGTTAACGTTCTTTTAAAAGAGAAAATAAAAAAATTAAAAAACATGTGTGCAGTTCACACGCGGTAGAAGCGAAACCTTCAAATGAAATGAAATATAATAAAACAAAAACATTTCACAGCAAATTATTTATTTATTTTGATAATTTTCAGCCACAAGTGCGGCATAAATTATAACTAAAGGTTCATTTTATAGCAAATAAATGTTCCAATCCTTATTTTTAGACATGTAGATCCAAAATGTTTGTGTATTAAACCAAAAGAATATTTTCTTGCGACTAAAATTGCTTTGTAATTGCGACGTCTACTAAAGTAAATATTGTTCGATAATTTTGCCTATACAATAAATTCTATAGGTAAAATCATTTTATCAAACAAAGAAACAGAAATTAATTGACTCTCAAGGTGGTCCGTAAAATAGACTAATTTAATATAAATCGGTAAGATATGAAATCGTGGATTGTAAAAATGGTTTGGATGTGATAATTTTATTAAATATAATTAATTTTATTTATCTATACATATACATATAATAAATCTGTAGAAAAGTCGTGTCTGTAATTCTAAAATATTCTTGAAAAAACAAGTCCAGGGGACTATTTAAAGGGTTCTGAAGCCAAATTAGTGGTTTTTAGAATTTTTTTCTGTCTGTCTGTCTGTGTATTCCGGATTCACGCAAAAACTACTGAACCAATTTACATGAAAATTTGTAAGTTAGTACACCCGGGGCAACTTATAGGCTAAGTATTTTTCTTCCTTTAGATATAAATTTTCTATTATATCTTAGTTATAGGCGGTATGACGAGCGTTTTTCAAATAAATACCATATTTATAAATAAAGATTAAAATATAGTTATAGACTTAGTAAAATAATTGGAAACTACAGATTTAGTTATCAAAACAGCGCCATCTGTCATCAAACGGAAAAAGTAGTATATTTTGCCTTCAGTTAAGTTACACAGTAATAAATTAAATAATGTAAATAACTTACAAAACTTTAATTAATTAAATTAAAAATTCTTACGTTTAGTTTTGTAGTTATTTTGTTATTTTATTTTAAAAGTGTAATAATTTCAATAGATAAAAGTGACGTCTATCAAAAATATTTGATTGACGTCTTTCAACGCAAAAACAGTTCGTTGCGGTGAAAATTTTAGAGCAACTAATTTTTAAACTTGGTACCTAAATAGCACCTAAAAAGCCCCTAATTTGGGCTTTTTCTAAAAGCAATTTTGATTCTAGTCTGATTTTCAGAAAACCTGAATTTTGCATCTGCTTTGTTCTGAATAACGACTTTATTTTTATTAGGGGCGCCTTGTCATTGCCTATACTTGCAGCACCTAATTAGCACTTAATTCCTTGCTATTAATATTTATCGTATATCTAATAACTTCATTGCGTTGCTAGCGATAGGTTTTGCTAGCAACGCAAATTTCAACAGTTCGTAACGGTGAAAATTTTGAGCACCTAATTTTTAAGCTTGGCACCTAATTAGCACCTAAAAAGCCCCTAATTTTGGGTTTTTCTAAATGCAAATTCCTGACTTTGCGTTACTAGCGATACACAACTGATTTATTGTCTATCAAATCCGATATAATGGTTGGGACGATACTAAACATGACATGACATACTTTAGACTTTCCGGGTCGTCGGTGCTTCACATCATCAACGATATGTTCCTTTACGCGGGTTTTTATGGAACTTTCATCCAAAGATGCGTAAAAACCCCCTCGTAAAAAAAAGTTAAAATTAAACGTGATAAAATCCGTGACATTAGTTTTATTTCATGTGTAGTATACATTATTATAGAACTGCATTTACGAAATTTTGAAGTCTACTCGAACGTAAAAAAATATTTCTACATCTATTTTATGGTACTAATCAATATTAAATAGGACCAATGATATGAATGAAATATCTCAAATAAACATCATACTGTAAATTGATAGAAGACCATGAAATTTATCATTATTTTGTCAAAACTAAATTAACTTTAATTATGAATGAATGTAAAGAGTAAAATGTAAATAATAATAATAAATTTTGATTTCAAGACAATTTACCTTTCTTATGGATACATCGGAAGACACGCCCGATATAAAAAATAGTAGGTGTTTCTAGACATATATAATCTAATTATAATCTAACACGTGTTCCTGTAGCTATTATATCTATACCAAATACCAATCATCTACGTCTAATAGTCTTTTAGAATTCCAAAAAATCTTTGACAAACATAGAGACACAGACACCGAGGTGACTCTAAAAGTGATCGAATTTTGCTAAATTTGGCACGGAACAGCATTTAATTATGTTTTTAATTCAAGCTCACGCGAGCGAAGCCGCGGGTAAAAAGCTAGTTTGATAATAAATTTGTAACTTTTTAATTTTTATTAGCCATTTTTAAAGCACCTTTATACTGAACTAGCTGTTCCCCGCGGTATCACCCGCGTGTATCACGCTCTGAGCCGCGCGACATGACACCTTGCTTATTATCTTTCGGTTCACATCGGGTGGATATTAAGGATAGTTGAATTATTTTGATTTTTCATTATCTCTTAAACTATGTGTCCAAATAATATGCTATAAAGAGCAAAGTTTATATAGTTAATAAAATTGTCTTGATGATGAAGTAACTTTCGTTCGTAAGGATTAATATGCTATGCATAATAATAACGCTCATAAAACACTTTTTAATTTTCAATATTATTTTGTCACAAAATACCTTATTGTGGATTATGTATAAGAAATAGGACTATGGTATCGCGCACTTTTTTTTGATGGAAGAAAGATCTATATTTTTGTAGAGCATAGTATTTACGTATCACTAACCATTACGCCAGCGAACACGGATTAATCAGTTCGGGAGCGCTTTTTCTTCCGACTAGCTTAACAAAAATCAATATTTAAGGCTAGCTAGCTAGAGAGGTGTAGCCTAATGCTAGTAGCTTATACTGTTCCTCGTGAATCAGGCTATCATGTACAAAAATAATTTATTAAATCGGACTGGTAGTTCAGAGATTAGCGTGTTTAAACAAACAAAAACCTTTTCCTTTATTATAATAGTATAGATTCTATCTTATTGTCTCCTATAGATTTATATATTTATCTCTTTTTAGTGTCGCTTTTCGTTTCATTGTTTCAAATGACAACGATGCTAAAGAAGTTTTCACTTCAAAAACACAGTCTCGGGTTGGAGCTGACTAAGTCAAGTCCGGTTTAACCCTTCAGATGACACGTGTTTTTCATAAACCGCTATAAAATAACTCCATAGCCCTGGTCCACAGTGCGAGCCTAGCGCGGTTGCGACGACGGGCGCGAAGTATCAAACATATGAAACAGCCGTTTGTGTCCATAGTGTAGTGACTAAGGTGGGCGCCTAGCGCGACGGGCATGAGCGAGATAGTGCGCGTAGTGTTCAAACGTTCCTATTCACGCGTTATGGCCACATTACGGGCCTAGTCCGCAAGCGACCCAATGCGCGGGTGGCTGGGGTATCAAACCAGTTCGGTCTTATCGCTCGGCGTTAGTGCGTCTTCAATTTTTTTTTGTGATTTTAGGTGATATTTTACTCATGATATAATCAAATGTTGACACGGACATTCTCAATACAATCTCAATTCTTCATACAAAGCAGAAAAATCGCCATTTATTTCTCTGTTTTTATTTATTTCGTGCACACCCTCTCTTATGTTCAACATCTCCCATCTCTGGATCAAACTGTCTAGTAAAGATCGCCATGGTTTGCAACACCTGAAATACGGTCTTAGCACTCCAACATCGTTCGTCACTGCACGCCACCGCCGTCGCGCCCGCAACAGGCCCTAGTCGCCGCGCATTCACTGTGGACGCACACTTATTGTATCTTCTCAACTTCAGTCGACATATCGAATGACTGGCGCCCCGAACATTATTCCAGCCCCTTTCTATCGCATTTACCATGAGAATACTCAGAAGATTGTTCGGATTATTATGTTTTAATATTATATATTTGTTGTATTGTATTGTTTTTTTTGTATGTATGTTACGCGATATCTTAGTCAATTGTAAGCCTTTTAGTCGATATTGAGATTGTGATATTCTTTAGTCCACTCAAAGGATAAACAAATTAACTTTTAAAATGTACTTGGTGTGAGGCCGAACTTGCGCCTTGTAAAGTTTCAAGCGAAGCCAGGGCGTGAAATACTAACTCGCTTTACTGAGTACGCCAAGATTTTTAGAGGACAATTCGCTAAATTTAAGAAAATGGAATGCACCACTCCCAAGTATAAGCGGTGGCAGATATTTTACATAGCCTAACTAGATGACTTATTTATTTGTTGATTTCATTATATAATGAAATTAACCAGAATATGTATAGTGTATATATCCAATTTATTAGAATTTACTAGAACCTATATAATAGAACCAAACATTCAGTGAGTTCGCCGAATGCTTCGAATGATAAGTTAATTATCTTGGGATCACTGGTCGGTACTCACGCTAAGAATTTAAGCCATTTACTGACCAATAATGACACAAGGTAATAAATAGCACTTACAATAAAATTTGCTAAGTGCCTCAGGCTGTGATTTAAAGTCATATATTATGATAATTAACGTTTTAGAAGTCTGTATTTTAATAAAAAAATCATAGATAAATAAATATGTAACTAGCTTAAAAAAAATCTTGTGTATTTGTTATATAAAGAACGCAGCTTAAAGAATAGACCAATAGACAATTCTTTTAACTCTGTCAAGTCTCGTAGACTAGTATATAGTAATCTGTGGTTAAGTCCATACATATTTATTTATCGAGTTTTGGCGGGAACTTGATCGGCGGCGGTTTGCTGCTCTTGTATTATTGTTTGAATAATGGTTTGTAGTGGATTTTGATATGTAAAAGTGGTGCGATTTTGTGTATTAAGTGTCTGCGCATGTGAACTATTAGTGGAAACGGTGATAAAAGTGCTCTCATGGCGATGTGATTCTCAAGATAAGGTGTCTACCTGCTTAGGCGCCTTGAGATACCATCCCTAACTGTCAGCTGTCTGCTGACTCAAGTTGCCGTCAAAATCTCCCAAGGGCTGCACAATGTGACGCATCAACATATTGTGAAGCAGTGTACTATGAAGAAAATTATAATAAACCGTATAAAAATACCTAAGACTTGGCCTAAAGGTCTAGATACCAGTCCATAAACTCCAAAAAAAAAATATTTATTTATCTATGGTCAAGTCACGACATTAATGTCATTGACCCGCTTTAACATACCTAGAGTTAATAATTGGATTTTATTATTAAAACTATATTTTTTAATTAATTTCAATAGAGAAAGAAAACAAATTAGTAAGAATAATGTGGTTAGATGAAGCGGATGGTTTTGCGGAAATCTTTAAAGGCTATTTACCTTATTATTTGTTGGTCGCTCTTCCTATATTTATAATAATGTCCCCAGTAAATCCTGTTGCTGCCTCACACGAATTTTCTGTATATAGAATGCAACAATACGACCTTCACACTGTGCCCCATGGTAAGTACAAAAAATAAGTGCTATCCTAATTTATAAATTGTCCGAAAACGATGAACCGTAGTTTTTAAGGTTATATTCTAATTATCTGTATGAGGTGCATGATCTAGAGTCTAGACTGTTTTATTACATAGTGATAAATCGTAATCCAGGTCAATCTTTGGTCTTGTAGTTTTCTAATTTAATTTTATAGTTGGTAAATCTTCTAATTTTTTGATTTGTTGGTTTACTTTACCCAATAAAATTGAATAACTAAGTTGTAATATCAAAATATATTGGTAATAACACCACCTTTTCTATTAATTTACTGCCACTCCCCCTCCTCAACTCTTAACAATGGTGTCTGACAGTAAAACCTAACTCATAAGTTCTCTTTTGCTGGTCCTTTGACATTTAATTCAATTTCATGTATAGCTAAAAACTTGACCTACTTTGATATATCAAAGTAGGTAAAGTTTTATGCATTATATGCAGCCTCATAGTCAATACTGCTACAGCGAACACCAGTCTATCTAGCCTGTTTACAGACTGATGACAACATTCAATTGATTTTTATGACAGGATGTCGCAGTGCCAGTTTTAACTTGGAAGGCCGATCACTTACCTCCTGGAGTACATCTCGGCACTGTGTGGTAGCGCGTATTCAAGATATAACCATTGAACAATTTATGGAAGTTCGGAGCAAAGCCGGGGCTTTGTTGCTTGTGCTACCAAAAAACGACACAGTCCTAACACCAGAAGAGAAGGAGGTAAATTTTTAATTATAGGACTTTTAAATAAATTTTTGTTATATTTTTAGCTAATTTCAACTAGAAGAAGATCTAATAGGTGATGAAGTTTTTAAAGTAGTTGTTTAGATGACCTTTTAATTGTTAGTTGTTACCTTGAGCTTGTGACAGTCTACTTCAAAGGGTCAAAAAATTAACTTTAAACTATTTATTACTAGCAGTCCACCCCGGCTTCGCACGGGCGATTTCTGGATCTCGACAAAAGCACCACCTACCAGGTCCAATTGTTAATCTAAACCATCCAAGAACCCACTCAAACACACACAAAAAATTTCATCAAAATCTGTCGAGCCATATTAGACTTTTAGCGAGACTAACGGACAGCAATTGATTTATATATATAGAGATTGGAGGCTTTAATTCTTCTGTAGTTACACCATGACTTAGAACTGAATTCAAAAGCTCTGGAATTTATTGGTTTTTACTTTTTATTAAAAAAGTGTTGGTGTCCTACAAACTTTAAAGCTGGTGTTAGTCTATCAGCATGGGAGCACTTCGGGTTGAGTAATCATACATTGGCAAATCAGTCGACGCTTTTCATCTCTGGGTTCTAAAGGAAAATGTCCTGCCATCTTTTTCTCCAAATGCCAAACTCACCTGCACACAGTATACTCTGCTGACTGACAGATGATGCTTTGACGAATGACTGATGGCCTAAAATCCATCTAAAAATGCTGAACCCAAATTTCACTGGTTGTCATCTCTGTGCTCACCAATCGCCTAGACCGAGTATAGACAAATCTTTCAAGACCTATGTCCAACAGTGGACATATACAAAGTTAATAATGATGATGTTGATAATATTTTGCTTACACTCCAATCCTCTTCTATCTGTTATAACATGTCCAAGTCAATGGAGGCAGTTTTTATTCCTCCAATAATTTTCAGCTTAGGTATGTACTTCTTTTATTTTTCCTCTCTCCCATCTGGACAGTAAGGATGATCATACATCTCCCTATTTTAGGAGTTTTGATCTGTGAGTAGGATTTACAATAATTGTTAGTAATTTCAATCATTTCCATTACATTGTAACAGCCTTAGATGAGACATTGTTAGTAAATTCTCTTATGCAGTCAAAATACCTCCCAAAAAAATGCTCTTTTTTCTCTTCAGCACATTCAACTACTGGAAATGGCAATGACCCAGCAAGAGATCAATGCACCAGTTTACTTTGCAAAATGGTCTCCAGAGTTTGAAGATATCCTTAAGGACCTTCAGCACAGCTTCATCACAGACGACAAATCGGGCACAGCACTAGAGGCAATGTTTAATACTGTCTCCTCTAATGGCTACCAAGTTGGTAAGTTAATACATTGTTATGATCTGGTCAGGTATATTGCATTGATGGCTATGTTGCCTAATGACCAGAGTACCAGGATCTTATGTTGTGGTATCTAATCCATAACCACAGGCGTAACTCCTATTTCTTTAATGTTTTGATATCATAGTTAACTCAGGCCACCTTCAGCTTTTAATTATATATTTTGCTTTGATCTATCCAGGATGACCAACACATGATCATGGTTGACATTTCCCAAATCATTCTTTTTAACAATGGCAGTTGTTTTTACTACAATCAAAAATTGGAGCCAAACCTTTTAAGTATTATGTATTCTTATTCCAGCAGGCCCTGCTCTACCATATCTAAAATAGTAAATTTTGAAATTACAAGAAGTTTCTAAAACCTAACAATTTTAATACTATTAATGTGTGTGCACGCGCGTGTGCGTGGGTGCGTGATTGTGTGTGCGTGCGTGCATGCGTGTGTTTGTGCGTGCGTGTGTACATGCTGATAAAGCGGATTTGCGACTGCAGTACTGTGTAACGCCTAAGTGTTTAAGTATACAGTATTTTTAAATAATTTCTCAGCAACCTTTTTCTTATGGAATAAGCATGACAAACAAGCTCTAATGCTGTGTTTGCTAATATTGATTAAGATTATTAATCAGCTTGCCTAGCATGGCGATTAAGAAAAATTCCTATAATGGGAGAGATACATGTGCAACAGTGGATATTGTAGGTTGATGACAAAATACTATAATATCACTTGGCCAGTGGTCACCATAGTCGAAATCGACTAGGTTTATCATTTTTGTAATCATCATATTGTTACGTTCCTGCTTCCAGTGGTATCGGCGTCAACTCCCCAGAAAATGGAATCCAAGCCGGTAACTATTCACGGCAAGCTGGTGGGCCGTTCTGGAGCGGCACAGACTATCGTTATCGCTGCACACTACGACTCGGCCGGTTTTGTGCCTGTGAGTTAATATAGTTATATCTTCTTTGAGAAAAAAACATTACTTCCACGTCGGAACTTTCTACTGCATTGTGGAGGCGTTTTACATACGTTAATTGTACATGGACAAACATCCAGATCCAGATCAATTATTTGCAGGCCATACTAATAGCTGTCCTGTGAGGGATCGAACCCACAGGCTTGCAGCGCCGCAACCAAACGTTCACTGCCCTACCGAGCTGGGAGTTATATACATGCCTCATTGGTCTAGTGGTCCTAAGCGCGATTGCTGATCATAAGGTTCTGGTTTCAAATTCCGGGTTGAGCTGAAAAAACAGTTATTGGGTTTTTTGTCAAGTAATGCTCAGTAACTGTCTGGAGTCAGTAAGTTGGCATTTTCGCCCCCGAGCCTCGGAAAGCACGTAAATCTGTTTGTCCTCCGCCTGATCTCTCTCCAGACGTGTCAGATTGCTGTCCCATCCAACTATGAGGATAAAATCCGAAAGAAAGAGAGTGTACCTGTCCTTGCGCATACAATCGGGCAATATTATCCTGTTCTATGCAGATAGTAAGTCTCTCAGACTGACCGCCGTGACTGTAATTCGGTCTGGAGGACATTAAATATTCATAATATACTTATTTACATTTATTACGACCCTTGGGAGTCATAAGAAGGGACTTTAGTTAGGAAGTGCAAGAAAGATCTCATGGCCTCGAATAGATGACTAATCCACCTGCAAAGCATGGTGACTATGACAAATCATGCCTGTGAAAATGTGAACTAAACCAATATTCTACAATATACAGGGTTATTTTTCAAAGAGTAGCCAAATTTTAAACTTAAGTTTAAATATTATATAAATAATGATATACCGTTATTGCAGTTTTTGAAAATACAAGTAAATAAGGCTTCTACTTTTATTTGAAATTATCACTAATTGAATATGATTTATGGGCATTAACGTTTTTGCCTACTGATCGACCCTTACGAATGTGTGCGTGCGCAGTAAAATCAGTTAAAATAATGCATTACCACACATTTTGAAATAAAAAGATAAAAAGGACAGATTGTTTGAAATTTTTTTTTATTAATTTTCCTTCACTATTTTCCTAAATTACTTACTCTTCCTTCTCTGCAAATTTGGCCGGTTATTGCAAAATAACCCTGTATAGCGAAAAACAAATTTTTTTTTTGCTTACCATATTTTCCGGTTAATAAAATAAAAGTTGCAGCCTAAATATGTTCTGCTGGCTCAGGCCGCGTCTGATTTGTAAAACTGTTTTGGATCTGCTAGCTACCTGATTTCACATCATTATCTTGATCATCAGCCTGTGGCAGTCTACTGTTGTTTATAGGCCTCTTCCAATCGCGTCACTTAGCCGGCTTCACGCATCCAGTTACTGCCAGCCGCCTTGTGCAGATCATCGCCCCATCTAAATTTCATATGCCCTCGCATATTTTATTTATCAGACATGCACGTAACGCCATATTTATCAGACATGCAGGTTCCGCCGCAATATATTCCTTCACCGCCGAGAACTTGAGATTCATCATCATTATCATCATTACAGCCCTTCACGAGTCCACTGCTGAACATAGGCCTCCCCCAATGAATGCCACAAAGCACGGTCCTGAGCCACCTGCATCCATCGACTTCCTGCATGTCTTACCAGGATGTCACTCCATCTAGTGGGGGGTCGCCCTGCACAAAACGAGATTGCAATAAATTTATTGTTAAAATTAATAATTTCAATTGTGCTAGCAGGGATCAACTTGTTTGCTTGCACTAGTAAATTTACGGTAAGCGCTTAGCCCCAGAATAATATTTCTTTTATCAGGAACTATCCCTGGGCGCAGACTCGAACGCATCGGGTGCCGTGGCCCTGCTAGAACTGGCTAGAATCTTCTCCCGACTCTATTCTACCGCAGCAGTTCGCGGTGGGCCATCTCTAGTCTTCGTTCTCACATCAGTTGGCCATTCCCTGAACTACTTCGCAACGAAAAAGTGGCTGGAGGAGCAGTTGGATTCTACTGACACTTCGTTGTTGACGGTAAAATAATGGAATCTATAGAATTTTACCCACCCACCCTAATTCCCGGGAGGAGGGTTATATTTTTCGATTATACCTATATATACATATATACACATATATATATATATATATTTTTAAACTACACTGACAAACCAACTTACAGTCCACCTGATGATAAGTGGCTGGTTTCAAATAAAGAATATGCTTCAATATACAGATGCATGCATCACCTCTGAGGACTCAGATGGAATGATCAAGATTCATTTTTTATTAAATAACCCTATTTAATAAAAATGAATCTTCATCTCAATTAAGGAAAGTACATTCGAATTGTGATCCTCCTCCCTTTTTGAATTCCTTTAAAAAACGTTGCCTCCACACTAGGATTTTTCTCTTGCATCGTGGAGGCAGTTTACATACATTCTGTGTACTAAATATCGGAATTTGTCAATAAAACAAAAATACAAATTATTCATCTAAATTTATTTTATCGCCTTCAAAGTAGGCCCCATCGCTGCAATACAACATCTCCAACGCTTCACCCAGTCTTCCATACATTTTTCATAGGCTATTTGCGGTATGGCCTTTAGCTCATTCAGCGAATTTTTGTTATGGCTTCTATCGACTCAAAACGTTTTCCTCGAAGTGGTAATTTTAACTTGGGAAATAAAAAGTCAGACGGAGCCATATCAGGTGAATACGGTGCTTGGTCGAGAACTTTTGTTGAATGTTTCGCTAAAACTCTTTCACTATAATGGCTGTGTGATGGTGCATTATCATGGTGCAGCATCCATGAGTTGTGTTGCCACAAATCTGGACGTTTTCGGCGGATACTCTCACGCAAACGCTTCATGACGCCTAAATAATATTCTTTATTCACTGTTTCTCCTTTGGAAGGAATTCGGAGGAACCACACCACGGTAGTCAAAAAACTGTCAGCATCACCTTGATTTTGGAGCGACTTTGCCGCGGTTTTTGGTTTCGGCTCGTTTTCGAGACGCCATTCTGAACTGTTGGCTTGTTTGCATGTCGTACTCATAAACCCATGTCTCGTCGCCAGTTATTATACGTTTCATAAAGGTCGGATCCGTAGAAGCTCGAAACCATGTCTTCAGCGACATGCTTTCGCTGCGCTCTTTGAACAAAATTGAGCTCTTTGGAACTAGTCGAGCGGCGACGCGTTTCATGCCTAAAATGTCAATGAGAATGTTGTGGACGGACTTAAAAGATATGTTCACCTCACTAGCCAACTCTCTCAGACTCATACGTCGATTTTCGAGCACTAGCTTCTTGATTTTGTCGATGTTTTCTTTGGTCGTAGCGGTTGAAGGTCTACCAGAACGAGGCAAGTCTACTACTACTTCTCGGCCTTCTTTAAAAGCCTTATACCATTCATAAGCCCTTGTTTTCGATATACACGATTCGCCGTAGGTATTTCGCAACATTTTAGTGATTCACCACATGAAATATCATTCGAAACACAAAATTTAAGGCACACTCTTTGTTCAACAATATTTTCCATTGTAAAATCGCCGATAACTCAAAACTATGACCAACAAAAGTGTAGTTTAAAACAAATTAAATGACAGATCCGCTCAAACTTTGCGCGCTAAATCAGTACAGTGCTACCAACATGCAGTAAAAAATTAGAACGACCTCTTTACGCGGGTCTTTTATTGACATATTCGATACTTTTTACACAGAGTTGTACATAAATTTCACAAGGACAAAAATCCAGACCCGGAACAATTATTTGTAGGCCATACAAATACTTGATCCGTGCGGGATTCGAACCCGCGGCCCTTAGCGCTGCAACTCATTGCTAAGCCACTGCGCCACGGAGCCGTGATTACACGGATTTAAGGCCTTAACATCTTCATTACGGGCTCTTTCCATCCAGGACGTGTCGTTCGTGATGTGCCTGGATTCCCTCTCGTCGCCGCAGCTGACGATGCACGTGTCGAAGCCCCCGCGGCCCGGCGGAGCGGCCAACTCGTTGCGTTCCCGCCTCAAGGCGCCACTTGTGCACAAGAAAATCAACTTGGCCGACGAGCTACTCGCTTGGCATCATGAAAGATTCAGTATAAGAAGAATGACGGCGTTCACGCTTAGCTCTTTGCAGGTAATTTGCAGTAAAAAAATAAATTTATAACTTTTTACGTTTATTACGATTTCTTTGAATTTATGAGGTGTCAAGACATTGTCATACATTATGTCATTCCCATTCGTTTTGTTCAAACCTTTTGTTTTTTATCGGGTATATTACATACATATAGTTAGACTTTTTAAACGATCAAAAAAAACTTTAAGGCAAAAAGATCACATAGTCCCAATAAATCCACATTAATGAGCCATATTTACATTGTTAGGGCAACAAAATCTGTTTTAAATTTATCTTAACAAGATTAGAACTAGTGTTAAAAGATCTATATATTTGTATATCGAAAAATATTAATTATACATGTTCGTGGAACAATATTTAAAAGAGTTATGTGTATAGTTTGTGTGAAACTGAAGAGGAAATAGTGGTTAAGAATGTGAGGAGGGTACAGGAAATCAAACGCTTTTTTTTTAATTTATGATTTCATTTCCTAATCATAGATTTTTTTATTAAATATGGGTGACAAATGGTAAAAGGATGCTGTGGCCTATAGACATCTACATCTATACTCCATTAAGAATCAAAATGCAGATGTGTTGTGACACCTAAGGACTAAGATGGAATACCTCGATTCTAGTGAAAAGGGTCTCCGGTTCTCACTCACTAAACAAAACACAGCAGCATTAAACTGTTATTTTACGCTGGTATACCAGATATATTTAATGCAGATTCAAAATTCTTTGTGAACAGAGTCATAAAGACCCAGCTCGTAGTACGATCCTGGACACGCCATCAGAGACCGCGCTGAAGAATCTGGCGTCCAATATCGCGGTGACAGCGCGAGCCCTCGCTTCCCACATTTACAACCTCACCAACGAAGAAAACGAGGAAGACGCAGCTCTATACGACGACGCTCTTGTACGTAAAGATTTTTTAATAGAAGTAATGGTGACAAATGAGATCACAGTCCGCTTATGGTAATAATAATCGTTTTGTGCAGAATGGGATTATAGTGCCCGAGTGTGTGCGCAGACACAGGTGCATTCTCTATTCCCTCACTCTCATAGTCCGATGGACATTAATACGATATGACCGGGGAGAGATCAGGCGCAGGACCAACGGCTTTACGTGCTTTGCGAGGCACGGGGGTGAGACACCGCCAACTTTTTGATTCCGGGCAACTAATGAAAATTTCTTGACAGGAAAACCCAATAACTGATTTTGGCCCGATCCGGAATTCGAACCTAAGACCTCATGATCAGCAATCGCGTTTACGACCTCTAGACCAACGAAACACTACTTATGGTAAAGTTACTATAAGCGTTCAACTCCTGAGCAGATACCTCTCATTTCTGAGTGGGTTTTAGAGCAAGTGTCCTAATACGTGTTTGCGAACTTTACAGGCCTTTGAAATAAATTTTTTTTAATTTCTCAGACATGCAGGTTTCCTCTCGATGTTTTCCTTCACTGCCGAGCACGTGGCAAATAAGCACTTAAAATTGCACTTAACAATTTCAATGGTTTGGCGGGAATTGAACCCGGGTTGCCCGTGTACTGTGAAATCTACAGCGTGAGCTACCACGCCTCCATGTCGGTCACCCTAACCACTTACCAGAAATGGATGCTATGGTGTACACATACCTGCTGAAAGGATAGTTTTACATAAATTGTAAATTTCAAAGGACATAAGTATTAAAGTTAAAAAGGAACAATACGAACGAAAAATTATGTGAAAGGTGATGGAAGTATGGTAATATTGTGTGTAAGAAAGAGAACAAGTGGTAAAATTAAAAATTTTGTACAACCGACTTCAATATAAATTATTAAAGATAACTCAAAAAGTACTAGTCAGACCTTGATCATTTATATGGGACCACACGGGAAGCACCAGCTTTCAAATAAAAAAAAGAATCATCAAAATCGGTTCACCTAGAAAAAAGTTATGAGGTAACACACAAGAAAAAAGAAAATGCAGTCGAATTGAGTACCTCCTCCTTTTTGAAGTCGGTTAAAAATAGAATGAAATAGACAAATGGTGTACAAGCGAGACAGATTATTGTAATATATAAGTAGGTTTAAGGGAAAAAGAATATTACATGTAATAGCGAATAGTTAATTTTAATTTTACACTATATCTATCCTCGATTAAGAATCAAAATGCAGATGTATGTCATTCGATAACTGAGATGGGATGCCTTGTTAGCAGTATAAAGGGTATTTTTTTATTAATACTTTTTATTGTTGTAATATAAGAATACTTGTCGGGTTGGTAATTGCAGTTTATTTTTATTTTTTAGTGTTATCAGGATGACCTTGCCCATCATCTGTTTCAGTTTCTCTCTGTCGCCTCTTACGACACCCACGGGATGATATGGGATAGTGGATATTCTTATACCGACACTACACGGTCAATACAATTCATACAAACTATGTTGGGACTAAAATTTAGCAAATATAACGGAAATCTTTAAAAATCATACAAATCATTTTTCAAACGAACATTAAACAAAACAAAGAACATTAAACATAACAAATAATAAACACAAATAAATCGTAAACTCTCAAAACGTTGCAAAAACAGTTTATCAGGCAGGGACAATAGTCAAAGCAAAGGCAAATGCAAGGTCGCATGTATTCAGAACTAATTCGTTCAAAACAAAAACGTAGGTGTTTACGAGCAACACTCGCCATAGATCGCGACATCTTGATACTTTGCTTTCGTTAAATATTTTGTTACTTTTTTGAGTAGAAATGATGTATGATGTTTTGAGTAGAAATGAGTAGAATGGCTGGTCCCCGATATGTTGGTAGTATGTTCTGATATGTATGTTATGATAGGATGCCAACGACTTCAATTTCACCATGTATATAAAATATGTTCTTTTAAATTGCAGGCCGTAGAAGAGGCGTCAATCAAACACTGGTACGACTACTTGTCGTCGCAGCCCAGAGCGCCGCAGATTGTCACAACGTCTTCGTCGAATGCAGGTTATTTTAACTTGTACTACACTTGTATGAGGGTGGACCGCGTACTGCTGTCACATATGGGCTGTTGCTACAAAATGCCACCTAGCAGCTTTGTACTCAGTTGAAAGACATGCTAAGAGGCTTATTGGTAACTTATTTGGTTGAAACTAATCTTGTCAGCCTCAAGCACAGGGGCAGAGTAACCAGCCTCTCGGATAAAATGGACTGTACGCAGTAATTTCATGCCATAGCTCCTTCTTGGGTCTTCACCCATTTGTTGTCGATATTTCACGCATTCGAGACGGACGGTTGGCTTCGTATTTCGTAATGCATACAGCAAAAGAGTGTAATATCTTTCTTTCTTCCGAGCCCGAGGTTACAACCTAGGCGTCTTCAAAGAAAGAGTGAGAGTTACGCTAAGAAAGTGAGATTTACCATCTTCATCACCACTTACCACCAGGTGGGATTGTAGTCAAACACTGGATTATAATAAGTAAAGGAGCAATTGTATTATGGCTGGTCAACTCTACTAGGTAAGGACCCTCCTCTTCTAGAAAGTGCTAGCGTGGAAAAGCAGCATAATGCCGCTGTGCTATAGTAAGTGTTCTCTACACTCATCAGGAAATCTTTTTCTTTTGATTTTAAATCAATGGAGAATGAAGGTGTTACATCATCCACTTACCATCAGGTAAACTGTTAGATAGTTTGCCACATTGATGTTTAAGAAATAATCACAATTGGTTGAAGTCATGACGTGTTCCCGGTCGATTTCGACCACGACAAATTCGGAATACTAACTGAAACTATCAAACAGTGATACCCTTTCATACTTACCATCTTTCATACTTAACATGCTCGGTACCCAATGAAATACTGTGGTAAAAGATCGAGGGTAGGCTAGGATGCTGTTACTGATGAAACAAACTAACAAACTAAATTAACTGTTATAGATAGTCTTTGTTATTATTACGTAGTTGCCGCGGTCGAAATCGGCCAAGAACACATCATCATTCCAACCAGTTGTTATTATTTCTTAAATATTATTGTGGCAAACTATCTACCAGTCCACCTGATGGTAAGCGGCTACTGCAGCTATTAGACTTCAAGACCTTCAAACAACTTCAAACAAAGAAAGTCACAGATCAAGGACTGTTTACACATATATCTCAATTTCAGGTCTGTATAAGTAGCGGCACGAAAGTCTAACGGTGACCGTTATTGCGCACAAGTCACGCTGATTGGCTTATTGCGCATAAGTCGTGCTGATTGGCTCGTGCGTATCGTTGCGTCGCGCTGATTGGCTCTCCAGTCGCATTCGTGCAATTTAATTTGTGCGCGTTCCCTCCACGTTTCGTTCAGCGCTAGACTTACGTGCCGAGACTTCTTGTGACGAACCAGATATCCGTGACATACGAATGTACACATGTCTGACTGAAACTGAGACTTATCTGTCTGATAGATAGAAAAAAAAAGAGTAATGTCTCCGTTTTACCCTTTGGATACGGAACCCTAAAAATGTATTATGCATATTATTTTTTTAACAGGAATCACGGCCGCATTAGAGAGGGCGCTCTCGCGGTACATGGACGCTACGATCAGCACTTATACGATCGACAAGCGCGAACCAGAGTACACACTCTACTCGCCTGTGAGGTCATTGCTTTACGTTTATAGGTGAGCTTTATTTTTAACCCCCGACGAAAACAGAGGGGTGTTATTTGTTTCTAGTGTGTATCTGTGTGTCAATGTGTCTGTGTGTCTGTCTGTCTGTGTGTCTGTCTGTAGCACCGTAGCTCTTAAACGGGTGAACCGATTTGGGTGCGGTATTTTTATTTAAAAGCAGGTTTACTAGCGGTGGTTCTTAGACATGTTTTATCAAAATCGGTTCAGCCGTTCTAGGGTCATCAGCTGTTTTGTTAGCTGCGGTCGGGTACTTTTCGGGGATTTTTAAATGTTTCAATTTAAGTTATTGATATATGTATAAGAAGGGGAGTTGGATCCTTTTAGCGTAAACACGTCCAGTTGTGCAAAAGTATGAAAACACTTGGACCAGGTCATAATGATTTGTATGTCATACCAATATTTGTATAGTGCGGGAGTCGCACTCGCGGGTCTGCAGAAAACGCTTACGCCTTGCGCTACCGTGCCGTCATAATTATTTATTCGAAATAAAAAATATTTATTTTTCACTCAGTAGCTATATTATTGTTGTAGCACGAATGGTTCGGCTCGACCTTGGAAGGAACACGCTCTCACTGAATACCAACGTAAAATAGCAGCTTAATGCTGCTGTGTTTAGTGTGGTTTGTGATTTGAATTTTAAACAAAGAACCATGTTTGGCCCACTGCATCTACTTACTATTAGGTGGTCTGTGTGCTCGTTTGTCACTTTTATATTATAAAAAATACAAATAAATTATTTAGTCTACGACTGACAGAAATGTTCGTAACACCTCCAATAGATAGCGGTGCTATCATCACCTAAAAACTGGTAAAAACTAGCCACACAGTGGTGTAAAGAGCGTCTAAGGCGGAAGACAAAGTCAATATACTACCATCGCTGACCCACCTGCCGTGCGTGCCGAATATGCCAAATAATGTTAAAACTCAAATGACTTTCAATAAATATTCTTGTAGTCGATATTCAGTAAAAATGATTCTATTCTATTCTAGAACTAGACATCCAAACAGGAAGTCGATGAGTGCAGGTGGCTCAGAACTGTGTTTTGTGGTATTCCTTTTTTTTACTATTATAAGCCAGTGCTTGACTACTAACCCACATGATGGTAAGTGGTGATTCAGCCGAAGATGGAAGACCCACATTATGATCGGATGGATAGACAGATGCTTTCAAATTATTCCACTCCTTTGATGTACGCATTATGAACGACTAAGCAAACCGTTTGGTCCAAATGCGGGGAGGGGAATGTCTACAATAAATGTCCTATGTGATAGATAGGCCTCCCCTATGTTCAGCAGTGGAATTAATAACTGTAACCATATACATATTTTTTTAATATAATGAACAATTTGTTGAGTTTTATTTCAGTAGCTCAATCATTTTAAAAACTGTGTGATATTTATTTTTTAACTTTTCAGTGTTAAGCCGGCAGTCTTCGATCTCATCCTAACTCTGGCCATAATAGCTTATCTGACCGTGGTATACTTCGCCATACAGCTGTTCCCGCGGTTTTATGAAGAATACGCTAAATTGGTTACGGGCAAGGCTAAAGTACATTAGTATTAAGTAAAGATTTTTACTGTGTGCGAATTTGAACTTTAAGATCTTAGAATTAGAATGCTAATTGAATGGTGTGAAATGCTTCAATGTTGGTAAAGACTTTGTTTATAAAAAAGTTGTTGATTTACAGTAGTACCTCAGTGATTAGAAAAATTGACTGGAAGATGGGTCTTGAGTTTGAATCCCTGTAAACACAGATTTTAGTTTTTTATTCAGCTTGTTTGCTGCCGTATTTTAGACACTGCTCTATTTTCTTTTAGAGATTAAGTTTGTTAAGTTTTTTTATTGGGAACGAGAAATTAAGTATTGATAATTTAATAGTTAGCAATATGGGTAGCGGGTTCGATTATTGTAGTAAGGGTGCCTGATAAAGGGAGTAATTGTGTTACCAGTATGTCAATATGATATTTTAAATTAAGTTATTAGGACCAACTAAGGAATGCAGAATTTCGGATTATGCTACTTTCTTACTTGGTCCCAGCAGTGAGACGTATAAAAGTGTTACTTAAGTCCACTGCTGAACGTAGGCCTCCGCCATAGATTGCCTCATAGGGGAAGATATGCCATAGTTGCCACGCTTGGCAAGGCGGATTGGCAACCGCAGTTATTTATTTTTATTCAGATGTTATCTGTTGTAATGCTGCTGCCGCTCCTGTTTCAGTTTCCCTGTGTCGTCTCTTACCACACCCGCGGGACGATATGGGGTAGTGAATATTCGTACACCGCCACTATGCGGTCTAAACTCTAAAGGTTGTAATTAGGGTGATATTTATTTTTACCCTTTTTTTGACGGCTCCCTAGCGCAATGGCTGAGCATTTGGTCGTTGCTGCAGGGCCACCGGTTCGAATTCGGAGTGAAACCATCTTTATTTATATAATCGATGGTGCGTCTGTTAGTGATCGTGTACCTTCTGAAAGTCTTGACCGATTTATGTCATCTGTGTTAGGTTCCGATAGGTGGCGCTGTAGTCAAGTTATTAGTAACATATTCTATATTTACATAGTTGGGAGTGAATTCGAAGTGGTACTAATCGCGCCACCTAACGAAAAACCTGGCGTAAGAACTTTTGCCAAGCCAGTTAGTATCATACTAGTGATCCGCCCCGGTTTCATTCTGGTGATTTCTGGATCTTGATAACAGCGCCACCTACCAGGTCCAATTGTGAATCTAAACCATCCAGGGACCCACTCAAACACGCAAAAAATTTCATCAAAATCGATCCAGCCGTTTAGGAGGAGTTCTGTGACAAATACACATACAAAAGTACGCCCCGATTGTGCACGAGTGATTTCTGGTTCTCGACAACAGCGCTACCTACCGAGTCCAATTGTAAGTCTAAACCATTCTCGAATCAACTTAATCACCCACACAAAATTTCATCAAAATCGTTTCTGCTGTTTAAGAGGAGTTCAGTCACATACACACGGACAGAAGAATTATAAAATTGATAAAAGATAGCTGTATTTTATACAATATAGCAAAGTCACAAGTTTTGTAATTTTACGTTTGACGTAATAATAAGTAAAATAGTATTACGGCTTGTATAGGCCTTAGCGGTGCCGGGCAAGGGTGGAATCGATGTTCTGTATTCGCGCGGGCGTTCCACTCTCCCCCCCCCTTGCCCCGCATTGCTTGGGCCTACACAGGCCGGTATAAGTCGCGGCACGTAAGTCTAGCGGTGACCGTTATTGCGCATAACTCGAAAATAAGGTATCATGGGGTAGGAAGCGAGTCGCAGTGCGGGCGTGCGTATCGTTCGCACGCGCTGATTGGCTCTCCACTCGCATTCCGTGCCGCGACTTGTATAGTTACCGGCGCGAGTCGTGAGCGCACTTTTTATTGGTCGATATGTATCGATATGACGTTGATTACGCTGACGCTCAATGTGATTGGTTCGTCAGTCGATGCTCGTCGTCTATTGGGTTCGCACGTATCATTCACACGCTGGCTCAACCCCCACCACAGTTCATCTGTGCTCACGGACTCGTGCCGGTAACTATACATATGCTATATTAGTACGCTATATACAACTCACACTTAAGGAAAAACCTACCTTTACCTTATGAAGACAGAAAATATTTTTCAACATAGTATAAATTCGCACACAGTACCACAGTATAATATTATAAGCGTTGAACAATCATTATTTAATTTTGTTTATACAATGTTTTTGTTATTGTATAGTGAGCCTCATAAATATTGCTACCGAAGTCTCAGTGAATACATATAGCTGTCGTAAACGTGGAGTGACAGTAGTGGAAACTAAAGACCATAATATAATCACTACGTTTTAGTGTGGATAAGTTAGTACTGTACACTTCCCAGCGAATCTACTGCATTTTTTAAATTAAATAAAAGTAACAAACGAGCACACAGTTTACCTGATGGTAAGTGGATGCTGTGGCCCGTGGACATCTACTTTATACATATGCTTTTTTTTATCGCTTATGTTATCTTAATTTTATATTCCCGACGTTTCGAGCACTTTACAGCACCTATGGTCGGGGGGGGGATATAAATTAAGTTAATATACGCTATAAAATCCGTAAAAACTAGTTTTTTTTCAATGTGTAGTGTTCGCGTAAGTGTGATCATAAGAAATCAATAGCGTAAACATAAGAAGTCATTTAATAGTTTATAGCACGGAGCAAATACAAAGAGAAGACGGCCTAAGCAACTGTGCACTGTGATTCTAACTAGGTCCTGACGTCATCACAGTGGACAAATCTGTGTATTTTCGTAGTATTAAGAAGAAAAGGATGAAGTGGTGTGTTTTATCGTGTAAAAACTACTCGGATAGACGCTCTGTTGCTATGGATGGCATCACATTTCATTTGTGAGTAATTTTATAAGTAGTTTATTAAAATAATTCTACAAAAATCTCTACGTCGGCTTTCAAATATAATTAAATATATTCGACACTAGATGGCGACACTTTGTGTCATGGGAACTAAAAATATAAAGGTACGTAGAGCTCAATATTGGTAAAATAATAATACGAAGGTGCTGAAATTTGCTTTCGATTCAGTCCTAAAGAATTTTTAATCGCCAAAATATTATTTTTATAGTTTTTATAATCATTTTGTGAACAGGCCGCCATCTATCGTCAAGGTGGCTAAACTACATTGCAACATCGATATGGAAAGATGCGAGTAATTTTACTATTTATCGGTAGATGGAAAATAGTAAAGTGGGCGGGGCTTAACATCCCCTCACCCCGCAAATTGTCACGCGTTATTACATAGTGAAATCTAATTACAACACCTCTTTGTATTTCCTCCGTGGTTTATAGTAATAGACCATTGCTGTCAGTTTCTTTGTCAAAATATTTTGTCAATGAGGGCTAATAATTTTCTGCTCACCAGATGTCGCTAGTTGACACTGAGGTAAAGTTTTTTTGTTACACTATGTAATTTAATTGAGAAGTTGTTTTTTAATAAAAGTTTATCAGTTTCTAGAGTATTATATAAATACACAAAACAATGCGTCAGTGGTTTTCTCTCTAATTTTTCCACCACCACCCTCTTATTTTTTCCTGCCACCAAACAGCAGTGCTTGCACTGCTGTTCCGGTCTGTAGAAAGAGAGAAAGAAAGAAAAGAAAGAAAAATTATTTATTACAACAAACACCAACACACATGTTACAAAAGATATTAGACACTAAAAAAACTTACAACCACAGACCAAAAGAAAACTAAAACCTAAATAAAATGGAACCAATACAATCAAAGCTTTATTATGTGTGCGGGTTTGGTATAAAAGGGCTACACTCAGCATTATTTCGTGGTATTATCCTATATGTAGATTATAGAGAGTATAATATGCATTAAACAGGCAGGTTTACAGGCAGTGAGGCATTCCATTTTAGTCTAGAAGACTACTAGTTTTCTTTATTTGGCGTCGGTCACAGGTGTCTATGGGCTGCAGTTGCTGCTCTCCATCAGGTGGACTGTAAGTTCGTTTGTCACTAAATAAAAAAAAAACATAAACATCATTACCTGTCGTAACTTTATGAGGCTTACTGCATAATTACATGCATTTATTTTTGTTGCTGCATCAAAGAAATATAAACTCCAATTACCGAGTCATAGATTACGCAAGTTTTTTTTTAATTTTGTTATTAATATTAAGACAAATGAATTATGAAATATATAAAGTAATAAATAATTTTAATATTGTTTAAAATTTAAATTGTGTAAGGCTTTCGGAGTGTGTTAGGCAATTGAATACAAGTTATTTTAACCATTAAGACAAAGGCAATAAGGTAAATTATTATATGCATGATGTGTAGATGCATCTTTTCACCTGTATATACGAGTATAACAAAGTGTATATACGAGTGTAAATCTGTTGTTGTTTTCGCCGTCCTCGCTCTAAGTTCCTTGAATAAATCATGTAACATATAGCGTCTATGATAGTTTGCACGTAATTTAATTATTGTGATCCAAGTTCTAAATCATTGCTTACAGTTCCAGGCTTGTTTCATAAGTATTATAAAATTTTTGTTTTCGTGGGCTCTGCTCACTTACTGCGTGACAACGGGTGAAAATGTTTATGTATTATAAGCGACAGTAAGTTAATAGTTAAGTGTGCGAACAGCAAACTCGGGTTGTTGTGGATTCGATCCCGTCATTCGACTACACTGTCGTAACCGCTCCTAACACAAGGCTTTAGCTTACTTATAGTAAGAGGTATTAGTAATGTATATAGCATTACTAGTATCCATTCAAAGAATGTATTTTCCAAGCCACTCTATGGCTTATCGGCATTGCCTTCTATTCGTCTCCACGTGCAAGATTCTTTTAAGACAAAAATAAATTGTATATTCCAGATCTTATTTATACGCAAGATCTCTTCGACTGGGTTTATTGTTAAAGGTAAATATTTCATGCAATGCAACGGTCATTTTTTTGGTATCAATATAATGAACGTGTAGGTGAAAATGTGGCTATACCTTCGTGCAGTTATTTTTTGATTGTATTAATGTTTATATGTAATGGCGTATTCATGCAATTACCGTGTTTAATTTTCCGGTGATAGAATTTGTATGTACAATATATAACGTACATATTTCCAATTATATATTTTTTTTTTATAAATTGGCAAAAATACACTGTACGGCCGCGGGTACCAACTTTTTAAGGTTTTGATAAACAGTAGTGTCAGTCTACAACCAGTATTGAATAACCAGTATCAGTCTACTACACTAGTACTAAAGCGGTCTAATTGCATTGTTCGCGACCGTACACTTTACACTAAGCAATTATTGTTGTAAATGTTTTTTATTAATATATTAAAATAGATTTAATATAAACTTGTCTTATCTTTGATTTAAATACAAAAGAAATAAAAAATAGTTTCACAATATTTCAATTATAATGTGTTTAAAGAGTATTTTTTCTGCTTAACTCTTAAAGTCAGTCATTAAGAAAAAAGTTTGTAGAATGTTTGTATGTACATGAGCCATAGCCGCACCTCACCCGCACCGCAAGTTAGTGTGTACAAGCAAAAAGCGCGTACGAGCCGCACCGCAACCGTGCCGCATCCGCACCACAGCCGCGTTAATGCGAATTTTGCTTGTATACACTAAATTTAAAAAATGATAATATTGATTTTGGTTCATCAAGAATTTTAAAAAATCTGATGAAGAAAGGTGTACATTGCATGGAAATAAAAATAAACTGTTGTTTTCAGATTTTTATTGTTTTATTTTTATGTATTTTAGATATACCTTATCTAATTGATCTCATTTGGAAGTTGAAAACTAGTCCGGTATTTGAAAATCTAAATTTCAGCATCCTAGGGAACCGTTGTGGCGGCGCTTTGTCGCGCCACAAGCGAAACGAACCGAAGCCTAAATCACGCTATAAAAGCTCCGAACTGTCACATGGAGCGTTGGTCGCTCCCCGGACTGAACACCTTGCCCGGCGGGAGATCTTTTTTCATTCCACGTCCAAACCGTGATTGAGTTAAAAATAGAGACTGTGGGCAGCCAACCAGCGGAGAGGCGGATAAACCCCGCATGTATGTCACCAATTAAACTACCAAGTCACCAAACAAACCACCAAAAAACCAACCAGTGAATTTTGTCGACCAATTTCTCGTATATCTTATATGGCACGCCATGTACACATCGCAAAATATGGCGTATCAAAAGTACCATATTTGAGAAATTCAGTACTATCTCTGTATGATGCCTCTTAACAAGCGTTTTTGCGACATACAAATAATTGTTCCGGATATGAATGTTAATCCATATGCAATTTATGTATGTAAAGCGATTCCACGAAACAGGAGAAAATCCTACTGTGTGGGGGGGTAACATATTTAAAAAAATACTTGGTTTCTTACCCATTTAACCTTTTGAGCGCCACGCCAAAAACTCACTACCGTGTCCTGTACGCCAAAGCGAAAAGTAAGCAAAAATACCTACGAAAAAAACAGTGCTCCAAGAGTTGATATATCGATAACACAAAATAACTTGTTTTTGTTGGTTTTTTATACAATAAATGACTCTTTATAATCGGGTATGTTTTATTTAATCTTGTGCTGTCTTCACTTTTTATATATGTACTTTGTACATAAACAAAACAAACAATAACAATAAAATAGTAGTAAACCACAACACTACTCTCCATCGTGATGACGTCACTATCACGACTGGACGTCAACGGCGTAGCTGACCTTTCTTTTTGAAACTTTCTTAGAGATGTAGCCGTGTTGCACGTTGTGTATCGATTTCAAAATCGATTTAACCAAAATATACAGATATCGATTCAAAATATTTTATGGCGAGGCGTAGGCCAAGTGAATCACAGAAGAAAAGTCTTACGCTCTTATGATAATGGGGGTTTCATATGATGCTGATGCTGCTAAATGATTTTGAGATTGAGAAAGAAAATCGCACAACACATAATGAAAAATTGCTCTTCATACCTTAAGTAAAAAAAAACCACATTTATTATTTGTAATTTTATATTATTAAAATAAAAAAGGTACATAATTATTCACTAATCAACAATTGTATATAATTATTCGCACTAGGAAAATCAGTCTTATAATATTAAAATCTTGGTCATGGAATAAAAAATCGGTACTTATTATAGAAATCAACAAATGGTACATTTATGATTTATGGTCTACTCACGGTACCTACTTTTCGGAAGGATTATGGTGAAATATGGTTTAAGATATTTATTTCGCTAAACAATATTACCATTCGCTTTTTGACAGAAAAAAATATCTACTAGTTGCAGTATAAAAGTAAACGAACATGATGAGTTATTCTAAACTCGAAAACAAAAACATAAAAATGTGCTCACAAGAGTCGCCCGAAACAGTTTCATTTTGTATCGAACTTATTATATTTAAAATTAAACAAAATATTATAAAATAATAGTTACATAAAATAGGCAATATGCATGTTAGTAAAATAAGTTTAATTTATTAGGAACTTAAGACACTTACCTCACTTAAATCTTCAGGTAATGATTCAGATTCCGAAAAATCATCATCGTCGACGCTTTCCAAAATCCGAATGAGTTCTGAGGAATAGTTCATGTTGCACTGCACTAATTTTCCCGCTAATCGCTTATGACGTCATCAGCGTGTCGTCTATACTTGACCACGGCGCCCAGTGAACTGATTTTCGATGTCGCGCTAAGGATGCGCCAGAGTTGAGATATTAGATTTATTATGCGAAGATAATTTGATAATTTTTTTTAAATTCATGTAGCTAATTATAGTTTTATATTTCTAACCTTTTGTTTTATTTAAATATCAATAATAATAGAAAAAAAAACACGTTTGAGCATAATTTTGAATAGTTTTCAATAAATTTATGCCTAACGCATTACATTTACGCAAACATTAAATTTATGGCGTGCTGGACATAGTGTTTGCTTAGATAAAAATCCATTTTTTTTAGTTCAATGTATGATAAAGTAGTACTTGTGGCTCTAGGAGACTTGTTTTTTATACTCACATGTTGCTGGGTTATTCTTTTTTGAGGGGTGTAGAATAAAATACCAGTAATAATTTTCCAATGTCTATATTTCATATTTTTGTGGGCCGGGTTTTTTGTCAACTATAGACGTCGTTGGCGCTCAGGGCCCGCGGGTGCTGGTCACGTATAGACGACTTTGGCGCTCAAAAGGTTAATGACAATGCATGTATTACTACAGAAACAACGTATGATAACGGGACACTACGCTCAAAGTTTTTGAAGAATGTGTAGACTTCCATAACTTTTACCAAGAACTCGACTGGGCAGCTTTTGGTAAAATGATGACAGTGATTCTCGTCCAGTTGACCCAGGAATCATTTAAACAAAATTGTGCCAACAACCCGCATCGTTTTTCAGTTTTGACTTTTACAATCCTATTTAGGAACCTATACGTAATCCTTAACTGCTGGCCGTATGAGGAACCTTAAGTTAAGGTACCTTAACCTTAAGGTTGCCCAGAGATCTGTATGGAGGGCTATGCTAGGAATTTCTCTGCGTAACGATGATCCCGCTGAAGAACCAGAATAATTGCCATAGCCCCAAAGGATCAGTAATCTGAAGTGACAATGGGTCGGCCATATAGCTCGAAGAACAGACAACCGATGGAAAAGAAATGTTCTTGGGTAGCGACCTTTTTTTTTTATAGGATAGTGTGCGGGACAAGTGAAAATAGTGAAATATAGACACTGATAGGACAATGCATAAATAGTCATAAGTGTTTGATATTATAGTTTAGTGAATTATCATTATAGCTTAGAGTTTTATGTTATAATTCTATGGTAGAATTAGTTTTAAGTTATGTATTGAATTTACAACTTTAATTTAGAAATGCATAGCTTTAGAAATATATGACTTTAATAAATAAAAAACAACACAATTGTTACGCGACTCAGCAAGGTAATAACATAGCATCGTGCCTTACTCTCTCGCGCCTCGCTCTGATTGGTCGTTACATTCCCCCGTCGCATGTACCGTATTTGTCGACCTAACCGAGGGCGTATAAAAGAGGGGCCATTTCCGTCGTTCGACACAGTCGGCGGCCAGCTACCTAGGAAGAAAAACTTCAAATGTACAAGAAAGAAGATCTCAGTGGTTTTATTCTCCACCAACCCAGCATACAAATGAGCCTATAGGGCACATTTAATGGTCCTTCGTTAGCCGAATATTGTGGGGAATAATTACCTGAAGACTTCGAATAAAAAATAGTACTATAACGAATTAACAAGACAAGTTATTTGAAGAAAATCAGCTGACAGCATGGCCGTTACGCGCTCCGAGGGAAGGGGCTACTACCTCGGCGACTAACTGATCCATCCACCGTGACTTCCGCTACCACCTCGACCGCCGCCACCTCCGCCTCAGCCGCAACCGCCCCCCTCACCTCCGCCTCAGCCGCTACCGCCCCCCTCGCCTCGCACCCCGCCAACGCCGCCGCTCCTTTCGTAACAACTTCCGCGGCGACGACGCTAACTGCGGGTGCGAAGGCCAAACAGCTGATGAAGTCGCCCGCTACTGTCACCAGAGCAACTCGCCAAGAAACGGAAACCTCTACAGTGAAGCGAGCTGTAAAAAGCACCGCTGGTCCGTCTAAGCAAACCGAACTACAGGACCCCCGCCCGCCCAGCAAGAAGGGAGGAGGGGGGAGATCTACGCGCAGTAGAACAGCAACTCAAGCTTGCAAAGGCGAAGGAAGATTTGCTACGCCTTCAAGTGGAATTAGCTACAGCACGCCTAGCTGCCTTGGAAAAGGAAGACTCACAAGAAGATGACGTCTCCCTCTACTTGAAGTCAGAAGTTAATGCAAGAGTGGACAAATGGTTGGAAAATCAAGTGAATTGTACGATGTTAGCAATCACCAAAGAACCTCACCATCCCGTAGAAGAACCAACGACCGCCCACATAGAAGAACCAAGGCCGGCGAAGCATGAAGAAACACGTCAGTCACCGGCGGGAGGTCAAACCGACGTAGCCCTCCTAGCTGAAGCCATCACTCGGGGTGTCAGTGCCGCCCAACGACCTAAGTTCGTCGAGTTACCATTCTTCAATGGATCTCATCAGGAATGGCTGCCCTTCCGCGCCGCCTACTACGAAACAGAAGCGATGTTCAGCACAGTTGAAAATACAAACCGACTCAGAAGAAACCTAAAAGGGAAGGCCAAAGAAGCAGTTGAAGGCCTACTTATGACCAACGCACACCCGGTTGAAGTAATGAAGACTTTGGAGTCAAGATTCGGAAGGCCAGAGTCAATAGCCATGCTGGAGATGGAGACGCTTCGAGGTCTGCCGCGCCTTACTGAGTCACCGAGGGACATCTGCATATTCGCCACCAAGATCTCTAACGTAGTGGCGACACTGAAGACTTTGGATTGTTTTAACTACATGTACAATCCTGAACTCGCGAAAACAATAGTAGACAAACTGACGCCAACTCTGCGATACAGATACTACGACTTCTCAGCCAGGCAGCCACGAAGACCCTTGCCTCATCAAGATAGAAAAGTTCTTCAAAAGGGAAGCAGAATTGTGTGGACCCTACGCGCTGCCCGAACAGATGGCAGCACCTACTACAGCCGCACCACAAAGGAAGACTCAAAGGGTCAACAATGTGACTGAGAAGACACACATACCAAGGTGCGTCGTATGTGAAGATACGGGGCACACCAACGCAACAGAATGTGAACAATTCAAGAAGTTAGATGCAAACGCAAGATGGGACATGGCCAAGTCCAAGCGCCTCTGCTTCAGGTGTCTTCGCTTTAGGAACAAGACACACCACTGCCGACCCAAGTCATGTAATGTCAACAGCTGCAAGTACTCTCATCACAAGATGCTGCACTACGAAAAGAAGTCAGAAGATACAGAAGCAAAAGAAAATCAAGAGGCAACAGAGGTCATCAACTCAACTTGGACAGTCAAGAAGCAATCATGCTTAAAAATCCTACCGATCCAGGTGAAAGGACCAAAAGGAGCTGTCAACACCTTCGCGTTGATGGACGACGGGTCAAGAGTCACGCTCGTCGACGATAGCATAGTAACAAGCGTCGGAGCAATGGGCCCCATAGATCCACTGAAGATAGAAACCATCAACGACAAGAAAGTATCAGTCAGCATCAAGGAGAGTCACCATCAAACTGAAGGGGTTCAACGATCATGAAGAGCAAATACAAGCAGGCACAGTGAAGAACCTGCAAGTCTCATCTCAACGGGTTCCACAGGAGCTAGTGGAAGAGTGTCAACACCTCTCTGACATCCAAGAACATCTCACATATGCAAACGCAAAGCCGCGAGTACTGATCGGTCAAGATAACTGGCATCTTCTGCTGACATCAGAAGTAAGAAGAGGAGACAAAAACCACCCAGTGGCATCCCTCACGCCACTAGGTTGGGTACTCCACGGAAGCCAGACACGAAGCTTCGGACAGACGATCGATTTCGTGTCACATATCGCAGAGAATCCAGACGAGAATCTAGAAGACCTCGTGAAGCGATACTTCGAGATGGACGCGCTCTGCATAAAACCCAAGAGACCGAAGACTGATCCAGAAGAACAAGCACTTCGTATCTTGAAAAACACCACAACGAAGATAGAAGAAGGAAGATTCCAGACCGGTCTTCTCTGGCGCAAAGACGATGTCAAGTTACCAGACAACTACGAAAACTCACTGAAGAGGCTCTTCAATATAGAAAAGAAGATCGATCGTGACCCCACATTGAAGAAAAAGTACATGGAACAAATGGACGCTCTCATTGTAAAGGGGTACGCCGAACCTGCCCCAAAACAGAAGACAGCTGGCAAGACTTGGTACCTACCTCACTTCGCAGTAATCAACCCAATGAAACCAGAGAAAATACGGTGGTGCATGATGCCGCAGCCAAGACCAAAGGTGGCACTTAATGACATGCTACTAAAAGGTCCTGACCTACTACAGTCGTTACCAGGTGTCGTCATGCGCTTCCGACAACACATGATCGCCGTTACGGCGGACATCAAGGAGATGTTCATGCAAGTCAAGCTGCGAACACAAGACAGGGATGCATTGCGTTACCTGTGGCGTGGGAATCGACGAGACAACCATCCTCCGGAAGAATACAAAATGACATCCTTAATCTTCGGAGCGTCAAGTTCACCTTCGACAGCAATCTATGTCAAGAACCTGAACGCCAAACAACACGAGGAAACTCACCCAGAAGCCGCAGCTGCCATCATACAGAAGCATTACGTCGACGACTACTTGGACAGCTTCAGAACCCTCGAAGACGCCAAACGCATCACGAAGAGTGTATGAGACGTGCACATGAAAGCCAGCTTCGAGTTGAAACAGTGGAAATCGAACTCAGCGTCACTCCTAGAAACACTTGGAGAAGACAACCAAACAGAAGACATGGAACTCTACAAAACAGAAGAAAAGACTGAACGAGTTCTGGATGTTGTCTGGAAGATCAACTCAGACGAGCTCACCTTCAACCTCAACTTATCCAGAATACCCTCAACGCTCATAGAGGGCAAACAGCCGACGAAAAGGGAAGCACTGAGAATAGTGATGTCACTCTTCGACCCACTCGGATTCGTCTCGCCTATCACAATCAGGGCGAAACGGGACGACAAGATCGACGATGACCTGGCAGAGCAGTGGGAAATGTGGATGAAGCATCTAAAAGGTCTCCACGAGGTAGCAATCCCGCGGCAATATCTTTACTTTTTATAATTATCTTTACTTTGCGACGCCGCCTCTCTAGAACTCCACGTCTTCAGCGATGCCAGCGAGTCAGCCTACTCTGTGGTTCTCTTATGGAGAGCAGTAACAGCAGACGGCGAGGTCCACCTATCCCTCATCATGGCCAAAGCAAAGGTAGCACCGTTAAAATTGACGTCCATCCCAAGGCTGGAGCTACAGGCAGCAGTCATGGGCACCAGACTCGCAGAAACAGTGGTCGAAGAACACGAGAGGAAACCTGACCGCAAAGTATTCTGGACGGACAGCAAGACAGTACTAACCTGGATAAGGACAGGATCACGTTCATACAAACCCTACGTAGCTCATCGTCTAGCAGCAATAGAAGAGAATTCAAAAGTCAACGACTGGCGCTGGGTTCCGACAAAGCTGAATGTGGCGGATGACGCCACGCGGGACGTACCAGCAGCATTTAATAAAGACCACCGATGGTTCAAAGGGCCTGACTTCTTATGCCTAACAGAAGACTCCTGGTCGACGGAAACCGCAAGAGCAACAGCGGAAGAACCTTCCGATGAAGAGAAGACACATCACGTGAGCGACAAAAGAAGACTGAAGCTTGCCGAGGGTCTACCTGATCCAGCGAAATTCTCCAGCTGGGACCGACTCCGATATTCAACCGCACGTGTTCTGCAATTCATTCAACTCTGCAGAGCTACCAAACAAAGAGTCAACTACAGAAGAACAAAGAAAAATAAAGAGGCTGATCCCGCTTGGAAGAAGAACAAATTCACAGCAAAATATCCGACGCCCACGACGACAAAGAAACGGTCGCCAGAAGACATGAAGCTGCTAACGGTCACAGCCGAGCTGCTTAAAACAGCTGAAGAACTCCTGATGCGACAGCCTAAACAGCGGGAAGCCGATCAACAAAGAAAGCCGTCTTCGCCAGCTCAGCATCGAGTCAATAAGAACGGCGCACTACGACTTAGAAGCCGTATTCGGGCGGTCAGCGACATGGAGGAGGATTTCAAGAATCCGCTAGTAATTGACGGTGATCATCATACGGTCAAGCTCTGGGTGCAGGCTATACATCGTCAACTCCATCATGCAGGTGTAGAGGCCACAGTCAACGAGTGCAGACAGCAGTATTGGTACTAAGACTGCGACCTATCGTACGCACAATACTACGTAGATGCCTATTCTGCAGAATGAAGACGCAAGTACCGCCGCATCCGAGAACCGGGGACCTACCAGCATGTCGCTTAGCTCATCACAAACGCCCCTTCACCTTCACCGGGGTCGACTATTTTGGACCTCTCTCGGTGACCGTCGGACGAACTCGACAAAAAAGATATGTGGCTATCTTCACATGTCTCACGACGCGAGCCATACATCTGGAAGTCGCCGGATCACTTAGCGCCGACTCCGCAGTAATGGCAATAAGGCGAATGATTGCCCGGCGAGGCTGCCCAACTGAAATATGGTCAGGCAACGGCACCAACCTGAAGACCGCCGACAAGGAACTACGACAGGCGGTCAACGCAGCGACCGCAGAAGAAGCAGCGAAGAGGACCATCTCCTGGCGACACATACCACCTGGAGCTCCATTTATGGGCGGAGCCTGGGAGCGAATGGTTCGCTCTGTCAAGACCGCGCTCACCGCGACGTTACATGAACGTCATCCAACAGAGGAGGTCCTCACGACATTACTGGTAGAAGTAGAATACACCGTCAACAGCCGCCCGCTGACCCACGTCTCAGTCAGCCCAGAAGATCCAGAGGCCCTCACTCCTAACCACTTTTTGTTGGGGGGACCGGGGCGTATACCACAGCCAGGCACTTTCACTGAACAAGATACCATCTCACGGTCAAGTTGGCGAGCTGCGCAGAGGCTAGCCGACACCTTCTGGCTACGCTGGGTGAAAGAGTACCTTCCTGAGCTTCAACACCGGCGGGAGCCCCACAGACGAGGCCAAGCAGCACGGGCAGGTTGGGGTCGACGATCTGTACGAGGTCGTCGCCTCGTACAGATCGTCGACCCCAACCTGCCCCGCAACTTGTGGATACGAGGAAGAGTCATCGCTACATATCCGGGTCCAGACGTCGTGCGGACGGTGGACGTGCTGACCAAGGGAGGTGTCTTACGCCGGCCAGTGAGGAAGTTGGTGATCCTGCCTCTACCTACAGATGTCGAGCCCGCACCGGAAGCTGATGCGACGCGGTCGCACGGCGGGAGTGATGTGCGGGACAAGTGAAAATAGTGAAATATAGACACTGATAGGACAATGCATAAATAGTCATAAGCGTTTGATATTATAGTTTAGTGAATTATCATTATAGCTTAGAGTTTTATGTTATAATTCTATGGTAGAATTAGTTTTAAGTTATGTATTGAATTTACAACTTTAATTTAGAAATGTATAGCTTTAGAAATATATGACTTTAATAAATAAAAAACAACACAATACAATACAACACAAACAAGCAAGGTAATAACATAGCATCGTGCCTTGCTCTCTCGCGCCTCGCTCTGATTGGTCGTTACATTCCCCCGTCGCATGTACCGTATTTGTCGACCTAACCGAGGGCGTATAAAAGAGGGGCCATTTTCGTTGTTCGACACAGTCGGCGGCCAGCTACCTAGGAAGAAAAACTTCAAATATACAAGAAAGAAGATCTCAGTGGTTTTATTCCCCACCAACCCAGCATACAAATGAGCCTATACGGCACAGATAGGGTGACAAACGAGCACACAGTCCACCTGATGGTAAGTGGTTGCTGTAACCCATAGACATCTACATCTATCTTCAATAAAGAATCAAAATGCAGATGCGTTGTCACCCGTGAGGACTAAGATGGAATGCCTCTTTTCCAGTAAAAAGCGTCTCCGGTTCTCTACAATCACCATACGAAACACACCAGTGTTAAGCTGCTATTTTACGGTGGTATTCTGTGAGAGCGTGGTCCTGCCCCGGTCGAACCGACCCATTCGTACTACAACTATACTACTAATATAGCTGCAGCATGGCTCTACCACGTTAGGAGACATTGCTGTCCATCTTCTGATTTGTTTCCCTCTGTCGCCTCTTAAGACACCTACGGGATGATATGGGGTGGTGGATATTCTTACTGCGTCACACACAAACTAACATTTTTACAATAAACGATTCATATAACACAACATTCACAATACAAAGTATGAAACTAATATTTTAACAATAAATGATTCTTAACAGCATAGACAATACAAATTATGAAACCAATATTTCTATAATAAGTTATTCTTAACAGCTTTCACAATACAAAATACAATAATAATATTTTTTACAATAAATGATTCTTAACAGCTATAACAAAACCTTCGCTGTAAATGTCATTTTTTTGGTGATCTTCTCAAGTGCTACTTGATTACTCATTTATTCTGCATTTGATAGACAAGTCCCAAAATCTTTTATAGTTTTTCTAGACTTCTTAAGTCTTCTCGCGTGCTTTTGTAACAACTTATAATTTTTAGTAGTATCCGATTTCGTCTGTTTATCTTCATTAACATTTGTCTGTGATGATGAAGGCTGGTCATGTGGATGCAGACTGGGCACTCTTTCACCACTCAACTTCTTTTCTATTTGCAACGATTTGCGACATCCAAATATGGAACGTGTCAGCCCGCTTTACGGGATGAGGAAACCTATGCATATATGCACCTAATTTGTTGCATCCAAAAACACAAATCTCTTTTCGTGACGATATCGTAAGAACGAAATAACAGTAATGAATGGAATGTAACAAAAATATTAGTAAGAACAGAAAATTATTAGGTTAATAAACTTAATCTCGTGATCGTGATGCTTATGGGCACTCCAGGGCACTCTTAGAAAATGGCGCTGTTGAATAATGACTAGATAATGGAAAGATATGCGGAATGTCGATGTGCTTTGTGACATATTATGATTAGCAGTACCTAAACTTGTGAGGCTACCGCTATGACTATGACGATGATGATGATATTGTAACATTTGATCGTTTTAAAATGTGTGTTTGGAATAACTAAAAATGCAACACAAAGGCGAATTGTTAGATTCTTAGGAAATTATTAAAAACGTCATTAAAAATAATAAGAACTTTATTTTGTATATACAAAATATATATTAACCTATGTCTAAATAAACTTACAATATTAGACAAAAAATAACAATCTCCTATTCTTAATACAAAATATATCTGAACTTATAGTACAGTCGTAGTTGTAAAAGCTACCATAATCGAATAAATGTTACCAGGTCAGGTCATGCCACAGATAAAATTAAAAAATATCATTTTGTATAAATATTTAGAGGTAACAACAGTTGAGACTTCAACACTATTATAATCACTAGTCAGCACGTAATCTGAGACTTGAAAATTTATGGACCTTAGTCTGTGTATGGTGGTTGCAACAATCACAAACTACCGAATGACGAATCAATCGGGCAACGGGATGGTCCAGCTCTCTCCTAAAGAGTAAAGTAATCATATAACTCATCTCATACCACTAAGCAAACCTTAAAAATCTACAACACAAATAAAAGTTGGTTGGGTTAGCCAAGTTGACATTCTACAATCATTGACACTAATTAATAGAAAACTATAGAAATAAATGGGAATGGCATATCTTAATATAACTAAGCTGCAGTATAAAAAATGTAGTTTGGCATTTTGACCAAATTTATTTTAAATAATAATTTAATTTACAGCAGACACTGAACAATCTTATGCTAGGCACAAAAGAAAAGGTAGGAGGATTGAAATTGTTGCCTATTTATACAAAGACTTCTATATGTAAGTATATAGGTACAACTAGACCCGCAATTCAGAAAAGATCTGTGTAGCTGGCACGGTGAATATGTACGCAGTTGTATTTTCATTTACGACAGTTTCTGTTTTTAGACAAATACGAAATAAAGTTACATACTTATCTGAAATAAACTACAAATCACGTTGTCAATATGCGCACATAAATAATTACCTACAGCGTTTTCTTAGTCACGTTAAACAAAATCTGTTAGATTGTCGAAAAACACTCGCGATTTACAAAACAAAGAACTAGTCTTCTCGCCCGCTCGCAGTCGACTAAATGAGTTACGGAGAATTGACCGTAACTTGGTGTGCAATATATTAGTACCGTATTGCCCGTTTAGTGCGTCTTTGTACACAAATTGTCTTTTTTAGTGTTAAGTTAATCAATACTAATTTACCACAAATAAATTTTAAGTTAATTCGTTACTTGACAGTCACGTGAATTGACGTTGGTTTCATTGATTTTATACCTAGTTTATTTAAAGTTAACGATTGTAGGAAGTCAAATCCCTTGGCAAATCCCATAGATAAAACACATATTTATAAACTAACCCCACAGGTCTCTTCTCTCGAGATACGTGCCCACTTTTTTTATTAACATTAATGTATGATTTAATTGTAGCAAATTTTCTTACGTACGTATAAATATGCAGAAAAATAAAACTGACTTCAAAAATGTAAACAACTTTTCTTAAATTTTATAGGTTCATAACCTCTTAAATTAAAATTTTCTTTCTCGTCACGAAATTCGCAGTTAAACGGCAAGAAATTGAGTTAATTAACCCTCGAATACTTCAACGCTGACCGCTCCATTGATGTCCTTGAGCTCCACCGACTTGAATGTCGCCACAAAGTTTATTGTACCTAGTTTCTGTAAAATAAAATAAAAGTAGGTAGGTATGTGTTTTCTTTTTCATAGGACGTTTATAATATGTTAATTGCATTGTTAATGGTGCTGTTATACTAACTTTTGATTTATAATCTTATAGTGAACCTACGCAGATAATATCTATTGTAGGGTCATTGGTGAAGGTTTCTGGCACCCGGAGCCACTAGAACGAAAATCCCGATCTCCCTCATTTTCGCAAGTATTGTATAAAAATATAAAATCGATCTACAGTCTCTATTATGAGAAAACTGAAATTATTGAAACATTAACTTCTACCTAATACAGCATAATTTTTTATGCTTGTCTCTAATTTTGTCATACAGATTTACAGATTTAATCTATTTTTTTTTAAAACATTCAATGCTACACTTTTTATATGTTGATGGCTTCAGACATAAATATAAAAAAAACATAGTTATCGTCTTAAATCGTTCTTGATGATTTTTAATATAATCAGTCGGAGCTGCAGTTGTCTCTCTCGGTTGCCTAGCTCGGTCTTCAGGCACAGCGTGACTGCAATAGATTGTTGAAAACCTATTCTTCAAATTTCTTGCAGTACACATTTCCATTTATTTGTAATTTTGTTTTGTTAAATTTTTGTATTTTCTACGATTTTTTTGCAACATGGAACTTTACGAAATAAACAATTTTCATTACTTTTTTGGTAATTCTATATTATAACTATTCGTTTTCACTTCACTACCTACAGAGTAATATGAAACATGCAAAAATAAAAATAATATTTCTCTATTTTGTATAAAAATTTAAAGTAGCGAAATTTCAAAAGTCGTAGATAAAAAGTCTTGATCTTAAAAATGGGAATTACAGACTGACAGCTTTTTTGTTTTCTTGTCCTCCAGACCGAATTTCGGTCCAGCGAGTTCCATCTGCATATGACAGGATTATAGTGCATCAAGGCGTGCACAAACACAGGTGCACTCTCTATTCCCTCACTCTCATAGTCTGATGGGACAGCAATACGACACGACCGGAGAGAGATCAGGCGCAGGACCAGCGGCTTTACGTGCTTTCCGACGCACGGGAGTGAAACACCACCAACTTCCTAACCGCGTGCTGCTACTGCGAATTTCTTGATAAAAAAACCCCAATAAATAAAAAATATTAGGAGGTATAACTCCTTCTCTGCTTTATTTTTAAGGTCAAAAAGCAGTCTGTAAAGATATCATCCTCTTACGTATTTCTACCGCTAAAAATCAGTGATCTGTTCCGGTCTGAAGGGTATAGAGAGCGAGTATAATCACAGGCTGTGAGGCACTCCATTTTATTCCTCGGAGGTGACAACGCATCTGCAGCCTTCTTTGTATGAAGAGGTCTGCAGATATCCACGGCTGCAAAAGCCATTTACTATCAGGTGAACTGTGTGTTTGTTTGTCACTTCTATCTATCCATTACAACTTATATAATGGGTGGATGTGGTATTTTCCACTGCTGATTAAGGGGAACCCGCCTGTCAAGCGTGGGGAGGTCACGCTTGACAGGCGGGTTGGCAACTGCAGTTTTTAATTATTTTTACATGTTATCAGAAAACGGGATCTTTCTGATAATCTTCCGGTTATCAGGAAGATCCTGCTGCGTATCTCCTGTTTAATTTTGCCTTATCGCCTTTTATAGCCATTGCACGTTTTGCCCACTTCAGTTTATACAAAACCCTTACGAGCACTAGAGCAGCTCGGCGGTGTAACCCTGTAAGCCTGTAACTATAACTCGGTGTACCTTGGGCTGCACGGGCAGCTCGGCGGAGATGAGTCCGTGCGGCGGTGCGTCGGGCGCGGCGAGGCGCAGCGTGCGGCCCGCCACGCCGGCCGACGTCACGCGGAACTCGCAGCCCGTCAGCGCGCGCCCCAGCGGGTTCACGAACGACAGCACCGCCGTCGCCGGCTGCCCCAGGATCAGGTCCTCGTTGAACTGGGGAAAGACAACCATTACACCTCTCACTCCACGGTAGCGTGGTGGAACCACGCTGTAACGTATGGTTTGTAGCATGTATTATAGCTGCAGCACGAATTGGTCAGCTCGATCGGGAATGCCAAGCTCTTTTAAAATACCTCGTTGATCTGGGGGACGGAACGCCACCATCAAACGTCTTACACCGCAAGCCAACATGCACGATTTTTTTTTCATTGCAGCCAAAAGTCCACAGCTGAGCATAGGTCTTCCCCTATAGATTAATATGTCTAATAACAAAATGGGTGTATTTATTTGAATCATTAATAAATAATCATATTTTTTATAGGATTAGGTGACAAACGAGCACACTGTCCACCTGATGGTAAGTAGTTGCTGACCCATAGACATCTACATCTATCTTCAATAAAGAATCAAAATGCAGATGCGTTGTCACCCGTGAGGGCTAAGATTCGTTTCCAGTAAAAAGGGTCTCCGGTTCTCTACACTCACCATACGAAACACAGCAGTGTTAAGCTGCTATTTTACGCTGGTATTCTGTGAGAGCGTGGTCCTTCCCGGTAGAACCGACCCATTTGTACTACAACTATACTACTAATATAGCTGCAGCATGGCTCTATCACGTATAAAAATAATATTGCAGCAGATTGCTCTCACTTCTATTGAAAGTCCTCTACGGACCATAAGCCGCCCTCATAGATTGCCTCATAGTTGCCCCGCTTGGCAGGCGGTTGGCAACCGCAGCTTTTTTATTATTTTGAGTTGTTATGAAGATGCTGCTACCCATCTCCGGTTTCAGTTCCCTCTGTCGCCTCTGACGAAGCCCACGGATTCGTCCTTCTCTTTCCACCATCAGTCAACCAGGCGGTCAGTGAGCCTTCGCCTATTGTTGATATATATATTTATACGTAAAGCTTTCGTCTTATTCATTTACGTGGTAGAACCATTCTGTGTATTATTTGAGAGCGTGGTCCTTCCCCGGTCGAGCCGACCCATTCGTGCTACAACAATAATATAGCTGCAGCGTAGCTCTACCATGTAAATCTTAATATATAATTCTTACCTTGATGTTAATATTGGGCTTTAGTATTTGGAAGTCGTCATCGTCGGCCCACGACTGCTTGGTCTCGTCCGCGATGGCCATTGCCGATATCTTCATGTTACAGTACTCCACGAGCTTGGGAAGGTAATCGTCCGCTTTCACCAGGATGCTTACTTCTTCATCTGTAAAACCGATATATAATTACAAGTATTGTGGTATTATATCTGTTCTCAGTACGGCTTATAAGTTAAATGACGATTATTATTATTTAAGATTTGGTAAAGATTTCTGACCCCAAATATTTCTGACCATTTAGAAATATTTCTGACCACGTAATATCTTTAAATCATAAAAAAGAAAACTAAATTTTAAAATTGGTAGTTATTGGAGACTTGTAGACAGAAATCACAATCAGTTTTGAAATGTAGTCGCCTTCTTCAAATTCTACCGCCTTTGGCTTAGACCCCTTTCAAAAGTAAGGATGACAACCAAGCACTCACTCCACTTGATGGTAAGTGGATGGTGACCACCATAGACACCCACGCTTATCCTCGATTAAGAATAAAAATGTAGATGCGTTGTCACCCTTAAGGACTAAGATTGGATGCCTCGTTATCAGTAAAAAGGGTCTCCGGTTCCCGTCACTCACCATACGAAACCCAACAGCATAAGCTTGCTACTCGTATTTTACGCTGGTATTCCGTGTATTATTGCTGTACAGTGGCGTACTGTTAACGTAAAAAAAGTAAAACTTACGTTTTCCAGGGCCCACGAAAACTTTTCCTTCAATCTTTTTAACAACTTCCGCTTTTACACCGTTGTAGAACACGCTCGTTGCCGATAAAGCTGCTTTTATGTTTCGACCCTAAAAAACAAGATTTTGTGAATAATATAAGCAAAAAATATAGTATACAGATCAGGTTTTCTTATGCGCACGATCACAGAGAAATGTTTGGTCAAAAACCAGGTTATCTGTGCAGTTTTAGTCTTGGAAAAGGCCTATGACAGATTAGACACGATTGCTCCATGGCAAACGTTTGGGTTCGTTTGGGTTCAGCTCGGGTCTGATACAGGCATTTAAATCTCTTTACTCTAGTGCTAGCTCAGATGGTTAACGCTCGCTGTAAGTTTCACAGTACGCGAGCAACCCGGGTTCGATCCCAGCTGGCACCAATGAAATTGTTAATTGCAATTTTAAGTGCTGATTTAACACGTGCTCGGCGATGAAGGAAAACATGTCTGAGAAATCAAAAAATACTTCAAAGACATGTGAAGTTCGCCAACACGCATTGGGGCAGCGCGGCGGACATTTCCTTGCCCTAAAACCCTCTCAGAAATGAGAGGAGGCCTGTGCCCAGCAGTAGGACGTATATAGGCTGTAACTTTACTTTACTTTTTTTTACTCTAGTGCTTGTGAGGATCAACGGGGCTTACACGGACTGGTTTAATATCCATAAAGGTGTCAGATGGGGTTCCATGGCTTCCCCGTAGTTGTTCAATCTGTTTATGGACAGCTGTTTGGAAACTTGAAAGCCCGGTCGTCGGTCGGCCATTTGCGTCGTCGGCGAGCGAATTGCAAATGATGATTACATTAATGGACGTATTATAAAAAGACCGGGAAAGTGATGGTTTTTGAAAGGTAAGTAAGTAAAAGGATATGTGACATAAGAATAGAAGGGAAGCTGGTTGAGCATGTTGATGACTTCGTGTATTTAGGATGTGTGTTTAGCAGACATGGTAGACATGACAAGGATAAAAAACACACAGAGGAAATCGACCATTTCACTTTATTTTTGAAGTAAGAATGTGTCATTAAAGGCACGTACGTAGTGAAAGTTGGGTGTGGCAGAAGCACGAGGTAAAATTAATGCTGTAGAAATGCGGTCATTAACAAGTATGTTTAGGGGTGACTGAATGATACGGCGAGAAAATGTGGGATAAGGGAAAAGTTTGGTTTGCAAAAAGATGATATGACCAGGATTATCAAATGGGATGGTTTCGACACGTAGAGATAATGGATGAAGAAAAGAAGTGAGTAGCAGAGTCGGCAAGGGTTGCCCTAGGTGAAAGGTTGTCGACCAAATTACAAATCGTACAACATTATATTGAAGATAGGGAAGACAAGTTGTAATTATCCGAGAGGATCGTGCCAAGTGGAAGTCTGTAATTTCTGCCTTTTTATAGAATCAAGAAACAAACGAGCACACAGTCAACCTGATGGTAAGTGAATGCTGTTACCCATAGACGTCTACATTTATCCTCGGTTAAGAATCGAAATGCAAATGCGTTGTCACCCCTGAGGACTAGAGTGGAATACCTCGTTTCTATCTAATTGTTTCTTGTAATTTTAATGTTTTGCTTACCTCGTTGGACGTGTTCTCAATATCGACTGTAATTCTGAAATCTTGTCCGATGGATACAGTGTCGATTTCGCGCAGATTGAAAGAGATGTCGCTGTTGAGGTTGCCAGCTACAGCAAAGTACCTGTGGTAGTCAGAAAAATTAAACTTTGAGCAAAAAGTAAAAGTCAATTTCAAAGAACTAAAAAAATTAATAAATAATTTCCACCTAATAGCTTTAGAAGTCGGTGTAAATACATAGTAAAAGGTAAAAGTATTAGGGCCCCAATATCTGACACTATTATGCAGAAATAATTTTATAATATCAAAATTTTTTGCAGCAGTTTAATAAACTCGAAGTGAATATTTAATCTTAAAATTGAGACATCTAGAAAAATTACGCTCTTAGAACTCTAGTTGTGATGCTTTCTTGTATAACAGAAGATGGAAAGAACCAAATTAGCAGGATGACAACTTTCATGCGACCAATAAATATTTAGAAATTATGAATAACTCACCTCTTAGCCCTCTCGGAGTACCGAACTCCATTCATTAAAGCCAGCCTCTCGGATGCTGTGCCCTCACTGTGCTTATATTCGGCAGTAATGTTCATCCTGTCCTCATCACCCAGAGGGTCGAACACGTATGGTTTCTTTGTGAGAACCATGCGACCGATGCTGCGGAAGACGCAAAATTACTAAATCGCTTCTTTCTTTACATAACATTAAAATAAACAATATTTATTACCGTAAGAAAAACTGAAACTAAAAACTTATTTTTTATAGGATAAGGGTGACAAACGAGCACACAGTCCACCTGATGGTAAGTGGTTGCTGCAGCCCATAGACATCTACATCTATCCTCGATTACGATCAAAATGCAGATGCGTTGTCACCCGTGAGGGCTAAGATGGAATGCCTCGTTTCCAGTAAAAAGGGTCTCCGGTTCTCTACACTCACAATACGAAACACAGCAGCGTTAAGCTGCTATTTCACGTTGGTATTCTGTGAGAGCGTGGTCCTTCCCCGGTCGAGCCGACCCATTCGTGCTACAACTATACTACTAATATAGCTGCAGCATAGCTCTATTACGTATAACGTATAACTTAAATTATCAAACTAAAATTGTTCTACTCCCGCGGTATGGTGCTTAGATCGCTGGATACTTAGACTGAGCGAGAAAAGAACTTCTTTTTTCACATTATTGATCCCAGTGAGAATGCCAGGTGATATTATAAAATAATTCATTGTATTGTCATCGGTTCTTAATAAGACTGCATTTCGGAAATTCAGTTAAGACGTTCGGAAGTGGGTGATAATTGAATTCAAAATTCATTCATATTACCTACGTATACCTACCGAACCTATCAAAAGTCCACTGCTAAACATAGGCCTCCCCATAGATTGCCTCATAAGGGGATATTTGCCATTGTTGCCACGCTTGGTAGGCGGGTTGAACTTAAAATGCGGTTGCTAATCGCAGTTTATTTTTATTTTTAATTGTTGTCAGGAAGATGCTGCTGCCCATCTCCTGTTTCAGTTTCCTCTGTCGCCTCTTACGACACCCACGGGACGATATGGGGTAGTGGATATTATTACACCACTACTACACGATCATACATTCATACAGTCCAAGCTTATTAGCTTAGTAAGCTTTATACAAGCTTGTGAGATGTAGCTGGGCTAGCCAAGTTGACATTCAACAATCGTTAACACTGATAGAAAACTATAAAAATGAATGAAATCAACGGTCACATGAATGTCACGTGACTTAACGTTGAGATGTAGAAACGTGTGGGACATTCTCATTCCTTTAAAGTTTTCTACTAGCGTTATCAATTGTAGAAAGCACCATAGCTAATCTCACTGGTCTGGCTACCGCTTATCAGCTTGGCAGCCATCACGGCAGATTCTCATTACTTTTTCTTACTCCTTACTTCTCTTACTTTTTTCATTTTATAAAACTGAAGTGACAAACGAAATTACAGTCCCCCTGATGGTGAGTGGCTACTGCAACCTATGGACATTTGCAATCAACTTCTAATAAAAGAGGCCGCAGGGGGGTACCTACCTAGACGGGCTCTTAGCTCCTTGGCAAAAAAGAAGTCTAACCACATAGTAAAAGGGAAGGTGGGGAAAGGTTTATGTAATGTAAACTAGATTCATAAAGTTGGAGAAGAAAAATATACTCACTGATAATTATTGGTATCCACCATGGAGTATCCACTCTCCGATTCGGGGTCTTTCCTCCAGCGCATGAGGTCAGCGTTCACGGAAGCCAACATAAACTCTACGTCGTAACCAAGCCCGATTACTCCCTGCTTGATGGCCTCTAACGGTGCTGGACCGCACTGGTACTGGCCCGAGGATGTCTCTTGTGGTGTGGCGTCGATGGCCTGCCAACCGCCGTAACCTAATAAAGAAAATTATATTTTTTATTTGCCTTGAATATATATTTTCTCCTACCACGTAGTGGCGGTGTAAGAATATCCACTACTCCATATCATTCCGTCGGTGTCTTATGAGGCGACAGAGGGAAATAAATCAGGAGATGGGCAGCAGCGTCTTCCTAATAACAGCAATCTAAGGGGGAGGCCTATATTAAACAGTGGACTTTAATAGGCTGTAACGGTAACGGTATATATTCTCTCCTTGATAAAACGGATCGACGGACGAAGAATGAGCTCTAATAAACGTGGCAACTATGGCAAATATCCCTATGAGGCAATCTATGCCATAGGCCATAATATGTTCAGCAGCGATCTTTTGATAGGCTGTAAGGAATAAATGTATGTTTTGCACAAATCTTGGCCCCAACTGGGCTTCGATTTCAGGATCCTATCAACTACCTATTCTCGGGGTTTTATTTCCACTAGTTTTATACGTAAATGCTGTATGGAAGAAATTTAGATCAAAGCGATAAGATCGATCTACTTAGGTATTAATAAAAATATCCAGTTCAGCGACGGGCGAAGCATTCATAATTTTTAAGTCCTTGATGCCTGAAATAACGATTTTGTATTGTATTGTATTGTATTATATTATAATACTATATGATGACACCGAAATGTATCTATGATGATCCATCGACCATTCTTTTATTTACACCGACCGTGTGAATGAATGCATGGTCGGTGAAAAACACATGCCCTGATAGAGAAATTTAAATAAGAAATCGATATTTGTTCTTTAAATTTATTTAAGCCCATTACCTGGTGGAAGGTCTGGCCTCGCCATCCAAACGTCATTCCATACGTGGTAATTCCAGATGGAGTCCGCTCCAGCGGGGTTGTTGGGGTCGTAATCTAGTTCTTCCATTGTCTCCGTATAGTACTTGTCCACTGTCAATGAGCTGTTGGCATCGTGAGCTGACACAAGGTTGGAGACGACTCTAGACGGTATGCCCAAAGCGCGACACACTGAAAAAATTAAAGTATGAAGTTGTATATTATATCCAAATATGATTAAAATTTACCACGTTGAAGGAAAACATCGTGAGGAAACCTGCATATTATAGAAAAAAAAAAATTTTCGAAGACATGTGAAGTCCACCAACACGCATTGGGGCACCGCGGCGGACTTTTCCTAGCCCTAAAACCTCCTCAGAAATGAGAGAAGGCCTGTGATCAGGAGTGGGACGTAGTAGGCTGTAACTATGACTAAAATGTTTGTTACAACACCTGAGAATTGAAATCGGATGCCTCGCTACCAGTAAATAGTGTCCCCGGTTTTTTAAACTCATGATACGAAACACAGCAGCACTATACTGCTAACGGCTTTCCCCATTTCCCGGTCGAGCCGACCACTTGTGCTGCAACCATAACACAGCTGCAGCGTGGCCCTTCCATGTATACATTTTTGATTGAATCTCGTACCTACATACATGTTGTTAGAATTTTTTCTTAAAAATTTTGTTATTTAACGAGGCTTTCTGCTATATAATGATGGCTTAAGAGATTTCATCACCCCGTTTCGTCTCCTGGGTGATGTAAAAGGCGACAATGGGAAATGCCAGAAAACTTATGGCTTCAGATAGGTAGCGATTTTACCACTCGTTTACGCCAGACGTAAAATATTGAAACCGGCAACGGGCAGCGTCGCCAAAGGTGTGTGACGTCTGGTACTGCGATTGTAAATCAGGCGGATGTGAAGTAAGCGTTAATCCCTCTCCCGAAATCCTTCCTGCAACGGGTTGGCCCATGTCCAGCAGTGGACTTTTACGGGCTGATAAAGAAGGAGAAGAAGAACAGGTATGTACACTTTTGGAACTATTTTTCTAAATGTCAACCTCACATGCACATGATGTACACTGCTAATTGACAATCCATGTTTGGACGAATTACTGATAGAGGAAAAATCCATCATATAAAGGTCTACTGTTGAACATAGGTCTCCCCCATAGATGGCCTCAATCCCTTATATGGGATATTTGCCATAGTTGCCACGCTTGGCAAGCTGGCTGGCAACCGTCGTTTTTTATTTTTTATCGTTATTAGGAAGACGCTGCTGCCCATCTCCTGATTTGTTTCCCTCTGTCGTCTCTTACGACACCCACGGAATGATATAGGGCAGTGGATATTCTTACACCGCCACTACACGGTTTAAAATAATCCATCCAAAAATACCGTATTGAGATATATTTTCACATAATTCACCGATTGCCAGTCTCTCTGCTCTTGATTCTGTGTTCACCAATCCTGGTGGTGAACCCAACTAGTGAATATGGGGAACTGTTTAATAAAATACTTGCGAATTGCGCATTCTTTAAAAGGCCTAGCAATGAATAAGCTGACAACTGAGCTAAAAACGAGGATATATTGTAAAAATAAAAATCTCTAATTCAATTTTTACATTTGCAGCCTGATTTAAAACAGAAAAGTCATTGTCTTTTAATTTAACTTCAGCACGAACCCACGAAAAGTAATGTAAAAGATAGTACCCAAAAATTATTATTTCATAATTTATTTCACGTGATAACCTCCGGCTTTTATCCTATCTTAATGGATTATCAGTTTGTTTTAAAATGTCTTTATGAATATAAAATGCACACATTTTTTATTAGTTCTATTTAATATAATTTATAACATATTATAATATATGCCGTGTAGCAATGGCGTAAGAGAATCCACTACCCCATATCGTGGGTGTCGTAAGAGGGAAATGAAATACGAGTTGGGCAGCAGCATCCTCCTGATAAGAACAGAATAATATTTAAAAAAAACTGCGGTTACCAACCTGACTGACAAGCGTGGCAACCATTGTAAATGTCCCTCTTTGAAGCAATCTATTGGGGAGAACCACGTTCAGAATAAGACTTTTGATGAGCTGTTAGAAATCATCCATTGCTGCCTATAAAAGTCCACTTCTGAACATAGGCCTCCCCCATAGATTGCCTCATAGGGGATTTTGCCATAGTTGACACGCTTGGCGAGCGGATTGTCAACTGCATCTTTTTATTATTTTGAAGTGTTATCAGGAAGATGTTGCTGCCCATCACCTGTTTCAATTTCCCTCTGTCGCCTCTTACGACACCCACGGGACGATATGGGGAAGTGGATGTTCTTACACAGCCACTACACGGGATGTGGACTGTTAGAAATGAATGAATAAAAATAAATTTTTTTTAAATGAGGTAACAAACGAACTTGCAGTCGACCTGATGATAAGTAGCTACTGCAGTCCATGAACACCTGCAACCAACTTTTAACAAAATAGACTACAGATACGTTGTCACCTCTGAGGACTTAGAGTCACATAGAGTAATTACAGCCTCACAGCCTGTAATTACTCTATGTGTACTGACTCTCTATACTCTTCAGAATGAAACACTGCAGTCCTAGTACTATTTTTTGGCGACAGGGATAGGTAAGAGTGGTATTCAGCCAGACGAATTTCTAGGCAGAAAAGGAGCCTACCACCTATATCATCACATAACACTTTGACTATCATTTACGCGGTGCCACTTACCTGTGGTTACAACACCAGCGAACACCCAGCACTGTCCATAGGGCACTTCTTGCTGCGTCTCCAGGTACTGAGCGAGGATGTCAACGGATCCGGTCCACTCTGATGGCGCTGTACCATCATCGTATTGCCCGTCCCAACGTCCCACAAGGACACCGGCATCGTCATTGGAGTTTACGATACGAGAGATTACTCGAGTCATTTTTACTGGATCACCACGTCTGAGAATTACAGGCTAGTTTTAATTTAAGTGCACAAAGATAATGTCATGGGGAATATGTATTTGATACTGACGACTCCGTAGCGCAGTGGCTAACCATTTGGTCGCGTCGCTGCAGGGCCGCGAGTTCGAAACCCGCACGGGTCAAGTGTTTGTATGGCCTATAAATAGGGTTGCCAGCTTCCGTTTTATTTTTTAGAGGATTTCATCACATTAATTATAGGACATAGGATTAAAAAAAAAATTTTTTTTAATTTTTGAATATAATGCTGTTATGGTACCAGAGTCGACATTTATTAATAAAGAAAGCAATGATAATACGCAATGTAACATAATTTGTCCACTCGCGTCACCACAGCGGGATTTTGAAACAACGCAACAACTCTTTAACCTCAACTAGCAGAGGGAATATCGAATACGCGCGACATTACTTGTCCTTTATTAAAGATTTCAAATTAAGGAACAAGATCAATTTTTGGGTGTGAAATGGAGGACGTCCTTCAAAATAAAGGACGTCTGGTAACTCTACCTACAAATAACTATTCCGGGTCGGGATGTGTGTCCTTCAGCATTTTAAGTAGGTAAACCGCCTCGTATATAGAGGAGAACATTCTGCTATTGGGTTTTTGGAACGAAGTTCCTTATCGCACGGTACGAATTTGGCGGATGGTACGAATTTGGATTTACCCTCGCACTTTTTCTTATCTTGCCATGAAAGAAATACTATTTTAAATGACGCATCATTTTAATAGACACTAGTAATTCATTTATTTGTATTTGTAAATCAATAATATAATACGTTTATCAATAATAATATACTACGAAAGGAACTTCGTTCCAACCGAGTGTTCCACGACACTCACGCATTTTTTATAATATTATTGTCAAGTAATTCTTATAAGCATCCCGAAGTAAGGAAGTTGGCGATGTTTTCCCCTCGTGTCTCAGAAAGCACGTCAATACGTTGATCATGCGCTTGATCTCTCTCCGGTCGTGTCGGATTTCCATCCCATCGGACTATGAGAAAGAGAAAATAGAGAGTGCACCAATGTTTGCGCACACGCTCGTGCATTATAATGCTATCCTGCACAGATGGCTAGACTCCGTTGAGACTGGCCGCTGTGACCGAAAGTCGGTCTGGAGGACATTATTATTTAAGTTTTATTCATAACAACCTACACAAGTTAAAATAAGGAATAATAAATGTATGTACTTACAGGTGGAAAGGCATTTCAGCTCTGTCCAAAATAAACATGCAAGCGGGAAGCACAGCTGCATCAAACTGTCCATAGAACCACGGCTTCCCACGTGTGGTCTTAATTGGTCCCACCCACACCTTGCCCACATCGTTCAGCACGTACTCTTGGAGCAGAGCGGTGTCTTCCATGTAAGTTTGGTCATCTGTAGATATATAAGTTACAGTAATATGTTGTGTCCTTTGGTGGCTTTATAAGATAAAGAACGAAAGAACGAAAGAACGGTTACTTGACTTTACTCAAACTTTTAATGCTGTGCTGCCTTAAAAGTTCGAGTAAAGTCAAGTAACCGTTCGTTACCGTCTAGTGGCGGTGTAAGAATATCCACTAGCCCAAATCGTACCGTGGGTATTATAAGAGTCGACAGAGGGAAACAAATCAGGAGATGTGCAGCAGCGCGTCTTCCTAATAACGACTAAAAATAAAACAACTGCGGTTTCCAACCCGCTTGCCAAGCGTGGGAACTATGGCAAATATCTATATGAGGTAATAGATTACCTCAGCAGTGGACTTTTGGTAAGCTGTAACTGTATTGTTTAAGTCAGCTTGACGAGTAGTGACAGCATAAGAGAATCCATCGTCCTTGCACTCAAACTACCAGTGTTTTTTTTTAAATAAAGCGACAAACGAACTCACAGTCCACCTGATGGTAAGGTTTGTTGAACAAAGTCTTGGATTGGGGGTGACTAAATCTAGTCCAGTTCAATCCCCAGAACACACAAGTTTGCACGTTTACCGCTAAAAAGAACCCCTCTGTAGTATCTCCTTTATTTCAAGGCACATCCGTCGTTGCCTCAGCTAACATTGCATTTCTTGGCGTATTCTATCGCATCTACCACGGGAAGTGCTCAGAGGAATTCTTTGGACTAATTCCAGCCGCTCAATTTCACAAAACGACAAAACTCACGATACCATCCATACCATCTGGATGATTGGCGGTCCACCACTGTGCGATTTACGAGAAATTTTCTTCCTCGCACAACTTCCTTGTGGAATCGACTACCACCAGCGATTTTTCCCGACCGATACGACTAACGGACAAAAAGAGCGTACTCGTTTTTAAAAGGCCGGCAACGCATCTGCAATTCCCCCGATGTTGCAGTTTTTCATATGCGGTAGTCAATTACCATCAGGTGAGCCGCATGCTCGTTTGCTCCCTCTTATATAAAAGAAAACGTGAAAAAGTGGCTACTGCATTCCATGGACACCTGCAGCCAGCTTCAAACAAATAATTAATGCGTTGTCACTTCTGAGGACTAAGATGGAATGCCTTACAGCCTGTAACTATACTGGCTCTCTATACCCTTCAGAACGGAACACAGTGTTGCAGTAATAGGTAGAGGGTAGTAGTACCAGCCCATCTCACCACTTAAAAGGTCTTCTTTTACAGAGGTTTTGCCTCTACAGTACCAGACGTGACCACCTTTGACGTCGACGACGATGAAAACTGTGGTGGCTAGGTTAATCTAAATGTAGTCGATTAGCATATTCATGGAAAGTCCTTCATCTGGCAGTGGACTTAAAAATACAGTTGATGATATACTTTTTTTTTATAGGATAAGGGTGACAAACGAGCACACAATCCACCTGATGGTAAGTGGTTGCTGTGGCCCATAGACATCTACATGTATCCTCGATCAGGAATCGGAATGCAGATGCGTTGTCACCCGTAAGGACTAAGATGAAATGCCTCGTTTCCAGTAAAAAGAGTCGCCGGTTCTCTACTCTCACCATACGAAACACAGCAGCGTTAAGCTGCTATTTTACGCTGGTATTAAAATCTTGAAACTAGAAATTTTATTAATTATACACAAAGATTCTCGATTGGCTACCCACTAGATGGAGCTACGACCTGGTAAAAGTTGCAGGAAGTCGTTGGATGCAGGTGGCTTAGGACCGTGCTTTGTGGCATTCCTTGCGGGAGACCTATGTTCAGCGGTGGACTTTTGAAGGGTTGTAATGATGATGATGATTTTACATAAACTTAAGTTTTATTTCTTATTATTCATTTATTTACATACCAGGATTCCATGGGTTGAAGAGTATGTAGATATCCTGATCGAAGTCGTAAAACTCCCTGGCGGATGAGCTCTTCAATCTTGTGACGACACGGAGTGCCCAGCATCCAACTGGCACCGTTACAGGAGTCGACACCTAAGATAAAGATATCAACTATAATTCTGGATGTTCTATCATTCTATCGTCCATCGTCAGGTAGCTAGAAGCAGTCCATTGTTCATAGACTACTTTCCTCCCAATTCGTTTTCCGTTACCATAACACAAGCCGTACGGATTAGTGATCGGTGATATGAATTGCAAGTCATGTTATTATATTGGCCGCATTCCAGACCGTATTCAGTCAGCAGTCCGACTGTGTAACTCTGGTGAGATTCGTAGACGTCTTCGTTTTGACATTTAACGTTTATTTTCATTGTAGTGTATCGATTATAATCCGATGTCTTTTGTATTAATATCTTACTATAGGTTACAAATTTTTTCATAATTATAAAATCGATCGCGATCGCTGACCGTGTAGTGGTGGTGTCAAAATATCCACTACCCCGTATCGTACCGTACCGTGGGTGACATAAGAGGCGAAAGGGGGAAACAAAACCAGGAGATGGATTGCAGCGTATTCGTAATCACAATTAGAAAATAAAAACTGCGGTTGCCAACCAGCAGTCGCTAAGCGTGGCAACTATGGCAAATATCCTCCTTTGGCCGTACAATTTATGGTGAAAGCTGTGTTCCGTAATGTACTTTGATAGACTGCCAAGATGATGATAATGATGTTGATGAAACAAAATGGAAAACGCAGTTCCCACCGGATAACTGTAGGTTCGGGATAGGTATATAAAATCGCAGAAATATTTATATGATAATGATTATAATAACATTTACCAATGATTAATTTATATAAAATGCGAATACAAAATGTGATATTATGCTAATGATGTATGAGTTCTTAATAGAAAACCGGTAGACGACCTCCCTACAACTTAACTCGTAAAACATTTTATGAATATACATATGTACTTAAGGCGTTGTTAATGACGCACACAAATCCTCTATAAATATCCTATACGTCCTATAGTTAAGGCATATAGCAGACTAACTATTTTAATAACTTGTCCTGGCCATAAATAATGTAACAATTAAAAAAGTTCCTTTTTCTTTTTCAATTATATTTGTTAAGATTTATTTTTTATTTCCACGTAAGTAATTTCGATCGATTTGCCGCCATTTAGACTGTACAATCTAGTTCTGACTGGACGAGTTAGTACTCGTTACGTACTACATTGGGGTCATTACTGAAAAGTACATCACAGCCTGCATGTATAACAGGACATATGGCCCACACTATGTAGGTATATTATATGTATTTAGGAAAAATCTCAATAATCACGTTTGTAGCGTATGGAGTAGAGAAACATTAAAATATTATTATGAAGTCCTTCTCCTTTTGTTACTTAAAAGAATACATACGTTAAATTTTCACCCAATGTATGAGGGCCGATTTAGATAAAATTTATTCATAGGATAAAATACAACATAGATAAATTTAAAATTGCAGTTCTATGAATAAAATATTTTAATTTATTCACTTTCATATTCAGTCAGGTAATTATTTATTTGATGGACAACTTTTATCTGACGATTGATCCCTAAGTCTCTTCGCGAGTTTCAATATAGCAAATTACACATCCCGTCGGGCAGTCCTGACTAAAGATAATATTTGTGCAAGATTTTATAATTATATGTCTATAAACAATCCAATAACCCAGGTTTGATCCCCGTCGGTACCAATGAAATTGTTAATTGCAACTTTCAGAACTGGTTTACCACTAGTTCAGCGGTGAAAACATTGAGGAAATCTGCATATCTGAGACATGTAAAGTCCGCTAACACGCACTGGAGTAGCGCGGCGGATTAATTGCTCCACCATAGCCCACTCAGAAATGGGAGGAGTCTCGTGCTCAGCTATGGGACGTATATAGGAAATAAGTTTACTTTACTTCATAATTATATTATGTCTTATTGGTTTTCATGTCTGAATTTATTACGGTTTTCCTAGTTACGGACCAGCCAAGCCACATCTATTTATTTGATTTCGGAGTCGGGATATCTAATAAATATGCTGAGGCGATTTACGTACTAAGCGCTATAAGTCATCTTTCATAATGCGCACAGCTAAGGAGTGGGATGCCCTGCCGGCGTCTGTTTTTCCGAGTGCATATAACCTTAACCTGTTTAAGGTGCGTGTTAACAGGCTTCTCCTGGGCAAACTCGCTCCATCATACACCTTATCTTTGCCCTCGGGCCAGGTAGGGGTCAAGAGTGAGCCTAGTTTAATAATTAAAAAAAACTGTGTAGTGGCGGTGTAAGAATATCCTACCTCATAACATCTCGCGGGAGTCGTAAGCGGCGACAGAGGGAAACAAATCGTGAGATGGGCAGCAGTGTCTTCCTAATAACGACTAAAAATAAATAACCGCGGTAGCCAACCCGCCTGCCAAGCGTGGCAACTATGGCAAATATTCCCCCTATGAGGTAATCTATTGAGGAAGCAGGAAGCCTATGTTCAACAGTACGTAACAGGCTCTAACGGTACGCTAACGGCAATATTGATACCTCTATAAAATACCTGATTATTATCACAATAATATAATAAATGTGATGAATGATGATTGTACCTGAATGCTGTATTTATTAATTTTTTGGTTAATAATAATATTATTATCGTCTAGTCTAGATATTCAGATGTCCCGACAACATTTTTGTATAATTCGACGACTTTTTGTTACAGTGTTAAAAGTTAACAAGCATCAAAATTTTAAATTATTTGCAATTAATTTTTTTTAACCATTAAACATCATTTTAACATCCACTGCTAAATATGGTTACTTTTTTAGAATTTTCAGTTTCATTCATTCTTTCTTTCCGCCCGTCACAAGTCTAGTGTTGAACATAGGTTTTCCCTTAGATTGCGATGTGCCCCATAGTTTTGTAGTAGTTGGTTAGATATTACATTTATTTGCCTTTTCATTTTCATACCTTTAAACTATATTTTGCCATGTTTATGCAAACAAAAGCAAAGCTGGCTTTTTATTTGTATATTTATCTATGCTACTGCTTTACTTAGAACAGATTTTCTAGATTTCTAACATTTTGCATTTAGGTAAATACGTGATCAGTATGTAAATGGTGGCACGTCCGTCCGCCATTTTGACCCGGCTTTGACAACTTAGAATCACACAACTTAGAACAACTTAGATCTTTCCTTGTTGAATACAAAAGCCTTATTAAAGATTGATTTTAATATGGGCAAGCTCCTGTGAGAAATTTACTTGCTATTTGCAATACAGTACGTTTACTGTTTCGTGTTACGAGGCTACAAGTGTGTTGTCGTCTATAAGAACTAAGATATATTTATTTACTAGCATTTTACCCGCGGCTTCGCTCGCGTGAACTTGAATTTAGAAACATCATTAAATGCTATTCCGTGCCAAATTTAGCAAAATTTGATTAGTTTTAGAATCACCTCGGTGTCTGTGTCTCTATGTCTGTCAAAGTTTTTTTTGAATTCTAAAAGACTATTAGACGTAGATGATTTGTATTTGGCACAGATATAATAGCTACAGGAACACGTGTTAGATTATAATTAGATTATATATGTCTAGAAACACCTACTATGTTTTATATCGGGCGTGTCTTCCGATGTATCCATAAGAAAGGTAAATTGTCTTGGAATCAAAATGTATTATTATTATTTACATTTTACTCTTTACATTCATTCATAATTAAAGTCAATTTAGTTTTAACAAAATAATGATGAATTTCATGGTCTTCTATCAATTTACGGTATAATGTTTATGTGAAATATTTAATTCATATCATTGGTCCTATTTAATATAGATTAGTACAATAAAATAGATGTAGATATTTTTTTACGTTCGAGTAGACTTCAAAATTTCATAAATGCAGTTGAATAATAATGTACATACTAGACATAGAATAAAACTAATGTCACGGATTTTATCACGTTTAATTTAAACTTTTTTTACGAGGGGGTTTTTACGCATCTTTTGATGAATGTTCCATAAAAACGCGCGTAAAGGAACATATCTTTAATGTGAAGCACCGACGCTCCGGGAAGTCTAAAGTATGTCATGTCATATGTCAGTGATATGTTTAGTATCGTCCCAACCATTATATCGGATCTGATAGACAACAAATCTTTGCATTAGAACACCGATTCCTACCAATGATGATTCGCGAGGCTATTGAAATTCAAAACATCCTAACTTTAATAGGAAGATGACTGAGTACTACCATCTGCTAAGGACCCCATAATTAATAAAATTAAATTCAAACCCAAGCATACTACTGCAGTAATTTTACCAACTTTAATACTACTGCATCTATTCTATTCTATTATATTCTTACTATGACATCAGGTGGTCAAACACCTCAATTCTCCCGTTACCATGGGTGCTGTAAAGTGCCCAAAACATCGGAAATTAAAAAAGTTAAATTAAACGCAAAAAAAATCCTTATTTTTTTAAATTCCTTATAAATTTTATTCACTGTGAACGTGGGAAGCACTAAACTCATGAACGGAAGTAGAAAAATGTTCGCCTTGTTGTGGCGGTGAAATAGAATCTGCCACCTCATACCGTCCCATCGTAAGAGGCGACATAGGAAAATAAACAGGAGATGGGCAGCATAATATCTTCCTGACAACAGATCAAAATAATAGCTGCGGTGACCAACCAAGCGTGACAACTATAGCAAATATCCAGTCACTTGACAATTTATGGGGAGGCCTATGTTAATTTTAGTGGACTTTTGATAGGCTGACGATAATGAGTTCTACTCATCTTTGCAACCCTTAATATTTACGGTAGAGTAAAAGCAAAAAAGAACATACCCGAAAATATGAATGAAATATAAACTGCATATATTACCCCATGAAAAGTAAAAAAGTAGCAGCTTACATACATGTTACATCAATCAACAGATTCATCCTCGAGGGAATCGTACACCTTTTGCTCCCGTGCCATGATGAAATCTCATGGCGAACTACACGGCCCTCGTATTTGTTTAAATACAATTCATAAAAACTGAAACTAAGCTTTTGCATGATTGTTGACCACATCTAACATACCTAGTAATTAATTACACACCCAACGATGCCACGAACGAATTTTCAATTATTTACATCGTATATTCAGTAGCATTCTATTATTTAATTTTATCATGACTAACCATTTTAGCTTATTTAGAAGTAAGTAGATGGCGCTATTGTTAGATTAAATAATGAAAGCTAAAACTATACTATCTAGTAATATCAGCGATAGAAGCGAAGAATATAAAAATCTCTTAGAGTGTTGTATAAGGAAGCTATTATAAATACTCTAAGAAACACCTTATCAATTATCATATTTTTGATATACGTCATTTTTATCTTTTGAATTTATTACACTTTTAAAATAAAATAACAAAAATACTAAAAAACCAAACGTTAGAATTTTTAAATAGGTAATTTCAATAATCTAATTATTTAAATTTTTGTAAGTTATTTATATTATTTACTTTATAACTATGTAACTGAAGGTAAAATATACTACTTTTTCCATTTGATGACAGATGGCGCTGTTTTGATAATAAATCAGTGTAGTTTCAAATGATTTTACCAAGGCTAAAACTATATTTTAATCTTTATTTATAAATATGGTATTTATTTGAAAACACAAGTAATTCTTATCCGAATATTATGACAGATGGGGTTATTTATGAATCCGACGGAACAGCTATATGTAACTTATTTCTCAAAACATTTTCGAAATCATTCGCTATAACAGATTCAAGAGCTCAGAATGTAGCCAGTCCAACTTCTACCTATCTCAACTATATAGCACAAAATAGCTTCAGCCTTGGGACTCTTTCGATATGTCGGGAGTTAATACTAAAAACCTTCAATCACTTGATACAAATAAAGGCGCTGGCCCAGATGAAATCCCACCTATTTTTATAAAGAACTGTGCTAAAACACTGGTTGTACCTTTAATATACATTTTAATTACTCCTTATAGTTCCAATACATAAAACTGGCGACAAGAACTTAGTATCGAATTATCGACCAATCTCAATTTTGTCGACAATGGCAAAAGTTTTGAATCTGTTGTTTGCCCTCAATACAAAGCCATTTTCAGCAATACGTCAGTGTACATCAGCACGGTTTTTAAAATCGAAATCAACTTGCACAAACTTAGTCACATTTGTCGAAGGAATTGCTAAAGCTCTAGATAAACAGGAGGAAGTAGACGTTGTGTACACAGACTTCAGCAAGGCCTTCGACAAAATACCCCACTTACCTCTTATGGACAAACTTGCTGCCTATGGCTCACAGGAAATCTTGCCAACTGGATTAATTCATATCTAACGAATAGACGTTTCTTCGTTGTTGCTAAAGGCTATAAGTCTGAATCTCACAAGATAACTTCAGGAATTCCTCAAGGATCCCATTTGGGGCCAATTCTTTTAACGTATATATCAACGATATACCCAATAGTTTCCTTTCATCAACGCCTTATCTATTCGCAGATGATTTGAAAATTGCCAGAACTATTAAGTCCCAAGCTGATGTTCTCTTGTTACAACATGATTTAAATAGGTTATACAATTGGTGCTGTACAAATGGAATGGAATTAAATATAGATAAATGCTTTTTTATTAAATTTACACGCAAACATACCAAAACTGAATCCAAATATTATATTGATGGCAAACCATTAAAAGAAGTTGATAGAATTAAGGACCTGGGAATAATTCTAGATAACAAATTAACTTTCGTACCACATATTGAAAGCATTGTTAGGCGCTCATCTAATATGCTGGGTTTTATTATTAGAAACAGTAAAGTGTTCAAAAACTTACAGACACGTATCACTTTGTACAAAGCATTAGTACGTAGTCTTCTTGAATACTGCCCTGTTGTATGGAGGCCACATTATGCCACGCACATATTAAGAATAGAACGGGTTCAAAAACGCTTTTTATGGCATCTATCTCACATCTCCAAAATTTCAAAGAAAAAGTTATCCTATCATGAAAACCTCAAACGCTTTAAAATGTCCTCGTTGAATAAAAGAAGGACCCTTTTCGACCTAATATTCATTTACAAAATTTTTAATAATCAAATTGACTGCCCTCAGCTTCTAAACCTTTTTAATTTCAGGATCCCCTTCAGGGTTCCAAGGAAACCCGTTTCTCTATTTTATCCGCCATTCCGCAGGACTGTTTTAGGAAAACATTCACCAGTTCCTCGTCTGTGTAACGCATTTAATACATGGTTTATTAATGATCTCAAGGATGTTTTCTCTTAAACTTAACCAGTTACGTGCACATTTGTTAAAAAATCCCAGATTAATTACACCTATCTTTTACCTGTTATAACTAGTTTAAAATTAACCTTATATCAATGTTAATGGTACTTATGTCACATGTTAAAATAGCACGCTGTGTTTACCTGTAACTGATTGTGCATTTAGCTTATAATAGTTAATTACAATGTAACTACTTTAAGTTTTTGTAATGTAACAGTCGTTGGTAGACCAAATAAATAAATAAATAAATAAACACCAGTCATACCGCCTATAACTAAGATACATACATACATACATAAACACTCACGCCTGTCACCCAGAGGGTAGGCAGAGACTACGTACTTCCATTTGGCACGATCCTGGCACCTCTCTCGCTTCCTTTACATCCATATATCTACGCATACACGCTCGTCGGTTAAGGGTACTCCTAATCTGGCCCATTTTCAATATATCGCCAATTTGGTCGATAAACCTTCGTCTAGGGCGTCCCTTCCGACTCTGCCGTTCACTTCTGCAGCATAAATTTGCTTTGTCACTCTTTCTTCGTTCATTCTTTCTACATGACCAAACCACCGAAGCATTCCTTTCTTAATCCTGGTCACAACGTCATCTTGCAAACCACACTTTCCTCTTATCACACTATTTCTCACCCTGTCATTCAGATTCAGCCTAGCATACTCCTTAATGACCGCATTTCTACAGCATTTATTCTACTCTCATGCTTCTTCTGCCAGACCCAACTTTCACTACCATACATTAAAGTAGGACTAACACAGCATTGTGAATTGCCAAACGTGCCTTTTTGACACATTCTGACTCTTCACAATAGCGTGTAGAGCCCCATTCACTCTATTTCCTGCGTTCACTCGTCGTTCTATATCCTTATCATATCTACCATCCCTGCTAAATAAACATCCCAAATATACAAACTCATCCACTTGCTCAATCAACTCCTTCTATTCTTATTTCACATAACGTTTTACTTTCTTCTCTTTCAAAACCATCACTTTCGTCTTACTTGCGTTCACTTTCATACCTCTTTCTTTTAATGACCGGTTCATTAAAGTAACCATCATTGCAACTCGGCCGCCGACGATGCAAATATGACTTGATCATCGGCGTACAAAAGGCATTTGACGGTTAACTCAACCCACATTCTTCGACTTTCAAAGTTTGCAAACAACTGTCCATAAATAGGTTAAACAGCCAGGGAAGATACACAGCCCTGTCTGACACCTTTTTGGATGCCAAACCAGTCCGAGTAGACCCCGTTGATCCTGACACAAGCACTAGAGTCCCGATAAAGAGACTACAATGCCTGTATCAAACCAGCGCTCAAACCAAATGAGTTAAGTGTTTGCCATAACATTCCTGTCCACTCTGTCATAAGCCTTTTCCAAGTCCATGAAAGCACAAAACTTTCTGGTTTTCGCCAAAAGCTTCTCCGCAATCATGCGCATGGAAAATACTTGATCCACACCCATTCTTTCTAAATCCAGCTTGCACATCCCAAATTGTTCCATCAGTTTCTTCCATAACTCTTTCAATTAACACCTTAGCATACAGTTTACCCACAATGCTAAGCAAGCTGATACCACAGTAGTTTTACAGTCCTGCTGTGACCCTTTTCCTTTATATATTGGGACTATAACGGCTTTGCACCAGTCTTCCGGTACCGCTTCAGTTCCCAACATAAATTAAACAAGGTGTACAGCAGGCCTGCCTCCTCCCTCTCCAGCCCATAGCATTTCGAGTCATACTCTATCATATCCGACTGCCTTACCTGCTTTCATGCTTTTCATTGCTTTCATCTACACTTATCTCCCTACCTCTCCACTTCTTTCGAATTTCTTTTCACTTAATTCAGACGACCCTTCACTCATAAACACGCTTTCAAAGTATTCCTTCCATCTCTTTAAATTGAAACTTCATCATTCAGCATACAGCCATTCTCGTCTCGTATAGCATTCATTCTAGGCTGTTTTGAATTTCCCCTAGCAGTTCTTACGAGTTTCCAGAACATTTTAATATTTGCCTGGAAGTTATCAGATATCCTTCTATCATTCTTATCCGTTCTTTCTTGCTTTTCCTTTCAACAACTTCTTTTACTCTCTTATTTATAAGTCTAAAGTCTGCCTTTTTTCTTTCAATCTCATCATTCATACCGCCAGAATTACCAGCTTTGGTTGCCAGTAAATCTAGCCATGCTCTCTTCTTTGCTTCAACTTCCATCCGAATCTCATCATCCCACCACAACGTATTATTTTTCCTTTCATTCGTTCTCTTACTTACACCACATACTTCGGTGGCTGCATCCACCAAAACTTTCTTAACATTATTCCATACAGTCTTCAGGTCTAAATCATTCATACATATTTCATTCAAACCATTTATATTCTCCCTCAGTCTACATTTATACTTCTCTTTCACACCTTCATCTTGTAACCTCTCTGTTCTTATACGCTGTAACGCAGTGGTAGACACAAATGTCCGATGCCGCCAACGCCTGAATAGACCATTAATTCGGCATAAGACCAAGTAATGATCCGTCCTACGTTGGACCCCGGTAAACTCTTGTATCTACCACTGCGCCCGCATTCTTTCATCCACAATTATGAAATCTATCATGCTTCTATCATCACCTCTTCCCATGTATACATGTGAATCCTCTTATGGCGAAAGAAAGTATTCGTCACAAAAAGATTCTTTTCCTCACATACGGCGAGGAGGTCTTCACCATTCTCATTTACACTTTCATCGCCAAACATTCCTAATATCCTTTCATAACCAGACCTCTTCACCCCAACCCTTCCATTAAAATCTCCTAACATAATGATAGGAATGTAAGGAAATGTAAGGAAAATACTTAACCTTCTTTTTCGAAGTTCCGTAATCGGATAAAAGTAGCCTATAAGTTGCCCAGGTTACTAACTACCTACATACAAAACTTCATGTGAATCGGTCCAGTAGTTTTGCGTGAATCCGGAATACACAGACAGGCAGACAGACAGATAGACAGACAGAAAGACAGAAAGACAGACAGACAGACAAAAATTCTAAAACCACTAATTTGGCTTCAGAACCCTTTAATTAGCCCCCTGGACTTGTTTTTTCAAGAATATATTAGAATTACAGACACGACTTTTCTACAGATTTATTATATGTATAGATTACTTTATTGCATTAACCATAAAGCTCAGTAATACTGTAATGCATAGAATATAATAAATATTAATAGCATAACAAAATCGCTCAGCATTCATTTTTATGGACACGTTCACACTATAATTTACTACATTTTTTAAACAAATAAAAATTACATAGGATATTACACTATATTGGATTGCTTTCTTATGAAGTATAATGCGTAGCGTAGTCTGAACTGAGCTTTAATGTTACAAAGGGCGTAGTTAATGCCAGTCGCCATTATCCGGCAAGTGTCAGGTGCCTTTAATAACTAAATACAGTAAAAAAGTAGTTAAAACACTTATTAAAATAAGGCTTATAAATAACATAAATACATATGAATAGAAACAAACTCATAAGAATCCGTATATCCATACCGTATACCTACCAATCCCGAACCAATCTTTAGAAGGCTACTTTATATGTATATTATTTTTATTTTAAAACAATACTAGTAACACTATTAACATTACTAACTCCTGTTAACCACTTAAGTAAGTTTAAAGTCTTTTGTTGGGAGTGATTCACGTCAGTTTACGAATAGCGGATTTGAACCTCGACTTTTCGAGCTTGCAGTCGCGCCCTTAACCATTAGGCAACTGTCCTACTTTAAGGACATAAGCATAGCTTGCTTATGTATACTCTAAGCTACTGTCGCTTTAAATAGCATTAATTATTTAAACCCTCTTAGTCTTCAAACCGGGACACGACATTGGGTACGTAACTCCTTTACAGCTGAAATAAATAATAATACGAATACGATAACGAATAAGGTCAGCGTACATAAAGTAATAGAGCCCGGCCGCAAGATTTTGGTAAATATGTCCTTCTTACATTATCTAAGAGATTATATGTGAAATATGTTATCCCATTTTAAATACTGAAATATGTGTATAGCAGCTTTATCTGGAGACGTCCAAACCGTCCCAGAGAAAAAGAGATCAAAAGTATAGAAGAGAAAAAGAAATTTTTCTTTGTCAAAATAGATTGTATTGAGATAAATGACGTCATATTTAAGTCGAATAAACATCCTTTCATATTAAAAAAAAGTAAAGTAAAAGAAAAAAAATCTATATCAATATTTATATAATATGATGTAGGTACCATTTGAACTTGACACTGGTACATTCATACATAAATTATAAAGTTATGAAATACCATCATTCGATTCTCATTATCGTTTATTGTTATTTGTTACATATTGCATGATTTCATATCAAAGTAATGATTTTAATGACACAACTACGAGGAAAAATGTCTGAAATAGCAGTTAATAAAAAGTGTAAACAACAACTTTTGAAATTTTTAATTTATTTAAGCGTAGGTTCGAAATTAACATAAAGCTCGAGATTAACTTATAGCTTCTGTCGAGATCAAGGGTTCAAATTACAGGCTAGACCAATATTTGTTTTTGAATAGTAACTATGAAAAATTAACCGATTTTTAAAAAGTAATCAATTCTACTCTATATTTATTTAATATATTCAAGAAATATGTTCAAAGATTTTCAAAGATTTAAAGATGAAGAAATATGTTCGAGGTCAGTTAAAGCATTTCGTTGACTTTTTGTCAAAAGATTACACATTCACAACCATTTACTATAAATTTCAACCAAATCTGATCATAGTTGTATATTATGATGGAGGAAGGGACACGCTCTCTCAGAATACCAGCATGTAGTAGCAGCTTAATGCTATTGTGTTTCGTATGGTGAATGTAGTGAACCGGAGACCCTTTTTACTGGATACGAGGCAATTCATCTTAATCCTCATTCCTCAGAGGTGACAACGCTGATATACTGGACTTACAAAAGGTTACAGTAATGGATGGAATGGATAGACCAAGGAAGTATTTATTATAGAACTATACCTGAGAAAACCTAGTTAAAAACGCTTAAAATAACATTACTTTATAAACAAAAAACATGAAGGGAATATATATTCTAATATAAAGCCATACATCCGTATGCGTCGTTTTAAGATGCTTGTCAAACTTGTGAAAAAGGTTATTCTAACGACAAAAAACTAAGTGCACCTATCTGCACTGAATCTGTAATTAGATTTAAAATTAAAAGCTTGCAATTTTAGGTCATTAACAAAGCCATTTTAAAAACTTCCGGCGTGGCATGGAATGAATATCAATTTTATACCGACTCCAAAAAAGGAAGAGGTTCTGAATTCGACTTTATGTTTTTTTTTTGTATGAATGTCAGAAGATTTCTACGTCAATTGTGCATCGATTTTAATGATTATTTTTTTATGATAAAAGTTATACCTAAGAAGTGGTCCTATATAAATTTGAATAAAAAAATTCCACCGCACGAGAAACATCACCGAAGGGAGGAAATATGGTCACGTAAAAATTTGAAGAAAAACTTCCACCCGACACGAGAACCAGGGGGAGGGGGGGCGGAATAGGGATGAAGGTTTAAATTTAACTGTTATGACAACATTCTAGTTATAACATTGAGCTTTAGATATCCTCTACTCTACTCTTATGGGTCAAAATTAACCTTTAATAAAGGTACAAAGCCGACAACAGAATAAAATAATTTTATATTTTGAAGTCGGTGATTTTAATCCTCTTAAGATGCGCTATGTCTTAGCTCCGACTTTAGAATGTGAAATTATTTTCTTTTTAGCTCTTTGAAGTCGGCTTTTACTTTTTAATGAAAGTTAAATTTTTAATTAGTCGATTCGGCCGACATTACCTTTGTCCGGGGGAAAACCAGTAAGAAATTGTAAATGGCTAGGTTCATTTATTACACACGACATGAGTCTTAGTCATCACATAGTTCTAAGCTATTTTCTAACGACTTCAAAAAGGAGGAGGTACTCAAATCGTCTGTATGTTTTTTTTAATGTATGTTACCTCATACCTTTTTTCTAGGTGAACCAATTTCAATGATTCTTTTTTTATTTGAAAGCTGGTGCTTCTCCTGTGGTCCCATATAAATTTGATCAAGGTCTGACAAATAGTTTTTGAGTTATTCTTAATAATTTATATTGAAGTCGGTTGTACAATTTTTTTAATTATTAATAACCAACTTCAGAGAAGTAAATTATTCATCACCATTATCATGAGTCCCCCATGATAAAATAATTTATATATATATGCCCTTCACAAGTCCACTGCTGAACATAGGCCTTCCCCAAGGAATGCCACTAAGCACGGTCCTGAATTACCTGCATCCATCGACTTCCCGTTATCTTACCAATTCGTCGATCCATCTAGTGGGGGCTGACAAACGGGCATAATAACCATTCTTTTATTGATTTTCGGGAGATTTTTGTCAGATTTTAGGTTATGTTCATACCAACTGTATTTTTAAGGCGTAGCCTCAAGCAATGCTCAGCTTTTATCTGGTGCTTTTCTTACATAAGTAACTCACGACACAGTTTTAACAGAATAGAAATGATATAAAAATCCTTGAACAGTAAAAATAGAATAGTAATTCAATTTGAAAAAATATTTTTACTTTTACAAACATATAAAAGTTTGTACAACATTCGCATGTGTGCATTTATGGTACTTATTTACAAGCTGTGCCCGGCAGGAGTTGCAATGCATTTCTTATCAGAAAAATCTCGCACACAAAAACTCCCCAGAGTTTCATCGTAATTGGATGAATAGTATAGAATACATACGAAATAAACATAAACACTGTCATTTCTAGATAATAATTTATATACAGCAGAATTTGAAGATGACAGGACGCATTGGATATTTTGCGACTATTTTAATAGAGTACCGACTACGTTATACGAAACTTTGATTAGCTAATGTACGAGTGTCAGTAGAATCTTTGGAAATAGTTCTCTGCCTTATTAGAGTGAAATTTCAAAGAGATGGGAAAGCCCACCTTTCAATTAATTAAAGTAGGTAGGTAAATGGGTAGTTGACACCACCATTAATAAATTATTGCGTCTTAAAATTTGAATTTGCTACTTTTTACTGTTAGTATTATATCAAAACACCAGTAATGCCATCTATTGTGTTATTAAGAACTATTGTACGATTGTATGACAATTATGTTCTGGAATAAATTCATTCACTCGCTGTCTGTCTCACAGAAGAAAACGTTGTTTTATTTTATATTTACATTTGTATTTTGAGTTTTGGTTATTAAAAATATGGAATTAGGATGATAATTTGACTGTTAAAACTACGACGTCATTACTCTATAGTCTCTATTAAATGTAGTGATACTCTATGGTCTCTATCCCCGTAAAATTACTTTTAATATAAATGTTTGTTTTGACAACTGTTAAAAAGTTTTTCAATGAGGACTAATAATCCTACGCTTACCAGATTTCGCTAGTTGGGTCCAAGGTGAACTTATTTGTTATGCCGATATTCACACATTGTCATTTTCATTGAATAGTTATGATTTAATTATAAGTTTTTCGGATTCTAGCGTATGTATATTCACAAAACAATGCCTAAGTGCTGTATTCTTTAAATTTAACACATTTTTTACTTTTTTTTCATTCTTCTAATTTTAGGAATATTGGTAGTTTGGTTTATCCATTTCTAATCTAGTTCATATAAAATATAACAACTGTTTCAGAAAGAAACATTAATCTCTACGTTTTTCTAACATATTAACTTCCCCCGCTATGAAATCTATCAAATTTTTCACCTCATTCCAAGTGGCGCCGCCATGGTGGTAGAAAAATTCGTGGATCCCATTGACTAGAGTGTCAAAAACCTAATCGTCAAATAGTAAATCTGCAGCCTTATTTTTTAAATCTTACTTAAAAAAAAAATGAATGAATCTGTTATATTTAAAAACTAACTGAGAACAGTTAAACACTTACCTCAAAAGATACAGTATCGCCCTGTACGTCTAAAATCTTGGCGACCCAGGCGTGCTTATCTGGAACCGCATCTCTGTGCAGAAATATGGATCCCTGTGTGTCCATCTGGGGCTTGTCCCCTAAAATAAAATAGATACTCAATGTCATTCTTCTCATTGTCATATAAAGTTATTAGAAGACGATATCACCTTTTTATATATATATATATATAAGAATCAAAACGCAGAAGTGTTGTCAGCCCTGGGTTCTAAGATAGAATGCATGGTACGTGGTAGAGCCATGTTATGAGGATATAGGATAAGGGTGACAAACGAGCACACAGTCCACCTGATGGTAAGTTGTAGCTGCGGCCCATAGATATCTACATCTATCCTCGATTACAAATCAAAATGCAGATGCGTTGTCACCCGTGAGGACTAAGATGGAATGCCTCTTTTACAGTAAAAAGGGTCTCCGGTTCTCTACACTCACCATACGAAACATAGCAGCGTTAAGCTGCTATTTTACGCTGGTATTCTGTGAGAGCGTGGTCCTTCCCCGGTCGAGCGACCCATTCGTTCTACAACTATACTACTAATATCGCTTCAGCATGGCTCTACCACGTCTGACTCCTAAACAGTAAAAGTCACCTTCCACCCAATAAAACTAATATTTATTTGTTATCCTTACCGAGTGAGAAGACTAGTTGCACGATGTCCTCATTTTCGTCAAATGTTCTCGTGAAACGCACCACGCCGTTGAAGGGTTGACCGCGTCGTACTATCGTCACAGTGGGATTCTCCTCGTTCACAACCTCGAACCTAGGCGGTTAAGAAAAATCGTAAAAATTATTCTTTTTCGTTTTCAGCAGTTCTTTAAGTACTTGAGTCATGTACCTTTCCAATTGTAGAGAGAATTTGCCTTATTTTCATTTAATTTATTTACTTTTTCCTGTCAAAGCTTGGCAGGAGGACGGTCGGATTGACGAGTGCAATACTAAACCATTTGCACCATTGAGGATGCTACTCAACTGTGGTCTGAGTATTTCACGTCTGGAGTAAAGGAGTATAGATTATACATAAGGTTTTTCTGGTATTTCAACTTAGACCCCTTACATAAGTTTAAGTATCATATTATCGTCGCTTTCGTTGTCATTCTTAATACGTTTGCAAAATTGCAGATTGTTTGGACGTCCGGAAGTGGATGAAAACTGAATTATTAAATTCAATTTCCTTCACACATATGTACTTAATATGTATCATATAAACATACATAAAGGTCAAGTTAACAAAAGCATGTAAAAATGGCTGCCATGACAGCAATCGATAGTATGGTGATATTTCAAACTGGTTTTTTAATTAACTAAAGTCGGATTTGGCTTATACAAGTATAGAAGTAAAAGCTTTACCTACTTTCATTCGCAGATTTAATTTAATATTCAACTTGCGAAACGACTTGTTAAGTTTAAAATAGCATAATACAGATACTCGCGAAATTTTAAATGAAACATAGCAATTTAAATTTCATACCGGTGCTTACAGTTATTTCAAATCATAGTTTTATTTGAGTTAAGGACCTCAGTGACGAGAGTGGAGCCGAACGGGGCGTTCAACGTGTATGGAAAATACACGCTTGTGTAGACATACCTACACTAAAATCAATTGCTCTCCGTTAGTCTCGCTAAAACTCGAAAATGGCTCGACATATTTTTATGAATTTTTTTGTGTGTGTTTGAACCCGGTTGGTGGTTATAACAAATCCTCTGTAGTTCATTTATTTTTGATTAAAACTAATTAACTGAAAAGCTCCGGGGTAAATTTCTCAGTACGCGAGACACGAGCAACCCGGGTTCAATCCCCGCCGGTAATAACGAAATTGTTCAAAAACAGCCTGTACCCAGCGGTAGGACGATATAGCTCTATAACTTTGCCTTACTTCTATCTGTAATTCAAACATCTAACTCAACACATATCAGTTAATAAACCATTAATAAGTTAATAAACTATTTAATAAGGCAGAATGACGAATAGGCCGAAATCTCAGCTGATGAAAAATGTTGCCTATATTATAATTATAATTTTCCCGAAGAAGAAATTTAGATTCGCTGTCAACTTTAGATGGTAAAGTGGAACGTGTCGAATTTAGCAGTTTTAGGTTTTTGTCACTTATCATAAGACTTTATATACTAAGCCAAAGAAGCTCAGAGCGGTAGCCTTAAGTTCTTAGTTCGTGACCAACTCGATTTCTACCAGCACCACAGAGAAGCGCGTGCTAAGGTAAAACATCGTGTGAAATCTGCATTTTAAGGGTTTAAAATTAAAAATAAAAACCTTTGAAATAAAAGGAAGCCTGTACTTTTTTATATAGAATAAGGGTGACAAACGAGCATACAGTCAAGCTGACATCAAGTGGGTGCTATGGCCCATAGATATCTACATTTATCCTCGATTAATAATCAAAAAGATGGAATGCTTCGTTTTCAGTAAGAAGCATCTCTGGTTCTCTACACTCACCATACGAAACACAGCAGCATTAAGTTGCTATTTTACGCTGGTATTCTGTGAGAGCGTGGTCGCCCCGGTCGAGCCGACCCATTCGTGCTACAACCATAATATATCTGCAGCTTGGCTCTACCACGTATTTAACAATGGGATGAATGTTGACTGTTAGTTTTGTAAGTTAAAGACATTTATGTAAGTGTCGGTCCTTTTAGGGAAGGACACAAAAAAGGGATTACCACTATTACACGCTATCAAAAGTCCACTGCTGAACATAGGCCTCCCATGGATTGGCTCATATGGGGAATATTTGCCATAATTGCCAGGTTTGGCAGCGGGTTGGCCACCGCAGTTTTTTTTATTCAACTATTATGAGGAAGATGCTGCCGCTCATCTCCTGGTTCAGTTTCCCCTGTTGCCTTTTACGATACCCATGGGATTATACGGGGTAGAGGATTTCTTACACCGCCACTACACGGTTAAAGTAATAATATTAAATTGAAAATTTTAAAACCACCCGAAACAAAAAGAGCTGATGATCTTCAAGCGGCTGGAAAGATTTTCTTGAATCATAGCTAAGAAGACTTCCGATCAAGTAACCTTTCAAACAAAAAAAACTAAATCTAAATCGGTCCATCTGTTTGAAGCTACGATGCCACAGACAGACACACAGATACACACTTTAAACACCCCACTGTTTGCATCTAGGGTTAAAAAGGCGTTGGATTAGAAAAAAAATTAAGGACTCAAGAAAGAGCACGCAAGATAGAGTCTCAACGTGCTTCTCCCTTTCGGTCTGTATAGCCAAATGGTTGGTTGAAACATACCCACAATCTGACATGGATCTTCCATGTGAGATTGTATTATTGTTTCTTTAGTAAAACTTAATAGCATATTTTCTTATTAACGCTGATATTGTATAAGCGCGACGCTCATCAACGATCAAGCATAGCAGGAGCTTTTATAATGTGCAATCTATATTTTTAACTCCGACGCAAAAAGTGTGTGTTGTCTGTCTGTGCACCAATTTGGGTGCGGTTTTTTTTATTTAAAAGCAGGTTTTTTAGCGGTAGTTCTTAGATATGTTTTATCGAAATCGGTTCAGCCGTTTGAAGATCACCAGCTCTTTTTGTTTCGGGATTTTTTTTCAATTAAAGTTATTATTTGTTTTTCCTTCATTACTTACTTGATAGTGTTATGTGTCTGGGCATTTTCTTTTGGGTAGAAATGTACAACGTCCACCACTAAAGGCTCCATTTTGATCAGGTTATCTGAAAAGGAAAATTCTAAATTGAATGTATTGTTTAAACTGTAACATCATGCCGATGATATTTATATAGTTTAGCATTTCGTTAACGGAACCGAAATGGGATATAGAAATTACCGTTACACCGTTATAGCCTGTTAAAATCCACTGCTTAACATATGCCTCCCCCATAGATTGCCTCATAGGGGGAATATTTGCGTAGTTGTCAAGCTTGGCAAGGGGGTTGGCAACCGCAGTTTTTTATTTTTAGTCGTTATTAGGAAGATGCTGCTGCCAATGTTCTGATTTTGTTTCCCTCTGTCGCCTTAAGAGGCGTCGTGTGGTAAGCGACACCCACGGGATGATAATATGGGGTATAGTATGTGCCATATCGATTGAGAAAACGGACAATGACCTCAGATATGAGCCGAGTGTCAAAAGGCGTAACTTACAAAATCTCAATTTAGATGTGATAACAATATTTAAATATTGATATTATTCCACTTCTAGGTCAGCACATATGTTTTGTTTTTGTTTCTTAAATAATATTGTCTGTGGTTCCTATAAACATAGTAAAATCTTACGGTACATCGCGAAAAATGTGTTATATTTTATATTTCAATTTATGGTAAGTAACGCAGCAATTCATTTAATAACAGTTTCATATTAAAAAATATTTGAAGCAATATAATCACCATATTGAGCTTTTGCAAATTCATCCCTTTAAAATAAACAAAACGCGCGTTACGTCAGTTCGTTCTAAAGAAACGTGACAATGGCAGCCAGAGATGCGTCACCTTTTTGGGCCAGTCCGCCATTTTGTTTTCATTCGTGTTCGGATAGCGCTTGCGTGTGTACGTCTCAGGTAATTCATAGCATTCATTGCATTGTTTTAGTTGAGTTTTACTGTTAAATTTGTTATATCGTTAAGTTTTGTTTTTGAATCTGTTATATTAGTTTTACTGTGACGGTCGTTACTAAATCGACATGAGTTCAGGAGAATTTGGTGAAGGACCCGGTCCTTCAACATCAAGTGGAAAGAGACGTCGCCGACCCATAATAAACGTAGCAGGTACGTACAAATAGGTACAAATGCGACGACGTAGCCTTTCTATTTCTTAAAGCGCTCTTTTATGTGACCATGTGGTATTTATTTTCTAAAACAATATGTATTTATGTGATGTAGTACTATGGTAGTATATTTTTGTCATTTATTTACAGGCCCATCTTCTGGAGCACCTTTAACGTCACCAGTAAAAAGAAAACCTACCACTTTGTCGGTCGGGAACAAGAGATTATCATTAATGTATACAAATATGTCAAAACACCTGGCCGAAGACGTGTATCCTTCAAACGTTAATATGGTAGAAAAGGTTTCGGAGATCTCAGGAGTCAGCAAGAGCACTATATATCGCGTATTAAGCGTGTATAGAGATTCCCATAAAATACCAGAAAAGGGAATAATTAATAAAAGAAAATCAGCTGACAATAGGGTCAATATCCTCGCGGGCGCCGAACTCTTTCCTAGATCGATACGAAACAATGCATTAGATTATACTACTTACTCACTCTACCTTCCTTTCACACACACGCTGCTTCGTGTCGCCTCGCGCTGTGGAATTTACATGCTTCAAGGACATTACAATAATTTTAGTTTTTGAGACAGTGCCATGTTGACTATCACGAGCGATAGTTGAATTGTTTTGTTTATTAAATTATTATCGTTATTACTTGTTATTTATTAATTAATGATGTTGTTCTTGTTGTTACGTTTTGTGTTTTTTGTTTGGTTTTAATAATGTCTAACGCGTAGGTACGTTTATAGTGCTCGTGAATACGGCAACATGTTAATGTGCCTTGAAGAATCTCATAAGGTCACGGAGGATCGGTAAGCTGTTTCATACCTAATTTTTTAAATAACTTAGTACTGAACTGATCTGAATAGGTACATAACTGAATACTAACTTATTCTGGACTATAATTTTTTTATAGTATAGGGTGACAAACGAGCACACTGTCCACCTGATGGTAAGTGGTTGCTGTGACCCATAGACATCTACATCTATCCTAAATAAAGAATCAAAATGCAGATGCGTTGTCACCCGTGAGGACTAAGATGGAATGCCTCTTTCCAGTAAAAGGGTCTCCGGTTCTCTACACTCACCATACGAAACACAGCAGTGTTAAGCTGCTATTTTACGGTGGTATTCTGTGAGAGCGTGGTCCTTCCCCGGTCGAGCCGACCCATTCGTGCTACAACTATACTACTAATATAGCTGCAGCATGGCTTTACCACGTAATCAGAATAATAAAAATACCTACACAATGGATAACAAAGCAAGAGTCTAACCTTGTAAACATTTTATTTAAGTATTTTTTTCATTAGCGGGGAATCGAACCAGTTATTTGGTTTATTTAACCTGTGAATTCGAATTAAAGTGGCTACGTGGAGACAAGCACAGTGGCAAATTAGTAGGTTAAGTAGATAAGTTAGGTATTTAGACAAGTGTTGTAAATTATTAGGTATTGTGGTACCATCGTTGTTGCGGGCCGCGCGAATTCGGCGTTCGCGCGTACATTGACCCCTAGTCAGCTGATTGTAATTCAGTAATTCCACTGCTGGTTTTATTTTTCAGTATTTTCATGATTTTTTTTTGTGAAAGATCGTTTCAAATAACTGTAATAACATGATGGAGCGTGAAAAAAGTTAATAAAACGTTGTGAAAAGATGATTTTTTTTTCCTCGGGATCGAATTTTTTTGTGACCCATCATCATAGGTATCCTTAGTACTATCATCTGTCTTCGTTTTCGGGAGCGTTTCAAAAATACCCTGTATATGGAAATTGTTACGCCGAAATTACATAGAAAATCAATCAAAATTGTGTGTTAAATCTTATAATGACGAGATGGAATTAAAAAACAAAACTTACTTATAAACGTTGATTATACCACTTAAAAATATTTACTATACCTCTCTCTTTCTATTGGTTTAAAGTGAAAAGAGAGAGAGCAACATTAAGCAGACCTTTAGTCCGTTAATAACAAATTAAAAATCTACGCATATAATAGAATCTTAAACAGTTTTTGTCTAATTGCATAAAAATAGTTTTACGGGTTTTATTGCGTTTGATTTTGTTTGGTTTATATTCCCGACGTTTCGTTTTTTTGTGTTTGTCTGGGCGTTTGTGCACGCTAATCGTCACAATGGTCAACGGCTGAAACGATTCGGATGTGGTTTTAAAAGTAATTATGTGGTTGTCTGGTCACCAAAGGGACACATTGAGTAATTCTTTAGGTAGTTAAATTATTTGTCAAATAAAGTAAAGACGTCAAATGAATAAACGCTCTATGTCTGTTTATAAGAGGATTGAAATTATAGGAGAGGAGTTAAAACTTAAAGTTACAGTCTCTATACGTCCCACTGCTGGACCTTAATCCAGCAGTAATTGAAAACTCCTTCCGTTTTTAAGATGATTATGTAATGAAACATTTTAATAAGAGCGATTTGACAGTTTCCCTGCTGAAGTGAGTATGTTTATTATTTAAGATAAAATACCTACCAAAACATACAACACTGTTTCATTTGCATATTATATTAATTAGGACCGCAGGTCATAAGTTGTTTGCGCGTATAACAACGCAGGCGCAGCTATATAGTAGATAATAAAACTTCTCTGACGTCTACGACTTGTCTAACATAAGTAATACGTTTGCACTTCAATATCTAACGCAAATCGTTTTGTGTATTCAAGAGATGTCAATAATTTTTAATTGTTTTATATGTGTACGTATACATGTGTGCACAGCCGCCAATACGCACACATGTATAGGTAACATTAATCAACAAGGGTATTATAAAAGTTTATGTTCTCCTGGTATGTTCTACTAAGCAAAGAATTATCACCTGGCTACACTGTCACATTTTAAAGTGTACATCGTAATTGGAAATTAAAATAATGTTAAGGAGAGTTAATTACAAATTTACATGCTTATTATCCTAAATAAATAAAGAGAACAAAAAACATGCTTGTATATATTACGTTCCTAAACGAGCACACAATCTACCTAATGGCAAGTATATTTTGAGGCCCATAGACACATCTATCCTTCTAATCAAAACGCAAAGGTGTTTTCAACCCTAAATACTAAGATAGAATCCCTCGTTACAAAAACAAAAACGGTTTTTAACAGTCTTCACTCACGATACGAAATACACCAGCATTATGTTGCTGTTTCCACTTTCACCAGTCGAGCCGATCCATATATTATTATATGCGTTGCATCGTGGCTCTACCATCGATGAAATAGCTAATAAAAGCGCGTGCACTCTGCATGTATATAAAATAGTATCTGGGCAAAAGGGCTTCGCTCGGCGTTAGAAAAAAATGTATAATTTATTTAGGGATGACCTATCTAGAAAAACTTGGAAAGTAAAACATTAACTGAATAAAAAAAATCAGAATCCAATGAGCCGTTCCTGCGAAACCAGTTACATATAATTATACATACAAGTGGTCGACCGTAATTCATTAAATTCTTTAATTTATACATATATTAAACAAGCCATATTTCTCTAATACACAAATATCTCAAAATCAAAATATAAAATAAACGCTTTTTTACCTTGATATTATACACTACACAGACTTTTGAAAAAGGAACGTTTGAAATCATGCAAAATTAAGTGGTAATTATTTGGTACTGTGCTACTGTACTGTACTGTATCATAAAAATATAAGTAACTCCGCAAAAAATGAGTATATAATAATTTATTTATCTAGTTGTGGGGTTATATAAGCTGGATTACTAAAGAACAAAAAATAAAACATAAATAAATCTGAACTAGTGGTCTACAGCCTGGTAGAGCTACGCTCTAGGCATTGGACTATTAAGAAGATGATCTCTGTGGCGAAATTACCAATGGTATTAAGTTAAGTTTACCCGTAAGGGGTCTTTGTGCGAGAATTTATGTGGGTCTTTAGAAACAAAACCTAGCTAAATCGAGTTTTATCCCCTATATCGTAAATTTCATCGAAGCCGTTTTTGTTTTTTATAAATATTGTTCTTATGCGGTGTATGCAGTATAGAATATATATCCCGATCGGATCAATATTGCCGAAAAGCTGTGGTTAAAAGTAAGACATTTTTATGAAAAGAGACTTAGAAAATGGAATATAAATAACGATCAATTAAAGAATAATAATTTTGCTACATATAACAAACATTGTCAAAACATAACATGCATAACTGACTATTAAATGCAGTGGTTAATCGCGTCCAAAACCTTGTATATTATGTACATAGCTTTTATTGTATCAAAGTCAACGTGTGTTTGGTACAGAATAATTTATTTTCATCGCGAGACCGAACAAGCGATGATCTAGATCTAGACGTTCATAAATATCAATGACTGCGAATTCAATCTATAACCTCTTGTTTAAACTATGTCTTGGCAATACGCGTTAATCCATCGAATAAAATGAATATAGTAGTGAAAATAATGACGTCAGATTATGATCGCGGCGACACTAGACACTTGTGTAAATACGCGAATAGTTATGAAACTATTTTAACTTTTCACTACACCTTTTGTTCCCGATTGAGAAAAATCATTGATATATCACATAATGTTGTGCAAAAGTTATTAAAGATATCACCCCTGTTGATCCGTAAGGGTTCTTAAGAGTCAATAATTATAGATAGCAGGATGATCTTGCGAGCTTTCGTATATTTCATAATTATGTGAAACATCGACGGGAAATAACGTCAAAGAAAAGGTTTACGAGCACTAAGGCGGCTATGCAAACCTTGCTTATAAATGAAACTGATTAGTAATGTATTTATGAGTATGAGTCGCTCAAACAGAGGAGATAGGTAAACTTGTGATTCCAGTATTTGTTTGCTTTCGGTGCAAGACTGTAAAATTTAAATTCTTTATTTTACGTTTCATTCAAAAATCACAAGACCTAAAATAAAGAACGAGGATAATACTACATACTACCATAATCAATGTAACAATTTCTTCAGAAAAACATTCAGGTTAAATAAAGAAGGCTGAACCGTGTCGTGGCGGTGTAAGAATATCCACTACCCTATATCATCCCTTGGATGTTGTAAGAGGCGACAGAGGGAAACAAACCAGGAGATGGGTAGCAGCGTCTTCCTAATAACAACTAAAATAAAAATACTGCGGTTACCAACCCGGCTTCCAAGCGTGGCAACTATGGCAAATAACTCCCCCTATAAGGCAATCTATGGGGAAGGCCTATGTTCAGCAGTGGACTTTTGACAAGGTGTAAAGAAGACTTACGCAAAAAACACTGTCATAACTAAAAAAAAAGGAAAATGATATTTAGGAGAGCCGTAGTAGTTGAGTGCGGAGCGGTCGACAAGTCCGCGATCGTGGACAACGCGATTCCAATTCCCAACTGCACCAATGAATTTGTTAGTTGCAATTTTAAGGGCTGATTCATGCGCTCGGTGTTAAAGATGAATATCGTAAAACCTGTATGTCGGAAAACCTGAAATATATAGAGGGCAAGTGAAGCCTGAGAACAGATATCGGGACAACATGGTGGGCACTTCCCTGAGCTAAAACGTTTTACCAAATTGAAAGGGAGTTTGTGACCAGGTATGGGATGTATATAGGATGTAACCTTGGTTTCTTCTTTTCAATGATAGAAACATAGCAAACAATAGATATATATTGAGATATATGTAATCGGTTTAAAAAATCTTGACTACATTCTAAAACTTATACCTTATATCTCAAGGAATGTATTAAAGTTAAATTAAGAGTAAAAAGTCATTATTTGCACTTAGAAATTCATCATTGAACCGCGCAAGTTCACTTGTGATTGTATGTCAATATAAAATATCAACTGTACACGACTTGTAGATTCTGCTTTTCCATAAAAAGGTTTAAAACAAGAACTTCTAGGCGAAACCCGCTCTATAATTCCTAGACGTTGTGGTTTCTTATTCGTACATAGTCGTTTAAAGACTACAATGACAATCTCAACACCCGAAACGTCGGGAATTTAAAAAAGTTAAAATTAAACGCGATAAAATGCAAAATATGTTTTATTCAATGTGTAGCATTCGCGTAAATCTAAGAAATCACGTAGATTTTCTACATAGAGCGTAGATCTATGTAGAAGTGCATACGGGTAACATACCGGTTGATGTTTGATGTTGTTGTTTGTTCACACATCAGATAATGTTGCGAATCAGATAATATGTAAAAAAAAAATAGGACATTTAAATCCAAGATATTATTGAGGCTATAGTGACACGAAGACACATGAATGTAGCCTTATTACCATCATAAAAACAGATGTAATAGTCGCCTTTGCCAAAATCAGAGAGGACTCTTATAACAATAATACTGGATGTGGTTTAAACACTTTAGCTTTTTACCCAGGAAATTTCCCCCTGGAAAATTTGTCTAACTAGGTAACAATTTTTAAACATACAAATTTCTATAATATAATACTTAAAAATATCAACGAACTCCAAGAAAATAAATACATAGTTTACTCATATATTTACTATCCATTAATTTTGATAGATTGTCACTCAACTTTTCTTACTATTTAGTAGTGTTACCTCTCGATAGTTATTTATTTATTCATTAATTACAGCCTAAGCCATAACGCAAGCCTCACTCAAAGATTGCCGGATATCGTATTCGTATTTGCCACAGTTGCTACGCTTGGCAGGCGGGCTGGCAACCGCAGTTTTTTTATTTTAAGATGTTATCAGGAAGATGTTGCTGCCCATCCCCTGTTTCAGTTTTAATCTTTCGCCTTTTAGGGTGGGTGTCCCTCGGGATAATAATATGGGATACTGTGGATTCGACACACGACGTGTAGTGGCGGCGTAAGAGAATAATAATAAAATATTGTAAATATAATAGTTATAATTATTCATTATTAATTAGACGAACATATTACCTTAATAAATAAAAAATAACACAGCACTATCACAGCACAGAACCAGCAATTAAATTAATGTACGAAAGCTAAAATTTTCGTTGCGAATTTAAAGCACCCCAACACTAGGTGCGCTCGCGCAGTACTGATGCCAGCTTTGAGATCGCGCCGAGTATATCTTCAGATGTGACCCGAGGCGCCGGCGTTTTAGGTTGAGCATATTAACAAGATTCTAATGGACAGTCCACAATTCAAAGCGACGTTGTCTGTGGGGTTAGCCAAGTTGACTTTCTACAATCATTAACGCTAATAAATAACTATAGAATGAATGAAATCAACGTTAAGTCATTATGGCGTTTTACGCGAATTCATAGCCGTAACAATTATTTGTAGGCAATACTGTGGATATTAACACCTATGCACTCTTATGTTGTCTGAACAAATAAATAAATAATTTAAAAATACAAAAAGCTGTTCCCCCTGCGGGATTTGAACCCGCGGCTTGTAGCGCCCTTTCTGAGCTGTCCTTTCTTTCTGCCTTAATATTAAAATCTATTAATTTATCTCGCGTTTGAGATCGTTCAATAAGTAATATGTATCTGCTGTGTCTCTGATTTTATTCTACAATAAAGACGAATAAGTCTTCTCAAGTAAAAACAACTCGCCACGTTACTTTCGTTACGTACGTCTGAGTTTCCATTTTAATCGATTACATGATTAGCACCCGTACTTATTTTACTGTAATATTTATCGATTCAAATATAAAATGTCATTAAAGTAATGTCTGAAAAGCGGAGGGTAAGGAGAGTGTAAGGTAGGCTACTAGATGCAGTAACAATCTGGTAAGATATGTTGGAAGTTGATTAATGCAGGTGGGTCAGGACCGAATTTTAATGTATTCCTTGGAGAAAGCCTGTGAACAGCAGTGGATTTGCAGGGCTATAATAACGATGATAATGATGATACCGCCTTACGGCCATAAGATGACACCAGATTATTTAAACACAATTATTGAGCACTTAAAGTACTATAATATATCAACAGATGATAACATGGTAGAAATGGTCCAATTGAACATTTATATTCCACCTGATAGATAGTATTAGCTATTATAGTTTATAGATACCCGCAACCCATTTCAAATAATTCTTTGGTCTTTAAGGACAAAGATGAAAGCGGGTGCACTGTTGCTTAGCGGCAAATACAGGCAGGACGTTTTTACCCACCTTTACGGACTCCTAAGCTAGATAGAAAAAGGAGCCCTGATACCCGGTAAATCAGACCAACAAATGAATAGCTTCTTTTTCTTCTTCTTAATCATCACTCGAAGAAGTTCACAGGTGGACATGAGCCCCTTCTGGTACCCCCTGTATAGTATGCCTCGTCACAAGTGGCGGGCGTATTGGCTATCACAGTCGTCTCGCACATTTGACGCTGTTCCCTCTTGCTGGTCTAGTATACGAGTAAACGAGTAGGCTATACCGCCATTCATCGGAAACCTTGAGATTTTTTGGAATTTCCCACAGTCGCCTCTTACCACACCCACGGGATGAAATGGAATGGTGGAACTATGTTGTATCCCCAAAAAAATTGAGTTCTAACGCTAAACTTTATCTTATTGTATGGTAAATTTATTAAAAGTAATAAAAAAATATTGAGGTCCTAAGCTTGTTAGTTTCATTATAAAACAACATTGATCGTGTATGAATCACAAGAGTGACAGTTAAACCAAAGGTGTGATGAGATTAGTTTACAAACGATAGTCAGCTGTGGTATGTTCTCTTTAGGTGTGAGTAATAGGTTAAAATGGTGAAACAAATAGAAACGTAGTCTGTCGGGTCTAACTCCGGATAAATCTTAAATTATTGGAATTTTCACACACCGACTATGAAACACGTTCAATCAATTTTTTAACCATATATCGCCTGATCTCCATAAGTATCTTTATGGTAAGATACCAGATAATTATGTTTGACGTTCTTTCTGTATAGTAATCTAGTGTAATTCAATTATTTATTTTTCACGTATGTAAACATTCCTTTATCCACTCCATGCCATACCATGATCCGCTTTACGGCATACGCACATAATGTCGGGAGGCGCACACAGTAGTACTTGCTCGGGGCTCTTTTCCGTGTGCGATTGCTTTTTTCCTTACAAATTTCTCTGTTCCGTCCCTTTCCTCTACTTAACACCTCTCTCCTTACTGGAGCGTGACTCTCGTCGTATTTACCAAGTATGTTAACAATATTCAGGTACTCTCATTGGGAATTCTCCCGTGTGGTAAGAGAATCCATCACCATTCCGTCCAGTGGGTGTCGTAAGAAACACCTATGGGGTATCTTAGAAAAAAACTTACGGTTCTCGATAGATTTAGTAGCTCGTTTACGTTTATTTAAATTAGAATAAGAAATATTGACTCAAATAGCGTAATTTATTGAGCGTGTCAAATTAGTATAGATGGTGATTGTTAATTTTTTAGGTCTTGAAGCCATAATTTGTGAGCGATTTGAATTCTAGGATTCGCATCTAGGACCCAGTATATGACTTAGAAGCTGGCTGGCTTCTAAGTCATATACTGGGTGGCGATTAAGTTATCACATTAAATAGCACAGCGATAAATACAAGTTCATATATTATGTCTGTCAAAATAATAAAATAATCAATTCTACCAAAAATAAAAAAAGCATCTTTCAAACAAAATGAATAGCGTAAAAATTGACACGAAATAAATCACCTTGATAATATTAGTTTATGACCTGAAGTGATCTATAAAAGCGGCAACGGTGCGGCAGGTGCGCAGTGCTCACGCGGCATCGACATAGGTAATTATTTACCTACACTTTCCCATTAATAGGTAATTAGGCAAAAAAACTAAAAAAGGGCTACCGCGACTAGAATGTTAATTGTCATATATTTTTTAGTTGTGTCAAAGAACGTTATGTAGGATAAGTCTTTTCATTTAATATGATAACTTTATGGCCAGCCCGTATACTAGTGACTTGTTAAGTGATACTATCATATTTTTTATTATTTATTTACATAACATAAAATAGTTATACAATATTCACAAAATGTAATATTAAAATTATAATAAATCGTTAATCGCCGCGATGTAGTGCCAAGAACATTGGTAAAATAACGATATTGCTTAAGAATGAAAAGGTCTTATCCCGCCAATTCAACAGTTACCCTAATCTGACGTTTTTGACACCCAAATGATGTCCACGTACTATTAATAAATATACGACAAATAATTCTGTTAACGGCGCGAGTGTTTCCCAAAGGTCTTGATTCAAGAACAGTTTCAATAGCATAACTAGAATTGATACGTCAGCGTTACATTCGAGTGTCAATGATGAAACATCAGAGTATAGTCATCAGCGTGGTTTCCTCTTGACGTGTGCTTACGGACTCGCGTGTAAAACGTTACGTGACTTATTACAGACACATCAATTAACTAACGCATTCGTAGAAATGTTGTGATGGCTTCGGTTAATGATATTATATATTGGCATGTTTTTTTTAATATTACATATTAGACTTTTTAGTAACAAGGCTTTCCATCTTAATCCTAAGGGGTAATAACGCATCTTCATTTTGATACTTAATCGAGGATAAATGTAGGTGTCTATGGACCACAGCATCCATTTACCATCATGATGGTAAGTGGTTGCTGTGACCCATAGATATCTACATCTATCTTCAATAAAGAATCAAAATGCAGATTCGTTGTCACCCGTGAGGACTAAGATGGAATGCCTCTTTTCCAGTAAAAGGGTCTCCGTTCTCTACACTCACCATACGAAACAGCAGTGTTAAGCTGCTATTTTACGCTGGTATTCTGTGAGAGCGTGGTCCTTCCCAGTCGAGCCGACCCATTCGTACTACAACTATACTACTAATATAGCTGCAGCATGGCTCGACTTAAGTTCACATATATAAATAATAATATACATTACTTAAGTTCACATATATAAATAATAATATACCGTTGTTGCAGTTTTTGAAAATACGAGTAAATAAGGCTTCTACTTGTATTTGAAATTATCCCAAATTGAATGTGATTTATGGGCAACAACGTTTATGCCTACCGATCGACCCTTACGAATACTCAGTAAAATCAGTTAAAATAATGCATTACCACGCATTTTGAATTTAAAAGATAAAAAGGACAGAATGTTTGAGAATTTTTTTAATTAATTTTTCTTCACTATTTGCATATATTACTTATTCAGAACCTTCTCTGCAAATTTGGCCGGTTATTGCAAAATAACCCTGTATAATATAAATTTTACTAATAAATAAAATATACAAATATAACCTAAACATACATGCATATACAACATTATACATACATTTGGCACAAAGCACTTCTTTCGAAGCTTCCTTCCTATGGGCTTCCCGAGAAATTGTGCAATTGGATCACCACTTTCCTTGCTTATCGGAGCATGAAGGTCGTAGTAGACGGTACATGCTCCGATTACAAGCCTATCAATGCTGGTGTTCCACAAGGCTGTATGCTATCACCTACGCTGTTCCTTCTGCATGTCAATGATATGTTGCAAACCAGTAGCATTCATTGCTATGCGGACAACAGCACAGGTTATGCTTTTTGCACCGGCCGTGCCAATATTTCTCGGGATCACGTCATCGAGTACCGGAACAAACTTGTCTCTGAAGTTGAGTCGTTGTTAAACATGTCAATCGATTCAAGTCTCGGATTGGGGTCGGCTAAATCTAGTCCAGTTTAACCCTCAGAAGACACAGGTTTGCGCGTTTACCGCTAAAAAGAACCCCTTGGTCGTATCTCTTCAATTTCAGGGCACTCCCCTTGCTGTCTTAGCTAGCATCGGAATCCTCGGTGTCGACATATGGAATTATGTGCAGTTTCATGGTCATTTGGAAGGGAAGGCTAAATTGGCCTCTCAAAAACTTGGCGTGCTCAGCAGAGCAGGACAGTATTTCATGCCGGCACACTACTTGCAACTTTACAAGGCGTAAGTTCGGCCTCACATGGAATACACTTCTCATCTCTGGGCCGGGCCACCTCAGTGCCAGCTCCTTTCACTTGACTGCATCCAGCGCAGAGTGGCTCGAATCGTCGACGACCGAGTTCTTTCTGATCGGCTCGATTCACTGGCGCTGCGAAGAGATGTTGCATCCCTTCCATTTTCTATCGCATCTACCACGGGGAGTGCTCTGAGGAGTTGTTCGGATTAATTCCAGCTGCTAAATTTCACAAAAGCACATCGCGACTAAAGTGACGATACCATCCACACCATCTAGATGCTTGGCGGTCTACCACTGTGCGTTTTACTAGGAGTTTTCTTCCTCGCACAGGTTGTTTTTTTGTGCAATCGTTTACCACCGGCGATTTTTCCGGACCGATACGGCTCAGGGACTTTTAAAAAAAGAGCTTACTCCTTTCTAATACATGCAACATAATCACATGCAAGTCCTCTGGTGTTGCAGTTGTTCATGGCCGGCGGTAGTCACTTACCATCAGGTGAGCCGCATGCTCGTTTGACCCCCCTTTTATAAAGAAATATACAAATATATTATGCATATTTATATACATATATAATTAGTACATACAAATAACTATTAATATAATATATACGTTTGTTTAGCAATATATATGACATGAATGATTCATGTAAGAAGCGTTGTCTTTAATAGATGATTACGTACGAACTTTTTAAAAGCATACTTTTTGGGAGATTTTCTGATGTTATCGGGCAAGGAGTTCCAAAGACGTATAGTCTGAACTGTAAAGGAGTTACAATGGTTCTATGGAACTCGGTGAAGTGAACAGGAATACAGATTTTGTTGTTCAATTATTGATAAAATAATTCTACTTGTGAAAAACGCTGCAGACCCTATAGGTCGGCTCGACCGAGAAAGGTCCAAGCTCGCATAGAATATCAATTCTTAGTTTAAATTTTTTAACTTCCCGCTTTGAAAATAATAATTTTTAAATGTAGGAAGTTATAGATTTCGGTCCGATTTTGAGAATGCGAGTTTTTATCAGATCTCCACGTTTTGAGGTCCTAGGAAGCCGTTCCGATTATTCCCGGTTGGACGTCCGGCCGTGTGTGTGTGTGTGTGTATGTATGTAGTATGTAAATAAAATTTTGTCGTATGATATCTTTAGAACGAATAAACCGATGGGCGACACGGCGTTCGAAAGTGTTCATTGAGACTTCAAGCAGATTAGATTTTCAAGTCAATCGAAAAAAACAAAGAAAAATTGTTAATAATTTTCAAAATATTTAATTAATCAACTCCAGACATCAGAAACACTTTTTTGTACTTAAAAAACTGCGTCCAATGCCGCCAAGCAAGACAAAATCGAACGACGCGTTCAAAAATTATTGCCATTTAAAAATTTCTAGATTCCGAAAAAATTTCAAGGATGGTCTGCAGGGTCGACCGTTTTTCAGATGTTTTTAATTCTTTTAAGTTTTGAGTTCTTAATTTCATATTTAACACAAATTTTCCCAACTTTACGGAAATATTAAGTATTATTTCAAAATACATCTGGTATTATCTACCGGCTAATTTTTATTCTTCGCATATGGTGACCTACATTGTCTTTGACTACGTCATCAATTCCCGGTAGGGCAAATATCTATATCCTTCAACTTCAATATTTGTACTTTAAGGTTTCTTTTATCCTTTTGTCTTCTCTGCTACTGCTATGACCGAGAGCACGTACAAAACTTTTATCCTTTTGTCTTCTTTGCTTGTTTACTACTGACCTACTGACATGTATCTTACAATATTCTAGATATATCGCTCTCTTTGTAATGAGGACAATATTCGCCTACGAATAATAAATACGGTGTAAATTTATACCAATTTGTCTGATTAAATGTTTGTATTTAAACCGGATATAAGTTCTTTTACGCCAACGTATTAAAGCAACCAACAGATATAGGAACTACGACAGCAAACAATATGACGTTGTTGTTAAAATGCTTTAAAGTAGAACATGTGATTTTGCGTCTGTGGATTTTGGCATAGTTGCCATTCTTGGCAGGTGGGTTAGAAACCGCATTGTTTTTCTTTTTTCATTTAGTTGTCATCAAAAAGATGCTGCTGCCCATCTCCTGTTTCAGTTTTCCTCTGTCGCCTCTTACGACACCCACGGGACGATATGGGGTAGTGGATATTCTTACACCGCCACTAAACGGTTAACTGAACTTAATGCATTCATGTATCTCGTATGACTACCTACGACGATTCCTGCGTCTTTCAAAACATACGGTTACCTCAAGCTCCGCTACCCATCGGCCCCTATAATCGAAGAACGATTTCGGCCAATAATCCCCTTGCTTGTCTAGCTGAGATCCAAAAACCCCGAAGAGACAAGAACCTTGGCTTGTCGCAAATCGTCGTTTCAATGTAACCACATTGGTTACATTGAAACATACATTATATTAATATAGATAGTTCTGTATTATCAAGTCAATGCAATTTCGTACATACAAAAATGTAAATCGAACATGGTTATAAAATTTGTCATACAATGATACCGAAAAGTTGCTGATCGTTTTATATGAATTTATCATAATATATTTTAACGAAATTAACCCTAATTAATTGGTATGTTATTCATTTTATATATGAAACAGACAGGTTTACCCTAGTTCAGGTAACGGTTATTGACTATTTTAGATTGTGGCATTGTTTTAATTAATTGTACAGTTTATTGGGATAAAATTAAATAAATAAATAGATAACAATCTTTTTTTAAATATTTTCATTTTAACATTTTATTCCATGTCGTGGAGCCATTTTATATAGGTACATAAATTATACATAGAAAAGCATCCATACCGCAGCAGGTAGTACAAACACTTGTTACGTGCTGGAATGGAATCAGTGGCCACACTGCGACACCGAGCTCTTATTGCCATTATTAATTTATTTTGCATGTTCATCGTTAATGCATGTGCATTCTGCGCGTATACGCATTCAAAGCAGTCATCTGTATTCAAGGCGTCACAGCAAATTGACAGCTCGAGTGAGGCACAAATGTTTAATGCATCAGATACTGCGTTGAGATAATCTAACTTATTCGTATTTTAAGGTATTAACGAAATTAATATAAATGAAATTTTATGGTAGGAAAAGGCGTCTTTTTATCTTAATTTTTTATTTATCACATTAATAAAATGCTATCGGATTTCAAGTTTATCGCTCAAACCCGGAATATCTTTAATTCTACTTACGAAGAGACAAACTAAAAAGTAATTTACTCAAAAAAATTATACCAGTACTAGCGACCTTCCCCGGCTTCTCATGTGTGATTTTTGGATCTCCACAACAGCGCAACCTACCGGGTCCAATTTTGAATCTAAACCATCCAGGGACCCATTCAAACACACACAAAAAATTCATCAAAATGGGTACAGCCGTTTAGGAGGAGTTCAGTGATAAACACACATACAAAAGAATATATACAGATTAATAGTATAATTATAAGCAGCAAAACAGAAATAGGAGAAGAGGATCAGAAGGTAACTGATAAACATTAGGAATAAAGGATTGAAATAGCAGCTTAATGCTGCTGTGTTTCGTATGGTGAATGTAGAGAACCGGAGACCCTTTTTAATGTTAACGAGGCACTCTATCTTAGTCCTCAGGGGTGACAACGTCTCTAGGTTTTGATTCTTAATCAAGAACAGACGTAGGTGTTTATGGGCACACTTACCATCTGGTGGACTGTGTGATCGTTTCTCATCCTTATTCTATAAAGAACATAACAATTCCTTAATTTAATTACCTTTGTCGTGAATAAAAACTTGGAATTGGAATTTTAAACACTTGTTAATTGTGGATTTCTGCAGAAAATTTTCAAAATAATAATTAATTGATTAATATGAGACGAGACATTCAAAAACATACAATAAGGAAAAACAGTTGTTTGTTCAAATATTCGGCTCTAAATACTACGCTTAATACAGATTACTTCGTTTATTTTAATTTTAATCATTACAATGTACAATTTCCGTTAATTAATTTGACAATTGACGGAAATATGGATAGTAATAATTATTCACTATAGTTCAATGATCTTAATTTAACAAGTCGGACGGCTCCGTGGCGCAGGGGCTTAGCAATGAGATGTTGCGCTGGGGGCCGCGAGTTCGAATCCCGCACGGAACAAGTATTTGTATGGCCTACAAATAATTGTTCCGGGTGAACCGATTTCGATGATTCTTTTTATTTGAAAGCTGGTGCTCATGTGGTCTCATATAAATTTGATTAAGGTCTGACCAAATAATTTTGAGTTATTCTTAATAATTTATATTGAAGTCGGTGGTACAAATTTTATAATTTTAAATTATTTAAAGTACAATTATTAAAAACACAATTACTATTACTACATTTACAATTGTGTAGTGGGGTAAGAATATCACTACCCCATATCTTCCCGTGGGTGTCAAGAGGCGACAGAGGGAACTGAGGCAGAGGATGGGCAGCAGCATCTTTCTGATAACAGCAAAAAAAACGATAAAAACTGCGGTTGCCAACCCGCTCGCCAAGCGTGGCAACTATGGCAATATACCCCCATGAGCGACGACAAAGAAACGGCCCCAGTCTCGGCGGCCCCGCTATTCCTGGCTACGGTGGCGACCATGGTAACGGCGGGCAGGTGCTAAGAATCGAGATTCGGTTGCCACCTACGACGACTCGACCTGGCAACTCATAACGCACGTACCCTGAGGACTGATGAGAAGATCCTGGAGCTGGAAAAAGAGATAGACAAGTTGCGCTGAAATATTATAGGATTATCTGAGGTCCGAAGAGAGGGGGAGGACACGGTAATCCTCGAATCCGGCAACTTGTTCTATCACCGGAAGGCGACCATCTGTCCCAAGGAGGTGTCGGATTTATCATCCACAAGTCTCTAGTTAACAACGTTGTAAAGATTGGGAGTGTGTCGACTAGGGTTGCGTACCTTATACTCAGAATCACCAAACGGTATTCGCTGAAGGTCATACAAGTTTACGCACCAACCTCGGCACACCCTGATGAGGAGGTGGAGGAAATGTATGAGGATATCTCTAGAGCCATGCATTCCTCCAAACCCACTACGGTGTTAATGGGAGACTTTAACGCAAAACTAGGCACAAGAGAGTACGGTGAGCTGAAAGTAGGGAAATTCGGAGTAGGGCAACGGAACCCAAGGCCAGCAGCTGGCCGACTTCATGGAAAGAGAGGACTTTTATGATGAACTCTTTCTTCCAGAAGCGGCCCCACAGGAAGTGGACCTGGTCGAGCCCCGACGGTTCGACAAAAAATGAGATTGACTTCATTATGACGACCAGGCGACAATTGTTCAGTGATGTCTCAGTGATCGCGAGGGTGAAAACCGGCAGCGATCACCGAATGGTGAGGGCACACTGAACCTAAACAAAAGTTGAGAGGTCACGTCTAATGAAGTCAACGCTCCGTCCCCCTCGTGCTCTAATCCAAAGTCCCGAAACCTTTCAGCTCGAACTACGAAACCGTTTTCAGTGCCTAGAAGATTGCAATGCAGTGGACGATATGAATGACAAGCTCGTGGAAACTGTCCATGCGGTCGGAGCTAAGTTTTGCAAGCCCCCGCAGAAGAACACAAAACTCTCCGATCACACTCTTAATCTCATGGCTGTTAGACGGGATGAAGCTGCAGTCTTCAGTAGATATGACAGAATACAGGCAACTGAACAGACAGATCTCCAAATGCATGCGGCGGGATTTGCGCAACTTCAATACAGCTCGTATTGAAGAAGCGATCGAGCGGAACCAGGGCTCCAAAGTCTTTGCTAGAGATCTGTCTGCCAGAAAGAGCCAACTGTCGAAGCTGAAGACTGAGTGTGGCAGCGTCGTTTCCGGGACACCTGAGATTTTGAGTGAGATTGAGAGGTTCTATGGGCAGCTGTACACATCATCGTTGGAGCCACACGCGCGTGAGTAACGATCCAAGAGCGAGTCTTATCCGACACTATTCCGATGATATCCCGGACGTCAGTCTGAGCGAGATTAGAATGGCTCTCCAGCAATCCCGTACAGGAGCGAGCGGAAACCAAAACCAGTCCTTCAGAAGCTCTTTAATTCCGTCCACATGGTTAACACCGGAGGCGTGGAGCAAGTGCGGTGGTCTTGTTCTTCAAGAAAGGCGACAACGCTCTCTTGAAGAACTACAGACCGATTTCCTTCTGAGCCGCGTCTACGTGCTGTTTTAATTTTTACATTTTTTTCTATTTTTTTACACTTGTATGTTTTTTGACATTAATTTGATTGAATGTAGTAAATATCAAATTATAATTTATTTATAGTACACGGTGACTTAAAACCACGTTTACTACGTTTATTTACCCCGCATGAGAGTGACTTACTAGCCGATTATTGTACGGTATGTTTTACTTAAATCACGCATAAAATTTATAATATTTTATAATTTTTAATAAATTTAGACATTTATTGAAACATAATAATAAATACAAAAAAAGAGAACTTTAATTAGTAACATCTAGTAGAATACTTTAAATTAAAAACAAAACATTAGATAATTTGATCAAGAAATATAAAAAAATACTTTTCATAAAGTAATTTAAATTTCTTGTATATTTTCAGCTTAAACTGTATTTTCTACCGACTTCAAAATGGAGGAGGTACTCAATTCGACTGTATTTTTTTTTTATGTGTGTTACCTCATAACTTTTTTCTGTGTGAACCGATTTCGATGATTCTTTTTTATTTGAAAGCTGGTGCTAATGTAGTCCTATATAAATTTGATTAAGGTCTGACCAAATAGTTTTTCAGTTATTCTTTATAATTTATATTGAAATCGGTGGTACAATTTTTTAATTTTAAATTATTTAAAGTACAATTATTGAAAACACAATTACTATTACATTTACAATTGCTAAAACAATAAGACCGTTGTGAATTCAGGTTTGATAAATCATTTATATATAAGCCAACATCTGGATCATACAAAACTTCTGTAAATAGTGTCTCGTTGCATTTCGTTCCCGTTCTCGTTGTTTGGTCCCGTTTAATTAAATCTTTAGATTGATGTTGTACTTCATGTATTGAAACTTTTTGATTCTTTTATTTACTAACAAAACTTCTTCATTCGGACATGATGTTGATATTTTAATCTTAGTAATCTTCTCTAAATGCTTGCTCTGACACGATTTTTGACTTTATAATCACTTAGAAGGGATGAGTCGCTCCCGTCCATAGGCTTCGACCACCTAATCCTAGGCCCATCCTACACGTGTCCCCCGGGTAGTGCTAAACAAGTGACAAAGCCGAAAGAACAGACTTGGCTCCTCGCCGTGTGGTAGCGGCGTAAAAAATACTACCAACTACTTTCGCACCATGAGGCACAAAAGAAAAGAAATGGCCCCGAGTTTCCGGCGCCCCTTTAATGGGGTGCGAAGAATCTCCGGGAGGAAAACCGGCGACGAGGTTCGCCACCCGTCACGTTCTGTCTCCCGGAGGGGCGAAAAGTGGATTGCGGACGCCCGTCTGGCTACACTGAATGTATGTGGAGCAATGAATGATAAGATGGATGAAGAATGCGATATGATGTATGATAGAGGAATAGATGTGTTATGTGTAAATGAGACGAAACGGAAGGGAAAGGATGCCAATACACATGGCATGTATACCGCATACTGGTCTGGTGTAGTAGAGACAGAGCGGGCATGCCAGGGAGTCGGTATCATCCTTTCAGAAAGAATGGGTCATTGTGTGAAAGAGTATGAATGTGTAAGCCCGAGACTGCTATGGATACGAATGAAAGTGGGCTTAAAGAACTTGTTTGTTTTAGGGGTCTACACCCCAGACATGTCTAAGCCCACTTATACCCGAGAGCAGTTTTGGGAGATGGTAAGGATGGTGCTAATGAAATGCAAGGGTAATGAAAATATTGTTATATTAGGGGATTTTAATGGAAGGGTTGGCGTGAAGAGGCTTGGTTATGAAAGGATATTGGGAACGTTTGGTGATGAAAGCATAAATGAGAATGGTGAAAGCCTCCTCACCGTATGTGTGGAAAAGAATCTTTTTGTGATGAACACTTTCGTCATAAGAAGATTCACATGTATACATGGGAAAGAGGTGGTGATAGAAGCATGATAGATTTCATAATTGTGGATGAAAGTATGAGAAGCGCAGTGGTAGATACAAGGGTTTACCGGGGGTCCAACGTAGGGACGGATCGTTACTTGGTCTTATGCCGAATTAATGGCCTATTCAGACGTTGGCGGCATCGGAATCTATTTCTACCACTGCGTTACACCGTATAAGAACAGAGAGGTTACAAGATGAAGGTGTGAAAGAAAAGTTCAAATGTAGACTGAGAGAAAATATAAGTGGTATGGATGAATTGTGTATGAATGATTTAGACTTGGAGACTGTGTGGTATAATGTCAAGAAAGGTTTGGTGGATGCAGCTACCGAAGTATGTGGTGTAACTAAGAGAACGATTGAAAGGAAAAATAACACTTTATGGTGGGATGATGAGGTAAGGATGGAAATTGCAGCAAAGAAGAGAGCATGTCTAGATTTACTAGCAACCAAGGCTAGTCATTATAGCGGTATGAATGATGATATTAAAAGAAAAAGGTAGTTTTTAGACATCTAAATAAGAGAGTAAAAGAAGTAGTTAAAAGGAAAAAGCAAGAAAGAACGGATAAGAATGATAGAAGAATATCGGATAACTTCCAGGCAAATATTAACATGTTCTGGAATCTTGTAAGAACTGCCAGGGGACATTCAAAACAGCCTAGAATGAATGCTATACGAAACCAGAATGGCTGTATTCTGAATGACGAAGTTTCGAGTTTAAGAATATGAAAGGAATACTTTCAAAGCGTGTTTATGAGTGATGAGACGTTTGAATTAAATGAAATAGAAATTCCGAAAGTAGAGGAAAGAGATAGAGAGATAGGTATAGATGAAATAATGAAAGCAATGAAAAGTATGAAAGCAGGTAAGGCAGCCGGATATGATAGAGTATCACTCGAAATGCTAAGAGCTGGAGAGGGAGTGGTGGCAGGCTTGCTGTACACCTTGTTTAATTTGTGTTGGGAACTTAAGCGGGTACCGGGAGACTGGTGCAAAGCCGTGATAGTCCCAATATATAAGGGAAAAGGATCGCAGCAGAACTGTAAAATTTATCAGCCTTCTTAGCATTGTGGGAAAACTGTATGCTAAGGTGCTAATTGAAAGAGTTATGAAAGATAAGAGGAGGGATTTAGAAAGGGAATTAGATGTACGGATCAGGTCTTTTCCATGCGCATGATCGCGGAGAAGTTTATGGCCAAGAACCAAAAGGTTTTTTGTGCGTTCGTGGACTTGGAAAAGGCTTATGACAGAGTGGACAGGGATGTGTTATGGCAAACACTGAACTCATTTGGGTTGAGTGCTGGGTTGATACAGGCATTGAAGTCTCTGTATAGGGACTCCAGTGCTTGTGTCAGGATCAACGGGGCCTACTCGGACTGGTTTGGCATCCATAAATGTGTCAGACAGGGCTGTGTGGCTTCCCCGTGGCTGTTCAGCCTATTTATGGACAGTTGTTTGGAAAATTTGAAAGTTGAAGAATTCGGGTTACGAATGGGTGAGCTAACCGTCAAATGCCTTTTGTACGCCGATGATCAAGTCATACTTGGGTCGTCGGCGGCCGAGTTGCAAATGATGGTTACATTAATGAACAGGTCATTAAAAGAAAGGGGAATGAAAGTGAACGCAAGTAAGACGAAAGTTATGGTTTTTGAAAGAGAAGAAAGTAAAACGACATGTGAAATAAGAATAGAAGGGGATTTGGTCGAGCAAGTAGATGAGTTTGTGTATTTGGGATGTGCATTTAGCAGGGATGGTAGATATGATAAGGATATAGAACGACGAGTGAACGCAGGAAATAGAGTGAATGGACACGCTATTTATACGCTGATTTTTCAATTAAAATAGTGGTTTTAAGTCACTTGTACTATAAAATAATGTACACTACACGGAACTTACGTAACCGATTATAAAAACGTGTTAAGTTAGTGCACTCGATCGCTTGTGTGTATAACGTATATAACCGGCTACTAATGTCCCCTGTATCGTAATGTACTATTACTTTTTGTTACAATATTGCAAATTAAATAACAATACAATATGTTTGAAGTATTCAAATATAATTATAATTTAAATAATATAATACAATTATAATTATAATGGAAATAATTAAATTACAAATTGCATTAATGTTAATTTTGATTTAGTTGCATATTTGTATAACCTAACGGTTGTATGCAGCGCACGTAATTAGTTCTATTAAGACCTATTCTGTCTCATTACCCGTACTCATAAATAGCACTAAATTTAACCAACTTATATAATAAAATCTGCTGCCTGCCACCTACGGGATATTTTGGGTGTGGCAATTTTTAAAATATACGAGTTTTTACCCACAACTTCATCCGCGTAAAGCTTAAGTAAAAAACCTACATATCTATAATTTTTTGGTTTGCTGGGGCAATGTTTGGTGAAACAATGATTCAGTAAATGCCATGAAATTGAAGCTAATTTGTGGTGACACTAAGTAAGCTAATTTGTGGTTCCTGTAAAAATCGTTGTCAGGGGAAAACGGTTTTCCGGGGTAATAGCCGGCAAAGAGACTGTAAAAACCAGTTTTCATTAACATACAATGTTTACAATTGAATACCCTCGTGCCTCGGATAGACGAATAAAAATCGTTATTTTATGCCTTACTAGAATAGTACTATAATACTAGAATGCATATTATATTGCCCTGAGCTAAATAAAACACAGTTATTTTGACATTGCAGAGAGACACTTCAATTTTAATATTTATATGTATTAATCACCTATAATAGTTTGAACCCTTTAAAGTAATACCCTATCTACGTAGGTATGTAAATAATAAATAAATAAATAAATATTTGTTCAATAGTGTACTTGGAATGAGCTGCAATGATGATCAAGTCAAGCCAAAACATTTTTACTCATAGTTGACCAAACAAAGCGCTTTTTGAAAGTCAACAACGCTACGCCTTCACTTCAACAAGTCCGTATTACCTTGTGAGAAGAAACGCCCAAAAACTAACAAGTATAATATTTTTCTTCCAACAGTTACAATTTAAACTTCTATATGTATGTATATATATTTTACATATATACATAAGCAAAAAAAGTCTATATGCCTTGACCGACTGGCGAGCTTTACGAGGCTCGTAGAGAGCCAGTGTATTAGGAAACGACGAGCCTCGAGTAAAACTGACGTATTATTCTTTGCCGTAAGTTTATGGCTCGCCCTTCCTTGAGGATTTAAGTCATGAATGCCGTATGTTGTGACGGTGTACTGTCTCTTGACAGCTTGACACTGAGAAGAAACTGACTGTGAGAGTCTGGCTCTGCTAACCCCCATTCGCCTGCCTAGCTTGACGATTATGGCAATACTTTCAACTATAGGAGAGGCCTATATCCAGCAGTGGAATTTTAAGGGCTGATAATGAAGAATAATTTTTTTATTATTATATCTACCGTCATCGACTGGAAGCCTAAAGATATTTTTAATAGTAATATCTATTTTGGCATTAGTATATTTATTATTTTCATAAAACGAAAGGACCACGCTTTCATAGAATACCAACATAAAGTGTAGAGAATCATCTCCTTTTTAACGAGGCATTCCATCTTAGCCCTCAAGAGTGACAACGCATCTGCATTTTGATTCTTAATCAAGGATACATGTAGATGTCTATAGACCTCAGCACCCAATTACCATCGAGTGGGCTGTATGCTCGTTTAGCACCCTTATTCTTAAAAAAATTGTTACAAGAAATTACGCACCGTGTAATATCAAAATAAGAAATTCATCTTGTGCACAATAAGGTCTTTATATTTATTACAAATGGTACTCATCATTTAGTAGCCCTTTACAGATGTTACAAAAGAAACTGTAAACAAAAATAGCTGACCGAAAGACTGACCTAACAGCGTACCATGGCTTTGTGGCTTCGACCCTGCGATATGGTATCATATTTTGGGGACTATCAATATAAAGAGAATTAATGATGAAAGCTCAAAAATGTATTCGAGTTATATGTGGGATAAAGCCTACAGAAAGTTGCATACCATACTTTAGATCTCTTAAGATATTAACATTACCCTGTATTTACATATATTATACTAGAATCATGTATGTTTGTAAAGTGCAATCCGGATCTCTTTGATATGAGGGTACAACCACCTTCTGTTAACCTTCGTCCTCGGAAACAAAAAATCCAGACAAATGTATGTAAAACTGCCCTTATGAAAAAAAAATGCCCCTAAATTATATAATAAATTACCTGATCACATAAAATGTTAAAATACGCAAAAATTTAAATGTGCTTTCAGTAATTATCTTATAGATAAATGTTATTATAATGTCAATGAATTTCTATTTACTAATGATTTAAATATGTAATTTAATAATTTTGTTTTGACTCTGTTCACTTAATTTAACTGTTATTTTGATTTGTTTCATATATATTTAATTTTATGATGTGTGAATATATACTATAGTATGCTATAAAAGCATTTCACGGAGGTACTTAAAATTATAATATTGTCAACCTTGTTACCTGTGAAAACGAATAAATAAATTGATTGATTGATTGAAATCTTTAGTAATTAACTAATTAACATAAAAATGTAACATAATATAATTATTAATAAAATAAAACATTTTAAATAAACATAATAATCAAGTTCATATGTACGAGTATACATTTCAAATATCTATTAACTCCCTGTGTCTTGTGATAATTATTTGGTGTATAAAGTAATCCCCAGTGTACTATCAGAACTCTGGAAATTGAACTTTATTTATTTTGGTGTTGTGATAACTCTCGCTGCCTCTAACGTCGGGCCTGAAGAAACGACGATCAAGGCGTGTATTTTTTGAATTGAGAGTTGGGAGTTAATTACTTAATATGTGCATTATTAGCAACGGTAAGTTCGATCTATCAGCTTTATGGGTTATAGTCAAAACTAAAATTATCAAAGGACTAATTCGGAACATAAATATAACTATCTTTTTTCTCCGGAAGAAATTTCCAGACTGCTAATAATAGCGGAAAATAAATTCTTACAGCTCCTACTATTTCAACCCGTAAAAGTTTATTGGAGATGGGTCTCTCCGGTCATAAAATGGATTTGCTGTAGTTAATTGGCTATAGTAACAAATATCTGGGATTTTGATGCCGTCTGTATATTTTACGTCTGACGTAAATAAGATAGTTAGATAAAGAATAGAGATTTCTTTATTGCACTCACCAAAACACAAAATAAGAGACAAAAAGAATACAAAATGTTAAAAGGTAGTTATAATGAGCGGTCTTATCGCTAAAAACGATTTCTTCCAGACAACCTTTGGATGGACAGGATTGTAAAACAACAGAAATCTCAGGTGATTCGCTCATACTAAAATATGCAATATACCACAATAATAGTAGTAATAACCACTTTTTTTTAAATATTAATTACACTATAAGTATAAGCATTAAATATAGATTTACAAATATATTATATGAAATAAATAATAGATGTAGCATTCAGAGTAACACTTTCCTAATATTAGACATATTTATAAAATATTTTTTTTTATAGGAGAGGGGGCAAACGAGCATGCGGCTGACCTGATGGTAAGTGACTACCACCGCCCATGAACAACCGCAACACCAGGGGAATTGTAGATGCGTTGCCGGCCTTTTAGAAAGGATTAGGCTCTTTTCTTAAAGGTCCCTAAGTCGTATCGGTCCGGAAAAATCGCTGGTGGTAATCGATTCCACAAGGAAGTTGTGCGAGGAAGAAAACTTCTTCTAAATCGCACAGTGGTGGACCGCCAATCATCCAAGTGGTATGGATGGTATCGCGAGTTTTGTCGCGAAGTGCGATGGTGAAATTGAGCGGCTGGAATTAGTCTGAACAATTCCTCAGAGCACCCCCCGTGGTAAAATACGCAAAGAGATGCAACATCTCTACGCAGTGGCAGTGAGTCAAGCCGATCGAAAAGAACTCGGTTGTCGACGATTCGAACTGCTCTGTGCTGGATGCGGTCAAGTGGAAGGAGCTGGCACTGGGGAGCCTCTGCCCAGAGATGGGAACAGTATTCCATGTGGGGCCGAACCTGCGCCTTGTAAAGTTGCAAGCGGTGTACCGGCATGAAATACTGTCCCGCTCTGCTGAGCACGCCAAGCTTCTTAGAGGCTTCTTCGATATGTCGACACCGAGGATTCCAATACTGGCTGAAGCAACAAGGGGAGTGCCTTGAAACTGAGGAGATACGACAAAGGGGTTCTTTTTAGCGGTAAACGCGCAAACTTGTGTCTTCTGGGGATTGAACTGGACTAGATTTAGTCGCCCCCAATCCGAGACTTTGTTCAGCAAAGACTCGACTTCAGACACAAGTTTGTCCCGGTACTCAGCGACGTTTTCCCGAGAAATATTTGCACGGCCGGTATATAAGGCATCACCAGTGCTGTCGTCTGCATAGCAATGAATGTTACCAGTTTGCAACATATCATTGATATGCAGGTGAAACAGCGTTGGCGATTGCACGCAGTCTTGTGGAACACCAGCGTTGATAGGTTTGTAATCAGATCATGCACCGTCTACTACGACCTTGATGCTCCGATCAGCAAGGAAACTGGTCATCCAATTTCTCGGGAAGCCCATAGGAAGGGATCTTCGAAAGAAGCGCTTTGTGCCAGACCCGATCGAAGGCCTTCGCTATGTCCAAACTAACGGCCAATGCCTCCCCCTTGGACTCTACTGCCTCCGCCCATCTATGAGTCAGGTAGACCAGAAGATCACCAGCTGATCGACCACGACAAAAACCGTATTGGCGGTCACTAATCAGCTGGTGATCCTCAAGGTACCTCATGAGCTGGCAGTTTATAATAGACTCCATTATTTTGGAGAACAAGGAGGTGATGGGTCTGAGCGGTCGCCTTTTTTAGGGATCGGGTGGACCAAAGCTGTCTTCCATGAATTCGGGACTACTCCTTGGGAGTAGGAGTACCGGAAAAGACGCGTTAAAACCGGGGCCAACTCCGGAGCACACGTCTTCAGCACAATGGGAGGAACTCCATCAGGCCCACTCGACTTGCTGACATCCAGGAAGAGGAGTGCTTTGCGAACCGACCGCTGTGTTAACCGCACGTCCGGCATGGAGCACTCACACCGCGGGATAGTCGGCGGTGTGTTCCCCCCGTCATTCAGAGTCGAGTTGGACGCAAAGAGAGAGCCTAACAGATCGGCTTTCTCTTTTGCGGCATGGGCCAGTGAGTCGTCCTCTGTGCAGAGATGGTAGAGATGGCTGACAGAAGTTCCCTTGGACAGCCTTGGCGAGAGACCAGAATGCACGGGTTCCCGAAGGAAGGTGAACTAGCTTCTCGCCAAATCTGCCGATGTGCTCAGACCTTGAAATAAGATAAAAATAAGGACTGAGCGCATCGTTTAAAGGTAGGGCATTCCACAGACGAGTTAGTTATACGGAGGCGAGGTCTTTTGCTATTTCTCATGAACCCACGGAACGCAATCAGGTGAAGGATTATTTGTATCGATATTTGGATAGAAATAGAATCGACGCACGCATGTGCTATTAAATTCCACAACTGTTCACAGCACACTCATTTATAATTTTCGTATCTATAGAATGTCTACAGTCATATATCCTCTTAATATTTCTAGGACATGTGAAGTCCTCAAATTCGCATTAGAGGATCGCAGCGGAGTTATTGTTCCATACCCTCTCCGAAATGAGAGGAGACATAGCAGTGGGACGTATAAAGGAACTTCACTTTTTTATAGACATAAATAGAGATAGACTGGCTATCGCTATAATTTCTTTGTCATTCAGGTTTATGCCTAGAGTTATAATACAAAGCTGACCGATTTAGTTTGTGTCGTCAACAAAACTCTGCATATTAGGGTAATTAGTAATTACGTACATATAAGTATGGAGTACTCAGTCAATTATTATAACAATAATTTGTTGAGTAGGTTTTTAATTAATAAATTAGAGCAGTAATACATCTGTATGCACTTACACTGAGATTTATAAACAAGCTATAAGTTACTTTCATAAGTACTACATTTACATAAGTCGACGACTTATAGTCTTAGTGTTATAGCATGGTGCGGGTGACAGCTTACACTTTTGGCGTATCTAGAGATGGAACATTGTTAAATCGATTTAAAAAGGCGATTAACGATACAAAAAGCAAAGCAAAATTATCGATTAGCTATCGGTACAAAAATTAAAACTGAAACATATATTTCTTTATAAACTACAATGCATGTAAAATTAAGTTAAAGTTTAATACAAATTATGACATAATAGTTACATAATAGCTGTTCCTACTCCTCGCCCGCTTGGTATTTATTACGATTGGATTTCATGGGTTTTAATATTTTTGTGGAACCTAATTTTTTCTAAAATAAAATTAGCCTGTGTTACTCGTTATAACATCAGCTATCTGTCAGTGCCAGCTATAAGCCGAGCAAACAGACAGTAAGACAAACATTTTAAAATATTTTTGTCTTTTGTTATAAATACCGTATATACTTTCATACGTATTTAGTAAAAGACAATCAATGTATAGATTATACTATGTATTATATTTGAAAATAAAATCATCTTCTATTTCATGTTGATTACAACATTTATATTGAAGTTTAAACAAATAAAATGGCTACCAACATCTGTAATTTTCAGTACGGTGTAGACTGCACCGGCAGCTTTTCAAGGTACGAGTGCTAGCGCCTTTACTATATTATGTGTATTAGTTTTGCCAGGTCCAATGGGCCAAATATCGGGACGGAAGGTAAAATAATCGAGAATTTGGTTTATAAATCTAATGAAATAAAAATAAAAATAGGTTTTTGTAGCCACTTTGGCCGCCATGAGCTATGATATTTTTTTGACACAATGCGTAATTTGCTTTATAATATTTCCTGAGCTGACCAACGAATAATTTATCGTCCATGCATCGGAAACACTGCATATTCGTCTAAGTGAGTTTTGTTTCCGTAAATCAGAATTTGTTGAACGATTAGTTCCAATTCCAATACATATTTACGTGATTTTTATATATTCGATTTATTTCAAAACCGATTTTTGATAGAGGTACAACAATATCTGTATGACTGTTTATCTAAAAAATACGATACTTCATGGGCGTGAGCTGTCACCCGCACCATGCTATAACGCAAAGACTATAGTTAACGTAAATCTTTGGTAACGTCCGGTCTGTTCCTATAAATAATACAATGTCTTTGCTAATTACAAACCGCACTAACTTATTTTAGTAAATACATGCAAATACATCCGTTAGTGGCTAGTAAATTATTTTTCCGGGACACCTACATGCACGCTATAAATTAATATGAAAAATAACGAAAGTAAGCATTTACGTACTTTATGTTATAATAACCATAAATAACTACCTTTGCGACAGCAACCTTTAAAAATTGAAGCACATTCTCATTTCTCATTCCATTTAACTAAAATATTATTTTATGTTAAGAAAAAATTAAAGTATAATAGTTAATCCTTACTCAATTTATTCATATCGACATTCCACACTGATTTGATAGGCTAGATTAGAAATGTCACTGATAAATGCTAGGGCAAATAACATGTTCTAATCCTAAAGTCCTAATTTAGATTTAATTGGCGTAAAATAATTGACTTATAAACCACATTCTATAGTATGTTACCGTCACGTTAGTAAATATTATACAGGGCTGAATTTACTTAGATTATTTAACTACTTTATTATATTGATATTCAACTAGTTGGATAATGGCGCGGGACTTCATGTATCAGCTATTTATTACATCATCAGTCCCCCAAGGAATGCCACAAAGCACGGTCCTGAGCGACCTGCATCCATCGACTTTCTGCATCACTTATCAGGTTGTCACTCCTGCTAGTGGGGACGCCGCCCTACACTTCGCTTCCCCATCGGTTATGGGAACTTCAAATTATTTGTCCGGCCTATAGCCACTTCACTGATCCGTTGAGCTATGTCATATATTATTACTTATATTTTTCTAATGAGTCCCAAAAAATAATATTAACGGGCGACAAATTTTGGTAAACAGCCGAGGCTGTATTTCCTCAGAATATTTAACTGTGAACCAAATTTAATTATGTTCTTTAACAATGAACCAGAACTTCTTGTACATAATTGTTTTATCTTTAATTTAAGTTAATATTTAGTTCGTAAACAAATCATCGTAAACTTAATTTGATTTAAGAGAATGAGATTTTTTTAACAAGTCACCTATTATTAGTTTAGATTTGGGAATAAATCCGAAAAAAGAATTATACTCATAGCAATTTTTTAATAAGATGAATGTAACAATGACATCGTGTATTATTTAATCTAAATGAAAACTTCAGAGTAGATGTAAATGTTATAGAAGCAAGTTGAAAGTATTATCGTAAGTGCATTCCTTACCTAATTCTTGATATAATACTTATGCGATAATATTATATCGAAAATTAAATTCTGAAGTACTTTTAAAATATTAAAAAATGTCAAAGGCTATGAATTTATTTATGCGGATGTTTTGTGGTTTCACAATCCTGCACTGTAGAGAGCATTAATATTTCTATTTCCAGGCCGTGTTAATACTTTTTAATGTTACTACTAACTTCTACTTATTCATTGGCCGGTAAAAGTCAGTCCCTCGGCCAGTAACAAAGCAGTGGGTGCATTGCTGACAGCAGAAATGTATAAGAGGGTGATACCAGCCCAGACTAAACGACTCAGAAAAGGAGCCCTGCCCTACATGTTTAAAGAATGTTGAGTCATGATTTAATACATAGAAACAAGTACATTTTATAGTTTTTCAAAGTTGACTATTTTAATAGGAATACGTACATTCAATAACCTCAAAAACAATGTATGTGATTGTTACATAATGTGTTTCATTTTAAGACAAAATTAACCTTGAAATACAGTGTTGCCAGAGATTTTCTATTCGGACAACACACAAAAGTAAATTATTCGATTTAATAGTGCAACATAAAACTCTTTGAATAGTGTATTGTGAGGATATCGTAAAATTCTAATCACTGAAAGTGGGATTCAAATAAAAATAAAAGTTACATCAGACGCCAGATGAGCAAAGATTCACATGAAAAGCAAAAAACCAGAATTATCTTTCCGCCAGCCAATTCCCTTACCGAGAGTGGCAATAAGAGCATCCACCACATTTTAACCTATACTATTAATATAGATGCAGCATGGCTCTACCACGTCAATGTTTTCTTGAGCAGAGGGGGTTATTTGTATGCTATTAAGATTGAGTAAACATTTTAAATAATCAGTCTGTCTGCCTGTCTCCCTGTCCGGGCTAATCTTCGGAATGGCTGAACCGATTGTAATGCAACTTCACGAACGGATAGAGAACAATGTTATAAGTGATCTAGGCTACACTTTATCCCAAATACTTGGAGATCATTTATCTCGTAATCAAAAAAATTATAAAATAAATGGTCATTAATTATCTTTAATCTGAATATAGGCACATTCATATATCCTACGGATTCTACGATGCCGGGCGGATCACTAGTTTATTAATACAAGTTACGATTTACAAATTGTTTTCATTTATTTTCATTAAAATAACTAAACATTAATAAATTAATGGTCGGATGTTGCCCCGGTTGATGCCAAGGACAACGCAATAACTGATAAAACTAAATCCAGCATAAGTTTTTGGCGCACGTTCAACCGTTAGATGTCTACATAATCGATTATGTAACTATTGTAACATTGTATATCATATTTTTATTCTACACGAAGGTCCAGAGCTAGAACAACCAACATAACCCGGCAGATCAGTAAGTCGAGACGTGGTACTTCACTACTGGCCGCGTAAGGAAGTAAAAGTTGCTCGGCATGCTAAAGAGAGCTGCTATATAATATGCTGCTATATAATGCTCCTTTGTCTCTATACATCCAAGCTGTCTATTTGATCCTCCGTGACCCAGTGGCCCACCTGCTATAAAGGCCACATAGCGTAATATTCGGTACATTAGTGTAACACTTGAGCCGGGCTAAATTACATAAATTTACTGTTTACAGAATTGTATTTAAGAGCTAGGGTGTAAATAATAAAAAAAAATTGGAGTAAGTGTTATAGTATACGTTAAGTAAAAATGAAAGTTGTTGAATCGCAGAAGATATTGTGTTGAAAGGTAATTCAACCAATCAGTACTATACTTCGGTATATATATTAGGGATGTAACAAAGATGTTCAGGGCCTTTTGAGTGGAAACGAGGCATACCACCTTAGTCCTCAGGGGTCTGTCGCATCTGCATTTATAGGTCACAGCATCCACTTACCATCAGGGAGACTGTACTTGGGTGTCATCCTTATTTAAAAAAATAGTACATTGATTATTTAATAAACTACTTATCGATTGATTATTTGGGTACACGTCATATAAATTGTTTACTTCGTTATATTAATCTTATTTTCATCTTCCATATTTATAATAATTTATTCATTTCTTAGTTATTAAATGATTATGTCTGCCAAGTCTAGACACCTGCGATACAATAATTATATTTAACTATAAAACCTGTGTCCAAACCTAACACACTCAAGCCTAACACCTCTCGTAAAATTGCGCCCGACGTCCTTGTCAAAGCAATTACAGTTTATCGCATGCCAATAAATAATATTAACATAAGTAACTGATCGTAGATGAAAATATCTTGGAAAATCCAAAAGTGCACGCCTGATAAGCGTTGAATTTAATTTTGATGAAAAAAAGAAATTATATTCTTGACTTTTAAAATATATTACTTACGTGTTTTAAATTTAGCGCTTTATTATTTTAAGGTAGTCACCTACAGGGAAAACTTTTTTTTATCAAAATAAATCGATTACGCAAAGTATAAAATCGATTTACCTAGGCTGTATGGTACATTTGTCCTTTGTCTATCAAGGGCTAAAAAATAAGAAAGCGCCTTTAAATTTTTAATATCAATAGAACTTATAAAACTTGAAAATCATTTTATTAACAAAATACGCGTACTAGGACATTGATATGAAATAGGGAACCAGTTAATGTAATTCTGAAGCTAATAAAAAACCTGGTCTCGATACGTTAATTTTTTCGGGAGTTATCGTGACCACATACAAAATCAACATCCGGACGTCCATGTAAAATATTTTACAAACCGTTTTTTTTCCAACGTAGCAATAAAAATGATTTTTTAGAAAATATATATGGATTAATTAGAGTGTTTTCTTGATATACGGCTACTCATATTATCGTATAAGTGCAATATGGTTACGATAGAGGCATTTTAATAACACATAATTGCTTGACCTTGACGTGTCGAGAGTAACGCACTGCCTAATAACGCTTTGCGTTACGAGGCGTGCAATAAAATATTTTCTGAAAAATAGAATCTTTCGTTGTTTTTAAGTAGCGTGTAGTGTGTCGATGACTTAAGAAAATTCTTAAAATCCATAGAGCGTTATTCAGGATATGACGAATAAATGTGAACAAATATCTAATAGACGTTATTAATAATGCATTAAAGAAACCATCCTTGTCTGGTCACACCGATAATGTAAAGCGATGGTTGTGGGTAGCTCCTTATTTGTCGATAATGGGGAGTTTTTATTTAAGAGGCATGGAGTTTTTATTTAGGAAGCATTTTTTATACGTCCATGTTAAGAGGATTGTGAAGTGCCGATACGCGGCGCCAGTAGGTATTTTCAAAAATGCTATCTGTTTCATACCGCTCGGTCCGCATCGCCGTATCGTTACGTAGTACTATTATTTACTCTGTGATATCGTGCGATAGAGTTGCAAGTCTTGGAAGCAATTGCCTACATTTCCTTTTTGAAATATTGTTTCGAGCGTTAACGTTTTCATCCCCGTAAACCTTTATGAAATGAGACAATTTTGGTCTCATTAGATTCAGTCAACTTAATCTGGGTTGCAAGTTTTTTTTAGTTATTCATTTTAGTTTAATTTAAAAAAAACCTCGAGAAAGTTTTTAAGTCAAAAATATAGATATTTAGATGCTAATAACTTAAATCGTACGCAATATTTCTTTAAAATAAAACTGTACGCACCTAGCTTTTCATTACATCTACAACATGAGAAAAAAAGAAGAAAAAAGTTATGAAAATTAGACTATGTTTACTGTGGGGTTGGAGAAATTTTATCGCTTTTTGTATGAAAATTTACAACTTCACAATCCTCTTAATATAGTATAGAATTGCAGATGTGTGCCATCCAAGCCTATCGCAAAATCTTCCAAATAAGTTGAAGCGCCTTTTCAACAACTGTATAAGATTTATTTTCAATTTAATGATTGCTAAGTGAGATCGAGACGAAAGAAACAGTGTCAATACATTTAATTAAAATGAATTATTTATATATCTTGACTTAGACATAGTCGGCCTTATTGCAAAAAGTGGTTTATATATAGTCTCGGGCTTAAATTACAATCTGTTTCACGAAAGAAGTGCCACGAAATATACGAAATATAATGTACCTAACCTACGGAATTTAACAACAAATGTCGAATTTCGTGAAGACTACCGCGGCTAAGGAAATTCTTTAGTTAGAAGGATTATTCTTTAAACATAGTCTAAACCCAAGACTTTCAATTGACTATATTTTGTAATAAGACGGCATATGTGAAGATGCTGTTAACGTCCAACAACAAGTATTTTTATGTTGTTATAAACTCCAAAAATCATAAATGAGGAAAAAATAGCAATTAAATAAATAATGTTTTAATTTCACACATAGTCTTTGACTTAGAAAAGTAAATGTACTTTATTTCTATCTAGTGGCAACTATGGCTAATATATATATATGCCCCTATAAGGCAATCTATAAGAGGAAGCCTGTGTTCAGCATTAGACTTTTGAAAGGCAGTAATGAATGAATAAATGTGTAAAAAGGAGGCTTAATAAAAATACTTTAACTGAGCTTAAAACCGTTTGCGAGAACAATTTTATGCGTTCTTATTATTAATGTGGTGGCCGCCGACTATAATTCGAGATACAAATTGATAAAATAAATCAAGTTAGATTCAATAAATATCAATGTCGTCTACGAAACGTAATTACCTATTTTTATTTCTCCACACGACCTTACGGTACGGAGAACGAACGACCTTTTCCTTTTTCAATCGATCGAATCTTTCAATCATTTTACCACGAGTTTATTGCGTTGCTTTTTTCCGGTTTGTCTGTTTAGTAAAAATTTTGCAGTCGAACTTTTAACTTTTCAATGATTTAGGCCCTTCAAATATAGATTAGATATATTTATATGATATACATATATCTATATTTAAAGTTTTAAGGCTCTATAGAACTGGATGACATTGCAATGCAATGAACTGGGAAGGACCACGCTATCACAATATACCAGCGTTAAATAACAGCTTATTGCTCTTGTGTTTCGTAGGGTGATTGTAAAAGGATTCCATTTAGTCCTCAGTGGTGACAACGCATCTACATTTTATTGATTTATTACAAAACCAGTTACATTTTGATGCTGATTGACGATCGATGTAGGTGGCTACAGGCCACAGCATCCACTTACCATCAGGTGAGCAGTATTCCCGTTTATCACCGTTAATCTTTAAAAAAAATACAATCTCATCTTTCTTGTTGTCCGTTTGTTTGTTTATCTGTTCGGTACAAATTATGCAATAGATTTTGAACTAACTTCCCGATGAGCAAGAGACTAGGTCAGAACTAGAACTGGTACAAAAACGGTCACCATTTTGAATAACAATTATTCCCCAATGTCTTCTGTCTCGAATTTTCAAGTTTGTAGTGTTCATGGTAATTTTGTGTAACGGAATCCAACTTTAATGGTATTGTCTTCCTTTGTGAGGCAGTCATAATTTAATTGCGTGATGCTCATAGCTTTGAACATTTTTAGTTCTGTCACATGTTATTTAGCCTCGGGATCTCTTTTTTGAGGCCAGCATTATATGATATGAAAAAGAGTTTTTCCACCTGTAAATTAAAGTTTCTATGTTGTCTATGTGGATGTAGGAAAAATATAATTATCGACACAGCTAACGGTACTCGTAGTTCAGAAGTCGCAGTGCGATTGTGTAACTCTGGTGGGAATCGTGGTTGACTACGTTTTGGCGTTTGAGCCTTGGTTTCTTACTATTATTAGTATTCTTCAGTGTCAATTTTTTTATAGAATGGGGTGATAAATGAGCACACAGTCCTCCTTATGGTAAGTGGATGCAGTGGCCCATAGACATCTACATTTATCTTCGATTAAGAATCAAAATGCAAATGCGTTGTCACCCCTGAGGACTACGATGGAATGCCTCGTTTCAGTAAAAGGGTCTCCGGTTCTCTACACTCACCATACGAAACACAGCAGCATTAAGCTTCTATTTTACGTTGGTATTCTGTGAGCGTGGTCCTTCCCCGGTCGAGCCGACCCATTCGCGCTACAACCATAATATTGTAGCAGCGTAACTCTACGTAAAAGCAAGCTGATATCTTTTAAATTTATATTTTTAATAATAGATAATATTGTCATATTGAAAAATCATAATGCATTTGCGGAGTGACTGCCATTGAGTGAGCGCCACAACTTTTAAATTTCATGGTATTTATTATTCAAAAAGGTAGTTAATTTTAATTGATATTACGCGCTAAATATTCATTAATCATAACTAGAAGATTAAATCTTTGAAGTTACGAAATTTTAATATTTTTATTTATCGTACTTTTTCCTCATACATGTTACCGTCATCAATTATACGTTCGTCGTACGTCTTTAATAAATATTTTAAACAGAGAAGCGCGTTCTGTATGCAAGACTTGAGGGTCTCGTCACCTTTCAAAGAATCAGTAATTGAAGACGTGCACTATAAACTAAATAAAAAATGTTGTATGCGTTCATACTTATTATATATCATACTTATTTTTTTTTTTTGGAATTCCAACCTTTCTTGTTCTAAATCAGTTTTTGATGCAACTCATTTTATTATAATCATTACTGAAAGAAATATATTCCAACAAATTATATCTGAACTTCACTGAGGTTTAAATACTAAATACAGATGAATCCTAAATAAATTAACGATGGATATCACATCCAATTTAACTGGTTCTTGGATCGTTTGACCAGTTTTACAAAGATGGTCGAGCAATTTCGGCCATTGCTATCGTGTGGAAGGATGTACGCGAACCGGCAAAAAAGTTCAAACCGGATTCGATTGTTTTTGTAAAGTTTTATATTTCTTCAGGCAACAAATATGTACAAAATTTTTGACATAGTTGACAAGTTCAAATACACAATTAAAAAGTAATATCTAGTTAACTAGTCAGAGGAGAATAAACTAAATTAAAAATAAAATCTATTTAAAAACAAGCTTTAATGATCGTTGATAGGGTCAGCATCTGAGTCCATTATCAAATTAGTTCCATGGTACCATATTATTGCAATATCATCAAAGTTACACAAGCAAGGATGGATGGATGGAAGGATGTCAGCAAATGCTTTAAAAATTGTTAACAAATTTTGAACCGAAATACATTAACAAAGCAAGTTAAATAAAAGCTTGAAAAAGTAGAACTTGAAAGAACCTGGTGACAAATTATGTTCTGAGCGTTCATTTCATTTCATTGCAGAAGGTTAGAGAAATTATAAAATAAGAGGAAAACGATGATGTTTTTTTTTATAGAATAAGGGTGACAAACGAGTACACAGACCACGTCATTGTAAATGGATGCTGTGGCTCATAGACATCTACATTTATCCTCAATTAAGAATCAAAATCCAGATGCGTTGTCATCTCTGAGGACCAAGATGGAATGCCTCGTTACAAGTAAAAAGGGTCTCTGTTTCTCTACACTACGAAAGGCAGCAGCATTGAGCTGTTATTTTACACTGGTATTCTGTAAGAGCGTGGTCCTACCCTGATTGAGCCGACCCAGCTACAACGATAATATAGCTGCAATATTATCAAAATTACTTATATAATTTATTGACCTCGAGGCGTCCGAGGCGTGACGTATACAGTATCCAAAGAGCAGCGAGCCACTCGGACCAATTTAGCTAAAAAAATATGGATATAGATGGAAATTTATGAACGAAGGATAGGCTAGTCCATCGTCTGCAAAATCACTAACCCTATATCCTATTAGTCGCCTTTTACAACAAACTAGGCAATTGACACTGTTGGCACATTATTTTATGTAATAAGTCCTAGACAAACATGGGGCTTTGATTTTTTACGTGGTAGAGCCATGCTGCAGCTATATTAGTAGTATAGTTGTAGCATGAATGTGTCGGTTCGACCGCGGAAGGACCACGCTCTCACAGAATACCAGCGTAAAATAGCAGCTTAACGCTACTGTGTTTTGTATGTTGAGTGTAGAGAACCGGAGACCCTTTTTACTGGAAACGAGGCATACCATCTTAGTCCTCACGGTTGACAACGCATCTGCATTTTGATTCGTAATCGAGGATAGATGTAGATGTCTATGGGCCACAGCAACCACATACCGTCAGGTGGACTGTGTGCTCATTTGTCACCCTAATACTATAAAAAGAAAGAAACTTCATAAGCCTTGATGTCCTATTTCGACATGAACTTAATATATAGTAAAATCTTTTATCTTAGTGATTTAAGCAAATATTTCATATTTTTGTTTAAGTTTGTTTCTTAGTAGACATTGAGTTCTATGTACTAAGTACTAGAGAAGCCATTCCAAACAAAAAATGTGCACTACTCTGTTTTCGCGCATGCGCGGCAGATAGTAGACTTTGTCTATGATTGTAGATAGCGTGGCATATAAATGAAGAAATTTATTTTTTCTATTGTAATATTATTACCTATTTCTTCACCTGAACAACAAATAATTTTACTTATTTGACTACTGAATTATTAATTACGTTCAGGTTTAAACTTTAATTTGAAATCTCGTATTATTAGCGCAGCTCCACACTCTATGAATATTGAAGCCACACTTTGTACGGATTGCAGTACAGTTCATTTGAACATAGTGAATGTTCGGAATGCCAAATCTAGTACGTAGTACATATATATCGATGTTAGTAGAAAAATTATTTTCTACCTAAAAGTGAAGTAACAGGCCTAAGGGCATGTTACTTTACTTTTAGGAACGGAAAATTTAAATTTTCCGTTACGGCATGACTCACGCGAAAATCTCGAACTTCCTACTTTAGACAGGTCTAGACTAGGTGCTATCATGCATGCATAATAGTTTAAGTTTAAGTTTTATTTAAGTTTTTGATAAGTTAAGATAAGAGCAGTTATTAGCATAATATGTACTGTACTATGTTTATTGTGATTGACAATTTATTTAATTTTTCATCCTACAATCTACGACTGACATGCATGCATGATCATCTCCAAATTGGCATGTCATGCAACAGCTCAAAGGGACACAAAAATAAAAATAAACATAAATCGACGAAAGCAAGAGAAATATTTATTAAAAGTAATTTCGTTTTTGTTGCGCAGAAAAAGTACAAGAAAAATTCAAAACTTAAGGTAGCCGGGGTAACTATGACATTGGGACGTCAAACACCTCAATCCCCTCCCCCCCCCCCCGTGACCATGGGTGCTGTAAAGCACCCGAAACGTCGAGAATAAAAAAGTTAAATTAAACGCGATAAAATCCGTAAAATTTGTTACATTTAATGTGCAGTGTTCGCGTAAATATAAGAAATCATTAAAATTACTGTTGTTATTTTATGCTTAAGGTTTGTCATGCAGTATGATCGTACACGTAACGCATGTTGTGCAGCATTACCGTCTAGGGTCCGCTTAGTAATCATACGGAATGATCATCGATGAAGGATGTCACGACGTTCGTGCATCACACCTCGTAGTATGAGTAATTAAAAAATATAATGAGGTAACCGGGCTGATATGAAATAAATTAAATGTTTCCTAGAAATTTATAATTTTTAATGGACTATTGTTGCTGCTTTAAGCTTTCATTAACAGCTTCGCCCTTTATTACATAATTTACTTTTGTCTACTATATTTATTTAGAATTATTTTACAGGTACAACGTGTTATATATCTGCAGCACATTATAAGTTATAAAGTAGGTTTGGCAACCCTACTTAGAATATATGCATACGCTTGCCTAAATTTCAGAGCACACGAGCAACAAAAGTTCGATCGTTGCCTACTGGCAATACCAATGTAATTGGTTTTAGCTATTTTGAATGTACTATGCGGTGAAAGAACACCTACACCACGAGGAAAGCACCACGCACATTCAGCATATACGTTGGTAATGCAGCATGGTCCTTCCTACAATTTGATATTTTAATTTTATAAAAAGAGTAGAAAAATTCGTATGATCCCACATACAATGTTTGTATTATATAAGGGAGATTGGGAGATTGCTTAAAAGCTGGGACACTGTGTGCCCACTGTTTTGCAATAATCGGCCAAATTCGCACAGAAGGTTCAGAATAAGTAATATAGGCGAAGAAAAATTAATTAAAAAGATCTCAAACATTCTGTCCTTTTTATCTTTTAAAATGCATTATTTTAACTGATTTTACTGCGCAAGCACACATTCGTTAGGGTCGATCGGTAGGCAAAAACGTTGTTGCCCGTAAATCACATTGAATTTGGGATAATTCCAAATAAAAGTAGAAGCCTTATTTATTCGTATTTTCAAAAACTGCACTAACGGTATATCATTATTCATATATTTGAATTTAAGTTTAAGATTTGCCACTCTTTGAAAAATAACCTGTATAAGGCTATTTCTTAGGTTAAGAATATCAATATTTTTTCACCCTAGAATTAATCCTAATAATAAAAAGTATCTAAACGAAGTATAACGATATTGCGTCCTTTGTAACCACCACTATTCCCAAACAAAATTAAACTTCTTCGTAACCAGTTAGTAAAAACTAGTGGGATGCGGGAAGTAAAGACTGTGTAAGAATCTCCGAAGGAGGCGGAGGATATGTTATAGCCGAAATAAGAATTTTTAATTTTTTGGTTTTTGGCCATTTTGACCCCCTAGGAGTGTAATGAGAACTTTTTGCCCCTATCCAACCATGACCCCTATGACATCCTCTACATGATAGGCTATTCAAACTGACTAGGCCTAAAGTTCGTGCCATTCCCAAACTCATTTCTAGTCTTTACTTCCAAAAAAAAAAAATTCAATTTTGCGCATTATAAACTAAGAAATATCATTGAATAAAAATACTTTTATGGATTTTATCGCGTTTAATTCTAATTTAAAGTTAAAGTTACAGCCTATATACGTCCCACTGCTGGGCACAGGCCTCATCTCATTTCTGAGAGGGTTTTAGGGCAAGGAAATGTCCACCGTGCTGCCTCAATGCGTGTTGGCGAACTTCACAACATGTCTTCGAAATAATTTTTTATTATTTCTCAGACATGCAGGTTTCCTCACGATGTTTTCCTTCACCGCCGAACACGTGGTAAATCAGCACTTAAAATTGCAATTAACAATTTCATTGGTGCCGGCGGGGATCGAACCCGGGTTCCGTGAGCCGTGGTAGCTTAGATAGTTAGCGCTCGCTGTAATTCTAAGTACTTATATTTAATTCCCGACGTTTCGGGTGCTTTGCAGAACCCATGATCACCCATGGTCGGGAATTAAAAATAAGTAGAATTAAAGGCGATATAATCCATAAAAGTAGTTTTATTCAATAATATTTCTCAGTTTATAATGAACAAAATTTAATTAATTTTTTAAATTAAAAAAAGTATCATCAAGGCACAAGACAATTTTAAGTGGGCCAACTCTCATAGTAAATTAGACATTTTCCTAAAAGTATAAAATCAAAATTATAGCCAGAGGAATTTGTTTATCGCAGCCTAACCTCGCATCTGAGACATAAACAGGCCGAAAAACGCTCTCCAGACATAATAACACAGTACAGAGAGATGACTTATAGGCTTGCATATTTATCAATAAGATCACAAGTTCTTGACACACATAGGGATGCATAACGAGTGTAGCTTCACACTTGGCAATATGAATTTCAAGCGAAAATAGTTCTTATCTCTAGGACTTCTTTTCTTTTCGCAAGTCCACATCAAAATTCAGACGCAAACCCCTGCAACAGGGACACAATTACTACGCTTTCACATTCCGAGAACCGATACGACTGATTCACAACACAACTGTTACGTTGCGCAAGTTGTGGTTTATCCCCATTTTAGTGGGCCAAGGTTGGGTCATCGTTACTTTAGGGATAACCAAATAACGTATGAAATAATATTATGTTTTAAGGTTGAAACAAATTGGATCTTAAGTCAATATTTATTGAATTTAAGCCATCGTCATTTGGTTTTGTTTTTGCCACAAATTCGAAGAAATCTTTAGAACTCGATACATTGTCATTACTAAGTATCTCCTTTAGAGGAAAAAATATTACTTATAAACCGCTACTGTTACATTTACCGCCGAAAGTCCACTGCAAGACATACGCCTTCCTAATAGATTTCATTCAAATAAAACATCATTAAATAAGGTTGATGTCGACTCTTCATTGTTTTTACTTTCTCCTGTCGTCTTAAAATGATAAAAATGCCTTTGCCCTGTAGTGAATCATTAATATTTTTAATGAAGTGACAAAAGAAATATAGTTCATTTGATGATTAGTGGCTACTGCAGTCCATGTACACCCGCAGCTTACTACAAACAAAATTATATTTAGTCTACAGATGCGGTGTCACATCTGAAGACTAAAATGGAATGCGTCACAGCTTGTAATTGTACTAGATCACTATACTCTTCAGAGCGGAACACAGCAGTGCAGGCACTACTATTTGGCGGCAGAAATTGTAAGAAGGCGGTAACACTCAGTACAAAATGAGTAAAACAAATTGTCTAAAATAATATCTGAAAATTTTCTATACGAAGTTGCAAATGCACGAGGTGAAACGTTCCTATTAGCTCTTATTTCGTTTGTTTCAACATTTTTAATTAAGAACGTAGAGAGATTTTAAGCCAACTGACTTTTCTTTGGTGAAACACAGAACCTCAATACGCTACGTTAAAAGTCTGTTTTTGAAGCAAACATTAAAAAACCTAGGTTAGCTTTATCTGAGTAATAGGAATATTAATAAACATTATTCAAATTATAATGTTAAAATACATTTTTAACATTATAATGTTAGAATATATTATTAACATTATAATGTTAATATTAGGTCTTTACCTATTAAATTGCCGTTTTTTATGAAATTAGTTAACGTAATTTTTTTTTCTATATTTTGTATTTCTATTAATCAAAGTAATTACCCATGCAATCGATGCATCCTTGCCAATGCAGTGGCTGTTTATTGATGCCCTTCTTGAAAAAATCCGCTGGACGGGAGGCAACAAATTCTTCAAAGGCATTTTGTACTGCCTCTCGGGTATTGAATTTTTTTCCCACCAAAAAGTTATCCTAATTCTGCAAAAAGTAGAAGTCTGTAGGCGCAAGCTGTAGCAGTAGGTCTGGTAAGTACGGCGGATGACGAAGAGCTTCCAACCCCAGCTCTTATAACTTGGAGACCATCTGTTGTGCAGTATGAGGTCGCACGTTGTCGTACAGGGGCAGCGGGGACGGGCGATTGACCAAAGCTGGTTGGAGACGTGCTAGCTTCTCCATCATTTAGTTCAGTTCTTCATAGTACACATCTGCAGTAATGCTCATCTCATTTGGTAAGAAGCTATGATGAATCACACCGGCGCTAGATCACCAAACAGTGACCATTGCTTTTCTAGGGTAAGTTTTCGTTTAGGGCATTGCTTAGGTGTTGAACCAGGATTCAACCAACTTGCTCAGCGCTTGCGATTGTCAAACAGAATCCATTTTTCGTCGCAGATAACAACGCGGTTCAAAATTCCTTCGTTTGTGTGCCTGTTGAGCAGTGCAAGGCACGTCTAGACGCGCACTTCGCGCTGGCGATCATTGAGTTCATGGAGCATCCATTAAGCTGCTTTAACTTATGAATTTGACGCAAATGGACCAATATTGTTTTGATGCTAACTTCGAAAGCTGTTGCTAACTTAAGTATCATCAGCTTCACCATGGGGTTCATTTTTCAGGTTGAAATTTCCAGTACGGAAGCGGGCAAACCAATAACAGGTGGTGCGTTTGTTTATAGTATTCGCTCCGTAAACGTTGTTGATTTTGTGTACCGCTTGTGCCGCGTTGCTGCCGCGACGGTACTCATATTCCATAATTACCCGAATTTTTTACGTATCCGTGATTACGAAAAAGATTCAAATGCGATGGAAACATAACGCCAATAATAAACAAATGAATAATTTTGAAAAAAGAATTCCATGTTTTTAAAATAAAATGAATTCGGAATTAGAATTCTTAGCCAAACAAAAATTATTTTTATTTGAAATGGCCAGTACTGCAGAACGGCAATTGCATTGGTAAAGCTATTATACATTATTAACATTATTACTAATACTCCCGGTAAGCTCAAAATTGTGTTAGGGGTGGTTTAAGACAGTAGTTGAATGGCGGGTTCGAACCCACGACTTTTAGAGTTTGTAATCTTAAACCATTGTGCTACTGTCGCTTTTTCTAGTCGCTTTTAGTAACGTTCTATTGCTAGTGTTTTCAACGCTTTTAAACTTGTGAATCAGGAACACTGATATGCATTTGTGCGAAAATTGAACGAAATTATTAATGTTAAAACACTTGCCAAAGCACGTAGCACCCAAGGATAAGTGCTGCTAGAGTGTTGGTGGACGTAGCAAATGTTTATTTGAGCTATTATATAGATTAAAAATAAAACCGAAAGATTGACATTGTATAATAATGATTTAGTAAATAAAAGATTTCTCTGATTACTTATATCATAAATTAATGATTGATTTATTAGAAACGTAATTGATAATTAAATTACTGATCGACGGTCTATGACTGGTTGTTATTTTAATTGGTCCGTTGCAAAGACATTTAAGCAGTAGTATATAAAGTAGTAGTATATATATTTAAATATCTTTGGTCCGTTGACATTGTTGTACAGTGTAATTTAATCTATACATTTGCCTTTTATTTGGTAAGGTGGTTATTTACATTGCAATTAAGACATAACTATTTTTAAAATTTTTGTCTGTCTTGTCTGTATGTCTGTTAGTTTGTCTGTTCGGGCTTATCTTTGGAATGGCTGAACCGATTGTAATCGTACGAACAGATAGAAAGCTATCCCAGGAATGTCCTTGGCTATATTTTATCCGAGAAACTTGGAGATTGTTTTTTCGAGAATTAGAAAAATATAAAATAAATGGTTTTTAATGATTTTCTTAAATCTTAATAACGCTACATTAATATATGTTAAATCAGAGTGAGATCAGAGTCGAACTTAGAGTAATTACATATTACAAAACATTCAAACAAAAAAATAATACAAAATATTGCAAAACATTCACAGGTTTTACCAATGCTAACTCATGGTAATCGATACAAATACATTAACATAGAATAGAATAGAATATAATAGAATATTTTATCCAATATTGATTATTACATAATACTTATTGAAATTCATTTATTATTTACCACTGGTTCGGAAAATACCTCTGTCCTGGGAAGAACCAGCAAAAAAACACAGCGGGACGTTTTTTTAACATATTTCACTTAACAATAATTTTGTTTGTACAATTTTTAAATGAATTTTCACAGAACCAGCATGGTGGCAATCACTTTATTCCCAGGGGTTATTTTCATTCATGTATTCCTTGATATTATAATAACATTGAGTTACAATACCTATAGAGTCACAAACAGACAAATAAAATGTCCGCGCTAAAACTCGGCGCACGCTGCGAAGTGCGCAGAGTTTTTGTTTAGTTGTAAGGCGACCACAATCCTCGTACAACGTCCGCGATGCCAAAGTGTTCGGTGATTTCCTGCCCAAATAACAGCAGACACGTGCGAAAAAGGATGGTGTTTCATATTTTAGGTAAGTATCATACCAAATTTACGTATTTATGTATCCACAGTGCATGTTTTCATTTAAATTTCAATAATTTTCATTTTATTAGCAAACTAAAACACTTCACCGCCGACCGCGCGGCGCTGCGATAACGTTTCTCTTTCACACGTTAGACAAATATGCAAGAGTAAAAGAGAAACAAATAGTCACGCGTACGAGAGTGACTGCAAATTATGTTCTAACGGTTCTATGGAGTGGATTGATACATAAATATTTTTACAGATTTTAAACTTAATGTACTAATATTACAACGTTGTTAAATGTTTTATTTTTTAGTTTTCCGTACAAAATGTAGGTCGAAAGAGTTTTATTATTTTAAAGTATAATTAAAATATGTTTTTTTTGTTTTAGTTTTATTATTTTTTATATGTTTTTTTTTTGTTTTAGTTTTATGTTATAATTTAGGGTATGTTTATTTACATTTTCATCCGAATCCGTCGATCTGTTAGAGCACGAACAAATACAAACATACACACTAAAACGTACATACCTCTTCATAATATTAGTGTGACTAGCTGACTCGCCCTGACTCCACCCAGTTGAATAATATAATTATGTCCATCCTAAATTCTAAATGTCCATTCTAAAGTAGTAATTAATACTTAGCATTTTAGTACCTAATTCACAAACCTTAGTGGTTTACTAGTGCTATTATTTATTATTATTACACCAATTTTTTCATTTACTTATCATATAAAAATCTTATAAATGTGTTATGATTTTTAATATGATAAGTAAATTAAAAGAAATTGGTGTAATAATTTTGAAATCAGTTGTTTAGTTCTCCTAGGTACATATAAACTCACAAACTCATATTTCACAATTATTATAAACTCCTAATAATATTAGTATAAATAGCGTTCCACTGATGCCTTGTTCCCTGCTCGTACGCAAGCCCTTGAGTGAATGATGATGACATTGCATACGAGCGACTTTGAACATTATACAAGAGGTTAACGTCTAAATTGAGCAAATGTCATTTTGAACTATATAATATCAAAATATATAGGTATATGGAACGGCGCTCGGACATTTTTTGAGTATTGTCAGTTAGAGATTGTGACTCTATAGGTATTGTAACTCAATGTATAATAACCCTTTTTTACAGATTTTGAACTTGTTCTCGGATTTTGTTGTAGAAGCGTATACATTGCCCCATAAATACGTATATGTAAATACGTAAATAAAGGTTCAGACCAGGCATCGTTTGCTTTAGAGAATGAGAGGGATGAAGTTAAAACCTACACAAGTGGAAGATATATAAGTTCATCAGAGGTAGTATGGCGAATCCTTGAATTTCTCATTCATGAGCGTTTCCCTCCCGTAGTCCACCTCGCTGTTCATTTGGATAATGGGCAAAGGGTTTATTTTAATGAGCAAAATCTGAGTGAAAGAGTGAATAGTAATGACGAACAAAAAGCAGTTTACAATCAAATTAACACAATAATTGAATCAAATGAGGGTGGAATATTCTTTTTAGATGCTCCCGGTGGAACAGGCAAAACATTCCTCATAAATTTGCTATTAGCAAAAGTTAGAAATACTCACGGAATTGCTTTGGCTGTGGCTTCTTCTGGGATCGCAGCTACACTGCTTGAGGGTGGACGAACTGCTCATGCTACCTTCAAGTTACCACTCAATTTAACAACAGCTGATACTCCCATTTGTAATAAATCGAAACAAAGTAATTTTGCTGAAGTATTAAAACATACGAAAATGATAGTGTGGGATGAAATAACCATGGCACAAACAATACTGACGGAATTAAATAAAGATTATCTAACAACAGGTCTATTTTTTGACTTGTTCAAGGCGCTCGATTTTGTAGACCACGACCTCTTATTAAATAAGCTTGAAACGATTGGAATAAGAGGACCTACACTACAGTGGCTATCATCCTACTTGAGGAATCGGTGTCAGCGCGTCACTGTTAACAAAATCGTAAATAACGAACTAATAACATGTTCTTCTACCCTAAAAAATAACACGTGTGGTATCCCTCGGGGAAGTGTGCTAGGTCCACTTATGTTTATACTGTACATAAATGACATAACCAGAGTGACTGGTCATAAATTTATCTTGTTTGCAGATGACATATTAATAATTGTAACATCAGATAAAAATAAATTCTATACATGACCATGAAATTGAAATTAATAATACTATTGACAACATTATTAAATGGCTAGAGGAAAATAATCTAAAATTAAATTTAAATAAATAAAATTTCATACAATTCAATAAATCCAACATGAAAAACACAATTTTACCCTCAACATCGAAAAGATTAAAGAAATCACACATACTAAATTTTTAGGTGTAACGATAGACCAGGATCTAAACTGGAAATTACACATTGAGGCCTTATGCAAGCGTATCAACAGCTTTATTTATGCTCTTTATAAAACAAGGAACGTAACTAACTTGCAAACAGCTATTACCACTTACCATGCGTATGTAGCCTCCAATCTACGTTATGGGGTGATGATATGGGGCAATAGTACTGAGAGACAAAGGGCATTTGTAGCGCAAAAAAAATGCATAAGAGCCATATGTGGGATTCCACCGAGCGAGTCTTGTAGAGCATCTTTTTGGAGCCTGGGTTTACTTCCGTTGCCAGCACTGTAAATTTTTGAAATAGGTTGTTTTGTTAAAAGTCATACTGAGCTCTTCCAGAAAGCCACAGATATAAACTCTCGATTGAAAAGAAATCCGGATAGATTAGTGTTAAGCGTCATTCTGAGATCTACTAAATTCAGAAAAAGTTGTTTAGCAATGTGTGTTAAGATATATAATAAGATCCCCAATGACATCAAAAACCTCAAAATGAATTTATTTAAATCGAGACTCTATAAGTGGCTTATTGAACTAAAAGTGTATGACATTAAAGAATTTATTGATATTAGACTTTAATAATTATTAAGATTTTATGAATGTATTTGACCCTTTTTGAAATAAATGTTACCTGAAAGTCAACTTTGCAATGACCATAAACAAATCACAAGGGCAGATATTAAAATTTGCGGGTATAGACTTGAGAGAAAATTGTTTTTCACACGGGCAATTTTATGTGGCTTGCTCACGCGTAAGCTCGCCCACTAGTCTGATAATTTTGGCACACAGTAATAGATTAGCAGAAAATGTGGTGTATAAAGAAGTTGTGTACTTTACTAGCTTTTGCCCGCGACATCCAGTTATAATTGTGGCTTGTACCAGCAGACTCTCACACATGGGCGCGATATAACCGAACTCCACGCGGACGAAGTCGCGGCAAAAGCTAGTAATACAATAAAAATATGAAAAAGGTAAAATCTTTCACTTTTTTTCCCATATTAATGTAGAAAAAGGAAAATCTAAGCATCAATAATAATCGGTCCCCAAGCGTTTTCACAATAACTTAGTCACGTCATTCAGTAATAACTTATAACTAATGGCAGGCAAATAACCTTTAAACACAGTAATATTCTACTTACGTACGATAAACATGTCATTATGTTACGCTTAAAGGGAATATTTACCGTAATGTTCTGTCGATACACTCGCGTACACGATTGTTTTAAAATTAATCCTTACGATGATTGGATCTTTTCCTCTGTCACACTTGTACTAGTTTCAAATGTTCAAATAATTTCATAATCTTAAAGTAACAAACAGCTGACAGGCCATTTGATGGTAACTGGCTACTGCATCCAATTATCAATGAAACCGAAAAAGAAGATAAAGATCCTCCATACTCTTCAACTAAAATACAACAGTTGATGCACTATAAAATAATGAGAAATATGTAAGACCGTGGTATCTAGCCAGAAAATATCCCTAATAAATATCCCTAGTAATTAAATAACCTACTAACTGGTTTCGCCTTCCGGTACCATCATTTTGTCATCAACCGATTCATTAATAAAAAGTTTCACATTAATGTCAATTCCATAAATAATATTTAACTATTTTAATTACAGAATAAATTTTATAAGCTAAAACAAAGAAGCACTTGGCGAAAGGTTGAAAACTTGGTTTTCCTCTAATTCTGACACAAGGGTCTCTGAACACTCTAGTGAATAGGCTAAAAAATCTAATGCTAAGCCTAAACGCTCTCTCACTTTTTTTACATGGGGAAATGCCTACGCATACCCGCCTCGTGGGGGCAAGGACGGGTTATGTCGGACTCGCACCGACTAAAACCCCATGGTGTTCCACCTTCGTCGCATATTGGCAGGGCCACGGGAACGCTTTCGCACACATCCGCGGCCCCACCAGCGCTGGCCGCCCCATGGCGGCCCCTCCTCGAGAGAGCACTGCTTCTCACCCATCTCCTTCTCAGGTAAGGCGCACCTGAACATGGCCCACCAGAACATGGCGCACTCTCCTAACTTCACATGTGCATTAGACGCCCCCATGTCGAAGGCCATTGAGCCAGGAAAAACTAGCACTCAGAAGCACCAGCCTTCCTGACCCCAGCGGCGGATCTGATCTATGGCTCCGCCGCCAACCAAGATTCGGCTGCGAAAGGTAGGGAGAGCGGCGCCTCGTAATACCAACACTCCTCTCCCCCCGCAGCCCCACCACCACCGCATCAATTAACGGTGCGGCCCCGTCAGAGTCGCGGAGAATAGGGCGAGTAGCGCATCGCCATACCAACACTCCTCTTCCTCCTTGACTTCACCTCGGCTGCAGCGTTAGGGGGAGAGGACATCCCTCTCGGCGCAGCCCACCGACACACATCCAAGGTGAGCTCG